>CM016483.1:51764-1452346 GCA_002890555.2 Lagenaria siceraria
TTTTTTTTTTGGGACGAACCTCGACTTTCCTTCAACTTGACCCATTTGCTTGTTAGAGACCAAGTTTCGTAAGTTTTTGACAGTGGTCAAATTTTGGTCACTTTTGGTATGGGCTAATGTAAGGCCATTTTTGGTTCGTTTTGGTCGTGCCTTGGTTCTCCCCTGAGGAGCGTCGTTCGCGATGTAAGCTTATGCACGCTTGTCAGGACCATGTCCAAGGATGTGAATCCAGAATTTCGGTCCAAGATACCCTAATTAGGGGGGTGTACCACCCAAAAAAGTTTCCAAAAAACCATAGAAACCCTAGCTTGGGCATAGGAAAAAACTAAGTGTGGAACACTGTTTTTCAGTTCTTTTTGGGACGAACCTCGACTTTCCTTCAAATTGACCCATTTTCTTGTGATAGACAAAGTTTCGTGAGTTTTTCGAGCGGGGTCAAATTTTTGTCACTTTTGGTATGGGCTAATGTAAGGCCATTTTTTGTCTGTTTCGGTCGTGCCTTGGTTCTCCCTTGAGGAGCGTCGTTCGCAATGTAAAGCTTATGCACGCTTGTCATGACCATGTCCAGGGATGTGAATCCAGAATTTCGGCCCAAGATAACTTAATTAGGGGGGTGTACCACCCACAAAATTTCAAAAACCGAAAAACCCTAGCTTCGGCCTAGGAAAAAAATGAGTCTAGAGCACTGTTTTTCAACTTTTTTGGGACGAACCTCGACTTTCCTTCAAATTGACCCATCTGCTTGCTAGAGACCAAGTTTCGTCAGTTTTTGACCGGGGTCAAATTTTGGTCACTTTTGGTATGGGCTAATGTAAGGCCATTTTTGGTTCGTTTTGGTTGTGCCTTGGTTCTTCCCTGTGGAGCGCCGTTCATGATGTAATGCTTATGCACGCTTGTCAAGACCATGTCCAGGGATGTGAATCTAGAATTCCGGCCCAAGATACCCTAATTAGGGGGGTGTACTACCCAAAAAAGTTTCCAAAAAACCGAAGCAACCCTAGCTTGGGCATAGAAAAAAACTGAGTCTGGAGCAATGTTTTCAGTTATTTTTGTGACGAACCTCGACTTTCCTTCAAATTGACCCATTTCCTTGCTAGAGACCAAGTTTCGTCAGTTTTTGACCGGGGTCAAATTTTGGTCACTTTTGGTATGGGCTAATGTAAGGCCATTTCTGGTCCGTTTTGGTCGTGCCTTGGTTCTCCTCTGAGGAGCGCCGTTCGCGATGTAAAGCTTATGCACGCTTGTCAGGACCATGTCCAGGAATCTGAATCCACAATTTCGATCCAATATACCCGAATTAAAGGGATGTACCACCCAAAAAAAGTTTCCAAAAACCCGATGAAAAACTAGCTTGGGCCTAGGAAAAAAAACGAGTCTGGACCACTTTTTTTCAATTTTTTTTGGGACGAACTTCAACTTTCCTTCAAATTGACCCATTTGCTTGTTAGAGATCAAGTTTCGGGAGTTTTTGACTGGCGCAAAATTTTGGTCACTTTTGGTATGGGCTAATATAACACCCATTTTTGGCCCGTTTTGGTCGCGCCTTGGTACTCCCCCAAGGAGCGCCCTTCGCGGCCTAAAGCTTATGCACGCTTGTCAGGACAATGTCCAGGTATGTGAATCCACAATTTCGCCCCAAGATACCCGAATTAAAGGGGTGTACCACCCAAAAAAGTTTCCGACAAGCCGATGAAAAACTAGCTTGGGCCTAGGAAAAAAACCGA
Organism: Lagenaria siceraria; assembly: GCA_002890555.2. Lineage (NCBI taxonomy): Eukaryota > Viridiplantae > Streptophyta > Magnoliopsida > Cucurbitales > Cucurbitaceae > Lagenaria > Lagenaria siceraria. The sequence continues at coordinate 53,489 of CM016483.1, forward strand.
GTTTGGACCACATTTTTTCATTTTTTTTGGGACGACCTTCAACTTTCTTTCAAATTGACCCATTTTTTTTTGTTAAAGATCAAGTTTCGTGAGTTTTTGACCGGGGTCAAATTTTGGTCACTTTTGGTATGGCCTAATATAAGGCCCATTTTTGGCCCGTTTTGGTCGCGCCTTGGTACTCCCCCAAGCGGCTCCCTTCGCGGCCTAAAACTCATGCACGCTTGTTAGGACCATGTCCAGGGATGTGAATCCAAATTTTTGACCCAAGATACCCGAATTAAAGGGGTGTACCATCCAAAAAAGTTTCCAAAAACTCGATGAAAAACTAGCTTGGGCCTAGGAAAAAAACCGAGTCTTGACCACATTTTTTAAGTGTTTTTTTGGACGAAATTCAACTTTCCTTCAAATTGACCCATTTGCTTGTTAGAGATCAACTTTCGTGAGTTTTTGACCAGGGTCAGATTTTGGTCACTTTTGGTATGGGCTAATATGAGGCCCATTTTTGGCCCATTTTGGTTGCGCCTTGGTGCTTCCCCAAGGAGCGCCCTTCGCAGCCTAAAGCTTATGCACGCTTGTCAGGACCATGTCCAGGGATGTGAATCTAAAATTTTGACCCAAGATACCCGAATTAAAGGGGTGTACCAGCCAAAAAAGTTTACAAAAAGCCGATTAAAAACTAGCTTGGGCCTAGGAAAAAAATCGAGTCTGGACCACTGTTTTTCAGTCTTTCTTTGGACGAAGTTCAACTTTCCTTCAAATTAACCCATTTGGTTGCTTAGAGATCAAGTTTCGTGAGTTTTTGACTGGGGTCAAATTTTGGTCACTTTTGGTATGGGCTATTACAAGGCCCATTTTGGGCCCGTTTTGGTCGCACCTTGGTACTCCCCTAAGGAGCGCCCTTCGCGGCCTAAAGCTTATGCACGCCTGTCAGGGTCATGGCTAAGGATGTGAATCCTGAATTTCGACCCAAGATACCCGAATTAGAAGGGTGTACCACCCAAAAAAGTTTCCAAAAAGCCGTAGAAACACTAGCTTGGGCCTAAGAAAAAAACTGAGTCTGGACCACTGTTTTTCGGCTTTTTTTTGGATGAACTTCAACTTTCCTTCAAATTGACCCATTTTGTTGTTAGAGATCAAGTTTCGTGAGTTTTTGGCCAAGGTCAAATTTTGGTCACTTTTGGTACGGGCTAATATAAGGCCCATTTTTTACCCCGTTTTGGTCGCGCACTTCGCAGCCTCAAGCTTATGCAGGCTTGTCAGGACCATATCCAGGGATGTGAATCCAGAATTTCGACCCAAGAAACCAGAATTAGAGCGGTGTACCACCCAAAAAAGTTTCCAAAAAGCCGTAGAAAAAGTAGCTTGGGCCTAGGATAAAAATGGGTCTGGACCACTGTTTTTCAGTTTTTTTTAGGACGAACTTCAACTTTCGTTCAAATTGACCAATTTGGTTGTTAGAGATCAAGTTTCGTGAGTTTTTTACCGAGGTCAAATTTTGGTATGGGCTAATATAAGGCCCATTTTTGGCCCGTTTTGGTCGCGCCTTCGTACTCCCCTATGGAGCGATCTTTGCGGCCTAAAGCTTGTGCACATTTGTTAGGGCCAATCCCAGGGATGTGAATCCAGAATTTCGACCCAAGATACCCGAATTAGAGGGGTGTACCACCCAAAAAAGTTTTCAAAAAGCCGTAGAAAAACTATATTGGGCTTAGGAATAAAACCGAGTCTGGACCACTTTTTTTCATTTTTTTTTTTTTTGACAAACTTCAACTTTCCTTCAAATTGGCCCATTTGCTTATTAGAGATCATGTTTCGTGAGTTTTTTATTGGGGTCGAATTTTGGTCACTTTTTGTATCGGCTAATATAAGGGCCCATTTTTTGCCAGTTTTGGTCGTGCCTTGATACTCCCCTAAGGAGCGCCCTTCGCGGCATAAAGCTTATACACGCTTGTTATGGCCATGTCCAGGGATGTGAATCCATAATTTCGACCCAAGATACCCGAATTAGTGGGGTGTACCACCCAAAAAAGTTTCTAAAAAGCCGTAGAAAAACTAGCTTTGGCCTAGGAAAAAAACTGAGTCTGGACCACTGTTTTTCAGTTTTTTTTGCGACGAACTTCAACTTTCCTTCAAATTGACCCATTTGCTTGTTAGAGATCAAGTTTCGTGAGTTTTTAACCGGAGTCAAATTTTGGTCACTTTTGGTATGGGCTAATACAAGGCCCAGTTTTTGCCCGTTTTGGTCGTGGCTTGGTACTCCCCCAAGGAGCGCCTTTCGCGGCCTAAAGCTTATGCACGCTTGTCACGGCCAATGTCAGGGATGTGAATCCAGAATTTTGACCCAAGATACCCTAATTAAAGGGGTGTACCACCCAAAAAAGTTTCAAAAAACTGTAGAAAAACCAGTTTGGACCTAGGAAAAAACTGAGTCTGGACTACTATTTTTCAGTTTTCTTTGGGACCAACTTCGACTTTCCTTCAAATTGACTCATTTTCTTGTTAGAGATCAAGTTTCGTGAGTTTTTGACCGTTGGTCACTTTTGGTATTGACTAATATAAGGCCTATTTTTTGCCCGTTTTGGTCGCGCCTTGGTACTCCCGTAAGGAGCGCTCTTCACGGCCTAAAGCTTATGCACGCTTGTCAGGGCCATGTCGAGGGATGTGAGTCCAAAATTTCGACCCAAGATACCCGAATTAGATGTGTTTACCACCCAAAAAAGTTTCCAATAAGTCGTAGAAAACCTAGCTTGGACTTAAGAAAAACACGGAGTCTGGACTTGTTTTTCAGTTTTTTTTTTTTTTACGAACTTCAATTCTCCTTCAAATTGACCAATTTGCTTGTTAGATATCAAGTTTCGTGGGTTTTTGGCACGGGTCAAATTTTGGTCACTTTTGGTATGGGCTAATATACAACCCATTTTTGGCCCGTTTTGGTCGCGCCTTGGTACTCTCCGAAGGAGCGCCTTCGCGGCCTAAAGCTTATGCACGCTTGTCAGGACCTTGTCCAGGGATATGAATCTACAATTTAGAGCCCAGATACTCGAATTAAAGAGGTGTACCACACAAAAAAGTTTCAAAGAAACCGTAGAAAAACTAGCTTGGACCACGAAAAAAAAACTCAGTCTGGACCATCGTTCTCCAGTTTTTTGGGGACGAACTTCAACCTTCCTTCAAATTGACCCATTTACTTGTGAGAAATCAAGTTTCGTGGGTTTTTGACACGAGTTAAATTTTGGTCATTTTTTGTATGAGCTAATATAGGCTATTGGGGTTCTGAATAATATTTCTTCAGATTGAGTATTTTTCCCAATTCTAGTTTTCATCTTTATATTCGTTTATTAAGTCTTCTGTGTGCAATTACTATTTTACTTGCTATTTTTTTCAGTTGTTAAAGTGTATGTTAATACTTTTCATTTAACATCTTTGATTTGAGTGGTGAGATAGCTTATCGCTTTTTCAAATTGAAATATAATATTTTTTTAATAAAAAAAAATTAGAATATTCAATTAGCGTAAAAATAAACAACATTTATGTTATTAAGAAAAGAATTAAAACTAGGATGTTTTCATATATAGCAAAATCAACAACTTATTTACAAATATAGCAAAATAGTAAAAAGTTTATTCATATAAAAACATACTATTTTACTATATTTGATAATATTCTACAGTTTTACCGTTTAAAATGATTTCTTTAAATTTAATGATTTTTGATTAAAATGATTTCTTTAAATTTAATGATTTTTGTATATTAAAGAGACGATAATTCTTAAAAAGATGGATCTCGTCTCTTGAAGAGAAAAGAATCGATAAAACTAAAATATTTGAAAAATAAGTTTCAAAACAAGTTTAGGAAATAACACTTTTTTTTTTTTTTTTTTTTGAAGTGTTTAGCCTTTTAATGGAAGAATATATACCAATGATATTTAATTTCACATCTTACTTTTTAATTCCTTTATATACTTCGACCGTGCAATAAATAGTTAAATGTGTTCGGCAATTCTTCATCTAGGATTTTAGAATTCTTTCACACTTAATACTTTAAGTTCTCAATTTCGGCGTTGCTTTGTATGATATTTTAGCTTTTGATTTTAAAAAGTCTATGTTTGTATAATTTTTTTTTAAACAGGCATTGATTTTTTTTTTTTATATTTGTAAAATTTTAAATTATAAAAAATATTATTACAGGCTATAACTAATAATTATGGTTCTTTTTTATTTAATTCGACAAGTGAGGTATAAAGACTTAAACTCTTGATATTAAAAAAGGTTAGTACATGTTAATTATAGTTGAATAACACTCATTTTAGCCTAACTTATTATAGATAGGAGCCTATATTACTTCAAGTATCATAAACAACAAAATTCCAGCGAATAGATAATTATACAATTAAGAACATTTGAATGTCACTTTAGATTTATGACAACTTATTTCTAATTTTTATTAATTTAAATTATGTGATTCAAAAGTAAAAAGTAGGAATTGATTGTTAAGTTAGGTTTTTTTAGTATAATATAATAAGACTACGGAGATTCGAATCATAGATTTATTTTTAGTACAGGTTATTTCTCTTAAGTCTTATACAAGTATGCACTTTTATATATAATAATTCGTTTAATATTTATTGATTAATATATTTAGTGATTAAAAGTTCTGCCGCATTTGTCATTAATTTTAAAGTTATTTATTTTAGGGTATGAAGATTTTAGTTTTGCAAATGTAATATCATGATAAAAATCCATCCTCAACTTTAAATTTTATATATTATTTTATGAGCAATTTTTGATATACATCCTTTTGCACTCATTTTTTTTTCAATCCAACCTAACTATGCAACCAAAAAAAAAGAAAGAAAATATATAGAGAGAGAATTTGTTACAAAGCAAACTGTGGTTAGACATACAACTGTGTGAAATGCAAAAAGATGATGAATATGGAATGCACCAAAATATTTTTTTTAAGGAAAACTAAGGGTCCATTTGAATTAACTTAAAAAATAAATGTTTTTCAAAAATTCATTTTCATTTAAGCACTTCTTCAGAAGTGTTAATATAAAGATATTAATGACTTTCAAAATTCATTTTGAGTGGTTGTCAAACATTTATATTTCTTTCAAAATAACTTATTTTTTAAATTAAACACCTCAAAAAGTATTCCAAACACACCCTAAATAAATGATCAGGTTTAATTAACACAATTTGACAAAGACCGATTGGATTTTTTGTTTGGAAAAATAGATAAATTCTAATTTTAAACCTTATCAAGAAGGAATAATACGTTGCATCCTAACTTTTTTTTTTTTTTTGGTCATTTAAACTTCATTTTCTTCTCCAACGAATCTTAAAGGTTGTTTGGTTCTTTTACACCTTTTGAACTTCATTGTTCATCTATCTTTTATGATTTTTTTATTTTGTCTATGTCTATCAATCAAATATAATATATTTTATGTGACCAATGTTGCTTCGCCTATTTGGTTGTTTCTATTGTTTGAACATTATTATTATACACAACTATGTTTTTATGATTTTGTACATAGTTTACATTTATCAATCAAATACAATGTATTTTCTGTCGCCAATGTTGAGAACTCCACACACCAACAACATATGATAGTGCAAATACAAAATATAATTTGCATCTTTGCATTTTCATTTCTACATAAAAAAATAAAACAAAAACAAAATGCATTCTATGTTTTAGAGCACAAACCTCTTACTCGTTTATATGCAAGAGATTTTCTAACTAATGAATCTCTAACTCAAATTAGAAGAAAATAACTAGAAATTAGTGAAAAAGCATATATTCATATATATTTTATTCGTGGTTTAAACAAATAACAAATACGTAGTATTCTTTTTTTATATCTTAAAGCATAAGCTTCTCAATATTTATATTTCAAGGCTCAATTATCTCACCCAATTTTAGGTCAGATTTTTTAACAAACAAATCACTAACCTAAATTGCTAAAAGCAAATAAAAAAAAATAAAAAAAAAAATAAAAAAAAACGAGAGCACCATGTTCAAAACAGTCATCATCTCCATCACCTTCTCCTTCAATCTCTACAATCTACTGTCAAAATTAGAATAAATATTGATATACTATTGATATACTAATGATATACTTGAAATTAATTTTTTATAAGCATTGATCAATACTGATAAGCTAATTTATACTTTGAATGAATTTTGAATAAGTGTCTAACTATTACTACTAATGCACTAATAATCTATATACTTGAAATTGAATTTTGAAGAAATATTGATATACTACTGATACACCAATACAATACCTAAAACCGATTTAGATCATGAGTGATATACTATTGATACACTAAAAATGTATATGAAATGAATTTTTTATGACTACTGATATACTGTTGATACATCTATGTTATAGTTTAAATAAAATTTGAATGTGTTGATAAACTATTGATACACCAATACAATAATTAAAATAGATTTAGATCATAAGTGATATACTATTACTATAAAAGATGTAAATGAAATGAATTTTGACTATTGATATACTCTTGATACATCTATGTTATAGTTTAAATAAAATTTGAATGTGTTGATAAACTACTAATACACCAATACAATACTTAAAATAGATTTAGATCATAAATGATATACTATTAATACAAAATAATGAAAATGAAATGAATTTTTAATGACTACTGATATACTTTTGATACATATATGTTGTAGTTTAAATGAAATTTGAATGAGTGTTGATAAACTATTGATACTAAATACTTAATGTTGCATTTTGAGCTCATTATGATATACTATTGATACACTAATGATCTACATGCAATTCATTTTGAATTAGTACAACTAATATACACAATTGAAATGTCAATGTTATACCTTTAAGTATTCTTCTAAATGATATACTTCATATATGGTATATCGAAAATATCAATAATATGTTTTTTTTTTTCTCTTAATCAGGTATATCAAGAATATACGAAATATGAAACAATTGATATATAAAATTAAATATAACTTATATACCATTAAAATCATATTAAATTTGTGAAAATAAAACATATTAACTAATAAAAATAAAAATAATATTTACTATAATCGAACAAACAACGTCAACTAATATATTAGTTCTATAAATGATTTTCTTTAAATAAAATATATTGATTGATTGATATACCAAATATAAAGTATATCAGGTGATTGATATACCAAATTATAAAGTAATATAATTGCTCATATAAAAATGAGAGTAAAATCATAATAATAAAAAAAATTGAAAATCAGGTTTAATTTTTTTGCAATATTTGAAATTTTAGAAAAGCATCGCTATGTTTGTAAATAACCTTGTACTTTTTGCTATCAGTTTCCCTAACCAGAAAATCAACCAAAAAGTAGAGCTCCCTTAATTGCTTCATCCTTTCTTTCATCTTTACAGTCTGCCCGTCAAAACCAAAATAACCAGAAATTTGACAACAAAAACACAAAAAAAAAATAATAATAATAATATATATATATTATCAGGTTCAAGATGATCAATCCATACGCAACTATGCTTTTTCTTTTGTTTTAGCCAATGTAAAATAGTGTTGATGATGACTTCTTCAACAATTTGGTTTAGCTTTAGCTTTGGTCAAATCGAGAAACATTGAAATAAAATCGAAACATTATTGTAAAAACCATAATAACTTTTAAAGATTTGGAAGATAATCATAACAATATTATATTAAAAATTCTTTTAAAAAAAACAATATTCTATTAAAAAAAAAAAAGGAAAATCTAAATATTTTTTAAAAATAAAATACATAATAATCTATAAAGATTTGCAAAGATATACATAGAAATTTGAACTTTTTTTAAATCGATCATAAAAGTTTTTTAAAAAATTAGTAACCTATTTGGTTTTCAATCTGAATTCTGTTTTATATTTTCAGATTCATTGAGTTCAGCAAATACGTATTTGGGAGACAATCTAAATTCTGTTTCTGAAAATTGTTTTCGAATTCTGTAATTCAAACAATATAAATTTTGAAAACAATGTATCTAGAATTTGAATTTCAAAATTTTAAATGCAAAATTATATTATAGTAGGTCGGGTTATAAACTCAATTCAATTTTTTTAATTAAAATATGTATTATGTAATTATTATAAATTAAATTAAATTCCAAATTTGGTAACTATGGTTTGGATAAAGTTACAACTTAGTTCATATGGTTTTTAAATTTAGAATTTAGTTCCAATGCTTTGATGCAACTTCATATATTGTCCAATCCTCTTACATAATTCGTGTGATTATTTATGAAGCTCTCATCAAACCATAGGAGTTAAATTCTAATTATAAAACCTAAGACCTAAATTTTAACTTCTTCCAAACAATAGGGATAAAAATTTCAATTTATTCCATAAATTATATAATATTATGAAATAATAATTATACAATTTATTTAACATAAAACCATATTCATAAATAAATTAATAATAGTTTATTGTCAGCTGATATTTATTGGGTAACTACAACTAGTTTGCAATTGTTTAAATTATAATCTAATTTTTGAATTCTGCTAGCAAACACATATCCGAAAACATGAAATACAACTTTGTTTTAATTTAATCCCTTGTTTTTAAAGTTCAGTTTTTAGATTATCTACCAAACACACCCTAAACTTTAAAAAACAAGAAGGTGTATATATATATATATATATATATATATAGTCATTTCTTCCAATTTTCATTTATTTATTAATTCAGTGGAATCAACATAACACAATTTATTTATTTATTTTATAGAGAGCAATATGACCAAATTAGCTATAAATATAGCTACCTAATCAACAGAAAATTACACATCCAACTCAACTTCTAACAAATAGACATATATAACAATTCCAAGATGTCTTACCATCGTAAGTATAACTTCTTGTAATATTTTTGTTGAGTTCATCTTCATTTTCTAAGTATACTTTTAACCTTAATTACCAAACAAATTATTTTTGCATATGTTTGAAAATAGTCAAATCATGGCCTGCACTGATCTTCGTGGATGCAAACACGGTAGCAAATATCATCAAGAAAGAACATCCTAACTTCCAGATTGTCATATTGCTAGCAGGATCTGTGGTAACACTAGATCTTAAACATGGTCGAGTTCGTCTATTTATTAATGTTGAGGGAAAAGTGGTTGAAGAACCTCGCGAGGGCTAAAATGTAAATATATATGTTTCAAATAATAATAAAATAAAGTAGAATCTATTTCTACTGCTTAATATATTAATGCTTTGAGCTTTTTCTTTTTCTTTTTTTCTTTCTTTTTTTTAATTTGACAATAAATGGAGGCATGAATATGTCAATTATCGTCGAAGTAGTTATATTTACATTGAAATTTGTGGGTGGAGCTTCGATTTCGCATCTAACTAGTCCATCACATGTTGCAAGTTTTATTTATTGACCTAAAAAATTCATCAATAAAATATATTAACATAAATAAATAGTATAAAACAAATAACTAAAATGTCAATATCAATGTCAAAATTTTAATTTTAATTTTACTCATATATTTGCTAGATGTATCAATAAAATATTGATAGCAACATATATTTTTGTAAACATAAAAATATATAAAAAAAATGTATTTAAATTAACATTTGAGTTGATTTTTTTTCTTTTCCAAACTAACCTGTGGATCCTATTATTATTATTCATATTCATATTAAAATTAATATATATTCATTTGTTATGTTTTATGTGTAGTTATACAAGATATAAGATATATCAATTAGTTTTTAGTATTGATGTCAAACCCTCTATTTTAAGAATATATTGATGTATTGACAAGTATTTCCATCCTTCACATAAACTACGTCTATTTTGACATCGGAGTTAAAATAAAACTAATTTTTCAATAAAATCTTAGAAAAGAAAAATAAAACACTATTAATTAATTAAAATAAAAAAAATATACATAAAAACTATTGGAATAAATAGTATGTGACCTATCGTGTAGAGTTGTATTGTTTCATGAATGAACATGTCCTTTCGAAAATAACCAACTTGAAGAAGAGACACACTATTCGACTGACCACAAATAATATATAAATATTTTTCTTCTTCAAATTGCATTTATAAATTTTTCATAAGCATTTTTCTCTTATCGAAACTTTCTCCATTTTTATAAAGTCGTTGAAGTTTGGTTTAATTCCAGAAAGTATGGTTCGTTGGATTTTGTGGACGGGGTGCTACTTTCATAAAAACGGTAATCTATTCTATTGTGGGGACAATTACTCATAAAATTGTTTTAAGGAGATAACGTGAAGTCGTTGCGCTCAAATTCTCTCACGTATACAAAGTTACGTATTTTTTCTTTTTATCTTTTGATATTATTCATATAACAATTTTAATTTGCACGTTTTCTGTTGTTGAATTTTGTTTTATGGTTTTAAAGGATAGTGAAGTTGTTGAATTGTATATATCCCTATTGATTGTATTTTAAAATTCCATATATATGCTATTCTTATTGCACAAACAGAATCAATGAACACAGCACCATAAACGGCAAGGTTTTCTTTCAAATAGGTAAGATTGTACATGGATTTTACTGTTTTTTTATTTATAATTTTGCATTAACGACTTAACCATTAAAAAAATGTACTTACGGCTGTTGTTTTGAAAGAAACGGAGCGAAAAAATATTCTCCTAGATTTTAAATTATTATGCATGATGTGCCTGGTGAGATTTTGTTTTGTTTGTTAAATCTTGTGTTATAGACAATCCGACCAAGTTTTGATGTGATCTCTTTTGATTCTGTTTTACCGTTTTTGTTTTATATTTTTTATATTTATTTGGTTTACATATATAAAACAATCATTTTATGGATTCTAGTTTTTATGTATATATAATTATACATTTGTTGTTTTCTAAAACAAATATTCCGTTTATGTATAAAATTGTTTTAGAATATATATATATATATAGTATGCAATTTTGTTGAATATTTTAAAATAAATTTTCAAATATAAAAAAATAACTTAAACTATTTATAAATATAGAAAAATTTCACTACCTATCGTGCCTATCACGAGACGGCGATAGGTAGTGAACTTTTTCTATATTTATAAATAATTTGATATTTTTTCTCTTTATAATAATTTTTCAATATTTTATGATTTCGTGTATCTTGGCTTTATGTGCTACTTTTGTGCTTTGATTTCTTAGAATCAATAATATTATGTCAATATGTGCACTAGTTTCAATAAAACATCCATTCTAGTGATATCATTATATTTGTGTAAATGCTATTATTATGTGTTTTTTTTTTCTTTTCAAGAGACATCTGCATTAAGTTTCTTTTTCATAAATGTTTCATATACTTGTATCTTAGTATGGTTTTGTATTTTAAAAGACTATTAGCCATTTTCCCTCTTTCTACCATTGTATAGACTTTGTCTTGTTGTTGTTGTGTTTGCTTTTGTCCGTTTGGCAAAAGAAGAGAACATGAAAGGTTTTTTTTTTAAATGAAATTTTAGAGGGTTACCGAACAAAGCACACTAAAGAACAAAACAAAGCATATGTTATTAAAAAAAAAATTGACACATGGATATTGGCATGAGTTCACCATTTGGCATATGTGTAGTGGATTAGGATATAATTTTGTTCATCAAGTTTGATACTCAACACGGTACTAAGTGGATTACTGAAAGAAGTATGAGTTGGAATGGTTAAGATAGTAGTAGTGGATTGGACTGGAATTTGGGCCATGGTGGATGGAGCAGCATTTTGAGTAGTGTTTGAGGTGGATCTGTTGGTGGCCATTGTGGCGTGAGCCTTGCAGCTCTGATACCAAGTTTAAAATTGGAGGAGAACAGAGAAAGTTGGAGTAGTGTAAAAAAATGTTCTGATGATTTTTATTTCATGTACATGGTCTCATATATAAAGAACTACATATATAAGGAAAGAAATAAAAATCTTCTAAATTGTTATAGAATATTACAAGTATAGAAATAAATCATTAATCAAAATTTAACCATATTTCATGATTTCAAGGAAGAAGATATGCAGCCAATTAGTGTTGGAATCTTGGATTAATCCATTAGTGCTAAAATCTTGGATCAATCATACAGCAAACCTAACACCATCCCTACTACTTCTAGTTCACATACCACGGCCTCTAATCATACACTTCTTTCGTGAAAATAAATATTGAAGTATTGGAATAAATATGGAAGTCATCTTCTGTTTTTTTAATCATTAATTTTATTCATTTAAAGAAAATAGGAAACACTCATGATTTGGTGAGGAATATTTTGTCCAATGGAGTTAAAAATAACCGTGAGAATTTAAAATTGACACCCGGAGAAGAACAAAACACAACTCAGTTCTGATACATTTTGTAATCTATTAAAGATTGGAAAAAAAATTAAAATGCTATGTTTTCTATATATGATGAAATAGAAACTTTAATATAAACATGTGATAATGAACATTATTACATATCCCTGGTTTTAACTATTAGGTTTCAGGCAAATGAAAGAGAGATTTGACAAAGTCCATTATTGAGTGGCATACATTATCAACTTCACTTAACTTCCTCCTCTTTGGAATCACAACTATTCTTCAACATCGATTTTATACATGTTCCGTCGTCTTAGGGATCACCACATTATTTGAAGCAAGCTCAATCTCGTCGATGGTTGTCGGGTGGCTAAAATGCATCTAAATTGTGAGTTATTTGCTCTTAATTTAGGGATGCTTTTATTAGATTTCATGTTTTTTTGCTAGTTGTTTTCCAGTATTAATGAGAAAAATAAGTTGTAGAAGTCAAAAGAAACAAACTGAGTCAAAACTAGGTGAGAAAGTCAAGAAAAAGTCAAAATTCACAAAAACAGGGCAGTGCAGAGCATGAGCGACGTTATCCCTTTAGAAGACCCAAGAGTTATAAATTATGGACACTGCAGAGCATACCAACGCTCCTTGCGAGCGTAGAGTTACGCTGCAGTTAGAGGCCTCGAGCGTCGCGACACTACCCTTTCCATAATTAAAAATTCTGCATTTTTTAAAGTTCTTGGACTACAAGTTTGGGAAATTCTATAAATTAAAAGGTGTTTAGCAGCCCTAAGCATGAAATATTAGAGCCTAAAATTGTGAGATTGCTACCAAATTGAGAAAAATTGTTAGAGAAGAGTTGGAGATCGTTCGAGATCCCGAGGTGCCAGCCGAGTCGAGATCTAAGGAGTTCAACACCGGGAAGCAATTCAAGTGTTTTTCTTCCTCATTTTTCTCTTTTTCTTTACTCTTATGCTTAAGAGTTCATATGAAAACATGTATTTGATGGCTATGTGTGGCTAAACTTTTAGTTTTAGGATGTTGGATGATTTAATTATGGATTTAAGTTAATGTCTTAGTGTTTTTTTTTATGGATGTTTGTGAATGATATGTTTCTCAATGTTATTGTACTTTATTCTTTATTGATTGATCATCAATGACTGTTAGGTTAGATGTATGGTTGAGTAATTGTATGTCTAATTGAATCTATGACATTAAATCTTTATCAATCTTTCATGAAAATAGTTAAGTTGATAGAGAAAATTGTTAATGATTATGCTTAATGTTATGCTTCTTAACTTGGTTTCAAGAAATTAGTAATCAATTAAGTTGCATATGGTTGTTTTTTAGAGAAAATAATATGCATAATAGTTTATAGACTTAAAAATATTGTTTGCACATAATTCTATGAAAACTTAAAACATGACTTAACGAAGTAATTAATGAAATCAACACCCTATAACACTTTTGTCTTTTGATTTCAACTTGTCTATACTTTCTTTATTTTCAAAATACAAACATAAACTCGATTTCGATTCCTTAAATAAAGTTGATTCAAGTCTAGAATAGCTAAGCAATTAAACCGTACAATAGTCCTCAGTGGAACGATACGCAGTCTTAACTGTTTTATATTAGAACTTGATCCGTGCACTTATAGATTTCGCACATCAGTGGCTATGTCATCGATTGAGATAAAAAAGAGAAAACAAACCCAAAGTTGGAGGAGAGAGAGTTAGAAAGAAGGAGATAAGGAAAATGAAAGCTTGAGCAGAGAAAAAATTAACTCTTCCTCACACATCATCTCATTTTTAACATTCAATAACCCCTAACCCTAACAGTAAAACTATAGTTGGACTTTTCAGAATACATAAACTAAAATAGAACAAATATGAAAATATGAGAACCAAAATAGTATTTTAACCTAAAAAAAAAAAATTATCTTTTTTAACTCCTAAGAATTACTTCAAAAAGTAAGAACTCTATCAGTCTGCATAGTTTTATTATATCAAAAATATCAATTAATGTCACCCAAATATTGAAGGCAGTAAAAAAAGAAAAAAAAAAAAGATTAATACTACCTAGTAGTATAAATAATGGGTGGTGGTTAAAAAGTTTAGTCAGATTCAAATCAAAACGACCTCTTCTCTCCGACAAAAACTTGCAAAACGCCATCCGACCCGCCAGCCACTAAAGTACATTCATCTTCCCCCACTTGCCTCCAACAAACACTACTCACCAACCCGTAACACGACCCGACCCGATCAAATTCCTTTACCCATATCGGCTCCCCCCATCTTTTGTCGTACACAAAAACCCTCTTGTCCTCCGACCCGCACCCGATTAAACCCCCGTTCCTCCAAACTGACAGCCCCACAAAGCTCCTCCCATTCACGTGCCCTTCGTACGTGCGCACCACACGTGCACCACCACCCTCCTCCGTCTTCCACATCTTCAAACTCCCGTCCGTACTCGCCGACACCACCGTCCCTCCGTCCAAGAATTTCACATAAGTCACCGTTTTCGCGTGCCCTTCAAATACCACTACCGGTTCTCTCATTTTCCGCCGATCGTACCCGTACGCTTTCCGGTCCGCGCATCCAACCGCCACCAACGCGCCGCCGTACGGGTTAAATTCCACGCAACAAATCGGACTCCGTACCACGCTCGGCTGCACCACCGCCACACAGTCCCCACCCTCGCAGCGCGTGTCCCATACCTGCACTGTACCGTCATCCGACCCCGACGCGCCGACGATAGGTTCCACCGTTGAGTAATCCACACTCCACACGCGCCGCCCGCCGTGCTCATCGCGTTCAAAAATTGGTACCTTCATTTCGAGATCATACTCCATTACAACCCCGTCGTAATCACCGGAGCCTAAGATCCGGCCGTTAACTCCAGGCTTCCAACGGAGGCTACTGAGTTTCGCCGGAGTACAGATACAGAATTCAGAAGCACGGGAATGGTCCAATTGATTAATAGTACCGTTATGAATGTTCTCAGGTAAGAGATTATGAAGACGGTAGCCACGGATTTTTCTGGCGATTCCGGCGGTGGCAATGAGGGAATCGGAAGGGTCGAATTCGACAACGCCGAGCGTGTCGGAAGCAGCACCAATGGCGGAGGAGGAGGAAACGACGGCGGCGAGTGTGAAGTCCCATTCGCAACGAGGCGTCGTGGTTTCATTTTCTTGTAATTTGTGTAATTGTTTTTCTGGGTTTTGGTTTTGTGGGGTTGGGGAATTGGGAGTGGAAAGGCTTTTCATTTCCCATTCATAAGGAGTGGAAGGGAAAAAGAAATTGTAAGGAAATTTGGGGCTTTGGGAATTGGAACCAATCTACGGCCTCAATTCAATCACCTATTTTTCCTTTTTTCTTTTTTCTTTTTTCTTTTTTCTTTTTTTTAAGTGATGTGGACAAATATCATCTTCATCTTTGTTTTCTTTCAAGCTTTATTTCACCGCTTACTTTTATTCTTTTACTTTAAACTGTCCCACTCTGTTTTTTTCATTCTAATTTTCTGCTATATTTAGAAATCCAACATTTCTGACTCAGATTTTAAATATCCACCTCCCCCAATATGTTCATAAACTCAAATTCCCCTAAATATGATATTCATAAATAAATAAAAGCAATATTGAAGTGTTTTCCAAAAAAAGTTAATTCTACAATATCTAGCTCAAAGAAAAAAAAATGAAACATCCAAAAAAAATTTTAAACGAAGATTTGAACTTTGATTTATAGGGACCATTTATTGATGATCAATTCTGACATTTTTAAAAAAAATAAATTACACTAATGGGATGAGAAATCCTATAAATTAATTAAAGAAAAAAAATTGTGGATGAAAGAAACGTTGGTTCAAATTAACTTCTAAAACAATGTTATTTTGTTGGTTTTTTTTTCTCAACAATTGTTGTATTTGTGAAATTTGAAAAATGATTTTATGTATACAATTATGATATGCTAATTGGACAATAATATTTGACATCTAAACAAACCTAAAACAATAAGCATGCCACTTTGATTTAAGCATAGCTATATATAAGGTTTTTTTAATTCAATAATATGTAGGTAAGAAATAAAAATGTCTCATTTCTGAATCGAAAATATATATTTTATGTCAAATTGAACTATTCTCATGTTGGCACATTATCGTATATATAGAAACTATAAACGCTTTTAACGTGTCAAATTAAATTTTCTTAATGTCAATAATGATTTTGCAATTAATTTGAATATATAAAATTAAAGATGGCCCCATTTAGAAATGAGAAGTATTTTTCTTTTCATTTTGTTTTCTCAGTATCATGGTAAAAGCTAAGTGGAATAGAAAAGGACAAAAGGTTACTATTAAAGGTTGTTTGGGGTGAAGAGATGAAATGAGATATGAACTCAACTCATTGTTTTGGAGACCAACTTCGTATGTCACTGACATTTTATATCATGGTCACCCATCCAGCTCTAATCACTACTGATGCCTCGTTGCTTCAACTTCGACAATCAACTCTGACAACCAATTTCAGCAACCACCTCTAACGGCCGACTTCGATAACCACTTCCGACAATTAACTATAGCAACCACCGCATGCAGTCAACTCTAGCTACATCCAACTACCACTATTGATGACCAACTACGACGACCTCCGATGGCGGCCACTCCACCTAATTTGACAACCATTATTTTAAATTATGACTACTACAAATTTGGACTTTGTGGACACACAATGTGTTTTGTTTGTTAACGCTCGTGACTTAAAATCGTCAATAAAACTTTAATTTAAAGCTTAAAAATATTATTAATTTAAAAATACATATAAAACATCAATAAAAATTTATATTTAACTTGATGCACAAAATTGTCAATAAAACACATTTGTTGACACAAAAGTACATAAGTTTCATCAAAAGGTTGAATTCCTGGTTTTTTTTTTAATTATTTTATAGTTGTTCTTTTATAGTAATTTAACATTAATATAATCACTTTTGTCATGTAAGAAATCAAACAAACTTGTATGTAAAATCACTTTTGAGAAAAATATTATAAGTGTTTTTATTTTTATTTTTTTATCAAAAGTGTTAAAATAAAAATGACTTTACTAGAAACATCACATGCACAAATTTGTAAAATGATTACTTACATTAAAAAATGAAATGCATGATCCAAAAATAATCCCTAAACCTCATTTCTTAAAGAAGAATTTTTAAAAATAGAAAAATAAGGGAAACTATTTACACAAAATAACAAAATTTTTAAATAGTTGTGATAGACGCTGATAGAAGTCTATCAGGGTCTATCAGTGATAAAAATGATAGAAGTCTATCACTACTAGGTGTTGATAGAAGTCTATCAATGTCTACTAGTGTTTTTTTTTTTTTGCTATTTTCTTTAAATAGTTTGACATTATTTCTATCCGTGAAAATTTTCATTCTTAAAATTTCCAACAATACATGTGTGCTTAAAAAATAATAAAATAGAGTGCAATCTATAATTTATTAAAAAAATATATACGTAGAATTATTGAATAAGAAAGTTAAAAAAAATAATCATCATAAAAAAGATTATTTATGTTAAAAAAAACTACATCAAATACATGTGATATATGAACTCAACATTCCAAACACCCAAAACACAGACATATAAATTCTACAAACATAAATTTTAGACCTATGAATTCAATTTAGTGCACCAAACAATCCCTTAAAAGTAAAGAAATTAGGCAATTTATTGGAAAAGTTACGAAAAGCAAGTTGTTTAGAAATAATTCATCGGAAAGAAATATATATTTTGTTGCCCTTTTTATTTATTAATAAGCTATAGACTCAATAGTTATAACCTTTTGAATAAATAAATAAACAAAACATAAAAAAAATCAATTTCTCATATGACAAATTATAATTCAACAGCAGGGTGCATGAATATAAATTACTTAAAGGATGCAACAATTTTTCAAAATAATAATAGAAAAATTATTATAAATAGAAAAATATCAAACTATTTCTAAATATAAAAAAATTTATTATCTATCAACAAGAGACCACGAAAGACTTTTATCAACGATAGAAATCAGCTCATTTTTCTATATTTGAAAACAGTTCATAATAATAATAGTAGTAATAATAATAAAATAAAATAAAAATAGAGTTATTTTTAAATATAGAAAAATGAGTCAAACTATTTATAAGTATAGAAAAATTTCATAATCTATCAGCGATAGATCGATAGAAAGCGATGGACTTCTATTGTTCAAGCTGTAAAATTCTATCGCGGTTTATCACTGATAGATTGTGAAATTTTCCCATATTTATACGTAATTTGATTTTTTTTCAATAAATCATAATTTCCGTAAAAATAATCCCAAATCATGAAGTTCACAAAACTTGAGTGGGAATAAGTAGATGGAGCAACCTAAATCATGAAATTCACAAAAGTTGAGTGAAATAAGTACATGAATCGACCTGTGAATAGGACAGAGATTCCTTTCGCTTTTATAAACAATTCAAAAAAGAAAATCTAAAAATATAATAATAACAATAATAAGGCTAAATTACAAATATTACCTTTCAACTTTGTCATATGTTTGAAAACTCTTCATCTTTAAATTATCCTAAAAATATTTTTATATTTCTTAATGTCACTTTTGACCATGTATATACTATGGAAATAGTTTTTGAAGTGTTATTAACCTGATCAAGAAAAAACTTTTAACTATGTTTTAATAAAAAGAAAAAAAGGTTGAACCAAAATTTTTACGATTATAATATTCGTATTAGACTCGCAATTGACATATTAAAAAATGAATTAAAAATAAAAACATGTTAGTTGGGTCACAAAGGTCACTATAATTTTAAATATACTTTTATACTAGGAGTGTGTTTTGAATATATTTTCAAGTATTTAATTTAAAAAATACGTCATTTTGAAAAAAAAAATACAAGTGATTGAAAACTACTCAAAATGGATTTTGAAAGTCATTAGTGTCTTTATTTAAACATTTCTTATCAAAAGTGTTTAAATGAATGAATTTTTGAAAATATTTATTTTTTAAGTTAATCTAAATATTCCCTAAATTTTGTAATTTTAGATTTTGAGCCTCTAATTGGGATGAAATAGCATAGATAAAAATTATACCTATGTTTTAAATTAATATCGTCACACAGCAATAAAAATATAGTACAAAGTGAAAATGTAATTAATTCTAGTAACTAAATAATTTTAATAGCTATCTTCTTTTATGCATGTTTAGGAGTGATTTGAAATGTTAAAATCATTTGGAACATATTATTATCGCTTAAAATCAATTTAACATTTATAAGTATAATTTTTATAATATTAAAATTGATTTTGAAGGATTAAAAATAAATTTTAAATAAAGTAGGTTTAAAAACGATAAATTAATTTCAACTATTTCAAAATCATTTCAATCAATTTTATTGAGATCCAACATTTCTAAAAGAATCCAATTGACACCACTAGTTTTTGTTTAGAAAAGATCTCATTTCCCCAACAACCGTTGTTGATGAAGTGACACACTAGAAAAATGCCAAATGTGACATGTTGGTTTATATATATATATATAACACATTATCCAGTTGACAGCTTTTATATATAGATATATATTCATTTATGCTTTTATCCTTTAATAATTAAAAAGTATTTTTCATCCTCAAAATTTTATGAAACTAAGAATTTAGCTCAGGAATTTTAATTAGTTTAATTTCTGTAATTTTAATGAGTAATAATTTAGTCATTAAACTTTATAATTTGTAATATTTTAGTTCAATGGTTAACAATATTGTAAGATTTATTAAAAAAATTTATACATGTAGATCGTTAATTGATAAAAAATTATTTTTTTATTTTTTTAAATCTTTTTGATAAAATATTTCGAGATAGAGATTGAATCTTATAAATTTCAAATATGAAAACTAGATGGTTACTTATTAAAGTTTAATAACTAAAATATTACTGTTATATATATATATATATATATATATGACTTTGTTAGTCCACCAAATTAAAAATGAGGATTAGGTAAAGAATAAAAGCATATAAATACGATTTCTAAGTAAAACACAAATGACTGGTTTAACCAAATCATAGTTACTATAATTACGCTAAAAAACTTTTCAAATTATAAAGTAATGGTCTATATGAATGGACGAAATTATATAGTAATGGTCTATAGGAATGAAAAAGTACATGTAATAATGTGATAAAATTTGGTTGGTTAAACTACAAATTTTGTTTTTATAGTTTAAAAAAATTTAGAATTTAGTCTCTATGATTTTAAAAGTTAGAATTTAGTCTTATAGTTTAATAAAACTTCATAAATAGTTTCTATATTTTGATAAAATCGCCATCAAAACTATTTATGAAAATTTTATCCAAACTATAGAAGCTAAATTCTAATTATAAATTATGAAGACTAAATTCTATCTTTCTCTAAACTATAGGGACCAATCTTGCAATTTAACTACTTTGAAAAGAAAAAAAATTTAGGTGCTGTTTGGGTTGTATCTATTTTTATACAACTGAAACAGTTGTCTAATAAAAATTTATCATGTGACAAATAATTAATTTTTTTTTTTAAAAAAAGAACATTGATATTAAGTGCAACGGATAAATTGAAATATTATTTATTATTTGTTTGAGAAAGGGAATGGATAAATATGGACCAAAACATAATAAAAGTAGATTCAAAGGGATGGGGAACAATAAATATAGGTCAAGAAAATGGGGTGGTGGTGGGTTTTGTACCTCATTTTTGTACAAGGGGGAAAGTAAGTGGTGGTCGCTTCTAAGAATTATTTAAAATTTTTAAAGAAAGAAATGTTGTGGCTGTTGGTTGTTGAGGGCCTTGGCTTTACGTGGCTTAAGCCAAGCCTTGATCTTTTTGCCTTTCTTTTCCTAACTTCCACACTCTAAGCCTTTGGCTCGCACAATTCCTTGCCCTACTTTGGTCTATGCCCATCACATGATGCCACACAACTCTTAACTTCAA
Source organism: Lagenaria siceraria (assembly GCA_002890555.2). Classification (NCBI taxonomy): domain Eukaryota; kingdom Viridiplantae; phylum Streptophyta; class Magnoliopsida; order Cucurbitales; family Cucurbitaceae; genus Lagenaria; species Lagenaria siceraria. Next base: position 74,797 of record CM016483.1, read on the forward strand.
CTTTTTTTTTTTTTTTTTTATTTTCAAATCTTTTCAATGTCTACGTCCTTCTAAATTACACCTTATATTATACAACTCAAATTTAATATTATAAACATCTCCCAACTATGAAGTTGGTTGAGTTATAAATTTTGTAGTTTTGAGTTTCGTTTCAATTTCGATATGTAGTTTTAAATTATATTTAATTTTCTACTCCCTATTTGAATGTAGAGTGTACTTGAATCAATTTTGTTGATGCGTGAATTTGATCGAGCATGATAGGTTTGATAGAGTTAATGCACTGATATTGACTATATTTTTCTCACAAGCAAGATGTGGGTCATTATGTTCTACATGTTGTCTTTAGTTGTGTCAAGCACGTTGTTCTATCTTTTCTGACTTTGTCGGGATAATTTCTTTATTTACATCTCCGCTGCTTTCTTGTCTGGTTTAAAGATTTTTGGTGCATATTTGTTTTCTTACCCAAAGAATAACTATTTATTTGTGTATTCTATCTTAGTTAGGGTTGCAGCTTTTGAATTTACAATTGGTATTATATTGTGTTTGTAGAAGAAAAGCACAAAGTGAAGATTGTCGATGAACTGGTAGAAATAGAGTATGTACCTCACAGTATAAGGCTTTCCTATAGTTATTTAGACTAAGCTGCAATCTTAATAACTCATAAAAGTGTATGAGTTTTGAGAAAACTCATGTACATTTGTCTTGAGGTGTTCATGTTATATGAACAATATCACCAAAAAATCAAAAAATACATAACCTTGTATACCAGAGAGAATCTGATCCAATGAATTCATGTTGTCTCCTTAAGACAATTTTACTCACTATAATGCCTGAGTTTCATGAGTAATTCTCTCCCAAGAATTAAATAATATATTATTTTTCTTATGGAAGTAGCACTTTATTCACAAGATTCAACGAACTGTATTTTGTAGAAATAAACCGAACTACTAAGACATTATAAAAAGGGAGAAAGTTTTATGGGAGAAAAGTGTTTATGAGAAGCAAAAATGCAATTTGAAGAAGAGACATATTTATAGACTAATTCATGATCATTCGAATAGTCGTGTCTCTTCTTCAATTTGGTTATCAATGAAAAAACATATACATTCATGAAGCAATGTAATTCTACAATAATAGTCACATACCATTTATTCCAACATCCTATATGCTCTTTTCATAAATAATTATTCAAAAATTTAAAGAAATCACTTAAAAACATAAGGCTTATCCTAAAACCATCTTGATCAAAATTTATTGACTAAGTAATATATATAACAAAAATCCACTAAAAATCAGAGAATCTACGCTGCAATTTTCATATGAAGTAAACTTCACCAAAGAAAATCACACATTCAAATATATATATATATATATATATATTATTCTTAATTTTATATTCATAAAAACAATGGAGATTACAGAAACATCTGGGGATTAACATGAACTTTCCATATACACATACACATTTTATTTAAAAACATATGGTGGATTATAAAATTGGTATAAAAATAATGGAGATTATAGAATTAATATTCTTAATTCTATTTCATTTGATTGCTTTAATCGACATTCAAGTCTAGGGAACTTGGTAAATCTAGGATAAAAAAATTGCACGAACCAGACCAGATGCATTACAAAAATCCAAATTAGTTGAATAAAAGGCACCAAGGATTACAAAAACAAAATTAGATGCATTAAATTCCACATACACCAATCCAGATGCACGAAGAAAAGTAAGAAATTGCACATACAATCTTGATCCACTCAAATGGTCTTAAGATTGTTATATGCATAATATCATCACAAAAATCAGAAAATACATAACCTTGAAACCATCAAGAGCAAGTACACTCTTTCCAGGATTGGTGACCTATTCAACGGGAGTTACCGTGTTCTCCAAGATTGATCTTCGTTCGGGGTATCATCAGTTAAGGATTAGGGACAACAATATTGCGAAGATAGCATTCCGCTCCAGGTATGGACATTATGAGTTCATCGTAATGTCATTTGGTTTGACCAATGCTCCTGCAACATTCATGGACTTGGTGAACAGGGTGTTCAAGAAATTCCTAGACACCTTTGTGATAGTTTTTATTGACGATATCTTGATTTATTCCAAAATGGAGGCAGAGCACGAGGTGCATTTACGAAAGGTTTTGGAGACCCTGAGGTCGAATAAGTTGTATGCCAAATTCTCCAAGTGCGAATTCTGGTTGCACCGAGTGTCCTTTCTGGGGCACGTGGTGTCGAAGGAGGGAGTATTGGTGGATCCAGCTAAGATCGAGGCAGTTCTGGGTGGCCTCGTCCTTCGACAGTTAGTGAGGTGTGCAACTTCCTAGGTTTAGCAGGCTATTACTGCCGGTTCGTTAAGGATTTTTCTCGGATAGCCACCCCCTTGACTCAGTTGACTAGGAAAGGAGCTTCGTTTGATTAGAGTAAAGCTTGCGATGACAGTTTTCAGAACCTTAAGCAAAAGTTGGTTACCGCGCCAATTCTCACCATGCCAGACGGATCAGAGAGTTTCGTGGTCTACAGTGATGCTTCAAAGAAAGGGTTGGGGTGTGTGTTGATGCAACATGGTAAGGTGGTTGTTTATGTCTCCCGCCAGTTGAAGATCCATGAACGAAACTATCCCACTCACGACTTGGAGTTAACAACGGTGGTTTTTGCCTTGAAATTTTGGCGACATTATTTATATAGGGAGAAGATACAAATTTTTACGGACCACAAGAGCTTGAAATACTTCTTCACTCAGAAGGAGTTGAATATGAGACAACGCAGATGGCTTGAGTTGGTGAAAGATTATGACTGTAAAATTATGTACAATCCAGGCAAGGCGAATGTTGTGCCAGTTACATTAAGTAGAAAGGCAGTTCACTCAGCAGCTTTAATTATGAGATAGGTCCAGTTGCGCCACGACTTCGAACGAGAAAGAATCACAATGGCGGTAGGGGAAGTCATTTCACAGTTGGCACTGTCGACAGTTCAACCAACCTTGAGGCAGAGACTTATCGATGCCCAAACAAGTGATCTGGATCTTGTTGAGAAGCTTCACTTGGTTGAGGCAGAACAGGAGGTGAGTTCTTAATATCCCCAGGTGGTGGTCTTTTATATCAGGGACGCCTATGTATACCGACAGATGATGGCCTTATGAAGGATTATTGATGGAAGCTCATAACCCACTATCTTCGATGCATCTGGGCAGCACCAAGATGTACCAAGACTCGAAACAATACTACTGGTGGCACAATATGAAAAGAGCGATAGCGGAGTTTGTCAGTAAGTGCTTAGTATGTCAACAAGTGAAAGCCTTGAGGCAGAAGATGGCAAGCCTATTGCAGCCCCGAAGCATACCTGATTGGAAGTGGGAGAATGTGTCGATGGAATTCGTACTGGGTTTGCAAGAACAGCCAAATATTTTTTGGTGATATGGGTAGTTGTGGACAAACTCACGAAGCAAGATCATTTTATTCCAGGGAAGCCTACTTATTCAGTGAACAAGTGGGCGTAGTTATACCTGAAGGAGGTGGTGAGACTGCATGGGGTGTCAGTATCTATCATGTCCGATAGGGACCCTCCCTTCACGTCCAGTTTTTGGAAGAGTCTTCAGGCAGCATTGGGTACTAGGTTAGATTTCAGCACAACTTTCCACCCACAGTTTGACGATCAAACAGAGCATTTGAACCAAACTCTGGAGGATATGCTACGCGCGTGCGCGTTGGAGTTTTCGGGGAGTTGGGACTCTCATTTGCATCTTATGGAGTTTGCATATAATAATAGCTATCGGGCTACTATCGGCATGGCGCCGTTTGAGGCCCTATATGGGAAGAATTGCAGGTCCCCTGTGTACTGGGATGAGGTCGATGAACGCAAGCTGTTGGGACCTGAATTGGTGCAAATTACAAACGAGGCCATTTAGAAGATCATGACAAGGATGTAGAGAGCCCAGAGCAGACAGAAAAGTTACGCCGACGTTAGGCGTAAGAATCTGGAATTTGAGGCAAGGGATAAGGTATTCCTAAAAGTGGCACCTATGAAAGGTGTTTTGAGGTTCAGGAGGAAGGGAAAGCTAAGTCCCAGTTTCATTAGACCTTTTGAGGTGTTGGAACGAATAGGCCGTGTGGCGTACCGGTTAGCGCTACCGCCGTCTCTTTCTGTAGTCCATAATGTTTTTCATGTTTCGATGTTGAGAAAGTATGTAGTGGACCCATCTCATGTGGTAGACTTTGAGCCATTGCAGTTGCAGGAGAACTTAAGTTACAAAGAGAAGCCAATCCAAATTCTGGCAAGAGAGGTGAAAGCCTTGCGCAACAGGGAGATAGCACTGGTGAAAGTGTTGTTGCAGAATCATCAGTTCAAGGAAGCGACGTGGGAGTGAGAAGATGAGATGAGAACTTAGTACCCAGAGCTTTTTCAAGATTAAGACTTTTGAGGACGAAAGTTTTTTTTAGGGGGAAGGAATGTACTGTCCCAAAATTTTTAAATGTTATTAATTTAATTATCTAGATTTTTGACGTTGGTTTGTTATTTTCTTTTTTGAGGATCTAAGACTTAATTTCGGGGATTTTGAGAAATTAGATTTAGTTTGGGAGCAAGAAAAGTATAGGAACTATTTATATATATATATATATATATATATATATATGTTTATATATATATTGTTAATTATTGTTTCCTTTATTTTTTTTAATTAGGGTTAGGGAAAGAAAGAAAGGAAAAAGGAAAAGGAAAAAAATATATTATATATATATATATATGTTAGGTCTCGGTAAGCGTGTAAAAGAAAAAAATTGTTTCATCTTCTTCTCCTTCGCGTGAACGATGTCGTCAGTTGCAGCCCCCCTCGCGTTTTGTCGCTACTCGAGGATCGTCGCCGTTTCCGTTCCACTGCCGTCTGCACCGAGCCGAGAAGCCCAACCGAGAAGTCCAGCTGAGAAGCCCAGCCGAGACATCCAACTACTGCTCGCGTCGGCGCCGCTCGCCACCGTCGGACGCATCGGTGTCGTTGGTTCTGGTTCTGGTCTGGGCCGTCCAGTGGAGTTTCGCTGCTGCCGACAGTCTTTCGTTGCTAGTTCGTTGGACTCCTTCAAGGTAAGGGTTCTGTTGGGTTGGATGTAGTATATGAACGACTGCTGATTCGAGTTTGATTTTCGTATGAGTTATGCAGCACAATGATTGCAGTGTGAGGCCTTGAAGGGTCGTGAGCTGTTGCCAGTAGAAGCTTGAGGTTGAATTTCTATCGTGAGTAGGTAATTGAATTCCTGCTATTTAAATGTTGGATGTTACATGAGACCTTCTTGGTTTAATTGTAAAATTGAATCGTGTGTTAGGGTTGGACATTTTTGGGCAAAAGAGTTGGCGCCGTTGTTTACTGACTATTCTGAGGTAAGTGATTCTATTGTTGGGGTTGGCTTTTAGGCCAGACTTCAGCCCCTTTATGCCAGCTTTATTATCGCAGCATTGTGTTATCCCTAAATATTTAGCATGCATGCCTAGTTGCTCTGTGAGTATGAATCTTCACTGAGACTTGGTAATTATGTGTATGTGTATGTATGTTTGAATTCCATGCTAGATGCCCGTTACGTCCCATGTTACGATATAATGAACTGACATGTTCACTTCCATGTTTGACGGTGTACCATCAGGTCACTAGACATGTGTGGACCGACGTGTTCACCTCCATGTTGTGATACTGTGAGTCAGCAGGCTTACTTTTCAGTTTTGACGGCGTGCCTTCAGGCCGCTAGACATGGTAACGAGGCGGGAAGGTTGTCCATGTACAGTAGAAATCCCGACAGTAAGGTTACTTACTGAGTTTTTATACTCATTCCTTTCTTTTTATGAATTTCAGGTAAGGACAGAAACAGACTGGTAGGCGACAGAAAGAATCTGGACCGGGCCACACGGGGACTAGTTAGGAGCTTTCACATTTATTCATTCATGTCTCATATCTTAAACGGACCGAGAACGTCCGGCCTTTGGGTCCTTTTTGTGATTTCATTCGTTATTTAATCATTCCTGTGTTTTGGTAGGGGTACCCCGATCAAGGATTCTGCTTTGTTCTTTTGAAATTGATTTTGAAATTATTCATTTATTTATCTAATTATTTATTTGTTATCATTCATTTCCAAAGTATTGGTTTTATGTCTTATTTTCTTTTCTTTTTAAGAAAAGTATGTATAGCCTAGACTTATGGGTGTAGTAATGTCCTGTTGGGAGGTGTCAAGAGTTGGGTCGTTACATAAGTTGAGTTTCCTTTTTCTTACTTTTTATCTCGTTCTTTTTTTTTTCACACTTTACTTTCTTTAAAAAAAATAAAACAAACAATGAAGAAACAAACATGGAAGAGGAAGAAGATGAACCCAAAAATAATAATAATAAATATCGAATTACTTTACGTCAGTATATGTATGATTCAAATATGGGTACAGGTTTGGTGTTGGAATTATGTAGTTCATGTTCCTGTTTAAGAACTCTGTTTTCCTGAAATTTATATGTATTTATGGTTTGATGATCTTGAATTTGAAAGATTACTGATTTGAAATGATTTAATTTCAATTATCACTACTTATTAGGTGAAATGTTTGATCAGTTATCATTCATCGGGCTTTTCAGCTCATTCGTTTATTTTTCTCTCCCGGGTAAATGACAAAGTACCAAGTGCCTATTAGTGCAATCGCCAGCCACACTTTTTACATCTTATTTGTATGGTTTTGAAGTTGCATTAGCAAACTTGTTGTTGGGTTGGGAATACATATGGTTTGGGTGTTAAAACTGGCAATGTTTTATTTACATGGTTTGCTTAAAATATTGCTTTGAAGCTCGTGAAAGATGTTAATGAGTTTCTGGGAGTATTTTGTTATAAATTCTCTAACAAGAACATTTGAATGTTTTCAGTAAAGATTTGTTTGTGATTCTAATTTCTTGTCTTCATGCCACGTTCTAAGTTAAATATAGGTTAATATGCTGGGGTGGTATGTGACACATGTATTATATTGACATGGATTGAGATAGCTTTGTATTTTGGTATTCTATGAATGCCAAGTTTTTTTCCCTCGATCATTTTTTGCGGTCCTAGTTTACAAAACTTATAAACATTTATGTTTTTCTCAATATCTTTAACAAAGGATTTGTAACATATAAAAGTTTGCAAAAAAAAAAAAAAAAAAAAGGAAGAAACTTTCTCCACGAATTTGTCAACACAAGTTCTTTTGTTTATTCTCCCAATTCTTATTACTTAAGATGTTAACCAAAGTCATAAACAAACAAGGTGAGCCATTGTACAAGGAGTGAGAGCCCAAAAAAAGAAAAAAAAAAAAAAAAAAGACAAACAAAAGATCATACAAATTTTAATGTACTTGAACGGAATCCAACCTAACCCGAACGATTTTAGGCTCATGCGAGTTTCCCCATCAAGAAGAAAAAAAAATCTTAACCAATATATTTACTGCAATCATAGTAATTGCTCTCATCCCTCAAATATTATTCATAAAACCATTCCCAAAATGCAGAAGTTGTTCAACACCCACATCCCCAACAGAAGCATAATTGGCAAAGCCACTTGAATTGTGATCCTCAAACTTCACATGAGAATCCATGATTTGAAGCTCGGAACCCAAACTCGTCCCAAACTCGAAATCAAACTCTGATCCACCGCTACTCCAGCCACCGGCAATATGGTGGTTGGGAGCGAGCCACTCGGCGAAGAAGAGTTTGGGGAGAGAGTTGTTGTTGGGTTTAGGAGAGTCCATGGATGGATTTGTTGTTGAGGAATCTGCGGAGTCTGAAGTAGTTGAATTAGTTATGGAATAAGTTGAAGATGGCTGTTTTTGTTGTTGTTTTTCGAGCTTCTTCTTCAAGTACGAATGCCACAAGTTTTTTACTTCGTTGTCGGTTATTCCCGGTAAATATTGTGCAATTTGAGACCATCTGATATCAAAATAACAAACCCTAAACTTAAATATAAGTTATTAATTAAATTCACTTTCTTTTTAACTCTAATTAAAATTGGGTTAAATTGCAACTTTGGTCCCTATCGTTTGAAAAAAGTTAGCATTTAGTCTATGTCCTTTGATAAAACTCTTATAAATAGTCTTTATGGTAAAGATTATTTATGAGAATTTTATCAAACCATATGTACTATTTTTTAAGTTTTATCAAATCATAAAAATTAAATTTTAACTTTTAAGACCATTAAAGCGAAATTCTAACTTTCTCTAAATCATGGGATCAAATTTGCGAAATTTAACCTAAAAACTAAGTTTAAAAGCACTTATAATCCTTGAACTTTGATAGATTATGAATTTAGTCCCTAAACTTATTTTGGTAATGATTTAATTTTTATACTTTCAAATTTGTAATAATTTAGTCCATGAATTTGAATGAGTAACAATTTAGTTCTTGTAGTTAAAAATTTGTAATGATTTAATTTAGTCTATATCATGAATTCCTTTTTGTAGAATTTAGTTAAAACATCTATGCAAGTAGATCAATAAAATGATTGGAGATCAAATTTCTTTCAAACTAATATTATTATGTAATAGAAATTGATGAAGAGATTTTTTATGATAAGGACTAAATTGTTATAAATTTCAAAATATATAGACTAAATCATAACTTTTTAAAGTAGACTTATAGCAGGGTTGTTTTTAAATATAGAAAAATGAGTCAAACTATTTACAAATATTGAAAATTTTTATTGTTTATCAACGATAGACCACAATAGAATTCTATCACTTGAGCGATAGCGATAGAAGTCTATCGTGGTCTGTCGCTGATAGACAATAAATTTTTTCTATATTTGTAAATAGGTTGATATTTTTTTTTTTGTTTATAGTCATTTCCCTAACTTATAGTCATTTTTTTAGAAAGCAATACATAAATCTTTTAAAAGTGTTTCAAGCTATACAGCTTCCATGAATTCAAATTTTCCTGAAGTTTATCACTCAAAAGATAAAAATCTAAACTACCTAAAATTAGGCTTTTGCTTTTCTAATTCTAGCATTGGGTATACACACAAATCCTATTATCACACTTACAATATTTCTACATGACCTTTTCAAAATAATAAAATAATAGTAATAAATAAATAAATTCTCCATGATCAAGACTTTAATATATAAAATTCAATAAAAGCTGAACTTTTTAAAATTCAACAACCCCAAGTTGAAACTCTGTAAAAATATTTAGAAAATTAGAAATTCCCATATGCAATTTTAAAGTGCATTTGGTTAATAATATCTTAAATTTGATCATTTGCATTTTAGTATTGAAATTTGGTGAAGCAATATTAAAAATTATAGGTTTAGTAAATGACTAACTTGTTTCCAAGCATGTGATGAAGAGCAATAATTGTATCTTGTTCTTCTTGGGAAAACATTCCTCTTTTAAATCCAGGCCTCAAGTAATTAATCCACCTCAATCTGCAGCTCTTTCCATTCCTTTCCAGCCCTATACAAATATATTGTCTCTTTCTATAAAAGGATTGCTTTCAAAAATAGAAAAAATATCGAATTATTTATTAATATAAAAAAATTTCACTATTTATTAGTGGTAGACTTCTATCGCGATAGATTTCTATCGCGAATAGACAGTAAATTTTTTTATATATTTATAAATAAGGGTTCTTTTCAAATATAGAAAAATGAGTCAAACTATTTACAAATATAAAAATTTTTTATAGTCTATTACTAATAGAATTCTATCGATTTCTATCGCTCAAGCGATAGAATTTATTTGCTTGAGCGATAGAAAACGGTAGAATTCTATTGTGGTCTATCACTGATAGACAGTGAAATTCTTCTATATTTATAAATAGTTCGATATTTTTTCTGTTTATAGTAATTTTTCTATAAATAATTTAATTTTTTTCTATTTATAATAATTCGAAAAAAAATCCTAATTTCAAAGAAAATTTACTCAAATAAAAAAAATGTCAAATTCTTTATCGAAAATAGCAAAAACACATTGATAGACAGACTTCTATTAGCGTCCATCACAACTATCTAAAAAATTTCTGCTATTTTGTGTAAATAGTTTCCCTTATTTTTCTATTTTTAAAAATTCTCCTAATTTCAATTCTAAAATTAATATTAAAAATTAAAAAAAAAAAAAAAAAAAACTCACCGGCCTTGGAAGGAAGAGAACTCCAACAGCCATGGCCATGCTTGAGGATGTAATTTCTCAGCCTCTCATCTTCCTCAGGCGACCATAACCCTCTTCTGTGCTTCGACTTTGTCCTATGCGACGCCGTTTCACAACCCATTTTCTTTTTTTCTTTTTTTTTTTTCTTTTTAAATTATTCCACACAGAGAAGAGAGAAAATAATGGAGCTTTCAAGAATGTGAGGTTTAGTATTTATAGCTAATTAAGAAAATAATAGTTGGTCCACTATCCATATTAACAAAATTCTCATCCAAAACATGGACTAATAAAATAATGGGAGAGTAAGAAAAGAGAATCAATTCCAATAATTAGGGATGAGAGAGTTGAAAATTGAAATACAATATTAATTAATTCTGGCTTATGGAGTATTTGGTTTAACTTTTTAATTTTAGAAAGAAAAAAAAGGAGGTTTGCACTACTCAAAATAGCTTTTGAAATATTTTCAAAATACATTTTAAACAAAATTTATCAATAGAGTTTAAATAAAAATGATTTTGCTGAAAAATATTTTTCTCTCAAATCAATCTAAATCGGCCCTAAGTTGATGAGGTTAGATTGAGTCAGGTTAAAATACTTTTTATATTCAATCTAATTGTTCATGTTGTAAAATTTTTTAACCCAACTAATTCTTATTTAAATAATGAACCCAACCAAACCTAACCCAATCCAACCATGAACATTCGAGTTAGGTTGGTTCGAGTTTAGGTCATTTATTTAAATTTTCTTTTTAAGAAAAGTAAAATGTTAATATGTAAAAAGTCTATTTATTTTTTTTTCAAGAATTAAACATATAAACGGATATAAACATATATTCTTAAGAGGTTAAAAGTTTAAATCTTTTACCTCACATGTTGAAAAAAATTAATGTTATTCTTCTTAAGGATATGTTTGGTTTAAATTTCAAGTTTTTAATTTTAAAAATAAGTTATTTTAAAAAATATTGAATTGTTTGACAACGGTTTAAAATAGCTTTTGAAACATTTTCAAAGTGTATTTTAAACCATTTTTATCAAAAGAGATAATAAATTTTTAATTTTTTTTTTTCTAATCAATCTAAACTGGTCTAAGTTGGAAGGGGAGGATAATTAAATACTTTAATTTTAAGAAATAATTAATGTCTTTTGGGAGTATAGTTGGAAGTTTTAAAGTGTTCTGAAAAATTATAAAATTCTATTAGAGTTTCCAAATGTCAAAGTAAATGAATGATTTTGAGCCGTCCACATTTCCCACTTCACGTTTTAATAATACATAGAGGAAACTATAAACTAATAAACTATACAATGGAGGAAGGAGTCCAATTTTCAATGCATTGCAGGCTTTGAATGTTAAATTTAGCTTTGGTTTGATAACATTTTCTTTTTAATTTTTTGTTTTTAAAATCTATGTTAATTTTCTTCTCATTTTTTACCATAATTTGTATTTTTCTTTAAACAAGTTTTTGAATTTTTTAGTCAAAAATTTAAAACCAATAACAAGTTCTTTAGGCCTCGTTTCGAAACCATTTCATTTTTATTTTTGGTTTTTGAAAATTAAGTCTACTTCCTCTCATTTTCTTACCATGATTTGTATCAATCTTATGTAGAAGAGTTGAATTCTTAGCCAAATTTCAAATTTCAAATTCCAAAAACTACTTTTTTTTTTTTTTTTTTAGTTTTAAAAAAATTGACTTGATTTTTGAAAACATGGGTAAAAAGTGTAGATATCAAAACAAAAAATTTAGAGGTGGAAAGGATGTTTATAGACTTCATTTTTAAAAACTAAAAACCAAGAACCAAATAGTTACCAAATGTGACCTTAAAAAATATCTTTTTAATTTTCAAAATTTGACTTGATTATGAATTACATTGGTAAAAAGTGACATAACATAAAAATTTAGATGTCAAAGTAGAGAGAATTCATAAACTTAATTCTCAAAAGCCAAATATATATATATATATATATATATATCAAAATGGTTATAATTTTTATGTCTATATCTTGAGATGATAGACTTGCTTTTGTTTAGTCTCTAAACTTTAATAGATGTTCATAGATTATTAAACTTTAAATTTTGTATATACAATAGCTTCTTAAATTTTCGATTTTGATTATTGATAACTTGATTACATCTCTGCATCTTATTTTAGTTCACAAACTTATTAGTTTATTTCATTTTCATCTCACCTTTTTGAAAATAATAATATTTAGTTTATGTAATATCTAGTTCTCAAACAGTGTTTTAAAAAATGAATCTTGTTTAGTTTATGTTATATATTTTTGAAGTCTTATGTTAACATCGCTCTACCTTAATTTATTTAGTTCTCTAGTTTGTTGTTTTATTTTATTTCCCATGGGCTATATAGGCTCATATTGACACTATGTTTTTTAAATTAGTTAAAGTTGCATTAATGGTGTTGGGAAGGAATGGAAAAGAAAAGCTATATATATATATATATAAACTAAGAATCTTGATATAGTTATTTTTAAAATTTTAGTGGACCTAAATTAAAAATTTTGAATGTTAATGATACAAATAGATAATAGTCGTTTAAGAGCGGACAGTGGGTTCATTTTCTAAAATATTTGTAGGTATATGTTTTAATTAATTTCTTTGAAAAAATTTAATAGTTTTTAAAAGAATAAAAAAAAAATCTTTCAAATTGTTGGTTGACTTTGAAAGCGATAAGTTGCATTTTCTTATATGATAATCAATTAAATTACATAGGAACTACTAATTACAATATTTATTAATAATAGTTCTACTAATAACAAAATATTCTCATATTTTATTTTAAGTATTATACTTCAATTGCATCATCCTTTATTTGTACTTTTCAACTCTTATATGGTAATCAATTAAATTACCGTTGGAACTGGCCCACTTTGCAATTTGAATGTCTTGACAGTCAACACCTAGTAGTCAATGCAGGGAACTGGACGCCTGATAGTCAACGCAAGGTACTGGACGCCTGCAAAACAAAAACTTGTGAAGGCTGAGTCGCGAAGTTCGCTCTCTTAAAGACGTTTCGCGGCTCTGCCCAAGGTGCATGTAGTTTGGAATCGTTGCCACGTCGTCCCCAAAATAAAACAACCCATAGAAAGTTTGTCTTGATCGAAACTTGCACAAGAATCGAACGAAATGCTCATACCATTCAATAATGCTCGGAAGACAGGATTTTTTGTGAAAACAAAATTTTTTTGTGTCATCGTCAAATGGAGAAGGTGGGCCTTATATACACCGCGAGGGCTAACAAACGCATGTTGGACGAGCACTCGTCCACTGCACATGCGCCGAGAAATGGGCGCGGGCGCAAAGACCGGTTGATCGTGCGGTGAATGTGGTGAGGGGCAAAACAGTAAAAAAAAATTTATTTAAAAAATAATATTTTTTATTGCCGCCTCGCCACGCCCGACTCAACGGCAGTGCTAGAGAAGCCACCAAGCCCACCATTGCCTATTTCCTCACCCCTTTTAAAACATGGGTACCCCTTGAGGCCCAAGCCCAACTAAGTAATGTGGGATTCTCACCTTTCCAAAATTCATTTTTTTTTCCTTTTATTTGAAAACTCTATTTTTCATTATTTTTCACCAACAATTACACTACTGGGGGTTGTTTGGGGCTATGAGTTTGGATTGTAATGTAATCCAAAACTCATGTTTGGATTGAGCATTTTGGGTCCGATTTGTAATATTAAACTCATTTCATTCTGACAATTTTTAACTAAACCCTCTTTCCCACCATTTTCACGTTTCATGATCTCATTTACGTTCTGTCTTTGATACCTCACAAGAATTCTAACACTCCTTTAATTCTAGTAATTGTGATTACATTCCAGCCTTCCAAACCGTCCGAGCATGTTTGTTTCAAGAAATTTAAGAAGGGAAATGAGGTTCGACATAAGAAACCCAAGTGTTGGTGGGAGGGTTTGATTTACTTGAGCGGGAAAATATTTTCAAGGCATCTTAATAAAGTGTATATATTGTTTTCCTTCTTTCTCTTTTTCTTCCTCACCATATGTTTAATTTATTCTATTTTCTCCTACTTATTTTTCGATCTACGTTGGGTTTTGAAAGTCGAATTTTACATGATAGATGAGATATTAGGGAAAAAAATTGTGCTTTTACATAATTGAGATGAGAGTAAGAGAACACTGTTTAGAATTATTTTTAAAAAAAATAAGATTGAGTCTCTAAAACTGAAAAGTTGGTAAATTCTAAAAAGATTGTAAAAAACCTCCCTTGTTGAATCAAATTCTAAAAGGATTATTTAAAAAATAAAAAATAAATAAATAAAAAATCTTTATTGGTTTCCAAAAAAAACCTCTGTTAGTTTCATATGTCACGAAAATTTTAAAAAGATTCTATAAAAACCTAGGTTAGTTTCAAAATTTATTTGAGTTTTTCACCCTAACCTTGAATTAGTCTTTTTTTTCTTTTTTCTTTTTCCTCCATGAATTGAGTTGAGTTGTATTTTATTTTTATTGAACTTTAGTTCCATTTTATAGAGGGCAAAACGAAGATGATGAAAGTAAGGGGAAGATAATATAATAATAACAATTCTCAAAGACAATTAACTGCATCTCGTGAATTGAATTCAACCATACTCCCACTTTTAGTGCCCGTTAGGATTGACTTTCTAAGTGTTTATAAACATTTTTTTTACTTATAAACACTTATTTAAATACTTACAAAGTCAATCCAAATAGGTTCTTAATTAACACACACCCTTTTGAGTGTTCTAAGTATCTTATAAGTTTACTTTGTTTTACTCTTTGAACCTAGCTTACCATGTTTATAATGAAAGATGTACAAACATGCATGAACAACGGATTAGATCAAAATGCACTCTAATTTCTTGAAAGGATTAAACATGCACAAAATTGGGAACATAAGAGTTTTGAGAAAAACACCTTTTGTAGCTCAAAATTCTCCCTTGATTCTTGATGATTTCGATCACGAACAGTTCGTGGACCACCACAAAAGTCTTCTCTACTAATCTCTGACCTTAGAATGGATGGTGGGATCCAAATTTGTGGTGAATTTGAAGGGAATTTAGAGTTTTGAGAGAGTTTGTGTTTTTAGGAATTTTAGGCTAAATAAACACTTCATTCAGCAAAATCATCAACACAAATCTCAACAAATAATGCTCTGATTTATAGAGTATCAGCATGCAATGAGAATTAACACAAACTTGATTACAAAATTGAGAAAATGAGTGGGATTAGTGTCAAATGCTTGAAGAAACACCCAAGCTTCAACCTAACTAAGTGGGTTTCTCCAACTTTTCAATTTAATAATCAATTTTAAATTGATTTTTCAAATTTAATTTTAAATTTTGAATTTCAATTAATTTAAATTAAATTTTAAATTTTGAATTTCAATTAATTTAAAATTAAATTAATTAATTAATTAATTTTATATCAAATTAATTTTAAATAATATTAATTTAATATCCAATATTAAATAAATATTATATTCACACCAATCCCAACTTTTTTGAAAAACGATTTTTCGAATATGAATTTCTATTCATATATTCAATATTTAAATCATATTTAAATATCTCCAACTCTCTTTATCGTTTAGTTCAAAATTAAACAATTAAACTCTTAAAGTATCGTATATAAATAATGTTTACTCCCTAATTTGATTTTGAACGATTGAAAATCTTTCACCACACTATTCTAAGGCTTAGTCCATTATGAGCTAGCAGAGGAACCTAATGGACCTACAGATCATGAGCGATCTGAGATTAACCGGTCAAACTCTTTAACCTAGTTAACCAACATTCGTTAGCTAACGAGACACTCCATTAAAGTCTGTAGCTGCAGTCTCCTCACTGTAGATATATTTCTGTCCAGTTGATATAACCATAATTAATAAGTCGATCCTTCAGAGGTTGTTCGTAATTACAGCAGAGTCAAAATTACCGTTTTACTCCTGCAACTACATCTTGTTCCTTAAGTCCTACTGATCCTCTAATGCACAATTGGTTTATGGTCCAACCACTAAATTGAGTCCCTCTCGGGCCAATGAGAGAGTGGGGTGCCTTGTTCAAGTCCTGGAGTCAAGAGAACAACCTATCTACTATCCCTAGAAGCGGGTAGGATTGAATTTCGTCTTGCAGAACTATGTCCCAGCTATCTACCCGGTCTTACCCCTGAAATGGGAGGATTATTGAATCGGAGAACTCGAGCCGCTCTCACCCATGCATATCTAAGAATAATCCTGAATAAACAGGAGTTCATAGTTAGCTCAGGATTAAGATCAAATTACCTAGGCCATCAAATTAAAATAGTTAGTGTTAACAGTAAACATTGTTATAAAGTATCAGTGACTATTTTGTGGTCCGGTCTTTATGCAAACTCATTGCATAGGACGCCCCCACTCACATATCTCCACATGAACGATTTATGATCACATCTTTCGTATCAAATACAATTCCAACCATTTTAACTTTAAATTTTGAAATAGTTCTGAAGAAAATATTTAAAATATTATTGTTAAAATAAAAAATGTGGTGTTGAAATGAAGTCTTTAACAAAAAAAAAAAAAAAGAAATATATATATATATATATATATATATATGGAATATTATTTTCCATTCAATTTCAATTAGAAAGTGTTAAAAAATATATTGCACCATCTAAGATTTGAACCTAAGCCTAAAAAATTACATTCAATAGTTTTATCCACTGCACCACAATCCGCATATTCAATAGGATATATTATTATTAAAAGTTTTATCGACATCCTAAAAGACAAATGTCTTCACCAATGGAGCACAAGCACGCATTTGCTATTAAAAAACAAAAACGGATTTTTAAAAACAATTTTTTTCCTTTCTAAAATTCCTTCACAATTTTAAATACTTTTTTAAAATTAAAAAAACAAAAAAATCCAATAAGATACTAAATATACTCGTTTTTCAAAAACTAAAAACCAAAAACCAAAAATCAATTAGTAATCAAACGACCCTGTAATTTTTGAAAACTTGTTTTTGTTTTTAGATTTTAACAAAGAATTCAAATGTTTGTATAAAAAAAATAGAATTTGGAAGAAAAACAAGTATAAAATTCAAAAACAGAAATAAATAAAATAGATAACAAATCGGACAAAATGATTAGAGAAATAAGACCTTAATGTAACTTAATCATAGAATGCATTCCATGAGGTAGGTCGCATCAATTGAACATATAGATTTATATGTCTTGCACTTTGTTCTTGTCAAGGAATCCATGACTTTTATTTATGATCTTTATTTTATTTTATTGTTTAGAAACATGACTTTTGGTTTTGATACATTATAAAAAGACCCAACTTTCATTTCTTCATCAATTATTGTCCTTTGTCTGATTTAAATACATTTTTTCTCACCTTATCTAAAGGATTTGGATTATTTTCAAATGTCCAATCTTATACATATAATTCCCTCTTTGAAATTTGGATGAATATATTAGATAATGCAAAGGGTAATGTTTTTGTTTCTATATATAAAAAAAAAAGTTTATTTTTCTAGTTATTTATAAGAATTGTTTTTAGAAAAATAAAAGTCATTCCCTCAAATTAAATTTATTATTATTATTTAGTTCAACTATGTGACAAAGAAAATTTAATCCATAATATCTTGGTCAACAATTAAAATTCATTTAAATTTTATATTGAAATTTTATGTTAATTTGGAAAATGGTTATATATTAAATTAAAATTAAAACTAGTTTAAACTTTAAATCCGTAAGAATTAAATTTAAAAACTAAGAACTAAAAATTTAAACTTGAGACATCTTCGTCAAAAATATATTAATTTAAAATTTAAACTCTATGTCAATTGAACTATGTTTATATGGGCCATGAATTAAAATTAATATATTTATCAAAATTTTCCATCCAAAAAAAAATGCATTTCCATTCAACAACTTAGGTTGAATTTATTTTGATTCCCATATTTTAGTAGGCTTAATTATTTTAGTTTATTCCTATTATTATTTTTGAACAGAACTTCCTATTATTTTGCCACTCAATTCTTATTTGCAATGTTCAAGCTGGAAGAAATGTTATAGTGTAATCACGCATACAAGACTTGAGTGGGGATACCCATATTGAATCATCTCTCATTACTTTTAGAGCTTAATTAAGATATGTTTACATCACCATGTCTGTATACATATATTGGAAGTCACATTATTCATTTTTTAAAAGAAAAAAAAAAATTTTTGGCTATAGTTTTCATTCGACGTCAAAATTTCAAAATATTATATTTTTACCGATGAATTTTGAGTTTAGTTTCTATGTTTAAAAATGTTATACTTTTATTCTAGAGTTTTAAATGTATGTTTCCTTTGGTTCATAAGTTTCAAAATTTTACATTTTTACCTTTGCGTTTTCACTAATGCCTACTGATTACTTATAGAAATACAAGTTATTGTTGCTCAAAAATAGGAATAATCACGATTCTTTCACAGGAATTTCTTTAGTATGAATAGATAAATAGAGCAAAATACTTTCCCTACATTTCAATACGTGTAAAACTAAGAGATGTATTACATTGAGATGCTAACCCTCTAAAAAGGCTGGAAATAGGAGGAAGATTCAAAGGATCAAATGTCTTCTATTGAGATGACCCTGCGTTGAGTAATCAAAGAAAAGAGGAGACCACCGACAACAAATAGGTGCAACGTGTGAAAAAGAAGCCTGACACGTCTGCCTGCTTTATCAGAATGGTAAAGAATATCTCTGATTTCTGCACATAAATAGACAAATTGAAATAGAGGAATAGGGAGTAGAGAAGAGAAGCATGATTCATTAGTGCGTCTCTCTCAAGTGAGGAGGAGTGCGAATATATGAGCTTGCTCTCCGAATATCGGAACATTTTTGCAATCAAATAAGGGTATCGACTCGTCAAACAGGCTCAATGACGCTTTTGGCCAGAGCTTATCCCCCAAATTGAAGCAGAAGTCAATAAGTTGATTGAAGCAGAAGCATGATTCATTTGTGAAGTCAAATATCCAACATGGATAGCTAACATTGTTCCTGTTAGAAAGAAGAACGGACAGCTTCGCATATGCGTAGACTTTCGTGACTTGAATAATGCATGCCCAAAGGATAACTTTCCATTGCCTATCACAGAGATCATGATTGACGCAACTACTGGGCATGAGGCCTTATCCTTTATGGATGGGTCATCCAGTTATAATCAAATACTGATGGCTCTCGCAGATGAAGAAATGACTGCCTTCTGCACTCTGAAGGGAATATACTACTATAAGGTGATCCCCTTCGGATTAAAGAATGTTGGCGCTACTTACCAAAGTGTTTGATGATATGTTGCACAAACATGTCGAATGCTCTCAAGTGTGCATTCGGTGTAACCTCGGGTAAGTTTCTGGGTTTCATCGTAAGGCATCAGGGAATTGAGATAGACCAATCTAAGATCGATGCTATTTAGAAGATGCCGAGTCCAAGAAATTTACACGAGTTGAGAAGTCTCCAGCGTCGTTTGGCTTACATACAGAAATTTATTTCCAACCTCGCTTTTCGATCTCAACCTTTTCAAATGCTGATGAGAAAAGAAGAAAGCTTTGAGTGGGAAGAGGCCTGTCAAAATGCTTTCGACAGCATAAAGAAATACTTGCTTAACCTCCCTGTCCTAGTCGCTCCCTTAGCAGGCAAGCCATTGATATTATACATTGCCGCGCAGGAAAGATCGTTGGGGGCATTGTTGGCACAAGAAGTGGAGAAAGGGAAGGAACACGCTCTCTACTATCTAAGTAAGACCCTAACTGGAACTAAGATCAAGTACTCCCCTATTGAGAAAATGTGTCTTGCACTTTTCTTTGCGATAGATAAGCTGAGGCACTACATGCAGGCTTTAACGGTTCACCTAGTTGCGTAAGCTGACCCCATTAAGTATGTCCTATCTAGGTCAATCATCTTCGGGCGCCTGGCCAAATGGGTGATTTTGCTCCAGCAATACGACATTATGTATATGTTGCAAAAGGCGATTAAAGGACAAGCATTGACTGACTTCTTAGCAAATCACCCGATTCCATCGAATTGGAAGTTATGTGAAGGCTTGCCCGACAAGGACGTTTTCTTGGTTGAAATTACTGAGCCTTGGACCATGTACTTCGATGGTGCAGCGCGAAGGAACATAACGGGGCAGGTATCGTCCTCATCTCACCTGAAAGACATATGTTGCCTTATAGCTTTACACTTGGTGAATTATGCTCAAACAATGTCGCTAAATATCAGACTCTAATAATTGGCCTCCATATGGCATTAGAAATGGGAACATCGAACATTGAAGTTTATGGCTATTTGAAGTTGATAATCAGTCAATTCTTATTTCAGTATGATGTAAAGCATGAAGATTTAAAGTCTTACTTCACCCATGCCAGACAGTTGCTGAAAAAGTTCGACATCGTGATGTTGGAGCATGTACCAAGATTAGAAAACAAGAGGGCAGATGCTTTGGCAAATCTGGCTACTGCATTGACGATTCAAGACGATGAAACTCTAAACATATCACTTTTCCAAAGGTATGTTATACCGACGATTGAGACTGAATGCGAAGAAATGAACCTGACATTCAGTCTATTTGATTGACGAAGAAGACTGGCGCAAACCCATCATAGATTATCTTGAGCATGGTAAACTTCCAACAGATCTCCATCGTAAAATTGAGGTGTGAAGGAGAGCAGCTCACTTCATTTATTACAAAGGGACCTTGTATCACCGTTCTCTAGGACTCTTTCTTTGATGTCTTGGAAAAGAAGAGTCAGTAAAAGCGCTAGAGGAGGCACATTCATGTATCTGTGGTGCACATCAATCTGGACCAAAGCTCCAATTCCAGCTAAAGAGAGTGGGATACTATTGGCCCAAGATGATCCAAGATTCGATGGAATATACGAAAAAGTGTGAAGCTTGTCAATATCAGGCAAACTTCATACATCAACTGCCGGAACCTTTGCATCCAACTATCAGTATCATGCAAACTTCATACATCAACCTTTAACAAGACATTCTTACATCCTTGCTGCGATGGATTACTTTTCAAGGGGGGATAAGGCTATTGTTCTGAGAGAAGCCAAGAAAGAAAATGTAGCAGACTTTATCCGAACTCATATTATCTACGATACGAAATTCCTCACCGAATTGTGATAGATAATGGAAGACAATTTTCCAATAGTTTGATGGAAAAATTGTGCGAAAAGTTCAAGTTTAAGCAATACAAATCGTCCATGTACACAATGTTGCTGCAAATGGGCTGGCAGAAGCATACAACAAAAACGTTGTGCAACCTACTGAAGAAAATTGTCACTAAGTCAAAGAGAGATTGGCAAGAGAAGATTGGTGAAACAGTATGGGTTTATCGAACGATCATCATACTCCTACTGAAGTTATGTCATATTCTCTGTTTATGGAGTGGAAGTTGTTCTCCCTTTGGAAAGAGAAATTCCATCACTAAGGATGACACTTCAAGAAAGGCTGACTATGGAAGACAATGCCAAGTTACGTCTTCAGGAGTTAGAAGCACTTGACGAAACATGGTTAGAGGCTCAGCAGACATTGGAGTGTTACCAAGCACGAATGGCTAAAGCCTTTGATAAGCACGTGAAGCCCAATCATTTCAGATTGGTGATCTAGTACTAGCTGTAAGAAGACCAATCATCACGATAAGACATACAAGAAATAAATTCACTCCTAAATAGGACGGACCCTATATCGTCAAAGAAATCTACACAAATAGAGCATACAAGATCATTGATAAGGATGGATTGAGAATTGGCCATATCAACGAAAAATTCCTTAAAAATTTCTATGCATGATAAGTATGTAAAAAGCTCCTTATCGCAAGAGCCTAAACTGCATGGTGCTCCTGGCCCGCACGAGCTTAAAAGGTGAATGGCAAAAAAAAAATTACTTTGAACTACGTTATGACTTGATCCCTATACATTATAAATGATACGTAGGTAGCTTGAAGGAAACTTTAAGTTCAGTCCAATAAAAAGCAAAAAAAAAAAAAAAAAAAAACTCAGTTGAACTACGTTATGACTTGATCCCTATACATTATAAAGGGTACGTAGGCAATTTAAAGAAATTTAAGTTCAATCCAAAAAAAAAAAAAGAGAAGTGTCACAATCGCCTAAAAGCGTGACACTAGGAAATTGATGGTGTTTGTTAAAGAAAGTCACTAAAAGGTTGAAGATGCCTTACTAAAGACCACGCAACAAATCAAAGGAGTGCAGCACTAGAAGCAAGACACTTATAAAGTATCCTCTGGAGAAACTTTGTGCTTTTCTTTGCTCGCTTTAAATAAGCTTTGAGTACAAGTCGTTGCTCGATTTAGTTCAGAGGCTTCATTGATGCTTACTTATATTCTAGCTCAAAGGCTTGTTGATGCATCTTCACCTTCAAGTTTGGGGACTTCATCAACGTTTCATCAAACTCAAATTCAAAGAATTCGCCAATGCTTCTTCAAATACAAGTTCGAAGGTTTTGTCGATGCTTCTTCATATTCAAGTTCAAAAGATTTTTCGATGCTTTATCAAATTCTAGTTCAGATGATTGGCCTTATATGGGAGATGAAGTTCAGTCTGCCTAGCTCCACCTCATTTGCGAGATTAGGTCCGGTCTACTTAGCTCGCCCCATCTATGAGATTAAGTTCATCTGCTTGGCTCTGCCTCATCTGAAAAATCAGCTTCGCTCCATCTCCAAATATTGGTACAGCCCCGCTCCCTCTCCAAAATGTTGGTGCAGCTCTGCTCCATCTCTAAAATATTGGTGTAGCTTCGCTCCTCATCCGAAATATGGGTGCAGCTTCGTTCCTCCTCCCAAAAATATTGGTGCAGCTCCGTTCCATCTCAAAAATGTTGGCGCAGCTCCACTCCCTCTCCAAAATATTGGTGCAACTTCGCTCCTCCTCCAAAAATGTTGGTGCAACTTCATTCCATCTCTAAAATGTTGGCGCAACTCCATTCTCTCTCCAAAATATTGGTGCAGCTTCGCTCCTCCTCCAAAAATGTTGGTGCAACTCTGTTTCATCTCTAAAATAATGGTGCAGCTTCGCTCGTCCTCCCAAAAATGGTTGTGTAGCTCAGTCTCATCTCTAAAATGTTGGCGCAGCTCTGTTCCTCCTCTGAAATATGGGTGCAGCTCCCTCATCCTCTAAAATGTTAGTGCAACTTTGCAGTAGCGCTCAAAATGTTGGCGCGGCTCCGCTTCTCCTCCAAAATATTGGTGCAGCTCTGCTCTATCTCCAAGTTCGACAGCTGTATTACAATTTCACTTTTCTTTTAAATTCGATGATATTGTTGCTGCATCTATATCTTCCAAGACGCGTTGGTGTCTGGCAAGCTCTACAGGACGCATTGGCATCTGATAGACGACGTATTAACGTCTTCCAAGACGCATTGGCGCTTGACAAGCTGCGCGGGTCATGTTGCCATCTATCAAATGAGCGTAAGACGCATTAGCATCTTCCAAGATGCGTTGGTGTTTGGCAAGCTCTGCGGGACACATTGGCGTCTGTCAGACGAGCATAGGACACATTAACGTCTTTCAAGACGCATTAGCGCCTAGCAAGCTGCGCAGGTCACATTACCATCTATCAAACGAGTTGGACGCATTAACATCTTCCAAGGAAATAAATTAGTCTGAGGCTGATCTTCCAGGGAGCAGGACGATTTTGACAAATGATAGACTAGTGTGTCACACCTAAGTTGGTAAGGAAAGCGGACGTGTTAACATAGAGCCTACTTTTGCCTGGCATGCTGTGTAACTCCCGCCAGTGTTAATGCAGTAACAGATGGACTAGTGTATCACACCCTAAGTTAGTAAGGAAAGAGGACACGTTGACATAGAGCCAACTTTTGTCCGACATGTTGTATAACTCCCCCAAGTGTTGATACAGTAACAACAAAGGATGGACTAGTGTGTCACACCCTAAGTTGGTAAGGAAAGCAGACGTGTTGACATAGAGCTAACTTTTGCCCGACATGCTGTACATCTCCTGCCAGTGTTGATGCAGTAACAACAAAGGATGGACTAGTGTGTCACACCCTAAGTTGCTAAGGAAAGCGAAACATGTTGACATAGAGCTAACTTTTTCCCCGATGTGTCCAGCATACCTGCAACGAAACAGACAAAAAAAAATAAAAAATAAAAAAAAAGTATGTTCTAAGAAAAAAATTAGTTACTTTGGAGTTTACCTTTTTTTTAGTGGGTGAAAATTCTATTCTTAGAAGAATGAAAACCTGCAAAGAAAAAAAAATCAATCAAATTAAACGTGAAAAAGAAAAGAGAATAAGAAAAAAAAAGAGAGAGAGAAGAGAAAGACAAAAAAGGAAAGAAGAGAAGAAAGTAGGAGTGGAAGATGAGAATGAAAAAGATGTATGTGGGGAGTCCTATTTATAGAAGTTAATATTGGATTCAAATCCTAATTTAATTTGGATTTCCTATTAAAATCCTATTTCCTTCGAAGATTTTGATGAGAAAATTAAATTGTAGGTTGAAATCTCAAATTAAAATTTGGCCATATTCCAAATTTTATCCCAAATTCAAATCTTCGCATCTTATCCTCAAATTAAATTGTAGATTGGATCTTAAATTGATCTCAAATTAAAATTTGACCATATTCCAAATTTTATCCCAAATTTTATCCCAAATTCAAATTTTCGTATTTTATCCTCAAATTAAATGGTAGATTGGATCTCAAATTGATCTCAAATTAAAATTTAGCCATATTTCAAATTTTATAAATTGTAGATTGGAATCTCAAATTAAAATTTAGTCATATTCCAAATTTTATCTCAAATTCAAATCTCCAGATTTTATCCTCAAATTAAATTGTAGATTGGAATCTCAAATTAAAATTTGGTCACATTTCAAATTTTATCCCAAATTCTTCAAAGCATCAAATTTAGCTTTTAATTAAATTGAGAGTAAACTCTAAAAGTTATCTCAAATTAAAATTTGGGCATATTACAAATTTTAAGTTTGGGTAAAATCCAAAACAAATACAGTAAAATTCAAACTTCATTTCTAAATTATATTCCCAAACTAAGCAACTTCACTCCAAATTCAATTTTGAATTAAGTAGCACAAATTCTACTAAAGTTCAAATTGAAGTTTATGCCAAGAAAGGGAATCAAAACTTTGACTTAAATTTAGGTTTTGATAGGTCGGCATAATCACAAAAAAAAAAAAGTATGTGTCAGACATATACAATTTCAATCAAACTTATGTATCAAATTCATAGTTTGATTAAATTGACACATTAAATGGAGTCAAAATCGAGTACATACAAATTGGATTTTGATTTAAAACTTTATCTTTTCGAGATTCACCCATGTACATAAATCTCGAAAAGGGGCATTTATTGAATGAGAAATTTTGGGCCAATCACAAATTGGCAAGGCATTTCCAAATTAATGGCGAAATTAGAAATAATTAAATTTGAGACTAATTAAATGTTACACGTGTCCTAAATTGAAATTAATTGAAGACGTAAATGAGCAAATCCCAATGGTGCCACTTATTTTCGTTCTCACGGTTAGATCAAATTAATTATTTTTTAGTTCAATTAATTATTAATGTTTGGGCTAAAATTTAATTAAGTAAAAAATATACTTAATTTGGCCCTTGCCCAAATCTAATTAGTTGGGCTCAAGGGTCAGGGTCATGGACCAACAAAGTCCAAGCCCACAAAGCCCATCTTAGAACTCTATAAATAGAGGAGTTGTTCAAAGTTCTTCATTTGAAGGGTTTAGAAAATTTACACTCAGAGAACCTAGAGAAAATTATCCCTACAATGAGATGACTCCCTAACTCCTGAAGCTGAATCATGCTTGAAGACTGAAGTTCAACTGAATCGGCTGAATCATGCTTGAAGACTGAAGTTCAACTGAATCACACTTGAAGACTGAAGTTCAATTGAATCAGACTGAATCATGCTCGAAGATTGAAGGTCAACTGAATCACGCTTGAAGACTGAAGTTCAACTCCAAGAACATCCCTACATCAAGTGCACACGTTCAACTGAGAGAGAATCAGAGGATCAAGTACTAGAGATCCACATCCGCATCAAATCTGCATAAACACAAGTTCAACTCCACAAAATACGTTTTTCCGAAAACCTCGTGCGAACAAGGGCATCAACCCCAATCGGTAGTAGGGTCATTTATTGAGTATTTTATATAGTAACCCTTTTATTTTACATGTTTCAGGTAAAGGAAAGGACGTGTCGGCACATGAAATGTTTGAGCATGAAACTTTTAGTATTTGCCTTTTTGAAATTTCAAGTATTTATTGTTTTTTACTAATATTTTTAGGGAGACCCCGAGAAAATTTTTTGCATTGATTGAGTATTTATTTTATTAAAGCTATTTGTCCTAATAAATCAATTCGATTTTAATTAAATCTGTTAAAGGGTTTTGTTTTAAAATTTATGCATGCATGAAGTAACAGTGATGTTAGTAGTCTTAGAAAATATGATCGTTACATTATTAGTGAATCAGTGATCACCGTTGATAGTGTTCTATCATTGATAATTTTAAGCGTTAATCTTTTAAAATTAATAGTTTTTTTTTCTCAAATTTGATAACCACTTATAGAAAACATTAGTGATAGCCACTGATAGAAATTAGTGTTAGCTGCATGAAAACTAGTGAGCAAAAATCATTGGATTTTTTAGTCTTTTCCAATATTTGGTCTTATTTGTGTGCTATATCTGCAATTTTTTTCCATTGTGCTACATGTGCTATTTTGGGTCTGATTGCCCTTATTTCTAACTTTAATGGGCCTAAAGGCTTTTACTGCAATTTGCAATTTTCAATATGAATGAATGTTACATTAAAAAGAAACTAATGGTTATCCAGAAAACATTCAAAGAAAAGTAATATTAACAAACATTTCACATCTAATTCAGTTGCAATAAATAATAATCACTATAACAATATTGATTTACATTCAAAGCAATCTTCCTCCAAATATCATATTCACAAACACTTAAACCCTAAACACACCAATAAATCAAACCATAAACAGCAGTTTTCTTCCATCACACACACAACACATCTAATTAACAACCAAATGAGATGAACTGATGAAGATTTGTATTTTTCAATACACAATAATCAGTGATCAGACACGAGACATTCAACTCGAGAAGCAGCCGAGAAGCTTCTTCGGGGCGGTACCGGTGGCACGGTACTTTGCAGCTGTCTCCTCTGCCTTGAGAAGATCTTCTCCGCGCTTGGCTTCGATTATCGCCCTCTTCTCCTCTGCTGCTTTGTGAAGCAGAGCAATTTTGTTCTTCATTTTCTCAATGTACTCAGCCTTCTTCTTCTCCAAACTTTCCTGCTCAATGTTTTGTTTAATTACTGTCAAAATAAAATCACTCCCAAACTACAAATCAATCATGTCTTAATGTTCTAAAAGAACTTTTACTTTATAGGGTAATCAAAAAACACAATACAGTATGAAAGCAAGGAAATTCAAGTAATTAAGGATCCCAATAATATAAAGAAATATCAACATATCTAAAGAGAAAATACCGAAGTCAAATTTGAAAATTAAGCCTATAAACACTAAGCACCGTTTGGTAACCATCTCGTTTTTTGTTTTTAAATATTAAACTTATTTCTTTATATTTTCTTACCGTGGTTGGCATCTTTCTGAGTACAAGAGTTGGATTCTTAGCCAAATTTCAAAAACAAAAACAAGTTTTTAAAAACTACGTTTTTTAGTTTTCAAATTTTGGCTTAGTTTTTGAAATCATGGGTAAAAACTAGATAAGAAAGCAAGACATTTAGGGGTGAGGTGTTTGTAGGCTTAATTTTCATAAATTAAAAACAAAAAACTAGATGGTTACTAAACGGGGTCTAAACTGTTAGTTTTTTTTTTTTGGTTTAAATTTTAGGGGTGTTAAAAGTCAAAGCAAAGTTCTGATAACTTAAAATAAGTCATTTTTAAAACTTCAGATTTGTATTTGGATAAAGATTCAAAACATTTAAGAATGATGCAAATCGTTGTAAAGAAATCGTGAGAAAACAAATGAAGTTTTCAAAAACTAAAATCAAGTAGTTATCGGATGGGAGCTAAAAAAAGTAGTTTGAAAACACTTGTTTTTGTTATTAGAATTTGACAAAGAATTCAATGTTTCAATAAAATCAATGAAAACCATAGTAAGATAATTGAAATGAAACAAACATAGATTTCAAAACCAGAAAACTAAAACCAAAATTATTATAAAATACGACCAAAATAGTTAACAAACAGAATTTAATGATCAGGAAATAGAATACAAAGGTGTTAATAGAATATTTGATACCTCAATCTTCTTCAACTCAGCTTCAACAGAAGCTTTTCTGCTATTCTCCCATGCCACAACAGAAGATAGCTTTTTGTGAGCTCTGCGAAAGTACATTCAGTTCCAAAAAACAAATTCAACAAAAGTCACTTTTACCACTAGAAGTAAAACCTTTATAAAAAAAACACAATAAGTTTTCTTCTTTTTTTCTTTTTTTCTTTTTTTCTTTTTTTTTTCCATTTTTGTTTTCAAAGTTGTAAGTGGGTTGGTCAATTATTTTAAACCAACTAAATTTATCCATCATAAGAAGACTGTGTGTTTTATATGCAAAAATTTAAAGTTAAATCAGAATAATCTAAAGATTCTTATTCTACTTGTGAATAATCTCAGGTTAAAAATTAGTTTCTTAGGCTCCATTTTTTATAGCGACTTTGGATGTAATTGGTTTAACTTTTCGACTGTTTAATTTTGAAAATAAGTCAAGTGTTTAGCAACCACTCAAAATAGCTTTTGAAACATTCTCAAAGTTTATGTTAAACTGTTTTTATCAAAAAAAAAAAAGTTTAAATCATACTAAAGTTTTCACCTTTCTTGAAGGAACACTTGAATTCTTAATTACATTTTAAAAATAAAAATTGCTTTTTCAAAACTAAATTTTTTAGTTTTCAAAATTTGGCTTCGTTTTTTAAAATATTAGAAAGCAAATAATAAAACAAAAGAACTTATAAGGTGAATAGTATTTATAAGTTTAATTTTCAAAAATCAAATGGTTATCAAATGGAGTTTTAGTTTTACCTCTAAAATGCTTCATTTTATAATGATTTTGTTCTTAATTTTTTTGGCTTGGACAAATTAAAAAAAAAATTAAAAAAAAAAAAAGCTGGTCTTAGAATAAGAGAATTATATAAAAGCAATAATATGGTGAAGTTTTTATTTTTCTACTTTACCTCTCTTATTTTGAAAATTAAAATATTATATATATGAAAATTAAAATTAAAATTGAAAAAGTTTGACCTCTGTATAAAGAAACAAGGTGAGGGAAGAATCTTACTTGTTCTCTGCCTTGGACTTTTCACTTTCTTCCCAAGCTTTGATCAGTGACAACCTCTTCTCTGTTGCAACTTTTGCTAGCACAGCATCTGAACAAATCATATTCAAACTCACTCATTCAGTCAAAATAAATTAAAATTCCTATTTTATTTCAACTCCAATCACTCTGTTTTCTTTCTCTTATTTTTATCTAAACTTTATATATATATATATACAATTACTATTAATAGATTAGAAAACAAAATTATTACAAAATGATTATCCTATTTTAGTTTTATACATTTCAAGATTCTGTTTTAGTCTAAAACATTTCCTTTAATTATTCACCGGTAAATTTTCATGTATTCCACAAGATTTATGTAACATATCAACAAAATAATTAAGATAGATATTAGAACAAAAAAATAGAAACCAAAATAAAATATCTCAAACACAAAATCCAAAAATGGAATAACTATAAAATTAGAGCAAATAATAATAATAATAATTAGAGAGATAGGATTTTTGTAATGAAGACCTCTGTTTACAGAGCCCTCAGTGCTTTTCGGCTCAGCAGCTTCTGGAACCTCTGCAGAAAACAATAACATCTTAATTAATTTTTTTTTTTTTTTATCATTGGAAAAAGTATTTATCTATTTTCTCGTGATTTCCAAACGGCCTGACAGAAAAATAAAAAACAAAAATTCCACTTTCCCAATAGACGAAATACAGAAATCAAAATTGAATCAAATTTCATCAGAATCGAGGATGCAACCTGAAATATATATAAATATATATATTTTTTTTCGATTTCCCTTCTTTTTCCCCACCAACCAAACAGACCCTAAAGAAAACTGTGAGCTGAAAATATTAATAAAAATAGGTTTTTTTAAAAATAAAAGTAATAAATAAAAAAAAACAGAGAGGAAAAAAGGGGGGTTTGGGGTTAAGAATATTTACTCTCGACGAGAACGAGAGCTTTGGAATCATCAGTTTTGTCGTCAGCCGGCGGGGTTGGTGGTGGAATGACGGTTTTCTCCTCGGCGACGTCTTTGGGGAGTTCTTGGGGCGGAGGAGGATCGGACGGCGGTGGTGAATCGATTTTCTTGGATTCTTCAGCCATGGGGATTGGAGTGGGAATCTGAGAGATGGAAGAAGTGATGAAAAAATAAAATGGAGTTTTTTTATTTTTTTATTTTCCAAATAGGAAGGGACAAAAAAGAGAGATTGAGAAAGAGAGTGGTTAGATTTAGAATAATAATATAGTTGGAGAAGGGGAAATTCAAAAGGGTAACTGTGTACCTGTGGCTGTTCCTTAAAAACTAAATAAATAATAATAATAATAATTTTTTTAAAAAAAAAAAAAAACTATGTGGGTGCTTTGGAAACTGAGCTGGATGATGGTTACACATGACTTAATATGAGTTGGCATGCTATGTCAATGCTCCAAACATCCCAAACACCCATATCAAACTTTATTGATTTTTTATATATATTTTTTTAAAGAAAAATATTTTATATATCTTTATATTTATATTTTGGAGTGGGTTTGAAATTAATTTTTATTTTTTCTTAAAATAATTTTTTTATGAGTATATTTTGAAAGTAACGATTTCAAGTATTGTTATGGGTATTACAGATCTAAAACTCCTGCTCCGCCTCGACCAAGGTGCGATTTTTCTTACAATTAAGTCATAAATATAATTATTTTCATTTCCATTTATTTGTTAAAAAAAATTAAAACAGTTTTGGTTGAACATCTATTATTTCCTGTTGAGAGTAAGATATGGTAAGATCATACATTTTTATTTAATCAATAATCAATAATCTTCTTTCTACTTGTAGAGATTTGTAAATATTAAATTTAATTGATCCATGTTCTAATTTTGGAGATTCTTTTCCCACTTTGTCATTGGTTATGAATGTCATTGGTGCAATCAAGAACGGCTCTACCTTCTTGAAAAAAAATTCATTATCGAAAATTAATGCTCATTTAATGTCAAAGTTCATCATCGAAAGCAATATTAATTAATTGTAAGTAATGCAAACATTCAATAATACACCTCACAATGCTAAAATCTTTTCTATAATTTTTAAATATAGAAGTATAAGTCAAATTATTTATAAATATATAAAAATTTTACTGTCTATCGTGCGATAGAATTCAATCGCTTGAACGATAAACAGCGATAATCTATTGCTCAAGCGATAGAATTCTATCGCAGTCTATCACTGATAGATAGTAAAATTTTTGTATATTTGTAAATAGTTTGATACTTTTTCTATTTATAGTAATTTTCATTTCCAAAATCATTAATAACTATGAATCCTTTTTTGTAAATATAATTATAAACTTTTAGTATAATATTTAATCATTTAATGTACGTTTGGCATAGGTTTTTTTTCCTTTTAATGTGTTTTAAATAAAATCGCTTTCGTTTTTTTTCCCTATAAACACTAGAGAAGAATTACTTATTGAAATTTTGTAGGTCTACTTTGATATAGTTTAACTGGCTTTAAAAAAAAACTTTGATCAAGATGTCAAACATTGAAATTAAGTTTGTATATTTAATGATTTTAGGTTATAAGAAAAGTGAGTTTCAAAAAAAAAATTATAAAAAAAGTCGTAAAGCCATTGACAAAAAACTTTCAAATATGAAAGTAAATTGGAAATTATATTTATAATTAATCAAATATTAGAATAAAATTTTAACCCATGAATTTCAAATAATGTTCAAATTTAGCTAATCTACCTTCAATAGAACAAAAAACTAGTCTTTATTATTAGTTTTGAGTCAAACCATTTACAAATATAGAAAAAATTTACAGTCTATCAGTGATAAACCGCGATAGAATTTTATCGTTTTCTATCGTTCAAGCGATAGAATTCATTTACTTGAGCGATAGAAAGCGATAGAATTCTATCGTGGTCTATCACTAATAGATAGTGAAATTTTTCTATATTTGTAAATAGTTTGATATTTTTTCTGTTTATAGTAATTTCCCTAAAAATAATGTCAATAGAGACTTTTTTTTGTTGAAAAAATTAAGGAAAAATACATGTCTCATCTATAGATTTGGGTTTAATTTCCATTTGATCCATAAGTTTCAAAATGTTATACGGTTTGGTTTCAGTTCAGCTTGTATATATTAACTAATTTAAAAGAATTATAATTAATTAGATTTCACTTGTTTCATCACTATTAAAATTAAACTTTCACATCATAATTATTATAAATTAATGAATAGACATTAATGTCAAATACTAAAAGTGAGTATTAAATTAAAAAGTCGAGATTAAAAGCATAAATCTTGAAATAAAAATTTGAATCTCAAGGGTAAAATTGTAACATTTTGAAACCTAGAAACTATATTAAAATCATACTCAAAATTTAAGGACTAGAACCTCGTTTACCAAACCGCAACCGCAATGAATGCAACAATTTGTGGATGTTTACCCAATTTTCTATTATTTTCTAGATTAGATTGTTGTTCATACCTATAAGTTATCTGATCTACTGGTTTTCATATGTTAACAGGCTAGCCACATCGCACAAATAGTTCTTCCTTCCATTTTGTAGGTTGAATCAGTAGACATGAGTCTATTGTGAAAGTTTAGGATAGGGAAAGCTCGAATAAGTACGACGAGTGGTAGGACAACGCAGTACGAGAGCGCCCAAAAATAGGTAGAGCCTGCAAAATATTGATGCAAGCACGCAAGCACAGGGGTCAAGTTATAATAAATAAAATGACATGAAAGGTCGAGTATCATCCTCAGGGATCAAATGTCATAGTTATTATCTAGCTATTTTAGAATTGTGTCAATTTTAGCTAGGGATTGGAAACCAAGTTTAACTTTTGATTTTGAAACCAATAATTAAAACTCAAGACAAGTGTGAAAATTTAAGAGATAAAGTATTATAGGGTGTTGATTTCATTACATACTTCATTAAGTCATATTCGAGTTATTTATAGATTTTTGTATAAACAATATGCTTAAGTCTAGAACTAAAATCGAGATTATTTTCTATAAAATCAATTTTTTTTCATGCAACTTAAATGACTACTAATTTCTTGAAACCAAATTAAGAAACATGGTATTAAGCAACGTCGTTAACAACTTTCACTATTAGCCTAACTATATCTTCATGAGAGATTTACTGATTCAAAGCTATAGTTCTGGTTAAATGTGTAATCCATCAAATTGAATATCTAACCTTGTTAGAACCGGTTTCCTAAATCTCTAGTTTCTTGTTGTTTGTAATTCTTATTAATACAAATTATTGTATCAATAAAATAAATAGTTATTTTATTTGATTATTGTTGCATTAACTCAAATCCAATAAACAAGATCCATGGTTATTTTATGTAAACTTAAACATGTATGTGGTTGACATACAAGGTTGGATCATGTTTAAGCAATAACTAAAAAGGTCTGTAGTATAGGAATAAGGTTGGGTGCCTTAACCTGGTAATACTACAGATACGACCCACTTTGTAATTGTTACAAAAGTTGTAAAGTGTTACAAATGATGTGATCCTAATCGTTCATGTGGAGACATGTGAGTAGGGGCATCCTATGCAAAGAGTTTGTATAAGACTGGACCGCAAAATATTTAATTTCTCCTTATAACACTGTTAATTGAAAAAAATTAACATTTCATAGGATGACCATAAGTGACTTGATCTTAATCTTGAGTGGGATATGAGCTCCTACTTATGAGGGCAATCCTTGATCTGTATGGGTGAGAGTGGCCAGATCGTCGACTCAATAAGCCTACCATTTTGGAGATTTGTCTGAGTGGGGAGCTGGGAACACATTCTCACAAGATGGAATTCACTCCTTCTCGTCTTTAGGATAAGTAGATAATTGCTCCCTTAATATTTGATTTCGAGTCTTGAACAATGAGGCCTCACCCTCTCACAAGCCCGAGATGGGTTATTTTATAGTTGGACTATAAATTGATTGTTTATTAGAGGAATCAGTGGTACTTAAGGAGTTAGAAGTAACTAGAGGGGTAAAACAGTAATTTGACACAACTGTAGTTCCGGGCAATTGTGAAAGGTCAACTTACTATTGATTGGTTATATCCATGGACATGAAAATATATCTATAGTGCGAAGAGTGCAACTGTAGGTCTTTAGTGGAGTAACCTGCAGTTAATGAATATTAATTAATTTAATTAAAGAGTTTAATTAATTAATCCCATATCATTGGAGCTTCTAATCAGCAGGTCCATTAGGTCCTCTTGCTAGCTTACTAAGGATAAAACAAGAATCATCTAATTTGGATTAATTTGAATTGTTCAAATTAAATAAGATAATTTATTGTTAATAATACAATTAATGTAACATATATAGATACATTATAATATAAAGTTAATTTTGGATAAGATTCAATATTTATACTTTATATTATGAGAGATAAATTTTTTAATAAGATTTAAATATTAATTATATGAAGGATATTTATATAAAACAAATCTATTAGTTTAAATTTAATATGAATATGATTCATATTAAAACTATAGGTTATGTGAGAGAATGTTATTTGGATATGATTCAAATTAAATTAAATATAGGATATTTAATTAATTAATTAATTTATATATATATATATATTTAAGGGGTCTCTTCACAAATAGAAAAAAAAACAAAACTAATTATACTTATAGAAAAAAAAGTAGAAAATACAAAAATATGAGGTGCACTTTTTTCTATATGTGTAATTAGTTTTGTTTTTTTTCTATACACAACAATTTCCCTATATTTAATATAATTTAATATAATATAATTAAATTAATTATATTATATTTTTTTATTTAATTAAATTTGATTTAATTTAAAAAGAGAACCACTCCTTTCTTTTCTGCGTTAGTGGGGAGTAAGTCTCTCAGGTACTTGGGAAGCTGCAAAGCCTTCTTCGATTTCCAGCGCTCCAAATCCATTTCTCGTGGTAGACAGCGTCGTCAACGTCTTCTTACGTGGAGTCTCAACAACAACCTTGTCTGGCAGGCTCTGTAGCGTGAACGATAGAGATCCGTTGGCGAAGCCTGAGATGTGTCTTGGATGGAACAAAAAAACGAAGTGGGTTTGTGAGATTTAGGTTAAGAAGAAGATTGAAGATCACTTTGGATGAAGAAAGAGCACCGAGTAGAGGAATCTGGCTACGAGTCGATGGATCAAACATTGTGCGATTCACGATTCGACGAAGCTTCCGACGTGTGATTCGACGACATTGGTGACGAGATCGACGAAGCCTCGACGGATCCAGCAACAAGAGATATGGTATTGGCGGTGAGATAGACTGCTGTTGGAGGGAGGGAAAGAGAGAGAGAAGAGAAGATTATGAACCAGAAGGAAATAATAAATTTTGAAAAACAAAATATAACTTAATAGGATGGAGGAAACGAAATTTGACAGGGTAACTAAAATGGGAGAGGGAGGAAACGAAATTTGAAATTTAAAAATGGTTTGGAATTAGAAAAAGAGGACCCCTACAATGTCGGTTTAGCCTCATTAATATATATGTTTTATGTCAGTTTGAAACCAACATTAAAGATCCGCTTTTTTTAAAAAGAAAAAATCGACATTATACATTCGTTTTTAGTTTTTGCAACCGACATAAAAAGCCAAATTTCTTGTAGTGGGTAGACTTCTATGGTCTATCAACATCACATGTGAATATCATCCTATCACTCATAGATTATGATAAGAGTAAAATTGAAATTAAGAAAAACTTTAATACAAAAAAAAGCCGGTTTGCTCCTATTTGCAATAATTTTATAATATTTGTTATATTTGCAAATAGTTTGGATGGTTTTGTTGGTTGTTACAATTAACCCTATAATTAACATAACCCTTCGGTTTAAAAATAGCAGATAGCCACTCTCTCAACTGCTCTCGTTCTAACTAATTTAATGATGCAGGGATATGACTTGTAACCTAAAGATAGATCGTGGACGTTACTCATGCATGCAATTTTCGAAGTTTAAGGAAAAATAGGAATAAAAGCTTTCAGTGAAATAAAAACAAGTCAAATCAGTTATGTCACAGAAACCGGCAAATTTACATGACTTGCATACAAAATAAGATAAAATTGCATGTGTGCATCTATAATTTTTTTTTTTATATAACAATTGCGAGAGTGCGAAATTGAACGAAGGTCATGTCAATTATCGTTGAGCTAGCCTCAATTTAGCACACCTATAAAAGATTAAATCTGGAACTCTGTACAAATTTAATTGGTTCTTCAATTAAAAGTTTAGTGTAAATATTATTTAACCTTACCCAAATTTTAATGAAAGAATTGAAACTTTTTAAATAACAGGAATTCATTCTTAAAAATAGTTAATAAAGAGTGAAACTCTCAATTAATAACTCGATAAAAATATGTAAAAAGTGAAATTCAGTTAATGTTTGACATAATGTTAGAG
This sequence comes from Lagenaria siceraria, assembly GCA_002890555.2. NCBI lineage: Eukaryota > Viridiplantae > Streptophyta > Magnoliopsida > Cucurbitales > Cucurbitaceae > Lagenaria > Lagenaria siceraria. The sequence continues at coordinate 111,716 of CM016483.1, forward strand.
AATCAAATTCACAAAACGTTATAGTTCAAAACAAGAAGTTGATATTGATTAAAATTATATTTAAGTTTTTAATTCAATATGCAGGTTGGAGTTTTCTTTTGTGAAAGTAATTAATCTATGACGTTTCTAATCTTTATGCTACTACTGCATGTAACTCTTATTTTAACTAAATAACCATTTATTTCAATGTGGAGTATAAAAAAATGACTGATTTTTAAATATAGGAAAATAAACTAAAATATTTACAAATATAGCAAGATCTCACTGTTTATCTGCGATAAACCACGATAAATTACTATCTGTATCTATATGTAGTCTACTGCAATCTATCGCAGTTTATCACAGATAGACAATAAAAATTTATTATATTTGTAAATATTTTCAACATTTTGTTATTTAAAATAATTTCACTATATTTATAATACGTTTTTTTTTTTTTTTTGTCGTCAATTTTACCACTTTTCGGTGTTTTCAATTTTTTTCTTTTAAAATTAACAAAATTTGTTTACTAACTACTCGTTCATTTTTTTCCTTAAAAAAATAAAAAACCAAACATGTTCGGTGATTATTTTTAAATTTTTTGGTTACTTTAGATATTAGAGAGATGGTGAAAAAAGTTAAAAAAAAAAAAAAAAAAAAAAAAAAAAAAAAAAAAGTAGTGGCAAAAAAGATAAACAGCCATTTCCAAAAGGTATGGAAGCTCTCAAATGTTTATCAATCTTGGGTATGCTTTTAGCATTGGGTGGACAATGCTACGGGCAGCCAGGTGAAGAGGTTCCATTGAGTTCATGGAAGATTAACATTTTGAATGATATGAGCAAAGAGTCGTTGTTTCTTCAAGTCTAAAGACAATGATTTGGGTGAACAAAATCTATGTGTGAGACAACAATTTTCTTGAAATTTCAAGGAGAATTTATGGCAAACAACACTCTATTGGTGCTATATGCACAACGACAATAGTCATGCTTCGTTTAATGTCTTTTGGCCTGAGAAATCTGGTTGGCTTGCTTTCAGATGTCAATTCAAAAACTGCATTTGGTCGGTTCGAAATGATGGAATTTACTTGAAGACCAACACCCATAATACATTTGAGCACATACATACTTGGGAACCTGGGATGTGAATCAAATTTATTTTTTTCTTGAAAAATACTTAGATGCATCTCGGGGAGCACTTATTTTTGTGCATCCCTCCAAATTGTTCTATCATAATGTGACATGGGGCAAACTATTTTTATTCATTTTTTGAAATATTTTAATTATTTTTTTGGTGTGAGTGATGGAAGGAGAAGTATAGAGATAAGTACATCGTGGAATGCACCCAAGTATTACCCTTTTTTTTCTTCATGATTTGATATTTCAATAATAATAATACTATCAATATGTATTACGTTTAGTACTTACATTTTATTTCTAATGCATATTCCAACGATCATTGTCTACAAAATCCTCTGATATATAGTATATTGGGGAAAGAAATTACAATTCTTCCATAGTCTATTACATGATAATATTTTTTTTACAATATGGGGTGGGGGAATGAAACCTCTTTGACTTCAAGATTGATTATTACATATTTTATCTTAATTGAATTATAATTAATTTTGGCTAGAATGATACATTCTTATTAACTAATAAAAGAAAGTAGTGAAATTGACTTAATTTACTAAATATAACATAATTAGAAAGCATGAGTATATTTGTTAAAAAAAAAAAATGAATAGAACCATATTTATATACTTTCATCGTTTTAAAATTAAATCATTCATTAAATGTTTCACTGAACTTTAAAATGACTAAAACGGTCTAAAACATTATTTCAGGTATCTATTTTCTTTTGTATGGGGTAGTTGCATGAATGAAAAAAAAATTCGTAATTTTTTTTATTATGAAATGTGCAAATATACAAATAAAAAATTATTGTGTATAGAAAAAAAAAAACAAAACTAATTATACATATAGAAAAAAGTGCACCCCATGCTTTTGTATTTTTCACTTGTTTTTTCTATATATGTAATTAGTTTTGTTTTTTTTTTCTATTTGTAAAAAGACCGCATAAATAAATTTGATTTTCATTCTTTTATCAACTTTTCCCACATGAATGCTCAATATCTATATTTCGGTAGTGTATATGTACGATGATATATTTTATGTTTAGTATGTAGTTAATATTGATATAAGAGTAATTATAGTGAGTAGCAATTTTAAGAATAATAATTAAGTGTATAGTAACATTTTAAAAAAATTGCAAATATAGCAAAGTCTATAAGTGATAGACCACCTACACTATAAAAGTCTATCGCTGATAGACTTTGCTATATTAGCAATTTTTTAAAATTTTGCTATATATGTTAATACTTTGAATCTGATTGCTATATTTGCAATTGTCCCCTGATATAATTTATACTTGACATATCAGTCAACTAATATACAATTTATAGAACATACAAGTTATGAAATTGTTATACTAAATTATATCATTCATATACCAAATTTATTAGTCAACAAGTTTGAATGAGTATTGATAAGATATGACATACCATATGTGTCATATTTAGTATTGCATTTTGAACGAATGATGATACTATTGATACACTAACGGTATACTTTGAAATCCACGTTAAATTAATACTAATATACAATTAAATATCAATGTTGTACTTTAAGTGTATATCATTGTGAATGATATACTTTATATTTGGTACATTAACAATAGTGTTGATACACATTTTTTCCTTTCTTTAAATCTATTACATATATAAACTAGTATAGACAAAATATGAAGTATATCTATTATACAATTGATATACCAAATTAAATATAACTGATATTACCACTAATATCATGTCAACCTTTCGAAAATAGAACAGATTAACTGACATACTTTACATTTTGTATATCAATTGACATAATTAATACAATTAAGATATACCATCAAAATCGAAAAATTAATCGAATGAAAATAATTTAATTTCAAAACGAAATGAAAAACAAAAATGACAGCTTCTATAATTGTAAGAAAATAGCTTGTGTTTGATGTAAAATTATATCAAAAATGTTTTATGCTACACAAGACGAATCACCTATTGCATCTACTTAAGTGCAGATCAATGCAATACTAAGTAGTACCTGGAGTATTTTAAGGTAGATTCCTCAAGGACTCTATCCAATGTAATAATATTATGCTTTTCTCACGGTATTCTATTCAATATTGTGCAGAAGGGTAACTAATAAAATTTAGGGCAAAATACACTTTTGGTCCCTGAGGTTTGGGGTTGTTGTCTATTTGGTCCCTGAAGTTTAAAAACGAACACTTTAGTCCCTGAGGTTTGAAAAATACTTCTAAATGGTCCCTGAGTTAATTTGACTGTTAGTTGACTAACAGAAAAGTGATGTGGCACATTTAATTAACAATTTTTATTATTTTTATATTATTTTTTTTATTAGGTGGATATTTTCTTTTTCTTTTTTCTTCTCTCTCCTCCCTTCTCCTTTCTTCCTCCCTCCACCCCTCCCTTGAAAATTACCTCTTTCTTTATACACTGATCACACCCATCACTAAGGAAGAAAAACAGTCAACTTATTATTATTTTTTATTTTAAAATTTTTATGCAACAGTTCCTTTGTGGAATTTTTGTTTCTTCACTCTCTTCTTGGAATTTTTGTTTCTTCAACCTTTCTTTTCTTTCAGAAAAAGTCAAATAATAAATATGACATTTGAGAGAAAGAGAGAGAGAGGCATGGAAGAGAAAAACATTTTAAAGATTTTTTTTTTTTATTGAGTTTGAGAAAAGAAGATTTTTCTATATGCCTTATTTTCTTTGCTTTTGGTCTGCTTGCTTCCTTCATCTTTTTCTTGCGATTGGAGATTTGAAAAATTAGGATTTTGTTTCACAATGTTTTTTCCTCTCTTCCTCTATGGGTTGATGGATGGATCAATTAAAGCTGAAGGAGTGAATTTTTTTTTGTTTTATTTTTTATTTCCAAAATTAGAGTTCATCCTTCTAGATTTTTGTTTTTCTTATCTTTTTTTGTAAAGAAGGTGAAGGGACGAGGGAAAGGAAAGGGAGAGAGAAGAAAAAGAAAAAAGAAAAATATATCTAATTAAAAAAATAGAAAAATTAGTAAAAAAATTTCCACCTCATTTAAAGTTTGTAACTCAACTTGCCATATCACTTTTCCGTTAGTCAACTAATGGTCAAATTAACTCAGGGACCATTTAGAAATATTTTTCAAACTTCAAGGACTAAAGTGTTCGTTTTTAAACTTCAGGGACCAAATAGACAACAACCCCAAATCTCAGGGACCAAAAGTGTATTTTGCCCTAAAATTTACTATAGTGTTTGTTTTGATGTCGTTGTAATTAAACGTGCTGTAAATAATAAAAAAACAAGTGAGGAAAATGTATGAGATGTGCAACATGCAGTTGAATGAGGGTAGTTGGATGTTGTAACTTTAATGTAACAGGAGCGCATATTTGACTACTTGTTATATGAATTGTATAAAGTGATTTGTTGTGCTAGTGTTACTCGATCTTATTTGTTGCATAATTATGGATGGTTCTTGAAATAAAAATGAAAAATAAAAGCAAATAAAACTAAATAAATAGAACATTATTTGAATTTATAGTCAAATTCTAAAAACGGTTACCGGTGTTTGAAAACAATTTTTTAGTTTTCAAAATTTGACATACTTTTTTTGAAAACATTATTAGAAAGTAGATAGTAAAACATAATTTGTAGGTAGAATATAAGCTTAATTTTTAAAATTTATAAAGTAAATGAGATTATAACAAATAAATTCACGTAATTTAATACGTTATTGTCAAATTTTAATGAAAGAATTGAAACTTTCTGGATAACAAGAACTCATTCTTAAAGTTTTTTAATAAAGAGTGAAACTCTCAATTGATAACTTGATTAACTAGGTAGAAAGTGAAATCCATATAACGTTTTATTTTATTTTATTTTTGAGTACAAGATGTTTGACATAATGTTAGAGAATCAATTAGTAATGTTCATTATAGTTTTTAATACATTACAAAACGTTATAGTTGAAAACAAGAAGCTAATATTGATTAAAACTATATTTAAGTTATTTTTAATTCAATATGTATGTTGGAGTTTTTTTTTTTTATTTTATGAAAGTAATTAATCTAGGACGTTTCTTATCTCTATGGCATAACATATCATATAACTCATATTTTCACCTCTATATATTACACCAAACATTAACATTAAGCACTCATCTTCAATTTAGCAACAAAACTTAAAAAGAAATTTCTTCCAAAATTGCAAAGAAAATATGGTGAAAAATCTCAAAAATTTGATGAGATTCCTTTGGATTTTTTCAATAGTGATGGTACAAACATGCTTTGCTATTCCATTTGAGCAATGGACAGTTCAAGTAGTAAACAACATGAAAAGTGGTCAACCTCTATTTCTTCATTGCAAGTCCAAAGACGACGATTTGGGAGTTCATAATTTGCGAGTTAGACAACAATTTTCATGGAAATTTAGAGAGAATATCGTACAATCCACATTGTTTTGGTGTTACATGCGTAGTAATCACGGTCATATTACTACGGAAGTATTTTGGACAAATAGTATTTATGCATGGCTTTCTTATAGATGTGGTAACCAAACTTGTGTTTGGTCGGTTCGAGATGATGGAATTTATTTGAAAGATGCTACTCTAAATAATAAATTTGAACTCATGAGGAATTGGACGCCAGGCTCGTAGAGTTTCATCTCAAGGGAGTATTAATATTATACATCTATTCCATTATTGTTGTGCAATTACATTAATAAAAGCTATATATTTTGTGTTACTTTTGTTCACAAGTGTGTAATTTTTAATAATTATATATCCCAATAAATGTACACTATTTGTGATCATTCTGAATTGTGTTTCATTTCAATCTAAATTTAATAATGAGGGGTAAGGGTCTTTTTTTTTTTTTTTAGAAGTTTTCTCGATGAGAATTGACACATAAAATAAATAAAATTCAAGTTTGTTACACAATTTTCAATGCATCATTTGAAAATAACTTATTAACAAAATCCTCCATACATCATCTTTTTCTCTCGACAAGAATTTTTTTTATGATAATTTTAGGTTAGAAATTACTCTTAGTTAGTAAACTTTTTCAAAATTAACAATTTAGTCAATGAACTTTGGTTTGTGACGATTTAATCCGTGAACTTTCAATTTTGTAATAATTTACTTCCTGAACTTTTTTATGTAATAATTAATTAGTTCTTGTGCTTTAATATTTATATAAATGTAGTTCCTATTATAGACATTAGTGTTAAGTTTTACTGAGACTTCTTGCATTAATAAATCGATAAACTAATTAGAGACTCAATATTTTTATAAAATACAAGGTCTAAGTCATAAAATAATAAGAATTGACATCTAATTTTGATTCTTTTTTGTACGCTAGGGATTAAATTGTTACACATTTTGAAATACAATTACTAAATTATTAGATACTAAAGTTCAAGGATTAATTAGTACAAAATTAAAAGTACAAAGCCTAAATTATTACGAACTAAAATTCATGGACTAAATTGTTACTTTTATGAAAATTTAAAGACCAAAAGTGTCTATTAATCTAAATTTTAAATTCAAAGTTTTCTATTGGCCCCTTTTTATTCATTTGTTTTTCATTTAAATCTAAATTTTGCTCTAAATGAATATTGTATAGCAGCCAACTTGATCACAGTACAATTGGTAAATGTATTATTGTACTCTTAAATACTAAGGGGTAAGGGTTTATTTGTTTTACAGGTTTTTCATTGGATTTCAGATAAACATTTAACAAGATTTTACTTTTTTAAACCTGATATATTATTGTCAAGGAAACTTTAAAACTCATCTAAGATTGGTTTTTTTAATATCATGCATAATAGTGGAAATTTTATGTCATGGGATGAACATTTAAAATAAAGCTTGATTAATTAATAAATTATTATCAATTCATCATTACTATTAATTTTAATTTATTATTAAATATAAATATATTATTTAGACTTAATAAATTTCAATTAATACATTCAAAATTCATATTTTTTATTATTTAACTATTTAATATAAACTATTCTTATTAATTATTAATATTTTAATTAATCTTTATTGATTTAATTATATTTAATAGTTAGTTTAAATAATTTAATTATGTTTAATAAATGTACAATATAACAAAAGGGTTGTTTTCAAATATAGGAAAATGAACCAAAATATTTATAAATATAGTAAAATTTTACTGTCTATTTGCGATGGAACCCGATAAACCACGATAGACTACTATTTGCGTCTATCTGTGGTCTATCACGACACAAATAGTAGTTTATCGTAGTCTATCGCGGTCTATCATAGATAGATATTGAAATTTTGCTATATTTATAAATATTTTCAGCATTTTGTCATTTAAAATAATTTTTCATAAAATATGGGAAATTATTATAAATAGAAAAAATATCAAACTATTTACAAATATAGAAAAAATTTCATTGTTTATCAGCGATAGACATCGATAGAAAGCAGTGATAGAATTCTATCGCGGTCTATCCCTGATAGACAGTAAAAATTTCTATATTTGTAAATAGTTTGACTAATTTTTCTATATTTGAAAACAACCCTAAAGATATTTATTTATTTTAATTGATTAAAAAATTAATTAATATAGTAGTATATTAAATAATGTTAAATTTAATTGATGATTCCATTAATTGGTCTTTTGCATTTAATTAAGTAATTATTTATTTTTTGATTTTTATGTATAAAATTGGAAAATCAAACATTAATATTTAATATTCATATATTAATTATTCTGCATATCTAAACTGTAAAGAAATGTTGAGATGAAAATATGCCACGAGAAGTACTCAATTCAACAACAAGTGGTAAAAACTCTTGGGTTGGGCAAACAGAGGAAAGACAAAGAATAAATGGCAAATTTGAAGAAAGAAAGTTGAATGATAAAAGCAAAGAAGAAGAAGATGAAGACACAATATTAGAGTGGTTTGGTCAAGAGTGACCTACATCCACTATGAAAGACAGTAACAACTTTATTCAATATAAGAAAGAAAAAAGGTAAGTACAATTTTCACTCTACAAGATTCTTAAAAACTCTCTACTTAAAAGCTTTAAAACTCTAGCTATTTAAAGTTGTTCTGAGAACAGGAGTGAAGCCGTTGGAAGAGATTCTGATGTAATTCACCTTAATACCCTTCAATCTCCACCTTGAATTATTCAGAATAAAGTTGCAGCCCTTCTAAAACAATAACCCATTTTCTGGTAGATCAAATTGCATTTGGTTTAGACAGAACTCAAATTTATGTCTTCCAACTAATTTAGTTAGGATGTCAGCCAAATTCTCTGAGGTATGAACTTTAAGAACTTCGATTAACCCTTTGCTGATTTGGTCTCTTATAAAGTGATATTTAATATCTATATGTTTTGATCGACTATGAAATTGCTGGTTCTTTGATAAGTAGATAGCACTTTGGTTATCACAATATATTTTCACAGTGGGTTGAGATATTCCCAAATCACTTAAGAGACCTTTGAGCCATCAACCTTCTTTGATTGCTTCAGTAAGGGCTATAAACTCTACTTCTGTTGAAGAGAGTGCAACTACTGTTTGAGAGATGTCTTCCAACTTAGAACATTACCTCCAAATAGGAAAATATAGCCAGTTAGAGACCTTCTCTTATCCAAGTCTCCTACATAGTCTGAATCAATGAATCCATGAGTTCCATTTGATCATTTGAGGTTTGTTTGTATGTTAACTTGGCTGTTTGAGTACCCTTCAGATATTTTAGAACCCACTTTGTTGCTTCCCAATGTCTTTTTCTAGGTGTAGACATACATCGACTTACAAAGCTAGATGAGTAGGATAAGTTAGGTCTTGTTGATATCATGAGGTACATGAGGCTATCCACTGCTTGGGCATATGAAACATTTGCCATGAATTTGATATGATCAATTTCCTCTGGCTTTGGAAAATTCTATTGAGACAACTTAAAATGAGGGGCTTATGTATGGACATAAACTTTGCATCTTTCATTTTAAATCTCTGAAGAATCTTATTGCAATCAGAACTTTGGCTAATGCTGAGAAGTCCTTTACTTCTTTTCCTTTGAACTTCAATGCCCAAAATCTTTTGTGTTGCTCCTAGATCTGTTGGTGAAAATTTTAGTTTTTAAACAAAAAGTGATTTTTTTGGAAATGTGAGAATCTCACATTGCTTAATTAACCATTGGGATCTCACCTTATTTACCCTCTCCTTTAGCACTAGGCTTGGGCCCAAAGGGGTACCCATATTTTAGAAAGGGTGAGGAGATAGACTATGGTGGGCTTGGTGGCTTCTTCACACGTGCGTTTCCATCGTCGTTCGTTTGTGAGGTGGAAATAAGTTTTAATTTTCTTTTATTATTATTTTTTAAATAAAATGTACCATTTTTCCACTCGTCGCATCTACTGCATGGTCAACCGGGTCTTCGTACCCGGGCCATTTTTTCAGCGCACGTGCAGTGGACGAGCACTCACCTCGCGAAACATGTTATGTGGCCAAGCGCTCGTCCAACATTCGTCGGTTGGTCTTCGAGGTGTATTTAAGGTCGACTTCACCAGCTGAAAGACAGAGAAGAACAAAAATCGTTTTTTAGCGAGAGCTTTTCAAGATTGTTCTATTTTCTGTTTTCCGAGCATTTGAAGGGTGTGAGCATTCCATTCGTTACTTGTGCAAGTTTTGATCGAGACAGACTTTACCTCTGGGCTGTTTTATCCTGGGACGGTGTGGCAACAATTCCGAACTGCTTGCACCTTGGGCAAAGCCGCAAAACGTCTTAAAGAGAGCGAGCTCCGCGACTTAACCTTCACGAGTTTTTTGAGTTGCAAGCGTCCACTACCAGGCGTTCAGTACAAGGCGTCCATCACTTGGCGTTCAACATCAGGCGTCCAGCACTAGGCGTTGACCACCAGGCGTCCAGTTCCTTGCGTTCGCTGTCAAAGTGTTCAACTTCTCAACGCATAATACTAGTACCAACAAGATCTTTCATATCAAATTTCTTTTTCAAAAGAGATTTGACAGTGGTGAGAACTTCTCGTGATTTGCTTGCTATTAGCATGTCATCTACATAAAGTAGTAGAAAAACAGGGCACTGATAGGAATTAGTGTTTATATAAACACAGCTGTCATAAGCATTCTTTTGAAAGTGGATTTTTTACATGAAGGTGTCAAATCTTTGATATGTATCTAGGGGATTGCTTCAAGCCATAAATGGATCTATTTAATAAGCACACATGATCTTCTTTTTCTTTTTCTTCATAGCCTTTAGGTTGCCTCATATAAATTGTTTCTGTTAACCTTCCATTTAAGAAAGTTGTCTTCACATCCAACTGGTGAAATTCTAGATCAAGTTGGACCACCAAAGCTAGAAGAATTCTTACGGATGTATGCTTCACAACAGGTGAGAAAATTTATGTGTAATCGATTCTCTCTCTTTGTGAAAAAACCTTTGGCCACCAATCTTACTTTGTATCTATGTTTTTGCACTCCAGGAACACCTTCCTTGATTTTGTAAATCCATTTGCAATCAATTAGTTTACACTCCTTTGGAGCTTGGATAAGAGACCAAGTGTTATTGATTTGACCCAGTTGTAGTTACAGGCAATTGTGAAGGGTCGACTTATTGTTGATTGATAATATCCATGGACACATAAATATATCTATAGTGCGAAGACTGCAACTGTAGGTCTTTAGTGGAGTGACCTACGATTAATGATTATTGATTAGATTAATTAAAGAGTACAATTAATTAATCTCATATCATTGGAGCTTCTAATCTATAGGTCCATAGCTTCTTGCTAGCTCATTAAGGGTTTTGGTAAGAATCAATTATGTTAGATTAATTTAAATCATTCAAATTAAATAAGTGAATTAATTGTATATGATACAATTAATGTAATGTATGCAGATACATCATAATATAAAGTTTATTTTGAATAAGATTCAAAATTATACTTTATATTATGAGAGAGATAAATATTTGAATAAGATTCAAATATTAGTTATATGAATGAGATTCATATAAAAATTATAGGTTAAATTTAATGTGAATATGATTCATGTCAAAATTATAAGTTATGTGAGAGAATATTATTTGAATATAGTTCAAATTAAATTAAATATGTGATATTTAATTAATTAATTTTATATATATATTAAATATAATTTAATATATTTTAATTAAATTAAAATTATTGATTTAATAATATTAAATTTGATTTAGTTATTATTAAATTAATAAATTATTTAAAAAGAAAAATAACTCCCTTGTGAGTTAACTTCACGTGAGAGTGGGGAGTTGGTAACTCCCCACTACCCCTCTCTCTCACATAAACACACCCTTCATATAGAAGAGTAGGAGTCCCTTTTTTGGATCTTTGCAAGATTGATCTCCCTTCTCTCTATCTCTAAAATTCTCTCTAATTTGATATTCCTTTGTCAAAAAGGTTAAGAGCCCACATGATTCTTCCCTGGAAAATAGCTAGAAAGATCGTTTTGGTGGTGTCCCAAGAGGTAACGTTGAGTTCCAAGAAGTTTTTGGGTGTTCCCTGTGAAGAGAAGGAGAAATTATAAGAAGAAAATCTACAAAGATTTGTTAATTTTTTCTCTTAAATCTCTTCTCTGAAAAGCATGTTACTGTGGTTTAATGTTTATAATTTTTTTTCTTTGTTTTTCTTGTATTTTCCTAAATGGAAATTCTTGGCACAAAAGCGATAAAACGCTTCCGCGGGAAAAATTCATTCCTTCATTTATATGATTATTTAGCTTGTTTCGAGCAATTAAAAGATAGAACTAGGAGTTAGAGTTGAAATGGAGTTAAAACAGGCCAAAACGGAACTTAATTGCATCAACCGGGAGAAAGAAGGTCAAAGTGACCATTTTGCCCCTAAAGCCATGGTGCAGCAGCTCTCCTTAGGCGCCAGATCAATGCCTTTTCTCGAGAGATCAAAATTTCGAAGAAGGCCCTGGTGCCTCGACGCTCTGAAGTTAATTTCGGCGTGAATTCTCGTCAGCGTCGCGGTGCCACTTTGAATTTATAAATAATAGTTTTAGCCGCCTAAGTCATTCAGACACGAACCAACCGACTTCTACCTACATTTCTCTCTTTTTTCTTTTATCCTTTCTGTGATTTTGATGTATCAGAACAACTCTTTGGTGTCCATAATGAAGATCGTGGGCTAAGGTGCACGTTTCTAGCTTAGGCATAGAGTAGATTCCTCGTTCTTTTGCATACTTGTGAGATTTTGATATCGGTTTTGTAATTTTCTATATTGTTGACAATTTCTTCTCAATTTATAAATGATTCATGATTTCATTTCAACTTTGGTTGTGCAATCAATTGCTAGGGTTTAATTTGCGACGCGTGACAATAAATTGCATGTTAATCTGACGTAGGAAATGGTTCAATTAGCTTGTTGGTTGTAATTTATCTCAACGGATATTGCTTAATTAACTTAGGGAAGATTTGATTTGAATGGTTGATTTGACTTTTCTAATTGAATATTCAGCTTAGCAATTTCCTCAATCTTAAGGCGATTAGCTAAATTAGTAGGATGCTTATTATCTATTAGTTTAGTTCGTTCGATGATTTGGACCCTAACCTAGCTTTTAGGTGTGGGGATAAGGTAGACAATACGGAATAGTTTGATAATCTATTCAAGTTGGAAATTGGAGAATCAACTCTAAAGCCTAAGCTAGGATTTTTAATTATACGAATTCATTAGTTATTTATTTTTTTGTAATCGACAAACCAAATCTCAAACCCCCCTCCCCTCGGTTACCTCGGGTTGTTTATTAGAGAAATTTGAGGGCTCCTTGTGTTCGACCCGTACTACTGTTGTCACAAGCTTAGTAGGAATGGAAAAATTATTTGAGAGCCAAGGCCTTCGACAAGTCTTCGACGATCATTGGGTTGGGTCGGGGTTAACACTTTTAAAAATTCGGGTTGACCAACCCAACCCGAATTTTCAATATTATTAGAATATATATATATATATATATATATATATATTATAACTTATAAATATTGTAACTCATATATTGTTATGATGTTTGTTTGAAGTTTGTAATAGATATCTTGAATTTTGATATTTAATATTTGAATTTATGAAAATTTTAGTTATTAGTATGTGCTGTAGACAAATTTAAGTATTTTAAGTTAATAAATAAATATACTAAAAAAGAAAAAGAAATAAATAAATAACACGATAACCCAACCCAAAATTTAAGGGTTGGGTTGGAGACCCTATTTGGGTAGCCAACTCAACCAACCTGAATTTCTGAATTTTCGGATTAGTCCAAAAAATCCCCTCAACCCATGTACATCCATGCCCAAAAGATCCCATACTATTAAAGATAGTTGTCCTTCCTTATAAACTCATGATCATCTCCTTATTCAATCGATATGGAACTTTGATCACATCCTAGCAAGATCAAAGAGTAAAAATTTTAATTAATAATTAAACAAATTTATTAGCAAACTAAGAGGGGTCTAACAAACTCAGCAACTAAAGTACAGACACTCTGTTATCATTATCTTCCTCAATAACTTATGTTGCAATGTTCTTGTTCGAGCTCTAGTAAGGTACATGAAAATCAGATGAGTTTCATTGAAATCAAAATGTTGATATATTCGTCGTATATCCTCCATAAATCGGAGGGCGGGATATCAATAGTAAATATCTATTGATATCTTTCGGTATCTTTTATAAATTTTTGTAAACTATAAAAAATGTCATCTATTTAACCTAATATAAATAGAAATACTAATAACAATATCCATACTTTATTTGAAAGTAAAAAGAACTTAATTATGATCTAAACAAAATTTATAACTTTTTTTACTTACAAAAGTATTTTTTTTTTTAGAACAACAATTATGGAGATGAGAGATCGAACTTTGACATTTAATGAAGGATATGTCAATTACCATTGAGTTAAACCCACTTTGGCCCGTAAAATTGAAATCTTGATATCATTATCGACATCAATATTTTGTTCCTTGATTGAAATCAAAACAATTCAAATGCTCGATATTAAATTTTAAATTAGATTCCATACATTAAATTGAATTAATCATGAAAATAATATTCAAATTTAAAATAAAACTAATAGAGGAACAAAGGAAAAATCCACAAGTTACTCCTTAAACCTTTTATGGATAGTATGTATATATATATATTCATTAAACACTCAAAACAGATAATAGAAGTCTAGTTAGTGAACAACCAAACTTACACTGTGGGAAACACAAAAACAAAAGCCAAGAAAGCAGGTGGAGGAGATTTCATATGGCAGAATAATCGCCATGGCCGTCTTCTTGAGCGCAAGGCTGAGAAATAACAGATAAAATGACAAACACTGCAAAAATGACGGTGGTGATGGCGGTGAAGTTGACGAGAAAGGCCTCGGTGCCGTATTTAGCGAGGCCGGAGCTCTCAAGAAATGTGAGCTTCTCAAGGAAACCCAGGGCCGAGTTGCCGACGGCCAATGTGTATACAGTAATACCAAATATCACGTGCCATGGGAGTGACGCCCGTCGGAGATCAGCGGATCCTCCTGGGTAGAAGAATGTTACGAAGCCGTACACCCACTGTATATTTCAATGGATCATTCTAAATATTTCAGTAACTATTACATATCTTATAATGTATAAGTTAAAGTATTATCAAATCTCTAAATTGATTTATGTACCTTCTATATACAGACTCTCACGAGAGAATGATAATAATAAGTGTAATGGTAAAGATTAGCAAATTTAAGAATAATAATCGAGTGTATAGTAATATTTTAAAAAGATTGCAAATATAACCAAGTGATAAACTACCTAGACCATCAAAGTCTATCAGCAATTGAAACTATTTGTAATTTTTTAAAAATGTTGCTATATAAACTAATACTTTGAACTTGATTACTATAATTGCAACTATCTCTAATAATAATTTGGAAAATTTAGTGTCGTTTGGTAATTATTTGATTTTTAGTTTTTAGCTTAATTTTTAAAACCCAAAAACAAAAAACAAACTAGTTACCAAATAAGGTTTTAATTCTTTTCTATCCCTAAATTTTGAGTTCGGTTTCAATTAGTCCCTAAATTTCAAGATGTTACAATTTCACCCTCGAAATTTGAGTTTTGTCTTAATTTTTAGTTCTTAAGTTTTAAGATTATTTCTCATTAAACACTTAATTAATTATAATTCTTTTAGTTATGAAAAATCAAGGTTAAAGGTGTAAATCTTGAAACCTAAGGGCTAAATGGGAACAAAACACAAATTGCAAGAGTAAAATTGTAAAATTTTGAAACCTCGTACTAAAGTGAAACCAAATTCAAAATTTAAAGACTAAATATCTAACATTTTGAAATCTAGGAGCCAAATGAAAACTAGACTATAAATTTAGGACAAAAAATGTATTTTTCTCTAATAATTTTTATTGACGAAAAATCACTACGAAAATTGTTAGGATAGTAAATTTACAATTTTATGTTTAATAGGCTAGTGAATTATAAAAAATTGCCAAAAGGTTAACTTTTGAGGGATTAAATTTAAGATTTATTGACGATAGAAAAATTAAAATTGGACAATTATAAAGCAAAAGATAAAAATGGTACAAGTTTTAAACTATAGGAACCAAGATATTTTAGTTTAATCTAACCCCAAACCATATAACCGAATCAATAACGATTTTAATCGTTCAAAAAAAAATATAACAATTTAAATTTAATGCATGTTTATTTAATACTTTTAAGCGAATCTTCTTAGTTTCTAAAATAATAAAATAAAATACAGAAATTTTACAGACGCATGTGACTACTCTGACATAGAAATAATCTAAAGAACATGTCAGGAAATATAAATATCTTAAAACAAGATTATTAAAATAAAAAAGATGGTAACATATTATTTTAGTTCCTATTTATTTGGAAGTTTTTTCAATTTTTTAAATTTTAATTTTCATATTTTCAATAAATCTTAAATTTAATAATTATGGTTGATTTATGTTAATTTTTTTTTAAAAAATTATTATTTTAAGAATATATTCTAATATTGTATTTTCTTCCCTAAAATTATTATTATTATTATTATTATTATTATTATTATTATTATTTAACTAATTTTGGTAAAATTTAAATTGGAAGGACTAAATGTAAATTTTATTAAAAGTATAGAGAATAAAATTAGACAATAAAAAATACAGAGACTAAAATTGAATAAATTTTAAAATATGAAAATCAAAATGGTATTTTAACTAAAAAAGAGAATTATATATTTTATTTAAAAATATAGTTCAGAATTGAGGATGACACTAAGTTGGAAAATTGTATTAGAAAAAAGAAGGATTAAGGGGCAATTATGTAAATACCTGGAGACCATAAAGGCTAATAACGCCAATTCCAATCCAAGAATGCAAGCTGTAAAGATTAGCGATCCCACTCTCATTATGGTTCTTGAAAGCGGCGATGATCCCCACAATACCCAGTGCCAATGCGACGCCGTGTAGCACCAAATGAATCACTTTCTTCACTTCTTTCCTTAATGGCAGTGATTTATAACTAATTATTGCTGCATTTTTTTCAAAAATATTTTCTCTAATCAGCTAATAATTAACTTAGATTTGGAAACTAATTAATGAGTTTCCATTTTCCAAAATATAAATTTGAATTTAGTCCATTACCTTCACCTCCTATAATTATCAATCCCAGTAGCATAAGAACAGGATGAATCTATTGAGAGGAAAAAAAAATATTAGAAGATTAAAGAATTAAACAGTCTTAATTGATATTTAATGTTTTGTTATGGTAAAAGTTCATAATCTCAATTTATTTTTGTTTGTACAAAATATTACCCCATGGATGAAAAAGATGATTACCAATAGGTAATCTCTAATTTGACCTTAATGAAGTTCCAAGTATAACCTTAGTCCAAGATCGAATTAATTGATTTTTCAATATTCTTTTTTACTATTTTCAATAAAAGGATAATGTTCATCAATAAAGAAGTGAAAAGATTTATGTGAAATGTCAAATGTTGAAAGTTAAATGGAATGTTATACTAAGCATAGAATCAAATTTTTAAAATTAAAAACACCAGCTTTCCTAAAGTTAGAAGTTGAATTTCATACACCCACTTTAGGTTTGAAATCTTTTTAATACATGAGATCACATCGAAATTTAATCCAATTTAAATTCATATCTATAAATTAAAGAAATCATTATGTTTTGAGACAAAAACAAAGTCTATCACTTTAATGATTGCCCGATATTAGCATACTTGAATTGAATACAGTTAGCTCAAACTGACATAAAGGTTATAATATCGACTAAGAGGTTAGAGGTTTAATTCCTCTACCATACATATGGTATAATTTAAAAAAAAAAAAAATATTCAAATCAAGAATTTCTTTTTTAAGTATTTTAGAAAAAAAATAAAATTTGATCTTTATTTTTTCTTTTGAAAATAAAAAAAAATGTTGGATCATAAAAAATATCCTTAAACTTTGTCATTTGTTTAAGAAATACTCATATCTTATCAAAAGTTACACTATTACTCTTACATTTCTTAAATATTATAAAACTACCATTCAAGTAAAAGTTTATTGGAATTTTGATGAAAATTAAGAAGTAAAACGAGTGTGATGGTGATATAAAACAATATTGCAGCTTTAAAAACGTTTAAAAAATATAAAGACCAAAAGAAATAAGAAATAGTTAACTTTTTTTTTTTCTTTTTTTGAAAACTTATAGCCAATGCAATTATTCCATAATCCATGGAATCTATATCTACAGCTTAATCCCACACATCCTTTCCAGTTTCCTTTTATTCATCATGTTCAATATTGAATGTGATATTACATTTTGCCTTTTTTTTTTTTCTTTTTTCTTTTCAAAAAGCTATGGTTGAACATTGAAACTTTACATTTATTTAATAAAACAAAATGAAAATCGTTTTATTACCATAACTTTTGCCTATTTCATGAGCATCAGTTGATACCAATTTCCGCTTCTTTTATAATAATAATAATAATAATAATAATAATATAATAATAATAATAATAATAATAATAATAATAATAATAAATTATTATTATTATTATTATTATTATTATTATTAATATTATATCCTGTTTATTTTTCCACAACTTCTAAGCTATTGTTTTCAACTCTTTAAAGGAAATTTGAACTCTTACCTATACATAGTGAAAATAGAAACTATTTTTTAAAAAACAAATAGTGTTATTCTGAAAATACGTTCAAGTAGTAAATGAAAAACAAAAAAACTCATAAATTAAAATAGTTTATATAAAGATAAATTTCAAAAAAAAAAAAAAACCCAAATTCTTATCAAATCAGACATTAGTTTCAATTTTTATGAAATTATATATATATTTATATATATCACCTATTAGACTATTCAAACATATTCTCAAGAAACGACTCCTCGAACATAATTGAAATATTATATCTCACACCGATTAAAACAAACAAGTCAGAAAGAAAGAACGAGCAAACGAACTTATATCATACCCCTTAAATTTTTATTCAACTCCTAAAGTTTCTAATAACCCATTTAGTTTCAAGTCTAATACAAAACATGACATGGGTCCAAGTTTTCATGAAAAATAAATATTTCATTTAATAACCATTTGAATTTTATGAATAATACTACAACTTTCAAGTTTATCTAGCTGATTACCTACTTTCTATCATTGTCTTTAAAATTTGAAAACTAACCAAATAGAAAATTTAAAAGATTTTTATGCTTTTGAAATTTTTATTACAAATTAAAATTTTTAAGAAACTCTTTAAATTAAATAGTAAAATCTTTAATGGACTAAAAATTAAAATTATACATTTATCATAGTTCTTTCATGTTTATATATATTTCTTCTTTTTGTTTGTAATGAAATAAACAAACTTCCATTGAAATAAAAGGAAGAATACAAATGATTTGTTTTATGCATAAATAATAAAACAAATACAAAATGAGAAAAAAAAAAAAAAGTCTATAAACAAATATAAATAGTTTATAATGTATTAAAGAAAATTAGAAAAGTGTACTAAAACAAAATTAGAAAAGGGTGAAATCATTAGTGGAGGTTAGGTGGGAAATGGGAGCTAAGAGCTAAAAGTTGGGAAATATCATTAACAAAGCGAATGGATTTATCATTGCTACTTAACCCTTTTCTTTTGAAAATATGCAAATTGCAGTTTCCTATTTGGACACAACAACCACCAGCTATTATTTATATCCAAATATTTTTATATACATTATTATTATTATTATTATTTGAGAATGATTTTTATATACATTATTTATCCTCGATTTAAACAGCCCAAATTCAAATGATTCTCCGTCCTTACCCATCCATGTAATAAAAAATAAATAATAATAATAAGAAAAATCCAATTTAATTTTCATGGAGCAAAAGCAAATTATTAATTTAGTTAACTATTTAATTTTTTATTTTTAGTTTTTGAAAATTAAGTCTACATAGACTCATTCCACCCCTAAATTTCTTGATTTATTATCTACTTTTTTAAAAATGTTTTAAAAATCAAGTCAAGTTTTAAAAATAAAAAAAATAGTTTTTAAAAACTTGTATTTTTAGAATTTGACTAAGAGTTTACTCTTTTACTTAATAAAGATGCAAATCAGTATTAGAGGTTAAGAGAAATTAGCCTTAATTTTCAAAAACCAAACACCAAAATATCAAATGGTTACTAAATGGAGCAACATAGAAAACAATACATAGTGGAGGTTATAAGCTTAATTTTCAATAACAAAAAATAAAAATTAAATGATTATCAAACCCAACCAACTCACACTCAATTTGATTCCTATCCTCCAAACAATTTCAGTTTTATTAAATTTTCAATTTCATTTCTACCATGTCTTTCACTTATTTAACATTAATTTATAAGGATTTAAAGACCTACCTACTCGACACACAATTAAAAGACTTTATATCATTTAAATCAATTAATTTTAAAGAGTTTCAAATATTATAAAATATTTATTAGGTATAAATTTATCATTTTTACACTGACTTAAAAGTTTAGGAAATTTCCACGTATAGAAAAAAGATTAAACTATTTGCATAGAATAGCAAAAAAATACTGATAGACATTGATAAACTTCTATCAGCATTTATCAGTGATAGACTTCTATCAGAGTTTATTACAACTATCTAAAAATTTTGTTATCTTATGTAAATAGTTTTCAGTTTTCTTTATTTTTTTATTTTTAAAAATTCCCCTAAAGATTTCCTTACCTATAACATTATATAAAGACTTCTCATGAAAACTATAAAACGTATGAAGTAACATGGCAATGGTTTGTAAGTGCAATTAACATTTGTGAAAATGGACGAAATTATAACTACAATTTTAAATTTTTTAAAAATAATAATGAACAATTGAATAAGTCAAAGTCATATGATCCAAATTAAAATTTTCAAATTATTTAAATAGAATTAAAATTAAACTTAAATCATTAAAATTAAACTTAAATCATCAAAATTAATAATTTAACCATAAAATAATAATAATAAATCGATACTATTATATAAAAATTCAGAGAAAAATGTATTATTTAAAAGAAAGCTACCTCAAATATCCGGTTTATTTTATGTAGAATTTGAATTCACAAGTCTTTAAAAAAAAAAAAAAAATACTTTTCCCAGTTCCTTATCCTTGATTAAATTTCCAACCACCTATTATTATTATATAAAATTCAATTGATTAAATCGAGAAAAAAAAGTTAATGTGACAAATTGACAATATCCAAAATTCGAATCAAGTATAATATAATAAAATGTCAGCCACAACTATTAAAACACATTTTTGACGTAAAATTTCAAAAACCAAAGTAAAAAAAGTCTGAAAATCTCAAATAATAGGACAAGAAAAAAAAACCAATTAATGAAAAGAAAAATTTGTTGGTCAGATGGCATTAGCGATTAAATATACTAGTTTAGCAATAGATAATAAAATTAAAAGAAAAAACGAACCCTAAAGGAATCGGAAGAGGAGAGATTGAAAATTATGAACAAAAATTTCTTAAAATTCGATTCGTAGAGAGAGAGACTTACGTTGAAGATGAGATTCTTATTGACAGCCTCCCAAGCGAGGCCGCCTCTGAAATGAATGGTCCAAACCAGCACAAGAATGAGCGCCACGATTGCCAGCACGTGACTCACCACAGTGAACGGAAAAGCCTTAACCGCTAGCGCCATCTTTCTCTCTCCGCCGCGTTCTGTTTCCTCTGTTCAAGTCGAAGCAATTCTGGAAGCCTCTGCCTCTGCCTCTGGAATTGTTTGTTTTGTTTTGTGGTTTGGTTTGGGTTTTGACTACAGAGGCTTCTTTTAAACCCGTTCTGAATTAACGAAGATAAGTATGCCACGTGTTCGATTTCGATTTGCTATAATTTATTATAAAGATTGGAATATGGAGTGTCGTGTCGTTTTCCTCTCCGTTCATCACAACTAACCTTCACGTTCCCTGCTGGGGGTATTCTCTTGAGAATTTTTTTTTTTAAATAATGTTAATTTAATAATATATGACAAAAATAGGGTAGAAGGGAAAATAAACCTTGTAAAATCGTGTACCCGGTCCACGATTTACTAGAATCATGGACCGGGTACACGATTATGACATGAAACTCGTGGACCCGTCTACGAGTTACCTGCCACATCTGCAGGTCAAAGATTTCTGCTGCCACGCCTGTTGCCACGTTGCTGCCAAGCCTGCACCGAGAATGAAATCGTGGACTGGGTCCACGAGTTCCACACTCGTGAACCGGGTCCACGAGTTCCACACTCGTGAACCGGGTCCACGATTTTAGCATTTATAACTGCCCCCTCTCTTCTTTTACTTCTTCTGCCTCAATCCTTCTTCTTTCGCCGCCCAAATTCCTCCCGCTGCCGTCGTCCGCCGCCCACCACCGAGTTCTGGCAATCAACAAAAGTATTATGGACATCCATCCGTCGTCACCCAAGAGGATATTGATGAATTAATTCATCAACAGCAACACTTTGAAGTGCCTGTACCTCGTCGTCCACACCGTCAACGAAGACGTCCACCATGTGGCACATGACTCGTTTGTAATTTAAAGTTTAAGTTTTTATAAATTTCTAATCTTCAGATGCATTTATATAAGTATGCTATAAAATAACAATATTAAGAAATGTAATTGTTGATTAAAAAAAAAAAAAAAAAAAAGGAAATCGTGTAACCCTACACGATTTTGGTCTCATTGACCAACCACGTGGATGCCATGTGAAAATCGTGTACAGGGTACACGATTTTACAACCCTATTTTTGTCAATATTTTCTTCAACCACTCTATTTTTTAGATTTCTTTACTATGTACCTTATTTTTGTCAATAGTTCAAAATTCAATATTAATTTTGAATTTTGTCCTCTTGAGATTAATATGGGAGGCTAAAGGGTAAGTTCAATAATAATGTAGCTTTAGAAAAAATTGACAAATATAGAGTAGTTCTCAAAAAAAAATAATTTTATTAATATATATTAAAGAAAAGAGAAATTTGCATTTTGGGGTGGAGTTGCAAACTACTCACAAATTTTAAGAAACTCGTGTTCATGAGTTTGGTGTCCACATCAACTTCCAAATGAGCTTCCACGTTGGTGATGAATCCTCGAAATTTCTGTACATGGTGAGAAAATTTCTAATATTTTCTTACTATCATATTCCCTGCATCCACCGTATAAATTTGCCTTCGTAAATTTATGTAAACCTCACATTGATATCAGTGAGTCCAACCTTATTTTTAAAAGCGTGTTGACGTGTCACACAATAAATGGAGATAGTATAGAAAATTTTCCATACCACCGTAGTAGAGAAAATATTCCCGTACATGGTACACGAGTGACAAGCACAAGCGCACGTGTCGATGGTCAAGATTAAGTATTGTCCTTAGAGATTGGTGATTAATAAATTGCTTAACTATTTTTACTAGCCCACTAATTTTATTTAGCCAACCAATAGTTCATCCAAGTTCTAATGTAAGCAAAAATAGTGTAAACAATAAATTCATCGGGATTTAGGTTTTGAGATTGTAACGACTCGACTTTTCAAAGGAAATACTACAAATGTTATTCATGAATGCTAAAATTAAAATTAAAATTGGTTAAAATAGTAAAATCAGAGATTTAAGATAAAAGAAATCAAAATATCTTTAACTAATAAACATGAATAAGAATTTTATTTTCGAGATCCAATTAAAAAGACAAAATAAGCATGATTCTAACTTTGAAAGAAACAAATAATTTTCCAATTCAAAATATCAAGGCTAACCCGTGAAATCAAAAGAGAATTAAAAAAGAGAGTTCTCGAATGTAAAGCGGAAGCTCAATAAGACATAGTCCTATTGCACAACTAGCAATAACTCATCACTCACCTCACGTACTTATGTCATTATCTGAAAATATATATGTGTGTGTGTGTGAAAATTGTGAGTATTGATGTTGCGCAAGCGTACATGTCAAGTAATAGTATAGTAAAACAACCTAAGAGACTAAGTTTCATCCTCAGAGATCAAACACACAGGTTTGGTCTAGCTATTTGATGCACTGATTGAGATATTAGGTCAAATCCATGGCCATGTAAGGGAAATACATCCCTAGATGAGAGAAAACTCTCCAACAACAGTGTTCTATATTGAAAAGATAATCAAAAGCTCCTTATTACAATATTAAAGTGGCTATAGCCTTACAAGCAAATATAAAAATAACTAATTAATCAAAATTATCAACTAAACTAAATGTAAATTAAAATATACTAATTATTCTATAATTATCCTCACCAGCCGATTTAAAAAGAGGAACTCGTCCTCGAATTCGAGGTGATAAAGTGAAGCTTTCTTCCCTCAACTCTTTGAGTGGGGTAGACTCGAACTGAAAAATCTGACATAAAATTTTCAAATCTAAATTGAAATTGAAATTGAAATAATGCTCCATAAAAATCTCTCCAAGTTGAAATGGAAATTAGACTTGAAATCTATTAAATCCAAATTGGAATTGGCATTGCGTTATGTCTTGTGAATTTAAATTGAGAATTCTGATTTGAGTCCATGAAGCCCAAAGTAGAAGAGAGGCCCATCAAAGGGTCCAAGGTAAGCCATCAGATTGTCACCTAGGGTTTTTGTGAAAATTACCAAAATTGCCCTCAGTTTTATTTTGCTTTCTTCCTCACCGTGGAAATCGGCGCTATTTCCGGTGAGCTCTCGACAATGAGATCCGCATCTCCGATGGATTGGGCATGCTTCTGCAACACTATGGCAACGAGCGGCGTCTCATTTCTCTCTCCCACAACATCAGTCTCATCGGCATCTTTTTCTTTTCAACAGTTTCCGGCATCTTCATTTTTCTTTTATATGGCCACTTTGGTTCTCTGCCCAACTATTCTCCAACAAAATATTTTCCGACGAAGATGCCAACTCCGGGGTCTTATTTTCTATTTTATCTTCCTCTCTCGGTTCAGACTTTCAATGCTACAATGACGGACGGGTGAAATCTTTGAAATCCCATAGTATGTATTTTTCGTAGCAGTCCAAGGGGTTTGTCTACTTTTGGACATGCTTCGTTTGCTCTTTTACCTTCGATGGATCTATATCTTCTTTTGTCTCGTATGACTCCCCCTAACCAATAACTGTTTCAAGAAAGAAAAAAAGAGACAAGTAATGTTTTTCAAAAATTCCCATTTACCGCAAATATCCTATAAATTTGGGGCTTCAAAGCTTTTTGTTTAGGGGTGCGCTGGTTTGGAACCCTATACAAGGGGCTTTTCCTTTCAAATGACCTTGAAGAATAGCGTATGACATGTATCATTTCTAAGCATAGGACAGATGCTAGAGCAAAGCGAGATTGAATGCCGATCGTTCCCGGATTGGAACTGCCCGACAAGAAGGAATTGGTCTTTCTTTTTTGGTTAACGAAGAAGCCCGAAGAAGACTAAAAAAAGACTTGGGTCGGATCCTTCCTTGCTTGTAAGCTGCGAGTCGAGCTGGTCTCACTTTGAGCCTATGGGAGAAGGCAACATGTTTGCGGTTTTGACTTTTGAGTGAGTTGAACTATACACGAATCGATTTTCTACACAGGCCGAAACAGAACTTCGTATTAGGGGCAATGATCAAAATATCCTTACCGGTATAAATATTGGTAACTCAAATTTATGGATATATCAACGAAATATCAATAGATATTTTGAGAAAAATCATTCGAAAGTCTATAAAAATATTATGAATTTTTTAGTAAAATTTTAAAACAAACTTATTTAAATAATAAATTATATCTTTAATCATACAAATTAATAATTATAAGCCAAATATAATTGATAACGAAATAATATATATAGTCCAGACTGAAAAAATATCATAAATTGAATATTTCTTTAATCAAAATGAAGCGCAATACAAGATTCAATAATCAATTTGAACATCATCATGTGTGGATCTTCTATGAACTAGTGTTTTAGCACGCACGTGTATTTTATCTTTTTATTAGTCTAGACACTTAATTCTAAAATACATTAGGCAAAAGATTAATAATTTTCATTATGTTAAAATTAATTTTAGTATGTTATTATGTATTTTCTTTTATTCTTATTCTGTATGTCAAATATCTTTATGTTTATTAATTCATTTACTAAAAAAAATTGGTTAAGGTTCAAAAACATTTTGAAATATAAGTTAAACAAAATAGGTTAATAAATAAACATCATACTTAAAATTGTGTAATGTACATGTAATTATGCAGTCACTCCATATATATATATATATTTCATCGACATTTGAATTATTATTAATTATTTTGTTGTACCAATAAGTATATACTTATTTCACATTAATATTTTGAACCAATAAGTATATACTTATTTCACAATAATATTTTGGTTATTTATTATTATTCTTTAATATTTTGATTGTTATTCTCTTACTGTTGTTTACCATGTGTGGGTAGAGAATTTATTGTTCTCTTACTTCAATTTATATATTTACAATTTTTGTCATTAACCATTAAATATCGATTGTTAATTAGAAAAGAAATGAAATTTAATATCACCATTATTTATAATCTATTAACAATTTCTTTAGACATGATGTTAAATGATTAAAATTAGTTTACTCATTTGATTTCATATCATATCTAAAGTGTACTTTTAGCTTTTAATTCTCACATTTTAAATTTTAATCTATTGTGTTGATGTTTAATTAATTAGTTAATTTACTTTTTATAACCGATTAACAATTTCTTTAGGTATGAGGTTACATGATTTTTTATTTCAACAAAAGAAACATAAGCATGCAATTGATTTATCAATAATTTATTTTCTAACATATCAATGAAATTAACAATTTCTCTTCAGAAAAAAAAGATTAAATTAACAATTAACTAATTATAAAATAACAATAAGAAAACAATATATAGTAACAAATAAAAAATAATGACCCTCTATACAAATTTATTAGATTTGTTCTGTAACGACCCGACTTTCTAAAAGTCGCTACCTCATGCATGCATACATTTCAAAACGACACCCTTCGTACATTTGATTAAAATAAGATAGATTTAATAAATAAATAATCTCATTAAATTTAAATAGTTAAAATTCTTGACTCGGGTACCCAAAACAAAACAAATCAACACAGTTAACGATTAAAATGAATAAAAGAAATACTTCCTAGGAAAACTTACTGGACAACTTGCTTAAATAAATAAAATAATAAATATGAATAATGAAATGCGGAAGCTCTCTCGTGTCCCTATTCGGCCCGGTCACGGATTCCGCCTGTCGCCCGCCGGCCCGTGCTTGCCTTTACCTGCAATCATGAAATTTTAACTGCATGAGTATAAAACTCAGTAAGTAATCCCACTACTGGGATTTCTAGATCTGTAAGCCAACTGCATGCCTAGCGGCCTGATGGCACGCCGTCAATACTGTGGTGTGAGCCTGATGACCCACACCAATGAACATGGAGGTGAACCCGTCGGTCCACACATGTCTAGTGGTCTGATGGCACACCGTCAAAACTGGATGTGAACCTGATGATTCACATAATACAAAATAATAGAGCATGGGACAACGAGCATTGGCATCGAGTACGGTCATACAGAGCATACACTACTGATACATGATAAATTCTCAATAGTAGACAAACCATAAATTCAAGCAGATAAATTCATACATGCCCAAGATCTGATCAATAAGCATACAACAACCCAATAAATCATGAAAGGCTAGGTGCCAAACCATACTGTGAAACTGTAGCCTGCAGCAATGGAATCGCTTACCTCAATAATGTAAATTCAGTAACCACCACGTAGGAGCCTTCCCCAAACTCCAATCCTAATACAAAAAGGATCCAAATTAAATATTCAAATAGAAATTTTCTCCCAAGCAACATTAAACTTCAATAACTCAGTACCCACCTCGCCTCGAGCTGCAACCCAATCCAACAACGCTTATATATTTTTCTCTACAGTCTCCCACCTAAACAACGTGAACAACATCAAGCTTAAACCAAGCTTCACTGGGTATTTATTTCAGTCAATGGCCTAGACAAAAGAAAACTTACCCCGAATTTAACAACGAATCGTTACCGCTGCAGGGCAACCGACGCGCGGTAGTGGACGATGGCTGGCTAACGGCGCGCGGCGGCTGTTGAAGGAGGCGGCGGCTGGAGGGATGCGACTGGCGAGCTATGCGCAGACGGCGTGCGGCGGAGGCGAACGGTCGGCGCGTGGCTGCTGGGCGGAGGCGCAACGGTGGCGGCGACGCGCAGGACGACTGGCGGCGCGGTTGGGCGACGCGAGCGGCTGCGACTGCGGCGCGGGCTGGGCGAAGGCGAGCGGCTGCGGCCACGGCGCGGGCTGGGCGCAAGCTGTTGCAGAAAACCCACAGGTTGAGGCGGCTGATCGTGATGAAGAAGAAGAGAAGAAGGGTTTTTTTTTTTTTTTGACTTTGCACGCAATTCCAGATTCACTTTAATAATAAAAGATAATAATAACTAATATTGTTACTAATTACATAATATCTTAAATATATAATAATAATAGATATTATTATATTATATTTTATCTAAAATCAAATCCCACTTCTCTAAAAATCAATTCAATTAAATCCTAGATCTGAAAATATAAATGCAATAATCTCAATTCAACACTTGAAAATTTGAGATGTTACATGTTCACTTCTTGATAATTGCAAAACAAACTCTATTTTTCAATCCATCAGAGTGAATTCTTAAAGTAGCAAGCCTAAGATCCGATATTTTGATTTGACATGTGCAATCTTGCGACTTGAATATAAACACAAATATCTTGAGATGCTTTGGAGATTAGAAAAACCTTGAGAACAATGAATTGAGAGAACAAAAATGAATAAAGATTGAAGGTTGAGTATTGATGAAAAAAATGGTGTAGAAACTCATTTTTATAGAGTAGAAGGTGATAGTTACAAAACTATTTGAATTCTAAAACTCTTCAAATTCTATTAATTAAAAAAGAAAAATAACTTGTAAGTTAGAAGACACCTTACATTCCAACTTTTAAGTTTCTATAACTTATTATTAATTAAGGATTAATGAATTAATTTACTAATTATAATTTATTGTTAATGGTATTTGTGTAAATAAGTAAAATAGAGAAGGAACAAAAGTGTCTAAAATTTTTTTTCCGACAACCTATTTTTTAATATATTATAGATTATAAATTATAGATAATATCAATTACAACCATATGACTATCATAGTAGAAAAGTTTCAATATCATAAATTATAATAAAAATTGATATAAAATAGATATTGTTGTTAAATGTTGGAAATGAAAGGAAGATGAAATAAAAAATTACTTTCAAGATATGAGTTGGCAAATGAGATATGGATTTGAATATAAGAAATAAATCATCTCACCTTATATTTGGGATTTGGGACATGGATCTTTGCCTTATTTATAGAGTATTGGCTTTGTAACATTTAGGAATTCACATGGTTAATAATTAATGATATAATTAAAAATATTTAATAACATGTTACCTTTTTTTTTTTTTGGATATTTAATGAAATTTAACTATAATAAATTAATTAACATCATCATTACTATAATGTAGATGGGAGGAACTATAGAACTTTTTAAAACCTAGACCTAAAAAGAGTGGAAGAGAAACTGTAATTTACTACTATGTAGAAGAGAGAATGACATATTGTGTAAATTTTAAATTTGAAGAAGGACAAAATAGTTCAAAAAAAGTTTTATAAAGATTGTCCCTTTTGAATATATCTATTAATATGTAAGGTTTTCCTAAGATTTTTCTATTACTCCATTGAGGTGAAATGACTTGAAATTTCAATGCAAAAGTTTAAATGAAATTAGAAATTAATATATGTTTTTTTTTTTCAAATGAAAAATTTTGGAGGGTGAAGTAAACAAAATTCACATCAATTCAATTTTAAGGTGAAATGATGTGAAAATTAATATATATTATTTTTTAAATTATTTTTCTTGGAAATGAAAATTTTAGATGGTCAAGTAAGCAAAACTCGTATCAATTTAATTTTGAAGTGAAATGATGTGAAAAATTCAACGGAGAATGAGGTTAAAAATAAATATATGTTTTTTTTTTGGGTTTCTTCAAATTCAATTTCTTTTGGAAATGTAAGTCTTTGATTGAAAATTGAGAAAAATTTAAAATTGGAAAAGAGAACACATTGGAAAATGTTGATATTGGAAAAAAAACGATATATGAAGATTTTTCCACGATATCTCTGCGAAAATCCACGATATATCCGCTAAATATCCATGATATATTGGCGATATATCCATGATTTTCATGATCTAGAAACGAACTATCCTTGAAACGATACATCTCCAATATATTGGCGATATATCGCCAATATCGACGATTTTTTGGGAAAAAAGAACTGAACTCTTCGAATCTTCCTCGAACCCAACGAACTTACTAAATGAACACCACCAAGAGGGCTTCCTTGCTATTCTCAGGAATAAGAATCGAAGGAGGGTGTGCGCTCTTCGATTTTTTGTAAGGAAAATTTTTCTTTTCGAGAGAGTTCTTGAAGGAGAAGTGTGAGCTTCAAAGAAAATTGAGATCTTTTGATCTTTTGATATCACTATGAGAGAGGGAGCCAGTGGAATTATCAAAGATAACTCCTCACTTATACGTGATAAATAACTCCCAAAAGGGAGTTATTCTTAATATTACAAAATTAATAATTATTAATTTAATTAAAATATATTAAATCATATTTAATATATATAATTAAATAGAATTAATTAATTAACAAGTAGTTAATTAATTAATTAAATATAACATATTTAATTTAATTTGAACCATATTCAAATAACATTCTCTCATATAACCCATAGTTTTAATATGAATCATATTCGCATTAAATTTAACCTATAGTTTTTGTATGAATCTCATTCATATAACTAATATTTGAATCTTTCAAATATTTATCTCTCTCATAATATAAAGTATAATTTGAATCTCATTCAAATTAACTTTATATTATAATGTATCTGTATACACTATATTAATTGTATTTTATACCATTAATTCTATTATTTAATTTGAATAATTCAAATTAATCTAAAATCAATTGATTCTTATTAATTCCTTAATGAGCTAGCAAGGGGACCTAATAGACCTATAAATTGGAAGCTCTAATGATATGAGATTATTTAGTTATACTCTTTAATTAAATTAATCAATATTCATTAACTGCTAGTCATTCTACTAAAGACCTACAGTTGCACTTTTCGCACTATAGATATATTTCCGTGTCCACGAATATAACCAATCAACATTAAGTTGACCCTTCACAATTGCTCGTAACTACAGCTGTGTTAAATTACCTTTTTACCCCTGTAGTACATCTAACTCCTTAAGTACCACTAATCCCTCTAATGAACAAACAATTTATAGTCTAACTATAAACTAACCCCTCTCAGGCCAGTGAGAGGGTGAGGCCTCATTGTTCAAAACCTGGAATCAGCCCTTGAGGGAGCAATTCTCTACTTACCCTAAAGTTGGGAAGGAATGAATTCCATCTTGTGAGAATACGTTCCCAGCTCCATACTTAGACAAATCCCCAAAATGGTAGGCTTATTGAGAATACGAGCAGAAGTCCATATACCACTCAAGATTAAGGTCAAGTCACCTATGGTCATCCTATGAAATGTTAATTTCTTCAATTAATGGTATTAGAAGGGAGAAATTAAACATTTCGCGGTTCGGTCTTATACAAACTCTTTGCATAGGATGCCCCCACTCACATGTCTCCACATGAACTTAAGATCACATCGTTTATAACACTTTACAACTTTTGTAACAATTACAAAGTGGACCGTATCCATAGTGTTACCAGGTTAAGGCACCCAACCTTATCCCTATACTATTGAACTTTTTGGTTATTGCTTAAACATGATCCAACCTTGTATGTTAACCACATGCATGTTTAAGTTAACATGAAATAACCATGGATCTTGTTTATTGAATTTGAGTTAATGCAACAAGAATAAAATAAAATAACTCTTTATTTTATTGATACATTAGTTTGTATTTACAAGAATTACAAACAACGAGAAACTAGAGATTTAGAACACTAGTCCCAACATAAATTAACTTCAAACCAACGGTAAAATCTAATTTTATAAAGGTTTTAAGATATGTGTTGGAGGTACAAATTAAATATGGGAAAGTATACGGGACTAAAATAGTCCAATTATATGTGATTTTATCGCAAAATTTGTTCTATACATTAGCTATTAAATAGTAGTCAAAACGAGCATATTTTAATTGACATAAGACTTGTATTATCCACCTCAATGTTATAGATTCCTTCACTTCCATAGTAAATAATAAAATAATAATAATTTAGTAGTTAGTAAGATTAGTGATTTCTATCTAATAATATTATTTAATTTGCAAGCTTCTTCTACAAGTTTCATCGGAGGCCATGAAAATTTTATGACTATTGGATCTTTACACTTTGTCTAATATCAATTTACCGTCATTAGATCTTTCACATTATCTAAGGTCAATTTCCAACTATCGAATTTGCTTGATGACCAAGTTTATTTGGATTAACCATAATATATATCTCTACTATATTAAAAGGGGCTATGTAAGGAGAATCTTTACATGCCCCTTTTATTCTTACATTTCTCGTAAATTGTCATATTCCCCTTTGTCAAGTGGTTGTGGCTTTTCGAGTGTAGGTGTCTGTTTGAAAGATAGTGGAGGTGACTTTTCCAATTTTTAATGTATATATTGGCTATGTAGGGAGAATCTTTACATGCCCATTTTGCCCTTACATTTTCCATAAAATATTGTCCTTTGTCGAGTGGTTGTGACTTTTCGAGTGTAGGTATCCGTTTGAAAGACAGTGGAGGTGACTTTTCCAACTTTTAGTTTACAAAGTAAATTTATATATTTTAAAAAATAAAGTCTTATGTCGAACAAGTGCAATTAATGTTGATGAGAAGTGACTATTTGAGATAGGATGCAACAGATGTCAATTGAATGTATCTGTTCGTGGTGGAGGTGGGTTACACACATCGAATTAGTGCATTGATTCTTCCAATGTATATGTGAGATGCACGTGTAAAAGAAAAACAAAATAAATACTTGCATTTACATTTTTTAAAAAATAATTTCATGAGATCCAAAGTTTAGAGAAAATAAAAAAAAAAAAAAAGAGAATTTAATTGAATGAAAATAGTAATTAATATGGTGAAACAATGTATCATTTCGTGTGACTTCATATAGTAGGTATATAATAACATTATAATAAAAAAATATTGTATTATATATATTACAATACTGGAATATTAACATCTTAATTCAGTAATTTAATTACTAGAACAATTTTTCTCTCTTTTCACTAGATAGAATATATTTTTTCTTTGAAAAGAAGTATAATATGAAAACATTAAAATAAAAATTGTTACATTATCTAACTTCTAAAAGTTGATGGTAACTAAAATAAAATTGTATAATATTTATTTATTATATGCTAAAAAATTACTATTTAATAAAAGAAAATTAGAACTATAAGATTTCACGTGTATTACACGTGATTCTTGACTAATATATATATAGGCGATACCCATTGTTTGCAAGTCATCCCAAATCAAGTGGTAAGAATGTAAGAAAAAATAGAAAAAGTTAATTATAGAGTTTGTTCATCTTCTATTAATTTATATAAAGTTAATTATAGAGTTTGTTCATCTTCTATTAATTTATATATAGTAGAATTCTTATCTCAACTCTTAGTTTTCACCTTAATTTATTTAAAAAAATTTCATGTCTACTATACTTTTTCTTCTTCTTCTTCTCAATCGATTGTAGCTGCTCTATTCAACTACAATCATTCTCAATAATTTTGAGAATGCATAATTAGAGTGGAAAAACAATCTCTATCCACTTCTCCCATTGGGTTTTAAACTAATAAAAATCTGAAAGCTTAGTCTATATTCTTTTATGCCTACTTCTTTAAGTTTGATTATATAATGAATTCTCCTTTTTGGCTAAATCTATTTCTCTCAAATAAAAATGTAGACCACAACAACACAGACTCCACAAATATTGACGCTTTTATAATCTTAGGAGCCCACCACTTTGGGAAAATTGATTAATTAATTAATCATTTAATGACGTGTCAAACAATGAATGAAAGTAGGTATTACAATAGTACTAGATTTTTTTTCTCCAAAGTTGGTTTAAACAACCAAATTTTAATAGTTAATACTATTAGAATTGCACATTTATAGGCCCGTTTGAATTAGGTTTGTGTCAACATTACAATTAAAATTTTAAACTATGATTAATATGAGAGAATTTTTTTTACTAACTTATAAAATTGTATCAATTTTCACCTTAAAATTTTAATTTCATAAAATTTCACCTCAATTTTAATCTTCTAATAAGTTATGAATTCAATTATTTATTAAATATATGAATGATATTAAATTGAAAAACTTCGAGGAATAACGACACTAAAGAACTCAACTTTTTGTTGAAATTAATAAATTTTGACGGGGTTATTTAATGGTTAATTCCATTCCAACTTTAGATAAAGTTATTTTTGTACTAAACTTCGTAATTAACAAAGTTTACGATTTTTATACTATTTTATTTTCTAAAAGTTTGTGGGTGAATTAATAGAAATTATACAAAAAGTAAAAATTGCTAACACTTATGGAGGTTGCATTGGATAAAATTGAAAATCTAGAGCCTATTTAATAGATGATTTGAATTTTGTTTTATATTTTCAAATTCACTGAATTTATAAAATATGTGATTTTATTGTTGAATGGGAGAACAAAATTGAACTTCCAACATTGAAGTTGATAGTACAAATGCTATGCTCGTTGAGCTATGCTCGTTTTGACAAGTCTATTCATTTTTTAAAAATATAATATGTATTATGTAATGTATTACTATAATATTTCAAAATAATAATTATACAACTTTTAACATCAATCATATTCACACATAAATTAATAATTGTTTATTATCAACAAAATATTAACATAACTACCGTCTACAATTAGTTTTATAATTTTTAAATATTAGTATCAAACACATTTAAAATAATTATTTAAATTAGAAGTCAATTTTAGAATATGCTACCAAATACACATTGAAAGAACATGAATACAACTCGGTTTTCATTGAATCCCTTGTTTTCAAATTCTCTACCAAATAGGCTTGAGTCTAAATCAATACTGTTGCGTTGGCAAAATATTAGAAGTGCAGTTGTCCCACATCTGTTAAATTGAAGAATGAGATGACCTCCAATCCTATAAAAAGAGACTATGCCTCTAGTTTCAAGTCGTCCCAATTAGAAACACTTTCAGCTTAGTGTGCTAACTCTAGTTAAATTCTAGCTTTGAGAGAGTATTCTTGTAATTGGGATCGATGAGAGAATTATTTTGTGTGATTGTAACAAATTTTCACATAGTGATTTTTTTTTTTGGTTTGTGGTTTTTCTCCAAGTTGGGAGTTTTTCACGTAAATTCTTATGTTCCCAGTTTTATTGTTTTTTTTTTTAATTTCTCTATAATTTCTCTATTTATTTTCGCAGTAGAAGTAGGAGGTTTTTCCCAACAAGTGGTATCAGGAGTTTCTTGAATTTTTTAGTATACTTTGTGGTTGTAGCATTTTTTGACCTTCCACATCAGAAAATTAGAATTCTTGAAATAGGCTGCGGTATTGTGAATAATGTGAATTATTCACTATTTGCTGTTTTGCTAGGAAGAGAAGCAGATATGTCATGCTTTATGAGTTCAGTAAAGTTTGATATTGAGAAATTTGATGGAATGATCAACTTCGGCTTGTGGCAAGTGTAAGTCAAGGATGTGTTAATACAATTAATTTGGGTACACAAGTGCAAGTTAAGTGGTGATGATGTTCTAGTGCAGTTTCAGAGTGATTCTAGCAGAGTTTCAAAGAAGAGAATCTTCAAGCAAAAGATAAGATATTGGGAATGTGGACAATCTGAGCATATGAAAAATAGAGCAAGTTCGTTAAAGGGCTCTGGATCAAATACTGACGTCGTCTTTCTCACCTTACTGACGTCGTCTTTCTCACCAAGGGAGACAGTGACTTCCTTTGAAGAAGATGGAAATCATCATCATGGTATGTCCGCTTTACTATGATAGAGGATGTGATGTTAGCAGTCCCACAAGTTTGCACATGGGGATTGACTTGGTAGTTATACAAAGTGTGTGGTGGAAAGTTATGTCGATGGCTGAAGAACTTCCAGGTGAACCAAGTAGGTGGAAGTTGCACCATAAATATTAGCACGATTTATCAACATGTGACGAAAAAAAGGAAAATTTTGGAATATGGTATTCCAAGTGGTCTACTTTTTATGGTAGAGTAGGTTATAATTCTATGAGATGAGAATTATGATTGTCGGTGAAGACAATGGATGTTACAGAAGCTGTGGATTATTCAAATATCTTATCAAGGTGGAATTTGTTGGGTTTTTGGCAAAATATTAGAAGTGCAGTTGTCTCACATCGATTAAATTGAAGAATGTGGATGAACTTCAAGCCTATAAAAGGAGCATATACCTTTAGTTTCAAGTCGTCACAATTAGAAACACTTTAAACTTAATGTGCTAACTCTAGTTAAATTTCCTTTATGTATTTTCTAATTTGAGAGTGAGAAAGGGTGTGAGTAGTATAAAAACTTTGAGAGAGGCTTTTGTAATTGGGATTAGGGGAGAGAATTATTTAAAATTTTTTTTTGGTCTATGATTTTTCTTCGAGGTGGAAGTTTTCCATGTAAATTTTTGTATTTCCATTTTTTTTTTTCGATGTTTAGATAAGAAGCAGAAAGTTTGAGGAGTTACGTGGTTGATGATTGCTTGGAGTGGGGTCTTTTAATCGCAGAATGAAGAACGGAATTTCCACAAGAAAACCAGCTGGAATCTATATTCAATGTCCAACACAACACATCCCATTAATAAATAATTAAATAAATATATATGTAGTGGAAATGGCACATGACCCCACGTGTTTCGTCTCATTTACAGATATATTTTTTCCTTAACAAACCAATAATGCGACCTACTAATTAATGAGCTTGGTTTCGTGGCTTTGCCAAATTCTAAAATCCATTTTTACTAATTATGCATTTTTTTTTTTTGAGGACAAGAAATTATGCGACATTATTATCTTACAAAGACTCTCAATACCATAAAGTTCGGCCGTTTATTGATTCAAATGTTCTACGAAAATATCCTTTGTCTTTTGACTATTGAGTCGATCTCAACTTTATCTCCTCAATTAACTCCATCTCTAAGGGAGGGGTTTACAATAAGAAAGAAAAAACTACGTTTTAATTCAAAGTAGTATATGTATAGTTTCGAAAGAAAAAAAAAAGAAGTAATATATCTTTAAAAGCTTTTCCCTTTTCTTATTTTTTAAAAGAAAAAATATATTTTTTTCTTCTCTAAATCTTGAGTGATATAAAATGGTCATGTCGATTATTAATTACACATTTACACGTGATGATTTTTTTACGTTAATCTCTATCTATATTTTTAAAATTATTTTTTCTGACTTAAAATTTAACTGTGAATTTGAAATTTATTGCAACTTGTAAAACAAAAACAAAACATTTTTAATTTAAAGAATCAAATATAACATGATAAGCTTTGGATAATTACGAGCATATAACTTTTATATTGTACCCAAAATATCCACTTAAACTAAAAAAAAATGCAAAAAAGAGAAAAAGAAAAATTATCTTCTCAATTAAAAAAAAAAAAAAAGAAAGAAAAAAAAGGAAAACACACTTTATTCTTCTCTATCCAAATCCCGTCAATGATATAAAACATTCACAATGTAATCTTTATGTCATGAATTGTTAATTACCAATTAAATTATGAGAAAATTTTTAAAATAGAAAAATAAGGAAAATTATTTACATAAAATAACAAAATTTTTAGATAATTGTAATGTCTATCAAAGATAGAAATAATAGAAATCTATCACTGCTAGATACTGATAGAAATCTATCAATGTCTATCAGAATTTTTTTTTACTATTTTCTGTAAATAATTTTACATTTTTTCTATTGGTGAATTTTTTTTCTAAAATTAAACTTATTCATAAATTACATATATTAGCAGTAATCAACGATAAAATCAAAGGTCACTTCTATAGTTAATTTCTAATTCAAATTTTCATCATAATGGCCGAATGTGAAATCTACTACTACCCGAACAACTAAAATAGAATATTTTTAACTTTAAGAATCAATTATGAAATGCTAACCTTGAGAAATAAAACTTCATAACTTTTACATCAAACTACCAAAAAAAAAAAAAAAAAAATTAGACGAAAAAAAAAGTATGACTTGTCTGAAGGAACTGATGGAACATATATGCATAACAACGATAACATAAAAAAATAATTTCAAAACAAAGTAATGTCCTAAGTGTTAATAATAGTGGAGATCTACATCAAATCATCTTAAACAAATAAATAAACAAAGAAGTAGAATAAAAGGCAACTACATTAGACTCCAAAAATAAAAGGAAAAAAAAAAGTTAATCTTAACCTAAAAGAACCAAAATAGAAAACAGAAAAGATACTTGTATGTCACACTAAATCCATCTAATTAAGAGAGAAAAAAGACAGAGGTTATCAATTACTTAGCAAATAAAATTTCAAAATAGGGTAATCAAACCAGGCTCTTTAAGGTAAAGTTTTTTCAAATGAGATGAAATTAAGAATTTAAATTTAAATAGGGATCTAATCATAACTTAATTTAATTGGTTGAGACATGAATGCTGTAGATCTAAATCAGTAATCAATGGTTGAAAAGCATGCTATTTAAAATCGTACCTTGACATATAAATATGGTTGTTATCACACTTCAACAGTGAAGGACCACTGTGCCCTGTAAAAGCGAACTATAAACTGCCATTGAAATTATATAAAATTAATATGAAACAAGCTGAAGTCAACAAGGCACCAAAACTGCAACTTAATGAAGACAATAAGGCTAAATAAGCGTTAACAAGAATATAAATAAGGTTACATAATTACAAATGTACCCTTCAACTTTGCTTTTTATTATATAAATAATCGATCTTTAAAAAAGTTGCAATATTATTCTTGACCTTTTATAAATGCTTCAAAACTAGAAAAATGTTAGAATGTTGAAAGAAAAATAAGACGTATTTAGTAGTTAATTCAAGTTATATATTCACTGAACTCAATAAATGGAATTTTTAAAAATAAAAAAAATAAAAGAAATTATTTACACAAAATAGCAAAATGTTTAGATAATTGTGTTAGACGCTGATAAAAGTTTATCAGAGTCTATTAGTGATAGAAATGATAGAAGTCTATCAGCGGTAGCTGATAGAAGTCTATCAATGTATATCACTATT
This sequence comes from Lagenaria siceraria, assembly GCA_002890555.2. Taxonomy (NCBI): domain Eukaryota; kingdom Viridiplantae; phylum Streptophyta; class Magnoliopsida; order Cucurbitales; family Cucurbitaceae; genus Lagenaria; species Lagenaria siceraria. The sequence continues at coordinate 150,749 of CM016483.1, forward strand.
TTTGTTGCTATTTTATGTAAATAGTTTGACATTTTTTCTATTTGTAAAATTTCCCTTCAATGAATATACATTCTGTTTTTTTAAATTGTTTTTAAATTTTGTGATTCAAACATGCAAATTTTGAAAACAAAATTATTATCTTTTCATTGTCTTCAAAATTTTAATTTGAAATTTTCAAATCCATAAATATATCAAATAAAGATAAAAATGTAAATAAATATATTATTTCATGATATAAACCAATCATTTTCGTTAAATAAAAATATGTATTATATAATGTATTATAAATGATATGATATTAAGAAATGATAATTATACAATTTTTTTTTATATATAAAACAAGTTAAAAAATTAACTAATAATAGTTAGAAAATTTTCACATATAGAAAAAATGTCAAACTATTTACAAAAAATAACAAAAAAAAAAAAAAACATTGATAGACTTCTATCAGCATCTACTAGTGACAGACGTCTATCATTTCTATCACTGATAGACCCTGATAGACTTCTATAAGCGTCTATCACAACTATTTAAAAATTTTGCTATTTTGTGTAGACAATTTTCTTATTTTTCTATTTTTAAAAATCTTCCATAATAGTTAGTGGGGAACTACAATTAATATATTTTACATTTTTAAAAATATATTATCAAACACATTTTGAATAATTATTTAAATTGGAACTAAATTACTAAATCTTCTACCAAATACATACTAAGAAACATGAAATACAACTCTATTTTTATTAAATTCTTTATTTTCAAATTTCTATTTTTAGATTGTTTACCAAATAGACCCTTAGAAATTAGAAAGACGTAGATCCCCAAAATCAAATACATTTAACCTGTCTCAAATCTCAATTTCTATCCAAATTCTAATATATTTATACTAATTTTAAAATATTTATAAAAAATTAAAGGTAATATTAGAAAATTTTAAAACAAGGGCACTTAAATTTGATAAAATAAAATTTACCAACCTTGGAATAACGTGGATGGGCAAAAGATGATGACCCCCATTGTTCCCAACGTTGAAATAAAGTTTTCTTTTAGTTGATGGAGAGGTATCATTAAAGTAGAGGGTCACATTTGTCATTTTGAAAAAAGCACTGTAGCATTGCACCGCTGCCTTTTCCAGCCAAAAGTAAATCATAATGCACTTCTGCGTTGTTCTTTCCAATACTGCACTGCGCTGCTGCTTGTCTGATTGCCATGGGAGAGAAACTTCTCAGTTGTCCTTCCCACATATCTATTTCCTTACCTGTTTCGCCTCATTCCTTCAACTTCCATCAAAGCTGATGTAACTTTGGCCACAAAATTTAATTTTGGATTTTCCCATATTGCAGCGACCAGGGGGGAGAGAGAATTAATTCCGGTTCAAACCAAAATAACTCATCAGACCTACTTCAAGTTCTAAACAACATTCTATATTCGATAAAAGTCTGGTGGGTTTTCTTTTCTGGAGATCTGAAGCAGAACTGGAAGAATGTTCAAATCATGGAACAAGAAACAGAAGATCAAAGCTGTATTCAAATTGCAGTTCCAGGCAACACAGGTAATGATTTTGCAAGCCGGCATAATTAGCTACATTTTTCTGTACTCTCCAACAAATGTCGGAAATTTTTACTGATTTTTTTTTCTTTATTTATTTTAATTTTCATGTTAATTAGTGATAAAAAGCTGATGCTAGAGAATATTTGAAGTTTGAAATTTTCTATGTCAATTTTATAAGGAACAAGATCTTATCCTGTACTATTGATGTTCATTCAGGTGCCGAAGTTGAAGAAACCGGCTTTGATGATATCTTTGGTGCCAGATGATGTGGGAAAGCCAACAGTGAAGCTTGAGAAAGCTGCTATTCAAGATGGAACTTGTTTTTGGGAGAATCCTGTTTATGAAACAGTCAAGCTTGTTAGGGAGATAAAAACAGGAAAAATCAATGAGAAAATTTACCATTTTGTTGTTGCAACTGTAAGGCATACAACTCAGACTTCTAAAGTTTCTCCAGTCTGTAACTAGGCATCTGGTGGAGCAACTTGTAAAATTCTCATTGTGTGTTTATGCAGGGATCATCAAAATCTGGCTTTGTTGGCGAAGCTTCAATCGATTTTGCAGATTTTGAGGCAGAAACTGAACCCATGACAGTTTCCCTTCCTCTTAAGTTTGCAAATTCCGGCGCCATATTACATGTTGGTTCTCTATATTTCTCATCCACTTCAGCTCTACTTAGCAATTTGAATTCTAATAAAGCTGCCATGTCAATAGTTCTTATATATATATATGTGAATGTTCCTGATATTTATGGCTATTGGTTAAACAGGTGACTATTCATAAGATGGAGGGGGACAATGACCAAAGGTGGTAATAAGAACCTGAGATTCATTTTAATTGACAGTGTGACATGTTTTCCTTCTTTTGTCTTCCACCTGCCTTCACCTTATGTAATGTTAGTTTCCAATTGACAGAGATTATGAAGAGAATGGAGTTGCAACACTTCAACATGAGAACAGCTTTAATAGCCAGCTTAGCTTTTCTAGTACAGAAGGAAACCATTACCCCACAGAAGTAAGGTCTCATTCCAATTTTCCAATTCATTTTGAATTTAGTAACAGCACCTGCAGAACACATTTTAATAAAGGATACTTTTCCTTAAAAGCAATTTGATTGAAGACATATTTGGCTCTTTTTCAATAAACAACATAATCACTAAGGATAGCTTGACCCATTCGCTTGTTCGAAATTATATTGGTTGGATTGCAGAATGGCAACATAAATACATTACATGAGGATGCAGAACAAAATGGCAACTCTAGAGTGTCCCCTGGCTCTAATTCTGCTAAATTTGCATCATACTGGGATGGTAATAACGTTGAAAGGAATACTCAACAGGATTCCAGATCAATGAAGAATGCTATCCAAAGTCCTACCCTCTTGTCACCCCTTAGACAGAACTCCATGCCTAAGAAGGCAACGGTGGACACCGCTAGAGTGAAAAGCCAAGCACATAAGCGATCAAATACAGAATGGTCATTGGGTTCAGTTTCAGATGGAAGTTTTGGTGACTCAGCAAATAGTATTGAAGAAAACACTTCAAGAGAAAAGATGCACCATGTGCCAAATAATTCGATTGAAACAGTAAAAAATGAGAATGTTATGCTCATGAGAAAGCTAGAAGTAACAGAACTGGAGTTGCAGTCTCTTCGTAAACAGGTCACGAAGGAGACTATACAAGGGCAGAATCTATCACGACAAATCATTTGCCTTACTGAGGAAAGAGATGCACTCAAAACGGAGTGTAAACAACTCAAGTTCTTGAAGAAATGTAATGATGAGGCAGAAGACTCAAAAACTTTAAAGTCTGAGATAAAGGAAGCAAGGATTCAGCTGGCAGCAATAGGGAAAGAGCTTAAGCAGGAAAAGGAATTACGTACTGATCTTCAGCTACAACTGCAGAAAACACAAGAGTCCAACTCTGATTTAGTTCTTGCTGTGAGAGATCTTGAAGAAATGGTTGAGCTAAAAAATCGGGTAATAGCTGATCTTTCAAGAAGTTTGGAATCCTCCGAGAGTGAGAGAGAACGGAAAGTTGTTCATGATTGTCAAGACAATAGTTTTGAGAACCCAAAAGTCTCAAAAGAATCAATTCAAGAGTACGACAATGTCAAGGAAGTGGACATGTTGAAACGGGAGATCAAAGATTTGAATGGAGAAATAGAAATGCACTTGAAGAACATAGAAGAGCTAGAGATGCATTTAGAACAACTCACGTTAGACAATGAAATTCTCAAGCAAGAAAACAAAGACATCTCTGCAAAGTTCGAGAGAAACGAGACAGAATATCTCAGAAAACAGAATGAATACTCAGGTTCTCTGGCTGTTATAAAAGAATTGGAATCTGAAATAGAAAGGCTAGAAGAAAAACTCCAAATACAAACTGAGGAGTTTTCGGAATCTTTGATCTCAATCAATGAACTTGAAGGTCAGATCAAGCGTTTGGAGAGAGAATTGGGAAAGCAGACTCGTGAATATCATGACGAACTCAGTGCCATCAAGCATGCCAATGTTCAGTTGGAAAAAATAGCTATAGAAGCAAAAGAAGTATTGAGTAAGACAAGGTGGAAAAATGCCATAAAAGCCGTAAGTCTTCAGGAGAGAAGTAAAAAGTTTTCGATGGAAATGGCTTCCAAGTTAAGTGATAATGAAAAACGAATAATTAAAGCTGTCAAAGAAATCAATGAATTGCGTCTGCAGAAAATAGTATTGAAAGAAATGCTACAGAAATCTAATGAAGAGTCAAGGCGAAATAGAGAGAAGAGTGAAGAAAAACTGCATGACCTTTCCTTCCAGCTAGAGTTAAAAACAAATGAAATGCATAACATGTCTATGGAGCTAGATAATAAGTCCAGAAAACTTGAAGATGCAAAAAAGCATGAAGACTATCAGCAGGAGGAAATTCAAATGCTGAAATCAAATATAGAAACACTAAATTCAGAAAAGCACATTGCAGAGCAGGCAGAGAGCGAACAACCTCAATGTTCGATTTCTGAAATGCAAGCATTGGAAGAAAGAAGGAAAGGGAGGGAAATTTTAGAAAAAGAGATCGCTTTTTCAAAAAGAGAAGCAGAAAAGGCACAGGAAGAGCTTACTAGAATGAGAGCTTCCAAACACGAGCAAGATACATTAATTGACAACCTGCTAGCTGAAATGGAAAACCTTAGAGCACAAATTAATGAATTAAAGAAGGAATCGCAGACAGAAAATTCTGAGAAAGAAGACCTAAGAAAACAGGTACTCGATCTAAAGAGTGAACTTCAAAATAAGGAGAGAACTTCCGACATGTCAAACATGAAGTTGGAAACTCGAGAAATTTCAACTTTAAATCTAAACTCGGAATCAATTCATAATGTATCTCAAATGCTGCCTCATGCCATACAGGAGCTTTCAACTTCAGAAGAGGTGATGCAGTTGCTTCAGGTACTTCTCGAGCTCTTTAATTAAATATCCAGATACAGAATAAGACACAAATTCTAAAATTTGATGTTTCCAAAGTACTTCCCACCATTGATATTAGTTAGAAGTACTAAAATTTTATGATTGAATATATATTTAAAAGATGAAGTAGAAGAAAGAAAGATAGTTTCTTTTTTTTCATATCCATGAGCGTTCGGGCCAACTTGCACGAAACTCAACTAACTCCATAGTACAACTCGCCTGTTGTATGAAGAAGTAGAAGAAAGAAAGATAACATCTGCTGTCATTGTATGAAATGGCAGGTAATGAAGCTACTAGGAACTAGTTTTGTAGTAAACTCAAAGATATCGTTGTTCTAGAGAAAAATCTCAACACTATAATTTGAGAATAAGATTATGTTCAGAATTTGTATAAATGGTCAAAGCTCTTCGGCAAGTACAAAACTGCATTAACTTAGCAACCTAATGTATTGTTTTTCTACTGAGAAGCATTATCAGTAATTATAGCTATTCAGGATACTTCATCAAGGTGACTCCAGTCTCCATCTACATAAATTCCAGATCATCATGAATGAAGCATTTGAAAAGAATGTCAAGCACTTAGTTTATATCATAGTTTTCTGTAAAAATTAAGAAGATATCAAGAATAAAAAATGAATTGAATTTTCCCCTTAGTAGACTAATATTGTGTAATATAACCCGAATATATTGAAATATAAATGATAACTAAACTACAAGATAAATTAAGCGTTTGAAGTATTTGGACCCTCCCAATCTTGAAATCACCCTCATGCCTTAATTCATTTTCCAAAATATTGCCTGTCTTTCTCCTTCTCCATTCCCTCTATTTATAACAAACTACCATAACAATTTCTCTAACTAATTGCTAATATGGTCTTAATATCCTGATTATTTCCTAATAGCATTGCTATCATATTGATACTTTGAAACGCAACCATTTAAGTTAAAATTGGTTTATTCATTTGAGTTGCATAAGACTTCTGTAATTGTCCTTGTTAGACTTTGTTTTGTGTTTCATTTGTCACTTTATCCATGTTCTAGACTGTGCTAACACAGCAAATATCTTTGAAATATAGGACATCAACCATTCTGGTATCACCATAACAAGTAATAAAGAAGCAAAAGCGGACCAGAACAATGTTCATGAAGTACTTCGCGGAAGGTATAAGCAGTCAATCAATTAAATTTCAAGACTCTTTTTTGTCACAATAATAAACATCTCCATGCATAATATGTTATCAAATCCACCATATATACTCCCAGAAAAGTCAACATTCAGAATCATGTACATTTCATTATTTACTTAATACTTTTTGGTTCTTATAATAGCTCTTTACTTCGATATATAATTGTTATTTCTGATTTGCAGGAAATTGGACTCTAAGTCATCACATAAGGAACTGAAATCGTCAACTTCTGGTAAAAATAACGAGGACTGTTATATTGACCTCCTTACTGAAATGTCTTCTCTAAAGGAGAGGAACCAAACTATGGAAAGAGAGCTGAAAGAAATGGAAGAGAGATATTCAGAAATAAGTCTCAAATTTGCAGAAGTAGAAGGTGAAAGACAACAACTTGTAATGACTGTGCGAAACCTTAAAAATAGTAAAAGAATTTAGTATTTTATCTGGTCCTTGACCAAGTCATGTGAATATTCATGGCTCTAGCAGGAAAATATTGAGTGATTAGACAGAAAACTTGGTACAACCAATTCATTGAAAATTACAAAAGTATAGATATGTGCTGTCAGAAAATTATTCCCTCACTGTTTATTTCTCTTTCTATTGGTGAACAATCCCTTTTTTTCCCTTAACCCTCGAGCTTCAGCACCAAAGTGCGACTCGGGGGACTTATATTCCAGAAATTTTCTCAGAGTTAGCTCCCAACTAGCTTGCAATATGCAGGGTTCAAAAAGTTACTGGTAACAATTAGACAAAGGGTATAATCATAGTCAACACTTTTGTTCTTGAGCCATCCATTTTAGATAAGGGCTTTATTAAGATGTTAATCAAAATCGTGATTCCAATACGACATTCTATGAAGACAAAAACTGTCACTTTTAAGTAATCAACTGATCTTGACACATGGGAAAAAAATACAATGGAGTGCACTTGACTGGAATTTTGAATGAGGAAGCTCCCAAACTTGGGACACAATCTTTCTTTCATGGTTAAGTTATGTAAAATGGCATTTGAGTATGAAAATAAAATTCTAAGTTTGTCACCATAAGATGTTTAAACACAACTGAGATATGTTCCAGTGCTTTGGTTCTCTGCCATGGTCACGACATCACGCAGTGCGGCTCCTTGCAAGTTACAGATTTTGAAATAACAAAACATAAATCACCACATCAACACTTTCAAAATTTTTATATAAGCATTTCCTAGAAATTAACAGTGTGTTCTAGTTACAAATGTATAGGTGACAATAGATCCAACACTGTCGACTGCAGATTTATAGGTTTGGGAACTTATAGATTAGGATCACTTGAAGAAATTGCTTCGTTTAATTTTTCTGGAGAAGGGTTTTTAAAGTAAAATTGCACATTCTTTACGCAAAATAGAAATAAGATTTTCATCAGCAGGCTGGTATAAGTATGCCACTAATCATGAGTAGTTGATAGGACAATGTCAATATGAGAATTCTATGCTTCTAAGTTATTACTAAAAGATGTAGCTGTAGCTTCAATAAAACTTACTAGTGAAATATCAAGGATATCACTTTTGCGAGTAAGTTGCAGTATCAATCATTTCAATTGTACTAGAATAGTCCACTGATGAAAATCTGCGCATTAAGCATAATTACTCGTACTTTATAACTTCAAAGATATGAGATTAAAGAAGAAAGACTTCAAGAATGACCTGTTAGTTTGCCAGTACCAGTATATCCATTGTTCCATTGCATCATTTATTACCAAGTTTCTGTGAGCTTTTACCTAAACCATAATTGTCATTACTCCAGACCAGCTTAGTTTGGCTCCCATTGCCATCAGTTGCAAAAGATAAAGTCTGAAATTGATTTCAGAGAAAAAATTTAAAAGAATGTAGAATACGGTCTAACATGTGATATCAGAAATAAAGCACATACAAACCTGTCTAGATCTTTTATCAATAGGCGTCCATGAAGAAAGTTCACTAGTTGGAGCTAATACATTTTTGGACGAGTTTGATGATTGCAATGATTGTTTCTGCCTCTTTTGATCCGGTTTCTTCAGAGTGCTGCCCCCTTGGTACTTAAAAAATTCAAGAATGGAGGGGCTTCTTCTTTTGACAGTTTTTTTTACATTACCCAAATTCTCAGGAAAAGGTGAAGCTGAGCCACGTGGAACATAATGCCGACGTTTTCTGCTTTTTTCCCTAATTCGATTAAGAAATTCCATAGTCCAAGGTGAACTTTCTTGAAGATGTTTTGAACGGAGGGCAATGGACAATGGGGTTACATCAGAATGTGATGTGTCTTTCTGTGAGAGTGAAAATAATAATTTTGAATCTCTTACAGGAGTTTGTACTAAACCCTCATCTGAGTGATCATTCTTGTAGCTAAGAGGCATTGTGGTACTGGGTTCAAAACTAGGATCCGGAAACTGATTATCCAATCCTCGTAAACTCTGCCCATGCAAATTGATAGAACTCCAAAAATCTGAACTTGAGTTGTTCCCAACATCAACTGCACAGAAAGGGTGATCGCTTTGTCCATAAGACAATCGTCTTTGAAATTTAGTCTTTCTTGATGAATCTTTTTCATTATCAAGCATCGAAGGCAAGAAATTCATAGGAGTCATAGTTGCAAAGTGATCTTTTAATATAGGGTTATCAATCAGGTCGACTACTTCACCTATAAGCTCATCATTCTGATTTTCAGACTTATTCATATTATGAAAGTTCTGCATTTTCTTTTTATTTCGGTCTAATCCCTGATTTTGAATAAATGATGAGCAATGCCTTCTAATCTCATTGGATATTTCAGGAGCTGTGGAGATCCAAGAATCACGTGGCTTACAGATCCTGGCAGGATCCACTGATATAGTTGCATCAAAAGACTCTAGATTATGGTTTTGATTAAACAAATTATTTACAGATGAAGATAGCCCTTTGATATCACAAAAGATTTCGGGATCTTCAAACATTTGAGAACCAAATGACTTGGATGCTGCTAAAGTTTCTGCGGTGTCAGCAGTAAAAGGTTTCAGCCTATAGGAATTCAAAAACTCCATATTTTTATCAATGCATTGTGTACCACCAGTGAATTTTCTTCTCTTTCTTTCAGAATTACCATTAAAGTGACACATTTCTGAATCAGGACCAGAAGATACCGAAGAGGAGCAGTCTGTCATCATGGATTTTGAATCCTCCCGCTCACCATATTTGCACAGAGCACTAAATAGAGAGACACTTTCATCAGGAATACAATATTTTCTAATTGCATGGAGCCTGCGCTCATGTGGCCACTCTAGAAATTCAGCAAGAATGCTTTCTGAAGAAAGTATCCCGTGAGCTGTCAAAGGATTAATTGAAGGGAAACTCGTAAGAAATGATTCTGCAAGAGTTTCTGATTCAGACATCTTCGGGTATAGGCGCCTAGTCATGAACTTAGAAACATTCTGAATGCAGCCCAGGATAATTTCATCCGTCAACTCTGATGAATAGGAGCAGAAGAGCTGAAAATCAATTTCTAAACTTGCCGCTGCAGCATAAAGTCCATCTGATGATTCCATTACGATGGAAAGGGAACTGATTTCTCCCTCAAAGACCTGAAGAGAAATCTACTATTTGTATCAAAAGAGAGAATAACCAATATCAGGGATTATGCACTCATTGCTGGTTAGAATATACCGACAACAACAATCAAGTTTTAGTCTACTGCGGAATTGTAACCAATTAATTCCTGCACTATGATGGAAAAATTTCCATGTCCATGCTAGCAAATGCAGGAATTGTAGAACAGCTAATAACGAATGTAAGATTCTAGAGGCAATGACAGAATCATGCATACACACTTGACTAAATTTTCTTTTCCGTTTATGCACAAATTTGTTCATCACTTTCCATGATTGCAATATCACAAATGAGTGAATACAAACCAAGTTTTGAATGCTTAAAGAAAATGAAGAAACAGTATACAAGCCTGTTACAAAACTCCAGGAAATTGAGGACTCTTACTTTCCACGAACGAACCAAGTACCAGGGGATGTGTTTTTGGGGAAGGGACAAGTTCATAGAAGCAGATTTTTATATCTAAAATATTGCTCCAGTCAAATTCCCTGGGTTCTGATTAAATACCTCCACCTAAGACTTGAAAACAAGCTGTTGAGTTGACTGGTTTCGTTCGAACTCCTGTGCAATTTATTAGCAAACCTTTCTTTTTTTGGCACCTTCCTAAAATTGAAAATAAATCTAGCATCCTCAGCAAGAACACAACGGTAAGCTTAAGTAGTTCGGTTATAAAATTGTGACAATGATGTCAAATGCATAGTAAGAGAGTTAAGCAGGAAAAAAAAGAAGGTAATGGGAGGTAGTCTCTTATAACTAATAAAAATAAATAGGCAGTCTTCACAGGGTAGAAAAATTACCAGAACGCAACCCCGAAAAGCTAAACTTAGAGATGTCAAAACATCTGTTGCAATATTCTCTATGCATAAATTCAAGCACGAAGAAGCTTCATTTGAACTACTGGCCTTTCTGAGAATATTTGTGCAGTCATACCACGTTAAGCAAATTTCAGAAGTAATTATTAGATCCACAGGCAAACTCATATCTCGTTCCACGACCTGCACACCTTCTTTCTCCAATGCAAGAATTCTTTGATACGAACTTCTTCTACATACAATCATTTCCTTTTCAAATTTCTGAGTGTTCACAATAATAATTGCTTCAGGAAATGACACGAGGTCAATATGTTGAGGTTTATCTAAGACTGGTACTGCTGGCACTCGTAGAGGCACTCTGCAATCCTCTGCTTTAATTGTTTCCTCTGAAGATGCCAATGTATACTTTTCCTCAACAGGTAAAAAGTTCAACAATTTCTTTAACATCCTGGTCTGATTCTCCACCAAAGACTTCTCTTCCTAAGAACAGTTAGAATTAATCAAATGTAAAGTTATGGGAAGACGAGCAAAATAATTTTGCCAACTCAATAGAAGCATGTAATCCCATAATAATCATTGGCATTACTTAATAGCAATAGATTTTATTATCAGCAAACTTGCATGAGAAACAAACTTACGATTGTCAGTTCATTATGTTGAGGCAGATCAACACCTTCACAAAATGCTTTGCAATTTCCACCCTTATCCGGCACCAACATTAGAAAGTGTAGATGAGGCATGTCAATTAATTTTGAAAAATAAGTGGAGATCTGAGAAGAACCATACGGACCTCCATATTCCAAGATAATGCTAAATTTGTTGAAGGGAAAACTCCCAGATACGTACCTTGAAATTGGGGAAGAACAAATATTTTTAGTTCTTCAAAACACATTATTGAATTAGAATGTGCCATAATATAATTGAGAATTCAATGCAATATCAGAAAACCAAAAATAAGATGAAACTGAGAATTCAATGCAAGTATTGCATTTTAATTCCGTACGTTTCAATTTCAATATTGTTTTTTACTGATACAAGAAGCATGGAACACCATGTCACAGTTCATAATTGTTAAAATAGTAAATTTACCACAACACTTGAATTTCAATTTCTAGAGCATCGGCCACTTGCTTTTTAATACTAAAAGGAAAAACTATGAACATAATATTCAAAAAAAGTTAAGACAGCTATGACACTAAGCTTAAGGAGAAAATATAAACATAAAAAGTACTGCAATAAGACTGTACAAGTCAAATTGTTTAGATGAAGATCAACGAGGAAGGTATTCTTTTTATAAATTAAAAAACCAAGGTATAAAATTAGATAAACATTGAATAACAAATCAAATACTAGGTTTAGAGAAAATAAATCTATTATGAACTAAAAAAATCATAATTGCAGAAATAAAGTTAAGATATCATAAAACTCATAAGATGGGTTCATCTGTTGCTGAATATAACCTGCATTGAAAGCCAACCAACTGATAATAAAGGAGTGAATGTTTAATTATCCATGCCAACCTCCCTCATTGTTCATTACATGTTAAGTTACCAGTTTTGTTAAACATATAAAACATGTACCTACAAGTAGCTTGAGAAATGTTTACATAGTAAAGCTGGACCTTACTCTTGGGATACCAATAAACAATTGGAAACAAGGCCATCCACCATAATGGTTGCGTTAGAATCTTGATCATCCATGAAACTCTCATAATTTAGCTCTTCAAAAGATAATCCCAAGGACCCGAGCAATTTTTTCAACGACCACCAGAAAATTTGGTTCGCTACAACCAGAACTTTGAGGGTACTAGTAGAAGTCTCTGAGCATAAGATATCCTGGATAGTAGTAAGTGCCGGATGTGATAAGGTAATTTCTCTGTCAACCATTTTTCCTGCCTCCTCAATCAAGGACACCAAGAAACCCAACCTCGATTTTAAACACTCCAAGCTCCGACATAACTTCTTTAGATATAGATGAGCTGGGTAGATACCATAGAAACACAAATACCAAGCTATCTGTTTAGTGGCATATAATGTGGCTAATGTCATTATTTTTTCTTCCCAGTAGGTACTGGTTCCTTGCAAGTATATTTTTTCAACACAGTCTATCAACTTTTGTTTCGGAAGGCTGAGCATTAAAGAATAATCATCAGCTACATATGGAAGATATGTCTTCCTCAGCTCTGTCTCATTCTGCAAGATAGCCAAATAAGTTTTCTCAGAGTTGTTGATGAGATGTAGAATGTTATCAGACAGAAAAACTTGATGTAATGCAACATTCAATTGTTTCAGACTACCATCAGCACTGGACATAGAAGGCTTGTTAGTCAATTTTCCATCGCATGGAACCTTGGGGAGCATAGTATTGGTGTTGATTGCACTAAATACAGATTCACACTTTCTCACACCAGCAGGTTTCTGAGAATTCAAGAAAAAGTTGGGATCGTTGGACTCTGATTTTGATTTCCATGACGATAAAGCATTCTCGGTATTTCCAACAGCTGCAAGATCTTGCCTTCCTTTTTGTTCACATCTGTCATTCAATAATTTGCTTGAAGCAACGGCAATTGTTTGACTAGGAAGCAGAGAAATACCATCAGGAAAAGACTCCTTTAATTCACCCTTGTCTTCTGTTGTTTCTCTGCCTAAAGCTTCGTCTGAGAAAACATATCTATAGAATGTACTATCATTTTCAAATGGTTCCTGATCAAATTCTATGGGTTTCAAATTAATTTCTTCCAACATATTCTGATAAGATGAATAAATTCCAGAGCTGCAGCTATTTTCCTCCAATAGATACCAATCCAAATATATGTCATCAGAAGCACATAATGATTGTACATTTAGGTTTGCTAACACATCCTCTATGAAGGCAAGCAGGGGTCTTTCAGATCCCTGACTAGATAGGATAGGTACAGGTAATGACTTGAACGTGTCATCTACAAGAGCAAGTTCATGACAAACAATCAATTCATTGAAATTCTTGAAATTCGTGCTTTCAATGAACATATAGTCACTAATTTCTGACAGGGATGATAATTCCAAATCAAAGAAGACTCCAAAAGGTTGATCCAAGTATATGTCCAGCAGCTGGAATTCTTCAAAACTAGCCGGTCCTACAGGAAAATCGAAACTTGATTTTGTTTGACCTGCAGAGCTTACTGGAATCTCCAAAGTTTCTATCAAGCTCATTAACTCCGATCCTCCAAAAATGTCAGGTGATACCATCTCAGAAACTGCACATGGCCTCAAAATATGATCCGAAAGAAACTCTTCGACGTCACACTTCATGGAGCACAAATATTCTTCATTGCTGACAAGTAAATTATCATCTTGTGTCCTGTGAGGTTCAGTATTATCAAGAATATAAAAAAGTTCATCCTGCAAGGATAAGAATGCCAAAGTTTCAAGAACCATCTCGTCTACTTCTAAGAAGGGAAAAGTCAATTGATCCAATAGCCTCTGGTCCTGAGAAAAATCGTCTTCAAACGAGCAAGATCTTTGGTCCAAGAGATATTCTGAGCTAATGCCTTCAACAGCATAAACTGATTCTTTCACCTCCGAAGGGTATTTAAGAAGCGCTTGATTCAGTGTGTCCTGCAAGAAATACTCAGATTATCATCCTTTTACCTATAACTAGAAACCTTGGGGAAAATGATAAAATAAAATAAAGTTCTACAAGAAGAAACGAAACTTGGAAAATGATAAACTTCATGCATGTGAAAGAAATAGCAGTGGAATCTTGAATAGAAGGAGTTAGTTACAAGAAACCTAACGACAGTTAGGTTTACAGTATCACCACCAGCATTAGTAAACATATGAACACTTTTGAAAGGATTTACAGGACAATTGAAGAAAATGACTTCAGAGAAATGAGTGCAGAATATAAAAAGCTGACTAAAGGACATAATACATTATTCAAATTTTGAAAGGAAAAACTATAATTTTTATTATTCTGCAAGAAACAGAATGCTGCAAACGTCTATTTTCTCCATATCCCAAAATAGAGTGAGTGCTCATACTTTTAATGTGACTTTCAATGTACCTCCAATAATGTTAATAACAGATAGCTAAATGAATTAATCATTATTTGTAAGTCAATACACTTGAAGTTTTCAAACCTCTAAAACCTCAACAACATAAATAAATAAAATAAAAATAGAGAGAGAGAAAAATCATTATCTTCCTCCAAGCAAAATCCTCAATTCAGATAAGGTGCAAAGAATTGCAGAACATTTTGCACCTGTCTAATTATAATAACTTTATTGTCTTCTTTATTCTAAGATAATGTCTTCCAAACTGGATTTCCTAACTTCTGATTCCATTGTCTATCAATTACAATCACTTTATCATCTTCCTTGTTCTAAAATAATGCTTCTGTAACTGGTTACTCCACAATTATAGTAACCTGATCATTTTCCTTGTACTAAAACAATTTCTTCTAAACCAGGCTTCACCACTGCTTATTCCATTGTCCATCAGAATCCTAAGATATGCCAAAATGTCGGAAGTCTTGATATTCCTGTCATGTCTATGAATATTAAGATGAAATAAACTCTGGCTCTTCACATCAATTATGTAAATTGTTTACAAGGATATTCCACTTACAAGATCAAATTCGACCTCCGGCAATACCGTCAGAATTTGTACCTCCTCCTTCTCAAACAAGAAGGCATTTTCCTGTAGATAGCAGCAAAACAATATATAAAATGTAATTAAGGATCAGCCAAGTAGAATAGACCAGAATTCCTTTAAAATCTTCACTTCCAATAGGCATACACCCTACCAAGAATGCATATAGCTGAGGTGTTTCAAATTGGATCATATCATATGCAAGGTTTCTATTCCTTGTATCCGTCCCAATATGCTTCTGCCATAAATATTTTATACATTCAAATCCTCATTATACCATAACAAATGCAACAAAGTAACTTAGCTCAAGATAGCCAGAACTGCACTTTTATGAATTCAACCTCTGAAGTTTCAGAACTAAAATTCTTCCAGCCCCCCTCCATATTTTCTTCGTAAGTACCCTTGGCTTCTTCCTGCAATCCATAGAGATCAATCAGTTAAAGGAAAGAGGAAACCTTGACGAAGTGATGGAAGCACAACCCAGAATGTACTAAAGAAAAATATCCAAAAGTTCAAGAAGGGTTGAAAAGCATAATCACCAATCTTTATTTGAGGAAACACAAATGAAAACTCGCCCAAAAAAGGTAAAAAAAAAAAAAAAAGGTTTCAAAGATTCTTTTATTTGAGGAAACACAAATGAAAACTTGTCATGATTCATTCTAGCTAGTTCTCCTATTGCAGGTTGCAAAATAAATCATTAAGGTTATCTTGTTCTGCGAAATTACTCTATCTAGCTTAATCTAATCTATACCTGACTATTGAATCATTAACTGCATTTTCCTTCAATGAAGAAACATTTATATGACCAATCAAAGCATAAATTACAAGAACTTCCAAGATTATACCTTTGAGAATTAAAAAAAACTACACTGAAGAGTTCCCATAATCTGAGTAGCCAGTATAGATAGATCGATATGAGAACCTCAAGAGCTGTTATTTCTAAACCAATCCTGTATTAATTTTAAAGATTATCTCAAGGGCTCGTTAATTACAATTCTAATCAAACTTTGATATCTTTTTAAAAACTGCATTAGGATAGTAGCGGTGTTTTCAGATGTAAGATTTTAATTTCATAGGTTTTCCAAAGATGAGGCACATAAATAGCATTGCTGAGAATCTATAATAATATAATTATCATTACTATTATTGAAGAAGAAGAAGAAAAGAAAATGTTAATAACTATGATAAAGATTAATATATTTTCTCATTTTTGTATATTATTATCTTCATATTTGTTAAATAAAGAAAAAAATAGAATCAAAATGTACTATAAGAAGTCACTATTACTACAAGAATATTGTCATTTGGTCCCAGTTCAACTAGTCACAATATTGATAGGTTAGGTTGGTTAATATAGAGAAGCTGCAGACAACAGAAATTTTAATTATAACTTCCTTGTCAGCATGCGTGCTATTTTGCATTCGAATCAACTTCAAATAACTAAAGGTGGAAGGAAGAAGTCGACACCAAGTTTTATCTCTGCTCTCTCCATCTTAAGAAACAGTCGTACGCGGTTGTGATTCCCTATTATGAGAAATCTTTATGGCAGTTTTCTTTTGTAGTTTAAAGATTATATTTCACTTTGAAGATGCATTTCCGTGAAAAAGCTAGATTGGAAGACAGAAATATATATACATAGCAAAAACGGTTCATCTGAAAATTCTCGAATTTGATATACATGAAAAGCATGAAGAAAGTATTTCTAGGAAATCGTTTCATGTTCTTAATTAAAAAACCTCCTGATGACAATTTTTTGCCTCACAATGATGTGACTCTTGAGTTCGATCACGGCTCTGGCTTCACGTAAAAATAATTATGTAATTAATTAAAGCAGAAATTAGGGGCCTCTGAAGAATATTATCTTATAACCTTGAAAATCGGAGAAATTGAACTAAAGAGTGCTCCTCGACTTAATCAAGCTTAATTCGCTGTGCTATTAAACATAAACTTCATAAAAACTCCTATGAACAGAAAATTTTCACAACCGCAAACAGTAAACTACATTAACTCGAGATCTGAAATGAAATCGAATTGCATTGATTGAGCAAAAAAGTTTTACCTCCAGAAATCGAGTTTCAACACTTTCCGAAGAGAAAATCCTGTCCGTGGAACCTTGGAGTCTCGAAGACTGATCAAAAGGATCGCGATAATCATTATCATCATCGATTCTCTGAGGAAGAACGTCGTCAAAGAACTTGGTGAGAGCAGAATCGATTGTTAACCTATCGATTCCGAGAGAGATTTCAGGGACAAAATCGAAATGTAGGAGGTCGCCGACGGTGGAAAGTGGCTTGGAAGCGAGGTGAGGGACAGGGAGACGGTGGAAGGATTCGTTTTCTGGAGCGAAGTAATCAATGTCGAGAAACCGAGTTCGCATTTTCAGAGACTGAGATGATAGAAAGAGAGACAACGGTCACAGTGACGATAAACTGAATTTGGCGCTTCAAATGGGGGTGTTATATATCCCCAATTTTAAATTGGGGGCAATGGTAAGAATAGCAATAATAAATAAATAATACAAAAAAAACATTTTAAAATTGTAAATTTAGTGAATGGTTTTTTTTTAAAAAAAGTACAAATATAACAAAAAAAAAAATACTATACCTGATTTTTCATTTTTTAGTATTTCAAATTTACCTTTTAATGTATCAACATATATATTAGTAATATATATGATATACTTTATGTGTGGTATATTAATTAATTGATATACTTTATATTTGGTATATCATTCCATTTATATATTTTATATTTGGTAGATCGGTCAGTTATACACAAGATTCAAAATGTTGATGCTGATGGAAATATTGAAGTTCCGATTTTATGAAAATATTGATGTCAATGAAAATTTAGAAAAAAAAAATTATAGAAATTAATGGAAGATTGATAGAAACTGTTATAATTAGTTAATGAAACTTGATTGTGGCTTAATTAGACTATAATTGACTCTTTTTAATCACCAGTTCTATAAAGCAAGACAACGTTTATATGTATATTATAAAGGGGTGTTTGGAGAAGGAGTGGAATAGTGTGGAGTAAGGAGTTATGAAGTCCAGAAAGTTGTGAAC
Organism: Lagenaria siceraria; assembly: GCA_002890555.2. Taxonomy (NCBI): domain Eukaryota; kingdom Viridiplantae; phylum Streptophyta; class Magnoliopsida; order Cucurbitales; family Cucurbitaceae; genus Lagenaria; species Lagenaria siceraria. The sequence continues at coordinate 169,021 of CM016483.1, forward strand.
TCCTGAGCCCATAGTGTAAGGAGTTTATAAGATATAAAATTGATGTTTTTTAGTAGTGGGACCCGCCAACTCCTTCGACCAAACAAATACTGGAGTACACAAACTCCACTTCCCTACTACTTTCCAACTCCTGAGACCAACCACACTCTAAATGATCATTTAAAATAGGTTACTAACTTATTAGGCTTAATAATGTTAAAAGTTTAAGATCTTATTCAATACAAAATTGAAAGATTAGAAATTTACTACAGATCATTTCAAACAAAATTGAAAATTAAAAAGTAAATATAAATTCATACCCCTAAACTTTAGGTGTAGTATCAATTACAACCATGAAAACTAATAATTGTATCAATTTAAACTTTTAAACTTTTTAATAAATGTATTAATTACACTATTCTTTAGATTTTGCAGTGTAAAAAGTATAATTTTTATTGATTAAACTCTTAAAATTTTAAATGATTACTTTTGGACATGGATGTATTGTTTGGACTTATAATTTAGTTGATTTAATCAATTAAAGGCTCTTACATCTTTGCAACAATGTTTTGTACACATGATTTTTCTTCAATGACTATATTGAACTTCAAAGATTAAGGATCTATGCATAGGTGAAACCTAAAATCTATAAGATTATAAAATTATTTAGAGTTTTATCGACTAGCAGAAAGCAGAGATAATTTGTGGTCTTCCTCAACTATGCAACTCAGATCGAAATGGGTTAGTTCCTCTCTATCACATAGGAAACAGAGACTAAAGAAGCATAGTATTTTGAGAACCATAACCTTGTGTTTATAAGTTAAATTATAGGATTCTCATAATACCTTAGAAATAATGGGTTAGTTTCTGCTCATCAACAAGTCACACTTCTATATGAAAAGTTATGGGTCTATAATCAACATCATGTAATGTGCTCACTAAATAGCTCAAATATGGTTGCTATATAATTTGTCCAATAGTAGGCTTAATGCCTTTTTTTTTTTCTTTCTTTTTGCTAGTTAATAATTCTCTTTTATTTAAGTTTTGACCTAAGAGAGTGAGATTTATATTAGAACGCAACAATTGTATGACTAATTGTACATCCTTAGACAAGAGTACATAAATAGTTGTTTTTAAAAGTCATTAGGAAAGGAGCATAATATCTTGATTGTCTGTAGAAATCATTTAGAGATGTTAGCTAGGTTTTAACTCTAAGTATAAGAATCAATTATGCTCGAGAGAGCCTTTTAAATATTTTTACCGTCTTTGCTTATGATTTCATTGGATGTTAAAATTTAAGTTGTTTAATTGGTCAATTAGTCTTCCATTGCACGAATTTGTTCAAAGTATTTTCTCTCATTGTTATCTCAACTTATTTGGAGTATGAATATAATTAATTAAACTCAACTTGTTTGTTAGGTTGTTTAGATAAAATAAGGTAGAAATATACTAGCTATGGTATTTAATTTAAATTAATGGTCGAATCCTGTGGAAGATAACTGATCAAACTTAAAACTACACTTTCTATAGATTTTTATGGTGTAAAAATCACATAATAATAACTTAATTATGAAAGTACAACGAGTTTAATTGATACAGTTATAAAGCCTCAAACGATGTATTTTCAAACAGCCTCCAACTTATAAGTTTGTCAAAAAATTTCTATAAAAATAGAATAAAGAACAAAAAGATAGAAAGATATAAGGAGATGATCGTCAGCCATTTTAAATAATCCATGCATTACGTAAAAAACTCATTCCCACAAGATGTATTATAGGGAGGTTAATTGATACAATTATAAAGTAATCCCAAATATAACATATAAAATAGAGGGTATAAATTGATAACCTTTAATGTTTAAGGGTATAAATTGATATTTGTTTTTTCAAATTTTATGGTTTCATTAGATATCTTACAACTAAAGTCTCTCTTTCTTTCCATACACGTAGGTTGTAGATCACAATCAAAAAATAATTTTTATATAATTCAAAACCCATTAGAAAGAAAAGGATATTAGAAATCATACCAAATTGATAGACTCAAAAAGCTTAAAAATAATATGAAGTGTTAAAAAATGGAAATAATATATGTATTATTTGATTTATAGGAATAAAAAAGTATTTTTAATACTAAAATGGAGAATATTCTAAACAAAATACTATGAAGTGTTAAAAATGGAAATAATATATTAGTATTAGAGTTGTTTTTAATATAAAAAAAAGAGTTAAACTATTTATAAATATAGAAAAATTTTACTATCTATCAGCGATAGACCGTGAGCGATAGAATTCTATCGCGATCTATCTTTGATAGACAATGAAATTTTTCTATATTTATAAATAGTTTGATATTTTTTTTTATTTATAATAATTTTTTTTTTGGATAAAAAATATTTTTAATATGAAAGTATTCTAAAAAAAAAAATAGAAGGAGGTATTTCAATTCTTTAATGTGGAGCTATTAAAAACTAAATTGGTCAAAATCTTGTATGAAAATAGAAAATTAAAGAAAAGAGATGGGAAGACATAAGGAGATGGTAGTCGGCCATTCATTCTCTAATAATCTATTACGTAAAAAACTCATTCCCACATCACTGCTATGCCACGTTGTATTATACGTGTACATTATCCTTAACTACTTACTTGGTGTCTTCTTCTTAAACGGCCACATATCCATGGAAAGCTGGCCAATAACCCTCTTCATTCCCTATAATTAACCTTCAATCCTTTCCTCTTCTTTTGTCTCATACTTATCTTATAACATTCCCCTCTCTTTTTCTCTCAACAATTTCATCCATTTTCCTTTTCATTATGGACTCGCAAATTGTCCCTCATCACCATCAGCATCATCCTCTTGGACATCACCAAAGTATGATTTTTTTTTTTATTTTTTTTTCAATTTTGGAGTTCTAAGTTTTAATTTGTTTTAGTTGAAATATATTTAGTCCATTTCTTTTCTAACTTTTAAATTTAAATTAAATTATAAATTTGATAATTTAGAGAATTTTGTCTATAATACAATGCAAAATAATTTACAAACTTAAATTTAGAGACTCGTGATAGTGTTTATCACTGATAAATTTTAGGGGAAGTTTTAAAAATAGAAAAATAAGGGAAATTATTTACCAAAAATAGTAAAATTTTTAGATAGTCTATCATTGTCTATAATTGATAAAAATAATAGAAGTATAGATGCGGATAGAAGTTTATCCATGTTTACATAGTTTTTTTTTTTTTTCTATTTGTGAAAATTTTTCTAAATTTTATTATATTTTTAATTTTAAAAAATGTTGCTATTAATTCTAAAAGCGTTTACTTATTACTAAAAATTAGACTATATAATTGTAATTAGAATTTAATCATGCATATATTTTATAATTAAAATTTTCAGGGTTAAAATTTAGTCTATTAATAGCTTTGTTACTCTGTCTCCATATATATAATATTTTGCTGTGTAATATATATGTTATCTAAAATTTATATGAAATTAAGTTTGTAATTATTTTTTTTACTAAACTTTCAGACAAAAAAAAAAAAAAAAAAGTATCAGGATTAAGTTTAACAAATATGATACAATTTAGACAATTGGAATTATAAGTTTTGAATATAACATTAAAGTAGTAAATATCTTAATGTTTTTCCTACAAGTGTTTTGAATATGGTTGTTGTAGGCTTGCCTCTCCTTTTATTTATTTAATTTTTATTAGATTAAAATAAAATTATATACAAACTTCAAAGATTATATTTTGTTTTGTGTCTACAAGAAAATAAGGATTTAGCTAGCGTTGTAGGTGTGGAAGGAAAAGAAGAAGAAGATGCGCAGCATCATGAGAAGAAGTCAGTGTTGAAGAAAGTGAAGGCAAAAGCTAAAAAGATTAAAGACACTATTACAAAGCATGGCCATGGCCATGATCATGATCATTATGAAGATGAAGATGATGACGATGAAGATGATGAAGTCATAGAAGATCCTGAAATTCAGGGAGCACCATGTATATCTTCCCTTCTTCTAATTAGACCTTTCTATCCAAATATATATATATATAGGAAAATTTTCCTAAATTATAAGATGTTCTTGGTTAAATTTTAAATTTGGACATAATAGTTAATAGTTGAAAATTGTTAGAATTTAGTTCCAATAATTTTAAATGCGAAAATTTAAATACTATGATTTCATAAAATCTTCTTAAGTATTTATCTTAAGACTATTTAGGAAAGTTTTATTAATATAGCTTAAGGGGAGTTTGGGCCTCAAACTTTGGGTGGGACATCGAACAAGTGGGACTCCATGTTCGAAGTCTAATTATTGGAGTTCTAAATAAATATAATAATTAGTGTTTCAAACTACTTATAATTATTGGAGGTTCTAAATAAATATAATAATTAGTGTTTCAAACTACTTATAATTTATAAACTAATAGATAGGAGGCTTTAATTATAATTAGTGTTTTTAATCCTTATAACTTATAATCTGTAATATAATTATAAACTAATAGATAGGAGGCTTTAATTATAATGAGTGTTTTTAATCATTATAACTTATAATCTATAATATACACTTTTCTAATATATAGAATAGTCTAACCTCATCGACTATATTAACCGCAAAATTTTTTAATTTAATCTATAAAATAAAATAGGATATATATTAATTTTATCCCTACAAACACACACATGTGAGAAATGTAAATACGTGTGTTTTTATTACATGAATGAAATGGCAGTGTATGAAGGTGCTGCAATGAGGAGTGCGGTGGCTGGAAAAGGGCAGCATCAAGATGTCGGAATTGGAATGACGACAGCAATGCATAATGAGGCTCCTCCAGCTCCAAGAAAAACGACAAGTCGTCCCTCTGCTGTTGACACTGGCTTTACTTCCATCGATAATCCCACGACAAATAAAGTAGATGACTCCGCTGTTGCTCCAAACACGACCATGTCTCTGTCTCCATGGAAATTGGAGGAGGATCCTCACGCGCCTAAAGACCCTCACACTCCTCATAATTCCCAGGTCAAAGTTCACGATCCCGCTAACACAGGTAATTAAATTCATAGAAAATATCTTTTTTTTTTTTTTTTATTATTATTATTATTATTATTATTATTTATTTTTCTTTTAAAATTTTCAATTTCATCGTATCACATCAATTGGGTATATAAAGGTTTTAAAGCTTATCAAAGCAAATTTCGTACTATTTTCAATTTCCAATGAAACCTATCTTTTACAGCTTATCAATGCAAATTTTGTCCTATTTTTAATTTCCACTAAATATACTACTAATCTTAAAAATAATACAAATATTCTTACAAAATATATCAGCTTAAAAATAAATAAATATTCTTTCTAATAACATAATAAAGATTTGAAGATTGAGTTTGGTATACAATTATATGAAGGTATAGGATTACACTGCCGCAACTGAATGATTCTTTTGAAACTTGCAAATTCAAAAGAAAAAAAATAGAAGAACAAGGACAAAAGTAAGGAAGGAAGAATAACTAATTAAAGTTTTAATATCATAGTTTAATATTATAAAAAAAATAAAGGGAAATTACTATAAACAGAAAAAAAATATCGAAGTATTTACAAATATAAATAAATTTTACTATCTATCACAAAAATTGTGATAGAATTTTACCGCTTTCTATCGCTCAAGCAAATAAATTAGAATTCTATCCCGTAAAAATTTTTCTAAATAGTTTGGTTCAAATTTTCTAAATAGTTTGGTTCATTTTTCTATCTTTGAAAAGAGTCCAAAAATAAAAATATATATAAGTAAGATCTAATATCAATTTACCCCCAAAGTTTATATGCTAATAATTTTATCTTTTTTAAGTGTATTAACTTAAAAATTAATCTTTAACCTAAAAATTACAAAGCTTGGTCAATATTATTTATTTATTTATAGTTAAAATACAATTTTAATCTCTAGATCCTTAAGTCCTTCAACTTGAGGATTTAATTTAAGATTTTTTTTAAAAAAATATTGTAAATGGATTAAATAACAACAATAATTTCAAGAATTTAATTTAAGATTTATTAAATTTACAAAACTAAAGTTTGACAATTTGAAAAATAGGAATAAAATCGAACAAACTCTGATATTTTAACTTTTTAGTATTTCTTAAATATTTGAAAAAAAGAAGGTAAAAGTTCAGTCACATTATGAGAGTGATTTTTTTGAACTTTTTATCTCATTGATCTGCCTGCAACAGGGAGCGAAGAAGCAGGGGAATCTCAAGTTTTCGACTCATTCGCAAAAATGAAAGTCGACGACGAACACGAACCAAACCGAACCGGTTTAGCTAGTAAAATAGACAAAGGAGGAGAAGATCAAACCAATTACCGGCAGAAAATCTCAGCCGTTGGTTCAGCAGTGAGTGGAAAAGCAATGGCAGCGAAGGACTTTGTGGCATCAAAGCTTGGGTATGGAGAAACAACAGAGGACACCAACAACTCGTCTTCACCATTAGAGTACGGAAGGAAAATAGCTTTAACAGTAACAGAGAAGCTAAAGCCAGGGGAAGAAGACAGAGCACTATCAGAAGTAATTTCAGAGACTTTCAATAGAAGGAAGGATGAGGTAGTCAAAGTTGGAGATAGTGCTTTTGGACGGCATCATCAGCCGCCGAAAGGGGAGGTGACGGAATCGGAGGAGCTGACACGGCGGCTTGGGAAAGAGGATAAAGAAGCCACAGAGAAATCCTCTGTTGCCAGGGCCGCCGCAGCGTCAGGGAGGAGTGTGGTGGATGTGGTAAAAGACACGGTGGGGTCGTGGCTGGGAAAAGCTGGAGAGCAGCCGGCTCCATCACAACAATTTCTTGGTGGTTCACAAGGTAAATTAAGTTAATCCGTTGGAATAACTTAAAAAATAAATATTTATTTTTGAAAAATTCGTATTTGATAAGAACTCTTTCAAGTAAGTGAATAAAGACACTAATGGCTCTCCTTATTTTTTAAACTTTAACACTTCTGAAAATGTGTTTATTTTAAACACATCTTAAGAGGGCTTTTTATAATGTTATATTCATTTATGTATGTTTTTCATTTTCTGTGTGTGATTTATTTTGTGGGAGATTATGAAAAGGTGTTGAGGGTTTTGTGGATTCTTCACCGGTTGGGGAAGAGAGGTGGCGGCGACGGGACCATGTGGGAATGGACGCGGAGGTGCGGGTACTTAAGGATATGGCGAATTAAGCGGTTGCACAGAGATTTCAGTGTGTTCTTTTGTTACAACTACGAAGTAAAGTTTTTTTTTCTTCGGTACTTAGTTTTGTAAGACGCTTTTGTATCTTGATAAGAAAATCAATGTACCGTTTGGTATGTCTTCGATATTGTGTGATAAAAAGGAAAATAAAGTTTTGTGACATTGTAAGTTGATAACCAAAAGCATGAAGAAACTCTACAATTAATCTATTGTATCCAAAAGCATGGCCCTTATATAAATGGATTTTTGGACTTTGTACAATACATAAATTGTCTGCAAATGTATGTTGGATGAGCAAATCACACTGTGATGGAGAAAAATATCAAAAGTGCATTTCTCGATTGTTAGAAAAATCAACAACGAAAGCCAAGAATTATTTATTTACCACACGTTCACAAGATTCAACAGTCAACACGATAACCAAATTTTCACGGCCATATCTGTGTAATTATTTATTTCTTTTACAATTACCTTCCAATTAATCCCAGAAAAGCTAGGTACTAAAAATTCAAAACCCTTTAGTTGTTCATCTAATCGCTTCAGCCTTACACCAAAGAAGTCTAAGTTTTTAAGGGTTAATATTTCAAAATTGATAGTCAATGTGTGATAGTCACGGATAGTTTTTTTTTTTTCTTTTTTTTTTTATCATTGGTAGTTTTTAAGTATTAAAATGATTTTTTTTATTATTATATTTTTTTTTTATCATTGGTAGTTTTAAGTATTAAACTTTTTAAAGTTAACAACTTCAGTAATAACTATGATAGAAAACTATCATTCTTTCATTTTTTTTTTTCTATTTCACGTGCTATAATTGATAGATAATCTATCAATAATAAAGGTCTAAAACTCATAAAGGAAATTATGGCTTAGTTAGATATCAAGAATATCCGTATATCAGTGTTATAATTTAAGTAGAAATGATATTATTGATATCAATTATCAACTATAACTTAGGTATATATCAGTGATATTTGTGTATTAGTGATAGACCTTAGGTAGATATCAGTGATGTCCATGTATAAGTGATATTGGTGATCAATGACATAATTTAGGTAGATATCAGTGATATAATGATATTGGTGACATGACTTAGGTAGATATTAGTGATATTCGTATATCGGTGATCTCAATCATCAATGATATTAGTGAAATAACTTAGGTAGATAACAGTGATTGAGCTTAGATAGTACCCGTGTATCAGTGATATCAATGATAAAACTTATGTAGGTATTGATATCAATGATATTTATAAAAGGAGTCTATTCATGATAGACTTCTATCATTGATAAAAATTTATCACTGATACTATCTAATATATCACGACAAAAAAGTATAAATCCAATACATGTTAATTATTATAATAAATAAGCATATGTTTATATGTTTACGTGCACAAATTTTCACGAAGTGATAACTTTAAAGTTGATAGACTTATATCAATGATAAGCATTGAACTTTCTATCACTTATAGCTTGAAGTGTTAATATTTCAAAGTTGATAGTCACTGGTAGACTTCCATCATTTATAGTTTTAAGGGCAAAGCTTTCAAAGTTAATAGTTATCTTTCAAAGTTGATAGCGTGTGATGGAAGTCTATCAATATAGTCACTAATAGGCTTCTATCACTTATAGTTTTAAGTGTTAATCTTTGAAAGTTGATAGTTTCTTTTCAAAGTTTTGTAGATGGGGACATTAGTGGTGTTGGTGGTGGGTTGCAGGTGGAGGAATCGTCGATGGTGGGAAAGCGGGAGGTGGAGTTGCTAGAAGTGAGATTTAAATTTCAACGCCAGTTCGAACAAGAAAGCTGCAGCAGCGCCGAAGAACGCGAGGTGGGGTGACCTTCAAATGGAAGAGACGACAAAGAGGGTTTGAGCCGTTGAGGACGATGGTGATAGTGTGAGCACGAGCGGGGGGTGGCGGAAAATGGCATGGATGTGACAGAGAAGATGAGTTTTAGGGTTCAGATGGGAGAGACTTAGATAGCAGAGACGAAGAGGGAAGAGACGATTAGAGGGGTTTGTTTTTCCTGATATTTCTCAAATTGAAAGCTATCATAGATAGCAGCTATCATAGATAGCAGCTATCATTGCTAGTACCTAATAGCACATTTCTCAAATTGAAAACTACCACTAATAGCAGCTATAAATGATGTTCACTAATAGCAACATCATCGATAGCAGCTATCAATGATAGCAACTATAGTACATTTCTCAAATTGAAAGCTATCATTGATAGCAACTATTATTGGCTATCACTGATAGATTTCAATTTGAGAAAATTAGAAAGAAACGCGCGAAATAGTGACTGGGCATGAGCTTTTTAGTCTTTTACCAATTTTTGTGCTATATATGCAATTATTTTATCATTGTGCTACATGTTCTATTATTTTGGGCTTGAATGCCATTTATGCAACTAGTCCTATTATTTTATTGTTGTGAGCCTTTTTAATTAGTTGGTGAATATTTAATTTGGGCCTTTAGTTCTATTTTATATTTGCTTTATGTTGGGCCTTCTTTAGCCCATGTTCCTAGGTCTAGAACATATTAAAAAGGAAAAAAAAAATACCCTTTTGATCCCAGAGTTTTTAAAAATGTGTGCATTTTTTTCTAAGATTTCAAATTGGCCATTTTAGTCCTTGAATTTTTAAGAATAGGTTTAAAAGGTCCCTCAACTAATAAATCTATTAAATTTAAATATAAAATTGATTAATAGGTAATGTGGCAAGATAACTTAATAAACATATATATATTTTTTAATATTGGTCACCTCTCTCTTCTTTCTCCCCTCTTTCTCCCTCCTCCCTCTCCATCTTCTCTCTTTTGTGGTATTACTCATTTGGGTTGATAATGGCCACTGGGGCTTGGTTCGTCGTCAAAATCTAAATCTTACATTTTCCAATTCGAACTTCAATTGCACTCAATTAAGATTTAAATGCAATGGTTTTTAAAGAAGAAAGAAAGAGGGAGTGGAAGGAGGAAGAAGAGGACGTGTCCATCGCCAGTGGCGGCCTATTTAAATGCAATGGTTCATTCATTTGATGATTCAATGTACATATATGTATTTTGTAGAATAAAGATTTGACAAAGGTCTCATTGAGTTTGAAATTGAAGATGCATGGTGAGGCGTCCGTTGAAAATTTTGCAACTTACATTTGGAGGGAGAGGGAGCTGCAAGTTGGTGTGGGAGAAATTACAGAGGAGGAGCAAACTTGGAAAAAATCTTGCATTTGGGGGGAGAAATTACAGAAAGAGTGAAGATGAGGATGGAGGAGAGAGAGAGGAAGGAGAAAGAAGAGAGAGGTGGCCAAGAATAAAAATATAATATATATTTACAAGTCATCTTGCCACATCACCTATCTAATTAATTTAATATTTAAATTTAATGATTTATTAGTTGAGGACCTTTTAAACCTATCCTTAAAAACTCAGGGACTAAAATGACCAATGAAACCTTAGGGACCAAATGCATGCATTCTTAAAAACTCAAGGGCCAAAAGGGTATTTTTTTTCCTATTAAAAAAATCCTAATGTTCCTAGAACATATTAAAAAAACCCTAGTATATATATACTTGAACAACAAGCATGAAGGAGGTAGTTTTATATTTTGAATGAGATATGAAGAACACAGAATCAGCAGCTTCTAGCTTAGTCTAGACCGATCCCATTCTTGTCTTCTACATCAAACATCTTAGCTCATGCTGCACACAAATCTTCTTCTTAAAAATATAAGTATTAAGTTGAACATGTTTCGTTTTGGAGTGTAAGATTGGATTAGTGATAAGATATGAACTACAATCAAATTGTCACATCACATAAAGGATTACATAAATCATTTAATAAGTATTAACCCAACCAAAAGTAAATAAACTGGGCCAGTGATCAAACTAATTAACCCAATAATATATATATACTCAATATTGAAAAAAGCACAATACGACCTAATACACCAAGGTTACAACAGAAAGTAAAAGTACAACAATACCATTGTATCCCCTATACACCCTTAATACTCCCCCTCAAGATGGAGAGTGAATATTCATAACACCCATCTTAGAAAACAAAGGAGGAAAAGCTTTGGATCACAAGGTCTTTGTGAAAACATCTGCTAGTTGCTTTTGAAAACGGACGGGAAGAAGTTTAAGATCAAGTCCACTAACAAGCTTCTCTCAAATAAAATGGCAATCCAACTCAATATGTTTCGTACGCTCATGAAACATTAGATTGGAAGCAATATGTAAAGCTGCATTATTATCACAATATATGAGAGTAGGAGAAATAAGAGGCACTTGTAACTCAGATAAGAGCTGTGAAATCCAAAAAATCTCACAAGTAGTATTAGCTAAAGCACGATACTCAGCCTCAGTAGAAGATTTAGAAACAATTGTTTGTTTCTTAGCTTTCCAGTATATAAGGGAATCGCCTAGAGAAATACAGAAACATGTAGTAGACTTACGAGAATCGACACCAGAAGCCCAATCTGAATTTGAGTAAGTCTTAAGCTGAAATTAGTACAAGGCCTAAGAAGAATACCTTGACCAGAAGAACATTTAAAAAATCTAAGAAGATGGTGAACAACACTAAGATGAGGCTAAGAAACATACTGGCTGAGCTTATGAACAACAAAAACAATATCAGGCCTAGAAAAGTAAGATACATAAGTTTACCAACCAAACATCGATAAGCCACCGAATCCTTTAACAAAGGACAATCATCAAGAGATAATCGAAGATTGGGATCCATAGGAAAATGTAGAGGCTTACAAGCCAACATCCTTGCATCTTTAAGTAACTGCAGAATATAATGTTGTTGAGAAATTAAGATACCTTGAGAAGAACAAGCAAGTTCTACCCAAAAAATAATGAAGATCTCCTAGGTCCTTGAGTTTAAAGACATCATTCAAATGAACCTTAAGAGCTTGAATAACCTCAACAAATGCACAAGTTAGTATTATATCATCAACATATACTAGTAAGGCCACAAAAGAAGAACCTAATCCTTGGAAAAACAGCGAATAATCTGATTTTGATTGTTTGAACCCCAATAATGAGAAGCTTGGAAAACTTGTCAAACCATTGATGAGAAGCCTGCATAAGCTCGTAAATAGATTTGTGCAAACGACAAACTAAACACCCCCCTTAGGTGCTAGAATACTGTGTTTATAACCAAGTGGCAGATCCGTATAAATCTCTTTTAATAAATCACCATGCAGGAATGCATTATTAACATCAAGATTATATAAACTTATCGCAGGAGCGCTTAGGCGCTAGGAGGTAGTACCTAGACATTAATGGCCTTAATCGAAGCGTCGGTCGCAACGCCATATGGAGCACTGCGATGCTCAACGTGCCTGCGCAACATTCTTTTTTCTGTCAAAATCTGGAGCGTTTAAGCGCTTTCCTAATGAGAGCTCTCAGGTCTATTGCATCTAGATGAGCACCGGCTAGTGCTTGGGCGCTCTCCTAGGGCATTTTTCGATATTTTACGTTCTTTGAAGCCTCGGGTCTTTGGTATGACTCCTAATAGCTCCAAATCAACCCCGAATGGCACATAACACTTTGAAATGCATGTTTTGCTCGAGAATCTACAATTCTAATCATTTAAACACATTAAACGTACAAGTAAAGGAAATTAGAGACATAAAAATAGCTCTTTTTTAGAGTTATCAAAGGCTAATGATAAGAAGCTGCCATAGTGAGTCAAATTTTCACACTAACCATTTTAGCAACTGGTGAAAAGTCTCAATATAATCAAGATCTTGTTGTTGAGTGTACCCTTTGGCAACCAGGCAAGCTTTATAATGCTCTATTGTACCATCATAGTTATTTTTTATCTTGTAGATCTACTTACACCCACTAGAATACTAACCCAGTGGAAAAGGTACCACAGACCAAGTGTAATTAGACTCCATATCCTTTAACTCAGAATCCATAGCATCCAGCCAATGTGCATACTTAACAGCTTGATAAAAAAATTGAGGTTCATAAGAATCCGAAAGATGTAAGATAAAATTTCGATAAGAAGCAAACAGCTGGTTATAAGATAAACTATGTTGCAAGGGATACTTTGTACCACAAGTTGTATGTGAGACATCATTATCTTGAGAAATTAGAAGGTTACACTGATAATCCCTGAGATAAGATGGGGCCTTTAAAGTTCTAGAAGATCTTTTAAGACCAATAGCCTGATCTCTAGCAGATAGTAAAAAACTGGCACGCCAATGTCATTAAGAGCGATAGAACTATTAAATGAAGAAGTATTAGCAGCATGGTTCTGACCACATTCAATAACAACAACATTGGCAGAGACATTCTCATCAACCATAAGCATATCAGTAGACACATGCATATCATTAACCACGAGCACAACAACATTATGATTAGAAGCATATCAAACCATAGGCAATCTAGCAAAGTCAAATGATTTAGGAAGAACCACATCATCAAAAGGCACATTCACCTTATCTTTATCAACAGGAGAATGAAATGGATAGTTGTGTTAATGAAAAAACAACATCCCTAGACACAAAGAAATGTTGATGTTCAATGTCCTACAACCTGTATCCTTTCATTCTAACCGGATAACCAATAAACACACTAGGTATAACTCGAGGTTCAAATTTAGTTCTCTGAGATGATAACGTGGAAGCATAACATAAACATTCAAATGTCCTGAACATAGAATAATATGGAGATTTTCCATATAATCTATCATAAAAGGTTTCCCATTTAAAATAGATGAAGGTGTGCGGTTGATCAGAAAAGCAGTAGTAATAACACAATCAACACAAAACTTTATGGGAACGTGAGACTAAAAACGTAAAGGACGAGCAACATTCAATAAGTGTTGGTGTTTCCATTCAACTACATAGTTTTGTTTAGGACGTGCAACACAAGAAAATTGATTAATAACACCTTTAGAACTAAAAAAAAAACAAAAAAAAACAAAAAAAAACTATGTAATGTCAATTTTAGTGCATTATCTAATCTAAATTGTTTTATAGGCACATTGATATATGCCATGAAATGCATGTTTTTGGGTCTTTATTTGTGCGCTTTTACTTTGAAAATTGGATTATTGTATGAGTTTTTCCTAAATTTAGTCTTAATCAATTTAAATGAGCTCATGAGAGGTTGATCATGCTTAAAAGATATTATTTGCTGATTTGGAGGTGATTTGGTGAACTTTGGCAAGTGTTTGAGGCCAGATTGCAAATTTTTGTTTGATGCGGCTGCATCACTAAGCCTTAATTTTTTAGATTCGCGCCCAGTCAATTATAGTTGTTATTTTCTTGTTCTAAGTTGTTATTCAATGCCTAAAATGCTGGGTAAATATTCAGAAGATGATTTTAGGTCATTCTTCAACTACTTTGGCCTATATAAAGGAGAAAAAGCCTCACATTTCAAAGAACAACTTTCCACCTCCGAGATCATCACTACTCCTCACCATTTCTGTCATTTAATCAGCCCCATGGACATTTTCTCGATTTTCCCAAGTCAGAAGCCTCAAGAACGAAAGTTCCTCTTGTTGGACCGGTATGGCAACCCTAGAGGGGGGTGAATAGGGTTTAATTAAACTTTTTAAGAAATATGCTCAATTTAAACTAATTAAATACTTTTTAAAATAAATTAATAAAAACCTTAAATGATGCCAAATAACAAGATTGATAAAAAGCATGTAACAATAAACTCAATCAATATCAACCAACAAAAACATGCAATTAAAATTAAATGCAAAAATAATTAGGAAAGAGTTAGAGAAGAAGACACCGTAATTTTTATAGTGGTTCGGTCAAACTCGACCTACATCCACTTTCCCAAGCGCCTCTTGGGATTTCGATTAAAAATCTCCTTTTGACTCTTTCCACGGATCAGAGCCGAACCGTTACCTTGCTCCTTTTTCAGGTTCAAGAGCAAACCCGATCCTTTCCACGGGTTAGGATCAAACCGTTACACCCACTCTTTTTAGGGATCAAGAGCAACCCTTACAATGAATTTTGGAAATGAAGAATAAGATGAGGAAAACTCTCTCAAAGAGTAAATGTACAAATTTGAGCTCACAATAAATCAATCCTCACAATAAAATAAATCTCTCTCAAGAATTAGATGAAAAGAATAAAATTGAAGCTTGGAGAGAAAGCAACAATGGAAACTTAATGAATTATGGAGGATTGAAAAATAATAAAAGTTCTTAAAATTTGGAGAAGATGAAGTGTTTAAAAAGAGAGAAAAGTTGTTGGAAACTACATTAAATTTGGACCATTAGATGTTGGTAAAAGAAAATTGAATGGTTGAGATTTAAACTCAACTAGCCGTTAGACATACACATAAAATAATATAAAATTCATTTTCTTTTAAAGGCAACTAGCCGTTAGACACAAACATATAATAATATTAAATTCATTTTCTTTTCAAAACCATTCTTTTTAAAACCAACAAAAATCAAAAGCTCCATGTGTCACTTATCTATTTCTCCACTTGTCATCCTCTAGTAGGTCCACTTTGATGATTTGGCCGCCACGTCATCGACATCGGGTATTTTTCCGTTAAGCTTGTTCCAGTCATATCTTCTTCGTTTGAACTCCGATTTGAGTGATTCAAATTGCGTTGGAACCGTTGTTCCAAGATCTACACAATGGACACTTCAAAACACTCAAATTATTAATAAATAAAAGCAAGTTTGTTATCATCAAAACATTAATTAATTAATTAAAATTAATTAATTTGATATTAAGGGCCAAAAAGCCAACACCTCTGAGGCATAGCAACTCTAGGTCATCTCATCCTGTGAAAGTGTGTGGTGAGGAACGATTCTTTCTTGAAAAATGAGAATCAACCTAGGGAAAGACTAGGAAATTGGGGACTTGTCCCATTACCCCTTGAGTTGTACTTTCCCACATTTTTTTTATTTAATTCTTGTGGTTCTTTTATATTCTTTTTTATCAATCGAACTCTATATTTTAGCTATGGTTCTTGATTTAGTAAAGTTAATCATTTCATCAAAAGTCATGAGCTAAATCTCTCTAAGGGTTCAACAGTGTGAATGTCCTAGGGTTGTCATGACTTAGGTTATGTTGCACTTCATACCACTTTATTTTACACATTTTCTTTATTGAATTTAAAGATAAAATTGGTAAGTTAAACTGGCCACTTAATTTAACGATCTAGCAGAGCTCTAATGCTAAAAAGGTTAGAATTAGGGTTTAGGGTTTATGGTGCAACTATGGGTCTTTAGTGGCATGCCCCATAGTTAATGAAGGTTGATTAATATAATTAAAAAGTTTAATTGATTAATCTCATATCATTGGAGCTTATAACTATGTAGGTCCATTAGGTCCCTCTGGTAGCTCATAACGAGTCAACACAAGGAAATTAAGTTGATTATAGAAATGTATATGATATAATTAGCATAATGTATAAGATACATTATAATATAAAGTTAATTTTGAATTAGATTGAAAATTAAAACTTTATATTATGAGAGTACTAATATTTGAATACGGTTCAAATATTAAACTAATATGAATTGGATTCATGTTAGAACTATAGGTTAAATTAAATATGAGTTGGATTCATATTAAAATTATAGGTTAAGAGAGAATATGTATAAGGTTCATATATACATTCAATTAAACATATGATATTTAATATTAGTTAATTAATTAACTTAGATTTCATTAATTAATTAAATAAATATATTATTAAATTTAATTTATTAATATATTTATTTATTAATTTATTAATTAATAAAATAACTCCCTTGCATGCAGGGGAGTGGGGAGGAGAATTAAACTCCCCTCGCGTATTATTTAAGCAGAAGTCTCAAGGAGTTGGTACTATCTAGTTTTTCAACACAATAAGATTATCGCTCATTTTCTCTCAAGGGTCTCTCATAAACAAAAGAGAAGAAAAGTTCTCTGCCTTTTGTTTTCCCATTACCTTCACTTTCTCAGGGTTCCCATAAATCACCTTGTTCCCAGAGAATATTCTTCGTGGATTTTTTTTTATCCTCAAAGTTGAGCATTTTAGAGTGAAATTCGATTAAATTAATTTTCCCTGCATGCTCGTATGTTTTTCAGTATATAGCGAGAGTCAAGAGTAAGATTGAAGGCGAGGATGTGTATAATAGCAAGAGCGAGAATTGAAAGTCGGGAGTGAAAGCGAGAGTCTAGAGTCGAGAGCTCAGCTCGTATATACAATAAAACCATTTCTGTAACTTCTGCTAATAATGACACAAGCAAAGAAAAAAACTTACGTTTTAAAAAGTGAGGCAGATTCTAATTTGTTCCCAAAATTGAGCCAATCATACCATAATCTCCAAAATTCAAAGTGTAAGCTAAAGATATGCTCTTATACCATAAAACAGACACACAAGCTTGTTGAGGAGAAGAGTTCAAGATTCTCATTCATTAAACTCATATAAAATACTTGAAAATTCTTTTATATAAATAAAAGAGGAAATAACAAAATTTAACTACTACAATAAATTCACTTAACTAGATAACTTTTCCACATGAGAATGTGGAATAAATAGAAGTAGATGGAAAAAAAAAAAGAAAAAAAAAACATAAATTAAGAATAAGAAGTTTGACTAGTATAAATCTTGTATTATCAACCCCAAAATTAAAGGTTTAATTTCATTGTCGCACGATACTAAAAAGAAAAAAAGGTTAAAAAGAGTAAAGAAAATTCAATTCACATTTCAAATTTCAAACAAGTTGCTTTGTCTCATTTTTTTCCTTTATATTTTATTATATTTTTCTTAACATATGTGACACCAAAGTCATTTGGTAGATGCAGCTAATATTGACTAGAACTGGCCAAAAGTTGTGTATTTTTTTTTCTTCATATATATATATATATATATATATTATAAATTAAAGTAATGTGAGAAAAAGATGGAAGGGCATAGGGCGTGAGCAGTAGCCACCAATACCAAAATTGGTTTGAAATGGTTGCGTATGAAACATTCCAAATCACAAAAATCATTAGCAAAAGAGCATTAAAACAAATAAGAATTATAATAAATATATACACAACACAACCATTTTTGGCCATATTGCTCTAAACAAAAGCATTTTCTCATCACTGTCACCGTTGCTTTCTACCAATTCTATTTTTCTATGTCACTTCCTTGCGTCAACAACATATTTCCCACCACCAAAATTACATCTCATCTCAATATAACAAACCAAAACCTATACCACAACCTTTTCTTCTCTCTTAAACTTTAGGCTTTAAGAGTTTATGTCAATGCAAATGAAATTGAATAATAAAAGTATCGATAGATATAGAACAATTATAATTATAAAATGTCACACAAATATTTATTATTATTATTTTTTTTAATAATCAATAGGTTAATGGTGTATTTGGATTGTCTTTTCACGTATTTAATTTTAGGGGGAAAAGTAATTTTCGTAAAATTTGGAGTGTTTGGTAACAGTTTGAAAAATAAACTATTTTTGAGTGAAGGACTTGAATCCAAATTTAGAAAAAGAGTTTTTGAGTGTTTGATTGCGAATTTCTTTAAAATTGTCCTGATATATGATAATGGTCAAAATACATCACACTACCTTCGCTTCCCTATAGTTGCTGCTACCACCGACCTCTAACGACCACTACCGCCTCATGCTAGTAACCATTATCTCCCACTGTTAAGAACTACTATTGTCACCTCAGCGACCACTTCTAGTCATAACATTATTAATACAAGAATTTGAAGTTATTAGTTTATTGTGTTTAATAGTCATTCTTTGTAGTAAATTGATAATCATTGAATATTTGAAGTATAGAGTAATTCAAAAAAACTTGATGTTTAATCATAAATAACCTTTTAAGAAATGTTTAAAAGGAAATGCATTTTTGAAAGAGGTTTTTTTTTGTTTTTTCCTCTCCCTCTCTCATCAATCTAAATAGACCCTACAAATATACACTATTTCATAAGAATGTTTAATGTATTATATTTAAAAATTGCAATCATGTGTAAAAAGTTTCTCAATTGTACCATGGCAATGAATTTCAGTATGTTTTTAATAAGGAATTCAAAATTTCACATGTTTTCTTTGTATTTTAATACTCAGAAAGTTTGTTAGGTTTATTAATTATTAAATTTTTGTATGTAGGCAACAAAAAGCATAAATCAACTTGCATAAAGCAGACAAGATTGACTAAGAGATCAAATATCAGAATTCTTCACCTCGATATATTGTTTGAACCAAGAAAATTTTATTTTGTCCAAATGAACCATCACCTTCCCATATTTTAGAAAGAATTGAATTACATCCTTTAATGCCAATCTAAAATTCAATAATGCTTATACAATAGGATTATTATTTTGTAATACGGTAAAAAAGAGTTAGAAGATTTGTGAGGACAATTTTGAAAAATTGTCAAAAACAATTTTCAAATGTTTTTAATCTTTTACCGTTAGCACCATTTTAGAAAATTCGTTCACATAGTCTTTTTCGATTCTTTCGATCAAGATCAACCACCAATATTTGAATAAAAAATTAATTTTTTCATCTTATTTTCAAACTATCAGTTTTTTTGAATTTTCTCGGTAAAATCTCACTGAGATCAACGAGTGTGATTTTTAAATTTTAAGAAAGATTAGATAAGATTTAGAAAAATTATATAGAAATCTCAACATTCATCCTGACCGAGATTCATTAAAAAAAAAGCCTAAAAGAATTGACAGATTGAATAGAAGATGAAATAAATTAATTTTTTAATTAAATTTCAATAATCAATCTAGACTGAGAAGGACCGAATTATTTCAAAGAGAAAGGGTTGAAAGAATGAAACATTTGAGAATTTTGAAAATTTTCTAATAATTTTTTACATATTTTTCATATGTAGCCAATAGACACATTCCACGTGGTAGCCAGCGTTCTAAGTTGAGACAAAGAGAGACACGTGGGCCTGAAACGCGTCCTTAGCAATGAAAAGATGATTAATTTTTTATTTTTTTTTATTTATTTTTGCTTAAAGTACATTCATGATTAAACAAACAACGTATTTTTGAAATGAAATGTATCATATACTTAAGGTACATTTTGTATTAAACAAAAGTGAAATATTTACTTTAAAGGTATTTTGAAAGAAAATTAATCAAATACTTAGTAAGAAACACTCTTTATTAAAATTTCAACTAAATTCTAACATTTTTCTAAGACAAAAAAAAAAAAAAAAAAAAAAAAAACTTTTAATTTCAACAAATACTTTTAAATGATATGAAAAATACATCATTAAAGTTGGTTTGAAATGACTTTCTAATTTTTAATTAAGCATGTAGAAAGTTATTTCAAATAGACATCTAATCACTTAATTAGGTACAATTAAACCAAATTGAAAAAGAGCTCACAAACTTCCTAAGTCTCCTCTCTCTCTCTTTTTTTTTTTAATTAACACTTACGTCATCATAGATTTGAATGATAAATCCGTCCGAAAATAGGTAAACTACATTGCCACCTCTAGCCAACTAAAGGTATCAAAATTTTTCCCTAAGCCCTAGACATAGAAAGCAATGTATATCAATTTGTGATGTAATTTTTAAATATAATATCTTTATCCTAGGTTATAAATATAAAGTTTCATGCACGTGTCATCAACTAAGAGGTTAAAGACTCAAGATTCATATTTTCGCTCACATTCGGTTGAAACAAAAAAAAAAAAAAAAAAAAAAAAAAAAAAAAAAAAAAAAAAAATCTTATTCAATATCATCTTAAAATTATAAACCAACAAAAGAAACTTTATAGGGACAAATTAACATAGAAATAGGAAAAGGACAACAAAATAATAATAACAATAATAACAGAGAACAATGTAATGTTTTCATATGAATTCTTAGTATTTATATGAAGCTAAAAAAAAAAAAAAAAAAAAAAGTTATTTAAATTAGAATTCTCATATTTATGGAAAATCAAAATTGAAAAAAAGAAGGGTAAAGGAATTGTACTTTTTTACTTCAACTTTACTTTTACTCCTTACTTTTTTTCCTCTTTCTTCTCTTCTTTCTTTTCCTCTTTTTTCTCTTCTTTTTTCTCTTCCTTCTTCTCCTCTTTCTTCTCTTCCTTCTTCTCTTCCTTTGCAGGTCCAACTGATATTATATCCACTTTACCAACTTTCTTCAATTTCTTCACAATCGCCACCGCATCCATCGATCCTATCACCGTCAGTTTCTGATCCTTCAGATCCGCCGCGATCGAATCCACACCTAATTTTCCAAACATCATAATCCATATAATTTCTAACCATTTTTCCTCCATTCATCAAACCGTAATCGATTTCCAATCTTCTAATTCGAAATTTCTCACAGAACAGAATCGATTGATTTTACAGAATTAGAGATCAGAAATGTCGAAGAAAGATGTGGAAAAAAAAAACACAGAGAATCGGAAGATACAAACCGTAGATGTCGGCAGCAGCTTCGATTGCTTTCTGCTTCGTCTTCTCGTCCGTCATCGTCATCACTTTCAGCACAACTTTCTGCAAAATCGAAGAGAAATCAAATCACTCCATAAAATATGATTATAAGAAAGAAATGAAAGAGGAATTAGAGAGAAAAAGGAAGAAGAAGGAACCTGAGCCATTTTAGTGAAGAGAAAGGTGAAAAGGGAATGAAGTGAGGGAAAAAGGTTTTATGGAAAGGGGGAGGGAAAGTCGCTGTCTAACAGCGCGATTTCAAAGGGGTAAAAATCGAAAAAGGGTGAGAGAAGGGATTATATTCGTTTTCAATAGTGACGTATTCGCATGTCATCGGTTTAAGAAGGCACGCACAACCAAATTGTTCATGCCCATACCATTCCTAATTCTCTTTTTAAATAAATAATAATAGCAAAAGTCAAAATTTTATTAATCCAAAATTCAACCCATTTATTTTGATTTTGACATGTTAGACAACTTCGTCTAAAACTTTGCATTTGAAAAATAATTAAAAAAAATAAAGCCTAGTGGAATGAGGTGGTGGCAAATCTAGTCGATGACCACATAAATTATTATATATTTTAATTTCTTAGTTAGATAAACTTCTTAATTTTTCTATGGTTTTCATCATTCTTTAAAAAAAAAAACATTTAATTTTTAGCCAAATTAAAAGTAAAAGTAAATTTTTAAAAGATAATAACAATGGTCAGTACTTTTAAGACTAATAATTAAGTATATATAATATTTTTAAATAATTACAAATGTAACAAAAAAATTATTAAGCAAAAGAAATAAAAAATTTTAATATTGTTTATTCAAATAAGCAAAAAAATTATTAAGCAAAAGAAATAAAAAATTTTAATATTGTTTATTCAAATAAGAAAATTCTACATGTCGTAATTTAGTGTTAAGAAAAATATTATACATAAGAACTCAATAACACTAGTAAATTCGAACATCTTAATTTAATATAGACAAATACAATGTAAACATGCAAATACTATATACCATAACAATGTTCAAATTAAAAAGTAAATTAGAGAGAATAACAAGAGTTATAAATTGAATAACCAAAATCTTCAATATTTTTTAGAAATTCAATAGGTAGTCGAGACACAATTACAAAACATTGTCCTAAAGATAATTATTTGCTCTACACGAACTGCAAACAAACTACGATGATCGTCTCAGCAGGATATAATGACTAAATCCGTTAGATCAACACAACCTCAAACTACTTGGATCATGAAGAACTCTGGAATACTTACTCTTAGAGCTAGAATCTTAGTTTAGCCACCAATTTTTTTCTTTAGATTTAAAAATTTAGAAAAAAAGTTTTAAAGTTTATTAAACAACCCTATTCACTTTCCTCGTCATACAATCCTATAATTATACTATATAAATAGGACTCTCGTGGTGAAGCCATTGTGTGTATTTTACATATCTCCTATAGTTCTCATTTTCCAATCCCTTGGGGATTTTCTTTCAAGAGGCTTTTTTTATAAGCCTTTAGTCCTTTGTATGAATCATAGCAAGAACAATCTTTTTGGTGGAGATTCAACTCTGTTAGAGTTAATAAACATAA
Source organism: Lagenaria siceraria (assembly GCA_002890555.2). Taxonomy (NCBI): domain Eukaryota; kingdom Viridiplantae; phylum Streptophyta; class Magnoliopsida; order Cucurbitales; family Cucurbitaceae; genus Lagenaria; species Lagenaria siceraria. Next base: position 192,213 of record CM016483.1, read on the forward strand.
AGATTGAAGACCCTCCATAAATAATTTCCATTTATTTTAAAGTAAGTTTGCTTAATCCTTTTATTTTTGTTTAATTCTTAACAAATCATAAACCATCCGATGCTTCCACTATGAAGTGAAGAATTTATTCCTATCAACAGATTTGTTTTGGTAAGCCTATAATCTACTCTGGAGCTAGAGCATAAAACTTTTTGGGCAAGAAATTTAGGGGTCTGTCCTTCTTCCCGTAAGCTCTTGGTCGAGAGCTTATGAGAAAAATGATAGAACCCCCAAATTTCACTCTAGGTTTGATATTACCATGAAATTTGAGGGTTCTGTCATTTTTCCCGTAAGGTCTTGTTCAAGCACTTATGGAAAAAAAGACAGAACCCCACATTTTGGAAATTTTTTCATTGTTCATGTATTGTCTTTTCCATCACGCATTGTTCTAAAATTTTCTATTACTTTACATTTAAAAGGTTTTTCTAGCCAGCAATTGTTCAAAAAACCCTAACATAAGCAGTTTTTAAAACAACAGTCCTTTTCAAACATCAACAACATTTCTCGTGGGTTTTTTTCCATTCTTGTCGGGTTTTTTTTCCAGAAATATAACATCAGTTAATCAGGGGTTTTTAGCAGACATCACGCAAGTAAGGGAATAGTAAATAAAGCAGGGGTAGATGAACTCCAGACAAAGTACCTTTGTAGAAATTGAAGGTGTTTGTAGAATCCAAAGCACAAATGGAGAAGATCCAGAAAATCGAGTCGAATCAGCGTATTTGATGAAGAAGATGATTTCAGGAAGGCAAGAGTTTCAGGGAGGAAGAAGACGAGGGTTTGGTGAAAAATGAGGGATTCGAGAAGATGAAGGATTCGGGAAGGGTTTTGGGAAAGCCAAAAGATTTGAACCGTTTAGGAGTTGAACCGACAAACCTATTAAATGGGAATCTGAACTGCCTCTCGAAAAAAATGAAAATTGAAGATGGGGAGATGGAAAATAAATTGGGGGTATTTTCGTTATTTCACCCCGTAAGGCCCACCACTAAAAATCTAAAAAGTTTAAAAAGATGTTAGAAAAAGAAGTTTTTAAAAAAGAGGTTATTTTTGTCCCATCAAAAACTTTTTACGTTAGAAATAGCAATTTTCCAAAGTTTTGTTGCTTAACAAGGTTGGAATTTTTCAGATTGTTTGGGCCATTATACTGATTGAAACATTTTCTCATGGTGTTGTTCAGTTAAAGAAGAACATTCAAAACGAAAATTCAATCTTATAATACTAATTATACTTTCATTTGAAAAAATAGTAAAACATGTAATTATTTTGAATTATAGTAAAGTGCATGGGTCGCACGTGTATTTATATTTTCTTAGTCTAAAAATGCCCTTAACGGCTCCTATAATTACACTATAATTATTCTAACAATTTTGTTAATTATATTGTAAGTAATTCATCAAATACACAATTATGGTTGTTTTGGTTTGCTTTCAAATATTCGACATGAATGGATTTCCTCTTTCCTTCAAACTAAATCATACGATTTTAAGATTGTTTTTATCACTATCTTTATTGTAATTTTCTTTTAAACAATTTATAAATGGTTTATATCATTATCTTTAATAGAATTTTGTTTTAAACATGAAGAAGAATAGATCTATCTCATTTCTCATTAATTCTTCTTATTTTTAAATTTGGCTTTTATCATTATTTGTCTTTATCAACTAGATCAACCTCATATTTAATTAAAATTAGACTACAAAACGACCATAGTCAACTCTCAATTAAGGTCCATTAGCTCGTTCATTGTTTTTAATCTCTCCCACATGGCTATGACTAAACAACTATTAAGGATTTTGTTCAATTGTATGTAAGATGAAAAGAACAACTATCGTGACTTCCGGACTATTGAAAATTTTGTCACTGCAAACATATCTTTTAATCATTTTGCTGCTTTGATCCTGTCTAAACTTTTTCTACTTCTGAACATATTATTTCTTGTTTAACCATGTAATCGTGATGGTGTTAGTGCTTTAAAAGTGTCAAAATCCCTAGCTTAAATCTACCGTAATTAGTCATTTTACTCATTAATTCTCTTTCTTTGTAGGTATTAATGATTTCAAAGGTAAAAAAGTCATTTGGAGCAAAAACGAATCATGTAGCACTGAAATTGAAGAAGTCATCAAAATTACCAAATTGCCCCTCAGGATAGCGTCGCATAGCTCGCTTTACACTCCAATTATGCTGAAGACCCAAGAGAATCACTTTTTGCACAAAGTTCAGCTTCGCGTCGCTCTTTATAGTGCAACGTTACGCTGCGACTCGCCAAGACCAGTGTCGCTACGCTCAACAATAACACCACGACGCTCTCGCAGGAATTTAAATGTCTTCCTTCATTTCAATTCCGAGAGAGAGAGTCATTTTTGCCTGATGTTCAGAGAGTTCTTCACTCTCCCTTCATCTTTTCTCTCTAATTTCTTATAATCCTTCACTAATTCCTTGAAGATTCATCAAAAGATGTAAGATTAGGGCAAATCTTTAAGGGAATTTGGTAAGTTTCCATTCGATTTCTTGAGAATTCTTCTTTAATTCTTTGATTAATGCATGAATCTTGGTTAATTCTTATGCAAATTTTCCATAGATCTTGAATTGATTGAATTGACAACTCATGATATTCAACTTCTTGTTAGCAAAATTCATGATGCGCTAAACAATTAAATTGTGAATTAGGTTGCAAGGTTAATTAGGAATGTGTGTATTCGTTTAAAGCGTGTTTCTTTTAAATCAATGCATGTTGAACTAATTAGAATTGATCAATAAATCGAATTAACGAAGAGACTATCCGTTCTTTAATTCGTCGCAACTACAAAACCTAGATCGTAATGCAAATTTCGTTTATGATTGAATACCGCTAAGTGATATACATACATAAACAGAGTTTATGGTTAATCTTGAAGAAATTCTTGATTCAACTTAGGGCAATTAGAAATTGACCTCTAATTAGACCGATTTTATGAATTGGAATAATTAGGGATTCAATCTCTCTTTGGTTGTGGATTCTAGCTTTTAATCAAACTTTCTTTGATTCAATGATTGAAATTGAATTCAACTTAACCAAATTCTCAAATCTTTTAAATTGTCTCTCTTAAAAATAATAAGTACCAAAAACATTCTTGATTTCTTACATGATTTTCTTTTTTCTTTTAAACCCCCACTATTATCACTTTTTGAAGATTAGTTTAGTTTAGAATACATTAATTTTTTAGCTCCTTGTGGATTGATCCCTAACTTACCATCTATGCTATGTTGTTTAGTAGTTTGCATAAGTAAGGTGTTATAAATTCATTTGATCCTCTAAATGTGTTTAACAACACATGTCTTTAGCTCGATCAGATGGTTGCAAAAAATCTAACGTTATTATGATCGTGGAGGACAAAGATGTATTTAATCTCATTTTAAATGCCTTAAGTAGCTCCTTTAGTTGCACTGTAATTAATACATCAAATTCACAACTCGGGCTCTACTGATTTCCATTCAGATATTCAACATGAATTAACTTTCTCTTTCCATGCGAATATGTTGGCATAAATCTTAATTCTTAATTTGAAAATTCATTAAATTTATATTCTTCAATCTTCAAATGTTGATTTGAATTTTTAAATCTCATATTGTATTACTTTTCCTAAATTTGACTTTTAAATTTGACTTTATTTGATTTGGTTTGAGAAATTTATTGAAAGATTAGAACGAGAAGGAGAAAAAGAAAACTTTAACTTTGACCATTTAGGTTAAGAGTTGCTCTATATATATGTGTGTTTATGTGAGTTAAAAGGGGAAAAAAACTTGAGTTACTTTAGCCTAAAAGCGTCGCGCACCCCTCCCTCCTTACCTCCCTCCATCTTCTCCTTTCGCGCAAACTACCTCAAACATAAATCCTATCTTTTCCTTCTTCACGTGAAATCCATAAACTCTAAGCTATAATCAGTCGCCATCAGCTGCTACCTACCGACGATCGTCGCTTGTTGTCAACCACTACATATCGGGGTAAGTCGAGCACCATGTGTCTCACTCTCCTTCTTAGATTTCATCGATTGATGCCCCTCGTTGTAACCTAGCCTTCGCAGGCTCACCGCCTTTCGTCAGCATCTGCCTATTATCCCTAAAACTTCGCCGTTGCTGGTCGGATTGCTATCCTCGGGTACTGTTGATGCTCACGTCGTTCAAGGTTGAAATGACTAATGTAAAAATAGTTCTTACTTTTGGAGAAGATGAATTATAAAAGGTAGATTGTTAATTTTGGTTAGTTTTAATTAAAGTGTAATTAATAAATTTTCTTAAAGAGTTTGTAACATCTCATTTGCATGTTTGGGGTACTTTGAACTTTTACAATTTTGAATTTATTATTATTTTAATATTAGAATTTATGTCCTAAATCTTGTAGTTTATATTATATAAACAATATTCATTTATTTAATAAAATATAAAGAATTCAACTTTTAGTTTTGTGTAACCCAATCCAATAAACTAAGATCCAAGGTTATTTAATGTAGCTTGAATAGTATGTGGTAGACATACAAGTGGATCGTGCTCAAGTAATAACCTAAAAGGTCTGCAGTATATGAATAAGGCTCAGTGCCTTACCATGGTGACACTGCAAATACTAAAGGGATTGAATCTCGACGGAAGCATGTGATCTCTTGTGACTTTAATTTTCAATTACGAATTTCAAGAAAAACAGAGAAGCACAAACTAAACCAGTAGGATAAATATATGAAATTAAGCATGCTGAGAAAGAGAGAATGCAGCGTTACAGCACAATAAGTATTTACACATGCAATGACGTGGCACTGTAAGGTGCCAGCAAGACGCTGGAAAAAAGAAGCACCAGTACTGCGACGCTACGATTGAATTCTCTATATATTTTGTGTTTTCCTGTCAATAAAAGGGAGTTTGATCAGGGTCTCCATGCAACGAACGGGAGTCGATTTCTTCACAAAGGTAATAGCTAAGAGCTTTTAAATGATTGGATATGATAGAGGAGATCGTTGAAGGGTGATCCCAAGCTTGAGAACGACAATCAAAACCCCTACTTCTTTCTTCAACTTCCCCTTATCTTTTAACTTCTCTGTATTTGATTACAATGTGGATTTGTCTATGTTTGTATCATGGCCATGAGTTGTTGAATTTGTAGTTTTTAGAGTTTTGATGTTAGTTTTTGAATTTTACAAATTGATTTAATTGTTCTTGGATTGGTATACACATTTTCATTCTAGCATGTTTGTAATTAATTCTATTGAAATTTTGGCCAATGTTTGATTGATGTTTACTTGGCGTCTTCCTTGAGAAAGAGGGCATTAGATTGAATCTAACGTGTTAGACTATTATTTAAATATGCACGAAGGTAATGGGCGAGTAATAAGGATCAAGAATAAAAGGTCTTGCTACTACATCTAATTAATTAATTGCATGAAAATGAATTGATGATTATGCGTTAGAAAGGGTTAGAGCTCGAGAGAGGATATCCAGACATTTAGACTTCTAGTCCTATGATTTGCATAAGACAAATTCAAAGGTTAAACAATTGATCCAATTAATCCATTATCAAAATCTTTACTTTAGGACGTCTTTCTACCTAGTTTCACTCTGTTTGTCGCTATTTATTTGCTTTCTTAGGTTTAGGTTAGACTAATCATTATCACAAGTTGGTCTCCTAGATAAAATTAAAACGATCTCTTAGTAGCTAAAAGAATTGAAATCGATTCCTTGAGAACGATACTCGACCAAAGTTGTTTTAACTATATTATTATCTGACGCGTGCATTTGCACGTATCGGCTATGGCATGTGAGAACATTTTTCCTCAGTGCGCTATAGCGCTATCGTTAGTGTATAAAAGAGTCTCCTTTCTTATTTAGGTCATTCCATTCAGCCCCAAGTCCAAATCTTTTTGTATTCTTCCTCTGTTTTTTTCCCTTTTCCTCTCTATTTTACTTGTTGTTTTACATTTGGGCGTGTAATTATACAACTTGGAGCTTAAATTAAGTGGCTGAGGTCTCAGTTATCTAGCTTTGAGGAAGGATAAACCCAATGTTAGGTTGTGAGATTGTTTAATAACTCTTAATTTTCTGTCTTGCTTATGATTTCTCTTTTTTTCTTTTTTTTCTTTTTTTTTTTTTTTTTAATGGTTGTGCCCTCAGTTTCTAGTAAATTACATGATGGTGCATCATCTATCGCTAGAGATTAAGAGCTTAGTCCATAATATCATTAATATTCTTAATCGCCTTACTAGTAAGGTTGAGTCAAGCTTGTGGGATGTTTAATTATCATTCTAACAATTAGTATTGAATGTTGAATTAAAAATGAGAATTGAATCGATTGATTGAATTAGGTGTTACCTACTTGTCAATTCTCTTAGTTTTTCCCTTAAACTTAATGCAGTAATTGGTTAATTCGTTGGGCATGCATTACATCTTAATGGATTAACTAATTAGGTAATTTAGGACTTCCGTTTCAGCACTACTAAATGGATTGGTTAAGCATAAGCAAAGAATTTTATTTTTCCACCCTATACATTCTCGAACCACACCAGACTCCCTCTCTCCATTTACCGTTTTAACTAACAATTTAATTTGTGCGAAATTTATCTTTGAGCTTCCCTGCAGATTGACTCTGTCTCGTTACTAATACTAATAGTTTAGATCGACATTATAAATTTCATTTGGTTAGTTGATAAAGAATTCGACACCCTTCGTTCGGTTCATTATCTATCTCCGTCTCCGTTTAGCATACAAGAAAAATTTTCTCCACCCCTCTTTCATTCCCCCTAAATGGAAATCCCTGCTTTGTCGAGAGTGTTTCTTTGACAACAAAAAAAAAATCCCTACCCAACACAATGTTTGGGTCTGCCACAGCTAAAACACAGTGTAAAAATGGCTTTAAAAGATTAACAGAAGTATAACACATACAAAAAAAAAAAAAAAAAAGAAAGAAAAAAAATAAAAAATATATATATATATATATATATATATATATATCAATTTATACCTCTAAACTTTTTGTAGTTCTATTACTTTAAACTTTAAATTAATAATTGTATCAATTTAAACTTTAAAATTTTGTAGGTGCATCAATTTACATCCTCCATTACGTTTTGTTTGGGAAAACCCCCCATATGAAACTTATTATTATATTAATTAAACCCTTAAATCTTCATAAATAAATCAATTTTAAACTTTTAGTCATAATTTCTTTTGAGAATCATCCATACATTTACTCCAATCTTCTATCTTGTTAAACCGACATTTTGTAGAAATTTACAAACATTTGAGAATCAATACATTGATGATTTTCAAAAGTAATCCTAATAAAAGGTCTAAAATGATTGGTTTATGAAAATTTTGGGGTCTAATTGATTTGAATCATAAATTTCACACGATATTGGTTGAACGAAATTTGAAAGAAGGTGTAAATTGATACATATATGAAAGTTTATATTGATACAATTATTAATTCAAAGTTTTAATTAACCCAAACCTCGAATTTTAGACGTATTGATATTTTCTCAAAAATTAAAATTAAAAACAAAAACATATTTTTATTAGAAAGAAAAACATTGAAACAAATGATCACAAACTTTTTAAATAAACCCTTTAAAAATATATACTATGAAATAGTCATCTCTGATCAACACACAATGCAGTGTTATTGATAGGGCATTGTAGCCGTTGGTGGCTCAATCAAATTCAAAAGCTTTGTAAATAAACGGTGATAGTGGCTTCACAATGATTCGCTTTTGGCAACTTTAAAGCTTTGCATGATGAAGATTCCTTCCTCTCATTGGTTGGTGTTGGACTTTAGCACTAAAGAAACCTGAATTTTAGTGGCTTTCAACTTTTCTAAAATTAGAGGCATATAAATATTGAGGAATTAAATAAAGGTTTGATCAAAGGGAAATTATCCAAAATCATACACTTCATTTATTGTAGTCTTAACTAAAAGTAACGTGTTCTTAGTGTTCATTCTTAAGAAATATAAAGGGAAAGGGAGAATCATAGAAAGTAATGCTAAAAATGGTGTAAGTCTTACGTAATAATCAATGGAAATGAGATTGAGTACTATTATCTTTTAAAGTACAATTAGATTATAGAATACGATTAAAATTTTGAGATTAGATACCTGGTTGAATCATATAAGAATGATGAACACAATCAAACATATAAGAAAGTATGTTCTACATTTTCTTATATTGTCACATTAATTGAGTACTGCATGTTGGAATGCTTTGAATATTTTATCTAGAGCTCCGAATGATCAAGTCGCTTTGCCCATGACATATAATATAAATTCTCTAACCCTTGTGGTCCTGTAGCATATATATATATATATATATATATATAAAATACCCTTGAAATCTAATATGTATTTGTTTGTATGTTATTTACAATTTTGGGTTTAGGGTTTAGAGAGGTGCCATATATAAATCCTATAACATTATTGGCACCTCTGCAATTTGTATTATCTGATATTTCTCTCTATTAATAAATTAAACTGATCTTTCTCTCTACTTATGGATGTAGCTAATAAAATTTTTATGTTAATCTTTATTATTTACATTTTCACATTTTTTTATTGGTCAATTATAGGAGAATAAACATGGCATAAATTCAAATTATAGTTATAAAAAATATTTTATCAATTCACATTGTTAGAAGTTGTAATTAGTTCTCAACTAAATGAGCCTACGTTATTATTAAAAGACTTTTTTTGAAATTAGATGGACACTTGAGTTATCCAAAGAATTATTATTTAAAAGGCTTCATTGGTGTTCACTGAATATGGGGTACACATTAGAGTGGCTACCTGTATATAATTCTAATCATCCACATTGATTATGTCTACTGACTTATGGCCCCAATAATATGTCAAATAGTTTATAGCCACCCTATGTTTCATGAGAAATCCCACAAAAAGCATGATTAATTTGAATATAATAAGAGGAAAAATATTTCTTGCAACATATCATTACGAGGTATTCTTTTCTTAGTGCTCTCAATGATTTAGAGTTTGCTTGGACACTTAGAAAGTCAATCTAAACGAGCTATATCCAAACTTTTATTTTATATATTTATGATGGTGATATATATTTTCTAGTACAACAATTTACAGGGTGAAAAATTAAACTTCCAACTTCTAAGGACGGAATACATGTCAATACCACTGAATCAAACTCATTTTTGCTATAGTAGAAGTCACGTTATCTATATTTTAGGAAAACAAATTTAGTGGCAAATAAAAAATTGCAATGGATGATAATTTTTTTTTTCTTTTTAAGTTTAAATGCTAAGATAGACATATTCTACATTTTAAATTATAAACAAGCTATGTTGATCATTAAGTCTTTAAACTTTGAGGTTGTGTCTATTTAATCATCTTTTAAATTTTAAATTATTTAATAGATTATTGAGCTTTTTATGAATGTAGAATAAATGTGAAAGTGCAATACTTTGGTGCATCCCAAATACACTAGATAATAATAATAATAATAATAGATTTCCACATGGTAAACTATAATCAAATAATTGGGTAAGATGCACAAAAATAATATATATATATATATATATATAGTTTAAGATGCACCATAAATATTTAGACACTAATTAACATACATATATGTATCTTTTAAAAATTAATTAATCGATATGTATATATATTTGAATTTTATGTCAAATGAAACCTTAACAACTTTGAATTTCTTAAAAAAAGAAATATGAAATAAGTCAAGAACCCATTAGACAATTAAGAATATCGAGGAATAATATTGAAAGCTTAAAAAAAAAGCTAATTTAAATACTCGAGGTAGACAATGAAAGAAAAACCAAATAGACTAAATTGGTAATGGGGAGCTTTGGAAAGATAATTCACAAAGTAAAATAGAATAATAAAACCCTAGAAATTGAAAGAAAAGAAGGATAAGGCATCGTAATGGTATTTAAAAAGAAAGGGAAAGAAAGGAAAAAGATGAGAGACAAAAGAAATCACATGATGGAACAAGCATGGGGATTGTCATCACTGAAAAGGGAGGCAATGGTATGGTCAGAGGAGACAGCAAGAGAGTAAAGGGAAGGAGTTTGAAAGAAAGTGTGAGGAGAAGTGGGAGATCCTCCAGCAGTAGTAGTGATGAGTTGTTGTTGCTTATTATTATTATTAGTGGAAGTGTAATAAGTGTCATAATAATGGTTGACTATATAAGAAGGGTATTTGTAAAAGGAAGCATAATGAGAAGAATATCCTGGGAATGGCCATGCTTCTGCTGCTTTTCCAGCTCTTTTTATTGCCTTCACTATTTTTCTTTCTTCCAATCCGTACCCTCTCACTGTTATTTTCTGCATCTCTATTTCCACTTCCACTTCTTCCACTCCTACACACAATATATCAAATTCCATCGCTATTAATCAACTCTAAATACTAATCTAAACGACTTCATTCTTAATTTATGCCAAAATAAAAATACTAGTCTAGTTTCTATTTCGTCTTTACGTTTCAAAATCTTATACTTTTAATTTTTTTTTTTTTTTTTTTTTTTGTTGTTATAACCTTAAATTTGTAGGTTGAATATCATCCCCTACATTTTCTTCAACTAAATAAAAAAGAATAAATAAACAATATCCATGTTCTCTCTTTTCTCAAATAAATAAAGGGGGTGGCAACATGTGTGTGTTTATTGGGCTTATTACTAAATGGACTCAGCCCAAGAGGTTTATTAAACAAATGACTTTTTTTTTACTTTGCACCACAGACTTAAGATCATTATTACCATTTTAACAATTTTAACCATTTAATAAATTTATTCTTAAAAAAAATTAGAGAAAAGAAAGCATGAAGATAAACTTTTTAAAAATAAATGATGAATTTTGACAAAGTTATTTAAAGGTGGCTTTTTGCATTAGTTAAACTCATTTTCGTACAAAACTTTATTTGGTTGAAAGTGTAGAATTTATAAAGATTTCTACTTTTTTTTTAAGAAAAAAAATTGATGAATTAGCAAAAATGATAACACTTGTTTAAGTTTACGGTCTAAATTTATACAAGTTGTTGGCAAGTTTAAGTATGAAAATTGAATTTTGATGAATTTTAAATAATGATCAAAATAAAGTTTTTGCCTCCATATTTGATGAGTAATGTAAAAATGGTATTAACTTTTAAGCGACAATGAAAATGAAGTATCAGTTTTTAAATACAGAATAAAAGGACCACTGTCTGGACTCTGTTTTCCCCAACCAAGACAGTGCTCACCCTACACTCTTTTTTTTCCAATGTAATTATCACTTTTTTTCTCTAAAGATTAAAACAATTTAAAAATAAAATTAAAAAAAAAAGTTTTTAGAAAGTGATTCTTGAGTTATTAAATTATTTTGACATTGAAAACATAATTTTAATTATTATTTAAAAATATTAAATTAATTTTAAGTGACTAAATACATATTTTGAATTAATTTTGAATAAACAAAACAAAAGTAATTTTAATAATTTCAAAATTAATCTCAAGCATGCGTTTAATTTTTGATAATTAACCTTGTAAATACTACTTCATTGATTGATTTCTTTATTTTGTAATTTACTTTTTTTTTTTTTGAAGTATGTTACTAAAATCCAAGTCAAAGTTAAGATCTAAAAAAAAATAGTTCTTCAAATTTTATTTTTGTTTTAAAATTAGACTAACCAAGATAATTTTTTCTTAAAAGGAAAAAAAGAGAGTAAAAAAGTAAGCATAATTTGTAAAAACCAAAAACTAAAGACGATTTTCAAAGGAAGCCCTTACAAGTCGAACAAAGAATTTGGATTAAATAAATAAATAAAGATTTAGAAGACAAACAGTAACTTTAATTACGCTGCAGATTATAAAACAGGACATTAAATACATATATATATTATACATTTTATAAGTCAAGAATCATAAAACAATACTTTTATTAAGTTAAGAAAAACATGAAACAACCAAGCTGTATTTTGCTATATTAGCAAAAATTTATAAATTTGGTTAGACACATCTCTTAGCAAACACAAACAGAAAACAAGAAACAGAAACGTTTTATAGATTCAAATGATTAAAGTTGTATATTAACGTACCTTTGAGCTTGAAAAGAGCTTTTCTCAGCTTTGAAGCGCATCCTTCGCAGTCGAGATTCGGAACTCTAACCTCAACCATCTACCGAATTAAATTAACCATAAAGGCATAAAAAATGTATGAGAAACAAAGAAGAGAAAAGGTAAAAAGAGAGTTATATGGTCAGTTGTTGTTTTGGAGAAGAAAGACTTACAGACATTGTGGATGGCTTGTAATTGTTATTGTATGAAGAAAATAGAGAGAGTGAAAGAGTTGTTAATTAGGCCTAATTCGTTGCATGCATAAAGCTAAGGGAGAGGAATAGAGTGTGGGAGAAACAGGAAGGCTACTCTAGAGTTTATAGCTAGTGTGCCTTAGGCTCTTATCATGATCAAAGGTTTTTTTTTTTTTTTTTTTTTTTTTTTTTTAATAAAAAAATATATTTTTGGTCCTTACATTTTGAGTCTTGTTTCTATTTTATCTTTAAGTTTTAATATGTTAAACTTTTAGTGTTAAATTTTGAGTTTAGCTTCAACTTAGGCAACGTTTACTTTCCAATAAAGATCATCGATCAATAACAATATGAAAAGTGGGGTCAATTTAAATATGTGTTCCCAGAAAACTAGTTAACAATAATTTGTGAATAAAAAAAAATTAAACATTACAACTATTGAAGAATTGAATCTTCGACTATACATAAAAGAAGGAGAATATGTCAATTAGCATTGAGTTAGACGGTTAATTGCCATTAAAGCTTCTTAAACTTAATTAAGGTTGCATGGTACGGAGTCGGTACCATGAATGAATTATTTAAATTGAAAATGGAATATAATTAAAATAAAAGGACATAATAGGGTAAAAGAAAAAAGATAATAATAATAATAATAGAAGGAGGGAAATGAGAAGACAGGAGCGTTGGATTTTGAAATGGAATGGAAACCACGCGTGGATAGGCGCTGTCCACTACGACAGTGTGGTGGAAACATACCCCACGCTTTTCATGGAAATTAGGAATCATTTACCTCACAAACCCCCACACACATTAAACACACTAATCATAATTAAACTCAAAACAAAAACAAACAATCTACATAATATTTTATTTTCATGGCCAATTAGTTCAATTGACATACCAACCTGTTATTAATCTCGAAGTTTGTAGTTTAAATCTTCATACAAAAGGATTACATACTGATTTGATATAGTGTTAAAAAAAAGTTTACAAATTTTAATCATATGATATAGAAAAATTCAAAGTTTAATTTTACAAAGAATTTAGTCTTGATATTTTGATAAAAACATTCATGAATATTTTCAACCATAGAAACTATATTTATGAAGATTTTGTCAAACGATAGATGAGACTGTTTATAAGATTTTATCAAATTAGATTAAATTCTAAGTTCTAAAATTATTTGTGCAACCAACCCTAAAATTATAGAGACTAAATAAATTCTAACCTTTTTTTAAGGGGAAGTTTTAAAAACAGAAAAATAAGGTAAACTATTTACACAAAATAGCAAAATTTTTAAATAGTTGTGATAGACGCTGATAGAAGTCTATCAAGATCTATCAGTAATAGAAATGATAGAAGTCTATCACTGATAGATGCTGATAGAAGTCTATCAATGTCTATCAGTATTTTTTTTGCTATTTTATGTAAATAGTTTGACATTTTTTTTATTTGTAAAAATTTCCTTTTTTTTAATTATAGGAATAATTTTTTTTTTTTACGTACTTTCGTTAAATTTTAATTTTAGTGTCACTTCTCTGAAAGGGTTTATTTGAAGTTAATATTTATTAAATTTGAATAAATAATAATAATGATCAACATTTAAGAAATACACTATGTATGTATGTTGGAGAGATTATTTATGTTTAGAAAAAATAATAATAATAATAATGGTTATTTTTAAGATTTAATTAAAAGTAGAAAAATTAGACATTTACAAGTGTGAAAATCAAAATGAAATGAGTTTTAAATTACAGAACTTAAAATGTCAAAACGAGCATAACTCAATTAACATAGAGTATTTGTTAACGTTTTAAAGGAATGTGGTTCGAATCCTCTAATTTAATTATAGTTAATAAGAACCAATAAAATTAAAATAATATTTTTAAAAGTAAAAACAGTAGTAATATATATAAAAAAATAATTAAAAAAATGTATAATTGAGACATGATGATGCTGCCCCATTAGCCTCCGAGTTTTAAGCTACAGAATGGGTATTTTTTAAATCCTCCATCCTCATCCTCTAATCATAAAAACCTAATCCCATTCCCTTCCATTATTTTTAATCTCACTTTTATTGCTTTACGAATTTCTCTCTTGTATTTATTATTAGTATTATTATTTATAAAAAAAAAAAGTGAATTGCACAAAAGCTATTAAAATGAGTAATTATTATAGAAATTTTCACGTATAGAGAAAATATCAAACTATTTACAAAAAATAACAAAAAAAAAAAAAAAAAAAACACTAATGGACATTGATAGACTTCTATCAGTGATAAACTTCTATAATTTCTATGATAGACCCTGATAGACTTCTATCAACATTTATAACAACTATCTAATAATTTTGTTATTTTGTGTAAATAGTTTCCCTTGTTTTTCTATTTTTAAAAATTTTCCCTAATTTTATCTAACTAACAATTCTTCAACTATGTTTACTCACAAATATTTTTGTGCAATTGGTCTTAATTAGGATGTTGAACCAATTTGACAACTCGAAAAACTTGACTAATACAACTTAAAATGTAAGATTTTGATTGAGTTAGACTAGCTCTCAGTTTTTGTTGTGTTACGTCTTTTAAGAACCAACTGACTTGGTTTGATTCTTAAATTTAGAGAAAAAATATTCATATCAAATGGAAATCGAACCTAGCTGATTTTCTATATAGTATGTGAGGATTTATCTTTTTAAGCCCTCCAACTATAGTAAATATTAAAAAAAAAATCAACTAACAATTTAATTTTAATAAAGGAAATTAGGAGAAAAGAATTAAAACATCATAAATCAATTTATTCATCATTTGAAGATCTCTAAAAACATTAAGGACAAGGAAAATCGAGAAGAGCAAAAATTGGTAGTTTCAAATTTCTAAACAAAACACTATAATAATTTCAGGGACATGAATAAGTGCAAAATGTGACTTATCTAGTCCAATTAAAGACATCATCAACAGACCATATTATATACATTTGAGTGAACAATTAACCCCACATTGTCTAAGATATACTTGAGAGGGTTACACCATGAACTGAGTTGCATACAATTACTAGTAAGAGAGTAATTGTCAATAAAAAATAAAAAATAAAAAAAAAATGATTGACATCCAACATGCAATATTGAGGTCCCACAACAAAAATATATTGATCATGATTAAACACCATGAAAATATCTCAAATCATGGTCATAAAATCTCATCAATCAACACATACAAGATATGCAAGCTTTGAAAACACTATTAGAAAATAATATCTTTACTAAACTGTTCCCAACACATTCAATAGTAAAGTCACTTGCCTTAATATTAAACTCAACTGTTACAGAAATAAATCCTTCTTTAGCTCATGGAAACCTTGATTCAAACCAAAAATAATAAAATTTTAACTTAGCATTAATACTTAGAGCCTAAATTATGTTGGCTTTTATGTGTTTGAATCATACAACATCTGTTTTGATGATAAAAATATTTAGGAAAATTATTATAAACATAAAAAATATCAAATTATTTATAAATAAGAAAAATTTTACTGTCTATCAACGAAAGACCGCGATAGACTTCTATCGTTGTCTATCGTTCAAGCGATAGAATTTTATCGCGGTTTATCGCTGATAGACACTAAAGTTTTTCTATATTTGTAAATAGTTTGATTCATTTTTCTATATTTAAAAACATTCCAAATATTTATCTATTGACAATTTTAGTGTTTTGAAGTATTCACAGCATAAAGCTTGGAGAGACGATTCCAACTTATTTTAAATCGGTCAAATCGAATGTCAAAAGAATGAGATGTGGTGAAAAGAAGTTTTTGAATCAAAATATATCCTACATGCTAATGACATATAAATTTCTCTAAGACCTCACATACTCCAAGGAGATAATCCCCTCTTTCAACAACTATTTCACAACTCTATATCTCATACATATATGCCTCATCCTTTGCCATATTATACACTATTTTTGCCAATACCTTTGGCAACTTGTGAATCACAATGTAGACAGACCAGTAGGGGGTGCCCTCCACAGTGGCACATCTCCTAGTAGACTTCTTAGCCACTATGTTTTTTGTCCTATTAGCTCGAGCATTATAAACTTTGACTCCATAGTGGATCATGCTATATAGGTTTGCTATGTTGATTTCCGTGAAATAGCTCCTCCCCTTAGTATAACACGAATACACTAGTGGAGTTTACTTCGTCGTTTTCTATTACCCAGTTTGCATCACAATATCCCTCTAACATTGCAGGAAAATTGTTAAAATGCAAACAATAATCTATTGTACCTCTAAGGTACCTCAGTAAATGATGAAGAGTTGTCCAATGGTCTTTATCAAGATTATGAATATATCTACTCAATCTACTCACGACATATGCAATATCAGGTCTATTATAGTTCATTAAACATAACACTACCAATAATTTTTCCATATTCAGATTGAGGAACACTTTCATCCTTATTTTTCTTAAGACTCATACTAGAATTATAAGGTGTTCTTATAGGAGTATCATCAAAATATTCAAATCTCTTTAGCAATTTTTCAGTGTAGTGTGATTGACATAAAGAAATTCATTTTCAATTTTCTTTATCTTAGCACCAAGTATCACATCAGCCTCACTTAAATCTTTCGTTTCAAATTATGAGGATAGAAATAAGTTAGCATCATTGCTTACATATATGTTTGTATCAAAGATAAGCATGTCATCAACATATAAACAAATAATCGCGCAGTCAGCTCTAAACAACTTTAAGTACACACATGTATCAAAACAATTCACTTTAAAATCATTGTTTACTAAAGTGTTGTTAAATTTTGTATACCATTATTTAAAAGCTTGTTTAAGACCGTAAAGGGATTTTGTAAGTTTACATATCTTGTTTTCTTGACCAGCAATAATAAAACCTTTAGGTTGTATCATATATATTTCCTCTTCCAAGTCACCATTGAGGAATGTCAGCTTTACGTCTATCTGATGTATTAGAAGGCCAAGTATTGCATGAGTTTCTTGAATTCTGAATACGTCGCTTCGGCTAAGTACCCCCACACTCTTAGGTAATTCACGTTAGGTGGTTAACCCTTCTACAGTTCGTAAGGAGTCTTTCATATTGGAAGATTCAACAAGGTTAGCAGTAACTAAATATAGAGACAACAAATTCAGCCTATCTTTCTGTTTGTTTGCCTCTTCAGTGAGCGTGTAAGGGCCCGTTTGATAACGTCATTTTCTGTTTCCTGTTTCTTGTTTCTATTTCTCATTTTTTAAAAAACTAACTTGTTTGCTAACTGTTCTCATTTCTTGTTTCTAGAATTTGAGAAACTACAAAAAGTGTTTCTCCCTGTTTCGTTTATGTTTTATACAATGTTGTTTCTTTTAATTATCAAAATTCATTCTTAGCATATTGGTATTTATATACGTTCATATTACTTTTTCACCTCTGGGTTGTGTGTTCAACTCCCAAGATAGACATTTTTATTTTTTTTTATTTCCATCTTTTTTTATTTTATTTTATTTATTAATTTTGTTATTTACAAAAATAATATTGCTATATTTATATTTTATTTTAATTTTAAATTTTAAAATTCTCCAATATTTAGATTTATATATTATTTTAATTTTCAATATGTATATTAATTTTTTTATATTTTAAATTTCAACTCTCAAGATGGACACACATTTTCTTGAAGAGATTCGCACATCTTCATGCCTTCAGACATCATGTTGGCTACCAGATTCTCATATTCATGAACCTACTCCATCACCGATTTGTTGTCCAACATCTAGAACTACAACCATTTACCGACTACATACTTCTTTTTGCCAGCATTTTTGCCTCTATATCTGGATTCCAGGGTATTCTATATTACTTTTACAAATTTCTAGACAACGAACAAATCGAATAGAGAGTTCGTTATGTGGTCGAGCAAATAACGTGAATCGTCTTATTGTCCTTCTCGAACTTGTCAGTATTCACGGTGAGAATAGGATTAGAAGCAACATCTTTGAAAGTTGTTGGAGCATCCTTTCATGTTGTCAGATCAGTGACAGCAATAACTAGTTTTGATCTGACAGGGCACTCCACGGTGAAAATGTAGTTGACTTCCAATTTCTTGAAGAAGATTAGCAGCTTCTACAACTAGCAGCGGTAATTGGCTCTATCGAGTGGTTCCAATTTGGACAGATCTACAAGAATCTTTCTGGATTTGATCAAACATTAAGTAGAAAATTTTCTTTCAAATTGTTGTTCATAGTCAATTTTGGATCTAAACTGTTGTGCCTTGGAAACTACTGCCTTGAAAGTAAATTTGGCTCAACTTCAATGTGAATCGTTTATGTCGGTTGCTCCTTAAGGTTAACACAACACTCATCTCGAACGTGCATTCATCAGAAGGAGGATTCGAATCAAACAGAAAGCTCAGAATCAACGAGTGTGGAAGATGGAAGAAGAAGATGATGAAGAGAAATTATAGATTTGGAAAAACAGCCACTAGGTTTTTAAGAAGAATACCCGAAAACGTTTCAATTCTGGAGTCATTAAGGGTCCATTTGATAACGTTCTCGTTTCCTGTTTCTTGTTTCTCGTTTCCTGTTTCTTGTTTCCTATTTCTTCTTTTTGGAGAACAAGAAATAGGAACATGTTTGATAACTATTTATGTTTCCTGTTTTTTGAAAAAAAGAAACAAAAACAAAAACTTGCTGATAACTATTTTTTTTTTTTTTTTGTAACTATATAATATAAAAAGAGAATATATGTCATACATTAAACATTGAAAAAGATATTATCAAAAGTTTGTGTCATCTAATACAAGTAAGTCTCAACGACAACTAAATATAATAACAAAGTTGTACCATATCCTTCATATATGTTGCCCAAATTTGATAGGTATTGTCATCTCTAATTCAAGTCATTTGTCTTAAGTGATGTCGAGTCAAATCTAACTTAATTATATTATTATGTAAATTTCGTGATTGTAAAATATTAAAGTAAAGCTAAATGAATGTCTTAGTCAGTAAAATTTATATAATGGAAAATTCTATTCGATGTCATATATACTAAAAATATTAGAATTAAAATAATATATAAACATGCATATTGCAAATTTTAATACTAAAGATTGAAATATAAAAATAAATTAATATACAAATTAAAAATTAAAATAATATATAAATCTAATTATTGGAGAATTTTAAAATTCAAACATAAAATAAAATATAAATATAAATATTGGAGAATTTTAAAATTCAAAACTTGAAATAAAATATAAATATAGTAGAATTAATTTTGTTAATAACAAAATTAATAAAGAAATATAAAAAGAAAAAAAATGTTCATTCTTGGGAGTTGAACACATAACATAGGTATGCATGACTACCAACAAGCCAAGGATAACTTTTGATATAAAAAGAAACAATATGGTAGTAAAAGAAATAAGAGTATTTCTTTTCTCGTGCGAGCGCGATTACCCAAAACTGCTCGCAGACGGACAATAGTGCCGTGCGTGTGGGAGAGATACTTAACTGCCACTCTATCCACTTTTACAAATCCCTTAAAGAGCTCTTATATTTATACCCATTTCTCAACTCTTATTCCAACGTGGGACAAAGGATTCTCTCCCATATGAGTACTTGCAATGGGCCATGGGCCTAAGTGGATTGTGAGTGATTCCTAACACAATTGTCCCATATCTAAAAGATTTAAGGAAGTGATGGGCTCCAAGCACAATAAAAGGAGTCTATCTCTTTGGTTTCTCATCATCCCAATTTAAAGACTTTAAGCTTAGTATACTAGCTCAATCGTGTGAGTGTTATAATGCTTTAAAAGAGTGCTTTTGTAATTAGGGTAGGGAGAGATATTTCCATGTGATTGTAATAATTTTTTCACATCGTGAAAATTTTCTAGTCCATGAGTTTTTCTCCAGTTTGGAGTTTCTCCATGTGAATGCTTATGCTCCCGGTTTTGTTACTTTCTTTTAATTTTTCTGTTATTTTTCTACTCATTTTTGCCGTAGTTGTGAGGATTTTCCTCAACAAGTGGTATCAAAGTTTCAAGTTTGTAGTTTCTTGAATTTCTAAGTATGTTCTATGGTTGCAACATTGTTTGATTTTCCTCAACAAGTGGTATCAGAGTTTCAAGTTTGTAGTTTCTTGAATTTCTAAGTATGTTCTATGGTTGCAGCATTGTTTAAACTTCTACATCATAAAGTAATTCTTGAAACGAGTGACGTTATTATGAATAGTGTGGGTTATTCACTATTTACTGATTTTCTTGGAGTGAAACAGATATGTCAAGCTTTATGAATGTGACAACCCAAAATTTTAGGCAATTTTAATTTAATTATCTTAGATTATTTGGGTGTTATTTTAAATTTTTAAGGCTTAATTGAATTATTTTAGAAAGATAATTCAATTTAAATTAAATCGGATAAAAGATTTGGATTTAAATTCAATTAGTGAAAATTGAATTTTAATTTGGGAGATTTAATTTGTTTAGTTGAATTGGTGGAAGGAAAAAAAATTTTAAAAATATATATATATATATATATATATATATATATATATATATATATATATATATATATATATATATATATATGTAATCCTAATTTATTAAGGAATTAGGGTTTGAGATTGTATGTATATATTATAAAGTGATCTAATAATGTAGAGAGGGAGAAAATTACACCGAAAAAACGGAGAAGGAGAAAGAGGCAGTGCAGTTCGGTTCGGTTTTTCAGCGACAGCTCTCAGAAACTTGTCATTTGTTGGAGTTTCAACCGTCGGATCGTAGTAAAATTTTGTCAGCTTGTTCGAGACACATGGGGTATCATTCTGAACGATTGGATCGTTATTTGGAGCTCTGGTTTATCCGTAATCATTGCTGAACGGAACCTGTAAAACTGGGTGAGTTTTGGAATTTTGGTCTCCGTTGGGTTATTTGTTTTACTACCGGAAAATTTGGTTAATTCTCTAACGTTGATCTTGTGTTAGGTTTGGTTTGTTGAGAAAATTTTGGATTCAATCTTAGTTCGAGCCTCATTTTAGGTAAGCTTTATAAGCATTTTGGTTGGTTTAAGTTTGAATATTTAAGTTAATTTTAATTTATGTTTAGGGTGGCTCAAGGTTACTCAAAGCAAGGAAAAAGATAAATTGGTGGTGAATTGGACTTAATTCTGAGGTAAGTGACGTTATTATAGGCTTGCATTTGTGGCAGGCGCCCTAGTTCATGTTACCAAAGTTATCGATAAAATTTGGGTGATTTTTATGATCCATGGAAATTGAGCATGCACAGTTATGATGTTTTATGAGTTTATGATTTGTTGGTGTTAGACTCTGTTATTAGATGTGTGTGTATATATATATATATATGCATTAGATAGTGGTGATTTACCTCCCCGTCACGCCTCATGTTACAATACCGTGAATCTCGATTCATTTCCATATTTGACGGTGCGCCATCAGGTCACTAGACATGTGTGAACCGACAGGTTCACCTCTATGTTACGACGTCATGTACCATCAGGTTCACTTCCATGTTTTGACGGTGCGCCATCACGGGTTCACCTCCATGTTACCATACCGTGGACTATCAGATTCACTTTCATGATTTTGACGGTGCGCTTTCAGGCCACTAGACATGAATGACTGGGCAGCCAGGTTATCTACTTAGATGTTCACCAAGAATAGTATCAAAATGCATGCAATCCCGCTAATGGGGTCACTAACTGAGTATTTTTTTACTCACTTTTTCTTATGTTACAACTTTTATGTAAAGGCAAGGACAGGCAGGCGAATGACAGGAAGAATCCGTGATCGTGCCGTTGGGACCATTCAAATGCTTCCGCTCATGTTTTTATGTTTTCATGTTTTTAAATCTCAATCATAATATTTAAATTCAGAATATTGATTTTGCGCCATTAGATATTTATGCAAAATTTACAGTTTTGTTTTCATAACTTCTAGGGGTACCCCGATCCAAGATTTTTAATTATTTAAATTTAATGAAGTTGTTTATTTTATAAATTTCTTTGACTTTAGTCAAATATATGAAATGTGTCATTTTGAGGTGTATACATGCATGAAGTAATGACGTAGAACAAGTCCTAGAAAGTCAGGTCGTTACAATGAATCTAGTTCACTTGTACGAGTGGTATAATTTTTTTTAGAGAATACTTTTGTAATTGGGGTTAGTGAAAGATTTTTGTGTAATTGTAATAATTTTTCACATAGCGAAATTTTTCTTATCGGTAACTTTTTGGTTTGTTTTGGAGTTGTTCACTTTAATTCTTGTATTCCAAATATTATTACTTTATTTTAATTTCTCTATTAATTTTCTGCTTATCTTATAGTAATAGTTGAAAGTTTTTGTCGAGTAATAAGCAAGAATTCTCGGAATCCATTTTGAACAATGAAACCTCATTAGGTATAATGAGTTACATCTAACCAACTCAACTTTGGATTTGAAATTAAGAAGGTTGTGTTTTTGTTTATTGAAAAATCTGGTCATTCATGTGTAAACATTATTGCCAAAGTCCAAATATTCTTATTCTTTCTTAAAATTCCTCTTTTTTATTCATCTTCTTTGGTCCATTCTATTTGGGAGAATTTTGAGGTTTATTTGGTATTCTTTATTCACTTTTGCCTCCATTTTTCAGACCATTAGTTTCATGAGAAGGCATTAAGGTTTTGTACATAAAAATGTCAAAGTTAATGACTTTGTCTTTGTTTGATGTTTCTTTTCTCATCTATCTTTCACCCACTTCAAAATTCTTTATTCTTTAGGATTTTTCTACATAATACTTTGATTTGTAGAAAAAAAAAAAAAAAAAAAAAAAAAAAAAAAAAAAAGAGTTTGAACTTTTATTATTCTTATCTTTTTTTAGATATCAAGATATATATGTATAAAGTTTAACTAGTATACCTAACTTAATTTATAATTTTGGTTTTTAATATTTTCTCACATAATTTATAATTTGGTCAAATTCAAAACTTTCAAATTTAGTCTCTCAAGTTTTTGAACCAAATGATCATAAATTTGGAGCATAATATATATATATATATATATATATATATATGAAAATTACTATAAACAAAAAAAAAATATCAAACTATTTACAAATATAGAAAAATTTCATTGTCTATCGCTCGAGCGATAGAATCCTTGATAAAAAGTAAATTTTTTCTATATTTGTAAATAGTTGGACTCATTTTTCTATATTTGAAAACAACCTCTCTCTATATATATATATTTCAAACATAGTCCTTGGAGTTGAATTTATTTTATATATTAGTAAAAGTTCTTAAAAAAAATTTAGGTTGGAATTCTCTCGCTCCTATTTTTAATTTTATTGATAATGAAAAATATTAAGGGCTATCTTCAAATATAGAAAATGAGTCAAACTATTTACAAATATAAAAAAAAATTACTATTTATAAGCAATAGACCGCGATAGAAGTCTATTGTTGATAGACAATTAAATTTTTCTATATTTGTAAATAATTTGATATTTTTTCTGTTTATAATAATTTCTCAAATATTTAATGTAATTTTGATTAGTATTAACTCAAGTCTATGCATTTTCTATTAGAATAAGTATTTATACTATTTTACTTCATTTGACAACGAATGTTTCTAAATCAATAATTATTTTAAAAGTTAGTGTATTCTCAAACTAAGATTTAATTTAATCAAGGTTTTAGAAATTTTCCTTCTGGGTAAGGGTTTGAATTCCTACCCTCATTTATTAATCTTATCATTTAGGAGAAAATATCTAAACAACCATATAAAGTACCAAAAGAAAGTACAAAAACCAATTTTTTTAAGAAATAATATTTTTATTCCAACATAACAATTATAGAACAATTTATACATACAAATATGATATCTTTTCTGGAAAAAAAAAATGTCAAATTAAAATTATGGATGAAAGAAATATATTTAAAGCCATCCAACATAGAAATTCAATTCAAAGGAAACGAGGTTTTAGAAGTCAATAAAAATTTGGTAACAAAATTGTCTGAAAAAATAATCTAATTTTACTTGACATATTATTTCAATTTGTCAACTAAAATATATATTAAATAAAATAAAACCTTAAATCTCCCGTGTGGAAGACCCGATTTCTTTGCAACTTCCATTTATTGACGTTCTCTTCAGGCTTTGACATCTCTTCTCAATTGATATAAAAATACCAAACAAATTATTTAAACAACTTTTTTTTTTTTTTTTTGTCGGGGAAAAATACAAATTATTATATTATTTCATGTTTTTTTTAATGATTGTGACATTAGGAGAATGAGACTGGTTTTGTATTTTACCTATTTTGTTTGAACGTCCAAAAGAACTATTTATATATTTTTCTAAAAGAAGATAGTACCAATTTTATATATTTACTAATTAAAAAAAGAAAGAGAAATTACTATAAACAAAAAAAAATATCAAACTATTAATAAATATAGAAAAATTTTAATTTCTATTACTGATAGACAGTAAAAAATTTTGCTGATAGACAGTAAAATTTTTCTACATTTATGAATAGTTTAGCTCATTTTTTTATATTTGAAAACAACTGAAAAAGATAATATCTATTTACAAAAATATGGTTTAAATATCTTATACTTTTGTTTTTGCTCATTTTGGTCTATGTCTTCAAAATGTTCATTTTAGTCTTTATACTTTCAACTTTTGTTCATTTTGATTCTTAAACTTTCAAAAAATTGACCATTTTAATCCCTTAAAAATGAAAATAAAAAAATCAAAATGGTCACTTTTTAAAAGTAGAAGAACCAACTTGCTCCAAAATTGAAAGTACAACGACTAAAATGAATTAAAGTTGAAAGTGTCGAGACCAAAATAAACATTTGAACGTATATAGATCAAAATAAATCAAAACTAAAAATATATAGACTAAAATAGTATTTAAATTAAAAAATATTTATGTCAACATGGAAATAATTCAATGGATTAAAACAAACAAATATATATATATATATTTCTCACATCCTCGTTGAACTAAAAAATGTGTTAAAAATGATATTTATATTTTTTATGTCTCATTTTTGTTTTTATAGTTTATATATAAATCTCAATAACTCTCTGATTAATAATGTATTTGGGTTTCACCTCAAGTTGTCTCTCATCCAATTTATTTCATATATTTTTAATAAATCTTTGAAATACTCTTTATTGTTAGGGTGTTATTGATTTTATTTTCATAAAAATATATTGTGTTTCTATGAGTGTTCCCTTCATAAATTGTGGGGGAAAAATTAGGTAGAAAATCAATATTATTAAGGGATGATTTGGTTGAAGGTACTTTTAGAAGAAAATTTATACTGGTAAGCTAAACTCATATTTGTTATACAATTTTTAACATTTTAACTGAAAATAAATCATTCCCAAGCATCATCTTTTCTCTTTGACGATTTTCTTTACCGTTTTAAAATTGTGGGTTTTTTTTTTTTCCTACTTCTTTTGCGTTTCATTTTATATATAATTTTAGTATTAGTTAGATTAACATAGTATAAGTATTCATTTATTTATAGTACGTATAATTAACTATCCAATTAAAATGATTATTTTCTTATTAGTTAATTAATCTATTAAAAGTATATTTCTAAAAAAATTTATTAATTAAAATATATGAGGTTGCCATGATTAAATTCATAAAACAAATACAACATAATTTCTTTCCTTCAAATCTTGATAACCATTTTCATACACAACCAAACACAATAATTTTTCAGTCTCAGCAATCATATTCCAGTTATGTTATTCTCAAGCATCTATAAAACCTTAAACTAACAACCTCTAAAGGGACAAAGAATTTGTCCTCAACCCACTTTATTTCAATGCAAAAATGAAAAATACTTAGGTAGATCTTAGACTACATTAATTCATTTTTGTGCATTCAAAATTATGATTATCCAATCATAATTTTTCATGTAGCAAAACTTTTTTTTTTTTGTATGTGTGTGTGATTAGAGTGAGGTGCAGAAAATAGGTATAGTTTGGATGTATTTAAGGCCCTATTTAGATTAACTTAGAAGAAAAAGTCATTTTCATTTAAATACTTTTGATAAAAACTGTTTAAAATAAAAACACTTATGGCAACTCTTTCTCAAAAGCGTTTTTATTACATAGGTATTTTATATACTTAAAAGTATTTTTATTAATATCAAAATATTATAATTAACGACTATAAAATACTATGAACTAATAATTTTAAAAAGTGGTCGTTGAAGTTGGCCGGTGGAAGTGGTCGACGGAAGGTAGTGGTAGCCACGACAATATATAGTAGAAGTGAGGTAGATAACTTTTGGAGTATTTTAGTAATTTTAAAAAATTGTATAAATAAGGAAAAGATTAATCATTAAACATTTAAAAGTTCATTTTCTCACCGTTAATTTTAAGTGTTTATAAATAAACTAACTATTTTATAAACTCATTTTTTTAAAATCTATTTTGAGTGGTTGTCAAACATTTGATTTTTTTCAAAATGATTTATTTTTTAAATAAAAGATATTTCAAACACAACTTTAGTATTTTTCTGAAAAAATAAACCTACGTGATAACACGGATTTCCTATTATATTCTTTGACTTTTTGTCTTATGACATAGAAAAGAAAAAAGAAAAAAAGCACACACATACAACTGTAGGGCATAGTCACACTCGGCTCATTACTATATAACCGATGGTTGGTTGGACTCGAACATTAAACAAACATAAATTAAATTAAGAAGGGGGAGAGGAAAACTATATATTAAAAAAATTATGGATTATATAAAATGTCACGATTATGATATTAAAGTATTTAATTCTTATGAAAGCTAAGTTATGGTCTTCCTTCAATGCGCTGTTTTGGACCTCTACAACTAATTTACGCTGTTCCCAGTTTTTCCTTTTTCCCCTTTTTTTTTTCCCTCCTTTTTTCCCTTTTTTTTTTTTTTTTTTTTCTTTTTCTCTTTACTTTTCAACTCTAACGTGTCTCAAAACCGTGTTACACGCGCTTCGGCTCCGCCACTCGCCACCTTCATTTCTTTTTTCTATTATTATCATTTGTCAAAATTACTTTTCCATTTTATAAGAAAAATGTTGATTTTTACCCATTATCAATAAAAATAAAATTTTCAAACTAATTGTGTCGATTTAACTTTTTAAATTTTTACAAATGTATCCCTTTACTCTCTCTTTTAAATTTCTTTCAAAAAAAAAAAAAATATTAGATGAGATTTATAATTATTTTAAATATACTCATAAATTGTGATAAATGTACCAATTTAGAGTACCTTTGATTACTGTTGAAAATCATTAATACATTACTTCTCACATGTTTGTAAACTTTCTTTTGAAAGAATTACATTTGATGCATGGACGATCTTCAAATATAATTCTATTGAGAGCCTAGTTTATTCAATTATGTAAGTTTAGAAGTTTAATTGATAAAAATTATAAATTTCACCAGATATTTATATAAACAGAATGTAATTAATGGTATAAATTGATACACTTATGAAAGTATAAGGTTTAAATTTAGTGAAATTTTTAAAAATAGAAAAATAACATAAACTATTTACTCAAAGTAGAAAATTTTTTAGATAGTTGTGATAGACGTTGATAGAAGTCTATCAGGGTCTATCAGTAATAGAAATGATAGAAATCTATTGCTAATAGATGTTGATAGAAGTCTATCAATGTCTATCAGTATTTTTCTTTTTACTATTTTCTATAAATAATTTGACATTTTTTCTATCTGTAAAATTTTTTCTTAAATTTATACAATTATTAGTTTAAGTTTCAATTTAGTCTTCTTAATTTTTTAAATTAAGTTAAATCATAGGTTTAGTCCGTAAAATGTATTAATAAGTTCTAAAACTTTCTTGTTAGAAAAAAAAAAAAACAAAGCTTAAAACTTTCAATTTTGTTCTTTTTAGATATAAATTTTTAAATTTTGTATCAACAAATTTTTTAATTTTCAATTTTTGTGTCACATCAATCAATGACCTATTTAATGCTCATTTTATTATTGAAAATTCTCACAACCCTTCTAACTAATTTGATTCTAAAACATAAAATCTAATTTACTAGACACTGAAGTAAAAGTTTATTTAATAGTATGGAGTTGAATCTCAAAATCAATTAGTAATTAGAGTATGTTATAAGGAGTCTGAAGTCTCTTGATTTTTTCAATATATAAATTTCAATAGAGTTTTTAGGGACTCGTCAAATATCTTTTTAAGATCAGAAACTTTATATACATAAATTTAAAAGTTCAAAAATAAACTTAAATCATTAGATAGTCTTTTTACTTGATAATGAATTTTCTCTTCTTTACTTTTTATTCAATAAAACATGACAAAGAGTTAGATGGTTTTTCACCTAATAAAAAATTTGGGTGTTGTTATGTAGTCTACTAAGTTGTCTAATAAAAATTTGTCATGTGATAAATATTTTTTTAAAAAAATTGTATTATTTTTATTCATTTTTTATGTATAGCAATGAAGAGATGCATGGAATTAAGTGCAATCTAATCATTTTTGAGCTAATTGACTATATGTAATGAAGTTTAGGTCAAAAGAGAATATAAAAAGCGGTTTTTTTAGGGATAAAATATAATTTAAGAACAATTTTTTAGATTTAAGTGAAACTTATCTAAATCAGGTATATTTGATTCATTATCGGGTTGGTTTAGGTTGATTAATGAGTTTAAATGTTTATATTTTTAGGAAATTGAGCATAATGTGCATTTCTGAGCGTTAAGAACGATTTGGGGTTAATTTCGAGCTTAATAAAACACTTGGGACTTCAAAGACGTGAAATGACCAAAATATTGTTGGACCGGTATGAGAATCCTAGAGGGGGGTGAATAGGGTTTTATTAAGCTAATTAAATTTTTTTACTAATGTGGGCCCAATTAAACAAATTAATACATTTTATACTAACAAGTAATTTAAACAAGAATTTCATGCAAATAAATTCAATCCAAAATTAACGAAAAAAATAAAACTAATACTTTTAAGCACCCTATTTAATTCTAATAATAAGATTGGTAAATGATATGCAAATTTAAGGACTACCAATCAAAGTAAACAAATATGACCAATTAATTTCAAGGAATAAATATTGCAATTAATTTCATACAATAAAATATAATGACAAAATAATTGCAAAAATAAATAGGAGAGGGATAGAGAAATTAACACCGGGAATTTTTATAGTGGTTCGGTCAAACTCGACCTACATCCACTTTCCCAAGCACCTCTTGGTATTTTGAATAAGGATCTACCACTCTTTCCACGGAGCCCAACCGCTACACCGCTCTTTTTGCGAGTTCAAGAGCAAACTTGCAAACTCAATCCTTTCCACGGATTAGGATCAAACCGTTACAACCACTCTTTTTCCGGGATCAAGAGCAACACTTACAAAAGTTTGGAAAAATTAAAGAACACACTTGAGCAACTCTCTGAATATAGTGGATTTACAAATTTTAAGCTCACAACAAATCAATCCTCACCATACATAAATTTCTCTCAAGAATAAGATGAAAAGAATAAAATTGAAGCTTGGAGAGAGAGCAACAATGGAAGCTTAATGAATTATGGAGGATTGTAAAAAGATGTGAAATTGTTATTTTGATTTTGAAGGATATGAAGTGTTTAAAAAGAGAGAAAAGTTGTTGAAAACTACATTAAATTTGGACCATTAGATGTTGGTAAAAGAAAATTGAATGGTTGAGATTTAAACTCAACTAGCCGTTAGACACACACATAAAATAATATAAAATTCATTTTCTTTTAAAGGTAACTAGCCGTTAGACACAAACATATAATAATATTAAATTCATTTTCTTTTTAAAACCATTCTTTTTAAAACCAACAAAAATCAAAAGCTCCATGTGTCACTTATCTATTTCTCCACTTGTCATCCTCTAGTAGGTCCACTTTGATGATTTGGCCGCCACATCATCGACATTGGGTATTTTTCTGTTAAGCTTGTTCCAGCCATATCTTCTTCGTTTGAACTCCGATTTGAGTGATTCAAATTGCGTTGGAACCGTTGTTCCAAGCTCTACACAATGGACACTTTGAAACACTCAAATTGTTAATAAATAAAAGCATGTTTGTTAAGGGCCAAAAAGCCAACAAATATCTCTAGCATAGAGCATTGCAACATCATGCAATGTTGAAGATCAATGCGGCAAGACATAGAGGTAGCATCGTGACTCTATTGAGAAAAATCAAGAACAGCGATGCAATGTTGTAGGTCAAAGTTGTGGGGCGCTGAGGTTTTTGGGATAATGTTGCGACGCTCTCGTAATGTCTACAAACTAATGTCTTTCTTTTTTAGGTTTAGTGTGGAGAGTTTTCGGTTTTAGGTTCAATTTTTGCCAATTTTGGCTGAAAACTCATGAGATTTCCTTATTTTGCTTTGTAATTAACAAATTTAAGTGCGGGAATCAAGGTTCAATGTCCGACTAGGCTCGAAACTCCAATTTAGAGGTTGGTTGGGTTTGTACATATAGTTCCATGAGATTTTTCTATGAAATACTATGGTTTTCTTTGATTTACCAGTTGCTATTCTTTGTTTTGAATCTATGTGCAATGTATGTTCGATTAAAGTGGTAAATTAGTCGTTTAAAGCATAGGTTGTCCATGTATGCTATGTATGTTGGGATTATTTATAATATTATAACGAATGCATGCTTAATTTAAATAATAAATAGGTCGAATTATTGTTATGCTTTGACTTATGACATTAATAAGATTATCAATATTTATAAATTAAAATTGAGATGTTTTAAGATTGAAGAACTAAAGATGAAATCATTTTTTTTATTAAAATAAAAGAAGATAAAAAGAAAAATGAAATCAACTTTAAACATTAGATTGATTTGAACATTGTTTTTATTTATTTAATTGTTGAGGCTTATAAAAAAAATAATTAAATAGTAATCGATGCGATCTCCTTTTTTTTTCTTTTTTTAGAAAATCGATCCAATGTCATTTAAATCTTCTTGCGCTTATTGATCGGGATTTGTTTGTGTTGTGTTTCTAAAACCTCTTTAATTCTTATTATTCTTATTATTATTATTAATTATTAATTTATATTTCTTTTTGACCAATTCTCTTGTATTAATGATCACAATCTTCTTTTTAGTTTCTAATTCTGCTTAATTAATGAAATTAATTACAAGTGGGAACAATGAGAAATTATCGGACGTCGTAATGACTATAATATATAATTATATTAAAATTTTAATTTCAATGTATGCATTTAGTGATAATAATAGTATTAGAGCAATTATATTCATTGTTTAATAAATAAACATTTTAGGGTTTTTAAATAAGTTAAAAGAGTTTATTATTAAATTGTATTTATATTAATAACGTTTTATTGTTAACGTTTTATGTTTCGTGGATGATTCACTCCTCATTTCAAATGTTGAACTTATAAAGATATGAAAATATTGATAGAAATTTAATACTATATGGTTATATCGAATAAATTTTTATCGACTAATTTATGGTTAATAAAAGTCTTCATATGTTTCTTACTTCTTCAATATTAATGTAACATATTAAAAACTAAAAATAAATAAATGAAATAATAATGAGGGTAGTTATTTTAAATGAAAAAACTGTTAGAAATATTTTCAAATACAGCAAAAAAAATTTACTATCTATCAGTGATAGACACTAATAGAACACTATCATCTATCAATGTCTGTTAGTGATAGGTACAGATAGATGTCTATCAGTGTCTATCACTATTTATTGTTGATAAACAATGATATTTTGCTATATTTTGGCTCATATTGCTATATTTGAAAATAAGCCTAATAATAATAATAATAATAATAATAATAATAATAATAATAATAATAATAATAATAATAATAATAATAATAATAATAATCGAATTGGATACACTAATCAATAACCCCTTTATTTTGAAATGTCAACTTTTTACTTCTTTTGAAGTGATATGTCAATTTAATTCTCAAATTATTTAGATTCCAATTACCTTTAATATTGGAAAAATGTCATTTTTTTTTTTTTTTTGGTCTCTAAGTCAAATTTGGCATGTAAGAAATTGCGAGGCTAAATGTAAGTGTTGGAGAAGGCTCTAGTAGTAGTTGAAACAAATAAGTTAAACTATTAATTAACACGAGATTCATTTGTTTGTTTTTATTATATGATTGTTTATAGTTTAAATATATTGTCATGAGAGTAAGCCACATGCATAATCTCCTCTCTCATACAATCCAACTATATCAAAAATGTATTTATTTTGTATATATACAACAAGAATTTCAACTCTAAAACTTAAGTTGGGAGGCAATACATTTAGCAACTTTAATCTATTAAAACATGATTATCAATATTTTGCTCTAACAAAATAAGTAAATGTTTCAATAATCATTAAAAAAAAAAAAAAAAAAAAAAAAAAAAAAAAAATCTTGTTCTCGGTACTAAAAGTGAAATCTCATCAAGAAAATTACTACACTTTTTCAACTTCTTAATGTTGATCATTCTAAAAGGTCAAAATGTATATCGCTATCGTATATAAGCAAAATTATTATATTTATCAAAACAAATTAACTTAAGTAATCATTTGGTTTTTGAAAATTAAGTCTATTGACATCATTTATACCTCTAAATTTTTTTGTTTTTGTTATCTATTTTTGCCAATATTTTTAAAAACCAACTTAAATATTGAATATTAAAAAAAGTAATTTTTAAAAACTTATTTTTGTTTTTGAAATTTAGTTAAGAATTCAACTCTTTTATTTAAGAAAAATGCAAAACATTGTAAGAAAGTGAAATAAAATAGACTTAATTTTTAAAAGTTAAAAATAAAAAATTGAATGGTTACCCAAAGGAGACCTAATAATTCAAATATCAAAATAAGTTTATAAAACATAAAGAAGAAGGCAAGTTGTCAGTTTGCTTTTTAATTAGAAAATAACACGAGTCTTAAAAGCATGTTTGAGAATGATTTTGAAATTATTAAAATCACTTTTGTCACTTTCAAAATTACTCTAAAAACATATTTTTAATAATTCAAAATTAATTTTTGTTCATATGAAAACTGCATTTCAAAGTATAAATTTAACATTAAATTAATTTTGCGTGATTAAATGCATGTTTTGAATTTTGAACATAAAAAAAATGATTTGAACAATTTTTAAATCACCTTTAAACATGCCCTTAATTTGTATTGTTGAATATATATGGAAAATTTTCCCAAATAAAAAAATGTCAAACTATTTACAGAAAATAGAAACAAAAAAAAAATACGAATAGACATTAATAGACTTCTATCAGTGATCAGACATCTATAATTTTTATCACTGATAGACCCTGATAGACTTCTATGAACGTCTATTACAACTATCTAAAAATTTTATTATTTTGTGTAAATAGTTTTCTTTATTTTTCTATTTTTAAAATTTTTTCTATATATATAAAAAAAGTAGTGGTGAAGCCAATTCTCAACTTCAACTTCCCACTTGTTTTGTTGCATATATAAATAGTGACTATTGCACTTAAAAATGATTTATGCACTAAAAAATGTTTTTGACATATTAGGGAATGGATAGACATAATGCAACCCTTCTCCTCTTTCTTTTTTTTTTTTTTTTTTTTTTTTTTGGTTGGGTTCATCTCCATTTACTTTGTAATATACACACAAGAAAATCATTTCACACAAGACTAGTGCAATTTTACTATTTGCCCACACACATGAAATTAATTAATTTTCACAACTACTACTAAATTGGCTTTTGTTGGAAGATCAAACAAAAGATTTCAAACTTTTGCCCATTAGGGTTTTATCTTTTTTAATGGCCAAAAGGAAAAGCAAAGCA
Organism: Lagenaria siceraria; assembly: GCA_002890555.2. Classification (NCBI taxonomy): domain Eukaryota; kingdom Viridiplantae; phylum Streptophyta; class Magnoliopsida; order Cucurbitales; family Cucurbitaceae; genus Lagenaria; species Lagenaria siceraria. The sequence goes on from CM016483.1 coordinate 226,377, forward strand.
TCCACACACAAGAAAACCTCTTTTTTCCCCCCACCAATTTGTTTAGCATTAATAACATGCCTTTCACAATTGAGATTTAAAAGTGGGATTTTTTCCCCCTTAAAAAGAGGAACTTTTTGTTTAAATGGCCAATAATCTCTTTGTTATTTGACTTTTTGTTTGTCCATTATTTTTTTTTTATTTTTTTTTTAATGAAGATTAGTGTTATCCCATCCAAAATTATACTTTTAGAGTTAGATTTGTTTTTTTAGAAGGTAGATAACTAGAATCTTAGATGCCTAGAATTATAGATATACGCAATTATAGATGTCTGATATTTTTAAATAACTATATTTATTTTGTAGGAATATTTTTGCAGATATCTGGGAATATTTTGATAAGTGTGTTTGTTTTGTAAGAATAATTCTACTAGGAAATGTCTTAAATTTACATAATGTTCCAAGAATGCTCTTACGACTATTTATTAATATATAATTAATATGATATAATTTGTACTTATATAACATATTTGTTTTTATCAATTTGAATTTCTTTTTAAACTTATACAATTTATATTATTTTTGTATGTTATTTTTCTCAACAAAATAATATATCATAATTAAAAAAATTTATAAAATAAATATTAATTTGAATTTGAATATTTTGCTAAAAAATAATAAGAATTACGATATAACAAACAAATATGATATATATGGTTGACAGTATTTATTTTAGTTATCTAATGCAAATGAAGATTAATATATATATGTAAAATTAAAACAAGAAGGAAGGACAAAAATGTAAAATGGGGATGCCCTCAATACGGGAATCTGGAAAACCCATGTATCCGGATGGCATCCAAAACTTTTGAGATGCCCTCCGTAAGGGTATCTTAGGATGTTCCAGAATCTCCAGATGCTAGGGCATCTTACAATACTGCAAAACAAATAAGGTAGTTCAGATGCCCACTCCGTATGAATCTAGGATGCCGCGAAACAAATAGCCCCTTAGAGTAGTATATATATATATATATATATATATATAATAGTATTCTTTTTATTGAATTTGGTTACTTTTTGAAAGAAATTTACTTGTGATTGTGTAATTGCAAATACACATTTAATTGACTTATATATAGATCTGATTTAAAAGTCGATCATCTTGTTGGGCTTTATGCCCTAAAATTTGTAGATAGTAAATGTATTATTTTGACCGTCATTAATAAAATGTTATTAATTATTATTTAATAAGCTGGGAACATAATTATACAAGATGAATTTCGCTCTTTCTCGACCTTAGGGTAAGTAGATGAGTGTTTGGTGTCTCTGGGACTTGAACAAAGGACCCTACCCTCTCACTGACCCTAGAGGAGTTTATGTTTAATGGTTGGACCATAAACAGATTGTTCATTAGAGGAGCACTGGTACTTAAGGATTTAGAAGTAACCTAGAGGTAAAACGGTAATTTGACCCAGCTGGTATTGCGAACACTTGTGAAGGATTAATTTACTATTATTGGTCTATATCTGTGGACATAAAAATATATCTACAATGAGAAGAGTGCAGATGTGGGTCTTTAGTAGAGTGTACCCACAGTTAACGAACATTGGTTAATGTAGTTAATGAGTTTAGCCATTTAATCTCATATCGTTGGAGCTTCTGATTTGTAGGCCATTAATAAATCCCCTTTCTAGCTTATAAATATTATTGAGGTAATTATGTCTTGAATAGAACTTGAAATGTTCAAATTCAATAAGGAAAATATTATAATGTATAGTGATACATTTTAATATAAAGTTTATTTTTTTAATTAAACTATATAATATAAACTTATATGAGAGAATTATATTTGAATATGATTCAAATATAAGTTAAAATTAAATATGTGATATTTAATTCAATAATTAATTAATTGGAGAATTAATTGATTATTTAATTTAATACAGTTTAATTAAATTAAAACTATAAGTCCGGTGAGAAAAATTCATTTAGATATGATTTAAATTAATATATTAATTAAAATGGATTTAATTAAATATTAATTTCATTAATTAGTTATGTTTTAATTATTTAATTAATAACTTCCCAATTGGGAAGTTATTATACGTGGGATTGATCACACATTCTCTTGTTCTCTCTCCACGTCTCTCTCTAGCGATCTATCCAAAGGTAAAATCTCATAATGGTTCTAGGTTGAGTTTTGGAGAATTGTTTTGAATTTTTTCCTTTTAAAATTCTCTCACAAATTCCCTATTCTAATTATTTTGGTTCCTACCAACCTTCAACCTCATTGTTCAGAGATTAAGAGAGGTCTCCTTTTTGGTGGTGTTCGATTTCAACTTAAAAAAGTATTTTCTTTTCATTTATAAATCATGCTTAAACTAGGTTTTATTTTTATAGTAGGTTGTTTTTATGCCTCTAGATTTTGCAAATGTATGAATATTTTGTTTTCCTAAATTAACTATGAGTTTGGTTCTATACTGCTTTCGCTGCCCTAGAATTTTTATTTTTGTACATATATGGTTAGGTTGTTTGTCCTACGCATTATATACAATTTGCCAACCTCATAAGGGTACAAAAATATAGGTTATAGAATTCATTTCTCAAGTTTTACATGTCCGAACTACATTACTACAAATTACAAACTCACAAATAAAAATATAAATCAGGCTTTGACTATAGTTATCTCTCTTCTACAAAATTCAAGCATGGAGTACTATGCATAAATTAAAGTTTCAAATTTTCAAGCTATATAAATGGAGAATTTCTAATCTAGCCAATCAAACTCCTTCCATATCCTATCTATCCATTTAAACTATCCAAAACTCAGAGATGAAAATATCCGTAGATATGTCGATATATCCGTAAATTAAAGGGTTCGATATCGATATTAAATATCCATGGATATCTTCAATATCTTTTATTAATGCTTGTAACACATAAAAATGTCATCTTTTTAGTCCAATATGAATAAGAATACTAATAACAATATTAATTATAACTTAGTTTATGAGTAAAATCAACTTAATTATTAATCTAAATAATTTTTATAAAATTCGTGATTTAAATAAATATCTGTCGATTTTAATGTTTTGTCGATATATCCGTAAAATTGAAATGTCGATATCAATATCGATAACGATATTTTAATCCTGACCAAAATTAATCCTAAATTAAAGAAGTTGATTTTTTATTATTTTTTTTAAGAGAGATATTGTCTTGTTTGTTAAGGATATAAATTGACCCTTCACACAAGTGTTTGACAAGCAAATACAATGGACTTGTCTCCTAGAGTATTAATTGACTTGAAATTTTTTGTACTATGCATTGAATATTTGAATCACTCAAAACTTTTAAAAAATCAACTCTTTTATTTTTACTACATATATCCACCACAAATATATTTAAGCTATATATTTGGATTTTTTTTTATTTTATTTTTGACCTGCCTATGTCACTCAAGCTGACATATGGCACACACCACCATCTCTTTCTCATTCCTTCAATGCTACACACAAGGAAATTTAGACTATTCAACCATTTTCATTTCTTTGTTCACACTATTCAATTTCTCATGAAAACATTTAATAAAATTCTCTTTTCCAAAAAAAAAATTCACCGATAAAAAAAAAAGTCAAACTATTTACCGAAAATAGTAAAAAAAACACTAATAGTCATTGATAGACTTCTATCAGCATCTATCAGACTTCTATCATTTCTATTACTGATAGATCCTGATAAACTTCTATCAGCATCTATCACAACTATTTAAAAATTTTGCTATTTTTTTTAAATAGTTTTCCTTCTTTTTCTATTTTAAATTTTTTTCCTTTTTTTTCTTATATAAAAGTTCTTTTAACTTTAGTGAACATAAATATTAATCTCATAACTTAACTAGTTTATATATATATTATTAGTTAAAAAATTAGAAATTTAAATCCTTCCATCCCAGATATTGTTGAACTAGATAAAAAATATATAAAATAAATAAAAACAAATTAGTCAACATGAAGAATAAAAAAATTAAAAACTTTCAATAAAGATGATTCATCCTTAATTAACTTAGAGAATTAGTTCATCTAATGATCAAATCATTTTATTGTTTCCTTTTCTTATCTCTCTTTTTAAAAAAATTAATTTACATATGATTCAAAATTTTTAAGTTTTATTTAATGACTATGATGATATTTTTTTTCTTCTTTTCAAAGGGAGAAATTGAATTTATAACTTTGAAGTCGATAATAATACATGAGTTATACATATACTCGGATGGGTAGATTGTAGTTGATTATTTATTTTTACTATTTAGAAAAGAAAAGTAATTATAATAATTTGAAAGGACAAAATAGGGGTTGTTAGACTTGTATTGATCAACCCAAGTATCTATAATTTTCTAAAAAAAATCAAAACACTCTCCTTTTCAAAAAAAAAGAAAAAAAAAATCCTTAGAAAAACACAAAAAGATAAGTATAAAAAACTCCATTGTTGGTTCCTAGCAAATTCAGTTCATATGTCACCTCTGCTTAACCAACTTGAAAAATATATACTTTAATTTGTGATTACTTTTAGTTTTGATTTATTTTGACTTTTTATATTTTTCAAAGATGTCTACTTTAGTCTTTATGCTTTTTAACTTTTATTTATTTTAGATTGATTTATACTTTTAAATGATTCATATGTTCTTTACAAAATCAATACTTTGATCATCAACAAAGTTTTAACAATTATGTATAATCAAAATCCTTTGATATAATGGAGTTAGAGATACATTTCAAGAAATTTATTAAAATTTATTGAATTGTGATTCAAAAAACCTTACTATATAAAAGACACAAACAATATAGAATGTTTAAGTTCTCATTTTATAATTAATTTTGTTTAGAATACCTATTTTACCCTTCCATTCTATAAAATTACACCATTTATACTTACTATTAAAATCATCTCTCTTCAAAGTTCTATACTTACTTTTCATTTTTTTTTTCTTTTTTCTTGTTCCTATATGGAGTCACTTTGTTGTCATTAAAGTAAATTTAAAAATAATTTAACATTAACATTTTTGTTTCAAATTATTAAATTTTTTATTGAAAAAGATCAAAACAAAAAACACATAGTTGTCAAATCTCTAAAATTATGCAATGTTTTTTAAGATACAACATAGTTTCAAATAAAAAAAAATCAGGTGTATATCGTTTTAAAATTATTGGTACTATTTTTACTCAATCCCGTTTTAATTTATAGATGAAAATATCTTATTTCATTTTATTTCTTTAATTACTTTTAAACTTCATGTCAAATATTTACAAAATAATTATATTCATTGAACCATTTATATTTCACTTTAAAAAGTTATGAGTCAAACATTTTTTATTGTGTCCAATGTATTTCATATGCATTATAAATTAACCAAATAAAAAATATATACAGTTTTAGTCATTAGACTCATTATCTTTTTCATTATTCTAAATTTTATGTCAACTATTTACTATTTAAATTTAATTAAAAGTATATTTACTTTTTAAGCTCTAAAGATTTTAACCATGTGCATCAAACGTGTCCTCTAACTAGTTAAATTAAAAGGAAAACGATTGGAGAAAAAAAAAATCAATCTTAAAAACTATAGATAGAAAAAATAAGCAATACTTGTGCCCATCTTTATGCATCATATTCTCATCTCACATATAAACACATGCATTAAAATATTTTTTTTTAAAAAAGAAGTAAGAAGAATTTTTATGTGACAAATTATGATTGGACAATTTAGTAGTATTTTTCATATATAATACTAACCAAATTAGATTTAAAATATATATATATATATATATATATTAGAAATTCATCTATTCCTTTTTGTTTTTAATGTGCTCAACCAATTCAAAGTTATACACTCTCGACAAAAGAAAAAAAAAAAAAAAGAAGAAGAAAGATTGGAATCTTGATCCACGATATTGTTGAACTAACAATTTTTTTTTACAATAATGTTTTTAGTACAAGTTACTTAAATTTAAAGAATAAATTTAAAATGCTAGATAATAAATAGTGAAATTTTCTATATTTATAAATAATTTGATATTTTTTTTATTTATAATAATTTTTAAAAAGAAATTAAAATATTTTAAAAAGAAATAAGAAGAATTTTCAGGTACCAAATTATTATTGGACAATTTAGTAGGATACTCAAATATAGGTATTCCCTTAAATGCTACATTAAAAATAATATATATTTTTAAAATTCACTCTATTCCTTCAGAAAAACAATCTATTTTGTTTTTTTTTTTTATGTGCACAACATTTAAAAGTTATAATACTTTAGTACAAGTTTAATTAAATTTAAAACACTAGAGATGAAATTGAAATTAAGAAAAGACGGGTTTACATTCTAAGACACGCTTTAACAATGGCAGACTTTTAGGAATCCTTTTGATTTTTTTGGTAATCTGAATGAAACAGTCGGCCTTTTTTTTTTTTTTTTTTTTTTTTTATAATAACAATATTATTATTTTTCCTTTCGAGTGGCATATTTTGTAATTTCTTCCTAAATAAAGGCCATTTACCAAACCGTCCAACTATATTATGTCTATTTATGTATCACCTCCTCCATTTTCATTCACCTTCATTTTCTTCTTCTAAATCATCATCGCCGCCTCTCTCTCTCTCTCTAAAAACCATGCAAATAATAAGTTCTACAATCCCGGCCCAAAATCTCTCCCAGTTTCAGGTCCGCCGGTCGAGTTTCAAGTACCAAATGTCGCCGTTGAACCCGTCGGCGGCGAAGATTTCTTCCTTTAGATCCGCGACGGCGGCGGTTGATGTGACTCGCCGGCAACTGGCAAACCTGGACAAGTTGCTGAAGAAAACCGATCCGCCGGTGAAGGTCGACCCCGAACCGGTTCACAAGGACCCCAACAAGGGATCGGTGATGCCAATTAAAGGAAAAGGGCTTTTAGAAGGGCTGAACCTGGCCAGAATCTGGCCGGAAGTAAAGGCGGCGGAGGAAATGTCACCGAGAAATCTGAACAGGCTGCAGCGGCTACTGTCGAAGACGATGGAGTATTCACCAAGAAACGCCCTCGGCCAGCGGTGGCGCGAGTACCACGGTTGCAACGACTGGGCCGGTTTACTCGACCCGCTCGACGAAAATCTCCGCCGTGAAGTCGTCCGTTACGGCGAATTCGTACAAGCCGCATACCATGCCTTCCACTCAAACCCCGCCACATCACCCAACGAGGCCCCACTCCCTCGCCACGTGGCACTTCCAGATAGATCTTACAAAGTCACAAAGAGTCTCTACGCTACGTCATCTGTCGGCCTACCCGGTTGGGTCGACGAGGTCGCTCCGGATCTCGGCTGGATGACCCAACGGTCTAGTTGGGTCGGATACGTCGCTGTTTGCGACGACCGCCGTGAAATCGCACGAATGGGCAGACGCGATATCGTCATCGCCCTCCGTGGCACCGCCACTTGTCTCGAATGGGCCGAAAATGTTAGAGCTCAACTCATCAACATCCCCGCCGATGCTGCCGCCTCCGGCGGGAGCGACGGCGGCGATCCGAAAGTGGAGTGCGGATTTCTAAGCCTGTATAAAACCGCAGGAGCGCACGTGAAGAGCTTATCGGAGTCGGTGGTGGAAGAAATCCGGCGATTGACGGAGATGTATAAAGGAGAAACGTTGAGTATCACAGTCACCGGACACAGCCTGGGCGCGGCATTGGCTGTTCTCGTAGCAGACGAGATCAGCGTTTGTTCAGCGGAGGTTCCGCCGGTGGCGGTGTTCTCATTCGGCGGACCGCGCGTGGGGAACAAAATCTTCGCAAATCGAATAAAATCTCGGAACGTGAAGGTACTGCGGATTGTGAATTCACAAGACGTGATAACGCAGGTACCGCCAGTGACATACTCGCACGTAGGAACAGAGCTTCGAGTGGAGACGAAGATGTCGCCGTTTCTGAAACCTAACGCCGACGTAGCTTGTTGCCATGATTTGGAAGCATATTTACATCTGGTGGATGGATTCTTGTCGTCGAAATGTCCGTTCCGACCGAATGCGAAACGGAGTTTAGTCCGATTGGTGCAAGATCAAAGGGGGAACGTAAAGAAATTGTATATGAGTAAGGTGAAGGATTTGGGCTTCAATCCGGAGCTGCAGACGGCGGGGTGTTTGCCGAGTCCCTCCTGATTTGATCGAAATTTTTAGTTTCACTTCTTCCTCTGCTCCTCACTGTAAATTTGGGGATTTTGGTAGAAGACGGTTGGATTCTAGGGATTAGGTTTTATGAACATACAAAATTTCAATGGAGGAAAAAAGATTCTTCCCTTTGTTAATTAGGTATACTTTTTAGTGCCTATAATTTTGATTTCTTTATTTTTGTGAGGGTGGAGATTCCAAATCTTCTTCCTTCATCATAACATTCTCTTTTTCTCGCCTCATCTGATAAATTATGTTCAGATTGGGGTGTTATATACATTGTATTAAATGAATTAAATCTATAAGTACATTAAATTAGTCTTCCTTTCTTCTTTGATTTTGTCTAACGATTATATCATTATTACTCTTAATGCTTCTCAATACACGTTGAGTTTATGTTAATAATATTGACTCAAACAACTCCACTTAAATCTTAGCATTTAACTACTATTACAAGTTACCAAATTTAAATTTAAGTTTATATAAATGACTTGTCCATGCTTTATGTAACTATCAGACCCTTGCAACATTGTGGTGTCTATAAATTATGTTTGTTTTGAATTAAATCTTCCTCATGGATATCCTATTTTGATTCTACTGGCAATACACATCAGAAATTTTTAAACTAAAATATATATAATCCAAGGGACTCTAAGGTCAAGTTTTAATACAACATTATTTAAGAAAATAATAATAATAATAATAATAATGATAGTACAACATTGGATGATGCACGCACACCCACTATAAATGCATCAACCGAGATAAGATAACAAACGCATAATAAGCAACGTGGATTGTTTTATACATTGACACCAAAATAATGATAATAATAAGAAAGAAAAGAAATAAATTCTATCCAAATTTATTACTCATACAAATAATAGGATGTCTATCACTTATAGATACAAATAATAGAAAGTCTATCACTTATAATGCTAATAGAAGTCTATCGATATATATTAGTGTTTTTTTTCTCTAAACAGTTTCAATTTTTTTTTATTATTTTGTAATATTATATAATTTACAATACATTACATAATACATATTTTTATTTTTAAAAAATGAATTGTGTTTATAATATGATATACAAATAATAGAAAGTCTATCACTTAATATAATTCTTCATTTAAAAATTTAAAATTTAAAATCTAGATACAATTAAACATAAAAATGTTATTTTCAAAATTTAAAATTTATACTGTTTGGACCATAAAATTTAAAAATAATTTTAAAAAACGTAATTCGAATTGTATGCCAAAATACATATTTGTTGAAATCAATAAATTTGAAACATGATCTTAATTGTCAACAAACTTTAAATTTGTTTTCTTTTTCAGGCTGATGCGACATAAATATATATTAATTTTGTTTTTTTAAAATTGTTGATGGGGGCAAAATCATATAAATTGATATTTTCTTTGAATTAAATAAATTATTTTTCTCTCTCTTCCTCCCTCTCTCATCCCTTACCAATTTTCTTCTCTTTAAATTTGTTTTTTTTTTTTTTTTTTCTTTTTTGATATTATAAATTGTCTTCATATAAATATCAGTGGACATCATTTTAATGACAGTGGTTCCCATTCTATTTTTAGAAGAATATTGATGTGACGAGCAATAAATAGGGAGAGTATGAAAAATTTTCATAGTCTCGTAGTACTTGAATTTTTCTTGTTTTTCTTTTTCTTGAATTCTCTTCCTCAAACCCTCATCACTCCAACAACTCTACATTTGAAACATTTGTCGTAGTTCCAACGCACTGCAAGAACACTAGCAATACACCACTATTTGATTTCCTCGCTATTCTTCACAACAAGAATCAAGGATGTATAGGCTCCTTAATTTGGTAGGGAGAAAACTTAAGAGAGGTATGAGGAAGAAGATGAAGATTATAGAGAAAACAATTTTCTCTCTCTTTTTTTTATGTCTATGCGTTTGATTGAACGCACACACTACCAAAATTAATCTTCTCATTTTTCTTTTATGGGAGTTATTATTTTGAATTTAAATTTACTTTTAATTTATATATTAATTTAATATATAATTAAATAAATATTAATTAATTATCACATATTTAATTTAATTTGAATCATATTCAGATAACATTCTCACTTAACCTGTAGTTTTAATATAAATTTTATTCATATTAATTTTAACTTATAGTTTTAATATGAATCTCTATTTAATTTATAGTTTTATATGAATCTCATTCCTATAAATAGTATTTGAATCTTGTTCAAATATTTTTCTCTCTCATATGTTATACAGTTTAATTTTAAATCTTATTCAAAATTAACTTTATATTATAATGTTTCGATATACATTATATTAATTGCATCTCATACAATTAATTCCTTTATTTAATTTGAACAATCTAAATTAATCCAAAATTAATTTATTCTTATTTTACCTTAATGAGCTAGAAATGGGATCTTATGGACCTACAGATTAACAGCTCACATAATACGAGATTAATTAATTAAACTCTTTAATTAAATTAATCAACATTCATTAACTACAGGCCATTCCACTAAAGACACATAGCTACATTCTTCGCATTGTAAATATATTTCTGTATCCATGGATGTAACCAATCAATAGTAAGTTGACCCTTCACAAATTGACCCTACAAATTTATAATGCCTCTAATGAACAAACTATTTATAGTCCAACTATAAACCAATCCCTCTCGGGCCAGTGAGAGGGTGAGGCCTCATTGTTCATCTACTTTCTCTGAAATCGGGAAGAAGTGAATTTCATCTTGTGTAGCTGTGTTTCCAGCTCCTTACTCGAACAAATTCTTAAAATGGTAGGCTTATTGAATCAGAATTTGGCCACTTTCACCCATACAGATCAAAGGATCGCTCTCATAGACAGGAGTACACAACTCACTTAGGATTAAGGTCAAGTCACCTATGGTCATCCTATTGAGATGTTAATCTCTTCAAGTAATGGCATTATAAAGAGATACTAATCATTTCACGGTCCGATCTTATACAAACTCTTTGTATAGGATACCTCAACTCACATGTCTCCACATGAACGACTACGATCACATCGTTTGTAACACTTTACAACATTTGTAACAATTACAAAGTGGGATGTATCCATAGTGTCACATTTCCTCTTATAGATCAATTTGCAATTTGAACCTTTCCATTCACTACATCAGGTTGATCTACAAGATCTCATACTGAATTTTCTTCATATATATATATTATAGTGTCCATAATTTTTGTAATTGCAGAGAATTGAAGATTGAACCTCTGACCTAAAAAAGAAAAAGATATATGTCATTTATCGTTGAATTAGTTTACTATGGTCCAAAATTTTAAATTTATTATATCTGTTACCAAACTTGAATTAGACATGTTGGCATCTCATAAATATATAGCTTTTGTGTATAGTGTCACACTGTCACTATCCATTAATTAATAAAATGTTAACTTAGTTAGTTATTAAATTAACTTCAAAATTTCAATTGATTTAACATTGCTTTATTTTAATTATCTGGTGTGTTTTAATATTTTATTTTTATGCATAAATTTTTCATATTTCATAATGTACAAAATTGGCAATAAGATTTGAAAAAAACATATTTAAAATGAAATTAAAGAAACGGTCGTGATATTTGAATTGGTCGCTATAATACTTACACCATATGAATCGTATGTTAGGCATTATTTTAGATTCACGTTTATTAAAATCGTGTTAAGAAATATTAAATTAAAAACATGTCATTTTGCCATCGACCGTTTTAATTCTCAATTTGTTTAAATGTACAAATTGTAATTGAATAGCATTTGCTTCTATCCCGACTACTTGTACTATTCATGTACTATTTTCAAATTATCTCTAATATAGTAGAGTTTGTATTATTATATATATATTAATTAAAAATCACAATTTACTTTTAATAAATTATTGATTTAGCCTTTTTTTTTAATTTTCGATCTTATTATAATCCTATTTTCTAAAATTGTTCCATTATGTGGATATAAAATTTGTAGATAGTCAATTACTTAAAATAGTTAAGGTCTCGTTTGGTAATTATTTTATTTTTTGTTTTTAGTTTTTAAAAAATAAGTCTATTTTCTCTTAATTTTTTACAATAATTAACATCTCACTTGAATACAAGAGTTGTTATCTTAGTTAAATTTCAAAATTAAAAACAAGTTTTTAAAAATTATACCGTTTTTTAGTTTTTAAAACTTGGCATGATTTTTTAAAATAATGACAAAAAAAATAGATAAAAAAAACAAGAAATTTAGAGGGGTAAAAGAAAGTTTATTAACTTAATTTTGAAAATCCAAATTTTGCTTATTCATGTTCCTCCTTTTTAAATTTTGCTTTATATATATATATATCCTTAAGTTGGCATGATGATCTTCATAATACAAATCATATATTCCTAAAATGGTTCTTAAAATGAATTTTTAAAAATAAACTATGGTAGGAGTGGTTAAACTTCAAATTCAAACTCAGTTGCTAATTTTAAAATTTTTTAAATTCACAATCTTCTAAACAAAGTTGAAAGTTAAAGAAACTCAAATTTATATTTATGTTTAATAGATCAATTAATTTATAATTTTTTAATTTATTGATAATATATTATTAGACACAAAATTTAAAAGTTTGGAGAATTATTAAACACTTTTAAAAGTTCATAAGGAATATAATGAGCAAAAATTTCATATTCAAAGACAACTTGTATTTTAGCAACAAATTACTAGACAAACTCTTAAGGTGTGTTTAGAATAAATTTTCAAGTGTTTAAATTAAAAAATGACATTTTGAAAAAAAGTAGAGTGTTTGGCAACCACTTAAAGTAGATTTTGAAGTGCTGTTTTTATTAAATTAAAGAGTTTAAATAAAAATGAATTTTTTAAAAAATATTTTTTTCTCAAGTCAATTCAAACGGCCCTACCATCTAGAAAGTATCGTGTCAAAATTATTTTAAAAAAAAATCTAATGTCGAAGTCTTTAATTAAATAGGTTTTATGAGCAAAAAAAAGTTGGTAATGGTTATTAGTCTTGTCGAGTCAATAAATGGACTTTCATTAATGTTTGACAATTTGTACTTAACATTAATAAATGTTGATTAAAGAAAAAGACTAGGCATTTAATAAAACCTTATAAAAACGTCAAACTAAAGTTTTCAAATATAATTTTTGTTGAAGATATATAATTACTTAACTTGCATGGTTTCATCTCAAAAGAAACAATTTTAATTTAAACTATAAATTTATTAGTTAAGTTTTAATAATTAGGTTAAAATATCATTTTAGTCCTTATACTTTGAAGTTTGTTCAATTTTAGTCTTCGTAATTACAACTGTCTAATTTTAGTTCGTGTACTTTCAATAAATCCTAAATTTAGTCCCCAATGTTACTTAATTGTTGTTTTTTTTTTTTTGGTTATATATAGCATTTTTACTATAAATTTTAAAAATATATTCACATATTATATATTTTTTTAAAAAATTATTTTATTATTTAATCAATTTCGGTAAAAATTAATTTTGAGAAACTAAATTTAAGATTTATTAAAAGTATGGAGACTAAAATTAGACAGTTAAAAATGTAGGGACTAAAATTGGATGAAATTCAAAGTATGGGAACTCAAGTGATATTTTAACTTAATAATTATCTATCTAGTTTATAAAATTACATTTCCAAACTCAAAATTATATTTTGTATTTAGCCCATGGCACATTAGATGTGAACAAAATATTGAATAGTGTTGTCAATAATAGCATAATTCAACTAGCATAAAGTATGAAATATCGACTAAGAGGCCAAATGTTCGAATCTAATTCCACATTCACATATTGTTGAGCTCAAAAAAGGTAAATTATTGTAGGATAGTCTTTTTTTAAGAGAGAAAAAATCAAACATTCACTCGATTAAATTAGTGTAGGATAGTCTTTTTTTTAAGAGAGAAAAAATCAAACATTCACTCCATTTTCGAGTGAAGTGTTTCTTTAAGAGGCAATTTTAAGTATTTTATAACTCAACACACCTACCTAAATCAATCTAAACTTAAGTTCAACTCCACAAATTACATTTCTCTAAAAATCTAGTACCAACAAAATATTGTAATATTAATAGATGACCACTCTGAGTTGCTATAGTGGCAAATAGAGGAGCATGATCTTGATAAAGGGCTAAATGGTTATAGATCCAGTATTATGGGTTTTCTTGACACTCAAATATTGTAAGATCAGGTAAGTTTTTCGTGAGATTAGTCGAAGTACGCGTAAACTAGTCTGAACACTTACGAATATTAAAAAAAATTGTAATAGATAAATATAATAGTGTAAAACAAAAATAGACAATTTGACAGTGTAAAATATTTAAATTGTGTCGACTCATCCATCTATAATATTTCAGATATGTTAGAAGTTCTAATTAGCAAAAACAATTTAAAAATATATTGACAAGAAAAAATTACGAAAGTCTGAGATTGTTTTCCTCTGTCCATTGCGTGTTTAATTAAAAACAGTGTGGTTGGAGTTTGAAGGGTTTTACGACGGAGCACCGACGAAGGAGACGCGGCGCCGCCGTTGTCGGCACAGGCAGAGGGGGCCCTCTGAGAGAGATTTTTTCAACTCTGAATTTACCGACTTTTTGATTTTGAATTTCAATGGCCATTTGAAGTCGGTGAAGAAGAAACATACACAAAATCGCAGCTTTATAATGCGTCTCTCCACATATTCCAAAAACACCAATGTGGGCCCTTTTTCAAACTCCCTATTGTTAACTAGTTTACCTCAACTGAAATAAAATATGAGTTAACGACTAAGATGTTTAGAATTTGAATTTCTACTCAAATCGATAACTATGTTGTATATTGGTCATTTGTAATAAACTTTTTAAAGTTCTTGTTTTGTTGATAAAAGTTTTCAAAGTATTAAGTTGAGTTTTTTAAGTACAATAAATTGTGTGTAATTGCGATGTTTGTAGTTCTGTTTCCTTTTTGGATTTAGTTGTTTGATTGCATTGTTGATGTTTGTTTTTATATTTGGTTTGTGTCTTGATCTTAGGTTATGGGGTCTTCTCTCCTTTTAGCTATTCAATACCTTTGCAAAAAAAAAAAAAAAAAAAAAAAAAAAAAAAAAAAAAAAAAAATTGTGTGTGAGAAATTTGAACTTCTAACCTTGCGAGAAGTATATATAATTTAGCTCATGAACTTTTGAATATTCTATTGAGTGTTTTTATTCAAATTCATTTCTTTGATAATATATGGATAGAGGAATCAAATTTTGAACTATATTTATATTATTAAACACCCCTACTTCTAATCCACTACACATTGCATCAAATAATTGTGTCTCTATAGATATATGTATATATTATAATAAACGTGAGGAATGTATTTAGGGTAATGTTAGGGGAGGGGGAATAGAAATTGTCTAGGTAGATAGTTACTTATTAGGTAAAGAGTAATGATTTGCTGAGATTAAAACCCTAGCGCAGTAGAAACATATCAGAATCCTAACTTAAAATTAATTTTAAAATTGTGAAATACTTCTACATTGGTAAAATAAATCTAAAAAAACTAGGTTAAGCATATTGAAAATAACAATACAGATAAAAAAAAACTTACGTTGGATCACCACCACTTGGAGTCCTTCCTTTTCTCTGAATCTTGAGGAAAAGTTTGTGGGAACCTTTTTGGCAAAGGGAAAAAACTAACGATAACACTTCTGAGAGAATTTTTGAGAGAACGCCAGTGAGAGAATTTTTCTGTTAAACACTATATAAGGAAAGGAGAGAAAGTGAGAAACGTGGGTGTTATCCAACGTATTAAGTAACTTTCCTATGTGGGAGTTACAATAATATTAAATCTAATTTAATATTAATTAAATTAATAAATTAAATTAATAATTAATAATTAATTAAATTAATTAAATTAATTAATTAAATTAATAATTAATTAAATCTAATTTAATTAACCAATTCATTTATATCATATTTAAATGAACATCTCTCACATAACCTATAGTTCTAATTCATTAATTTAATTAAATCAAATTTAATTAAATTAGATTAAATTAAATAACTAATTAATTCTCCAATTAATTAATTACCAAATTAAATATCAAATATTTAATTTTAACCTGCATTGGAATCAAATTCAAATACATTTCTTTCATAACCTATAGTTTTAATGTACATCTAATGCGCATCAATTTTAACCTATAGTTTTAATATAAATCTAATTCATATTAAAATAATATTTGAACAATTCAAATATTTAATTCTCTTACAAATTAACTTTGAATCATATCCAAAATTATATTTATACTATAAAGTTTAATTTGTAAAATAAATTTTATATTATAATGTATTATTATACATTATACTTTTCCCTTAGTAAATTTGAACTTTTCAAATTTCATCCAAGAATAAATTACCTCAATATTCTTTACGAGCTAGGAAGGGGACCTAATGGATCTACAGATCAGAAGCTCCAACGATATGAGATTAACGGGCTAAACTCATTAACCACATTAATCAATATTCGTTAACTGTGGGTACACTCCACTAAAGACCCACAGCTGCACGCTTCTCACTGTAGATATATTTCTGTGTCCACGGATATAGACCAATAACAGCAAGTTAGTCCTTCACAAATGTTCGTAACACCAGCTGGGTCAAATTATTGTTATACCCCTGGGTTACTTCTAAATCCTTAAGTACCAGTGCTCCTCTAATGAATAACCTGTTTATGGTCCAACCATCAAACAGAAACCCCTCTCAGGTCAGTGGGAGGGTAGGGCCATTTGTTCAAGTCCTGGAGACACCACTTAAGGGAACACTTATCTACTTATCCTAAAGTCGGAAAGGAGTGAAATCCATCTTGTATAATTATGTTCTCAGCTTCCCACTCAGTCTTGTCCCCAAAATGGTAGACATATCGAGTCGGCAAACGGGTCACTCTCACCCATACAAATCAAAAGACAATTCCTCGTGAATAGGAGTTCATAATATACTCAAGATTAAGACTAAATTGCCTAGGTCAACCTATTGAAATAGAAACCTAACCAGTCAACGGAGTTACATCTAGTGGTTACTATTTCGTGGTCCAGTCTTATGCAAACTCATTGCATAGGATACCCTCACTCGCATGTTTCCTACATGAACGCGTTGGATCATTGTGTTTGTATCAAATACAAAGTGGGTCGTATCCATAGTGTTACCAAGATAAGGTATCCAACCCTATCCTTATACTATAGACCCTTTAGGCTGTAACTTGAACATTGATCTCTATATGTCTATACATATTTTTCAAGACTCATAAAACAGTTTAGGATGTTAGTTTATTGGATTTAGGGTTATTGAAACAAGATAAAATAATTATTAACATTTATTGAATAATAATGAATATCTATTTATTAATGACGGTCAAAATACAACATTTACTATCTACGAGTTTTAGGGCATAAAACCCAACATGATTAATTGCAGGCTTTCTATTTTTTTACACACAAAGAAAAATTAATAACAATTCATTTTTACAAAAAAAATTGTTACATGACAAATTTTTATTAGGCAATTGCCTTAAGCAACATAAAAATAAGTGCAGTCCAAGTAGCATCCAAATTTTTATCTCAAGTAAATGAATAAAAATTTAGTCATGTTTACTTTTTGTTGATTTTTTTTTTTTAAAAAAAGAGGCAGTTAATTATTGATTAAAATAAATTTTTATACCAAAGATAAAAAAGAAAACTAAAATATAATGTTGATGATGCAAGCATAAATTAATAGATAAGATAGTTCACCCATCAAAAAAAAATTGATAAGATAGTTCAATCTGCCAATGTATTTTCTTGATATAAAAATTACAAGAGTCCTTCTATTTTGAGACTAATTTAATGTTAGTTTTTGTACATTGTTTATATTTTTAATAAATCTTAAATTTAGTTATTTGAAGTTTACTTTTCATCGAAATTGATAAAATAATATTAATAATTTTTTATGCAAAACAATAAACTATGCAACTATGTTACCAAAATTTGTAATGGATAGGCCAATAGACAATACTTTTCTTTTTGAAAAAATTCAACAATAAACAGTAGTCGGGAATAAACTCAAATGGATTGAAAGTAAATAAATTAAAATTAAACGTTTAAAAATATATGAACTAAAATTGAAAAAAAGTCGGCCCTATAACTATTTGGTATTTAGTTTTTGAAAATCAAGCCTATAATTAAACACCATTTCCACCTACCTTCTACCAATGTTTTTAAGAACCAATCAAAATTTGAAAACTAAAAAGAGTAATTTCTAAAAAAGATTTTTGTTTTTGGAATTTGTCTAAGAATTTGACTTTTTTACTTAAGAAAAATGAAGATCATTGTAAGAAATCGAGAGGAAATAACCTTAATTTTAAAAAACCCAATGATTACCAAATGAAATTTTAGTGTGGTAGATTTGAAAACTTAGTAGCTAAGACCCCATCTAATAACCGTTTCATTTTTTATTTTTGGTTTTTGGTTTTTGAAAATATGTTTTTGGTTTTCAGTTTTTAAGAAAAAAATCATACATGTTTGGTAACTGTTTTTTGTTTTTTTTGTTTTAAAAAAAAGCGAAAAAACATGTTTAGTAATTATTTTTTGTTTTTTATTTTCTAAAAATTGAAAACTAAAAACATGTTTGATAGTTGTGTTTTTTATTTTTGTTTTTAAAAATTCAAAATAATTTTGATGACTTTTTTAATTTAATATTTTTTATAACAATAAAACTTTACTTTACATTATTTTTCATTTGGTATACATAATTATAAAATTATTTTTTATTTTTTTATTTTTTTCCTATCTTTTACTTTTTAAAAATAAACAAATTAATTTTAGGAAAATTTTTACAGATGGAAAAAAATGTCAAACTATTTACAAAAAATAGCAAAAAAATACTGATAGACATTGATATATTTCTATCAGCATCTATAAGTGGTAGACTTCTATCATTTCTATCACTGATAGACTCTGATAGACTTCTATCAGTGTATATCACAAATATCCAAAAATTTTGCTATTTTGTATAAATAATTTTCCTTATTTTTCTAATTTTAAAAAATCTTCTTAATTTTATGTATATTTTTCCTATAATTTTAACTTTTAATTTTGTATCTAAAAAATTAATTTTAAAATTGTTTAACAAAACTGAAGTTATTCCTATTATTTTTTTTTTTTTAAAAAAAGAAGAGAATTGAAGTGTAAAAAATTATTTAAACATTTACCGTTTAATTTCATAAAAAAAATGTTATTATATAATAGAAAAAAATAAAACTTAAAATTATATATATATATATATATATATATATATATATTTGAAGAAACTTGAATTTATAGTTGAAGTTGGGGTTTTAACCCATCACTCTCTTTTTATTTTATTTTTTTTTTATCAATCAATGTTTTTTCTTAAACTGAGCAAAAGTTTTTAAAAAACAAAAATAGAAATTTTTTGCAAGCTATAGGAGTCGTCCCTCTGACCTAGAAAAGATAGACACCAATACCACCTAGGCAAGATGAAAATAAGTTTTTAAAAACGTCTTTTTCTTCATTTTCAAAATTCCTTAGCAATCTTAAAAACGTTTTTAAAATTAAAAAATAGAAAATCCAATTAGATACTAAACAAATTCATTTTTCACAAACTAAAAACAAAAAACGAAATAGTTATCAAACGATTTCTTAAGATTTTGAATTTAAAATGTATGAGATTAAAAGGGTGGACATGATTTCAATTGTAACTATATAACATTTAAGATATAGTTTGTCAAAATTATATTTGAAAATTCAATCTTTAGATGGTTTCTCTCTCATCTTTAATGCAAATATTATAAAGATTAATTAAGAAATAATAATTAAATCTTGATTAAGATTGAGATCTTAATACTTTGTGTCTACATCAACCACAATAATGAGTTTTTAGTATGACAAGAAATAGTCAACATTTTCAAGAGTTGGAGATTACATTTCTCATTAGAAAAGGAAAATACTTTTTTCTCCCTATTTTGATTTTGACCTAAGGTTGGAGAGTCCCTGAATATTAGACTTTTTGCTCTTTATTTATATTTAGTTGAGTAATAATAGAATTTAAAAAATCAAACTTCTTCTACCTCTCTTAAGTGTAGTGGAAGGATCACATATTTGAAGCAAGTGAGTTTATGCTCAAGTTGACCCATCATCTAACTTCCAACTCTTATACTTTAAAAAGTTTGCGAGATATAATTTAGAATTTTAATCATCTATATTAAATTATACTTCAATTCCGTAGAGGGTAAATTAAATTTGTTAAAAGAATTTTATTTACAAAGCTATAATTAATCATTTGGTTTTTTTTTTAAATACGTTTTTTATTTTCAATTTTTAAAAAACAAAAATCATACCTGCTTGGTTATTGTTTATTATTTTCTGCTTTTTAAAAAATTAAAACTAAAAACATATCTGGTAATTATTTTTTGTTTTTAAAAAATATGTTTGATTATTATATATTTTTTTAGAAAAATAAGTTTGGATGACTTTTTTTGGTTTTATACTTTTTTTTTTATAAGAATAAAATCAAACTATTGTAACTTATTCCCATCTAACATACATAATTATAAAATTATACCCTTATTTTTTAAAATCTTATTGAGAAAAATATTATTAATATTTTATGTACATGGATAAATAACAAATCAAATAAAAAAATAACAAAAAGTAAACCTCACGATAAAATACAAGAGAATAGTTTCATTTTTGTAAGAGCAAATTAGAAGAGAATAAGAAAACAATGAAAACAACTAATAAAAGTTCAATTAATCCAGTTGATCTAAATTAATTGGTTTGAGATTAATTAATTTTAGAAAAATTATTATAAACAGAAAAAATATCAAACTATTTACAAATATAGAAAATTTTACTATCGATCAACGATAGACTGCGATAGACTTCTATTGCTCGCTCAAGCGATACAATTCTATTGCAATCTATCGCTAATAGACATTGAAATTTTTCTATATTTGTAAATAGTTTATCTCATCTTTTTTTATATTTGAAAACAATCCATTATTTTATTCATATTTTTCAACAATTTTAGATGAATGCAACACTTATATAATAATAATAATAATAATAATAATAATAATAATAATAATAATAATAATAATTCGATTCATGTTTTCAACCATTTTAAGTTTGAATTTTTAAATAGTTTAAAAATCTTTAAAATATTATTGTTCAAAGAAAAAAAAAGGAGATAATTGAGGTGGAAATGAAGTGTATGACAAAAAAAAAAGATTTTTTTTTAAAATAAAAAAACAAGAATATAATTTAAACATTATTTTTCATTTAATTTCATGTAAAAAGTAAATCATTATTACAAAATAGAAAAGAAAGAAAGTAAAGAGAATATAGCATGTCATAGACAAATATGTTGACCACTAGACCATAATCCACATTTTAGTAGAGATAAGAATAATTATTAAAAAGTAATAAATTAATACACATTCCACAAGATTGATCCCGAGCACAGAGGGTGGGTGACAAGTAGGGGTGTTCAAAAAATTCGATGATCCAAAAAATCTGATCAACCCAACTCAATCCTTACAATTTGGTTGTGTTATTAACTCATTTGGATTGCATTGAGTTTAAATAA
This sequence comes from Lagenaria siceraria, assembly GCA_002890555.2. Taxonomy (NCBI): domain Eukaryota; kingdom Viridiplantae; phylum Streptophyta; class Magnoliopsida; order Cucurbitales; family Cucurbitaceae; genus Lagenaria; species Lagenaria siceraria. The sequence continues at coordinate 248,183 of CM016483.1, forward strand.
ATGAAAACTTTATAGGTTGGGTTGGTTCATGAGTTTACCTAAAATAATCCGTGTCAACCCGAACTTATTATTAATATTAAAATATATATTATTTTTACTTCCAATACAATTATATATACATACATTTATTTTAATTTCACTCAATTTCATGATTTTTATAGATTATTTATTATCTACCATTTATTTAAAATAAATTTTTAACACTATAGAAATTAATTTTTCATGATATATATTAAAATTGATGTGCTAATCTTATTTCAATATGTGAAACCAATTAAACAAATTCTTTTAGGTATTAACATGTTACTTCTTTTTAAAAACAAAAATTTAAATAATGAACCAAATAACTCAAACCAACCTAACTCAAATACTTCGTAGTTGGGTTGGGTTGGGTTCTTTATTTAATAAGAGTTCTTTGGGTTGAAGAAATTGACAACCCGAACGATTGAGTTCGGTCTAAAAATTGTTACAACCCAACCTACGAACACCCCTAGTGACAAGCATCTTTACCATTGGAGCGATTTTTTAAAAACACTTTTTTTTTTTCATTTTTAGAATTCCTTAACCGTTTTTAAAATGTCTTTAAAATTAAAAAATAGAAAACTCAATTAGATACTAAACAGATTTATTTTCTAAAAACTAAAAAACGAAAAACGAAAAACCAATTGGTTATTAACACAACCTCTAAATGGTTACCAAATGAGACTGTAATTTTTAAAAACTTGTTTGTTTGTGTTGTTTTGGAATTTGACAAAGAATTTAAACATTTCTGATGGAGGTTTGGCTATTGGCTATTTATAATTCTCTAAGGTAGTAGTTATGCAAATATCTCAAATAAAGCCTTAACATCTGATTTGACATCAGAAGTATTTTCCAGCAGAATACTTTCCTTATTTGAACATACTCGGTGGAGTTTTTCAATCCGATATTTTCCTTTATTGTCTTGCGGCCTTCTTATTCCTTGTTGGGATTTGTTTCCTTTTCTTAAATATGGTTTATAAAGAATGATGGTTAATCTTTTAGAGTAAGTCGAATATTATTCTACCTGCGCAAGAGTTTTTGATTGGAACGGTTGTTTTGCTTCAGATTGTGTTCTGGTTCTTTGATAAAATCGTTTGTTGTACAAGTTGTTCTTCCATTGGAGTGCAACACGTTGAAGTTCTCACAGACTTAGGGAGAGCCTAAGTCATAGCTGTCCGAGAAGGGATTCTCAGTCAAAGAGGGATCCTGTGACTCAGCTTTGGTGAAAGGAGTTCAATGACTTGAGGAAAGATACATCGTGAGAGGTGTCTCACACAATGTCAAGTAATAAAGTGTTAGAAGCTAATATTAACATACTTAGAGGGAGTCTAAGTTCATTTGAGAAGGAATCTCACATCTAAGGGGAGCCTAGGTGATCAGAGAATTAAGCTTTACGTGAGCTACTGTAGTATCGAGATTTACAGATAAGTACTACGTTGTAAACTGCTTAACTTTTAATATTAGTGGACTATCTTTCCTCGGCATTCAGCCCCCCAGACGTAGGTGGTTATCGCCGAACTAGGTTACCAACTCCAATGTGTCTTTACTTGTTCTTTTGGCATTTGTGTTTTTGATGTTATAGTTGTTGTCAATATTTTCTATGGGACATCTATATATTGGGTGATTAGTTTCCCATCGCTTTTTCAATTTCTTTAAGAGATATGAAAACCATATTAAAAAAATTTAGAGGTAGAAGCATAAATTTCATTAAAAAAAAACTAAAAAGAGAAATTGTTATCAGATATGTAGTTTCAAAAACTTGTGTTGTTTTTTTTAAAAAAAAAATTGATTAAGAAAGAAATTGTAATAAAGAAATCCATAATGGAAAAAAAATATTGTAAAGAAAAAAAAAACAAAGCTTTAAACACGCAAAAAAAAAAATCATACTATTATCAAATTTTAGATAAATTGAATTTATAAATTCTTGCTCTCTTGAGAGTAATTTTAAAAATAGAAACCTTTAATTAATCATTCAATATCAAATTATGTAGTATAAAAATAATATTTAAAAGTGTAGAATCAAATAATAAAATTTTATTTAACTTAAAAATAATATTAATAAAAACTCGTTTGATAAAATTTTCATTTCTGATTTATTTTTTTCTCCTTTTTATTTTTTATGTCTAAGAACTAAAAATAAAATCATGTTTGTTAACTATTTTTATTTCGTTTTTTTAAAGAAAAGAACCAAAAACATAAATGTATTTAATAATGGATGTTTATTTCTTTCTTTTCATAGTTAGAAATAAAATTTAGAACCTAATATAATAAAATATATAACATAAAAAGTATAATACCATTACAAAATGTTCATAGTATTTAATACACAATTTCAACCTAAAACAAAAAATAATAATAACAAATTTTATCATTGACCAAATTTGATTTGCAATAATGTCATTCCTTGCTCCAAACAATTTACCTCAAATGATGTCCGCTTACATATTTTAGTTCATTAGCATTTTTAGTAAAGTGTCAACAAACTTGTTAAATTTTCAACAAGCAATAATTTATTGCCAAACATGTTATTGATATGTATCTCTTTGTGAGTGGATTTAATATTAAGACATTTATTTAGGATTAAATAATCGAGCGTATCCACATTTCTTTAATTCAAAAATAAACTTTAGTTTAATTTTTTTCTTTTAAATGCACGTGTTTCTTATCAAGAATCATACATACAAATAAAATTAAAAAAAAAAAGAATAATACTTTTTTTTTAAAAAAAAATTAATTGTAAACATGAAATGTCTTATTAATTTATTTAGAGTTAAAATATTATTTTAGTCCTTATACTTTAAACTTTGTTCTATTTTAAATTTGTATTCTGAAATATTCAATTTTAGTTTCTATATTTTAAATCTTAAATTTAGTCACGGTGGATTTTTTATTTAAAAAAAATAAAGATGTAGCACATTAATATTTTCTTTAAAATTTGTAAAAATACATTAACTTCTTTTCTTTTTAGAGATGCAACTTATAGTGTGTTTGGTTTAATTTTAAGAAAAAAAAGTTTAAATACTACTTTGGTTCCTCTACTTTTGGGTTTGGTTCATTTTGGTCTTTGAACTTTCAAAAAGTGGACGATTTTGATGCCTTAAAAATGAAGTAAAAATGAAAATGAAGGGACCAAAATGACCACTTTTTAAAAGTACAAGGACCAAAATGAATATTATGAAAGTGCAAGGACTAAAATGAACCAAAGTTGAAAATATAGGGACCAAAATGAACACTTTGAAAATATGGGGACCATAATGAACCAAAATCAAAAGTACAGGGATCAAAGTAGTATTTAAACCCAAAAAATTTTATTTTGGAAAAGTTAGAATTTTTGACAACCACTCAAAATAGCTTTTGAAAAAATGAGTTAATGAAAAATTTGGTTTGAGAGAGACGCCTAAAATCAACTCTTAGAAAAATGATTTTTGAGTGCTTAATGATTAATCTCTCCCTAATTTGTATAATACATAAACTTACCAAAATACCCTTACTTTTCCTCTACCTCCCCAACACCATGGTTGCCGTTGGTGGCTTCCTTTAGAAACCACCACCGACAACCAACTCTAGCGACTACCCGGACCAATGAAAGTGTTTTTAAATTATTAATTCATACACTTTAATAGTCGTCCTTTATAGTAATTTGACATTAATAGAAACACTTTTAGTATATAGCAAACTAAATAAACTTGTATATAAAAAAGAAAGTGTAACTAATGAGTCGTTTGTTTCGTGGGAATCCAAGATTTTCATAGAGTGGACATCTAGATTACTATGTTTGTGTTAAGTAATTTTCGAAGATTTGGATCTAACAACTTTGTTGACGAACAAGACCTTTAGATCTCAAACTCAAAAGACCCCAAATTCAATTGGATTCAGCCCCTAAGATTGGCTAGATGACGGATTACTTAGACGATCATCAAAACTACGGATTGGACAAAGCTTGCGGCTCCCATCGATCCTTGATCTTCGAATCACTCCAAAAGCAAGATCAATCAACTTAAGCTTGAATGATTATGAACATGCAATCTAAACGACATAGAATTGCAAATGAAACTTAGCTCAAGGCTAAAAGAAAGCTCAAAGGCTCTTTTTACTACATTTTCCAAAGACTTTTTTTTTTTTTTTTGACAAATTACATTACATTATATAGGACTCCAAAATATAACCCTAGACATCCTATGGGGCATTTAAAGAGTTGTAACTCTCATAATTGATGACCATTATCACCCATGATCTAAATGTAACATAACATCACTTAAAAGAACTTAAAACTGAAAATTACATTTAATTATTACAATAAATCCGAAAATATTTCTTTTTAATCAACAACCCATCAATTTGTAACCATCTTTGAGTTATGAAGTCCCACCTGAAGTCTTTGTTCCATAAATGAAGCTTGATTCTTCATAAATTCCACTTGACTTCACATAATTGCAAGTTTTCTTCATTGAAAATTTGGACAGCATATAGTTTGCATTATTGGCGTCTTTCTTGATGTTCATATGCCATGATTTAGGTTTCTCCATTCATATCAGTTTGTTTTGAGGTAATGTAAGATGCTCGTCATTTGAAATTTCTCAGACATCCTAAATGCCCTTACGGAGGGCGTCAGAGTTTTGGATGCCCCTGAAACATAAGTTTCTAGAATTCCTTTGTTGAAAGCATCATCATTTTACTTTTTTAACCCTCATTTTTTCTAGGATTCTTGTTGTTTTTATTGTTATTTTTAAAGATGTTCAAATTCAAATTTAAATTAATATTTATTTTTTAAAAAATCTTAAATTAATAGATATTATTTTGTTGAGAAAAATAATAAATAAAATAATAAAACTATATTAATTTGAAAAGAAATTCAAATTAATAAAAACAAATAAAAATATATAAGTTCAAATAATTATATTAGTGGGCATATGTAGTATTGGCAAAAATTCCCACGGGTCAGGTCCCCGAGTACCTTTCCCGATCGGGAGGGAATCCCCTATTTTACGGGAAATGGGGGTCAAATCAAGGACACAATGGCGACGGGGAGAGCATTCCCACCCCGAATAATTTTTAATTATTTTTTAATATAATAATAATAATAATAATAATAATAATAATAATAATAGCTTCGCTACTCTTTGGGTTAGTTTTTTTTTAAATTTCGTTTCATAAGATAATTACCCTTAACTTTATCTCAAATTTACTATAAAAAAATCTAAAATATTTTTTAATTATTAATTTAAATAAATAAAACAATAATAATACTAATTTGTTATCTAAAATATTTTCAATTTCAATATAAATTCTAAATTTTAATTGATTTTAAATAAAAATATAAATGAGAATTTTTTTCTGGCAGGAACCTAATCCCGAACGGGGATTCCCGACTCCAACCCCGACTCCTCAAAATGGGAATGAGGAGGGGATAGTGATGGGGATGAGGAGTGCATCTCCGACCCCATTGTCAACCCTAAAAATCTGGATTATTCGTAAGGTCATTCTTGTAACATTATGTAAATTTAAGATATTCTTGAGTAAAAATCATACAAAAACAAACCAATTATCCAAGTATTCCTAAATATCTTCAAACTTATTCATACAAAATAAACATGGTTATCTAAATATATAATTTCGAGCATCTATAAATTCAGGCATCTAAAGATTATGGTTATATGTTCTTAAGTTTTTTTCTTTTAAGTAAATTTTATCGAGAGTGTTTAAATGATTTTTTTTAAATACTATTTTTCTAGACAATCCAAATTAAATAGGCCACTTAAAAACCATTTATGCGAGTTTTCAAAATCTTAACAATCAAATTACGTGTATTTTTGTGAATCTACTTTTGTAATCTAGATTTTAAATCAAAACTATTCATAATATGAATGCCAAACAAAATTTGAAAATAAATATAAAAAATAATTAATAATTAGATATAAATATATAATTTTTTAGATTTTCTTTTTAAAATTTAATTAGAAAACAAGTATTTTTTATTTAGATTTTTAAAAATGTAAATATAAAAGAAGGGTAATTGTTTTAAATGACAAAACTGCTGAAAATATTTTCAAATATAATATCTATTAGTGATAGACAATGATATACTACTATCATCTATTAGTGATAGACCCTAATAGATGTCTATCATTGTCTATATTTATAAATAAGTTGATTCATTTTGCTATATTTGTAAATAATTTTATGAAAGAATTTTTTTTTACATATAACAGTGATTTTTTTTAACCATATCAAATCGAATAAATTTTTTTAAAAGAAATTAAAAAAAAAGTTAATATAATCATACAAATTAAAATTTTCATCTACTTGAATTTATTAAGATTTTTAATTTAATAATACCCTAATGATTGACAATCCCATTTCTTTATAATAAAAATTAAAAAAAAAAGAGTTAAATTTAGTGGAGAGGTGATAAGAAATAGATTTAGTTAAGATTTTAATTTGGTCAGTTTTTTCTAAAATAGGCCATTTTCTTAGAAACCTCTCTTAAAATTTTAGAAACAAGAAGCATATTATTTACCAAATATGTTGTTTGTTTGAGAAACAAGAAAGGAAACAATAAAGTTGAATGGACCAAATTGTCCAAAGTGGTAATAAGGAAAAATGAGCCGATGGCTTCAAAATTGCCCATTTAAGACTCCAAATTAGAAGGTCAAAAATGTCAAACAAGAATTTGGGCCGTCGTGTTGATGGCTTTCTTATATTGAGGCTTTTGCTTGACCAATGGCCATCTTTATACTTTTGTTGGTTTGGTTTGTTATTTCACATTTCTCATTTAAACGATTTTGAAAAAAAAAAAAATTAAAATTAGACTTTGATCCACTTTATTGAGTTAGGTTGGATCATTCCCATTTTTTGACCCAATCTAAAGGTGCATTTAGATTAATTTTAAGTGTTTAATTTTAAAAATAAATTATTTAAAAGAAATTGATGTGTTTAACAATCATTCAAAAAAATTGATGTGTTTAACAACCATTCACCTGCAGCCGTGCAGCCGACCAGCACGCTTCATCAGAGATTTGAGAGATAGCTTGAGAGCAATCTGATTCAACAATGATGTTAAGGTAAGAAAGAGAGACAACAAAACGGATTCCTTCTCTGATTCCTAGAATTTCAGCAAGAGGAGCTTCAAAATCAAGGTTCACAGATCGAGTTGCCACCCCCACTAAATTGCCTTCTTCGTTTCTTATAATTGCACTCAGACCAGTGAAAGGAGGATTTTTGATTTCCAGGAGGCATCAAAATTTAATTTGTGAAAACCAACTGGAGGCTTATTCCAGCTTCCTTGAATGCCAGGAAGACGAGGAGAGAACGACTGATTGACCCGATTATTTTTAACTTGAGACTTCAAGAATTCATCGTAGTATTTCAAAATCCACGCGCTTCTCACTTCATGATTTAGAACTTGCTTCTGAAGCCATTTCTATCATTCTAGAGAGACCAGCAAGCTATAGCAAAAATATTCAGATCTTCCTGATTACCAGAGGAACTGAATGAAATCCATCTGTCTTTGAAGCTACCATTGAACTCTCTCCCAATAAAAGGAGACTTAGAAATTTTATTCCAAACAGGCTTCACTCTGGAAGGATATAAGAGCATGATCTGTAGTTTTCTCAACTTGGTTGCATATCGGGCAGAGAGGTAAGGTATTCACACCCATTTTGTAAAGATTGTAATTTGTAGGAATAATATCATGAAGGGCTCTCCAACAAAAGAATTTTACTTTCCTTGGAATTGTTAATTTCAAAAGATTACTCCACATATCTGTCATAACATTATTATTGGAGGAAAAATCATTTATTTTAGATAACATAGCTGCTTTGTAGCCACTCCTAACTGTGTAGTTACCTCTTTTTTCAAAATGCCAAATCCATTTGTCCTTGATAGTTAAATTTACTGGAATGCTCTTGATTAATTCAAAATCATCCTCAAGAAGGTCATCCTTCAACTTATCTTCGCACCAACTGCCATCCTGATTTAGGTAGTGAGAAACCAAGCTTTCCTTTAGCTCATGATTTAAAAGGACTAGTTTGAAAGTAGAACATCTGGGGATCCAAGGATCTTGGAACATTCTTGTAGATCTCCCATTGCCCATGCGAAGTCTGAGGCCTAAGCATAATAAATCTCTGCCCCACAGTAAGCTTCTCCACAGATAAGAAGGACTAGAACCCAAGGGGGCCTCCAAAATAGAAACATTCTGAAAGTAAATACTTTTTAAGATTCTTGAAGCAAAAGAAGTTGGGTTGCATAATATCCTCCAAACTTGTTTTGCAATAAGAGCTTGGTTAAAACTCAAAATATCCCTAAAATTTAGACCTCCCAAAGATTTGGGAAGACAAAGAAACTCCCAACTTTTCCAATGCATCTTCTTTTTATCTTCCGTTGAGTCCCACCAAAATCTAGCAAAACTTCTAGTTATCTCGTCACACAATCCTTTAGGGAATTGGAAGAGACTCATTGCATAGGTAGGCAGAGCTTGACCCACACTTTTAATGAGAACTTCTTTACCTGCCGTTGAAAAAAATGATTTCTTCCATCCTTGAACTACCTTCCAAACTTTGTCAATAATATGTTTAAAGCCCTTGGATTTGCTTCTGGAGAAGGAAGTAGGTAGACAAAAGGTAAAACCCCAATTCACTCTTCTTCTCCACACCTAACAAATTGCTTAAAAAGTCCCCCGAGTCTCTGCAACATTAGGAGAAAAAACAATAGCAGACTTGGAGAAATTGATACTTTCACCTGAAGCCCTTTCATAAAGAGTTAGAATATTCTTAATATTCGTAAGATTTCCTTCATCAGCTTTGCAAAAGATTAAGCTGTCATCTGCAAAAAGTAAATGGAAAACTAATGGGCTTGACCTCGAGAAATGGATGCCTTCTAGAGCTCCAATCTTATTCACATCCTGCAATAAAGAAGACAAACCTTCAGTGATCAGCAAAAACAAATAAGGAGATAAAGGATCACCTTGTCTCAAGCCTCTACTTGCAACAATTGATCCGTTACTCTCACCATTTATAAGAATAGAAAAGTTAACAGATGAAATACAGTTCATAATAAGATCAATCCAACGAATATCAAAACCAAGGCACAACATGATCTTCTCCAAGAAAATCCATTCAACCCTATCATAAGCCTTGCTTATATCTAATTTGACTGCCACCAAACCTTTATACCCAGCTTTCCTATTTTTAATGAGATTCAAACACTCATGGGCCACCATAATATTGTCAGTGATGGCTCTACCAAGGATGAAAGCCGATTGTTCCAACGAGATTATCTTGTCAAGAATTTTTTTAAATCGGTTAGCAATAGTTTTAATCACAATCTTATATTTCACATTGCATAAACTGATCGGTCTAAAGTCTCCAACATTGGAAGGATCTTTAATTTTAGGAATAAGGACAATATTTGTTTTATTCCAAATTTCCACACTCTCTCTTCTGTTAAGGATGTCCAGACAACCGTTTACAGTGGTTGATCCCACAATATCCCAATATCGTTGATAAAATAAGGCTGGATAGCCATTCGGGCTTGGTGCTTTAGTAGGGGACATTTGGGAGATTGCTAACTCTACTTCCTACCTTGTAAATGGAGCTAAAAGGGTATCATTCATGCTTTTATCAACTCTCAGTTGTACAGTCTTCAAAATCTTGTCTATACACTCTTCTGAAGGGTTTGAGGTGGAGAAAAGGTTTTGAAAATGAGAAATGAAGGTATTCTTTATAACCTGTGCATCCTCAGACCACTTCCCTTTAAGTCAAAAAGGCCTTAAATTTCATTCTTAGCTTTCCTCAAAGAAGTTTTCTTATGAAACCACCTAGTATTTTGATCTCCTTAGCGAAGCCACTCCTCTCTAGAGCGTTGTCTCCAATAAATCTCCTCTTCCTCAAGGAGGCTATCAAGTTCGAACTCAATTTGGTGAATTTTATCGAAGTCGATATATGATTGATGACTGTAAGCATCTTGCAAGGCTTTCTTACATTGAATAATTCTTTTTTTTTTTTGACTCCTTGATAATGTTCTTACCCCAATTATTGAGGGCCAAAGAACAAGAATCTAAGTTCTTGTTCAGTTGAACGTCCTCTTTATTCATGATATTCCAACTGCCACTGATTTGAATGATTTCTTTACACTCCGAGTGTTTTGTCCAGACTTCCTAAAATCTGAAGGATTTTGTCACTCTTTTATTAAAATACTTCTTGTGAGTTGTAAGAGCAAATTCAATTGGCCTATGATCAGAGTTAGTCCAATCTAGATGAAGAACAATAAAACTCTTAAAGAGATTCTCAAATGAGTTGTTACATAAAAATCTGTCTAGTCTTTCCCAAATGTTCATATCAAATCTCCTGCTACACCAAGTAAACCTTGTGCCTTTATAACTGATATCTTTAAGGTTGCAATCATCCAAAGACTTCTTAAAGTTTTCAAGATAGAATCTGTCTTTTGGAGGTCCTCCCAATTTTTCATTGTTCCTTAAAATTTCGTTAATGTCACCTCCAATAAGCCAAGGAGAATCATTATCTTTGTGAAGATTACGAAGGAGATTCCACGTTAACACTTTCTTATTACTTTCCGGGTAACCATAAAGACCAATGAAACGCCAAGAATTACCCTTCCAAGAAACCTCTGAATCTATGTGATTTTGAGAGTAAGAGATTACTTCTAAATCAACTGACTCCTTCCATAAAAGACATAAACCACCCTTGGATCCAATGCTTCTAACCGTAAAACAGCCCAAAAAATTTCCAGCCCTTTTGATCTTTCTAGTCACTTCTTCACCACATTTTGTTTCTGAAAGGAAAAGAATCAAGGGGTTTCTGACCTGTAAAAGATCAGACAAAGCACAAAATGCTCTTGGATTTCCCAATCCTCGAGCATTCCAACTTAAGATTTTCATGGCTGACGGCAGAGTTGCCTAGCAAGCTCTGCCGATGACTCATTACAACTAATAGTGTTTGTCGCTGAAGAGGATAACCTTCTTCTTTTTGTTTCAGACTGAACAATGGGCTTCTCACCTTCTCCTTTCAAGACCCCAAATCCTTCCTTATTCTGATGGGAAATAATAGCTTCCGATTTAGCTCTTCTTTTCCAGGTCCTCTTCTCTTTACCACTTAAAAGAGGGCTGCTTCCTGATTGTAAGGCAGCTGAGTTGTTGAGAACAGATTCCTGCTAGGATTTAGGAAGACCTTTAAATGAGGGTGATGGAAACATGTTAGAATGTGGAAGATCTTTGATTCTTTTTGTAGACTCAAACTCCAAAGAACTCATATTTAGATCAAAAGGAAAATCTGAAGGAGCATTATTAATATCTTTATTCATTCCAGGAGAGATGGCTTCATTTATGATAGGGGAGTTTTTTTATTACTGGTATTTTTCCCATTGTAAGAGACATTTTGTGGTTTGAAAGAAGAGAAACCTGAAGTCGAATTATCTTTCTCATTCCTGGGAGGAGAGTTCTTCCTTCTACGCCTTGAGGTTGATCCTTGGAATTTTAGCCAGCTTCCAAATTGTAAAGAATCAGACTCTAAATCTTGATCGGGATGAAACGAAATGCAATCTTTAACTACATGACCTATTCTCCCACAGCCATAGCAAAAATCAGGGAGCCTCTCAAATTTAATTTGGATCCACAACTTCTCTTGATCACCTCCCGGATCTAACCAAATCCCTCTTCTTAGTGGTTTCGAGATATCCAACAAGATTTTAATTCTTAGGCTGTCACCCCAACAGAAATTATCTTGGTCGCAGTCCACTTCAATAAATTTTCCTATAGCATTTCCTATACTTATGGCCATCACTTTATTCTGAAAACCCAACGGAATATCCATTAAACGAACCTAAAAAGCAGCTTTATCAAAGGAAAGTTGGGATAATCTTTTATTGTCTCGAGAGACTTCTAAAGCTAGTAAAGAATTATCAAAGATCCAAGGACCCAGCCATAAGACCAACTCTTTATCCCTGCGGGCATCAAACTTGAAAAGAAAAAGATTTTTTCCCAGACTTTCCACGCTAAAACCCAAAGTTGTTATCCAAGCATTTGCGAAGGTATTCCTTATGATCACAGGAGAAATAGTTCGAGTGGTTAATAACTTCCCCACCAGGCAATGGTCTAGTTGACCGTGAATTTGAGTAATTAGCGATGGATCTCTACCAACTTTTATTTCCTTTTCCTCTTCCGAAAGCTGTAATTTCTTCCAGTCTTCTATTAGATCCTCTGGTTCCATTATGCCGAAACTTTAACTGCCCTCTTGATAGACAGTCCTATGATTGGTAACTTGAAAAAATTTTGATAAGGAGAAATAATGCCTCTGGCTCTTGGTTATATCGAACGAATGAAGGACGAAAACCAAACAATACTTGTGATAAAGAACCCAACAAACTGCTGAAAAAACACCTCAGACCCGCGAGGTTCTTGGAGGAATCTTGGGAGAGCCCAGATCCTTCAGTTGTCTTGGATTATTATTTGAATAACTTGTGCTTCCAAATGAAATAGGCTCTGTGATATTTTTTAATATGTGGCCTAAATATTTTATAACAAAAATAAAATTATAAAATATCAAAATTTATCCTATGTACAATTGTTTCTTACAAAAAAAAATATATATATATGAAATTAAGAAAATGTCACCAAACAATTATATAACAGTGATATTTTATTTATAAAGCGTTACTCTCAAAATTTTCTTTGAAAGCAATTGAATATTAAGATGATAAGGGAGAAAATTGACCAAAGAAGAAATTGGAAGATTTTTTCTTAGTTGAAGAGGTGAGGTATTGATAAAGAGAGAAAAGTTTGGTTAACTTATGCTTGTTTGTTGCGCACCCGGTCATTGAAGTTTTTTTTGGTTAAGCAACTTTTTCAATTTTGGGCCCTATATTTTGGGTGGGCCTTGAACTTGTTTTAAGATTAGGAGAATTAAAAATCTATATGTATATAATATCTTTCGACACATTAAATTACATAAACAAATACGAAAAGAAAATTATTAATCGAAGTATATTGTTAGTTTACTCGTGTCGAAATCTTATATTGTTTACTAATTATTTATATTCTTATTATTCCTATCAAAATGAGCTTAGCTCAACTAAAATTAATACATGTAATATCGACTTCGAGGTTAGAGGTTCGATTCCCTATGTCAATTTTAACATAATTATATATTACTTGTTTGTTAAATAGTAAATTATTGGTATGAGATAGTGAACCCAAAAAAATTGCATTGATAGCCTAATATAAAATGTTTTATTCATATTCAAATTAATTTGGAAAATATTTAAAACGAAAGAAATTTTTTATCTTAAATCAGGAAAATATTTTAAATAACAAATAGAAATTAGAGGGATTTTAATAAGGAGAAACATTTTTTTTTTAATTTTTTGGCTTTAAAAATAAAACTAGTATGCAACACGACTTTAATTTAACCCAAAAAAAACTAATGTTTTTCATTTTTAAAAATTTCATATTAATTAACTAGTAACTGAATTTTTTTTATTATTATTATTTTGATTTAGATATATTTGATTACTTATTTTTTTTTAAAAAAATAAATTAGCTACTCAATTTTAAACTTTAATTTTGAAAGAAGTGTTATCTGACACACAATGTAATAAGTTTATACATAATGTTACAACATTTTCAAGAACATAGATTAAAAAAAAAAGTCTAAAGAACAGGACATAAGGTTTGGTAATCGTGCAAAGCCGCCTACTTACGAGGGTAGTGTGCCTTAGGAAAGATAATTTCACTAATCAATAGTCAAGCAATTACAACGTTGTACTTATCTATAAATACACGACTATTACGGTGACACATGAATAACCTAACTTAGTAAAAGGTTACTTAGGCTCTACTAACTGTGAGACTCTCTCTCAACAAGAACTTCTATCTTTCCACCTTTAAATGAAGATCACTTAACTTGAAATATTTAGGTTCCCGCTAAGTATGATAATCCCTTCCCATGTTGTAGATGATGCTTCAAGATGATCTAGAGATACATTTGAGATCTATTATAGGTTATAACAAATGCTTCACAATCCGACAGATTGACCCACTCGATATTGATCAACTGGAAGTGTATGAATGATAAAGATGTAATTTGATGTGGTCTAAGTGAAACCATATACTTTCAATAAGTAATAAAACTTAGGAGTATTTCAAGTATTGTACCCCCCAAACTAGATGTATTTAGATTTTGTTAAAAACAATGTCAACAATGAAAGTAATGGTAACCGAGTTAAAATGAATGATGTTTGATTGGGTATCGAGTAAAAATAGTAAACAATAGTTCATAAACAGGGGTTCAGTCTAGTTTCAACCAAAAGGGACTTATGTCTTAGGCAATGCGATCACATTAGGTCGACGTGACTCAACATAGACAGAAAACGTCTCCTATTCAATCTTGTATCAAGTTCTTTTAGGAGCCTAAGTAGCTAATCTTATATCACATAGGCTCTTAGTCACATATTCCTTTGTGAAATCAATTTTTATCTTAACCTTCTCAACATTAAGATCTTAGGGTATCCATATAAGTGGATTAAAAGTTAAAGTGACAAGATGAGTCAACATTTGCTTAAGCCATAAAATCTTAAGAGATCCCTAATTGAATCTCTTAGAAATTTAGCTCATAACTAAGAAAGAATGAATATATTTCATTAATTCAAAAGTCATGGTTACAATATCACCCTTCAAAGAATAAAGAAATAAGAAATAGAAAAGTGCAAGAATTAAACTAAAGCAGTGCTGGAAAATATAAAAAAGAAGGGCAAAATACACTTTTAGTCTTGAGGTTTGAGATAAGTGTCTATTTGGTCCCAGAAGTTTCAAAATGGACACTTTTAGTCCTTAGGTTTGAAAAAAAGTTCTAAATGGTCCCTGAAGTTAGTTGACTGCTAGTTGACTAACGAAAATGTGACATGGACATTACTTATTAATTAAATTAGGCTTATGTGGCAAAATATTATTAATTTTATTTTATATATTTTTGGTAATTACAATGTGATGCGGCAAATAGCATCTTTTTTTCCTCAATATCCTCTCATCTCTCCTCTTTGTGAACCTTCCCCGCCCTTCGTTCTCTCTTCTCCGCCGGAAAATTTGTACCCATGTTTTGTTTAATTTCTCAAGACCTAAGAGAAACTACTTGTAATCAATTACACTTGATCCCAAAGAATACCAGGAAAGGCAAACCAAAAACTCTCATATTTCTTTCTATCATCCATTTCTCATGCTTCACCTCCTAAATTTCTCTCTCTTCAAAATACCGAAACACATCATCAAAAATTTCTAGAGATTTAGGGTTTTTACTCTACTACCTTTTTCTATTTCAAGTATATTTTAATTGTAGTAAGTTTCAATTAAATTCGTTGTACATTAAACATTGGTAAGTTACCGACTAACGTCGTTCATCGTTCCAAATTGGACTTTCAGATTTAGCTAGAAGTCACAAATGTTGCATTGCTTCAACGTAAAATGAGGGCATTTGATTCAGATCTAAAATTCGTTGTGACACATGAGAAGCAGGGAGCACGAAGGGGCGGCAATTGCGAGATTCGTCGGAGAGATGGAAGGGGAAGAGAGAAAAATAAGAGATTGAGGAAGAAGACGTGCCAACCCAATACCAAGAAACACAATATAAAATTAATATATTTTGCCACATAAGCCTAATTTAATTAACAAATAATGTCCATGTCACATTTCCGTTAATCAACTAGCGGTCAACTAACTTCAGGGACCATTTAAAACTTTTTTTTCAAACCTTGTCCATTTTGAAACTTCAGGAACCAAATAGACACTAATCTCAAACCTCATGGACTAAAAGTGTATTTTGCCCAAAAAAAAACTCCTTTTAAGCAATCTCACACTCTCTAGGACTTTCTAGGTCGAATTCTTATTTCGACTTAGACCTAAGGTTCTTTAGAGGAACTCTCGTTCTTGAAGAAATTCTTGATAAAATGGTGAGATCTCTCCTTAAGATTTTTTATTTTTGAAGAAGGAGACTTCTCATCCCTTTTATATGTCCAAAGTGGTTGAAGTGCGGCAAAAAATGGAACTTTGGATGTTTACTAGGCATTTTTTGCATTGAATAATTGCTATAGATAGAGAAAATAGCGACCTCTCGAATGATTGAGCACGTTTCTGAAAAATTAAGATTTTTGATGTAGCCACAACATTCTGACAATGTGGGCGCATCATCGTCAAAGTTTGCAAAACAGTCAAAATCCACCTTAAAAGCTCATAAAATCAATCAAAAACAATAAAAACACGCTTTATATAGTTAAAGTACCTATACTTGACCAATTTAGACCAATTAAAAGAGGTAAATAACATGTAACTAACAACTTTTGCTAAGAAAAAGTGCAAAAGATACTTTAATATCGTGCATTTTAGACATTTATCCGTATTCTTCACCAACACACAATAAACGACATAAGTTCTACTTCTCAAAGTGGTAACTCTAAAATTCTGAAATTGTCTCTTAAATATACATAAAACTTTAAATGTAGTCTAATTTAATTTAAATGAGTTAGAACCACACTAGCTAGCATTATTTTTCAAACTCTGAAATATAAAAAGTGTCATTTTGAATTGGGTTTTCAATATACATAGCCCAAAAATAATGGCTTCTTGAATGATCATGTTCAAAAAAAATCAAACAAATTGAAATTTCATGCGACCTGACCATATAAATTGAAATTTCATGCGACCTGACCAGACCTGACTTATTTATAAAGACCACATTAGGCTTATACATACCATAAAAAATATCATACCATCAACCAAATTAAATATATTATTTTTTTACTTTTTCAAATATAAGTTCAAATTTAACCATCCAAGTATATGATCAAAATACTTTTAAATACTTCTAAGGGCGTGCAGATTTTTTGGTTCGGGTTGATGTTTGTTCTTCTCTCTCTTTGATTGTGGAGTGTGTTGAGCTTATAAATGACATTAATCATGTAGGTAGCGATCTTTCTGAATTGAGTTGCTTGGTGAAGGAGATTGTCTCCTTGTTCAAAGTTGCTCGAGTTGTGTCTTTCGCCTAGTGTTCCAGAGTGACAAATGGGGCAACACACTGTCTTTCTCGTGCTGCGGTGTCTTATGGTAATTTTGGACCTGTTTGGCTATTTATTTATTTATTTATTTATTTTTTTTTTTTTGAGAAAATATGCGATATTCTTTTAAATGCCTATGTGGTTCTCCTCATTTAGGTGAGCAGATGTGAGATCAATGGAACAGGTGCCCCTCAAATTATTTATTTATTTATTTATTTGCTATTTTTAATATAAATTTGAAATATTATTTAATAATACATATACAAAAATTCAATGTTTGTATAAAAAACTATTGATACAGTAGTAGCAGGAGAGACACTTTTTCATATACAAGCCAATCACACATATACATTTAAATACCATTTTAATCTTTTATAAACTATTTTAAGAATAATTTTCATTATTGGCTTTAACCTTTCTTTTATAAACTATTTAAAGAATAATTTTCATTATTGGCTTTAACCTAATTTTAAGAAACATTCATAAATATATTAAATTTCATTATTTATTTATATTTTTAGATAAATAATTTTATAAAAATTTATTATTATTTTTTAATTAATATTACTTAAATGTATCAATTTATTTTGTATTTATATAAATATTAAATTATTTAAATTTTGTCTAATAAATCTTATAATTTTTAGTTTTGTTTTAAAAATTTCTAATAAATGTCTAACGTATTCCTAGACTTTTAATTTTCAATCTAATAGTTTTGAGATATATTCAAAGTTTTTAATAAATATTTATTTTATGGGAGAAAAAAATTAATTTTGTATCAATTTAATTAATAATAGATAGTATATTCATTTCCTCCCAGAAGATGTCCAATAAGATATGTTGGCTATCACAGATAAAATTAAATTTTATATATAATATAAAAATTAATTTTTAACATTTTTTAATATTGGATATAAACTTAAAATCATATAAATCTATTAGACACAAAATAAAAAATGTAGTGACATATTACACAGCTTTTAAAGTTTAAGAATCATATAGACACATAATTAAAGTTTTATTTAATTTTATTATTTTTTAGAAACATATTTAGAGTTCATTAACTAAACTTCTAATTTTGTATGAAATTGTGCCTTAGCCTAAAGTTCTTGGCCATTAGTGAGGAGGCTTGTGTATTGAACTATGACTAGTTTATTTTTTTAAAAAATATATATATATATATGATAACAAATAATATTTAAATCTCAAGATTTGAGAAATATCTTTAAAAAAAATCTTTTAACTAATTTAGCATTAAGAAATGTGAATATAAATAATATATATAACTTTTACAATTAATACAAAAATTACAAAGCATTTTAACCATATTTACAGAAATTACTAAAAAAAAAAAAAAGTTAATTAGGGAATTGCATATAAAGTAATTAGATTCTTTTCTTGATATGATTATAATCATACTACGCCATTAAAAATGAACCACGTGTAAAGCAAATAAGTATCAGATTGATATTAAGTGAAATCAATTGCAGAGGATCAAAACCCATTAGGGTTTTTAAGTTTGGGTTTATTGCAGCCTCATCTCTCTGCCGCAGTGGCTAGGGTTTTCTTTCACCCAATTGTCCAATTTCTCTGACTTTCACACTCTTTTGCTCTCACTGGTTTTCTTGCTCTTGAACTCAATCCTTTCTCAAATTTCTATAGCTATCTTCAATCGGCGGGTTCTTCATGGATCTCAGTAATTTCTGAGAAAGTTTTCGTTTGTGGGGTTGCTTTTCACTTTGCAGTTCGTCGTCTGGGTGTCAGTTGCAAGTTCTAGGTTGAACAGATATGACAACCATGAACCCTTTTGATCTCTTGGTCGACGACGACAACGAGGACCCTAATCAGCTTGCTTCTGCTCAGCGGTCCGCTCCGCCTCTCCCGTCTAAGAAAGCCCCTGCTCCGGTTCAGCCTGCCAAACCGGCTAAGCTTCCTTCCAAGCCGCTCCCTCCTGCTCAGGCTGGTGGGTTTTGTTTCTTGACTTATACTCTTGTTTATTTGTCTGTTTTTTTTCTTTTCGGTTTTGTGATTTGTTTGAATGTGAAGTAGAAACGATTAACTTTTCAATCCGTTCGCCTATTATTTTGCCATCTATATTGTGTTTTCCCTTTCTGGGACTTCTGGTAATGAGTTCTACTTTGTTGTAATGCTCGACTTGATTTATTGTGAAGTTCCTTTGTAGTTCTGTTGTTTCTTATTTGTTTTTTTTTTAATTGAGCCGATTGTATAAGATAATGTATGGTGCTTTTCTGCCCTGCGATTGATTGGTAAAGCTGAGTTTTGTTACAGTAATTTTAATGTGAATACAAGTGTATTGATAATGATATTATTTTTTTTGAATTTATGTCCTATCTGCATTGACAATGATTTGAAAAGAATATTAGTAGTTCTTATTATTCATCCTTGATGGTCTTTTTGTAAATGCTAAGACGAAGTTAGAAGTTTGAACAAAATTTAAAATGGGATCGATATATTGAAAATATGCTATTGGAATAGATAATTACTTTGTTGTGGATATCATATAAAAGGAGGTCCTTTATGCTTCCTTCATTGGTATATTGAACTTCAATTTCCCATGCTATATAACTGCCTTGGGAGGAGCAGGTAAATCTGAAGAGGTATTTGCATAAGTAGTCAATACTGCAGTTCCTTTCTATTAGTATAATGTTGAAAGTTAAGATTCATGATGCTGATTTTAATAATGTTAAAAGCGTAGTCGGTAATTCACGAATGTTATCTGGTTGAATTCTTTTTCTTTTTCTTATCAATATGACTTTGATTTTCTTTAATATAATCTAACTTTGGGTATTATTATCATTTTTATTTATGACCAGTTAGGGAGTCAAAGAATGAAAATAGCCGTGGTCGTGGAGGTGGTCGTGGCTTTGGGCGAGGGCGTGGTGGTGGTGGAGGATTCAATAGAGACTCAGCCAACTATGAAAATGGTGGCAGGAATGGATTCTCTGATCGTTACCAGGCACCCGAGGATGGTGAAAAGGCAGCTGAAAGGCGTGGTTATGGTGGCCCCCGTGGTTCTTTCCGTGGTCCTCGTCGTGGAGGCTTGAGCAATGGTGAAACGGAAGAAGGAGAACGACCCCGAAGAGTATATGAACGCCGCAGTGGAACTGGACGTGGGTCAGTATATTCTTTACTGGGACACCTAGTTTCCAGTTTGATCAATTTATCTGAAAAATTTCTATAGTTATCTTACCCTAAGCTGGTTGTTTTGATTTCAGAAATGAGTTTAAGCGTGATGGGGCTGGTCGAAGGAACTGGGGAGCTCCTGGTGATGAAAATGCCCCGTAAGTACACCTGTCCAATTGTGTGAGACATTAATTGATTTGATTATGTAGCTCTGATATTTATTTGGACTTATGGATATAAGGGATGTGGAAGAGCCTGTTGCTGAAAATGAGAAGAATGTTGCTCCAGAGCAACAATTGGGAGAGGATGGAGTTGCCGATGATAACAACAAGGCCGAGGAGGCTGTGAAGGAACCAGAAGAGAAGGAGCCTGAGGACAAGGTAAGAACTCTTAGTTTCTAGTATTGATATATAGTTTAGTCTGTCATGCCAATTGGCTATATAATTGCTTCCACTATCTTCTTACAGGAGATGACCCTCAAAGAGTACGAGAAGCTCCGAGAAGAGAGTAGGAAACTGCTGGCAAAGACTGAGGTGAGGAAGGCCGAAGTGGATGAGGAATTAGAGAACATGCAGCAGCTTTCCAGCAAGAAAACCAATGATGAAATATTTGCTAAATTGGTGAGGGCTTATCTCCTGTTACTATTACAATTCCAATTTTAGCTCTGCTTTTGTTAACACTACAAAATTTTCTGGTCAGGGTACTGATAAGGATAAGCGCAAGGACATTGCTGACAAGGAGGAGAAAGCTAAGAAAGTATGTATTGTTCTTCGAGAACTCGTTACTGGCTGATCTTTACGAAACTACATATATTATAAATTAACCTAAAATACTGTTTTGTTTTTTAAAAGAACTGTGTTGCCTTATTAGTTGAAGAAGTTTGCAGTTTTGGGTTAAATTTTTCTTGGCCTTTTTTTTTTCACATTGTATGTGATGTACAGAAGATGATCTGAACCACCTCTGTTTCACCTGTTAGTTTTGTTCTCTCATTGTTCGCTCATAGAGAATTTATAGCGTGTGGAACGACCTGACTTGAACAGATCTCATCTTCTATAGGTTGTGTTGGACTGTGTCCTTGAGTTCTGAATTCTAACGTTATGGAATTCAGTTTTCTTATTTATTATGTAAGTGCTACTCTACAATGTATAAGATGTCTCTAGTGGTGTTCGTACCGTTACTGTGGTTTAAGCCCAGCCATGGCTATTGTAGTGAGTGAAATATCTGCTACTCGTGTTCTTTCTGCACTTGCTTTTTATATAACTTATCTGATTGAAGTAACTGTTTTTGATTGTAGTCTGTGACTATAACTGAGTTCCTGAAGCCTGCGGAAGGCGAGAGGTACTACAACCCCGGTGGTCGTGGTAGAGGCCGTGGGCGAGGCTCTAGAGGTGGGTTCAATAACGGAAGCAACAGAATGAATGTGGCAGCCCCCTCCATTGAAGATCCCGGGCAGTTCCCTTCATTGAGTGCTAAGTGAGAATTTTCCCACTTAAAATCCCTATTTTGTCACTACATTTTAAAGTTTTCTTGAGATAATCAGATCAGGATTTTTGAGTTACAATTACCAACAGGATATTCTGAAACTCCCTCTAATGCTCTGCTATGTAGTGTAAATCTTGGATGTTATGGTCTTGAACGGTCGTAAGTTATGCATCAATTTTGATTTTGCTGAAGGATGTTTATTATTATTACTATTATTATTATTTTAGTTCTCAAATTTTGCCATTTATAGTGTCTTCTGTTCTCTCTTCACTGTTTCTTTTTCAATGTGGGGATATACCTTTCTAAGTATGCTCTTCATGGATGTGATGTTCTCTTCTTCTCTGTAGTTGTAAATGTGTTTCCTTTGTCTCTTCACTTTCTACTTTCTTGATGTCTCTTTTGTTTTTAAAAGAAAAGGAAGGTTCTCTGCAAATAATCAGATTTCTAGGCCCTGTTTTGACTTAAAAATTTTCTATTTTTGTGTTAGTCTTAAACAAGATATTATTATGGTTGTAACTAGAACAAGTTTGAACTTGTCGTGAAAAGATGGGAGTTTTATGTAAACTTATTCTCTAACACAATCTCACCGAGGAAGAATAATTAGTAGAGAGTTTTGCATTCTTCAATGGAGTGTTTAAATTAATTCAAAATTTTAAACTGATACAGTTTCATTCAGGAAAGGTATGAAATTATTTTTTTCTAAGGTATTATTATTAGATTTTAATACTTAGGGCTTGTTGTATGGATGAACCATTGAATAAGGTTCAAATAAAATTTGATCACTCTAAAAATAGTTGTTTTTTTAATAATCATGAAGTGAAATTATGGAATGACTTGTATACATAGAGTCTATCACCGATAAATTTTGTTATATTTACATTTCTTTAAAATATTGTTATATGTTTAATGATTAACTTTAAAAATGCTACTCAGTGTAATTACCTTACATTTTTTGAATTCATTATTGTCCAAATATTTTTAGTTTTGAGCTATACAATTAACAATTATTTTCTTTTCAGTCTAACAATGGAAGTTGAGGTTCAAACCCTCAAGGTTTTTTTTTTCTTCTTCTCCCCTTTTATTATCTTTTAGAATCAACCTATCAACCTTCCTTATTAGAATGTGACCATCTTCGTCCATTCATTTTTATTTATATTTTAATTTTAGATTTGAGATTTAGTATCTTGTTCATTCATTAAATTTTTTTTTAAATGTAGCCATAAATTTGAATTAAAATATTTTCATTATGTCTGAAATTTATGTTAAAATTTGACAAATAAGAATTAAAATGACCATTTTTAAAGTATTTTGACCAATATTGATATCTTAAAAATACCGGACCAAAATGAATTAAAGCTAAATGTACAAGAATGAAATGTTTTTTAGATTATAAGTACCAAGACCAATTACCATTGAGGTAAATTTACTTTTGTCGATAAGCATCTTGTTGATTTTACCTATATCTTTTTTTTTTTAAATTATTAATTGTTTTTAGGTTATAATTAATTAATTTTACATTATTTTAATGACATGACTTGATTATTTGTTAACTTACAATATTAATCATTATTAATAATTAAATAATTGGTTGAAATACGATATTGTTTTTGGTTTTGTTGGATATTTATAGTGAAAGAAAGTAAGGTTTTCGTGAATATTTGAAACATAAAAAATTAGATTTAATTATGTAGATTAAATTAATTGTTGGAAACTTCAAATTGGATTGAAACCATCAAATTAAGATGATGTTTCCGGTACAAATTTAAATGAAAGTTAAATTTGTAGTTTCTTCCATTTGAATGAGTTATGTTTGGTTTTGTCAGGTAACAACTAAATTAAGTTAAATTTGTCAAATGTTTCAATTTTTGTATTTAGCAACTTGTTTCTTCATTTGTAGTATCCCACCTCAAATTGAAGGATTCTCTCCTTTATTTCTTTCTTTCTATTCATCTTGTGTTAAGTTGAGAGCAAGTATCCAAGAGTTCTGCCAGATCCGAGTAGTTCGAGGTTGCAGTTCTACCGGAGTTAGTCGTTGTAACCTGCTGAGACGATCGTTGTAATCTGCTTGCATCCAGTGTAGAGCGAATAATTGTCTTTAGTCTGGAGTGTTTAGATGATTTTGAGCTGTAGAGATTGAATTTCGAGCTGAAACTTTGAAGTTAGTACATTTCTTAACAACTTGCATGAAGGATGTTTGAGCTAATTATGATAGGAAACGGGTGAAAATGTAGGTGGAAGTGACTAGTTTGAATTTCGCATCAGTCTGGAGAGGCTTATGTTTTGTTGATTTCAGGCAACTCAATGGTTGTCAAAGCTTCAAACTTTTAGGTAAGCTTGTAGAGTTAGTCGTGAGTTATTTACAAAAAAATTGAGTTAATTTGGTTTACAATTGAGTACAAACAAGTTGATGAAAAATTGATGCAAATCTGAGGGAGAGTGTGACAGCTTATCAGAACTGTGCCTTGACTATGTTTTGAATCTCTAAAGGTTTTAAGGTTTTTGTTATTTTGATTCATAAGCCTTGTTACACATTTTGTTGGTTGAATATCATACATTGTGTATACTTTTTCTAGTTGAACTGTAATCAGTTTGCTAGAGTATTCAGTTCATATATACCATTTCCCCCAACAATCTGAAGACAGTTAGTCATATCTAAACTGATGGCTGCAAACTCCTCCACCAATGTTGCTACTTCTTCCATGATGGGATTGCCCATTGTCAAACCCCATGTTGAAAAACTAGAGAAGTTCAAAGGAGACAATTTCAAAAGATGGCAACAAAAGATGATCTTCTACCTCACCACGTTGAATCTTGCTCATATTTTGAAGGAAGAATGCCCAGTTACCCCACCAGAAGTTGTAACTCCTGAAACGGAAACCGCGAAGCAAGCACAGATGCATTCAGACTTCCTATGCCGTAATTATATACTTAGTGGTCTTGAGAACACTTTGTATAATGTCTATTGAAAATGCCTACAATACATCAAAACTATTATGGGAGTCATTAGACCAGAAGTACAAACTAGAAGATGTTGGTACTAAGAAATTACTTGTAGGAAAATTCTTAGATTACAAGATGATTGATACCAAGTTGGTAGTCAATCAGATGTAAGAACTGCAAATTATCATCAGCGATTTGCAAAGTGAAGGATTGGACATCAATGGGCCATTCCAAGTTGTTGCTGTGATTAAAAAGTTGCCTCCTTCCTGGAAGGTCTTCAAATGCTATCTTAAACACAAGTGAAAGGAGTTATCCATAGAGAATCTTGTGGTGAAATTCTATATAGAAGAGGATAACATAAAAGGAGATAAAACTCCAGTGGAAGTTGAAGCTAAAGCTCATGTTATCGAAGCTTCAAGGCATAAACCCAAGAAGCATAATTTCAAGAAGAAAAATGTGAATCATGGGTCAAGGAATGATGCAACCAAGCATATTCGAGGAAATTGTTGGGTTTGTGGTAAGAGCAACCATACTGCTGCAATGTGCAAACACAAGAAGGGACAAAGTTCTAACAATCAAGCCAACGTCGTGGAAAATGACTATCTGGTTGCCGTCATTTCTGAGGTAAATATGGCTTCAGATACCAAAGGTTGGTGGATTGATACCGCTGCTACTAGGCACATTTGTAAGGACAAGTCATTGTTTATTACATATGAGAAGTTAGATGGCAGTGATAAGTTGTACATGGAAAATGCTTCAACTGCCTCAGTGGAAGGATAAGGGAAGGTCCTACTGAAATGGACTTCCGAAAAAATACTTACCCTTAATAATGTGTGCTATGTGCCAGAGATTTGAAAGAATCTAGTGTCAGGAACTCTACTTAACAAAAATGGGTCAAACTTGTATTTGAGTCAGATAAAATTATTCTGACAAAGAGGGTATGTATGTAGGAAAAGGCTATCTAAGTAATAGCATGTTCAAACTGAATGTACTGGCACAAATGCCAAAGAATAATAATAATACCAATTATTCTGCTTATATTGTTGAGTTGTGTGATGTGTGGCATTCTAGATTGAGGCATGTCAATTATTGTTCTTTAAATAGAATGGTAAGTTTAGGACTACTGCCGAATTTTAACATTGATAATAGACACAAATGTGAAGTTTGTGTTGAATCAATGTTTACTAGAAAGTCATTTTCATTTGTGGAAAGAAGTAATGAGTTACTTGATTTATTCCACAGTGATGTATGTGACATGAAAAGTACTCCCACAAGAGGTGGTAAGAGATATTTTGTCACGTTCATTGATGATTATAGTAAATTTTGCTATGTGTATTCATTACATAGTAAAGATGAGATCTTTAATGTTTGTAAAACATATAAGGCAGAATTTGAAAATCAACTAGACAAGAAAATTAAGGTGCTTAGATCAGATAGAGGTGGTGAATATGAATCATCATCACTTTATGATTTTTGTAAAGTTAATGGTATAATCCATCAAACTACAACACCTTATACACGACAACAAAATGGTGTAGCTGAAAGAAAAAATTGAACTTTAAAGGACATGGTTAATTGCATGTTAAATAGTTCAAGTTTACCTCATAATTTGTGGGGGGAAGCTTTGCTTATAGCAAATTTTATACTAAATAGAATTCTACATAAAAAGATTAATAAGTCACCTTATGAAGTGTGGAATGGAAAGTTACCCTCATATAAAATGATGAATGTGTGGGGGTGTTTGCAAAAAGGACAGAACTTGGACCTAAGACAATTGATTGTGTCTTTATAGGCCATGCAATGCATAATGCTACTTATAGATTCATGGTGATTAAATCAGAAGTATCTGATATTAATTACATACCATCATGGAATCTATTGAAGCTGAATTCTTTGAGGATATATTTCCTTTAATGAGGAAAGACATAAAATTATTGGTGCCAAAAGAATTAATGAGGCTATCTTCGAAAGGTCAAAACGATCAGAATACTGAGTCTGAACCTAGAAGAAGCAAAAGATATAAGAAAGCTACTTCTTTTGGACCTGATTTCATAACCTATATATGATAGAAGGTGAGCCTCAAACTTTTCAAGAAGCTGTATCATCTCCTGATGCCCTTTATTGGAAGGAAGCTATCAACAGTGAGCTATAATCCATTTTACAGAACAACACTTGGGTATTGGTTGATTTACCTCCTGGAAGTAAACCAATTGGGAGTAAATAGATTTTTAAGAAAAAGCTAAAGGCTGATGGCACAATTGATAAGTATAAAGCCCGCTTAGTAGCTAAAGGCTTTCTCCAAAAGAAAGGGTTAGGTTTTTTTGATAACTATTCTCCAGTGACGAAGATTACATCTATAAGGATGTTAATGGCAATGGCAGTTTTACAAAATTTGGAAATACACCAAATGGATGTAAAAACTGCATTCTTAAATGGAGATTTAGATGAAGAAATTTATATGGAACAACCTGAAGGGTTTGTTGTTAAAGGACTTGAAAACAAAGTTTGTAAACTTGTCAAGTCTCTTTATGGGTTGAAACAAACACCTAAACAATGACATGAAAAGTTTGATCACACTATTTTATCAAATGGATTTAAGATCAATAAGTGTGATAAATGTGTCTATGTTAACACCATAGATCAAGAGTATGCCATTGTTTGCTTGTATGTGGATGATATGTTAATAATGGGCACAAATAGAAGTGTCATTGATTCCATTAAAAGGATATTGAAATCCAACTTTGATATGAAAAACCTTGGTCTTGCTGATGTTATCCTTGGAATTCGAATAACAAGAAATTCAAGTGGATACATACTTTCTCAATCTCACTATATAGAGAAAGTGCTGAGAAAATTTGATCATTTTGAGAGTAAGCCGGTTGTTACTCCATTTGATCTAAATTGTAAGTTGAAGAAAAACAATGATGAAGTCGTGTCTTCTTTAGAGGAGTGATGACATAATACTCTTAATCAATATTACCTATGTGAGAGTAGAAGTAGAGTCGCTTCTATGAGAACTTTTCAAATGACTTATGTTCTCTAAAGCTCTCATGAATTCAAGGTTTTTTCCAGGACCAAAATGGACACAAACATATAAAACTCAAAGATACAAGATGAGTTGTGTGTGATATCTATTGTCTCAATTCACCAATGAGAAGGATAGTTCTAGAGGTTGGTCTCACTATTTCTTCGGTAAATTCGATGGATATTCACTAACGAAGGTTCAAGTCCAACAGATACCTCTCCTAATGCATAGCTTGTCTATTTGCTCTTTCAACTGCCTTGTTTTATTTTTCTCACTTTCTTTCATGTGGGAGATTGTTGGATATTTATAGTGAAAGAAAGTAAGATTTGAGTGAATATTTGAAACATGAAAATTGAATTTAATTGTGTATATTAAATTAATTGTTGGAAACTTCAAATTGGATTGAAACCATCAAATTAAGATTATGTTTCATGTACAAATTTAACATGTATGAAAGTTAAATTTGTAGTTTCTTCAATTTGAATGAGTTATGTGTGGTTTTTGTCAAGTAACAACTAAATTAAGTTAAATTTGTCAAATATTTCAATTTTTGTATTTATTTGATTTTATTTTGTATTGTGAAGAGTTACTAGATTGCTAGCCTATAAATAGCAACTAGTTTCTTCATTTGCAGCATCCCACTTCAAATTGAAGCATTCTCTCATTTCTTTCTTTCTTTCTTTCTATTCATCTTGTGTTAAGTTGAGAGCAAGTATTCAAGAGTTTTGCTAGATCCGTGTAGTTCGAGGATGCAGTTCTAGAGTTAGTCGTTGTATCCTGCTGAGACGATCGCTTAGTCTGCTTGCTCCGATGTAGAGCGAATAATTGTCTTCAAGACAACGCTTATCAGAAGCGTGCCTCGACTATGTTCTGAATCTCCAAAGGTTTTGAGGTTTTTGTTATTTTGATTCATAAGCCTGGTTACACATCTTGTTGGTTGAATATCATACATTGCGTGTACTTTTTCTAGTTGAGTTGTAATTAGTTTGCTAGTGTATTCAGTTCATATATACCATTTCCCCCAACAAGTTTTTGGTACATGTAGTTTCGGAATGTTCAATTTAATCTTTATACTTTCAGGGTGTTGTATTCAAAATGTCCATTTTTTTTTTTTGTCACTCAATCAAATTTTTGTGGCCACTTATAAGAACCAATTTGATATCTTAAAAGTAGAGACTAAAATGAATCAAATTCAAAAGTACAAGGACCAAATTAATATTTAAATCTAAAAAAATCTATCTATATTTTATTACTCCCAAATTAATATTTAAATCTAAAAATATCTATTCTATATTTTATTACGCTATATATAAAAGACACAAAGACCGGAGATACTTCGAATTCAAATTATGTCCTTTCAATATAAAATATGTGTCAAATATACCATTTTGTTCACTTTTAATATAAAATATGTGTCAAATATACCATTTTGTTCACTTTTAATATAAAATATGTGTCAAATATACCATTTTGTTAGTGAACAATCCTCTCTACTTCATTAATAATCTAGTTTCCATAATTGAAAAGAATGTATTTGTGTTTGATCTCTATTCTTCGAATGTTTTATATTTCTAATTTCTTTACTTCATATTCATAGCATCCCTTGGTTGAAAATCACCTAACATTTAAAACTCTGAAGCAAATACTTTATATTAAAACCAATTAAATTTTTTTTGTCAATTAAGCTCCACATGTATCTTCTACTAGAAGAAAGCTAGAATTTTCTTCCGTTTTTTAGCCACATACCTTGTACCAAAACTAACTAAAATTTTATTAACTTTTAACGACAAAAAATACCTTCTCTACTAAAGAGAATTTAAATCTTCGTTAGATACCTTGTAACAACTAAAAAATATAACTAAAAAAAAAACCTAAAATGAGCCTTCTAAATATGTACTGAGCTATGCAAATACCTTGTATTAAAAATAATTAAAATCTTCATTAATTGAAACACACAAATATCTTGTACTTTTATTTTAGCAGATGGGTCATATGGAATCTAACCTCAAACCCCTTGAACTCATCCATTTACAAAATGAACTTCAATTTGATTCATCTCCTCATTTTGAGTTTAAGTCCTTGAACCGGTTGCTTTGATCCGTGCATTGTTGTCTTTATTTCGATTTACCCTCCCAATTTGGTTCAAAAGCTTGCAAAAACTAGATGAGTTTGGTACAAAAGCTTTCAAAACTAGAGGATAACAAATGCTCGCATGAAGGAAATTCAATAATTTCATTGAATCTCAAGAGAGAGATTAGTACAAAAAAAGTAAAATCAAGAAAGAAATTGTAAAATTAAAAAAAAAAAAAAAAAGACATGTGAAAACCGAGTTGGATCGATCTAACAAATAAAACAAATCTACAATAGCAATTCAAAATTTTTAATAAAATGTGAAATAGAAAGATATTAAATATAAGATTGTATAGTTTAACTACATCCTACAACTTATATTACATGTATTAAACTTTATATTTCCACGTGTGGCCATAAATCAAAGAATTTTGTTTTTGGACATTAAACTGGCCTTTTATTTTGGCCATACAGTACAATGTTCCAAAATTTTAAATGTAGCCAAATTAAAATGATAAATTTTAGGGAAAATAGAAATTTTAGAAAATATACATGTTAAATAGTAATATAATAAATAGTTATATCCGATAGCTGCATAATCCGTTGTAGTTTAGTTGGTTAGGATATTCGACTCTCACCCGAAAGACCCGAGTTCAAATCCCGGCAACGGAATTCTTTTTTTTTTTTTTTTTTTTTTTTTTTTTTTTTTTTTTTTTTTTAATTTTCAATTTCTTGACCATACCTTTGTTCTCAATGACAAAAAAAAGTTATGTTACATTATAAATTTGGTCCTCATAATTTCGAAAAAATTAAAATTTAATTCTTATAGTTCAATAAAACTTCATAAATAGTTCTTATGATTTGATCGCATAATTTATAGGGATCAAATTTGCAATTTAACAAAAGAATAAAAAATGAAAATGGATAATATAAAGTCAACATAGTCAACAAAAATAACGTCATTGATTTAAGATTGTAATATGTTGCTAATATCTATATCCATACCATATTAAAAGAAGCTTAAAGGAATAGAAAATTTTGAGGTCTTTTTTACTTCTTTTAATTTTAACTAGTCAAAAAACACGTGAAATTCACCTGAAATATTGTAGTTTTAATTAAATTTGGTAAGAAATAGTGGATATCTATCATGTACCAAAAATATAATTATATACACTTTTGTTTAATTCCTATAACCTTCTAAAAGTTAGGTATTTAAACAATTTATTATAAGCTTATCATATTATCGCATCTCTATCTCATCTCAAATAGTTGCGTCATGCTAATTACACCTAGAAAATATAGAACTTTAATTTTTAAATATATTAAGAATATTTTGTAAACTAAATATTAGGAAATGTTATTTCCATTGTCTTTTGGAGGAATACCTACTTACATCCTACCAACTAAAATTATTATTAAATAAACGTTTGTTATCATCAAAAACATATGATATGATTAAAGCTCATAAAGCTAACAATCTCTCAAAAATGACAAACTACATAAGAAAAATATATCAAAGTAGAATATGCGTAAGAATATTGAAATAATTCAAGCATATTCAATTATTAAAGAACACATATATTTTTCTAATTAAATTCTCCCCTGAAGCTCTCACTCAAAATAATAATCAAAGTACTTAATTGAGGATAAGTAACATAAACTCATTGTTACAAAAAATAAAATAAAATAAAATAATAATAATAATAATAATAATAATAGCTCCCCTAAATATGTGAATTAGGTAAGTAATAACATATATCAATTAAGCTTCTTATAAATAAATATCACAAACTGAAATCAATCATGATTAGTACAAGAAGCATCTTATTTTGAAGAGGCATTTGCTCCCTTAAAAATTAGCATACTAAAAAAAAATGTGTAAAGAAAATATCATGGAGTTTCTTATATCAACATAAACATAAACAATAATTTCAATTTAATCACTTTTTCAAATACTCAAAAATCCACAATAAACAGAACATTAAACAATATATTCCATAGAAGACTTTAGAACATATCAAATGTGGAAATACATCTTAAAAAATCATCACACATGCTATCTAATAAAATAAAAAATAAAAAAAAAAGTTAAGCAACATGGGATACCAATTAAAAGGATGCATGAAATAAAGTCATTAAATTAACTTCAAAAGTGTTTCATTACCACACACCAAGTAATAATAATCAAATTCATTGAACAAACTTAATTCACACAAGAGGATCACTGCAAGCAAATGATAGATTATACCAAATGTTAACAAGATATCAATTATGTCTTTCTCCATATATATACTAATGTGAGAGACAAACAAAAAAAAAAACATCAATATCATGATCAATATAATACACAATTAATAAGGATTCAATAAAAATATATAATTTTCAAAAGAAATTACTATAAATAAAAAAAAAATATCAAACTATTTACCAATATAGAAAAGTTTTACTTTTTATCCACGATAGAATAGAATTTTATCGCTGTCTATCACTTATCGCATTCTATCGCTGATAGACAATAAATTTTTTTTGTATTCATAAATAGTTTGACTCATTTTTCTAGTCATGATTTCAAACATTTTCTTTAAAAGAAATATTAAAAAAAGCTTTTCCTTTCACCTTGTAATCACTTTAAACAAAAATCAAATTTCATTTAAAAGCAAATCAAAGTTTAAATTCACAACCAATAAGAATTCAAAGGAAAGATAAATAAATTCAAGTACTTTCTCTTTTCTTGTTAATAGATTTAACAATTCAAAAACACATTGAGGCTTTAAACCAAGTCATGAAAATATGTAAGCTTTAATTTAAGAATAAATTGTTAAATTCATAAAGCTTTTGAAAAATTCTTAAATATTTTCAAAATGTTTTTTATGGCATGCAAAATTAACACAATTATAGTAATAGATTTAAAATTTTCATTTAAGCAATTATAGAATATAGATAAATCAATAGCACATAATTTAGTAATAAAGCTAAGATGAGTTTGAAGAAGATATTTATACTAAACTCATTGATGATTAATCAAATTGGTATATATGCTTCTATCATGAATAGAATAGTATTATTGTACCAATATTTTTGTATCATTGATACAATTCTATCAAGGGAATATAATAGTCTATCAATAAAAACACATTATCACTAATAGGTCAAATTCTTCATCATTGAAGTCTACTAGTGATAGGCTTCAATCATAAAACATGTAGTATGTTAACGATCGACTTCTATCACTCACTATTACTGATAGACTTTAATCACAATAATTTCTCCTTGTTTTGTATTTTTGTAATTTATATTAGTATACATCTTAGTTGTTGTTTCTTAACTATTTGTTTAACAATTGGACTAAGTAATGAACACTACGCCAACTGAGAGTATTGAAAAAGGAACAAAATTAAAAGAAGTATGCTTAAAGGAAGAGAATCCATCTAAAAAAGAAACAAGAATCTGTCTATTAGTGAGCATTGCATTCTATCAATGAAGAGATCAATAACTCAATAATGTTGATAAACCATTTGCATTGAAAATATTCAACTACTATACAAAGAGCTTAATAATGTTGACATACCACTATAAGTGAGAGGTCTTTCATTAATAGATTCTTATCATTGATAAAATTCCATACCTATACATTATGATTACAAATGAATTTCTTCATTGTTGAAATTTATCATCAACGATAAGAGTCTATTACTGATAGACTTCTATCACAAAACATGTAGTTCATCAGTGATAGACTGCTATCATATTGATAAACTTGTAAAATGACATATTATATAATTATGACTGAATTCTACCCCTAATAGACTTTTATTACCGATTGAAAAGTATCAATTATCGATGCCTATCACACAATAGACTTTCCTTATTGATAGAATTATATTTGTTTTGAAGCCTATCACACAATAGACTTCAACCATAGATAGTTTAGTCCAATCATAAACTTGTACTATTGATAGAATTATGTATGTATTGAAGTCTATAAGTGTTGCTAATAGACTTGTATTATTCATAGAATTAAATATGTATTAAAGTCTATTATTGACTATCACTAATAATATTCTATTATTAATAGAATTCTATCGGTATTGAACTTCTATTATTGATAGAGTTTTATATATGTATTAATATTTATCAAAAAATGACTAATAGAATTATATATGTATTGATATTTATCTAACATTAAAAAAAAAATTGTATTTGTACTAAAGTCTATTCGTGGCTATCATTAATAGACCTCTATTATTGATAGAATTCTAAATGTATCAAAGTCTATTATTGACTATTACTGATAAATTTTTTAGTGGTAATCAATATAAACGAAATTCTATAAGTGATAAACGTTTTTCAAACAGTTGTATGATATTGTTGGGAATTTAGCTTAGGGATAGTGTGCCTGCTGCTATAACTTTAGGCATGGGTATGAATGTTGCTCATATAGAATCAAAACAAGAACAAGAAATGGTTAGTCAGATTAGCCAATTAAATGGTTTTTCAACTTGAATATCAGCAAGGAATAACCATGGAGTAGACACTTAATCTTCACTGTACATTCCAATAACTGAGTTGGAAAATGCAAGATCTACTGAAAAACAATATTTCCCTAATAAATTGTAAAAAAACAATATTAAAAAAGAATCCATGGTTGTTGGAATCCAAAATTAAAAAACAATAATATTTCCCTAATATGAAAAATGGGAGTGGCCTTTGGAAAAGCTGTCAAAGTTGGTGGTGGATGGTTTCCCACTTATCCAAGTTCCTTTGGTCTATCGTCTCCTATTTTAGCAGATTTAGTGGTCTTTCATCTTACTTTACTGATAGACTTTGTTATATTTACAATTTTTTTAAAATGTTGTTATACACTTGATTAGTATCCCTAAAATTACTACTCAGTATAATTACCCTACATTAAATGAGCTTGACAGGCAAGATCTCTAAATTACAAAATAATTAAACTAACATATGGTTTGTATCATCTCAAAGCCAATGAGATTTTTCAACACATAATATTCAGAAGCATTATCAAAAATATATTCACTGGCAAGTTCTCAGCAAAACAAAATTACCTTAAGAGTCAGTCTTGGAATGGTCGTGAGGCATTAACAAGCTTAGCCCTTCGAGTATTCGGATCCACCTCAACTCGAAGACCGAGTTCAGCAATCTCAGGCACATCTGCAGAACCTTGAACCTCCAATTCAGATACTAACTTTTGATTTTCTAAGTTCCCTTCCAGTAAGTTCCTAACAGCCCAGATGCCCCATTCCCTCAAAAAGGGATTGTTTTCATCAGCAACACACTGCTGCAATAGCACAAACACTCCATTCTTCTTTCTAACGTCATCTTGTACATGCTTCCTTCTATATAAACAATTTGCAATGACAGCAACAATATCTCTTCGAAACCCTTTATATGGACACGACTTTAATGAGTTTGGAAGACTTGTTCTATCTTCATTCTCTGCTTGTTGAAGTGCTTTCTTTAGTATGGCCAGAGGTTCGATGTCACGGAGAATGCCCAAAAGCAAATCAATAAGTCCAAGAGAGAGAAGCACATTGACTGCATCCTCAGATACATCTTTATCTCCTTTCTTACTATCTTGCGCACAAATATCTCTTAAAATAGTGAGTGAGTACCCAAGAACATCTCCTGCAATTGTGCCTGTTGGGAGACCACTCTTGCATATTGGGGTAGAATCGATGATAGAAACAGAGCTCTGAAATATTCTATACACACACGTTGCAAAATCCTTCGGAACAGCAATATTTCCAATTTGCTCATTCAGTATCTCTGATATGATTGTCAAAAGATATGCTTGTTCTGACGAAAAGGAAATGTTACTGCATTTAGCTTTGTTGCTATCTTTATATGTCTCAATAGGGCGTAACTTAGAGAAAAGCATAGGAAAATAAGGTTCTTCTAAGCAGATTCTTGAAAGAATCAACTTCACCCAATCTTCAACAAAACCAACTGCAAAAATACCAAAATGGAGTGTGGAAACAAATGAGACTCCAAAGAGAAAATAAACGATGATAACGAAGATATATAAAAAGAAAAGATAGACCGAAAAGTTAAAGCAAATCTAATAGTTTACCTGAAGATGCAGTCCTCACAATTTCTTCAATAATAGGCAACCCTGAGTCACCACAAAATGATGCTACCAGTTCAGAGTGTCTACTACATAGGTTGTAGATGATCATACTCAAAGGATCAGAAATCTCACGATGTGGAATACGAGCAAGTAAAAGAAACTTGTCAGGGAACAATCCATGCCGAATTGCTTGTTGATGCTCTTCTCCAGCCAGTGAAACATTTGCTAGAACCTGTAGTCCTAGTCTAATGATCATACGATTGGGATCACACATCTGCATAGCATTCTGCAAAATTCTCGATACAACTCCAACTCCATTTTGCTCAATGAAAACGTTCTGGTTTCTAATTTCTCCAGCACAAAGGTTTCTTAGGAGCTTCAAGGATGACAGTAGCAGCACATCAGAAGTGTAAATGACACACTGAATCAGCTCTAGCACACAAGGAAGGATATTTTGAGAAGCCAAATTTGATCGACCCTCAATACTTTTGGAAGCTTCAATAAGGGTTTCTAAGGATGCTTCTAGGGTGCAAGAGTTTGATGCGATTACCAATTGTTGACTAATTCTTTCAGGTATGGACTGCTCAAATGATGATGAATTCTTCATTTGCTGATAGAACTACTCAGTAGGCCACAAAACAACGCTACTTTTGAATAAGAAAGGTTGAGAAATTTCCGTAGAAATCTGAAATTCAAGAGTATGAAGCAATGATTAACTATGTAAGAACAGGAGACTAGTTCACTTAAATAAACCAAAAGAACTTAGTATATGTAGTGAACTTTTTCAGCTTTTTTCAAGTTAGAATTTTTTTTCATAACTCTAAAATATTAGAAGAGTCGATGGTCATGTTTGGTTACGGTCAAATAGCAACTAAATTATGATGTTTAATTTACCACATGTAAACTGGACAGATGTTTTTCAATTTTGTTTGCTTTGATGTTGTTTGGTTTGGGTCGAAAATATTGAATCTCGTTCATAGTGTAGACTTTAGGAAATTTTCATAAATGTGCTTCTATGCTCATATTAACAGTACTTAATATTTTCCCATGCTTTAACTAACACCAAATTAACCAAGTTATTCTTTTACATTACTGTCCTCCACAAGAACTTAACGTAATTTTAAATTCCAAAACTTTCAATACTTCAACAAGGTGTCCTGAAAGTCAATTTCTTTACAAAGAAAAAAAAACTACAGTTGAAATGTCAAATTTGGAATGAATAAATATACCATGGGGCAACAGTATGAAAGGATGTATACAGCAATAGACTTTGTAAGACTTAAATTTTTAATCACTTCAGTTTTTCTTTTCCAATCCTTGCCCAAATTCATATAAACCTCTGACAGCTAAGCCCAGTCTAAAACAATTTTGTTTTTAGTTTCCTATTTCCAAACTCCAGTCCTACTTCCTCAATTTTTTTTATATGTTTTCCCTTTCATTAAAAACATATTTGAATTCTTAGAAAAAGAAATTAAAAAAGCTTTATAGTTTTCAAATTTTTGCAAAGATCTTTAAAATGTTTTTAGAAAGTAGAAGACAAAATAAAGAAACACATAAACACAAGGATGGAAGTATTTGATAACAAACAAAGAAAATACAAAGGTTACTCTTTTTGCTTCTACTTGGTCCTCCACTTCTAAATCTTTTGTAATAATAGCTTATCCCAAATTTATATAAATGCAAGGATGATTACTTTTCCTTTTCCATCAGATTGATGGCTTCGTTTATACTAATTTGATCCCAAAATCAAATTCTCCCCAAACTTAACTAACAAGTTCAACAATCTACCTCTCTACAAAGAAAGCCTTAGCATTTTGTTTGAACAGTTTCTAGACAACTATCGTTATCAAATGACTTCACTTAAAAAATTATTTCCTCCAACTCCTCTGCTAGTCTGAGGAAGACGCTTATCACAGCACTCTTCCATTACTCTGTTTGTCTCTTCCGAACTTTTATTTTGGGCAAAAAACCCACATGCTAACATTGAGATTTCTAACCAATAGCTTACATCATTTCCTTTAACCTAAACAACTAAGATTCTAAATTCCAAAATGTAACAAGACCCTTTTTGATATCGAATCCAAAGACTTGTAACCAAACAAAACAAATTGTACACCATCAAACCATACCTGCATATTTTGAGTCTCAAATTGCCAGTTTCCCTTATCTCACAAAGTGGCAAAAGTTTTTTTGTACTTTCCTTTTCCACATACCTTTATTAACGCCACTAAACTTAAGGTTTTTTTTTTTGAAGTGAAACATAACCTCAATACTCAATACACAAGGTATGACTCTATGTAACTCTTCAATCAATCTTATATTTCGAGTTGGATAATCCTTCTTTAGTGGGATCTTCCTTCACTGATTGCCATTGCTTTTAAACTCCAAAAGTTTTACTCCTGATCTAGCTAACTAAGCTAGAGTCTTTTCACCACAAGGGTATGGATGTATGACCTTACTTGAACAGATATGTTCTATAGGTTGTACAACTGTGCCCTTGAGTTCTAAAACAAGGGTATGGATGTAATCCTAGTACCTTGAGATGCCTTGCAGATAACTCTTCAATTCAAAACCAACAACTTGCTTTCTTTCTTTTTTACCAATTTCCAATCTGAGTCTCAAGAGATATTTACTTCTTTAGCTAGTAACCTTGAATCAGTCCGTCCTTCCCTTTAATTATGTCAGCATGTGCACCACTTTCATTCACATGGTTCTATATACATCACTTTCATAAACACAAAACCCACTGGGCGTGCATCACTTTCATACACTCAGGTCTCTCTAGGTATGTATCATTCTCATACACATCCACCCTAGAACATCACTTTCATGCACTAGAAGCCCTTGGTCATGCACCACTTTCATGCAATTAAATCATTGAGGAAAAAGGAGGAAAACCATTCATCATTTTCATAACTTTAAGGAGCATATTCACACATACATGAGGTCCACATAGAAAATCGGTTTCACAATGTGTGCAACATAGTAGACCATTCACACGTAACTTTACAATCATGACACACATAACATGACATAGATGACTTTCAAAAACCACAGTGTATACAATTCATGCCTCAATCACTTGGGGAAAATTTTGTAGATGGCGCTCATAAATCAAAGCATTCAAATTCATGGCATTTAAAATACATGACTTTCATGGTTCACAACTAACTCAAGTAATCACATAAACACCCAACTTTTCTCTTGGGCATTCCAACAATAAGATCACTTACCTCAAAATTGGGCCTCTAATATCAATGAAATAATCCTCCTTTAGCTTACGGAAGTTTGCCCCCAATCCTATAACATGACTAGAATTAGTTCCAACAATGAAACCCAAATAAATATTGTAAATTGACTCTAGCAAGGCCTTAAAGAATTACCCAAAGAAATTTTTTATTGGAAGTTGCCTCCCATCCTCAAATGGAGGTTCTGAACCATCAAATTTTCTCTCAAAGTCGCCATTACCATAACTTAATCAAGCAAACAGAAACTGTCCATAAAAATTCTGAAATTTGAAACTCAACCAAAACACCCCAATTGAATTGAAAACGACTATTGCCAATGAAAACTGTAACGACCTGACTTTCTAAGACTACTAATATGGCCGTTACTACATGCATGCATGAATTTCAAAGCAAAAACTCTTTAGCAATTTTAACTAAAATCAAATAACTTCACAAAATAAATAACTTCAATAGGATAAGAATTCAAATCACTCCAAAACCTTTGTAAAGAATCCCTTTGAAAAACATAAGTTTAGAACATAGAAATAACTAAATGTTTTAAGTGTGCAAATAATAAAAAATCCAAGTTCAAACATTCAATGACTGACAACTAAATCATGAAAGATAGACATGAGTGAAAGCTTCTAACTAGTCAAATTGGCACGGTCACGGATTCTTCTTATAATGCGCCGATACGTCCTTTCCTTTACCTAAAAACATAAAATATGAAAGGGTGAGCATATAAAATACTCAATAAGTAACCCCACTACCAGCGTCAGGCTATGCATTAATATCCAATAAATGCATTCATACTAGTGGGACATGCATACTGTAGTCTGTAACTTATCATGGATGATCATCTAAGTAAACAATTTAACCCGCCCTACCGTAGGTGAGATGTACCCATAAAATCTAGTGAATCCCGACGGAAACACAAACTTCTATCTGGTGAACTTGAAGGAACACATACCTCTATCTGGTGAACCTGAAGGAACACATACCTCTATCTGGTGAACCCGAAGGAACACAAACCACTAGTGAACCTGAAGGAACACAAACCTCTGGTGAACCGAAGGATCACAACCTCTAGTGAACCCGTAGGATCACAAACCTCTGATGGTGTACATCACTATGGTTAGGAGGGCAATTATCACTAATAGTATTAACTTGCATCATACATAAGGGTCCCACAACATGGAAACATAAAATATCTCATGAAAGTAATATCGTGCTCATACATCCTCTTTAATCATGTAAAACATATCAAGCATACTTAGACAAGCCAAAAATAACTTGCTAACTATGTCAACTAGCACACAGTTCCAATAGTAAGATTACTGACCTCCAATTTGAGGCCAAATATTTATCCAAGCAAACCAATCTCCCCTCCTCTAGTATTCACAAACTCTTAATCAAATCCTAGGACATGAACCAAAATTAAACTTAACCTTTATGCCTAATTCCAAACATTCAATCATGCCAAAATAACCAACACAACTTACCCAAAAGTATTTGGTCCAACTTACTTCCCACTGTGCACAAAGATTTGAATCTACATATAAATCACCATTAAGGGTCTTACATCAATCATAAACCAATTCAAAAGGATTTTAGGAACATAAATCACTTACCAAGCAATGCCAAAACCGATCTCGAACCTGTTGGACAGCACACTAACGACCTCCAAAGAATTGAATTGATGCTTCAAACCTTATGGGTAACTCAAAATTAGCCCCAAAACTTAGTGGGTAATCAAGATTTCACCAAAGATAACTCGAAGCTTACAAAAAAGAAACACTTACAATGCTCCAAGATACCGCTGGACAGCGCCTCCAAAACCTTCAAATCTCCAATCTACAATTCAAAGCCTCATGGGTATCAACAACCTTATGCCAAAGGTCAATGGTTATTAAAGAACTTCAAGAAAAACCCACCAAAATACCAAAATCTTACCCAATACAAGGTTCCGACGAGACACGGCGGATTCCGGCGACGTGCGGCGACTAAGGACGGCGGACTGCTTCCAGTGACTGGCGGCAAATGGAGCAGAGGCGGCGGGAGGCGCGACGGCTGGACAAAACGCCACAAAATCGGACGACCTCGCGACTGACGGACAGTCTGCCGGTCGTCGACGGTCGACGGCGCTGGACTACGGACACGAGCGGCGGCGTCACTGAGAAACGGCGGCGGGTGGAACCCGAAAGGGAGACAAGGTGGCGGCTGGAGCTAAACGATGAAGAAGAGATGAGAACGGGGGTACGCGTGAGGCTTATTACTTCTAAATTTTCAAAAATTTCAAAAATATCTTTAAATTAAAAAAAAAATTCAAAAAGTAACCTTCCTATTATAAGAATAAAAATCGTTAATACCATCTTATTTCTCCATTTTTTTTCTCTTTTTTCTCCTCTCACTTCAATATTCTCTTACTCCCTTTTTATTAAATGTTTAACATTTGTATATCTAAAAAAAAATAAAATTGCACACTTCAATAAAGGTATATAGACTATAATAATAAGAAAAAAAAAATAATGGAAGCACCAAAGAATTTTAAGACGTAGATGTTTTAACAAACTTGTATGTTAGTAGTTGAATGTGTGTTAATAGTCAGTTGAATGTGTGTTAATAGTCAAATACATTTTTTATTTGACTATTTATCGTTTTGGTATGTTTTAAGGAGAGATTTTGATTTCACAATTTTGTAAGATTTGTTATTTTAATTTATAAAATTTTAGTTTTTATTTTGATTGTTGAAAATTTTCGCGTAAGAATTAGAAAAATAAAATAAAAGTGAGAGTATCTATATGAAAAAGATGATGATACCTATATATTTTGTTTTAAAATTAATTTTGTCTGAACTTAAGAAAACTTCAAACAAATTGATTACCATATTAAAGATATGAGCATTTTAAAACCTTTTTTTTTTTTTTTTTTTGTTGAAATTAGTTATTTTTCCAATGAATTATCAATAGTTTCTATTCATTGATTAGCTATAGAGGAGATGTGGGAAGTCCATTAATTAGAATGGTAGCATTGAGGAACGCATCCCACCAAAAGTGTAACGGCATGGATGCTTGGAATAGTAGTGTGAGGCTCATTTCGACCAGATGTCTATGCTCTTTTTCAACTCTGCCATTTTGGGCAGAGGTATATAGACATGAGAACCTGAATTGTATTCCCTTTACATATTCCCTTTACATTTTGGGCAGATGCACATAACTGATGGACCTTTACATATTCCCTTCCATTGTCCGACTGTAGTACTTTAATGCTAGTGTTGAACTGAGTTTTGATCATTTGAATAAAGTGGTTAAATGCTGCTAACATATCAGATTTTTGTTTGAGGGGGTAAGTCCTCAGATTTTTGTTTGAGGGAGTAAGTCCGTAGAAAACAACTGTAATCATCTAAGAAGGAGACATAGTACCTAAATCCATTAATATATGTCACAGGTGCTGGCCCCCATGCATCAGTGTCAACCATATCAAATCTAGCATTGGCCCGTGAATTTGAATTAGAGAAAGGGAGAGGGTGAGACTTTCTAAGTTGACAAGATTCACAAAACATATTTGCTTCATTAGACTTAACCGACTGTTTACACTCTTTTAATATGGAATCTAAAACTTTTGACGATGGATGAGCCAACTGCCTATGCCACACAACTTTAGACTCAACAACATTTATGCTAACATAAGATAAATTAAACATTGCTGGCTCCTTATTTTTATGCTCAGGTCTGTGTATTCAGTCAACTCCTCTTCTCGAAACATCAACAAGTCTCACCACTGCACCATCTAGTCGATACTACCCATCTTTAAGAGTTCCTCTCACCATGATTTTGCCCGAATGGTTTTCCTTAACTACAACCATCACCATGAAATTCCACAAAAATAGCATTATCGTGCTTCAACTTTGAGATGCTAACCAAAATTTTCTCATTATCAGGTACACACAATACATTTTCTAAATTTAGATTGCAATAAGGAGTATTTAAACAGGAATTTCCTACAGTAGATATACTCAAACTTGCACCTTGCCTACTGTAACTTGATCATTACTTATGTACTTCGTGGAATTGGCAATGTGATTGTAGTCTGCAGTGACATGGTTTATTACCCCACTATATGCATACCAATTGAAGTCTCTTATAGTTTTAGGTGTGGCATGTTAGGTTGTATGTCCTAAAACTCGTAGTTTATAAATAATGAACTTATTTTATAAAATGTGGAGACATGAAAGTGGATCAAGTTTGAGTACAATAGCCAAAATGGTTTATAGTATAAAGATATAAAATATACTTTTATGTCCTCAAAATCTCTCTCATCTAGATGTGATCTCAGTTCATTCATGTCCTCCGTTACAACCTCTTCCTCTATTTCTCCTAAACTTGGGTCGTTACAACCTCTTCCTCTATTTCCAAAACCATTTTACTGAGGATTTCCTATGAAGCCATTGAACTGTTGTCGGTTATTGCCTTGATGATTACCTTGACCATTTGGTTTAGACCCAAACGGGTTCCTGTAGCCGAAGGATGATGAAGACTTTGGGTGTTTTGATGCTCTAACTTTTTCTTAAATGAAAGTAGTTCAGACTGCATATCCAGCC
Organism: Lagenaria siceraria; assembly: GCA_002890555.2. NCBI lineage: Eukaryota > Viridiplantae > Streptophyta > Magnoliopsida > Cucurbitales > Cucurbitaceae > Lagenaria > Lagenaria siceraria. The sequence goes on from CM016483.1 coordinate 291,832, forward strand.
ATGATATGTCAGGCTTACTCTGGAGTACAACCACCATTGGGTTGTACAGCCAACCCAAGAGGAGTTGGTCAACAATGACCCAGGCCTCACATTGAGGATTGAAGGATTTTTTCACCTGTCGAATCGAATGCTCCGCCTGTTGATTCAGAGCTAGATGCCACTGCGCTCTATCTGAAGCTCCAGTAGCAGGGAGGGTAAGAAACATGGGAGAGCAATGTTCTGTACCTAATAAATGACCCTCTAGTTTATATCCACGGAGTATCGGAAGGGGTAGTGTCTTCCACAGCATGAAATTCCCTTGTTCCAACTTTATACTCATTATCTGGTTGAGTAGCTGATTCAATGGAGGGGTACTGAACTTATTCTTCTTTGAGGTCATGGCTGAAGCTCTGATGGAAGTGACGTTTGCCATTGATGGCTTTGACACCAACTTAAACTTTACAAGATCAGTGAATTTTGGAGAATTGCTCTCTAAGTTTTCTATTTCTTCATAGAGGCACTCTTGCCATCTTTATACACGAATTTTCCCATTTAGGGTTACAAATAAATAATGAATAAAATAATCAGAGAATATTTTCCAACGAACTCTATACAGATGGACCAATAAGAAAATAGGAATAAAAGAATATAAATGAAACTTCTTAAGGGAATCATAACAACTCTCTTTCCTCTTTATCTTTCCACCGTGGCTTTGCACTGTGATCTGCCACACATGTCTTGAGGTGTCACATTTTGACCTTTTGCCTGATCCACCTTGGTATTCACTCTAACATGCATTTATGTCAGTTGTCTGTTGAGATCGAATGGTCACAAAGGAGAAATAGAGATGGATGAGTTGGAAGAGAGAAGTTAATTTTATTTATTTAACTTGAAATGTTAATTTGCATTATTAAAAATCATTAAAATGTAATACTTTCGGATACTTAACACTAGGATACAAAAACATAATGTGACAGACTATTTAAACATATTTTTCAAAACTCAAAGACTAGAAGAGTATGTTTGCAAGATTGAAGGACCAAATGAACCTATAATTGAAAACTCAGGAACTAAAAAGATATTTTTTTTATCCTATATTCATTATTAGGCTAGAGAAAACTGCATCTAATGTGTTAATCTCAAGGGAGCAAGAGTGAAAACATGTTTGGGTGTGGATTTGACCCATTTCTACTAGCTACAAGCTCGTAAGAGAGATTAAATGTCATTTGATTTGGGTTTCGATAGGCTCGCGTCAAAGATCAAGGGTAAGGTTGTAATTTTTGCAAGATTACAGGATATTTTTGAAATAAATGACAGTTTTTTCTTATTTAACCATTTTAATTTGTGCTTCCTGAAGTTATAGGTAGAAGTATATATGTATAGATTATCCAACGGAAGATTTGGAGTTAAAATATTAGGAAAGAGTTTGAGATAAGATATGACTCTTAGAGATACTGTTGTGGCCTTATGAAATGCAAAACTTCCGACTAAAGATCGAGCACAAACATAATAATCATATGCTATAGTTATGTTTGTGCCCTCGTGGAATGCAAGTATTTATGTGCAAAGGATATTGTTATCTTATTTGTACATGCCTTTGTATATATCTAAGAACACGCTTATATCTATGTGTAAGGAATGATATATTTACTATATTCATTATATTCACATACCTTAGATATTAATATATTATATTTGTATGCCTTATATATCTAAGACCACACATGTATCCTATCTATGTGTGAGGATATTACTATGCTATGCTTGCATACCTTATTATATATCTAAGAATATGCATGTATTTATGTGTAAGAAAATAATGATATTACTTTTTATGGTTTTATTCTTTAAATATCTAAGAATATGAATGCATCTATATATTTATTGAAAGGGTATTATATAAAGTGAGTTTCAAAAGCTAAAATCACATTGTGGTAGAACACAACATGGCCGCTTATGAAAAGATGAATATGTACAAGTTTTTTTGGATTTCTCTCACTACAATGGTTGTGTTTTCTCTTTGTGTTTACTCTCGTAAGTCATGCTTTCTCTTTTACTCATCTTTTAAAAGCAATTCTCTCAATTTAATAAAAATCTAACTTTTGTTTAATTTGATGTAGATGTGGAAATGAAAGCAGGACATTCAGAACCATTAGTTTGTGATTCGCACCGATCCTTCTTCAAATGAACAGTGCCAAAATATGTGTTTTCAAAGAAGATTTGGAAATGGAAGATGCTTTGAAGACCAAAATGGAAAAGTACTTTGTTGTTGTAGCCCTTAAAACTATTGAAAGCCACCACATTCTTCTTAATAATGTTATTAATCATGTATAATAATAATAATAAAAAAAAAAAAAAAAAAAGGGCCGAATTATGCCCTTTTCTCTACACAAGACACATGGAATTACGATAACTAAAAATGCATGGATTAATGATCATGAGTAATGAATTTTATTTATATAGCAATTCGTGATTTTTTATGGACAGTAATTTTACTTATTTTTTAGGATAAACATACAACATATTCACTACTATTATAAGGTATTTTTTAGTATTATTCTTAATTAATTTTACCTAGATATATTTAAAATTCTCAATTAAGTAATTAAATAAAAGTTTGGTTGATGAAAAGTTAATTTTAAAATAATGTGTATTAATATATAGATGTGGACATGCGCAACTTTAATGTTTTATTAAGTAACAGTAAAAGATTTACAAAACAAACTTCATTTTATTCAAATGAGGTTTTATTTTTAAATTGAAATTGATTTAATTATTAATTACAAAAGTTTTGGCTTTGCAGATGATAGATCTTTTTTTTTTTGACACTTAACATTTTGTTGGTTAGCCAAGTTTTGCTAACCAAATTGACAAGCATTGGAAGATTTACCAATGATAAGTGATAAGATCGATAAAATGTCATTCAATTACCTGATGCTTGCCAATTTCGTTAGTAAAAATTGGATATGCCAATAAAATGTCAAGCGTCGAAAATCATGGGATGCAAAGAAAGATCGATGTTTTAAAAGGCTATGCCAAAAATTGTTTGTGTTGAGAGAAATAAATTAAGTAAAACATCCATTTCACCCCTCCCTAAACTTTTTAAACTTATCCCGACGTTTTTCATCCCAACGGGAAAAGTCACAAAAAATTAAAACTCTAGTCCTTTTCTCTATATCTCATTTTTTATTTCTTTTTTATATTTCATTTGAGGGAGATAATCACAAAAGGTTGCTTTATTTTAATATTTATTATTATTATTATTATTATTATTATTATTATTTTTTGTTGTTGCTCTCTATTTTCCTTCAACTTAAGTTTGTGGGTTTTGTTTCCAAAGGTATTTTTAAATAACTTTATTTCCCGAGTTATATTTATATTTTCCCTCTTTTTCTATATAAATCTTTTAGTTTCCATTCTTCATAAATTTTGTTGGACAAAATTCTTAAAATGTCTTGTCTGTTGTAAAATAGGAAGAAAACAAAAATAAATGAAGAATAAACCAAGAACATAAGAACAAAGTAGAGAGAATTAGAAAATAGAGATAACAATTGAACTCAATTGTGGTGTCATACAAAAGCACTATTCCACACTATTTATAGGACATGAATGGTATATGTTACATTTTTTAATTCAATGAGAGGTTATAGATTTTTGTAACCTATGTAGATTATGGATATCTACACTAAATATTACATTTATAATACTCCCCTTAGATATCCATATTATATAGAATAGGGCAAACTGCACTTTTGGTCCTCCAGGTTTGGAGCTGATGTCTATTTAGTCCCTGAGCTTTTAAAAGGTACACTTTAGTCCCTCACGTAACCAAAATGATTCTAAGTGGTCCCTAACTTAACTTTAAACTAACGGAATACTGACTGGACCGTTAAATGTTGACGTGGATGGGATGACAAGTTACTGGATTTAATTAGTTGACAAAATCATTAGTCTAGTTGGCAAATAATTGGAAACTTTTAACATATTAAAAAAATAAATAAAAAGACAACAAAATCAGTTTAGTTTCTACTCGAGTTTTTTAGCCAATACCAATTGTAATATATCATTCATGTTTTCTAATCAGTTTTTTCTGCCAAGCACCATCGGCGTCCGCCTACCACAATAAACAAATACCACCGTCAACCTCCGCCAAGCCTCACTTTCTTCGATTTCTTCAACCCAAATAAACTCTACCTTCTTAAGCGTTGGCTTTTTTTTTCATCTACAAACAAGCAATGTCTTCTTCCCCAGTATTTCTCATCTTTTTATTGTAATAATTAGCATTTTTTACACCGATTCAGAAGGATTTTTAAGATGAATAATCTATTGTGCTACATAAGGCTTTTTACTATCATTAGTTGATGTACATGTACAATCGATGAAGCTTGGATAAAGTTCTCTATGTAGGAGCTAAGACTTTTAATTATCCTGTTAATGCAATGGTGTAGATATGGGAATGCTCACCTCCATTAGTATCCTTCTAACTGAAGGCGAGAAAAGATTTCTTTTTGCCCATGTCTCAGTGGGTTTGACCTCTGTTATAACTCGAATTTATTGGGGGATTAGTCCCATATCCATCAAGTTTAAAGTCTTATGATCTTCGGCAATCCATCCCTCTGAGAAATTTGGAGAGGGGTGCTTGCAATTTTTTTTTAATTGGACGAAAGATTGGTCAGAATTGTGGGATTGTAGAAGAAAATCTATATATATGTTTAAATTTAAGCCAAGAGATGGGTAGATTTTATTTGGGATGAAGAAAGTGTGGCCTCGCAGAAGTTGACGACGACTGTCAGATAGCAAGAATGGTAGATTGCGATTGGTATTGGTCTGAAAATATCCAAGAAAAATGTGGGCACACTGGAAGAAGAAGAACAACAGAAGAAAGCGTTAGGGTTGTTTATTAATTTTCTCAATAGTTTTTTCCTTTAAAATTAAAATTTAAAATTATTTGCCAACTCTGTTTTTTTTTTCTCAAAATTAAACAATTGATGCCATTGTTTATTAATTTTCTCAACAACGGCAGCAAGACTCTGTTTTTTTTTCCTTTTGCAGGAGAAGGCTCATGAGGAGGGTGGAGGAAAGAACGCAAAAAATATCAAATTACTAATCCAATTAAGTTTCATTTAATAAATCCAATTAAGTTTCATTTAATAAAAAAAATTCATTCAATTTTTCATGTCATTTTTCCGTTAGTCAATTAACGATCAAATTTAACAAAGGGACCATTTAGAACTATTTACCAAACCTCAGGGACTAAAGTGCACTTTTGAAACCTCAAGAACCAAATAGATATCAACACTAAACCTTAGGGTTAACTTCTCAAATGTTGTGTGTTAACTTCTCAAATGTTGTTGCAGGTAACACACTCGTCAATAAGTTTCCAAGTCATCTTTTGAAGAAATCTGTTGAATATTGATGTTGTCATTTTATGCTTTATTGTCTTCATGTAAGGACACTATTGGCTAGCCTTATGAATCATCAGAATTTCATATGATTTAAAGTGGTTGTTATTATCTACTTCATAGGCTGCCATAAAATATAAAAATGCTTCTTCATGTACTAAGTAATATGTTTAGGATCTAGCTCGCATGGGTTAGATAAATAATCTGCATCTTCACAACCAACTAAATCATAATTAGATTTATTATAATGAAATAAATCCATGTAAGTTAATTCTCAAATAAAATATAACATATGTTTAACTTTACTCCAATATCTTTTTTTAGAGGAATATTGTATCTATGTAACAAAATTACTACAATACTACAATATGTAGTGAGTAACTAGTAAGGATACGTAAGTCCACTTATTTCTCAAAATTATGGTTCTTCAGGACCTAAATTTTTCATTATCTTCCTGAGATCATATGGTATATCTCTTTCACATCAGGTGAATGAACCACCATAGGAGTGTTCAATGTTATAACTAGTTCATATAAGATCTCTTTTATGTATAAATTGATGTGATCACATTTGCGAGCTTTATGCTTTATTTGCAAGCTAAGACAAAACTTTGTTTACTGGAACTTTCATCTCAATGTCTTTTTTTTAAGAAACTTTATTGCCTTTGAAATCTCTTAAGGAGTTTCAATTATATATTCAAATTATAAACATAAACATATATAGTAAATCTTAACTTTAATTTCTTTATAATATCATATGGATAAATAAGGTTATTTTATACCCTTATTTCAACAAATCTTTAATAAGATGATCACTATATTACATTCGTCAGGAATGTTTTATAAGAATCTCTATGATAAATATAATTCTCTAATATTTGAATTATATGATTCTGGTACCTTTAATCATTAAGAGATTTTCATTAAATATCATTATTAAGAGATTTATTAAATGTGGTATGACTGCATCCATAAGATGTATATTAAATTTTTCACACATAGTCAAATAAATTCGATATCTCATGGTATTGTATATCCACCATTAGAGGATATGTTTTATCATAGTTAATACCAATCCACTGCGAGAATTATTGTGGAATTTGTCTCGCTTTATATCTTGTGACTTCACTCTATTTGTTTTTCTTACAAATATATTCACTTGCATCCCACATGTTTGACATTCTATGAAGTTTGGACTACCAGTCCTCACGATATGAAAAATGAGTTTACTATTGGATTGTTTCTTTCCACACAAGTCAATCATTTCTATGTCGACATTTTCAATAGATCTAAGCACATAATACTCTTTTTTATAAAGAATATCGTGAGCAACATTGTACATAAAATTGTTGTCAACTTATATGAGTATAGTTCCATCTTTTTTTTCTTGAGGCATAGTGTAGACTCATTAATAGTGACAACTTCTTGCATTGGGATATCACTTTTAGATGTTGTATTTACAACCAATATATATAATTTAGTAACTTTCTTGCAACTATAAATGTTTTGTAAATACATCTAGCATTTGATTTGTAATATTATTTAAATAAGTTATCTTTTGAACTTCTAGTTCAAAGTGATATGTAAGATGATCAAAATGAGACAATATATATGCATTTTATTCAATTTCTTTTTCCAACTTTCTTAATTCCTCCCTCTAATGTTAGAAAATTTGTCTCATTAATGACAAATAGCAAATTGTGTAGTAAATATATCACTCATCAGGGGTTCATAATATTTATTAATTGATGTGAAATCAATTTCAACATAGATTTATAATCTCTTTTGAGGACTCATTTTAATTGTTTCATTATCTTAATTCTTGTTGTGTAACAATTTAATCATTTACCGCACATTTGCACACATGAAATATATTTGGCTTCTGGCCATAAGCTCATAAGCTATTGGCTTAGAGCATACACAACAACGTGATCTCATAAAGATGTAGAAGCTTTGCTATTTGAATGTAAGCTACAGGATGTCCAACACTTATCATAATCAATTATCAAATGTTGGGATGCAAACTCACTAGCAATATCAAAACAAAATTTTTAATTTTAAAATCATGAAATTGTACTCTTAACTATTTGAGCAACTAACCTTGCAGATGTAAGGTTTTGAATGATAATAAACATATATGTGACCATCAACTGGATGCGCCAACAAAACCATAAAATATTTAAATGGTTCACTTGAGAGGTTCAATTCCAATTTTAACTAGTGAGAGTTTGATAATTAATCTCTTGAGAACAAAGCCACATATGACAATTTATTAGATGAAAAAATCTTTTAGTTCTTCCGTAGATGTTAATGTATATTTTTAATAATTATTTTCACTATTGACCCAAAATGACTCATCATGTCAAATAAAAATATATTTGGATCAATGAACTTCAGGTTCATTGTTGTATATATTTCAATTACACGAATATGTGTGTAATACAATTTAGAAGGAAAAGCATACAACTTCTCTATATGCATTTCTCATAGGAGACAATAGATATAGTATATAAATATCATATATTATTCTTATTATCAATTTCTCTAGATGGTATTTATTAGAACATATACCTTCCAATTTTACTAAACTTCTCTTTGATTTACAAGAGAATGTGGTATATCAATTGTAAATTTTGCTCCTCTGAGCAAAATAATATTTTCTTTTCCAAAATATTTGATCAAGTCTACAGGACTTAATATATATCATATTTGATTTTTCGCTTCAAGCATTTGAATTTTGGAAAATATAGTGTCTACTTCTAAGTATAATATGCGTAGATGTACTATATACAAAACATAAATATTATTAATTATTCTTTTATGTACAAGAGATTCAAAAGAAAACTAAATATCTCATACACAAGTGGATCAAAAAAAATAATCATTTCTTCGGGAGATTCTAAAAACTTGTAACATCCAAATAATATCATATTTAGGGAAATGATAAGTTATGATCTCTTCAAAAGATTCAAATAAATTCTTAAAGTTTGCTACCACACATCGTTTTTCTTTTCATTATTATGGATTTTATTTTTCAAAAAGGCTCTTAATGTACGACAGGTACAAGATCATTGTCTCTTTTGCATCACATTTGAAATGAAATTCTCAAATAAATATGTGTGGTTTTAATAGAATAATTACTTCTTCTTCTATTAAAATGATTTCAATCACAATTATTAAATATTGAAACATTCACTTCAAGGAATGATATTAAATAATCGAAATTCATTATTTTGCATAAATCATGTGCTCATTTTGGTTTTTGCAACTTCGGGTGCATTGAATCAAAATTAGTTTTAGGAAGAGCAATAAACTATTATGCATAACTTTCAAATTTTACCATGAGAGAATTCATTCAAATATATATTATCACTATATATATAAATTTTTAAAATTTACAAAATCCACGTGAGAATAATTTTAATATTCATTTAAATATTTAACAATTCAATAAATTTCAATACGCAAACAAAAATTTGACTAATTCAACTCCTAGGTTAGTTCCCAGGTAGAGGCGTTCCCTTACAGTCGCTTAAATACCTCATTCTAGCCAGAACCATCCTTAGACAGAGTTCCCTTATAGCCAAAATTTTATTGGGTCAGTTGCAGCCATGTCAAAAATATTTGATAAAATTAGACCTATAATATATGTTTTATGGTTTTGCAAAAATGTCAAAGTTCATAAGCCCAACCCAATTTCGTTGAGAGAAAAAGTAAAAAATGCCCTTACATTTGATTACTATATGATTTCCGGCTGATTTCCATTTGATTTCGGTTGTCTGCTCATTTTCATTTGATTAATTTCCTGCTGATTTTCATTTGATTTCCATATGGGGTTGTTTGCTGATTTCTGGTTGTCTGCTGATTTCTATTTGATTACTATATGATTTTCTGTTGATTTCCATTTGATTTCCATATGAGGGTTGTTTTCTGATTTCCATTTGATTACTTTATGATATTTTCATTTGATTTTCATATGAGGTTGTTAACTGATTTCGGGTTATCTGCTGATTTGTATTTGATTACTATATGATTTCCTGCTGATTTCCATTTGATTCCCATATGGGGTTGTTTGTTGATTTCTATTTGGTTAGTATATGATTTTCTGCTGATTTCCCTTTGATTTCCATATGAGGCTGATTTTAGGTTGTATGCCGATTTCTATTTGATTACTATATGATTTCCTGCTGATTTCCTACTAATAGTTAATAGTTTCTTATAGTCAATTGATTGTCGTGTGATTACTATATGATTACTTTATGATTTTCATTTAATTGGCTTCTGATTGCCTTCTTTTCATCTTTTGTCCAATGTCATATAATTGCTTGTTCTTTTAAATCTTCAACAAAAAAAAAAAAACAAAAGAACAAAGAACAAAGAAAGCAGTAAGTAGCATTTTACCACATTGTTAGATTGCCCTATGGATTCACTCATGTTTACTTCATGTAATTAGTAGTTAATGTTTGTTACACTCATTTATTAAAAACTAATATAGTGTCGATATACTTTAACAGGACATTCCATCACATGGGTTTAAGGTTCATCCGCATATGATGTATAATATCTTTGGGAGTTGAATGATCATAGTTGTATATTAAACTATCAACCATGCAAGGACTAATAAATTTTGAAGATGGTTGCTTATGAGAAGCACAAACCATCATGGAACAATTATGATTGCTAACATACTTTCGAATCATCCATAATTTGCTACTTTTATAACGTGGTGCTCTAACAAACTATTGGCAACCATCTTGAGTACATACCAACTCAACAGATTTTGGATTTGATCTCAACGTCCTAAACTCAAAATTATTCTTTACCGCTATAAAATGAAACGAATTCAACAAAATTTTCTTACTAGTAAACAAATCCTTATTCTTCAAAGACAATGTAGAAGACATTTTGTTAATATGAACATCTCTAAAGATTTCTATGTCACCGTCAAAATCAGCCTCAACTATAGAAGAAGAAGCAACGAGACATTTTGTAAGTTGATCCTTAACCACATAAAAAACCAGCATACATCACAAACTAAATACTATCAAATAACAAATCAGATAACAAAGCAACTACAAGAAAACTCATATCAAACCTAAGCGCAATCGTAAGGACGAACTTCAACAAAAAAAATCAAATAGTTGAAAATTTTCGAAATTGGCTTCAAGAAATCTCTGGCTGACGAAATCAAAACCAATAAAATTGTGTTTATAATCGTGAATGAGAGAGGTGAGGACGAAATTCAAGCAAAAAAATAAAAAATAAACCGTAGCTTCAAGAAGAAATCGTGATTTTGAAGCCGTGAGTTTAGTTAACGAAACCAAAAAAAAGATTTAGAAAAAAAAACTTGCACAATCGAATCTTGTACTTCAAATCTTGGAGAATCCAAGAATATTGGAGATTGAAGAATCTTGTTGTTGTAGAAACTTGGAGAGCACTAAAGAAGAAGACGCACGTGGGAAGGAGAATGTCGAAGAGATGAAGAAACGTGCCTAGGAAGAATATCAAATGATAATTTTCTATTTTTGGAGATATAAGGGTAATTTTGGAATATATTCTCACATAAAAATCAAATCAAACATGATCTTTTTATCATCTATGTTGTTATCAATATATTTTGACATATTTACAATATTTTTAAAGTTGATGATATGGATGCTAATGTATAATCAAATTTTGATACCCAATGCAATTCTCCAATTTTATTTCTAATTCATTAATATTTTAATTAAGAGTTAATTAATAAATTAATGAATCTAAGTGTATTATTAAGATTTATTTTTCATCTTATAAAAACTAATTCACTTAATAAATAATCTTTAATATTTTAAATCTTAAACCTTTCAAAATAAAATGAAAGATAGTCTTTGATATATTTATTCTCATATTTGAATAATAAAAGATAATATTATTAGAAGATAATCTTAACATATAAAAGATAATATGGGTAGGAGAGAAATCATAATAATCTCTATTAGAAAACTTCCAACTGTTAGAAATATGAAAGAAACACATCCTAATTCAATTTTTCTATTCAAATATATGGAAAATATAATTTAATTAGAAAACATCTCAATTGAACTTAAAATAAGACCATAATTTACAACCTTATTCTAAATGACATACTTTATGCAAAGAATCAAACAATTTTAAACATATACGACAATTTACAATTTGGTAGTCTTAACAAATTGAAAACAACTTAAATTACTAGAATTTAGACTCAAGATGTATCTTGATTGACCATATCAATTTTCCTTTACCAAAAGTTTTTCGTACGTATTAAACATCGAATTAAGAATAAACACTGCCATTTTTTTTTTATTCAGCTGATTACTTGCTTGTGTTTTCACATGCACAGGTCACAACCACACAAGTAGACATTTATCATATAATTTTGTCATTTTCCACATAAATAAGAACTTAAAAAGAAGATTAATCTTGTTTCTTCAATTAGGATGCATCACATAATTCAAGAATTATTTTCCATACAATCATAATCTCCACCATGAGTGCTTAGTCTGATTCTTATAATTTCAAATCTCATTCACAACAAACTTAAGAACCCATAAAAGTACATAAAATTCTAAAAATTGATCTAACGCAAAAACATAATTAACGTCAAATTTGCAATTCAATTTCACAATCTACATATATTGCATTATGAAAATTTAAATACTTATCTTCTTTTGGACTTTAGTTTTAATAGAATAAAGATGAATGACGGTGGTCAGAAAACCAATGATGAATACATCAAACACATACGCATAATTTTGTTTCCTCTAGCCTAAACAAGATAAAATCACCAAAATCAAAATACTTACCGTATTTGAATGAAATTCTAAATATCTAATATTATGGAGAAAATTCTAGCGGGTCTTTAGCGTTTTTGATATTCCAATGAATCAAATCCAATCTCTAATAAAATCTTCAAAGTGGTAGAGACTCGTACTGATAACGTGTTGTAAAATATGAACAAAACAAAAACAAAGGAAGAACAAAAAAAGAACAAAAGAATAAAGTAGAGAGAATTAGAAAATAGAGATAACAATTGAACTCAATTGTGGTGTCATACAAAGGCACCATTCCACACTATTTATAGGACATGAATGGTATATGTTACATTATGTAATTCAATGGGAGGTTATAGATTTTTGTAACCTATGTAGGTTATGGATATCTACACTAAATATTACATTTATAATATTGTCAGATAATTGACTTGGTTTTTTTTGTCCCATTTGATGTACTAATTATTTCAAAAAAAAAATTTATTACCATTTATTATTGTTTAGTTACCATTTATTACTGTTTAATTACCATTTTTCCATTTAATGTGTTAACGATATCCTCATTTAATGTATTAATGCCTTTTCAACTAAAACTACTAATCTTATTATTTGAAACAATTTTCAAACAAATCTTTTGCCTTCTCTAACAAGGCTAGAGGTTTCTCTTTAACAAGAGAGGTTCGATCTTTTGCTTCTGCTTCTTCTTGTGTTGTATTTTTCTAAGCAAAGTTTTCATGATTCCAACTCTTTTCAACGAGTGCTCGTATGTATGTGTGTTGTGTTAACCTTGGAGAGCAACCGATAAGGGACAATAAGTATTGAACTACAAAGAGTAAATTAACCTTGCTTTATTATTAATGAAATGAGCATAAGAGTATTTATACTCAGATGAAGTATGAGGAAATAATATAACCAACTACAAGGGTATAAAAGTAAAAATACACTTTAATACTCCCTCTCAAGATAGAAGTGTAAGTTTATTACACCCATCTTGGATAACAAACCAGAAAAAGAATGCAATAGCAATGGTTTAGTAAAAATATCAACCAGTTGAAGGCTTGAATGAATTGGCAGCAACTTCACATCACCCTAAATGATCTTTTCTCGAACATAATGGCAATCTAACTCAATATGCTTCATTCTTTCATGAAAAGTTGGATTAGTAGCAATGTGAATAGCAGAAGTATTTTCACAAAAAACCAAAGAAGGAGAAGACAGAACAAGATGCAAGTCTTTTAATAACTGGTGTAACCAAACTAGTTCACTAGTTGTAGTGGCTAATGCACGATATTCAGCCTCAACGGAAGATCGTGAACAGTAGTTTGCTTTTTAGCTTTCCAAGCAACAAGAGACTCACCTAGAAAAATACAATAACCAGTAGTAGACTTGCAAGAATCCAAACAAGAACCCCAATTAGCATCGGTGAAGGCCTTAAGCTGAAAATGATTAGTCTTTTTAAGAAAAATACCTTGTCCAACTGTTCCTTTGAGATAACGTAAAAGAGTATGGATTGCTGCAAGATGTGATGACCTTGGTTTAGCTACAAATTGACTAAGTTTATGCACGACAAACGTTATATCAGGACGACTAATAGTTAAATATAACAATCTACTAATGAGATGCCTATAAACTGAAGGATCCTCTAACAAATCACCATCATCAGTACGAATTTTGAGATTGGGATTCACTGTAACAATAGACTGTTTACAAGCAAGAAACTCAGTGTCTTCCAATATTTGAAGAACATAGTTCCTTTGAGAAAGAGAAACACCTTGGGAAGGACAAGCAAGTTTAAGGCCAAGAAAATATCGTAGGCTACCAAGGTTTTTCAATTGAAAAGTTGCATTAAGATGGACCTTCAAATCATTAATAATAGTAGTAGAAACTCCAGTAATGATAATATCATCTACATATACTAAGAGAGCAACAAACATGGATCTAGAGCCTCGAATGAACAAAGAGTAGGTGAAACACACCTAAATTGTGCGTTATTTGCTTTTAATCTAGGGATGTTGTTATTAGATTTAATGTTGTTTGCTAGTGGTTTTCAGGTATTAATGAGGAAAATAAGTTGTAGAAGTCAAAAGAACCAAACCGAGTCAAACCGGAACAAAAAAATCAAGAAAAAGTCAAAATTCACAAAAACAGTGCAACGTTGAGCATAAGCATTGCGACACTATCCCTTTACGTTGAAGACCCAAGAGCTACAAATTTAGACATTGGCAGAGCGTAGCTACGCTCCTTGAGAGTGTAGCAACATTGGGCAAGCATAGCAACACTCCTTTAAGCATAGCATTACGCTGCGGCCAGAGACCTCAAGCATCGCAACACTCTAGCTCAGCGTAGCGACGCTCCCCCTTTCCATAATTAAATTTCTGCATTTTTGGAAAGTAATTCGACTCCAAGTTTCTGACCTTCTATAAATTGGGAGGTCTTCAGCAACCCTAATTTTTATATTTTGGAGTATTTGAGACCTAGAGAAAGAGAGTTTAGAGCAAAGTATGAAGACTCCATGATGCTGGAAGGTTTATTTGAGGATCGTTGGAAGGCCAAATCCATCCTGGAGACAAGCTTGGAAGCTAGATAAATTTTCTTAAATTTCTTTGTTCTTTGTTTATTTGCTGTATTTTGTTGTCCTAATGTGGATTTTGTCTATAGGAGCCATGTTAGGCTAAATTTCTCATAGTTTTAGGGGTAGATGAATTCTTAGTTTTAAATTGTTAAATACTTTGCTTCTTGAATGTTAATTTGCATTTATGCTTTCTAGCATGACCGTTCTTAATGCTTTTGAATGTTTGATCAATGTTTTATTGATTTCATGAATTAGAATCTTACTTGAACAAGTAAGTTTTAGATTAGATCATGCATGCTAGACTATCGTTTGAAATCACATAAAGTAGTTGGATAACGATAAAGATTGTTGATGAAGGATCTTAATACTTTGCTTAATCATCTAGTTTCAAGTGATTAGTAAGTAGTGTTTAAGTAAAAGAAAAGATTATTTTCAAAAGATTCAATCTGGATAAAAGATTTCTAGATCTAGGTGTTGTGTTTAAGTACTTCAAGAATCAAACAATTGTGTTTAATAATACCTTTGATGAAATCTATTCCCTAAAACGTCTCTTAGTTGATAATTTTCATATCTTGATCACTTTTATTTGCTTTCTTAGATTAGTTTATCCTATGTGTCATTACAATTCGGTCCCCTAAATAAAATTGAAACGATATCTGAATAGCTAAAAGAGTAATCAATTTGATTTTTTGAGGACGATACTCGGCCAAGGCCATTTTAACTATATTATTACTTGACGCATGCGCTTACGCATATCAAGTTTTTGGTGCCGGATTGTCAAAAACCAAGAGGTAATAAGGCCTTCAAAAAGTTGTCAAACCATTGTCTAGAGGCTTGTTTAAGGTCATAAATGGACTTGTGAAGTTTACAAACTAGATGCTTCCCTTGTCGATGAGCAACAGAATGTTTGTAACCCAACTGAAGATCCATGTAAACCTCTTTAAAAAGATCGCCATGTAAAAAAGCATTATTTACATCCAGTTGTACCAAGGGCCAATTGAAAGAGACTGCAACAGTAAGCAAAACCTTAACTATGGTCAGCTTAGCTACAGGGGAAAAAGTCTCTATATAATCAAGGTCTTCTTGTTGAGTGTATCTTTTAGCCACTAAGCGAGCTTTATACCTCTTAACAGTGCCATCAGCCTTATGTTTCACCTTATAAACCCACTTGCAACCAATAAAATGTTTATCAACGGGCAAAGGAACAACAGACTACGTCTTGTTTTTCTCTATGGAAAGAAGCTCATCATGTATAGCCTGTCTCCAATGAGCATGAGGAACAACTTGATGGTAGAATGAACGCTCAAAAGTAGTTGAAACCATCAAAACAAATTGGCAAAACTCATTGTTTAAAACATCATAATTCAACACATTTCTCAAAGAAAATTTTGGATCTGTCCTAGATGAAGACTGAAGGCCAAGTAAGAGATTACAATGATAATCTCTTAAGTAAGAGGATTGTTTTAATTGTCTTGAAGATCTTCGAAGAGGCAAAACATCATTTGTAGTTGTTTCAGTTAGAAACAAAGTAACATTGTCTGTTGTAGGCAAAACAAAATTGTTAATCCCCACATCAAGAAATTAAGCAACAGATTGTTGAACATTTTCAACATCAACAGACTGATTATGGTCACTTTCAACATCAGACAACTGAGTAGAAACAGATATGGAAACATACTCACTAGTTGCTGAAGATTGGTCATATAATTCAAAAGGAGTTGGTAAAACAAGATCAGGAAAACAGTCAACAACTTGATTCTATAAGGTTGATGAAAGGGAAAAAGGTCTTCATGAAAAATAATATCTCGAGAAATAATAAACTTTTGTTTTTCAATATCATATACTTTGTAACCCTTAACACTTAGAGGATAACCCATGAAAACACATGTGACAGCTTTTGGATGAAACTTAGAATGATTGGAACCTAAAGTGGAAGTAAAAACATAAGTAGCCAATAGTTCTCAACAAAGAGTAATCAACATCACATTTGTGTAGTCTAAAATATGGAGTTTTCCAGTCAAGAATATGTGAAGGAGTACGGTTAATGAGAAAAGCAGCAGTTAGCAAACATTCTCCCCAAAATTGAATAGGTACTCGAGACTGAAACATGAGGGCTCTAGCAACATTCAATAAATGTTGGTGTTTCCTTTCAACAACTGAATTCTATTCCGGTCGTTCAACACAAGAATACTGATGAATAACTCCTTTTGAGAATTTTTTTTTTTTGTGAAAGACAATTCGGGAGCATTGTCAAACCGAAAAGCCTTAATGGAATAATTATACTGAGTATTACTGAAGGTAAAAAACTGTGGAACAATAACCAAAGTATCAGACTTCTGTTTCATTAAGAAAACCTAGGTATACCAAGAATAATCATCAATAATGGTAAAAAAAATATTTGGAACCATTATGTGTAAGAGATTATATGGCCCCCAAGTATCACAATGAACCAAATCAAACACTTTATTTTCAATATGATTGTGAGAAACAAAAGACAACCTTCGTTGTTTAGCAAGAGGACAAACTAAACATGTAGAAGTATTATATTTTGGGGAATGAAAACACAAAATATTTTGTAATGCAAGCAAATGTTTATGTCAAGGATGTCCTAAAACGAGCATGCCAAGTATGTGCAGAGACTTTTACAGAACTACTACAAACAATAGCATCAGTAGACTTAGTACTCTTAGAAAGCAACCTGTGATCAGAGTGCAGAAGATATAAGCCTTGCCATAGCTTAGCTCTGCCAATTGTCCTCGAAGAGTACTTGTCTTAAATGAAACAATAATCACCAAGAAATTGTACTGTTATTAGCAATGATGCAGTTAGAGAACTAACAGAAATCATATTGAAATTGAATGATGGCAATTAGAGGACATTTCGAAGCACGATATCATTAGAGACACAAATTGTACTAGCAAATTCAACAACAATGCGTGACTTATTTGATAGAGAAATAGAGGCATCTGAAATAGCAATAAGGAAGGAGAATAGCTCCCAATTACAACAAATGTGTGCAGACGCTCCTGAATCAATAATTCAATTGTTCGAATCTGGAATAAAAGCAAGGGAAGAAGAACAAATACCTACTACATGAGAAGAAAGAAACTGATGACTCAAAATCAACTTTCACTTTAGCAAAATGCGATTGTAGCATAGCCAATAAGCCTTGGCATTGTTCAGCGTTTAAAGATCCCAATGAATCGTTAGTGGACAAAGAAGCAAAACTATCAATTTTGGCAGGAAACTTCTTATATAAACGATGGTCTGGTGGATATCCATGAAGCTTGTAGCAACGATGAACAACATGTCATGGTATGCCACAATTTGTACATATAGGACGATCTTTCTTCTTATTAAAACTGGAAGAAGATCGACTATTTGAAGAATTTAATGAATTCAAAGGGTTTTTCACCAACAAGGCAATCACATTCTGAATTGAAGGAGCAACAGATTAAAGAGTAGGTGCAACAGCAGGGGATGGAATTGCACGTTGATCAATCTCTTGAACGTCAAAGAAAAAACTCAGTTAATCGAAGGTTCATATTCCATTAATAAAACTTGAGTGCGAATTTGATTGAAAGAATCATTTAATCCCATTAGAAACGTCATGAAGATAGGACCATGGATGAGGGAATCTCCACTAGTACAAAACTGGGCTTTAATGTCGTTTTAAAACAAACATTATAAGGGTACAATGTCGGTTGACAACCGACATCGAAGATCGTGTTTTAAAAGGTCTTTGATGTCGGTTGTCTTTAATGTCGTTTTAAACTGACATTATAGATGACCAAAATATCAATGCCAATTATCTTCAATGTCGATTTTTGACCGACATAGACTACCATCTTTAATGTCGATTTTCAACTGACATGGAACATCATCTTCAATGTTAGTTTTTCACCTGTTTTTGGTCAGTAATTGTTTCTAAAAAAAAAGAGAAATATTATCAATTTGCATGTGTGTAAGCAAATATATACGCACATGCAAATCAATAATATTTATCTTTTTTTTTAGAAACAATAATATTTTTCTTTTACCTGTACATGCAGAAAATAAAATGTTAATTGCTTTTGTATATACAACTCAACTTTAACAAACACAAAAATTAACTAATTCACAACAAATAAAATGACAAATTGTTTAACCAACCTATTAACAAGTTATATTGACCAATATATTATACATAAATCTTTGAAGTCTAAAGATCTAGAGTGTTGGTTGTCTACTTTGGAGGGTCATATAGATACATCCAGCAAAAACAAGAAAAACAAATCTAAAATTATCACGCAATTGAATCTTGTCATATATACCAACAAAATAATTTTGCCAATCTGAAGATTTTTCCTGAAAAAAAAAACATGCATTTTCTTAGCATATCGAAATTGCCTTACGTTTCAAATAAAAACATAACTTATATATACATGATGTGGATATCACAAAGAGGCAATAAATAAAATCTTCAGCCTGTGAGGTCTTTGCAATTATCCACAACAAAGTTGCACCAAAACTTGAACAACAAAGGATGTCATTTTGAATAGTATGGGCCAAATGTTCCATAAGAGAACTACTGTTAAACACCACTCAGCCTCAGACATGCTTGACAATAATTCAACGAAGAAATTAAAAGTTAATTATGCTTATGCATCTTTTTTGCATTTCATTATGAAAATGCCAACCAAGCATGTGGCACATTTTTATTATACTAAAAGTGTTCGATATTTGCCCAAATGATCGAAGTGTGGGACATGAACACATTGCCTAAATCAAAATTCTATGCTTCGTAGGTGCTACAAGTATCACCATCAGACATGAAGAAATCACTAGAGGTTGGCAGCTATTGAGTGAACACATATCTCATGTCCACAAGACAGAAAAACTCAAGCATATGGTTAAAGAAAGCAATGGTCTACTATTCTTATTTTTTCTGAACTATTCTACTCTATTTAACATTTTATTGATCTAACCAAAGACTGAATGAGTAGTTTCACCTATATTCCCCAATTCACTCAAAAGAGAGCGAATTATGCAACATCAAGCAACCACAGAACGCAAATTGAACACAAACGATACAAGAAACAAACCAGAACAAGAAAAACTAAGAGAAAGGAAACTTCACCCATGAGCATGTCATATAAAGTTCTATAAACAAAAGCAACCCACTACTATTCTTAGTTCAATCTCAAGATAAATATGGGAAAACGAAAAGAACAAACAAAATACATTAGTAAGCTTCATTTTCAACTTTTCAAGTGGATATATTTCAGGAAACTCAAGAAGCTAGAAGAATGGCACAACCCAAAATACCTAAAATTATATTTTTAAATTAATTTTCATTTCAACACTTCAAAACCTTATGAACCATAATCAACAACAAGACTATCAAATAGGCCCATATTCTTAAATTAATTTTCATTTCAACACTTTAAAACCTTATGAACCATAATCAACAACAAGACTATCAAACAATACAAACAAGTTTAAAACACCACAATTTATGTACAAACTATTCAATCCACATTTTCACCAACAAGAAGAAAGAAATCCGTCAAAATCAAACTATTCAATCATAATAAAAATTCACAAATCATTCACGTTAACTATAACTATCCTATGTTTTGGTTGTCACAAAGAAAACATAAAGGTGCTTTAACAAGAAAATGTGTTTTAGAAATAAAAGTGAAGTTATTAAACAAAATGAGACAACTGTGAATCATAATAAAAAACAAGACCTAAAAACAAAAATCTTATGAACCATAATTATTAAAATAAAAACAAAAAAGAATGAAATAACTTTAGATTACTAAATTAAAAATAAATATCAAAAGAAAATTTCACCTTTGGAGCAATCAAACAACTCAAACAACCCACAGGAAAATGTGAATAGCTTCATTCAACCCACAAGCTGCTGGAACAGATCCGACCTTGAAGATCTCAAATAGATCGGAGCTTGAATTGTTCTAAACGGAGAACGGACTAGACGAGTCGACGGACGTACGAACCTAGAAGATCTGGAACAGACGAACTTGGCAGATCTGAAATGGACACAGACGGCAAGCTGATTAGGATCTGGAACGGCAAGCTGATTAGGATCTGGAACGGCCAGATCTGGAACAAACAGACGGCAAGTTGACGATCTAGAATGGACGAACGGCCAGATCCCTAACAGAGGAGACAACGGATGACCAAATGATGGACGAGAGCATATGCGAGCTGCCGAACTCCTTAGAGCTGACAAAATGGAGCTGACAGACAACCTGGCAGCTGGAGCTGACGATCTAACGATCTGGAGCTGACAAATGGGAGCTGCCAGATGGGAGTTGACCGATGTAGATCTAGCAGACGGACGGGTTCCTTGGCGGCCAAATGGTGAAAGCAAAGGGAAAGAGTTTTGGGGGGGAGAAATTTTGTGAGAAAGGAAAGAGATAAAAAATTTAAGAAATGAGGCTTTTTAGTAAAAGGGGGGTTTACAATGTCAGTTTTAAACCGACGTTGCAACTTCATTAATATTATCTTTAATGTTGGTTTTAAACCAACATTAAAGATCCGTTTTTTTTTTAACAACCGACATTGTACATCCATTTTTATTTTTTTTCAACCGACATCTAAGCCCAAATTTGTTGTAGTGCTCATACCTAACCCTCAAATCTCCATCTTGAGGGAAAGAAGCCGAGAAGACAAGCCCATCGTGCCCTAACTCTAGAACGTTATCAGGCCGCCTAGACATTTTAACCATTACCTTGAGAAGAAAAGACAATACAATAAGCGACAAAGGAAATTTACCACAAGCTCGATAGGTTGGGTCTACTTAAGTCAGACATGAAGAAAGCTTGCCTATTGTCGCCATTGAAGGCTCGGCAAGTACTGTAGCTTGGATTTGCATCTGACGCTCTAAACAATTGGAGATGAACCGACACTCTCAAGAGACACGACTGACAGAAGCTTGTGACAACCACTCAGAGAAGCACAATGGCCACGAAAGGTAATCATTAGTGCCATCACGCGCGACCTCATATATCCCATTAAAGTCGACAACCTGACCCTCAACCTTAAGCCAGCTCGTCTGAAGGAAAGTATTGAGGGCTACCCTAGGGGACCGTGCATCCCTAAATGGAAATTTGAAGCCTCGAGTGTTGAGTAAGCAAGGCCAAGCTCGATCCCTATCGCCAAAGGGAAAATATTCAAACCAAAATCAGTGATTGAAAGCCTACGACTTTGAGGAATACATCATCGACACTGCCAGTATGACACATATCCCAAGCGGATGTCAGACGAAGAACTCTATAAATAGTCCCTCACCACCACCTCAAGAAGTAAGCTTAGTTAAACTAAACACTTCTTCTACGAACTTAAGTATCAGAGTGTGTGTATGGCTTGGCACTACATCGATGTGAGTTCTCTTACAAGTTAGCCAAGACATACTTGTAGAGTCAAGAGAGACCTCGTCCAAGGACTCAAGACCACGACAAGATCTGCGCACCAACCATACTAAACACATTAAATCAAATTTTTTTAATCTCGGTCATAATTCATGCTTGCTTTTTAATTCTCTCTAAAATATCCCATGAAAAAAGTTCACCTTTTATTTTAATAAACTTGCATTTTTAATTAGTTCAAAGAAAAAACTTGCACGTGTGTAAAAACTTAATTTAATCAAAGGTTAATTATTGATAAATTAAATTTAAGATAACGAAATCCGTTGTAGTCTAGTTGGTTAGGATATTCGGCTCTCACCCGAAAGACCCGGGTTCAAGTCCCGGCAACGGAATTTGTATTTTATTTTTATTGATTTTTCCTGTTGAAGGAATGAAAATTGATATAAAAATATTTTCCCCATAGTTTTCTTGTTCTTTTTTCCCCACTCACACCTTTGTTTTTTGAGTTTATATTTGTGAAAGTAGAGATTTGAGCCTCTAATCTCTTGGTCAAGAATTTTTTATCCTGATAACAATTACATTTTATTAACATAGTATAAACGTTGTTCAATTTATGAAAAAGAATCAATATTTAATCCAAATGTGGCTTGTATAGAAATAGGAAATCAATAAACAAATAAAGAATTGTTTAAATCAAAATTAGATCTATGTTGAACTTCTGTTTAGGCAAAAATTAATTTATTCCTTAACTTATCAATTGGAAGCTCAAACTAATAATTATAACAATTTATTCTATAAACCCTAACTATTTGATTCATACATTTCTCTTTAATTTACATTAATCTTTGTGTCTTAAGAAGTCTTATATATATATGTGTTAAAATCACATGCTAAAATAACATTCTATTGAAAAGCCTAAATTAATTCACTTATAAAAGTTTGATTAAATTAAGTTTTAGTTTTTGCAAAGAATATTAATACTTACTCCTAATATCGACAAAATAGACGTTAGATTTGATTTATGAATTATTTTCAAATGGAATCCTAAGTGAGTCTAAATTTACTTGTTTAAAATTTAATTAATAAAATTATAAGTCTAACCTAAGTCAATCCAAACATGTCTTTAAAGTTTACTTATAATATTATAAGTCTAAAATATCCTAACAAAACACCGAATCACCTTAAGCAAGAGGGAAAGGAGGAAAAAAAAAAAAAGCAAGTCCATGTTAGATTAAATCCTATAAATCATGGTTTGTTTTCCTTTTTCTCAAAAACTATAAAAGATCCACATGTGTAAGTTACACACTTCTTTTTTTCTTTTTTTATATCCGTAAGTGTCCAGACCAGCTTATACTAATCTCACGGGACAACCTGTCTAACCATAGGGACAACCTGTCTGACCATACAATATTTGGGTGTCAAAGAAACTCATAGAATATTAAATCTTAGATAGGTGACCACCATAGATTGAACCCATGACTCCTAGGTTAAATGCTTTCTTACACCACTTTTTTTCCTTAAGTATAATGAGTGTTCAAATTTGAACCTCCGACCTCCAAAACTACTGTTAAGCTGAAATATACACACATATACATACATACATTTGTTGAATAACAATTAGACAAATAGAGCTAAAAAAGCTACAATAAGCTTACATGAGTGGGAAATTTTGTAGTTTATCATTTGTTCCACGACAGAGATTTGCAGGATTCAAATGTTAAAATTAGGTTTGTTCCATAACAGCCAACACTATTTATGGAGTTAAAAATTCTGAGCTTCCACTGGTGGTAGCTGAGCTAGATGATAAGATCAGACCTTTGGCACCCATAAAGCAATAACAGTCAGAATACCATTTTTCCACTAAACAATCAAAAAGGAAAAGGCACTTAAACAAAGTTAAAAACACTTTTTATCTTTCCTGAAAATCATCATATCTAAAACTCAATCTTAAAGCTTCCACCAAATCATGCTAATTGAAGAAGGGAAAGAAAGAGCTACATCATCTAATGGAAGTCTGAAAATAAAGATTAAACCCGTAGTTGTAGACTTGCATTAAGTATGAAAAAAGAGCTCTTTAAATTTTAATGTGTATGACTGAATCAACAATGC
This sequence comes from Lagenaria siceraria, assembly GCA_002890555.2. Lineage (NCBI taxonomy): Eukaryota > Viridiplantae > Streptophyta > Magnoliopsida > Cucurbitales > Cucurbitaceae > Lagenaria > Lagenaria siceraria. Next base: position 316,060 of record CM016483.1, read on the forward strand.
AACAATACTAAAAATAAATAAGAATGAGATATATCATTATGAATGAATGAATGAAGGGGTAATAAATGAAAATGAACCAAATACACTACTGTTCATTGATATCTAAATTTTACAGCTGAATAATGTTGATCCAGAAACAAATATATTGGAAAGAATGGAAAAGTTAACAAAGTTCTGACGACAAAAGACGAGAGAATAAAAGGCAGATCATGACGGACGAATCTTTCCATACGAAAAGCAATAGAGAGAGAGTGTGTGAGGAGAGAGACGACTAGTTTTACATGTCACGGCCCATACATAAACACCACCATCACCACCAGTCAACCATTCGATAAGAGCCATGCCTCTTTAAGAGGAGCAGCAACCAGATTTCTGATTCACAGGTTGTCCTCGAATATTCACTGTTGGTGGCCTTGCATTGTTCATCGGTTGTGTTGCCATCCTATAAAAATGAACCCAAAACAAGCAAATCAAGTAAAGAGTGGAGGTTGCTGCTTTATATAAATGAAACACAAGATTGCGCCAATATATGGACAAACAAATAAAAGACAGCTAAGGAATCTAGCCGCCTAAAGGTCGAATGGAGCTACTGTCGGTGCAGTGAAGAATAGAAGTAGAACTTAGAAGTCGTCAAGACCTTAGGGGTCGTTCAACACTCCCCATTTTCTACCTCGGGATAACTAGTGAAAGATCATAGGGCTAAGAAGGTAGGTTTATCCAAGCTTGGATTGAGAACGTGAAAAAAATGAAAGACTTAAAAGGAATAGCTCCAAACCACAGTGGGTATCTACAAAGTATGTGTAAGCTAGCTAAGACACTCATGAATATAATAATAATAATTTAAGAAGGAAAGAAAGAAAAGAGAGAGAGAGAGAGTAAGCTCGTAGGCTGTCTCCACCCTGATTCGGTAAAATGAAGAACTGAGAGACTGCCATAAAATTGGATTCAAGTAATCACAACAGTTGCTAGAGCTCATACCTGTTCTTTATTTCAGCAGCCATGGCCATGAAAGCCTCTTCTACATTGGTGGCACTTTTAGCACTTGTTTCCATGAATGGGATCCCAATTTCATCCGCAAAAGCCTTTGGAAAATTATTGTTACGAATTTTAGTCTTGAGATTCATATTCAAGATCCAAATACATACTTTTACAAAAGACGCCGAAGTAAGATTCATACCTTGGCTGTCTCATAAGAGACGACCTTATTTGCAGTGAGGTCACATTTGTTACCAACCAGAAGCTTGTTCACATTTTCACTTGCATATCGGTCTATTTCATTCAACCATTGCTTAACATTATTGAAGCTCTCCTGATCTGTAACATCATACACGACCTACATGGCAGAACAATATACGCAAGCAGACTTCACTCTTAGGAGATGGAAAAGGGCAGGAAAAGAAAATGAACAATGAAGAGAATGTAGCAATTACAATTATTCCATGAGCTCCACGGTAGTAGCTGCTAGTAATTGTTCTAAAACGTTCCTGACCGGCAGTGTCCCACTACAGTTGATGGTGAAAATTACCAATTAACAGCAAAGACCAAAAAACCACTGAAAGCTTTTTAAACAAGCAATAATAATAAAATCTAAACAATTGTGCACTTTCAATTAAAATCAACACCCCCCCTCTCTAAAGATCAACGGTTAAATTTTATTTAACCAACAGAAGAACGGCATGCTTCCAGACTAATCCTCTAGGCTTAGATTAAAGCAAGAATAATTGAAAAACTCAAACTTACAATTTGAAGCTTAATGGTCTTCCCATCCTGTTCCACAGTACGGATTTTCTACAAGTAATAACGTATTTCAAGGATTAGAGCTGAAAAAAATTCATGCAATAGTTATCAGTAAAGAAAACCAAACATGTGGTAGAAGCTTACAAAGTCAACTCCAATGGTGCTAATGTAGCTATCCAGATATGAATCATCCTGATTTGAAAAACAGAAGGAATTAGTTAAGGAACAAGGGCATTTACGATACATCCACAACTGCCTTCAAACGAACTCAATAAATGCCAATTGACAGTGACGAGAAATTCTCAACCGATGCAAAAGTTATGGGATTCACTATAACACAAAATGAGAATTTCTGTAAAATATAAAGATAGTAAATCACTGTGAACAACTTATTTAGTTGTGATAACCAATAGCAGTTGTTTAGACGATCATTCGGTAACCATAACTTATATATACACTCTCCAGGATGAACAATATCTATGGCCATCTCGAAAGGAAAGGAACAATGAAATTTTGTTGGATATACAGATAAGGGTGGAAACAATAGATGAGGTGTTAACTACTGGGAAAAGTTTCCATATTTGTGTAAAAGACAAATTGTGGATGGAACTCAACAAAGAACACATAGTTTTCAGCGCATAAGTAGGCATATTAGCCACAGAACTTGTTCTTTACTAATTTGATATGGCGAAGATATATGTATTAACTAAAGCTACAATAACTATCTCAACAGGCAACATCATAATAAGAAGAAAAAGTTGGAAAAAAGTTTAAGGAGAAAAAGTAATTATGGGGAGAGAATCAATCCTGTCAACTTACAGCAAACCTCAGTAGAAGACAAGATTTTCCAACTCCGGAGTCACCGATAAGCAGAAGCTTAAACAAATAGTCACTGCAGATACAAGAAGAAAGGAGTGAAAAATTGCACCGAATTTGGCACTACTTAATATCACAACTCCATTACCAACTCCTACAGCGAGAGAGGAATAAATTCCTCGAGGATTCAAAGATTATATAGAACCGAGCAATTAAATTTAAGAAATTACCGAAATCACTCCAAACAAAATAAGAACCAAACGGATTACAAGACCCTCCAGAAATTCAAGCTCATATTACAAGTTGATCATCAAAATAAACCAAATTCACGTTCAAACACCTTCAATCATTCCAAGAAGAAACATGAAATTCAAAGAGCCACCAAATAAATAGAGATCTCAAATGGATCACCCAGATTTCAACCAAATCATAACAAACAGAATCACAATCTTAAAATCCTTAATTAATTAAACCATCCAACACAAAAACATTTTCCTAAAAAGGAAAGTTCCATCTTTCGCATCGACCAGATCTAACTCAATTCAGCAAAACGACAACAAAACCAGGGCTTCCAATCGACAAATTCAACTCAAAGAAACGCAAGCGTAAAAAAACCAAAAAACAAGGAAAAGAAGAAATCGAGCTTACTATTCCGGATTCATGGCTAATTAGATGGCGAAGTTAAGTATACAAGGAGAGATCGATTCGATGGAGGACCTGCCGGCGAAAACTTGACCGGGGGAAGATCGGTCGCCGGAGAAGAGGAGAGAGAAAGAGAGAGGGAAGGAGAAATCGAAGAAATGAGGAGAAGGGGAGAGGGGCGCGTGGTTTATAAAGGCCCGAAAATGTCGTGAAGTATGTGAACCCAGGTGGCCAATACCCCCGTGACGTGGCAACACATAGTAATTGCCACGTGTTTTTTGTGTAATTTATTTATCATTATTATCTTTTGTTTCGTTATGTTGTTTGGGAGAACAGTAACATGCCTCGTTGAAAAATGAAACTTTCTGTTTCTTTTTCTTTTTTTTTTTAATTTTAATTTTGGTATTACAGAAACGGAAAATTTGAAATAATATTGTAGTTGTTAAAAATATTTATAATAGTCCGTTTTACATATTGTTCGTTTTGTGGAGAAAAAAAAAATTATGTGTCAAAATTTAAATGTTCTTAAATCACTAGATCAATTTAAAAAATTCAAATAAGTATGAAGTGAAATTTTAAATTTAATTTTAAAAGTAATGAAAAATAGTGAAACTAAATTAATTATAATTTGTTTAATTCTAACATTTTGAAACCTATAGATTAAATAGAAAGTAGACCCAAAACTTAGTAACCAAAAATGTAACTTTTGAAAACTTTATGGATCAAATGGACACTAATTCTAAACTTCATAAACCAAAATTGTATTTTACCTTTTTTTTCCGATTAAATTCATGAAGTTAAAATAAAATTTTAATCTTATTTGCACCACTGCTAAAATATACTAATGTCATTTAAAATAAGAAATGTTGTTATAATTATTTGAAACTTAAAGGTATCTTAATGTCATTTTTTTAATGAATGGAAATTATCATTCTAAATTCTTTTGGGTTGAGATTGCACTAAACCAAAAATTGGAAACTTAAAAAAGTAGTTTTAAAAATTTTATTTTTGTTTTTGAAATTTGGCTAAGAATTCAACTCTTTTACTCTAAATTTCTTGATTGGTTATAAAAAAATAAAACCAAATTTAAATTTCATATATATATATATATATATATATAAACTTACATTCTGTAAGCATAGTGGAAGATTTCTATTAAAATTTAAAAATTTTGAGATTTCGAGCGCCTCGAAATCTTGATTGGGGAAAATTTTGGTTTTCCTCCAATTTCTACAAAATTTTGAGATTTCGAGAATATTCTGATTCCCTCATTTTCAACGAAATTTGGAGAAATTTTCAAAAAAAATCGACATTTCGAGAAAATTTGGATTTTAACTTTTTTTTTTTAATATATTACTAATCATTCTAAGTAAAGTTAGTGGACAAGTAAGGTGATCATAGAAGTTGGGCGCCAGTTGTCATTCGAAGAAATTTCGAGATTTCGAGAAAATTTCAAAAAATTTCGACATTTCAAGAAAATTTGAATTTTTTTCTGAATTAACTATGTTAGCTCAATTTAAAATTTTCAATTTTATGGTCTTTATTTTTTGCCCAAAATTTTCATTTATAAAGAAAATCTTCACTTCGTCTTGATCATTTGCAACATTACGAAGGCTATTGTTGCTCGATCTATGTGAATTATAAAACAATTAGATAATATTTAAAATAAATTTAAATTTAAAATCATTAAACAATATTTAATTATACCAATTGATGTAATATTGAGTTGCATCCCTATCAAATTGCCCAATTGAAACCCTCATTGCACTAAACCTTCTATGATAGTGACATCACACTACCAAATGTTAAACTTAATCTTTATCCTCCAATTTTATCAGCAGGTGAGATCACACCGAGTAGCATCCAATAAATATTCAACCAATCATTCTGCATTGCTCCAGTAATAGGTTCACCGTCAACAGTTAACCCAAACAATATTTTTATATCTTGTAAGGTGATGGATTGATCGATGAATAGATTGATCGTATAAAATATCGGGATCAATTGGTCCAGATTTTAAAGCCATGATTTAAAAGAAAAAATTATTTATTTCTCGGGTAAAACATACAAATTATCTATATAAAAAATTATCTAGTAGTAATTGGAAAGAAAAAAACTCACAAATTCAACCACGATTCTACTTTTTTTTCCTGCAAAGTGACAAAGTCCCTCCTTTTTTGTTATTTGTTATCGAAAGAGCAACAAAAACTATGAAAGAAACATAATGTACAATATGAGAATATAGATTTTAAGAAAAAACTATTAAAAAATAGAATAGTATGAGAAAGACAAAATTTATAATTAATTATAAAAAAAATAATTTAGTAGTAAATATACAAACTTCACAGCTTGAGCAATGCAATTTTCTATTGAATGTGGAGAATAGAAGGAGATAAGTAATAATAATTTAGAAATAAATTAGAACTAAAACCGAAAGGAAGAAAATGAAAGAAGCCGAAAGCAAGAAAAGGAAAAAAGCCGAGAGATATTTAAAAGAGATATTTATCTACATAAATTAAAAAATTGAACAAATTAAAATATTTAAAACTTCTAAAATTGATTGTATTATTTCAAATAAAAAATCTAAGATTAAAATATAATTATTATAAGAATTTAATAATCATTAGGGGCTATTTTTAGTTTTTTTGGACCAACTTCACTTTGAGTTTATTTTTAGACGGCTATTTTTAGTTTTTCTGGTCTCGACCAACTTCACTATTTTTAGTTTTTTCTGGTGGAGACTTCAAGTGTCGACCAACTTACTTTGTCGACAACTTTCGGCCAAAAATACTGTCACACTACAATATTTTTATAAATATTTTCTGAACTACAATATTTCTATAATTATTTTTACAAACTACAATTTTTATTTAAAAGATCCAAAAATACTGCCATACTACAATATTTTTATAAATATTTTCTAAACTACAATATTTCTATAATTATTTTTACAAACTACAATTTTTATTTAAAAGATCCACAGGAAATGGCCTCGTTTCCTTGCGTTGGTGAAAATTTGAAGCTAAAATACAAACTAGGTTTTTTAGAATTTTGAGAGATTTTTTTTTTTATATAATTAAATTCCATTTTGGTAGAAAATTGTTCAACTATATTCATGTGAGTCTAATATATTATTGAAGTTCAAAATATATTAAATAAATCTCTAGCTTCTAATACCCTATTTAATAACTTTCTCGTTTTTGAAAATTATTATAAGCATCAATTTTACTTATAAATTTCTTTATTTTGTTATCTACTTTCGATCAATGTTTTAAAAAATCAAACCAAATTTTAAAAGTTTAAAAAAAAATTAAAAATTATTTTTGTTTTTAAAAATTTGATAAAAATTAAAGTGTTTTCTTAAGAATTGTCAAAACCATATTACAAAAAGTTAGGAATAAACAAGCATAAATTTAAAAAATAGAAAACTAAAAATATTCTTAAAAAATTAATGAAATTTAGATTCGATTGTTGTATACTTACCCCTTGCTACCAATTTTTTAAAAAATAATTAAGGGATTATTTGGAGGGTTGAGTTGAGTTCATCTATCTAGAGTTTATATGTTTGTGGGGTTCATATGTCTGTGTTTTGAGTGTTTGGAGTGCTGAGTTGAGTTCATATGTCAAAGGTATTTGGTGAAAATTTTTCCAGCATAAATAATCTATTTTTATGGTGGTTATTATTGTTTTGAAAGTTTTTTATTCAATAATTCTACATATATTTTTTTAGTAAACTATGGATTACACTTTGCTTTTTTTATTCTTTTTAAGTACACATATATCCTTTAGAGTTTTGGAAAATGAGGTCTAGGGTTTACTTTTGGATCATGTATTTCAAATTTCTTTTAATTTAAGCAATCATTTTACAAATTTGTGCATGTGACATTTGTAGTTAAGTTTGACAAAATTATGTTGGATTCATTGGAACAAAACAATTAGATTTATATTTTAAGTGAAATATCCTCAAAATGTAATTGTATTAATAGTTATGTTATATGGTTGGCACAAGAAATATATTACAAAGGTCATATTCTCTGACCAGGTTATAGGATAAAAAAAAAATTATTTATGATATGGGCCAACAAATGGCCAAGTCTACTTACACAAAAAAATTACATAAACGTCAATCTAAATTCTTAATATCATAGATATGTTCAACAACTTCTTTCTGCCTCCCAAACTCCAGTTCATACTTATCTTTTTGTCATGATACAAGCTTCTATTTGGATTGAATTGAAAAAAAAATGTTTTTCAAAAAGTCATTTTCATTTAAACACTTTTGATTAAAAAAATTGTTTAAAATAAAACACTCGTGTGTATGACAACTATTTCTCAAAAGTGTTTCTATAAAAAAATTTGGTGCGGTGTGTTATATGTTAAAAGTGGTTTTATTAATGTCAAATTACTCCAAAAAATGACTATAAAATACTATGAAGTAATAATTTAAAATAATGGTCGTTGGAGTTGGTGGAGGTGGCCGAGGGAATTGGCCATCAACAGTGATGGTTGGATGTGGTTGGAGTTGGCCGCTGCTGGTGGTCGTTGGAGTTAGCCATCGGAGGTGGTGGCCAGTATGGCAATAGGGGCATCAGTGGTGATGAGAGTTGAGTGCAATGTTGGTGGATAATAGGTATAAAATATAGGTGACATGCAAAATTGAGCCCCTAAACACTGAGTTGAGTTCATATCTCAACTCATAGTAATTCATATCCACTCAAACACCCCAAACTAAAATATGGTCATTGTCCACCATGCAAACTTATTTTTTTTTAAAAAAAAAAAGAAAAGTTACATTGAGAACAAAATAAATAGCACCAACCATCCTCAATCAGAGCAGAGGACAACTATTCTAGAAGCTTAGAAAACCTAAGAAAAATAACTCTCCTCTTAAATGGAGTAAAAGGAATCAAAGTTCACCAAAACAACAACCCTAGCTAGTAAATGGGCAAAAAAATTACAGTCACGAAGGCCGACCCTAAAGCCATGAGTTTATTTGACTAAGTATGGAGACTGACTTATAAGGTCAGTGATAGCTCCTTAAAAGAGTTATCTTTCTCAGCCTAAATCTTGTTAGTTCCCATGAATTTAATGTTTTATTGAGTTCTTAGATAGGAATTTGAGCAAAGGAAGCCTTCAGGACGCTCCGGATTCAATTAGGGTCAAATTAGGGCATTCAACAACATTTGAGAGGCAAAAAACTAAGTCTGGGCCAAAGGGCACACGACACAGCGCTACACTGAAAGGCACCATGTGTTGTGTTATTTCTAAAGAGCACTAAGAAGGGCCACAATTAGGTTGGCGCTGCCCTATGGCGTCGCAGCGCTGCCTTCCAAACGCGCTTGCATTGAGATGGTCGAGCGTTGCGGCGTCCCTATCCACTGCACCAATGCGCTTAAGGTCAAGAGTTGTTGTAGGGCTGGCGCCATGGCGCCAATGCGTTTTTATAAAATGAAAACTTGGTTTAGAGTTTGGCAGCTAAGCTTGGGAGGAAGACAAAAAAATTTGAGGTCATGGAGACTTGAAGGAGTAACAACCAGTCAGGTTTTCTACCTTTATTTTTTATCTCTTAGCTTAGGTTTTTATTTTTCTTTTGGGGTGTAATTTAAAGATGGAGCTCTATCTCTTCATTTTGTCTATAGATTGTAGAGGTAAATGAGATGTTCTGGTTTCTAGGAGCAAGAACCTATTGTAATTTTTTTGAGATTTTCTTTTAATTGAACTTAATGCATTTGTTTATATTTTTTTGAACCTTTATTTGATTTAGATGTATATTCTTGAATGGACTGACATCCCTACGCTTAAATGTACGTCTTAGCTATGATTTTATGCTTGCACTTTCTCTCTTATTCATCTAGCTTGAATCCCGAGTAGCAAAGGTTGATGTATGCATGTTAAGGAATATAGGCTATCCATAGACCTTAGAATGTATGCTTAACCTAGGATCAAGATAATTTGGTTAATCAATTAGGCTATCCAATTGAATTAATCACACAATGGAACCCTTAATTTTAATGCAAATGTGTTAGTTATAGATAGATGTCAACGAACCCAATAGAACTAATGCATTTAGTATAATTATGGCTGGATCAAGATAATTTGGTTAATCAATTAGGCTATCTAATTGAATTAATCACACAATGGAAACCTTAATCTTAATGCAAATGTGTTAGTTATAGATGGACACCATCGAACCCAATAGAACTAAGGCATTTAGTATAATTATGCCTTAGGCTTTAATTAATAATTAGGGCGCTTGCTTGGGTTAAAACTAACGATTTGGCTACCTATAGTGTTGATGAGTTGATTGAATCAAATAAGTCATTGTGAACCATGAATCGAATTCATGTTTAATCAAGAGAAGTCAATGATAGAGAAGTACTTTGGAATCTCTCTTGCTCTTAGAACTAGAATTTCCAATTTGAGATGACATTTTCCCGCTTTATCTTTCATTTTCCACACTTTAATTCTATGTCACACACAACTCTCTATTTACCGCTATAACTAGAAAATTAGCTTAACGAAACACATTTTGCGCTTCCTTGCGGAATAACCCAAACTTGCCACTATTGCTATATTTTTGTTGTAATAGTAGTAGAGTTCGGTAATAACAAATTGTTTTTGATTGGCCATTTGCAGGCGACGAAAAATGGGCTTTTTCAATCGATCATCAAGCCATACGTTTATTTGGCTAAGTATAGATATCAATCCATAAGGTCAACCATGAAGCCATAAGTTTATTTGACTAAGTATGGAGACCCACCAAGAGGGTCAGCCATGAAGCCATAAGTTTATTTGATTAAGTATGGAGATCAACTCATAAAGTTGGCTATGAAGCTGTAAGTTTATTTGGCTAACATCATGAAGGTCGACCCTATAGGGTCTCTAATGATGGGCAAATTATGTCGAGTGTTCGTTTATTAGACCAACTACATGTGTCTGGATCCACTAATAAGATTATTCGTAATGGTTGAATTAAGTTAGTACCAATCAAATTAATTAACTAAGTGACCATTATAAAACCTATCCCTATACAATCAAGAGGGGTTCATGACGTTTGAGGTATGTGAAAATACATCTCGAACTTCCTACTCTCTAGCTCTCTCTAAATGATTACTAATTTGATCGTTAGCGTGTTGGTGGTCAAGCACTGATGTGAGTTTTCCTCTACTGTACAACGCAATCATTCAATTCCTCCCAAAAATTACAAATTCACAGTTGGTACCAATTTTTTATATCAATAGTTAGCGTCGTTTGTGAAGGGATTGAATCATAGACAGAAGTGAATGATCGTCATGCCATTAACTACGATTTAGAAAATATAGAAAAATAGAGAAGATAAATATCATAACTAAGCATGCTTTTAAACTTTAACAGAGAAGAAAAAAAAGCTATTACCTTTGAAGACCGTTCTTCAAAATCTTTTCTCTACAAGTTCTCTTCCTTAAATGGTAATTCTTGTTCAACGAATGGGACACCATCAATGGATCTTTCCCGCTATTCCCTAAAAAAAAGTTAGGCTTGTAGGAACTTTCTTTTGAAAGATGGGATCAATGTTGATTTTATAGAGAACTAAGATTATGTAAAAAATGAGCGAGAGAGAGAGTTTGAGGGAGAGTAACAAAAAATTTTCACGTAAAAATCCTTCAGCCTCTTCAAATGCAAAACTCTTTTGCATTTAATTGAAAGAGAGAGGGGAGTTAACTCCCCTCCCAGTCCCCCAAGCCTCACCCCCTACAAAATGCAGGGAGTTTTTTTTTTTTTTTTTTTTTTTTTTTTTTTTAATTTAATTAATTAAAATTAAAATTAAAATTAAAATTAATTTAAATTTAATTAATTAATTAATAATTTATTTATTTATTAATATATTCAATTAAATATCTCATATTTAATTAAACATAAACTTGAATCATATTCAAATATTCTCATCTCTTTTAACCTATAATTTTAATATGAATTTTATTCATATTAATTTAATATTTGAATTTTATTCAAACATTGATACTCCCATATTATATAGTTTAATTTTGAATCTACATTATAATATAAAGTTAATTTTGAATGAGATTCAAAATTAACTTTATATTATAATGTATCTGTATACATTATACTTATTGTATCTTATACAATCAACACAAACTCCCTTGACCAATATGAACAAGAATTCAAATTCTTTCAAAACAAATGATCCTTGTTTTACCTGCTGTGAGCTAGCAAGAGGACATAATGGACCTACAGTATAAGCTCAAATGATTTGAGATTAATCAATTCAATTATTTAATTAAATTAACCAACATTCATTAACTATGAGGCACTCCACTAAGGACCCATAGTTGAGTAGTTGAGTAGTTGAGTGCCCCATAGTTGCACTCTTATGAACTATAGATATTTTGCGTCCATGGATTCAATCAGAACAAGTAAGTCGATCATTCACTTGTAGTTCGTAATTACAGTTGGGTCAGATTATTGGCTTACCTCTATAATTATCTCTTGCTCCTTAAGTTCTAATGATCCTCTAATGAACAATCTTTTTATGATCCTACCATAAACAAAGTCTCTCTCGGGCTAGGGAGAAGGCAAAGTCCCTTGTTCAAGACCTAGAGTCAGCACTTAAGGGAACAACTCATATACTTACCCTAAAGTCGGGAAAGAGTGAATTCCATCTTGTATAGCTATGTTCCTAATTCTCCACTCGGTCTCGTCCTCAAAATGGTAGGCTTATTGAGTCGGCGACACGGGCCACTTTTAACCATACAAATTAAAGAACGAGCCCTCATAGGCAGGAGTTCATAACTCACTCAAGATTGAGATCGAGTTACATATGGTTATCCTATCTAATATTAACATCTTCAATTAACGATGTTACAAAGAGAAGTTAATTATTTCACCGTCTGGTCTTATACAAACTCTTTGTATAGGATACATCTACTTAGATATCTCTACATGAACGATTTGGATCACATTGTTTGTAATTATTACAAAGTGGACCTAGTGTTACCAGGATAAGGCACCTAACCTTATCCATGTACTATAGATTACTTAGGTTATTACTTGAATATGATTCACCTGTATGTCAACCACATACTATTCAAATTACATTAAAAACCTTGGATCTTAGTTTGTTGGATTGTGTTATGCAAGTCTAAAAGTCAAAATAAAATAACAATTACTTTATTGAATAAATAATTTGTTTACAAAATACAAACCACAAGTTTAGGGCAAAAACTCCAACATGTTCAAGAAATAACCTAAAGGGTCTTATAGTATATGAATAAGGTTAGATGTCTTATCGTGGTAACAATATGGATATGAACCACTTTGTAATCATTACAAACGATTTGATCCAAATCATTCATGTGGAGACATGTGAGTGAGGATATCCTATATAAAGAGTTTGTATAAGACTGAACCGCAAAATATTTAGTCACTCTTTATAAATCCATTAATTGAAGAGATTAATATTTCACAGGATGATCATATGTGACTCGATCTGAATCTTGAGTGAGTTATGAACTTCTTCTTGTGAGGGCTCGTCCTTGATTTGCATGGGTGAGAATAACCCAAGTAGCCGATTCAATAAGTCTACCATTTTGGAGACTTTACCAAACAGGGAGCTGGGAATGTAATTTCACAAGATGGAATTCATTCATTCTCATATTAAGTAGATGAATAGTTCTCTTAAGTATTGATTTAGGACTTGAACAATGGGGTTCCACCCTTTCATTGGCCTGAGAGGAATTTGGTTTATTGTTGGATCATTAACTTATTGTTCATTAAAGGATCAGTGGTATTTAAGGTACAAGAGGTAATTATAGGGGTAAAACGGACATTTGACCCTTATAATTACGAACAACTCGTGAAGGATTGACTTGCTTGTAATGATTATATCCATGAACACAACTTGTTCTACAGTGCATAAGAGTGCAACTATAGGTCTATAGTGGAGTGACCTATAGTTAATAAGTGAAAATTGATTAATTAAAGGGTTTAATTAATTAAATTTGCATCATTGGAGTTTATAATCTGTAGGCCCACAAGGTCCCTTTGTTAGTTCATACGAATAATTAGAAATCAACTTTGTTGAAAGAAATTTTTTATTTTCATTGGAACTCAATGTGACTGCATCGAGCCTATTTCAAAGAAACCTAACTACTGCTTATTTTCTACAGGTATGGCATAGGAAGAAGGTTTTGCCTTTTTTAAGCTAACCTTGAGATAGAAAGGATGTTTCATTTTTACAACCAAGAACAAAGATGAAAGCGTAGGGAGCAAAAGAAGTTAGGCACACGGGAAAATATAGAGAAGCCTCTTACATTTAGCAACTTCCGGTGGATCTACCTGGAGATGATCCTCTCATTCCTCCTCAAAATGGTGACTAGCGTCAATTAGCTCAGCAAGTTGTGCCTCCTCAAAATTCTATCTTCATAGTAGAAGATAGAGATAGACCTACAAGACTATGTAACTCCAATGTTTTTTACTCTGGATTATGGAATCCAAGATCCACTGATTAATAGAGGCACTTAATTCGAAATGAAGCCTCTTATGTTTCAAATGTTAAATACATTTTAGACAGTTCACTGGACTACCACATGAGGATCCATATAAACACCTTAAGCAGTTTATGCACAGCTCGTTAAAAGTAAGAGGAGTGTCCAAAGAGACATTAAGACTAAAATAGTTTCCATATTCTGTGGAGGGAGATGCAAAAGCGTGATTGTATTCTTTCCACCAAATTCAATCACCTCATGGAAATACATAAGGGAAAAGTTTTTTGAGAAATATATTTCAACCTGCTAAAAATGCAAAGTACAAAGTAGATATCATTGCATTCAAGTAAGATTCGATTAAAGTCGTTGACGGAGCATGGGTGAGGTTCAAAAAGTTAGTTAGAAAATGCTCACATCATAGTCTTCCAATGTGCATTTTGACGGAACAATTTTACAATGGACTCAACCAAGCATAAAAAACATAGGTGAATGCGTCGGCAAATGGATCCCTATAAATAAGTTAGTAAATAAGACACATGAAATTATGGATACAATAGAAAATAATAATAAAAAAATTGGAGGAACACAAAGACAATTTTTGACAAAAATTATAATAGGACTACAATACAGAGACTCACTAACAATAGTGAACCAATAGTTAGCCGCAATTAGAACAATGCTATAAAATCTAGCTATTGGACTGCAAACAGTTGTTGCCCAAACAGAACCTCCAACTCTTAGTTGTGCTTTTTGTAGTGAAAACCATTAATCAGATAGCTGCATGTAAAATTTATTGTCTATTTGTTTTGTAGGATACAAAAGAACCAACTGCAATGGAACCCAAATATTCCAACATGCATAATCCAGCTTGGAGAATGTATCCAAGAACCAATAAAACCTAATTAGATTAGATGATAATGATTAACACACTCTCCTATACATGTATTTTAAAATGAAGCAAAACAAAAAAAAAAAAAAAAAAAAAAAAAATGAAGTATCACTATTAATGTCATTAAAAAAAAGGGAAAAAGTTACAATCTTTTGTAGAATTCAAGAACTTCATAAATTATACCACGAGTAGTTTTCCCTTTTCTCCTCAAGGTAATCAAACAATTCTTGAATTTCAATAATCAATTAGGAATATTTAAGTTTCATTTCATAACCATTTCGATTTTTTGTTTTTGCTTTTTGAAAATCAAGCTTACTTCTTCTCAATTTTTTAACATGATTTGCATCCTTCTTAAATACAAGAGTAAAATTCTTAGCCAAATTCCTAAAAGAAAAACAACTTTTTAAAAACTATTTTTTTTAGTTTTCAAAATTTGGCTTGACATTGATAAAAAGAAGATTACAAAGTAATAAATCTAGTGGTGGAATGAGTGCTTATAAACGTAATTTTCAAAAAATAAAAACAACAAACCAAATGGTTATCAAACGAGATGTTTTTACATATATAAAATCAACGAGTCCTTGAGATTTTGATAAAAAGAAAAAGAAAAAGAAGGAACCTTCAAAAGTCAAGCCTTTTCCATAGTCGATGACAACTTGCAAACTGGGGTCCAATTTCCTAAGAGAGAAAGATTGGAAACAAAAGTTGTTGATTGACCACGGAGGACGATATTCATAATGGAATAGGTTTATCGGGATATTTGAGCAACTTCTAGAGATATCTACGGGGTGGGGTTGGGGATGGTTTCCCCACTTCTCATTTCATTTTCCATCCTCACGAAATTCTCCATGAAGATTGGAGCGGGGATTCTCTATAGAAAATTCACGGGGATTGGATTTTGCGTGGAGAATTTTTCTCTCTTGATTTTATTGTTTTGCAAAAAAAAAAAATAAAAATAAAAATCAATTAACTTAAAATCACTCTTATGATTTTACACTTTGCAAAGGTAGCTGAAAACATTTTGGGTTTAATCAAATTTCGAAAAAACGTGCCATGCATGTTTGATGAAAAATCTCATTTTTGCTGTTTTTTCACAAAAAGTTGAATCCTTTACTACTTGTCACAAATTTTCAATTTAGGATATGTTTAGAGTGATTTAGAGTATTTTTTTTTCATTTTTAAAATTAATATGAAACATATTTTTAATATAAAAATTAAAAATTATATTTAAAAATATAAAATTGAATATTAAATTAATTTTGAAGGATTACAATCGTGATTAAAAAGTGATTGTGACAATTTTTTTTGCCGTATTGCCAAGTTTTATTTAATTGGACAAATTGAAGTTTTTTGAAAGTTAGGAGAGTTTGGTTCGAAGGGGCTGATTTCAGTGAAATTAGGGTTTCACCTTTCCATTCACGTTCCCCCTTCCCCAGTTCCTTCTCTCTCGCAGTTCCCCTTGCCGGCGCTTCCTTCTCCGTTCCACCGCTGATCTCCAGCCGCTCGGCGCTGCCGGTGAGTTCTCTCCCCCGTCCTTATTTTTTTTTCAGTTTCCTGTCTCTCACTCTGCGTCTCTTTCTCTCATTCCCTCCTGCGCTTATCGGCCGCCCAGCAGTCGCCGCCGCAGCTCCCTCCGTTACATGACATCACTCTTTTAGGGCTGTATTTCTACCAGTTCCTACATTTGTACCGATTTTTCCAATCATTCTTTAGCAGTTCAACACTTCTTAGTCTTATTTTAACTGGAGCCCTTTTGTGTACGTTGGCTTCCGTTTGTGGTTTTTTTTTTTTTTTTTTTTTTTTATGTATTCTTTAATTTTTTTAATAAATGAAAGTTCGGTTTTCTACCTTAAAGAAAACACCAATTCAAATTGAAACTTCTTTTATGCACTCTCATGTATAAGCTTCAGTTGGTCGACTGGCTGCAAGTGGAGTGTTTAGAGCTAACTCTGTTGTTTGTAGTTCACGATATGAATGTCTGTCTTACTTGTTTGAGTTTGTGCCTTTGAGAATGGGGCTTTAATTTTGGTTTTTTTTCTTTTTGGTCTGTAGGTGAGTTACTATGGCTATGGCAGAAGAGGATCCAAAGCCACTTGCATATATACCGGAGATTATACTGAAGAAAAGAAAAGTCAATGAAGCAGCGGCACTGAGAAGAAAGGAACAGTTAGAGTTAAGGAAGCTTAGTTCGAAGAAGAACAAGGATGGTTTTATCAAACTACCTGAGGAATTCGTCAGAGAATATCGTGCTAGGGTACTCATCTATTTTGAAGTTCATTGTGAAATATGTTTAATTTTTGTGTTTTATTTATCTATCACACGTCAATATCCTTTTGAGTTTGCTTTCAAAAGGATATATATATATATATATATTTCTTTTGAGTTTGCATTTGGGATGCCCAAGGAAGATGTATTTGATGAAGTCTGCCTTTTTCTTTTACCCTTGTATAGATTCAATTATATGATACAAGTCTCCAGCACTTATCCTTCTTACGTGCAAATTATTGTTGTAATTACAATTTGGGTTCTGAAGGTGTCAGGTTGAGCAAGCAACTTCTCCTAATCATGTATTTAGTTTATTTGGATTTGCTTCGCTAGGAGAATGTGATATGACATGTTAAACCTCATGTCTGGTATTTTTAGTTTAAGATGCTTCAGTCCGTAGCCTTGTAAAATTAAGTGTTGTGTTAAAATGACTTTTGAAAATATCTTCTGGTGGGATTTAATTTCAAGCCTATAGTTCCTAGTTGTCGATGTATTTATGTGCTATGACCCTTATTATTTTCATACAATCCTGAGTGTTATGTAGGAACTGGATCTTGTCAAAATGAAGCACAGGACAAAGAGAAAAAGACCTGCTACGGTGCCCTCGAAATCAAAGTTGATTTTTATAATTCGGATACAGGGGTATGAGTGCTTTCTCAGTTCCTTTCTTTCCCTTTCTTTTCTCTTTTATAACTTCTCGAGATCAATAATTTCTTCTACATTTTTCCAGGAAGAACGACATGCATCCAAAGACGAGGAAGAGCTTATATAATCTTGGACTAAGTAGAATTTTCAGCGCGGTTTTTGCCAAGGCTAATGAGAGTATTCTAGGGAAGCTACAAAGGGTGGAGCCGTATGTGACATATGGGTATGAGAACAATAAATTTTCTTATATTAGCTCCTTCATTAGATTTCACACTTTTTTTGTCCATGATTTTACTGAAATTCTAGTTGAATTTCAGATACCCGAATCTTAAAAATGTGAGGGAGCTCATCTATAAGAAGGGATTTGCAAAGATAGACAAACAAAGAGTTCCTCTGACTGATAACAACATTATCGAACAGGTAGCGGAAAAGCCATCTTAACTACTTTACTGTTATTAGTCTTCCCTCAGAAACCACTTTGTTGCTGACTTTCTTATATGGTCTGGGAGCTCATGTTCTTTTCTTTCGGGTTCCATTGCCTTTTCTCTCATAGGGAAGCAACAAATGTGGCTTCTTTTCTTTCTTTACTCGAGGGTCACTCTTTTAGGCGTGGGAGAAGAGATGTGAGGGTATTTAGCCCCAATCTTTTAGAGGAGCTTTTGTGTAAGTCTTTCTTTCATAGTCTAGTTGATCCTTCCCCCTTAGGAGAGTTAGTCTTTTCTATTCTTTGGAGGATTAAGATCCCTAGGAAAGTGTGGTTCTTTATTTAGCAAGTCTTATGTGGTTGTGCTAACATGATGGACCAGCATGTGAGGAAGTTGCACTCGCTTGTTGGTTTGTTTTGTTGTATTCTTTGTCGGAAGGCGGAGGAAAGATTTGGATCATATCCTCTAGTATCGTGAGTTTGCAAGTTTTTTCTAGGACAGACGTTTGGTGTTTTGTATGCTCGCCACAAGGACACTAGTGTTATGATCGAGGAGTTCCTCATCAATGTGCCTCGTGGGGAGAATGGTTGCTTTTTATGGCTTGTTGGGGTCTGTACGATTGGATGGGCTTTGTGGGGTGAGCGGAATGGTAGGGCTATTAGGTTTAGTCGTCTCTTGTTTGCTTTTATGTTTCTTTGTGGGCTTTGATTTCGAAGACCTTTGTAACTATTTTATAGGCTTTATTTTGTCTAGTGAGATTCCTTGGGCTTGTTTTTTTTTTTTTTTTTTTTTTTTTTTTTTGTAAATGGCCTCATATTCTCATTTTTTTTTCTTAATGAAAGTTGTTTCCATAAAAAAGAACAAAGAACTTTACTGTCACTGGTCTGTTTCACTGCCTACTAATTTGATTATAAATTTCAGGCATTGGGTAAGCATGGCATCCTGTGCATGGAGGATATAGTGCATGAAATTGCTAATGTTGGCCCTCATTTTAAGGAGGTAATTTCCTTTCTATGGCCATTTGAACTTGAAAAGCCAGGAGGAGGAGGGGGCCTTCAAGGGAAAAAGTCATTATACAAGGATGGTGGAGATGCTGGTAATAGAGAAGATGACATCAATGATCTGATTAATGAGATGAATTAGGCTGAAAACATTTGCTTGAAATTATAAATTTAAAAGCCTGAAGGGATCTATCCAGTAGTTTCTGTAATGCAATTTTGTAGGCTATAATGAGTTTGTATCTTGTTCAACTCATTTGCTTCTTTTGTTTCGTTTTTTTTTTTATGGTATTTCTTATGTCCTAGAGAAAATACTTGGATCTGTTAACAATATAATATCATCCACATTACGAGAGAACAGAGCCATCCCTTTGTTTCCTTTCCCCCATTGTCGGACATTTTGTCTCTACTAATCTGGAGGTTTATTTTATTTTATTTTTTTTAAATTTTTAATTCGATCCTGTTCTCTTTTATCTGATTTTGGTTTTGATGACAACTTGTGATTCCTTTTGATTATGTAAGTTATATTCCTTACCATTTGTAGGTTGGTTACTAAACTGTGAAGTTTGTTTAATTTTAGTTATTGTATTTTCAATTATTCAATTTTAGCCCATGTATTTTCAATAAATATTAAATTTAGTTGTTAATGCTAGTTAATTATTGATTTTTTAAAAAACTTTTTGTTATTTATAGCCTTTTTGCTATAAATTTTAAAAATATATTCACATATTTTATTTTCTTGCATCAAAATTATTATTATTATTTATTTAATTAGATTATTTTCAAATATAGAAAAATGTGCTAAACTATTTACAAATATAGAAAATTTTTAATGTCTATCCGCGATAGAATTCTATTGCTTGTGCAATAGAGTCTTATTTTTTCTGTTTAGTAATTTTTTTATTTAATTTTGGTAAAAATTAACTTTGAGAGAGTAAATTTAAAATTTATTGAAACTATGGAGATTAAAATTGGACAATTGAAAGTTTAGGAACTAAAATTGAATAAGTTTTATAATATGTGAACTAAAATGGTATTTTAACCTAATTTGTATATCAATCAATGGATGTCAAAATAAAATAAAACTGCACAATTGATATATATTTTGTAAATCATGTATAATTAGTATTTGGGTTAGTGAGAAAAAAAGGGTTTTGAGTATTTAATTGGGAATATCCTCAAAATTTATATAAAAATGACCGAAATATCTTTGATACTCCTTTCAAATCTCTCCACTTTCACTTGTCATCAAGCATTACCCACTACTACCCACCACCTAACCGTCGACCATTGGTGATACTTAGTAGTCAATCACAGTGTATTAAATATAATTTTGAACTTTAATGTTCATAGTGTTTGCGAGGAAGTCATTTACAATGATTTGATATAGGCAAGGGCACTTTAAATATAGAGCAAACTAAGTAAAATTGTGTATAAACACATTTTTGTGTTTCTTCTAAAAAATTCTCTCGAACTATGAGGTTGAAAATTGTAAAAGAAAAGCGAGAGGGAAAGGAAAAGAAAAAAGGGAACAAATGATCATTTGTGTTTCTTAAAAATTTCTTGAACTATGAAGTTGAATGTTGCATAGGGTGAGAGGAAAGAGAATATGCCAAAGGGAGGAGGGAAACGAAAGCCAAAATAATAAAAGTTTGAGAAAGTTTGAAATAGAGAGAAAGCGACGTATGGTGGAAAGTTAACAAAATATATATGTGGAGTGGGTCTCACGTAATCAAGTAATCGTAATCAAAATAACACTTATTTTGGGAAATAAGATTACATGTTTGGGCGTAATAAAAAACGGTGAGACTCACAATTGATTCTCATTGCAGAGTTTGGTAAACACCATCGATTTTAATGGAGTGAGTCCCACAATTTTTAATTCCCATTTCCTATTACATTTTCAAGAAGTAAACATGCCCTTCGAACAACATTACATCATTTGAAATAGTGAAAAATAAACGCACATTAATTCTCTTGTCATGTATAATCGATGAATGCATATAAAATTTCAATCATTCTTGCCAAATTACAACTATAAATAAATTATGATACTAAGAGTGTGTTTGGATTGACTTTTCAAATGCTTAATTCTAAAACAAGTCATTATAGCAAGATATGTAGAGTTTGACTACTCAAAATGACTATGATCGAATGTCTCACTACCCCTTCCCAAATCTCTGTTACCTTCAATTTAGCATAGTTGGTCACCACTGAACACCACCACCCACCACCTACTGCCGACGACCTCCACTGCCATCGTTGTCCACCACTACTGCCACTATCGACAATCACTCTTGCCCACTGTTGGAGATCACCAACCGTACCCATTGCTACGGTCTTCGACCACTGACAATAATTAGGAGTCTGTCAGTGTTTGAAATAAAAATTTTAACTTTAATGTTCATATTGTTTGTTAATAAATCTTTTCATATTGTTTGTTAAGAGATCTTTTCATTTGACATTAGCAAAAATATTTTGAGTATAAAACAAATCAAACAAAAAAATTGTGTATAAAAGTAGTTTTGAGAAAATGTAACCGAGCATACAACTGTTATAATTTTAAACTGTTTTCATTAACAATTGTTTAAAAGAAAATGCCTTTTATGGAAAACGTTTTTTTTTTGCCGGCTAGCCAATCGTGCCATGAGTTTTTGTTTGCCACTACCAACGGTAAAGATGCACGTCAAAAGATATGAAAGATAATGGAACTAAACCAAATTAAAGCATAGGACTGAAACTAAGAATAATTGACAAATTTATTTCCATTAAAAGAAGTATAATTGAATACATATCATATATCAAGTAACAAGCTAGCAATAAACTTGTAAATGTATTCATAAAGCATCACATTCAAAATTGGTATGCTCTAGCAGAGGTCCTAGCCTAACCAGTTTTGGTATGACAACATTGTTTCTCACAGAACAAACAATTGGGTTATCCCACTGCAGAGCCGATCCGACCACATTGGCTCGAACAGTGAGCGGGAAGACTCGAGGCCATCTTTCGGTTCCATACGATCTCAGAGCTTCTTCAACAGAAGGCATTTCTGACTCGGATTTGAGTGCAGCCGCGAGTTTTCTTGCTAGAACCACTGCATCTTCTAATGCACAGCAGGCTCCTTGTCCTAGATTTGGAGTCATTGGATGCCAAGCATCTCCAACCAAAACCACTTTCCCTGATGAAGCGGACGGGCTGACTGCAGGCCATAGCCATCGGTCTACGAGGGGTGTTCGGATTAATGTGTCATCTGGGGTTGTGTCCATGATGTTCAGTAGATCAGATGGCCAGTTTCTGACTAGTTCTTTTGCTTGCTGCTTTAAAACAGCTGGAGCTGTGATCTTTGGTCCTACAACGAGAGAAATCACCAATTTTGGTCCGAGTTTAGATAAGTCAATCTCATTGATTGGGTACCGAAAATTTTGTCATTTTGAACAGCCGAAAATGGGATGAATCCGGTTTCAAAATGTGAATGAGAAGTGCAAACCTGGAGATGAACTATTGTAGCAGATAAACCAGTAAACTTTTGTAGCAGAAACTGGAACATAACCTGCTCGCAATCCTTTTCCATAGATGTAGTTCACTTTTGGCTCATGTGGCTGTCCATTGGGATAACATGCAAGCCCACGAAAAGCACAATGCCCTACGTAGTTCGGCTCCGAAAACCCCATCCATCGAGCAACGGGAGATCGAATGCCATCACAGCCAATGACAATCTGCTTGACAGAGATAGAATGCAGAAAACAAGATTCAATTCACTAAAGAATCAAAGAGTAGGATATTACTAGAAGAAAGTTAAGTCAATTCTCTTGAAGTTTTTGAAGTTTGAATAACCTTTGCAATTAACTGTGTGCCATCCACAAGTTCCAACTTGACTTCATCTTGATGAGTTCTCTGAATGCCTTCAACCTTAGAGGAAAACTGAATTGTTCCTGATGGAAGCTGAGAGGCCAGAGTTTCCAGCAGTGTTCTCCTCTCTACGGCACGTACCTCTTGGCTGTCAAAAAACGGTTTATACAGTTAAACTGGTCTCTAAATCCCTTCACAATCATAGGTGAAAGGAGGAATAAGATGATGAAACCATTTCTTAGGAGGGAATTTTTTTTTTTAACATATAACCAACTTCTGATTCAGTTCCATAAACAGGAAAGATAGAAAAAATCGAGTACCTTTCATCTTCGTCTTTAAATGTGAAGGAGCGCAGCTGCTTTCCTTCTTCTGACTTAACTACCATCCTGCAATGCTGGTAATATCAACAATTTCAGTTGAAGTTCAAAAACATCTGAAATATGTTTCTCATATCTAAAATAACATGGGTTAAAATGCCTTGAATATGTTATTTGACACTCCGAGTGACTAAGCACGGGATTTGTTGCTCGGTCAGTGAGTCGGTGTCTAGGGGCAACACACCCTGGTGGGGGTCGAGGGCATTACTGTAGTCAAATTTTACGTTATTTACGTTTATCGACCTAGGGTTTAGAGAGGTGTTATATAAACCCTCTAACCCTATTGCTCTATAATTTGTATTATCTTATGCTTCTCTCTAATAATAAACTGATCTCTCTCTTCCTGTGGATGTAGCTAATACACTGTCTGTGAACCACGTAAATCTCTATGTTGATTTTTACCGTTTACGTTTTCTTCACTTTCTTTATTTGTTGATTTCATAACATCTTTATTCCTTTTCCTTATATTTTGTTCCAAAAACTTGAAGTGTGAAAGATGGGTTCAAAACGTGACCCAGTCTTAGTTAAATATACTATGAACTATGATCCATCAGTTCAAACAATTGAGTCTTAACAGTGATTTAATATAATATCAAAGCAAGAAGATCTGTATTCAAACTATTGCTATGGTCACTTATTGAACTATGTGCTAACTTCCAAGCCAACAAATATGTATAAAGCATTAAATATATCAAATCTAAACCAAGAAGAACTAGCACATACCCTTGAATTTCAACAAATTGGGTCCTGAGAACATTTCCAACCCCAATTGCATCCAACACACGCCACCCATTTTTGAAAAGAGTCAATGAGGTTCCACCAGTTCTAAGTGATTCTGCTTGCTCAAGCACCAATGACCTAACTCCAAGCCTGAAATTTCAAAGCCTCAACAATAAAACCATCTGCACTTGTCTTAAACTCTAAGCAATAGATTTTCATTTGAAAATTGGATCCTACCTGTGAAGAGACAGAGCAGTGGCAAGACCAGCAATCCCTCCTCCAACTATAACTATGTCTTCCCTCCTGACCTCAGATTGAGCTCTGACCACATTTTTAGTTCTGGGTCGACCCCGAATCCATGGATGGCTCTTGGGAAATTCTCCCCCATGGAAATGGAGAGCTGGAGATGGTGAAATAGGCGATTTGAGGAACGCAGACAATGAAGAAAAAGCCATAGCCTCGTGTCTAGAACTTAGAAATTTATGTTGGATTATTCAAACCCCACAAGAAATTAAGAATCATGGAAAGGAAGAGAGGGATATTTTTCAGATTATTAGAGAACAAGAACTCGTTTGGCCAAACAAACAAGTGGTGGAGAATGAGAAGAGTCATGCTTGGAAATGGAATTTTCCCGGGAACAAAAAAAACAGAGAAGAAAAATGGTAGCTTGTTAAACCAAACAGCAAAAAAATTCATGGGCCGAGCGGTTTAACGTCGAAAAAGTAGCCTACGGAAGGCCCATCTGAGAAAGCCCATTAAAGATAGCGAGAAGCTGTATGTTGGCTTTCATCTTCCTCTATTTCTTCAAACCGAGAGACCATTGAAAACTTGTAGAGTCGAAAGATTGAAGGCTCGTTGAAGAATGGAAGCTACAAATGTCTCAGAAAGTAAGGGTACGATGATCTCTCAGAAAGGGCAATTTCGGGGAATCCGAATAGAGAATCCCTTCACTTTGAAGGTGGGTCAAATATTTACAGGCTTCGGCGTCGGCTGTGGCGTCGGTATCGGCGTTGGCCGCCCCATAAACATGGGTAAATTTTTCTTTCCTCCATTGTCGACCTTTTTTGTCTATCAATTTCTTTCATTAGCTTTCTCTTTCGCACTAACGAATCAAGTATAACCTGCCGAGAAGAGTTGTTTTCTGCTTTCATTTCATTTCATTTAGATTTTTCCTGAAATGGGTTCTGTTCTGCTCATCTTGGTGACTATGGATAAGGGTGAAATTTGAAAACGGATTTCTGTTGGAACATTTCTCTTTTCTCGAATGGGAAGATGAACAAGAGTACGTATTTTGAACTGGCAAATTGTTCAAAATCACATTCAAACACGCCTTTATCATTCACAATCAATTTGATATTTAATTTTACACTTCGAAACGCCATGTTTATACCGTTAAATTTGATTTTAAAGGATTTAAAAGTATGTTTTAGAGTGATTAAGGGAAAAATCACACTTCTAAACATGCCATTAGGGATATCATTATATGAAGGTTGTTTTTAAACTTAATTTTAAGTCAGGAGTGAGAGCAGTGGGATATGAACTCTGCCCAACTTTGTAGAATTTGGCCCTCGCTAATTAGTTCTAAATATACACATGTAGTTAGTTCGGTGATTCGAGTTTAATTTGAGATCTTATTTTCATCACATTTAACCTTAAAATTCTTTTTAGAAAATGTTGGAATTAATACCATTTGAAGCTGAGTTTTTCTTTTAAAAGAGATGTGGTTAAATCCAAACTCGCTAGTAGCTACCTAGAACATTAAATCATATGAGTATCTCATAGTGTGTAAGGTTAGCTGTTATCCCATAAAGTTAGTGGTTAGCTGTGAGTGGAACTAAGTTTAGGTAACCAATTGATGCTTGTATTTAAATTCAAACTCAGTGGTAACTAGTAATTCTAATTGACATTGTTTTGGTTGAATTAGGCATATTGGTACTTGTGTTTTGGTCTTTGGTCAGATTTAGGTGTTTTTTGTTGTTGGGTTTAGGCTTCCCATATATGGGTTTTTGTGTTTTTTTGGTTGGAGTCTGAGTAGTTTAGCTTAAGGCCCGTTCAATGATGTTTTTTTATTTTTATTTTTATTTTTTTGTATTTAACATTATAATTATCTACAACCTTTTCCTTTGTTTTCCAATCTAAACAATTTTCAGAAATAGAAAACTAAAAATAGCTATCAAATGGCCTTATTGATTAGTTTTTGAACAATTTTCACTTTCCCTCTTTGTGAGCTTTGAGTCTCTTGATTAAAAATTCTCAATTTAACATGACAGGGAATGTATTTCCAGGTAATTATGATACTCTTAGTGACGCTTTTAAATAGGTCTGCATGATATGTATAATATTTTTCAACCTCTTCCTTTCTTATCATGTTGAATATGTGCAAATTGCGGATATATGCTTGGCCCTTGGTTGATGAACATGTCTGGTGGGCAGTGCTGTAATATGAACATATGAAATTGGCATTCATTTTTTCAGGTGCAATTCCTGTCATGAACGAAGTAATGAGTGCCACGAGAGGTGCAACCGACACATTTTCTGGTATAACGAGGCACTTAAATAACTCTGTGAGTCTTATACTTGTATTTTTCTTTAAACATTATACATTTTGTGTTCTTTATTTGCCATTTGAAATTTTGGACCATTGAAATTCTCTTAAATATCACATGTTAGCTCAGGAAATTGGGAGCTAAGAACGTCCAGGCTGGCATTGGGTGTGGAGTTGGTTTTGGCCATGGTTTTGGTGT
The DNA here is from genome assembly GCA_002890555.2 of Lagenaria siceraria. Lineage (NCBI taxonomy): Eukaryota > Viridiplantae > Streptophyta > Magnoliopsida > Cucurbitales > Cucurbitaceae > Lagenaria > Lagenaria siceraria. Next base: position 342,651 of record CM016483.1, read on the forward strand.
TGGTATGTCCAACAATATCTTCTGAATACCATATATGTCGTCTATGAGTTTTTGCTCATGCGTTGGTCTATCTTAATTAAGTTTTTTCAGTCTGTTGTTTAACTGACACGTCGTTTCTTGAATGTCAGGCCTGGCTATCAAGCCTTCATTTCTACAACAAGTTCAAGCTTCTGTTATGGTAGGTGCTGGACCTCTTATCCATCATATTTTTTCCATTATGAGTTCTTATATACATGTGTTTGAAGCTTGATGCCCAAATCTGGTAGCAAGCAATGGAGAAAGTGATGACAAAATTAGGAAATAATCCTAGTCTTCCAATTAGTCAAGGCGCCGTACCAGTATCACTACAGTCCGCGAGCAGCATAACAAATGCTTCGGCAAATGAACATCCTATTGCAAGTATCAGAAAATTTGCAAAAGAAGTGCCAGAAACTGCCCCAAAAAACCTGTCTGCATATGAAGACGTTTCTAAGGGGTCCACTCTTCGAAATATTCTATCGAGCAGATCTTTCGGAACTCGAACTGAAAAGGTCATTGACAGTTTCTTGCAAAATCCTGTTTTTAAAGGAGGGGATACTGAACTGCAGGATGAGGTATGATAATACATGTTTGGTTTTAGGTTCTAAACAAGAATTTTCTTTATTACGTGTGCACAAATTTTCCTATAAGAACAATGAATGTTTGGTGTGATTTGCTCATTAAACACACTTGCACATGCATTGGTCTTGTAATGGCACGATAACGATGCAAGCTTGAGTATCATACCAGCAATGCGGATTTTATTGTTCTTTTAGCACTGGCCCTTCATTTTGAACCTCTAGATATCTCATTACGGATTTAGTTGAGCTGATTACTAATTTGTCATGGAGTCCCGATTGATGTTTTTTGCATTGTAGGTTGGACGCCTACGGCTTGAGAACCATCTCTTCCAAATGGTAAGTTTTCATAATGGCCTGTGAATATGATCCAACTTCTTCTTAGAGATGCATCATGGAAATGACTTGTTATCTAATAGTGTAAAGATGTGTTTTAGATATGGGAAATCATTGTTCACATTATAATAATAACAAGGGATTGGGAATATCTGTAGAAAAAACACAGAATTGGGCAGTACTCACTTAAAATGAGCACATCAATTTAGGACATTCAACTGAAGTGAGATCAACTATTTTAAATTTGTTCGTTCCTAGCAAAAGTGACCAGAAATCCCATTTAAACATTATTATTTAAGAAATAGAATGTTTAGACCAACGAATCTTCACTATCACTTATTTTTACATCTTTTGGATGAAGAGTTTACGAATAGCTATAGCCTCCTCGTTAAATCGCAGTTTATTCGTAAAATTGATTCGACTTATTCTGTTGCCTGTATTTGCAGGTAATGATGCATCAGAAATTTATTCAAGAGCTCAGGGAGGAAAATAACAAGCTTCACCAAATACTAGTGGAAGACCTGAAAATACCTCCCAGCAGGCTCCAAGCAAGTAACATAGGTAGAAAAATTCCTCCGTGTTCGGATTGTTTCGAGTGCCGAAGAAAGCAAAGGAGAAGGAGAAGCTAATCAATCTGAATGATTTCCCTGACATGGTTAAGGCCGCATTCAATTGATTCTTCAGAGATACCTTCTCTAGTTGCTACAGTTTCTCGAAAGCACTTGAACGCGGTCTGAACAAAAAAGTCAAGGTATTGAGTTCACATCGCAAATGTTAACAAATGGCATCATGTTTTCATACAAAATTGCAACACAGGAACTTAGGGATAACATTGAGTTCACACCAGGTCCTGATGAAAAAGAGCTTAGTTTGTTTGAACAAAACAAAACATGCCTTTGTTGGAAATTTTGAATTTTAGTTTTAGGTGTAAAGCTAGTTTTACACGTGGTTCTTGTGGTGCAAGTAAAAAGCACATAGCCAATTTTGACTTGACTTACTAAATTGCTTAGGAGGAGAATGTTGTGTGTTAGAAGTCTCCATAGTCCATCCCATCTTCTATGAAATGATTTTGTATCTGCAAACTTTCTCTCTTTCACATTCTTCTTCTCTTTTCCAATTTGCCTTCATTATAATGAAAAGAACAGATGTGCACCATGAACACCACCCTCTTTTTTTTTATTTTTTATTTTTATTTTTTTTTTTTAGATTTTGTTGCATTTGGGACTTTATGTTTTGAGAAATTCTTTTTTTTTTTGGATCCCTAATCAATGATATAATTTATGGATGATAGCTATAAATTATTTTATTTGACATTGATATTTTGAACCTTGTCACTTTTTTTTTTCTCAGTATTTTTATTTTTACTAGTCATGACATACTTATGCATAAACAATTGACATAACAAATATTGATCTTAACTCTTATCAACTATAAGTTACATACTAGAAAATGAATTATTGACACAATAATCACGAAGATTTGCAATTCTAGTTCACGACAACAAATTTAATCTCCTTCCAGCCCCCCTTCACAACAACAAAAATTATAGCCCACATAATCAAAAGTCAATTCTTAAACCTAAATAGAGTCATAATTACAAAGACTAGATTTCAAAAAAATTATCTTACTAAGAGATAAATCTTTCTAAAACTTCATTTTTATTTGTCTAAACCTTCTTTCTTACTCTTAATGTTAATTTTGAAGGGAAGGAACTCTTCATCCTGCAGTAGGAAGTAACATATAAATACCACTAAATAAATGTGTAGAACGTGTCCGTGGGTGTTTATCTCCTTGCTCTCCAACTTTATGAAGTTGAATCTTCATCTCCTTACCACGAGTTCTTTCTTGTATGATTGGATTAAAGATAAGGAAGTGAAAGCTCTTCTCTAGGTATTATATGGCAAAATTGACAAACTTATTTGTAAATATAGCAAAATATATATTATTATTTACAATTGTGCCCTCATTTTTCATATATTTTTCCACCTCCAAAATTTCTTTCCAATGTTTTGAAAAAGTAATTTTAGAAGTTAAAAAAGTTGCTAAGCCACCTCTCCTAAATTCACAGGGACCATTTTTTCCAACTCCAAAACTTGTGATTGAGAATTTGCAAATGAGTGTTTGGGAAACGGCTAGGGGGAATGGAAGAGACAAAGCATAGATTCCTAGAAAAGAAGTGGAAAAGAAAAAGGTTGAAGGGGGAAGGGAAGGAGAAGGTGAAGTGAGTGAAAGACAGCTGGACGACATAGTTTTGGAGTGTAGACTTCAGAGAGTCTAATTCAAAGAACGAATTATATAGATGTCTATCAGTAATAGAAGTATATAAAAGTATATAGAAGTATTACCGATAGAGTTTTGCATATATGATTGATGTTTTATAGAAGTATGTCATTTATAGACTCTAATAGAGATATGTGCAATTTGACTTCTATTATTGATAAATTATGATAAACTTTGATAGATTTTGTGTTTATCCGTATACTTTTATCAGAGTCTATCAATTTATACTTTTATCATGGTCTATTAGCATACTGATAAACTTCTATATACTTCTATCAGATTCTATTAGTAATAAGTATAAGACTTCTATCAATGTCTATCAGTGATAGAAATAGAACCATTGATAGACTTCTATCACTGTCTATCGGTGATATAACAAGATCAGACTAAAATGCAAACATGTTTGATGAAGATACAAATTCAAGATTATTGATGTTGGGATTTGTGCCCTAAAGTTCGTAACTAATATTTTATTTAATAATTATTTAATATAATTATTTTTATACAATATTAAATTATCCACGGTAAAAATCCAAAGTTATTAAATAGAATCGTAAACAGTATATGGTTGACATATGAGTGAATCATGTTCAACAAATAACCTAAAGAGTCTATAGTTACACCCAAAGTCAAATTAAGAATTAACTTAATAAGGAAATAATTAAAAATCTTGAAAATCTTGAAATAATTATGAAAAGGTAAAATAGTCCAAAATCATAGCTAAAAACTCTTAATGAAATAATTCAAAATTTAAGACATTTATGAAATATATGACCTAAAAAGGATTTTTCGTGTAAAAATCTTTTGTAAGAAAGGTTAAAAGATCATATTTTAATTACTTTATTTTTGTATTAAATTTTCTAGATCTAAAGTATCCTATAAATACTTCTCTTACCTTACTCTTAATACACAACAAAATAAACATCTTTAATTTTCTCCTCTTTCTCATATTTGTCTCCTTTGATCTGTTAAGAGCAAATGACCAAAGTAGGGGTGTTCTTAGTTGTGCTTTGAGCTTAACATTTTTTAGTGCAGAGTGGTTTGAACTACATAATATTTTAATTGGATTGTTGTATTATCATGAAGGGACATATCAAAGAATATATGGTGTCCGGTGGCTGACATAAAGAAATACAATACACACCATAGAGGATTTGAATCTCCTTAAAGAGAGCAAAATACTCATGCTTAACTTATTTGTTTAAGTGTTTGTTTCTCAATATTTACTCCAATCTTTCACCTCAATATACTATCAACCTCGAAGTCACAGGTTTGATTCTCCCACTTCACATATTAGAAAAAAAAAAAAATTACGATAAGTAGTAAAATAACATTGAGTATTTTAAGTAGTAATCCATTTCACGCTATTTATAAGTAGTAATCCATTTCACGCTATTTATAATAACGATAAGTAGTAATCCATTTCACGCTATTTATAAGTAGTAAAATAATAATAATAATTTAAACATTTGCTAATCTTTAAACCATGCTGAGTATTTTTCAAACATTTGTTATGATATAACAAATGTTTGAAAAATTGTGAATCTAATATGTCATATAATACTAGAAATACTCAGCATGGTTCTAAGATCATAATTTCACAAATGTTAAAATATTTGAAAATTTCCAATTTTATATTTCTTTTATCAATTTTTTTTTACCATTTTACCCCTATTTTTGTTTATCGTTCCATAATTATTATATATTTTTTCATTAATAATATTTTATTATTATAAGGTTTTTAAATACTTAATTTAATTTGAAATACTTTCCAATTTTTTCTCTTATTGGAATTGAAATGGATAACATGGATTTGTCTCTAAATAATCTCATGTTTTTAGCTTAAACTATCTTCCCACGATATTAGCTTAACTTGTTGAGCTCTATTCGTCTCTCATTGTTATCTTTCTCATGAATTGTCTACTATATTTTTACATATATAGCCAATTCTTTACTTTCAATTTTATTCAATCATTTTTTACATTTAGGCCGATAAAATTTCCAACACTTATCATTCTTTTCTTCCACAATTTTTTTTTATCGCTTTTAAATTTTTTTATTAAACCATCTTGAGGAGGTGTATTAAGAATTAATTACTTTTGTAATTAGTTTGTTATTTTTATTGTTAGTTTGTTATTTTTATTGGTAACAATTGTCACTCATTATTTTATATATATATATATATATATATATATATATATATATATATATATATGAAGGGTTTTTATTAATAAATTCATTAAGTGAGAATCACTCACATCTTTCCTTCAAACCATTATAATTTTTACAAAGTTTCTACCTTGTCATTCGATTCAATCCTATTCGAAAGTTCGGATTGTAATAGCTTTGACCCCTTGAAAAATGTGGAAATAAGTTAGATTGAGAAGTGTGTATGAATTTTCTTCAAATCTTTAAACATATTATTTAGGTTTTGCCTTTTCATGCATATTTCCAATTTTACATTTGCTCTATAATTGCTCATTCCGTTTACCTTTTTAATTCCAATGCTTTTGTTGTAATTCAATTTTAGTTTTTAATTTGCATGTTCTTTAGCTCTAATTTTAGATTTTATTTTCTTAAATCATTTTTGTAATTTTTTTTTCATTTTTATTATGAAAATATCTTCATCTCCAATTCTGTTCTTTATTCCTTTAATCATGAGCAAAGTTTTTTTTTTCCTTAGAATTTAAATATGAGAATGCTCTAAAGAGAAGAGAAAAAGTCTAACATAAAATTTTAGTTTCTCGGCTCAATCTCAATACATGCATGGTTTGTTTTTATTGATTAAGATTCTAATTATTAGTTTAAATTGACCACCTAAATTAATTTAGTAAAATTTAATCTATACTGAAAGGATTAGATAAGATTTGATTTTCATAAAAACAATCTAGGAAAGGGTCTTAGATATAAGACCTTGATTTTGACCCAAGACATAGGGCAAAACCTTTAGAATCAATGGATTGCAATTTTAATCATCTAAGTTCACTTTAGCCAAAGAAATATATGTTTAATGGCTTAGACTCCAAAAGATATATGAAAGAAGGTTGAATAAATGTCGAATCTAGTTCACCAATTATTGAATTTGATCTAAATTACAAGTTTCCATATTAGGCTACATTTACTTTAAAAAAAAAAAAGCGCATGAATATGTTTGATTGTGATAGGTAGTTCTCCAAATGTGGTAGCAAATATCATTAATGCTTTGAATTCCATGTGTGCACTCAAGGACTTGGGGTCGTTGTATTATTTCTTGGGAAAATTAAGGTATTCTATCTTAATACTGGTGGTATTTTTGTGTCTCAGTCTAAGTATATTATGAATATTTTGTATCGTACCAACATGAGTTCTGCTAATTCCATAACTACTCCAATGGTTAGTGGTGTTATTCTTTCTGCTCATAGTGATGGGTCCTTTAACGATGTGTGGCTTTATCAAAGTATTGTTGGCGCTTGACAATATGAGAAATTTCGTATAGTGTTAACGAAGCGTGTCAATTTATGCATGCTCCTAGAGTTAGTAAAACGTATTCTTCCTTATCTTAAGAATACATTTACACATGTACTATTATTAACAAAGTCTACTGATTTGTCTCTTTGTGGCTTTGCTGACTCGGATTGGGCCTCGAATCCGGATGACCGTAGGTCAACATCAGGGTATTGCGTGTATTTTAGAGGTAATCTTGTTACCAGAGGATCTAAGAAACAATCTATAATTTCTCACTCAAGCACAGAGGTCGAGTATCATTGTACCTTTACTGTTGCAACAGAATTAATATGGCTACAATCTTTGTTTTCTGATTTATAGATTTCATTGTCTAAACCTCCTATTTTATGGTGTGACAACTTGAGTGTAGTGCATCTAACTGCAAACCCATTTCTTCATTCTGAAACTAAACATGTTGAATTAGATATTTATTTTGTTCATGATTTGGTGCTTAGTAAGAAATTACTTGTGTAGTATCATCTTCCAGCTACTTTGCAGATTGCTGATGTTCTTACTAAGTCATTGTTAGCTCTTTCATTCCTTCGCCTTTGTGTTAAGCTCAATGCTCATGATCCCTCTACCATTGGCTTACGGAGGAGGGGGGGGGGGGGGGGGGGGGGGGGGGTTAAGATTGCCCATTAATTGTGGATTGCAAAAACAGATTTGTTATTGTTATTTGAGATTTGTTTTTCTGTTTAAGGGTTGTTATTCTCTACTTTTGGTTGTATTGTTCTCAGTTGTATTCATGAGTTTTTTCATCTCTCGTCTTCTCTATATAAGTGAGGTTCTGAGGTCTGTTGCCAGTGTGAAAAAGATTGAAATAAAATCAATATCTTGAGAGATTTCTCCTAAAATTCTTAATTATTATATTTCTCTTTCTCTTTCTTGTGAATCACTCACTTTTCAAGTGGGACTCTTCTTTCTACTTGGCAGGGTGAGACATTTTTCGATGTGCATCTCTAGATCTCTTCAATAATATGTCATACTTACTGACCAGATATTTCCTTCAGTGTTAACAAAGCATATCAAATAATTATTTTTTGGTCCAGTACAGAGGCTGAGTATCGTTGTTTAGCTACTGCTGCAACTGAACTTATTTTGTTGAATTCATTATTTTGTGATTTGTATATTTCTTTGCCCATTTGGCCTATTCTCTGGTGTGATAACCTCATTGTTGTGTACCTCAGTGCTAATCCGATCCTTCACTCAAAGACTAAGCATGTCGAATTAGACATATATTTTATGTATGATTTAGTTTTTCAAAATAAGATGGTTGTTCAACATCTCCTTGATACAAAATCTTTGTCTACTGCATCTTTTCAGACATTACGATTCAAGCTTAATGTCAGAGATCCTTCTTCCATGGAAGACATGATTCTAGGTTGTGAGGTTGTTATGCTTTGTTAGCAGGAGTTTTCTTCCCAACCTATATATAGGGTCATTCTCAATTTTGATAAAAGTAAATTGGGTTTCTCCTGCAAGTTGAGTTTATTTTTAATATGTTGTGATTCTCCAGTTCAGTCCTCCACTTTGATGCTTCAGCCTTCAACTTCATCTTCACGATTGACGGATTCATCTCAGATTCTCATGGCTTCCCTAAACATTAACCTAGGTCACGACTTTGTCCGCTTCTTCGTAGTCAGACTCATCATGGATTCAAATTCATCAAGGATTCTAGCCTCCACTTCGACGATTTGATTCTCACGGTCTCAATTCTCATTTCATGGTCATGGCTCACGTGTTTCAGGCTTCCTCCGACTTCGATGTCCATCGTTCATCAGGCTTCATCCATCGTTCATTTCAGCCTCAGACCCAATGGCCCAACCTAAAAATATTTGGGTTGGGTTAGCCCTTTATTCAGAATCGACAGGTTGGAGATTTGACCGACTTGAATTTTTGGGTTGGTCCAAAAAATCCTCTAACCCGACCCGACCCGTATACATCCCTAATCCTCACCATTGCTGTACCAAAAGAATCGTTAATTTTTCCACTAATTATAATTTCCCTATAAATTCATTGAGAATTTTCAACCCATCATTTAATATTCACATACTTAATATAAATACACTTTGTTGTTTTTCTTAAATATAAATAAATGTTGTATAAAAGTTAATTTGAGCATATAATTTAAGCAGATAAGATAAATAATTTTTATTCTGTGCATAATTTTCATTTCATCTCTAGATTTCAAAATATTATACTTTTTACTCTTGAGTTTTGAATTTAATTTTTTTTTTGTCCCTAGCTAGATTTCAAAATATTATACTTTTTACTCTTGAGTTTTGAATTTAATTTTTTTTTGTCCCTAGCTAGATTTCAAAATGTTATAATTTACCCTTAGTTTTGAATTTGTTTCAATTTGGTTCTTAGGACTTTAAGATTTACATTTTTAACCTTGATTTTTCACTAAATACTCATTTTCAGTCATTTGTGTTATTGTCTATTAATTAATTTAAAATAATTAAAATAATTATATTTAAATAAGTTCGGACAAATCTTTCATTAGTATTAAAATTAATTTAAAAAATTTACATCATAATTATTTTAAATTAATTAAATAAAAATTAATGACAAATACTAAATTAAGCATAAATAAAACTTTGAGAATAAACCAAATGATAAACTTAAAACTCAAGAATAAAAGTATAATATTTTAAAACTTAAGAACCAAAAGGAAAGTATACAGAATTCAGATGTAAAAATGTAATATTTTAAAATTTAAAAACCAAATAAAAGCTAAATTCAAAACTTAGAGATAAAAAAAAATTCTAATAATTATTATTCTAAAAAGTAAGTTATTGTTTTACCATCCTAATTAATTATTGAACTAAAAAAATTGAATATTGACAGACAAAAATTTAAAGAAATTAATTATATGAACAGTTTCTTAGGGTGCTCATATTTCTGCCTAAAATTGAAATGAATTTAGTGATATATATATATATATTATTGACTAATCTAGATGAATCTACAAGGTTCTCGAAACAATATTCAACATTAATACATTATGTAAAATTTAGAATTAAATACCAACAAAAGAAAAAAAAAACCATTTATTGTAGATTAGTTGAAAGAACAGGGGCAAAATGGTGAATCCGAATGATCTGGAAACTTACTTGCATTGCTATAAATCTCTTCAATGAAATTCGAATTTTGTTTATTCGGTTTGTCCTCACCGTTCGTACTTGCTCTGTAAGTCTTCAAAGCAATCAAAATGGATGCGTTCTCATCTTTCTTCGATTCTCAAGCAGGATCCAGAAACCGTTGGCGCTATGATTCTCTCAAGAATTTCCGGCAAATTTCGCCGGCCGTTCAATCTCATCTCCACCAGGTCGGTTCCTCTATTCCTTTCTCTCTCTCGTTCTAATGTATTCATGTAGAAACGGTGGTTCTAAATTAGTTTCTCGTGGACGTGGTGCCTGGTGGTTGTTTTTGTGCAAATGAGTTTAGACAGAATGAACTTAATAAATTTGCAATTTAGTGTCGAAGATTTCTGTAATATTGTGTTTTCTTGATCGGATGTTGATGATTCGCAGTGTTGTCTCTTCGATTCTTATATTTAATGGATTTTTTGTACCGTTTTTCTTTGGAACTGTTGGATGTCACGTACAATCGATATGTGAATTTTCTTTCTATGTTTCGTTCTTGCTTCATATGGATGTAACTAGAATTAATTTTGTGAAGTATTGCGAATCTGCAGGTTTACCTTACTCTGGGTTGTGCTTTAGTTGCATCTGCTGCTGGAGCTTATCTGCATATCCTTTGGAACATTGGCGGAATTCTAACAACTCTTGCAGGTATTGGAAGCATCGCATGGCTAATGGCCACTCCTCCTTATGAAGAGGTATGTTTCTTTAATCTCTTTTCTTCTCCCTGATGTATGTGTATGAATTATATGTCTATGCTTTCTCTGTTTGTTTACTTTGTGTTCTTAATATTGGTGTTTTTGTTTTTTTGTCTTGTGATTTGTTATCAGAAGAAGAGGATTTCTATGTTAATGATGGCTGCTCTTCTTGAAGGAGCTTCAATTGGTCCTTTGATTGGTCTAGCTATTGAGATTGACCCAAGGTGAGTTCCGTGTCTATGATTTTTTTCTGTTTGTTCCTTGTTTTAGAGTAATGAATAGTTGCTACTTGCCTTTTATCAAGTGGTAGTAGCTTTGTAATATGATCATCTAGCTCTTGGTTCCTGTAATTGCCTTGAATTATTTTTGTATTCTTTGTGTGTTAGATTGTTGATATGAAATTAAATTTGCTTAGTTTAAATTTTCAATGGGTGATTTGACATGAATCGGAGTGGAAGTTCTGTCTTCAAATTTTTGTACTATTGTTTTCTCCCTAATTAATATTGATTTCTGGGTTTTCTACCTGTTTCAAAACCTATAAGGCGAGGGGGTGTTAAATTGTTAATATAATTTTAAATTTAACTTCAACTATCAGTTTAAGCCTTTTGGTCTGATTTAATAATACAATTACATTGAGATCTATAAATGCTGTTAATTGCAGTGTACTGGTCAGTGCCTTTGTGGGAACTGCAGTGGCGTTTGGTTGTTTCTCAGTAGCAGCCATGTTGGCAAGACGCAGAGAATTCCTTTATCTGGGTGGCTTACTTTCTTCTGGAATATCCATGTTACTCTGGTTGCATTTCGCTTCCTCTATATTCGGTGGCTCTACTGCCCTTTTCAAGTTTGAGGTATGTATATAAATGATCCAACTTCTTCATGAATTGGAAAGTAGATACACTCACCTTGCGCAGGTTGACCTCAAATTCGTTTGTTTGTTTGTGTAATTGTAGTTGTACTTTGGGCTTTTGCTCTTTGTGGGCTACATGGTAGTTGATACTCAAGAAATAATTGAGAGGGCACATCTTGGTGATATGGACTACGTGAAGCATTCGCTGACTCTTTTCACTGATTTCATTGGTGTTTTTGTCCGACTCCTCGTTATAATGGTGAGTTGTGTTAAATGCCTACATATTTAAGCCCTATCCTTAGGCTCGGTTTCTTTATATTTGGTTTTCGATATTTTCTTTCGAAAGTCTTTTAAACAATATGGTTATAAATTCAATTTTCCTCAGGAAAGTTTATCGTTTATCGAACAGGTGCTTAGTTGTCGCCAGTGGTTGTTTTCTACTTAGCTCAAATCAATTGAGATTACCATACTAAACGACGATTGTTTTATTATTGTTCAGCTAAGGAACTCTGTAGAGAAGAATGAGAAGAAGAAGAAGAAGAGGAGAGACTAAATGTGGTGGAACAAACGTATGAATTTGCTCTCTCGAATGCAGCGACCCCGAAACAAGTAAAAAACTTCAAACCTTTGTCGTCCTGTATATTTTGTAAATTGTATTAGAGTTGTGTTGTAACTTTCCTTCTAGTACCTTACGAAGGGCTCTGTTTGCTTGTTTGGGGCCAAAGCAGAAATAAGATGCCATCTTTTAGTTTGTCTTTGTAATTTTCCTCGTGATGCTTCAAATTGTAATGGAGTTCTTTCTTTTCCACCGCTTTAAATGAATCTTTGTTTCTTGCAATTTTTATTTGGATGGTCTTTTTTCTTGCTGCTTTCCCGTTTGCATTCCTTGCACTCGCTAGTATTTGTGTTTTAACTAATTCAATATAATAGTACTCTCGCTCCTGTATGTAGCTTGTTTATTCCCCACTCTATCGCTCTGGCATTCTTTTTGTTCTTGCTCGTTTACTTGCATTTGTTATGGTTATTCTTTATTATCTTTGAAATTTGGGTCAAATAACATCTTAGACCTTGGTACAAAAATAATGGTACATTTGTTCTCTATTGAATCAAATATGATGGGCTAGAAAATCAAAGTGATACCTTTCTAGTTGAACTATATAGAACTTCTACATCATCTTTTTGGGCTTTTTTTTTTTAAAAAAAATAATAATAATAAAAGTTGTTCTTGAAAGAATGGTTGCGTGAAAGGAGACATGGTTTTGGTTGGTTTCTTTTCTGGGTTTCACTTTTTTCATTTCGAAAAAGATTAATGAGGTTGACTAAAATGTAGGTTAAAATTATTTTAATGGTGGTAGTTGTAGTTATATTTTAAAATTTTCATGGGTAAAAATATGAGTCATCAAACTTTTAAAAGTATTTAAAATTAGATCTTCAAATTTACACACTGGGGTTAATTTTTATCCAATGGCGTTAAAAGTGTAATTGTAACTATTATTATATTTCATGGTATTTTGTCTAAAAGTAATTTTCTTCGTGGAGTTTCTTTTTCTTTGAGCAACTTCTTGTATGTGGATTTGATAGATTGGCTAGGAAGCAATTTTGTTTATAAATTATAAAAGATTAATGACATGTTTGGTAGTGATTCGAAAATATTTAAAATCATTTTCCTCATGTTTAAGAGGATTCGAAAAATGTTTTTAATTATTTAAAATTTATTTTAGTAGTTTAAAAAACATTTTTCATTATTTAAAATTCATTTTAGTAGTTTGAAAGATGTGGTTAATGTGTGAAATTAAATATTAAATTGATTTTGAATGATTAAAGTTGTTTTCAGAATGATTAAAGTTGTATTTTAGAGTGACTTTTAACCAAATTGAAATGATTTTAACCTATTTCAAAATTAATTCTAACATGTACTAACTAAAAATAAATCTTTAGTATTTTGAGAATTATCATAGTGAGAAGTGAAAGGAATCTGACTAAAAAATTGCATGAAGTTAGGTTTTTTTTTTTTTTTTTTTTTTTTTTTTTTTTTTTTTTTAAATTGTATCATAAAAAATGAATAATGAAATATCATTCATGTGAATATAATAAAAATAATAAATATTTCAGAAAAATTTTTAAAAATAGAAAAATAAGAAAAATTATTTACACAAAATAACAAAATTTTTAGATAGTTGTGATAGACGCTAATAAAAGTCTATTAGAGTATATCAGTGATAGTTTTATTAGATGCTTATAGAAGTTTATCAATGTTTATCAATGTAAATAGTTTGACATTTTTCTATGTGAAATTTTTTCCCAACATTTTAACTTATTTAAAAAAATTATAATATTTATTCACTAATCTAAATAATTTTTTTTATTTTCTTTTTGTTTTTATAATATTTTTTAAAGTATCGATATTTTAATAGCATTTTTGAAAAATTGAGGCTGATATATTTAATCAACATCTATATTTTAAACATGTTTCATGATGGGATCAAATATTTTCCATTTTTACGAATCATGGATGAGACCATTCAAATTCAATTGAAGGTTTACGTGTGGAATAAGTCATCTAAACAAATTGAAAATCATCAAGATGATAAAAGCCTTGAGATTGACTTATTCCCAACATTGCCTGCAAGTATAAGATTGAAATGAAATTTTAGGTCAAAATATTTAAAATATATAGCACAAAGTTTTCATTTTTTAAATTGAAACAAATACGAATACAAACTTTTCAAAATACAATAACAAGATATAGAAAAGTCAAGGGAAATATTTCTATCTTAATTTCTTTTTTAAGTGGATAGAATTAATCTATTTTTTAGAAAAACTTCTTTTTCTAACATCATTATTGTTTTTTTCTATTTTAGGTGGAGGACTATACAAAATGAAAATATTATTTTGTCCCTCATTCAAGTGCTACAACTTTTCATACCTAAATGGATTTCCAATAAGAAAAAAAAAAACAACTTAAAACTTACATTTTCCCGTAAGATTGGAACCAAATCTTTCCAAATCTTATTGTTTTCTTAAATTTTAAGTTTTTTTTTTTTTTTTTTTAATAAAAAAACTTACAATTTACGTAAAAATGTATAAGCTTGGGAACCAACTTCTTTTATGTTAGTGGAAAAAAAAATTCCTTAAGATTTGGAACCATCGGGTAATTAAAAAAAAACTTAGTTTTCCCGTAAGTTATGAGTTTTTTTTTAATTAGTATTTTTATTTTTTAGATTTAAAATTGGGGTGTTTTTAAATACAGAAAATTTGGTTAAACTAATTACAAATATAGTAGAACATACAACCCATGTAAAATGTCCAAAATAGCCTTCAAACTTGCGACCCAGAACACATGACCCACTCGTCTAACCCACAATCATTGTCTTTCTCCATCAACGAACTAGCACCATTCTTTATCCATCCTTCACAATTTTTGTTGATAGAACGTTTTGCTAATAGATAGTATTCTTGTTGATAGTGTTATTGTTTATAGATAGTGCTCTTGTCGATAAAACTATGAAGGCTGATAGAAATTATTGTTGATAGTGAGTGATACAACACTATTATTCTATACTACTACCATTGTCTATCAGTGATAGACAGTGATAGGGTTCTATCACTCTCTATTCCTAATAGATAGTGATAGATTGCTATCATTGTCTATCACTAACTTTTGTTAATAGTGAGGGATAAGACACTACTGAAAGAATTGAATTCCAATGCGGAAGCGGAGATTTTACTGAATTAAAACCAAAACAGATTAAGCATTTAAAGAGTATAGAACGTGCATGTAGAAGCAATTTGGATCTAAAGCACTCCAATTACATCAATTTTAAGGATGAAACATGCTAGTTCAAAAGTGAAAAAATAAGTTTGAAGAACAAATCTTAGTATAGCTCAAAATTGAAGCAATTCCTTAGTTGTTTTTTTTATCATGAATACTTCGTGGATCACTGCTAGAGTCTTCTCTGCTATTCTTCAGCCTTAGAATGGATTTTGGAATTCAAATTTGTGATGAATTGAAGGTGAAAATAAGTTTGAGAGAGTTTGGAGCTATGGAGTTTTAAGATGAAAATTAGTCTTATTTTTCCAGCGATTAGCCTTTTATTTTTCACAAAACAATAACTTCTACATATAGAGGAAATCATGCAAGTGTGAATTAATCTCGTGAAGACACCATTTGATCAAGAAATGAGCGGGATTAGGTGTGTCAAATGGAGCTTGAAATGGGATAAACCCACCACCTCCTAAAATTTCAACATTTTTTAATTTTCTAAAAAAAAAAAAAACAAAAATGAATTTAAAATAAAATTTAGGAAAATTTTTAAAAATAGAAAAATAAGAGAAACTATTAACACAAAATAGCAAAATTTTTAGATAGTTGTGATAGATACCGAATTGCCGATAGAAGTCTATCAGGGTCTATCA
This sequence comes from Lagenaria siceraria, assembly GCA_002890555.2. Taxonomy (NCBI): domain Eukaryota; kingdom Viridiplantae; phylum Streptophyta; class Magnoliopsida; order Cucurbitales; family Cucurbitaceae; genus Lagenaria; species Lagenaria siceraria. The sequence continues at coordinate 358,453 of CM016483.1, forward strand.
GTGATAGAAATGATAGAAGTTTATCAATGTCTATAATGTTTTTTTTTCTTTACTATTTTCTGAAAATAGTTTGACATTTTTTCTATTTGTAAAAATTTCTCTAAAATTAATTTTAATAATTAATTTTAAATAAATATATTAATGTAATATCAAATATTAAAATAATAATTTTACACCAATCCCGACTTCGAACATGAATCTTTATTCATGTAAATAATATTTAAATTACATTTAAATATTTCCAACTCTTCTTATTGTTTGATTCACAATTAAAAGATAGGATGTTAAGTATATCGAATATAGTTAACGCTTACTCCTTTAACCGAATTTGAACGATTCAAATTTTCTCATCACACTATCTTAATGTTTAGTCCGAATTGATGTTAAAAGAAGTAATGCTCCATGTGCCAACTCTCTTACAGTGTTAACGATATCATTTCTTAACAACAACTCCTCAACTGTTATTACCTGTAAAGAAGACTATCTTGTTATTACCTGTAAAGAAGACTATCTGTTAACTAACTTTTTCTTCCCTGTAAACTAACTAAAGGTTCTAGAACAACTAACTATTTGTTCTCTTATACCTAGTCCAAGAGTATGCTTTTTTTTTTTTTTACCTATAACTCTTAGTAAGTGAAGAAGTAATGTTCTATCCATAAAAGAGTATGAAAACAACAGATTTTACCGAGAAAACACTATACGGCAATTTCTTTTACCTGTACTATCGCTAATGATTGGTATATGGATCTTTTTATTTATGTAGTGGTTGGCCTGATAGAAGCTTGGCCAGAAGCGACTAGTCGTTTCCCGAATGCCTCTTGACTTTAGTATGGTCTAGTCTTCTTTCCAATGCCTCTTTCCTTGCCGCCAACGGAGAGTAAGCAAGCGACCCTGCTTGCATTCGTCAAAGGGTAGCTTCCGCGCGCTAGCAGAGAGACCTAATGGACTTACAGATTATGAGCTTTAACGATTTGAGATTAACTGGCTAAACTCTTTAATCTAGTTAATCAACAATCGTTAACTACTAGGACACTCCACTATAGTCCCGTAGCTGCACTCTCCTCACTGTAGATATATTTTTGTCCACTTCATATAATCATGATTATTAAGTCGATCCTTCACAGGTTGTTCGTAGTTACAGCTAGGTCAAAATTGTTGTTTTACCCCTGTAATTACTTTTTGCTCCTTAAGTCCCACTGGTCCTCTAATGAACAATTAGTTTGTGGTCCAACCACCAAATCGAGTCCTTTTCGGGCCAATGAGATGGTGGGACCCTTTGTTCAAGACTCAGAGTCAGCACTTAAGGGAACAACCTATTTACTATCCCTAGAATCGGGTAGGAATGAATTCCATATTGCAGGACTATGTCCCCAGCTATCTACCTAGTTTTATCCCTAAAATGGTAGGCTTATTGAGTCGGTGAGCTCATGCCACTCTCACCCATGCAGATTAAAGGATGATCACGAATAAATAGGAGTTCATAGTTAGCTCAGGATTAAGATCGAGTTACGTAGGTCATCGTATTGAAATAGTCAGTCTTAATAGTAAACGACGTTATAAAGTAAAAATGACTACTTTGTGGTCCGATTTTGTGCAAACTCATTGCATAGGATGCCCCTACTCGTATGTCTCTACATGAACAATTTGGATCATATAGTTTGTATCAAATACAAAGTGGGTCACATTCATAGTGTCCCGAGGATAAGGTACCCAATCTTATTCCTATACTATAGACTGTTTTGGCTATTACTTGAACTTGATCCATTTTTATGTCTCTATATAAAGTCCAGGTATTCATATATTCAATAATATCCTGAATAAATTTCAATAACAACTGTATTAAAAATAAAATATGTTTATTTGTTTACAGACCACGAGTTTTAGGACATAAAACCCAACAAGCATGTGATTAAGGTTTAGAAAATATACATGAACGATGTGGACACCACCAAATAGGCCTTCCCCGCTATGTCTCTGACAAGGAAAGGATTATGGGATCCTTTTTGGATTTAAGGAGATGAAGAAGTAGGATTTTCTTCTATAATTTTAGAGAAAATTGAGAGAGAATTGTAGTGAGTGAGCTTTCTGTGTATCCTCTTGTATCTCAATGTAGACACTATGCATATCAAATACGTAACTCTCCTCACCCACTCACCACTCCTCTACAACTAAAGGGGAGTTATTTTTATTATATTATTTTCTTTTCTTTTCTTTGATTTAATTTTTAAATAAAATCAAATTTAATTTCCAACAAATTAAATTAAATAATAAATAAATAAATAACCAAATTTATTTATTTATTTATTTTAAATATCATATATTTAATTTAAATAAATATTTGGATCATATTAAAATATATTTCTCTCTCATAATCTATAGTTTTAATATGAATCTCATTCATATTAATTTAATATTTGAATCTTATTCAAATATATTATTCTTTCATAATCTATAGTCTAATTTTGAATTTTATTCAAAATTAGATTTATAATATAATATATCTATATATATTATATTAATTGTATCATATACAATCAACATAAATATCCTTAACAAATTTGAACATTTCAAATTTCTCCAAAACTAATTTTCCTTGTTTTATGTGAGCTAGCAGAGGATTTTTAACTACATTAATCAACATTAACTATGAGTCACTCCACTAAAGACTTACAGTTGCACTCTTCAAACTAGCATTCAAAATTAGTTTGTAATGTATAAGTAACTTGTTTATACATTACAAACTACAAGATTTAGGATAGAAATTCCAGTAATTACTCTCTATCACTTGATAGGTGGAATAGTGTTCTATCACTTTTTTTTTTTTTTTTCTATCTTTGGCTATCTTCTTCTTTGGCTATCTTCTTAGTCTATTTCTTCTTCTCCCTCTCCTTCTCCTTCTTGAAACTCTTATGAATGGCATTTCAAGCCCATAAAGCTCTTTGTGAATGGTGCGTTTCAAGCCCAAATTAATTTTGGAGAATTAATTCTGGAGTTTCAAACTCTCAGTGAAGAAATGGGTAGACGCACTTGCAGAGAAGAGCTACAAAAGAAAAAAACCTTCATTCTCTATTTTGGAAGCTCTCGTCAATGGTGATTCAAGCCCGAATTAAGATCGAACTACATACCTATGTCGCTCTGCTCATGGTTCCCTTTTCTTTACCAAAAATTCCTTTGTAAAGAAAGAAGAAGAAATCGCTGAATCGTAGAGAAAGAAGAAGAAGAAATCGTAAAGAAAGAAGAAGGGCAACTTCGGTATTTTGAAAAAAATGTAAACGTATTTCCCCCATTTGAAAAATCCTTCAAATTTGTTTTGCCATATTTGAAATTAGTTTCACACTTTTGACATTTAAAACAATTTTCCTTTAAAAAAAGAATAAATTTTAAATCTGATGGGAAAACCATTTTTCCAATCAGATTTGGAACCAAATGTTATGGAAAAATGGTTTCAAATGGGAAAATTGTTTTCCAATAAGTTATAATTTTTTTTAATTACTATTCTTGTTTTTTAGATTTTTTTTTTAAAAAAAAACACCTTAAAACATACGAAAACCATATCTTAAGCATTTTTAATAAGATTTGGAAAGATTTGTTTTCAAATGGAAAATTGTTTTCAATAAATCCATCATCATTTTAACTAGATTATTTTATTACTTCTTGGATGTTTTGTGTTATCAATTAAAACAAATAGGGGTCTTTTCACAAATAGAAAAAAAATAAAAATAATTACATGTATAGAAAAAAAATGGGAAATAGAAAATCAGCGGTAATATGTTTACAATTTTTGAAAATTCCTAACATACCCTCTATTTCGCGTGCCGAATTCTTCCTTTGTCCATCGTCATGATTTTCTTCTTCTACGTGAGAGAAAATGACAAGCTTCTTCTTCAGACTAAGTCTTCGTGAGAGAAATAATCGATCACATACGTCTTCTTCTTCAGACTAAGTCTTCGTGAGAGAAATAATCGATCGCATACGTGAGTTCGCAGACTAAGTCTTCTTCTTCTTCAACATCAAGCCTCGTACGTCGTCTTCTTCTTCTTCTTCTTCTATTGTTACTGTTGCTGTTGCTTAATCTCTGTAATTTATGCATTAATTTGAATTTCTGATTTTGATTTTGTCCTAACATTAATGATTACATATGAATTTCTGCTTAATCTCTGTAATTTTCTTCTTCTACTACTATTACTTGTTACTTAGGTTTTACCAGATTTCTGCTTTTTTTTTCTTAAACCTGTAATGATAATTTTGCTTTTCTTTCAAATTTGATTAGGTTTGTCACTGATAGACACTGATACTATACTATCAGTGTCTATCATTAATACATTTTTAATACTAATTACTCTCCATTTTATTTTGTTAGGTTGATCCCATTAACAACAATGAATATAAAGTAACAGATGGTGATAAACAATCCATAGTGAAGCTGGATTTGGGAAGTTGTAGTTGTCGAGTATGGGATTTCATTGAAATTCCATGTGCCCATGCACTTGCTATTCTTCGAAAGCGTAATGAGGACATTTACTCTTATGTATCTGCGGATTATCATTCAACAACATTATCATCAACATATAACGGATGTGTTCAACCAGTTGGAGTTCATTCAGATTGGAGGACGACTATAAATGATGATGAAATTGTACCATTACCTCCTATTATGAAACGTCAAGCAGGAAGACCTAAAAAACAAAGGATCCTATCTATAGGTGAATTGAGATATTCAACAAAATGTAAACGTTGTAATCGCAAAGGTCACAATTCTAGGACTTGCTAATTTGGGCCAATTAGTGAATGATGTAATCATGATAGTTAGATTCTATTTTCTTTTTTTGACTAAAGTTGTCAAATGGAAGTTCCAGTGTTGGGATTGATATTAGAATTTATGAAAGTTATTTTTATATATTTGTACACACTCACATGAGTTTATTCAACATATAATTATAACTTCTATTTTTGATAGACCATAATATCATCTTTTGTGAAATTTTGAATGACAACTCTACCAATCAGTCACTCTCAGTGAGATAGAAACTGATAGAGTTCTATCAGTTTCTATCTGTGATATGTCTATCAGTCAGATAGAAACTGATAGTTCTATCAATAAACTCTTAGTGAGATAGAAACTGATAGAGTTCTATCTGTGGAATCTTGAATGACAAACTATATGATTCACCTCGATATTTTCATTATCAGTCTTTATCTGTGATAATGATAACCTCGATATTTTCATCTTTTGTGGAATCTTGAATGACAAACTATATGATTCACAAATAGACACTGATAAAAACTTCAAAATTCAAAATTCAAGATATAATCGACATTGTCACTGGTATAACCAAATTCAGAAAACAAACCAGAATTCATATTGTCACAAACGTTCACAAAATATAGTTCATCTCACTTGTAATGTAGTCTTGCCAAAAACTATGATTCACAAAAAATAGTTCTAAAATGAAGGTTCAGAAGATTTTGAACCTAAACAATAGTTCACAAAAAATAGTAATAAAATCAAGGTTGAGAAGCTTCTGAACCTAAACTATCAGTAAACTCTCATTGAGATAGAAATTGATAGAGTTCTATCAGTGAACTCTCAGTCAGATACAAAGTGATAGAAACGGATGGAGTTCTATTAGTAAACTCTCATTGAGATAGAAACTGATAGAGTTCTGTCAATATCTATCTGTGATAATATCATCTTTTGTAGAATCTTGAATGAAAACTCTACCAATCAGTCATTCTCAGTCAGATAGAAACTGATAGAGTCTATCAGCTTCTATCTGTGATATGTCTATCAGTCACATAGAAACTGATAGAGTTCTATCAGTAAGCTCTCCGTGAGATAGAAATTGATAGAGTTCTATCAGTATCTATCTGTGATAATGATAACCTCGATATCTTCATCTTTTGTGGAATCTTGAATGAAAACTCTACCAATCAGTCACTCTCAGTTAGAAAGAAACTGATAGAGTTCTATCAGTCTCTATCTGTGTTATGTCTATCAGTCAAATAGAAACTGATATAATTCTATCAGTAAACTCTCAGCCAGATAGAAACTGATAGAGTTCTATCAGTCTCTATCTATGATATGTCTATCAGTCAGATAGAAACTGATAGAGTTCTATCAGTAACATCTCAATCAGATAGAAACTGATATAGTTCTATCAGACTCTATCTATAATAATGATAACCTGGATATCTTCATCTTTTGTGGAATCTTGAATGAAAACTCTACCAATCAGTCACTCTTAGTCAGATAGAGATTGATAGAGTTCTATTAGTCTCTATCTATGATATGTCTATCAGTCAGATAGAAACTGATAGAGTTCTATCAGTGTCTATCTTTTTTCGAGTTAACTTCAGCTTATTTAATCTCATTTACCCACAGCCCCATGCAATGGAGGCTTGCGTGAAACGAGAACGACAGGCCGGTGAAACCGAAGCTTGAAGCGGCGGGCCGATGCAAGAAAATGAAGCTTGGAGTGGGCGGGCTGATCAATTTGTGAAGCTGCCGATTTGGCGATTACACGAGCCGAGTTTAAGCCCATTTTATTAAATGAACGGCAAAAAGGTAATTAAACATAATTCTCATCCCTTTTCTTTCGTGGGCTGCTGGACTTTTTCTATTTGTGTAACTAGTTTCCTTTTTTTTCTATACACAATAATTTCCCAAAAAAATATAACGTGTTTATAAAAGTTTGATAAGTAATTTAAAAAAAAAAACATAGCTCAAGTAGCATGAAGTATGTATTATAATCTCGAGATTAGAAGTTCAATCCCTCATCCTCACAATTGTAAAAAAGATAAGTGATTTCATTATGATTTGATATTTAAGTCTACAATGGTATCAATTATGAGTTCTAATTTTAAATTCATACAACTCCTAAAGTTTAGGGATATAAATATATATATATATATTTTGTTGATACTAATATTTGAAAAAGAAAACCCCATTTCTTCAATTTTCCAAAAGGAAAAAAAAAATACCCATTTCTTGTAAATGGCTCAAAATATTAGGGGCAAAATAGAGAATTCGAACAATCTAGAAACTTGACTGCATTTGTATTTATCCCTCATTCCTTGGGAGATTGATTTACACAGTTTGTTTGACGTACTCCCTAAGAAATTTTTTCAACGCCATGGATGCATTCTCATCTTTCTTCGATTCTCAATCCGGATCCAGAAGTCGCTGGAGCTATGATTCTCTCAAGAATTTCCGGCAGATTTCGCCGGCCGTTCAATCTCATCTTCAGCGGGTCAGTTGCTGCGAAAATTTCTTGTTTTTCTTCCTATATATTGATATATACGCGTGGATCTTCATTTCCTTCTGTTTCATGGAATCGATATCTCTAATTGACATTTTGGACTCATGCTTTATGTTTTCCATGCGCCTGGTGGTTACTGTTGAATGGGTTTAGACAAGAATTTGATGAATTATCTTTGATGGCTGTTCTAGGGTTTTTCTCAATCTTGGATGATTCGCAATCTTGTTTCTTAAACTAGTAGAAATGTTATTTTTGGTAGACAGAAAATTCTAAATGGTTTATGAATTCTTAAACATGGGACTACAGCGGTGCGTTTGATCCACGGAACAGAGGATTCCATTGAGTAGAATCCTTTAATTTATTTGAGCGAAGATATTATGGATTAAATTTTGATTGAATTGATAAATGACCTCCCTATGTATTATGTTATATACCTTTAAGTTTTCTCGGCCGTGGATGAATATTCCTCAGAAATCGATAGTGTTGAAACATCTTGTTCTTGGCTGAACCTGACCGTTTCATCATTTTCTTTTTCAACTTTTGAATGGGCCTATTACAACCAATCAATTTATGGGGTTCTTGCTATTTTTAACTCTCTTTTGTTGTTTACGTATGTACCTCATACCTCTGTCGATATGTGTAATTATTAAATGGGACTAATGGTGCCAAGTATTTCAAATCTGCAGGTTTATCTCACTCTTGGTTGTGCTTTAGTCGCATCTGCTGCTGGAGCTTATCTGCATATACTTTGGAATATTGGTGGTATTCTCACAACATTTGCATCTATTGGATGTATTACATGGCTAATGGCCACTCCTCCATATGAAGAGGTATATTTGTTTTGTTTGAATATGAATTCTCCCTCTGTTTGTTTTTGTTGTTAACATTCTAATTTTTGTTTTGTGTAACATGTTTTTTTGGGTTCAGAAAAGGAGGGTTTTTATTTTATTAGGGGCTGCTCTTCTTGAAGGGGCTTCTATTGGTCCTTTGATTAATCTCGCTATTGAGATTGACCCGAGGTAAAATCATATTGAAATATCAGCAATGGGCACTAACTATTTATGTTCTCTGAATTTTGGGAATCAATCTATGCTATGATTACTTTTGTATTGACTTGTGAATTCGGTCGTTCTCAGTGTTCTGGTGAGCGCTTTCGTGGGAACTGCGGTTGCCTTTTGTTGTTTCTCAGGAGCAGCCTTGTTGGCAAGACGTAGAGAATTCCTTTATCTCGGTGGCTTACTTTCTTCCGGTGTATCTATGTTACTCTGGTTACATTTCGCCTCCTCTATATTCGGCGGTTCAACTGCCCTTTTCAAGTTTGAGGTATTTATATTCCTATTTCAACTTCTTCATGGCTTGGAAGTGGAAGTAGTAGGTCTGACCTTATATTATTTTGTTTGTTTGTGGCATCTGTAGTTGTATTTTGGGCTCTTGGTTTTTGTTGGCTACATGGTAGTTGATACTCAGGAAATAATTGAGAAGGCACATCTTGGTGATATGGATTATGTGAAGCACGCATTGACTCTGTTTACAGATTTCATTGCTGTTTTTGTCCGAATTCTCATTATAATGGTGAGTTGTGTTTCTAAATGCCATATTTCTGTCGGAATTGCTCGATTAGCTGAAATGGTGATGGTGTTTTGTTTACTGCAGCTAAAGAACTCAGCTGAGAAGAACGAGAGGAAGAAGAAGAGGAGGGACTGAAGTAATGGTGGAATGATGATTGATTGTGAAAGTTAAGTGGATGTTGAGTGAGAATTATGGTTGTGAATAACTTCTCTTGCTCTCACTTTCTCTGTCTTTTTTTGTCTTTCCCCCACTTATTGTTAACCCCAATGTTTAGATGCTCTTTGTAGATTGCAATGGATCTTGGCTTTTATAATGGCCTTGTGATAACTGATGTGTATTTCTGATTGGACTATGAAAATATTTTGGTGTTTTTAGGATTTTAACCTTAATTTTTAAGTATTCGGGGTAGAATTTGGGTTCATCATTGGACTATGGAAATATTTGGGTGTTTTTAGGATTTTAATCTTAATTTTTAAGTATTCGGGATAGAACTTGGGTTTGTCAAAGCTGAGCTGATATGAAAACGTGGGTGATTTAAGAATTAGGTACTCCTTTTGTTGTTGTTTATATAAATATATAAATCGATCTGCTTCTATGAGATATCACTCATTGCTAATTCCATCTAATGAACACCTCTAAAAAGTCTCACTAAGAAAGAACTCTAAGGCCTGATTTTTCTTTTTCGAAAGACTAAGACAATTGATATTGAGTTAAGAAGCATGCCAAGCTGAATTTTAACAAGTTGACTGTTAATGAATGAAAAAAGCAGTTGACTTTTTATTTATTTATATTTATATATCTATATTTGTGGGGGTAAAGGCGTGTTTGTGTGTGTACACATACATATGTATGTATGTCTTGTAATGTATTTTAACACATTAAATATTTTATTGAATATTTTACGTATTGAGTATAATAAATATGTTTTTTTTTTTAATTTAATATATCAAATATATTAAATATTAATTTGAATGTTTCAAATTTTTTTCAACTAAATTGATCCATTGTTCATATAAGGCCATAGGAATCTAATTAATTGACTTTCGTTCATTAACTATAATTCAATCCTGTAATTACAAGATAAATGAGTGTGATAAATGTTTATATGTTAAAACTATAGATTGTTTGCTTGTATGTAGACGATATGTTGATAATGGACACAAATAGAAGTGTATTCCACTAAAATAATGTTGAAATCATTTAATAAACAATTTTCTTTTTTTAATGACATAACCATAAGCCAAGTCTCTTTTAGGTCAATGAGAGAGAGAACCTCATTGTTCCGTCTTGAATCAACACTTGAGAACAACTCATTTACTATCCTCTTTGCAATTCAAAAGACGATCCCTTATAGGTAGAGGTTCATAATTCACTCACGATTAAGATCAAGTTGCATCTAATGTGAAATATTAATCTTCTCATTTTACAGGTTTATGATGAAAGATTAAATGTTTTACAGTCCAATCTTATACACATTGAATAGTATATCCACACTCACTTATCTTCATATGTACGATTGAGATCAAATCATTTTTAATAATTACAAAGTGGGTTGTAGACTATTTAAGTTGTTTCTTGAACATGATATTACCTTGGACTTTTCATGTAATAGATAATATAATATTGCGAACAAAATAATTAAATAATTATTAAAGCAACACACTAATTATGAGACTTTAGACCACAAATTCCAACACATTAATTATGGTCAGGGCCCCATGGAACTCGCCCTAATAGGGCAAGGAATGAGTGTAATTTTTTTTTTCATGAGCTAAATAGGAATGTGGACAAAAAATAAATTTCCCATTTCCTTTCTCCATTTCATGCCTCATTTATTTTCATTATTATTGTGTTTAAAAAATAATACACACATACATACAAATACATGTACATGTTTGAATGAATTAAAACTCTTATGCATAGATAATGGTATTATATGAATAACTTGATATGTTTGAACCATTTTTTAACTCGTGAATAATTAAATAACTTATTATGAAATTTTATTTTATTTCATTTAAGAGGTTTAAGATTTTTTTTATGAGAAATTAACTATTTAAAAGAGAATTTATAAAGCATCAACCATTTAAATGAGGATTCATGGTGAAAAATTAGTTTTTTTTCTTCTAATAAACAATTTATTAATTTATTCTAAAACATAAACGAAAATAATTATCTGCAGGAAATTCAGTTGACTCTTGCGAATTCTCCCTGAAAAATCCGATCCCACAAAATCAAATGAAAAATTTGGTAGATATGAAGAGTAAAATAGGAGGCGGGGATGAGGATGACCATTCCCGCTCCTATTCTGTCCGGTGGACATTTCTAAGAATAAATTAAATCTTTTATAAGTATACTTATTAGGCACAAACTCAAAAGCGAGGGACTGATTTGTAATTTAACTAAAAAAATTTTCCCATGAAAATTAATAAATAATGCTCTAGAGATGCATAGTAAAAATCATTTTTAAGACCTGAGCTCGATGAAGCCATATATAAGCTTCGAAGCAAACGGCCACGAGAAGGGAAAAAACACAGCGTCCCAGCAGTACTGTATTCGTTTCAAATGGATTAATGGCTTCTTCTGGTATCTTACAAATCCATCTTCTGTTATTGCGAAATTCGCTTTTTAAGTGGGTTGTGAATTTTCCTTCGATTTGACCCAACAGAGTTGCAGATTCGATTCTACTTGACTTTGCAGGGAGATCTGTGTGTTGAATAGCTTGAGGGATTTGGATGGACAAGCTTTTGGAGTTTGGACGAAGAGCCCTCTTCTACGTTAGGGTCCTCTCCGGCTATGAAGAGCGGCGGATTCGATCGTTTAGGTTGCAGATCGAAAAGCGTCTCAAACAGGTAATTGGGGTTGTATCTTTTGCTTTTTGTTCCATTTTGTTCTGATTATGCAATTTCTGTTAATGGGTTTTAGTTTCTACGTCTTGGGTTATTGTTCTATCATGGTGGTTTTGGCTAAGGATGGAGTTGGTTATTATGTACAGTGAAATTTGGACCCAATGAGGGAAATTGTAAAATTCTATGCCATTTTGTGCTGGGAAATGAGAAATTTCACCTGTTTGAAGAATTTTTTATTTGAATGATTGGAGAGCAGAGAGGAATGGAAATTATTCAGCTGTTTTTCAGCTGTGTAAACTGAGATTAAGGCGAGTGACAGGAAATGTATCTTGAATTCAACATGTGGGGTGGAGATGTGAAACTTTTACCTTTTGGTCGAGAATATAATACCTAGAGTTCAGATATGCTCAGGTTGACATGGAAGAAAATGTATCTACTTCACCATTATTAATATCATCATAGGTTGAGATTTTGTTCAGTTAGGCCATTTCTCTAGTGACATTTTTGGGATTCCGTTGCCCCTTGATGAGAACTCGTTGTGTGACCTGTTTGTTATAGAATTTGGCATTTTATACTGAAAGTTTAAAGTACGAGGATATACATTTGTTGGTTCGATCAATGTTTTTCTCAAGGTTACTTTCTTGGTCATTAGATTAACTTGTCCTGTCTTCATGGTGAAGTAACGAATATGAGTTTCTTTGTAAATGCAACTCATTATCATTAGCCATTTAAAAATTCAATCAGTTCTACATTTGGAAGTAATGGTTTTGCACTTGGTTTGATCTTTCCTTTTCTTCATCCCTCTTTTATTTAATTGGAGAAATGGGTTTTAAGGGGTTATCTTTTGCATCTTTTGTTCATAGGAGGACACAAATTACTTATGGTAGGGTTTAGGGACAACTTAACTTGTTTGGTTTGGATAGAAAAAATGAGATGGATTGACATGGGAGTCTTGGAATCTTCACAGAGCAATAGAGGAGCTCTGTTATCCAAAATAAATTTTTCGACTTCATTGATTTTGATAAACCATTTAAAGACGGCTGCTGAGTTATTGAAACCTCTATTTTGATCAAAATTTCATTATCGTGATGTGGATACTTAAGTTTTCATGTGTAAGGGGCTATATTTATGGGTGTTTGTTTAAGCATTAAGTTGGAAAATGAGTGGATGATATATTTTTTTTTCCTTTTTTTTTTTGAAACTTTGAACTTTCTTCGTCTTCACCGTTATTTTAGGTTAGCTCATGCCTTGCATTGGGCCAAAAAAAAAAAAAAAAAAAAAAACTATTAAGCACTCATGATATTGAATGTTCAAAAGATTCAACTTGCTGCCAACAAATTTTACATATTATAATGGTGTTTTACCCCTTGCCAGGCGGAGGAAAGAAAAGCTGCTATAAGAAAGATACCAGAACAGGCTATCTTAGGAGAAGTTCGTCGTATGGTTGAGGAGATGCAAACTCTTAATAAAAAGTTAGAGGAAACAGTAAGTTTTATTCTTTCAGTTCAATTCTGTAGATATTTCCATCTTTAAATAAAAAATATATTGCTTTCTGCCACCCTAATATTGATTTTCCGTTATGTTGGATTTCATATTATTGATGTTTCTTCTCCGATTTTCAACTTCACAGGAAAATGTATGCTTCTTATTTTATAAGAATAAACCATAAAAATATCAGTGTGCACACACACACATGTATATCTAATCGTTAAAGAGCTTCCCATATTCATTATCTGTCAAGATCTGCCTTGCAAGATTAAATTAAGACTAAACTCTTGTTTAATTGTGTCCAAAGTTATTTGCCTCTTTGGCTTAACATGTAACTTCATGTTTCAACATTGGTATCCGTATTGTTCTGGCAATTGGTCATCATCACTTATCAGTTATCAAGTGAATTCTAGGAATTTATGAATATAACAGAAATGCAGAATGACAGATCTACCTTTGCTTTCTATGAGATATGGGGATTAATGTATTCAAGTGAATTAGAGTGCTCACTTAGGTTATTTCTAGATTTGATAAGTAAATCATGCTACACGTTAGCATTTTACGAGCATGAAAGTTAGTAATGCACCCAGGAGTCATGTGGGATGGATTTTGTCGATGGGAGAGTTGTTAATGGGCAGCCCTTATAATTATGGGAAAATGGGTATGCGAGAGGTGTCACATTGGTAAAGGAATGTACGTGAGACGGTGAGAGAGACCGATCCCTCGAGAGGTGCTATCATCCTTCGTATTTTCTTTGTCTTTAGCAGCAATATACAACAATTCCTATGAGACAAAACTTTCCACTATTTTGACTATACTGAACACCTACTCTCTGAAGTAACAATATCCAAATCTTCTTTTGAGGTTAAGAAAACTGAGAATATATGCAGGAGTCTGCCATTGAAGAATACTTCAAGCCAATTGACAAAGAAGCAGAGGCATTAATGAAAATTCAACTTGAAGGAGAAGAGAGAACTATGAAAAACATGGTTAAAGTTATGCAGCAACAGGCTGTGTTTGAAAAGGCTGAGGCAGGTAAAGTTACAAGTACTCTTCAAACTGACAAAAATCAACAAACTCAAAACCTTGCATCTGACTCAACCCCTCAAAATACTTAGCTGAGAAAATTCTGTGAGAAGTTACTGATGATTTGATTAGATTAATAAAATCTGGTACTGTGCAATTTTGGTGCCACCATTGTCTTAAAAATACACTTCACTCTATAGTTGTGATTATAAAGCCCTTTAGTTTTAATTACAGAGGCATTATTGATTGTTTCTAGTTTATTATATGATAATTTCTTTTACCCAATTCAGATGTATGGATTTGTGATTGTCAACCTCAAGTTTTTCTAGTATGGAACTGTTTTTCTCACTTTCCTTGTATTTATTATCGGTGCGGCGAACCGATTACACCCTTAGCTATGTCTCCTCTTTTGTGAAAAGTGGCGCTTCTTCGTGTTTGCTAGCTTTATGCTATTTTATGGGCCTCCATGTGTAAAATTTTCTTAGTTACCCTTTAGGTCTTATTTTGCTCAATTGAAGTTTTTTTTAGGTTAATTGGATTCCTTTTGGGATTGGTTTTTTTTTTTTTTTTTTTTTTTTTTTTTTTTTTTTTGTATCCTTTTACTTATTCTCTATGAAAGCTTGATTTTTCATTAAAAGAAAGAAAGAAAACTTTAAATTATTGAAAGAAAGACCATGGAGGATGTCTTCAAATATTACCATTGCCACCAAGTCCATCCTTCACTTTACAAGGGATTGGTGCATTGATTGAATGAGTTTCATTTTACAATCTCATTATTTATTCAATCTTGTCACACAAAGGATATAGATTCAGATGAAATGCTAAAATCAATCAAACTGAACCCAAGAAGTCTCTCTCTAAATAAATAAATAAAAGAGAACCCAATAACTCTTATCCTTGAATAGTAGGGTGTTTAGGAGGTCGAGAAGGATGCTAGAGATTGTTGGTCTCTTGTTCGTTCTCATTTTTCTCTTTAGGCTTCAATTTCAAAGGCTTTTTGTAATTATTCTATAGACATGATTTTGTATAGCTAAAGTTCCTACTTGTAGAGGGAGTCCTTATTTTTGTGAGCTAAGTTTTTGTATTTCCGTGTATTCTTGTATTTTCTGTGGGTAACTCTTATCGTTGAATTGTTCATCTTTATCCTTAAAAAATTGCTATAAAATATTTTGAAACAACATGAAAGAGAATTAAGAGGGAAAAAAGAGGTTTCCCAAGGAGGACTTCCATCCATTCATTAATGTTTGTTGTTAAAGATCACATCTTGAATTTTGGAAGGTAGCATTTGAATATTTAAATTAAAGCTCTTGACTTTTCTTTTAAATTTGAAGATTGGATCATATAAGAATATTGATTTTCCCTCCTTTTAGGCTAATCTGTTTGAGATTCAAACATGAAAACATGATTAGTCAAATTTTGGTTGCCCTAATTTCAAATGGATGAGCTAAGACAGGCTATTCTTATTTTCAGTTTTCATGTAAATTAATTTTACAGGAGAATTTCATAAAATGGTCATTCAGTTAAGTCACTCAGTTGGCCTTTTGTTCAGAGTAAATGCTTTTTACTTATGAACTGGTTTTATTATTATTTTGGTTAAATTGCAAATTTGATCCCTATAGTTTGGAGAAAGTTAGAATTTAGTATTTATGATTTTATTAGTTAGAATTTAGCCCTTGTGGTTTGATGAAATTTCATAAATAGTCTCTATAGTTTAATAAAATTTTCATAAATTGTCCCTTTCTTAAAGATTATTTATAGAATTTTCGATCGAACAATAGAGACTAAATTCTAATTATAAATCATAGAGACCGAATTGTAACATTTTTCAAACTATAAGGACTAAATTTATAATTAAACATATTGTTTTTAGGTGAAAAGTTTGATGTTTTCAGGAAAATAACATCACTTTATTAGAAAAACCATGACCAAATACTCGAGATTCTTGCACTATTGATCTATTCTATAGTTGCAATAAGTCAGTCAATTTGAGTATAGCTTAATTGGTTAAGACGTATTTACGACCGAACAATCAGAAGTTTAAACTTTTACTCTAATCTCACATATTTTGTTGAACTTAAAAAATAAAACTATTGAATGAAATAACAAACTTAGCCTTGATTTCATAACTTCATAAAGTAATACAATATCTTGTGAAGGAAAAAAAAAGGCTTAAAATACCATTTTGGTCTTTATAGTTTGAAGTTTGTTCAATTTTAGTTCTCGTATTTTCGGTTATTCAATTTTAGTTCCTGTACTTTTAATAAATCTTAAAATTGAGTAATTAAAAGTATAGTATTTAAAATTGAACAAACTTCAAACTATAGAGACCAAATTGGTACTTTAAACTTTTTTTTTTATTCACAAGACATTTTATTACTTTATGAAATTATGAAGTCAAGGCTATATAAAATATGCAAGTTTGAAAGTATAACGACTAAAATTGAATAAGGACTAAAATAATAATTTAACAAAAAAAAAAAAGTTTTTTTTTTTTTTTTTTTTTTTTTTTTTTTGCCATCTAAATTAAAAAGAAAAAAAAATGAAGTTGTTTAATTTTGAAAAGAGAAGGTCCTCATTCCCAACATAATTAGAGGCATCTTTTTGCATTCTTTTCAGGTGACTTTTGTTGACCTTGTTTACTTCCCTTGAACACTTTTTCTATTCTTTCTCAATTTTCTCTTCCAACTTTAGGGGTAAAAAAAAACAAATCTTATTACTTATTTGTTAACATAATAAATAAATAAAAACTAAGCTTTTTTCTTTTTTTTTTCTTTTAGAAAAAAAATTAAAAATAGATCTAAATATTTAAAAAAAAATGGTTAGGTTAGGGGTAGAAATCTTCCGTTTTAAACTTACTAAATTTTTTAACAGGATTATTGGTGTCTTTACCAATTGAGCTTCATACTGGTTGGCAAAAACCTAAGGAATTGCTCATATACTTGTAAGTGAGGCTTAGCTAAGCCGTATTTTAAATACTTTGGCTAAATCTATGATGGTCGAGGTGAAATTTAAGCTTTTGAATCTCAACTAATTGAATTCGTAGCACTTGGTATTATTTCGAGATGTTTTGTCTCCCAATAGATGAAATAAATATGTACATTTCTACCAGGGTTGTATACTATGGTTTATGAGTCTATCTATCTCTTTATGTCATTTGCAATCGATAGAAGATCAATTGAGATATATACGACTTATGACCACACCTTCTATGCATTGTGGTAATGATTGTGCTAGCATTTCGTCCTTTACCACAATAATGTTATCCTAGATCAAATTATATCGTGGATCATGTGGGACAGAAAAACCATTCATTTTAAATAATTTATTCTTTAAGATATTATTTTAGTATATGCAATATTATTTAGAGAGATTATTATAAACAGAAAAAATATCAAACTATTTACAAATATAGAAAAATTTCATTGTTTATCAGTGAATTCTATTGCGATCTATCCCTAATAGACAGTAAAATTTTTATATATTTGTAAATAGTTTGACTCATTTTTCTATATTTGAAAACAACCCTATTATTTAAAGTACAAAATTAGTTTTCGAACTTTCAAAGTAAGAAATTTGGTTTAGACGCTTTCGATTTTTTTTTTTTTATCTACTAGATATAAAATAAAAAGTCGATTTTGCTAGACATAAAATTCAAATTTATATCTAATAGTTAATTACTTTTTAAAAATTTTGACATCATGAGGGACCTATTAGACACAAAAAATGATATTTTAGGCTTCATTTGGTAACCATTTAGATGTTTAATTTTTAAAATTAAGCCTATAGACACTCATTCCATCTCTAAGCTTCATGTTTTGTTATCTACTTGTTACTAATATTTTCAAAAGTAAGTCAAATTTTAAAAACTTTTTTTTTTTATTTTTTTTTATTTTTGAAATTTAGTTAAAAATTTAACTCTGTTATTTAAAAGAGGCAAATCATTTAAGAAATTGAGGGAAGATATACTTAATTTTTAAAAACTAAAAATAAAAAACGAAATAGTTATAAATAGAATCCTAGCGATATAAGAATCACTTCTAAAAGTTGAGGGACCAAACAAACGCAAATTTTAAACGTTAGAAACTAAGCTTTTGACTTCAAAAAAAAAAAAAGAAAAAAAAAAAGTTAACTTAGGAGGCAGGGAAATGTGTAGTACATATGAGCGATTGCCCGACATTATTGGATTGTGGTGCCACTTAGGCCGACATCATCCATCCGTCTGCTGACCTTTTCCTGATTAAAGCAAAATTAAAATAATAAAATAAAATCTTTTTAAAAAAGAAAATTTTTAAAAATAAAAAATAAGAGAAACTATTTACACAAAATAGTAAAATTTTTAGATAGTTTTGATAAACGCTGATAGAAGTCTATCAATGTCTATTAGTATTTTTTTTTCTATTTTCTATAAATAATTTGACATTTTTTAAAAAAATAAAAATAAAAATAAAAGTAGTATAGGAAATGGGTCTTTTGAAAGTTAGTGTATATGTTGAAAGATGAGGTTCAAAAGTCAATTGTAGTTTTATTGTTTCTAACTTAATGGGGATTAGAAAGTCTAGTAGGTTAGGATAAATGAACTATATGCTATAGACGAAATATTAATTTGGAGATTTTTTGTGTGGAAATAATATACTTGGGGGAATCTTGAAATATGGAGTTAGCCATTTTAATCTCGAGGATGTTAAGTTGATTTTAGGGATAGTTACAAATACAGTAATCAGACTCAAATTATTTATAGATATAGCACAATGCAAAATTTTGCAGATGTGACAAAATTTAGATTCAACTTTCGAAGTCTATAAGTGATAGACCATATCACTAGTAGGAGTATCATTGATAGATTTGGCTATATTTGTAATTTTTTAAAAATGTTGATATACACTTAATTATTATCCGTAAAAGTGATGCCCAACGTAATTACCCTTGATTTTAATAAAGGGATTTAGAAATTTTAGGTTGAGAGAACTCACGTTTGAAGTGTAGGTTTGAGGAGTTTGATTTTTTTTTTAAAAAAAAAACTATAAGAGAGTAAGTTTGGGTTACTATTGAAACTTATAAACCTAAATTACGATGGATCCACATAGAGGCCAGGAGGAGCACGTGTACATTAGAACTTTAAATTTTAGAAGAAAAAAAAAAAGAAATTACAATTTTAGGCCCTATTTGATAACCATTTGGTTTTTGTTTTTTAAAATTAAGCTTATAGACACTACTTTTACCTTCAGATTTCTTCACTTGGTATCTACTTTTTACCAATGGTTTCAAAAATCAAGCCAAATTCTAAAAACTAAAAAAAAAGTAGTTTTTACACACTTGTTTTTGTTTTTGGATAGGCTTAATTTTTAAAAACTAAAAACTAAAAATAAAATGGTTACCAAACGAGGCTTTAGTTTTTAAACTTTTAAATTTTGAATAATAAGTTTTTTAACTTTCAATTTTGTATCTAATAGGTTTTTGACATATTCAAAAATTTTAAAAATTAACCGTTTGTGAGTTAAAAGAAAAAGAAATAATTTTATGTCTAATTGAACCTTAAAGTTTCAACGTTATAGCTAATCTATATATTAATTTTAAAAATGACTTATAGTATATTAGACACAAAGTTAAAATCTCAGGTTCTGTTTGGTAACCATTTGGTTTTTGAAAATTAAGTCTATTTACTCCCAATTTCTTATCATGGTTTCATCTTTCTTGAGAGTTGAATTCTTAATCAAATTTAAAAACAAAGACAAGTTTTTAAAAATTAATTTTTTTTTTAAATTTTCAAAACTTAGCTTGGTTTTTTAAAACATTGATTAAAAGATAACGAAATAACAAATTTAGAAGTAGAAAGGATGTTTATGCCGCTTAAGTTTTGAAAACATAAAATTCATAAATTGAATGGTTCCCAAACCGACTCTTAATGTTTAACATTTTCAAATATGTAAGAGTCTTAGTAGATAAAAAATTGAAACTTAAAAGAATTTATTATGAGCAACAGTAACAAATTCAACATTTCCTTCAAAAAAAAAAAAAAATATATATATATATATATATTAGATGTTTTTTAAAGTCAGATAAAAATATAAAAGATTATGGATTAAATTTCTGATTTTATAGAATTTATTCCTTTGACATGAAGTTTCTGAACTGTCCACTAATCTAAACCTTAATTTAAAATTTTATGATTTAGCAAGTAAATAACATTTTTTTTTGGAAATTTAGGCTGTGGGACTGAGGGCACGTTAGAACATTAACATAAAAAAAAATAGAATTATTTTCAAATATAGAAAAATGAACCAAATTATTTATAAATATAAATTTTTTTTACTGTCTAACAGCGACTCTCTATCACTCAAGCAAGTTTGATATTTTTTCTATTTATAGTAATTTTTCAAAAAAAATATATATATTTATCTAAATATGTTGATATTTTTCTAAAATATAGGAAATTGTTACAAAAATTATTTTTAAGTCACCCTTAATCAACCTAATTTGTAAATCAAGCCCTTCCTTAAAAGTGTCATTCTTGTTTCCCCCTTCTCATTAATATATATATATATATATATATATATACTGTTTGTAGTGTATATGTTACACCAAATTCAAATCATTTTAAAAATAAACCTACCAATAATGTGCTGCAAAGCTCTAGTTGATTTGGTTTGATTTTTTTTGTTTTTTTGTTTTTTTTTTGTTTTGTTTTGAGAATAGTTGATTTGATATTTGCATCTAGTCTAACTTTTTTTTTTCTTTTTTTTCTTTTTAATAAAGAATTGTTCTTTTCATTGAAAACTATACATTATTCCTTTTAAAATAGAAACTGGCGAATATTGGGTAAAGTAATACAAAATTCTTGTATTCAATGTAGGATTACACAAACTTGTTTTTGAAATTGGAAAAAATAAAATAAAATGCAATCATTTTCATTGATAGTTAAGTTAGGTACATAAGAAATCATTATAGAAAAAATTAATCTAAAGTATTTTTGAGACGTGCCACTTAAACAAGAAAATTTCTAGTATTATTGCAATATGAAAAATTTTTCATACTACTTCCGTTCATTGTTTGTCACAAAAATAAAATTTAAAAATTATGTAAGATCCACAAAATATATAAATAATAAAAATTAATATATCATTTTTTTTGTTAATTTTCACCAAGTTTCTTTTGTTCAATACTTTTTTTAGTCGAATAAAAGTTAACTTAAAACTAATGCTAAGGACTACATTGAAGAAATGTTTAAAGTATGTACATGAACTAAAATCAAACAAGATCTAATGTACAAGAACTAAAATAGTATTTTAACTTTTTTTTAGAACTTGTACTTTTCTTCTTATTACTATTCTTCTTAAATTAAAAAAAGTACTCCCAAACTTTAGGACTTGTGTAAAAAATACCCATATGAATTTTGAAAAGTTTTAAAAATACCCTTCAACTTTCAAAAGCCATTCAAACTACCTTCACCATTAGCCAACCCAATTGAAACTAACATAGACCGATAAAAGTTCAAGATGATGCTAACTGGCGTGTAGCTCGTGTCGTTCTCTATCCCCATGACATTAACTTTTATACTCACAACAATCACAAAACCAACTAAGTAAGCTTCTCAACAGTGGTTTCACAAGTTCTCTCATGCTTTGCTTCTTCTTGGTTTTAAGTAATCCAAGTCTGACTATTCCCTCTTTATCAGAGGTTTTGGTGTGAATTTTGTTGCGTTATTAGTTTATGTTGACGATATTGTTATTACAGGAGCTTCTACTAAAATCATTGATAGTCTCAAAACTCATCTGAATGATGCTTTCAAACTAAAGGACCTTGGTGACCTTCGATACTTCTTGGGTCTTGAACTTGCTCGTTTGTCTCAAGGTATCTTTCTTTCTCAGTGTTACTATGTTCTTCAATTACTTGATGATATTGGATTGTTGGCTTGTAAGCCTTTACATTGACCCGTGGATCCAAATTTTCGTTTATCTGTTGGTGAGGGACCTTTGTTACAAGACCCTACTGCTTATTGATGCTTAGTTGGGAAGCTCTTATATCTCACTATCTCTAGGTCTGCCATTGTTTTTGCTATTCACAAGCTTAGTCAGTATGTGTCTCAGCCTCGACAGTGTCATCTTGATGCTGCTCATGTTCTTATTTTTAGCTTAATAAAGCTTACTCAAATTTTGACTGGGCTTCATGTTTGGACTCACAAAAGTCCACTACTAGTTTTTGTGTTTTTATAGGTGACTCTCTTGTTTCATGGAAAACCAAAAGGCAGACTACAGTCTATCGTTCATCTACTGAAGCTAAATATCGAGCTCTTGCTACCCCTACTTGTGAGCTTATTTGGCTTTCTAAGCTTCTTCAAGAGTTACATGTGCCTATAACTTCTCATGCTCTCATCTTTTGTGATAACGATGCTGCTATTCATATTGCATCTAACCCAATATTTTATGGGCACAAAACACATTGAGTTAGATTGTCATTTTATTCGGGAGAAAGTTCTAAATGGCACTGTTAAGCTTCTTCCCGTCAGATCTTAGCAACAACTCGCCGATGTGTTTGCTAAGGCTTTGTCTCCCAAGTTATTTCTTCCTTTGTTATCCAAGATGGGCATGATCGATATTCACTATTCATCATGAGGGGGAGTATTAGAGGTAGAATTATAATTTTACATTACTTGTATTTTTACTTTCCCTTTCTTGTATTCTCGGGAGCCACACAATAATAGAGAGAGATAATTCAAGGCCAATAGATTTAAAATAATTTCTTGAACTTTCGTGAATCCAATTGGAAGGTCAAGGATATGATTTGCAATCAATACCAAATAATTAGTGATTGATAACATACCAATATTGGTCATCTCCAAAATTTTTATCCTTGGTAACTTTGTTACGATGTTTTCTTGGCTACTTTTAGCAGATTTTTCTCTTATAGAAATGAGTGATTCATTTCTATTTTGTAGTTTTCATTTATGATGAAATAGAAATTCCACTTTGTAACAAAGCAAGCTCAATACATTGTTTTTGGGATAGTTGTAAATATAACAATCAGATTCAAAGTATTAGCATATATAGTAATATTTAAAAAAATTGCGAATATAACAAAAGTCTATCAGTGATAAACTTATATCGTTGATATAATTTTATGATCTAGGTGGTCTTTTATTGCTATAGACTTTTATAGTCTAAGTGGTCTATCACTGATAGACCATAAGAGTCTATCACCGATACAAGTCTATCAATGATAAACTTTGCTATATTTGTAATTTTTTTTAAATGTTGCTATACACTTGGTTATTATCCCTAAAATTGCTACTCATTATAATTACCCTTGTTTTTTTTTTTGTGATGTTAGACGTGAAACGGAAGTCATACAAAAAATTTCATGGTATCATAGCTTAACTCCAAGGAAATATCAGTTTTCACTTCGTCCTCATCCTTTCACATGGCACATTTGAATCAAAGCACACAATTCATAGTATTTTTTTTACGGTTAAAGCTATTCAGATGAGATTTCGATAAAGAAATTTAATACGTGTAATGAACTTGGATTTGTATTGATTTGTATGGAGTGTAGTACAATTTCTAATATTTATTCTCTAATTCTTTCTCTCTCAATGTAAATTTGTTTTGAGGACTTTGCAACTTGTTTTCAATGTTGATTTGTCTCGACGACTTTGTAGTTTATTCACGAAGTTCAAGTTCTTAAGTTTGGGAGTTGTTTGATCTTTGAAGTGCTTTTGGAGGGCGTTTGATCCTTAAGAGTTTAACGAGTGTTTTGCTTTTTGAAATCTCTATGTTATTTTCTTTGGAGTTTAATTTTAACTTTAAGAGAGTTTTTTGATCTTTTGTTCTAGATTGCCTATAGAGCTTCTAACTTCAAGAGTTTCAAACAGTCTTTTGATCTTTTGGAAGTCTTCTAAGTGCTCCGGGCTCTAATGAAGAAAAACTTCTCTATATAATAAAATTCTCATAAGGCAATGTGGGTTTGGGCTTGGATGACTTTTGGGCAAAAAAAAGCTTGTTTTTGGGAATTGAACCTGAAGTATGACTCATTAGACCCACAAAGTTATTGAGTCCAATAATCATGATGAAGACATGTGACATTATCGAGATCTACAAATATATTGTTTTCAATTTTAATTCCGGACATATATGGACTTGTAATTAATCACAAATTTAATAATTTATGGTTTTTGTCCTTAATTTGAGAAAATTACGCAACAATTTATGATTGTTTCCAAAATTTCTCATTCAAAAAAGTAATTTGGGTAAAATTGTTCTTCTACCACGATGTTCAACAATATCAGCTACAGTTCTAACTTATTCATCAACAAAGTTGTTTCATCAGCAAAATCATTCACTTACTATTCCCTCTTTAAATCGATTAACATAGGGCTTTTAGATTATTTTTGACAACCCTAACATCCACGGTTAACTATTTTTTTCCATGTCATACAACTATCCATCTCAATTTGATGGTTGATGTTAATTTCCTGTCTGTTTTGCTAACGATGATCGTATTTGAAAGAATAAACAAAGACTTTAGAACTTGATGCTAAATCATTTTATACTCCAGTCCAAACACAAACATCCTAAACTCAGGCTAAATAACTTTACACTCCAAACAAAAACTTCCTAAACTCAGACCAACCAAATCAATACCCTAAATACATATTATTTAACTTCATAGACTAAATAACTCAACATACTTAATAACTTCACAACCTAAACAACTCCAGACTTACTAACTCCATTCAACACCTTAAGCACTATATGTTAGAGATTATTTGTAGAAAATATGATAAGAGCAATAGACAAATAATAGTTTATTTGATAAATTGACTTTGGGCCAAAATATTATTTAACCTAGGTTTTTAGGTTTTATAACCCTTTTCAAACTTTTCTTAATATTTCATTTTCTTTCTCTCTCTCTTATTTTTCTTGTCTTCTTTCTCTAGATTCATTCTATGTATTTTATCTCCAACAACAACAATGCTCCCTTCTTTATATTTTGGCTCCGACGACGACAACAATTGACAACAAAGGAAGTTGTTATTCTTCCTCCAGACTACGTGCGAGGCTCGGTAGCATCAAACAAAGTTTTTTTCAGACATCAAATGAAGCAAGGGTAAGAGTGAAAAAGTTAGGAAGAACTAGAGTAAGAACTACAGAGTGAGCTAGAATTAGAAAGTGAGCTATAATTAGAACACGATTTATAAAGTGAGTTAGAATTGGAACCAAAGCAAGAAAGTAAACTAAAATGAGAAAGTGAGCTAAAACTAGAACTAGAGAAAAAAAGAAAAAGAAAAAAAAAAAGGAAAATTACTATAAACAGAAAAAATATCAAACAATTTATAAATATAAATTTTTTTTACTGTATATCAGCAATAGAATTCTATCGCGATCTATCGCTAATATACAATAAAAAAATTTTATATTTGTAAATAGTTTGACTCATTTTTTTATATTTAAAAACAACCCAAAAATAATTAAAAAAAGGTTGATAATACCACCAAAGATTAAAAAACCTAATTATGGAAAAAGGCAGTCGATTTTCATTTTTTCAAAAATGGTAAGTTCATCCGCACACAAATACCACAAATAAACCCACACTAAAATTATAGTAAAAGGACAGGTGGATAAGATATATAAGGGAAAATTAAAAAAAAAAAAAAAAAATTCGATATATAAGATGTAGGAGTCTTTTCACAAATAGAAAAAAACAAAAGTAATTACACATATAGAAAAAAAAAGTGGGAAATACAAAAGCATGAGGTGCACTTTTTTCTATATGTGTAATTGCTTTTGTTTTTGTTTTTTTCTATACACAACAATTTTCTTAAGATATATGTACTCCAAAAATAACAAGAAAATGAATTTTAATTTGTCATATAAAAAATATAACAAGCAATTAGATAAATTATGAATTTAAATTTCACCACATAACTGCCCAAAAAGAAAGATATAAAAGTCATGCTTCACATCCATATCACTCAATTTTAATTAAATTAATTGACCATCTTTATGGAAAAAAGAAAACTTTTCACCTTGCATTTCTTTTTCAACACTTGTCACTTTCAATTCATATCCCAAAATGGTTGGTTTTAATTATTTAGGGATAGTTTGATAATCCTTTGATTTTTTATTTTTTATTTTTAAAATTAAATTTATTTCTCCTTAATTTTTTACGATGATTTATATATTTTTAAAGTAAAATAATTGAATTCACAGCAAAATTTTAAAAATAAAAATAAATTTTTAAAAATTACATTTTTTAATTTTTAAAACTTAACTTGATTTAAAAATGGTTACCAAATGGGATCTTAAAAACTTCTTTCCTTCTTTAAGTTCTCACGTGAACGCACTTTTTTTTATTTTAAACAAACCAAACCTTCATTAAAAAATAGATAATGTCGAGGAGGCTACAAACTTGTTGGCATCAGCCATACAACTAAACACCAACCAAGATGGAAAATTACAATTCCAACAATTAGACAATCTAGAAAAACCTCAACAAGCCAAAGCATTGACCAACCGACTCCAAAGACGCAGAACGTATAGGAGAATTAGATATAATGAAGCGGAATACTCAAATGCTCAATATCTGATAAACAATGAGCGATTACGAAGACAACACCAAAGAACAAGCTAGAACCAAGCCTTCCTTAATAGCCAACACCTCCCTACTGAATGGTACAAGAGACATCTTCGTGAAACCATAAGATCATGATTGCACAATTAAAGTGCTATAATTCCTAGCTAATCTTACCTTTATTCATCATATTTACGCATTAAATCTTTATTTTTGTAGGAAATAATCATCCCAAAGGTAGAATAGTCATTTTGAGCAAGAACGAACGAAAAATGAGCATTAGAGCATATAAATTCAAGAAATTAAAAATTACAAAAATGCTTATGAGAAGAGCGTAGCTACCCTCTTCAGAGCATAGCATTACGTCCAAAGTAGTCAAAGTAGTCATATGAGTCAAGTGTCGCTGCGTCTCCTTTACGCTATGTGTTATGCTCCAAAGTAGTAGCTTCAAAACAGGGCAACATCGCAACACTCTTGCTCAGCGTCGTTATGCACCAAATTTCACTATAAAATCAAACGTGTGTGCGCGCGCATCTGCCAAATTCAACGCAGTGTTGCTGCGCTCATCCGTTTACGCCTTACGCTCCGATTACGCTGGTCTCAGCGTAGCTATGCTACTTTCACCGCCGCGACACTCTCTCCTTTTTAAGCATTAAAATTTCAGTTTTCCAGATCAGTTGCAACACTTCGAAAATTTGAGAGTTTTTAACCTTTTTCCTTCATTTTTCTCTACTTTCTCAATAAATTCTTCCTATCATTCATCAACTTTTTGAAAAATCAATTCAAGAATGCTTGGCTAAAGGTAAGTGATTCTTGAGAATAGATAGTTTGATTTCAATTCTTGAGGATTTTCCTTTGTAATTTCTTGTGAATTTCTGGAATCTTGGTTGAATCTTGTGCAAATTTCAACAGAATTTGATTTTTAGTGAATTGACAACTCCATGAAATCATTTTCTTGAATGCAAATTTAATAATGTACCGAGCAATTAATTGTGAAATAGGTTGCAAAATTAGAGAGTCATGCTCAGTTTGAAGACTTTTTCTTTAATTAATGCATGTTTGAACTAATTAGATTTAATCCATGAATCAAATTTATGAACAGACTTTCCATTTATAATTTTGTCACAACATTGAATCCTATGTTCTTAATATGAATTCCCGTAAGAATTGAACACAACTAAGGAAATAGATTCTTTAAAGGAATTTAGGGTTTAAAACAAGAATTCTTTCCAGTTTTAACTAATTAGGTAATTAAAAATTTCATTTCTAATTGGTTGTGGGTTCTTTAGAATTTATCTTGCTTTCTTTAATCCAATGATTGAACTGATAATCAACTAACCTCTATTCCCAAGCATTTTAATCTAGAAACTCTCAAAACAATAATATTGATCTCACAATATTTTCTTGCAATTCACTTTCTTGCATTTTTTTTTTCTTTTAAATTTCACTTTAAACAACCCCCATTTCAATAAAGAATACAATTCTTGATTCAAAATAAACTAAATCTCTCTGGTACGATCCCGAACTTACCATCTATGCTACGTATTTAGTATGGATTGATAAGCTAGGTGTTATAAATTCTTTTGATTCTGAGAAACACGTTTGTGATGACATATTTCGAGACGATCAATCAAGCAGTCAATTACAACATATAAGACTGAGAGCGATATAAAGATTATGGAAACTGTATTCCTATCCGACTATATAGACCAAGCACCCACACAAACAAAGACAAAAGAATCCTCTGGACAAAAGATCACATGAATGTTTTTAATTTACATTATAGAAATGAGAATATAAAATATAGAAACGCTGACATGGCAAGTTCATTAAATAAATAAAAGTTGGTTGAATTGGTGTGATGTGGCAACATTTAGTCTGTGGTATTGACATGCTAATATTAAATAAAGGTTTCATTATTAATGATTTGAAAAGCATAATGGAAAAGTTTTAAAATTTAAAAACTACTCAAATTTCCAATTTAATCTTATTCTTTAGAGTGTTCGAATTTAATTTTCATTTTTATCTCCTAGAAAATTTAAAATATTACCATCTTGTTTGGTAATTATTTGGTTTTTGAATTTTAGTTTTTAAAAATTAACTCAATAAATACCCCTCCCACACCTAAATATCTTGCTTTCTTATCTACTTTTTATCCATGTTCTAAAAAACTAAGTCAAATTTTGAAGACGAAAAAAAAAAGTAGTTTTTGTTTTTTAAATGTGACTAAGAATTCAACTTTTGTACTGAAGAAATATGCAAACCATGGTAAGAAAATGTGAGAAAATAGACTTAACTAATTTTCAAAAATTAAAAACAAAAAACGAAATGTTTACCAAACAGGGTCTATACTTTTACCTTTGAGTTTTGAGTTTAATTTTTGTATCCTAGGTTTCAAAATATTATATTTTTATCTTTGTATTTTGGGTTTAGTTTTTATTTGGTCCCTAAGTTTCAATATTTTACACAATTACTTTCAAGTTCACTAATACTCACTTTTGAATTTTTTGTAGTTAACTTTCAATTAATTAATTTAAAATAATTATGATGTGAAATTCTTAATTAATTTTAATGAGTAGAATAATTAAATTATGATTATTTAGACATTAACACTAAATATAAAAAATGATTATTTAGTGAAAAACCAAGAATAAATGTATATCTTTAAAGTTTAGAAACCAAATAGAATCAAAACTGTAAAATATAACATTTTGATATCTTAGAACCAAATATAAATTACACTAAAAATTCAAAAGTGAAAGTGTAACTGTTTAAAATTTAGAAATAATAAATAAAAATTAAACTCAAAATCATAGGTGAAACACGATTTTTCTCTAAAGAACTATTAGTTTGTACATGCATTTTAGATTATTTTTCAATCATTGTTTTTACCTAATTTTTTTCAACACATCATTTTTTAGTACAATATAATTGCCAGATGGGAGATCAAACTTCCAACTTTTTTTAAAAAAAATACTAATTAGTTCCGTTTTCAATTCATCCATTCTGTGGTCGTAGGGCAAAATTCTAATTTCTTTTTTTTTTCTTTTTCTTTTTCGAAATACTAATTTATTCGTCCTTAGAGGTTACATTTTACAAGCAAAGGGCTTATTGTAATTTAACTATAATAATGTTTTTTAAGAAAATAACTATAATTAATGTCTGCATATTAACTTAACTCATATGTGATTATGTCAATTAAGAAGTAAAGTTAAATGGGGTAAAGTTGAAAATTTCAACTCCACTATTTTCAGACTATTTATATTAATGAAATTAAAGATAGATTATTTGACTCAAATTAATTAATTGATTATCTCATCAATTATTTCTTAATAATTCACTCTTTTTTTTTTTTTTTTTTTGGAAAGTACAATCAGGAACCCTTTTTTAAAAGTATTCCCATTATCTTCTTAATTAGGTAATATTTGTAAGGCACAGTTTTTGAAATATAGGGGAATCCAATAGGTTAACTACATACCATAAGAAAGACAATAATTCAAACGGTGAGAATAATAAAATCGTAAAGACACAGAAATTAGTAACTCGGTTTAGTGCAAAATTACCTAAATCTAAGGAACAATATATGTTCGATTAAAAAACTTCACTAATATAGAGTTAAGTGATCACAATTAGATACTTATTTGTTAGATAACCTTTATAGTGACCTCAAACAACTCACTCCTAGTGATGAGTTTAGGCTCCTCATAAACTTGAGAATCCCTCTCTATTACTCTTTTCACCTTTTGTTTGAAACACGCTTCAAACAAACTTGATTAGGCTCCCTCTAAGTGTGAGAATCCCTCACCATACTTGAACTTAGAGTACTCCTCTAAGTATGAATAAATATAGCAACTATTTCGCTGAAGTAGAAGCTTGAACGAATATTTCAGCTGAACATTAATAACAAACGACAAAAACCCTTACAGAGAGCTTCACACACCCTTATCGTCAATAATCTCACAACTCACATTATACACTCAACCTGTCTATCTTTTGCGACGGACTTCTGCATATGTCTTTAGTCCAAACCGAGGAGGTCTTCAAATTTTAGATTTTAAATTTGGTCAGTTAACTGTGAGGTGGCTAGCCCCTAGTTTTTCACCAAATATCTGTACTCAGAAATTTTTTTGAGGCCTAATTTAGTTTTCATGGCAATTTTCCCTCCAGTGAATAAAATCTCCAACTCTTAGTTGTTGAAGAATATTTCATAATCTCCTGCATCCAAATACTTTATTATATAAGCAAATTGTATTGCTTCCAAAAGTTTTTACAACAAATATTCCTTACGTATTTGAGTTAGTCAATAATATAACATATATATGAAAAATGACTAGTGTAGTATCAAAGTAAAACTTATCTTGTGTTTTGCAATCTTGTTGAGATCCTTTAGGTTGTTGCTTCGAATTTTACTTTTGTTGTAATTGTCTAACAATTTATGTAGCTATCTTCAATTGCTTTGTTTGAGATGTATCATAACCTTATTAAAAAATGTGATCTCCAAAATTAATAGTTTAAACTTTGGATCTCCATATTTTACAGTTTGGATGAAGCTGGTGATTTCTTTTTGCCCCTTTGTTATCTAGTATACTCTTTAAAGTGGTTCATGTAGAAGACATGTGTTCATGTGATTTGTTGACCAATTTATTTTTGCCGAATGAAGTAGGTTGCTGGTTGAAAATTGTTGCTCAAATAGAGGGGTCATCAAGCTACTCGTCACCATCGTGCCTTGTCGCAGATAAAGTTATTCTTGTTGCTGCCGCCACTTGACGCTACTGCCATCCGAAGTTGCTGCCCGCTGTTTGAAACCGCCTAAAACTGCTTGATACCATTGTTTATCATTTATGCACTATCGCTTGATGTCACCACTCGTCATTGCCACTCACCATTTGAAGTCGCTTTAGGTTAATGGGTCAAGGGACGTACCCGATTTCATGTTTGGCTAGGGCCTGCCTTAGCCTTGGCCGAAGTTGAGCGTCTTCCCTTAGCCATATTTCAGGCTAAAATGATCTGGCAAGGGTCGATCTCACCCTTGGTTGAGGCCAAACGACTTGCTTTGGCCAAATCCCGTGCCAACATGATTTATTGGGCTAGGGCATGCTTTAGCATTTGATAAGGGTCGGTCTTGGCCTAACAGCCTTGGGTGGTGCCTTTTTTCTATCAAGTGTTGCTTGTTTATCTTCAACTATCTCCTTATGTTTTGAGGTTCTAAATGATCTTTAGTCTCTAGTGATGCTCCTCCGCCTTGGCCTTAACCTCAACCTTGGACTATCGAACTTTGAATCACTTTTAAATGATGGACTTTCACTATTTTCAACTTCTTGAGCATTTTGATATGTACTTCAGACTTGCTTTTACCTCTATATCTCGAGCAACTCAACTTTCCATCGGTGAGGTTGAGGCTCAAACACTTAGGGTTTACATAACCTTCTAAACGTTAGAATGAGGCTGGTAGAGATCTTTATAATTATTGCTTAGGGTTGGTCTCAGCCTCAGCCTCGACCATTTTCGACAATGCGCATAGTGCACTTGGACGCATATGGATGGTGAAAATATTTTACCTTTTTGAACTGAGAGTCAGCCTCAATCAACCCCCTGTGAAATTTTGATCGTAAATTCATGTTTCATTAATTACTTTAAAAGTCTCTATTTCAACCTTGGCTATTCGGTTCAACTCGATCTCTTCGTCTTCGACATTGGTCGCTTTGGCCTTGGCTCTTCGCTTCAACTTGATCTCCTTGGCTTCGACATTGGTTGCCTTGACCTTGGCTCTTCTCTTCAACTTGGTCTCGTCAGTCTCGACATTGGTCGTCTCGGCCTTGGCTCTTCGCTTCAACTTGGTCTCCTCGGCCTCGGCATTGGTTGCCACGACCTTTGCTCTTTGGTTCAACTTGGTCTCCTTGACCTTGGCATTGGTCGTCTCGGCTTCGACTTTTTGCTTCAACTTGGTTTCCTCAGCCTCAGCCAAGATTGTCTCGGCCTCAATTCCAGCGTCGGTAGCCTCGGCCTCAGCCTCAACCTCGACCTTTGTCATCTTAAACCGACTTCGACTCTTCGACACGCTAGCTTTCTTTGACTTTAATGAACGGGATCTATTTCGCCCATGACTTCCTTTATTAGAATCTCTTTCTTAACAAGATTAAGGAGCGAAGTCATTGTGACCCTGATTTTCTTAATTTTGCCAAGATCTCAATCTTTGTAAAGTTAAATCACCCTCGTCCCCGCAGACGATACCAAGCTGTTGATGCAAAATTTAGGACAGAGGAAGTGTACTTGACCCTCACTTGACATAAGCAGTTGAATTTGTAATTCAGGAAAGAGAGACCCTACAAAATAAAGAAAAATGGCTCTGATGCCAAAGTCGGTAAGAGAATTATAGAATGGAGAATAAGTCATAACTTATAGTGCTCCTCCAGCTTATTTATTGTTTTTCTCCCCATCTCCTAATCCTTTTCCTTTTCCGAAACTTCTTTTCCCTAATATCTTTAGGGTTTCCCAGGGCTCAGCTAGGTTCGGCCCTAGCCAAGGCCAAACAGGTGATTTGGGCTTGGTCCATGCCATCTTCCCTTCCAGCCCTTTCTTTAAGCTCGACCATCTATGTCAAGATGTCTGTTTTGCCCTTTGGTTCAATTTTACCTTTAACATTGAATTTTTAGGATTAGCCTCCTTATTAGAAAAGTATGTATTGAGAGTTTTGAGCTTAGGGATTGTCAAAGTCTTAACTGTAATGTATTGTGAATAAAAAGCATTATCTTTTTCGATCGGAGATTTTGTTCCAACCGTCAGTGAGACTTGGTTGAATTGTTGTGAGTGTGGAGTTTTAGTTATTGTATTGAGGGGAGCTCAATCAAAGCTTTGGAAAGCTCTCTTATGAAGGTTAGAGGATCTCATGCATACTTAGGGAGAGCCAAAGTATGTTCTATTGAAGGGATCTCATACAAAGCTTGGAGAAGCGTTATTGTAGAAGTGAGGGGAGCTCAAACTTAGGAGAGCCTAAGTTGAAACTAAAGAGAAAGTTGTACGTGAGTCACTCCCGAGAAGTTTCTTTCTATTGGGCACATAGCCCCTCATACGTAGGTGATATTGCACCGAACTGGATATTCAATCTCTATGTCTCGCTATCTCTGTTGTTATTATTTGTTATTGAGTTATTCAGTTTTCAATATCTATGTTACAGCATTATGTGTGACATTTATATTCTGTGTTAGATCTACTTTATTTTTTTCAGGTAGGTTAGGATTTTAGTCTAAAAGAAATAAGACTCCATTTTTCTAATATGGTTAAAAACTCACAACCAATTTTGGCAATGGCATTTTAAACTCTTCCCACATTCTTTAGTCAAATCTACTGTAATCATTAGGGAAAAATTATTTTAGCATATTGTTGCAAAATGTGCAAGTGTACACAATCATGATCAGCACTAGGCAGTGAGTAAATTATAATTTCTACAAGAATTAGTTAAGCATTTTGTTCATGACTACACATCGATTAAGCGAACTCAATTCACACCAAACTCGAAATAAACCAAATCAAACTTGTAGAATGTGGACTAAAACGAATTAAAGAAAATGCTTAATTGTGAATAAATGAAATTTCAAAAACTGTTGTGAAATTGAGGATCACAACCACAAATTATTAGATGGAAAATATTTGATTCATGGCCATAAGCTAATTGTAATGACGAGTATTTATGATAAGCTACAAGGGACGCTGCATGCAAAATAGTATGACCCTATATAGATGTAGGTAGCTTAGCTCTCATAAGCAATGGTCTAGCAATTAATTGCAAATGTTTTTATAAATGATTTTTCCTAAATCATTTTGTGGATGAACATGAGCTACGTGATGTTCAATACTTATCCCAATTGACATACAATAATTATCAAAAGTTTGGGATGTAAATTCACCAACATTATCAAGTAAAACAACTTAATCAAGATAATAGGGTGTGGATCAATCAAAATGAAAAGATAGGTTTGGATTAGGCCAATTAATCTAGCTTCTTAAAACAATTGTTAGAGCATGTAACCTTGCAAAATCGACTTACTAACCACTTCTCTAAAACTTCTTTGAATCCTATTGAATCAGTAGATTACTTTTCATTATCCTACCCACATTTTATGGTGTTGCCTAGTGCATTAGGTGCTTGATTATCCTTAACTTCACCACTTAGCTCAATACTAACTCTTAAAATCTAATGTGAGTTTCTTAAAATAAGTTGGATTAAGATAAACACTTGAAACTAATTTTTAAAAAAATGAATTTTGAGGGTTTAATGTTTAATCTCTCTATAATTTGTATAAGAAACTCCAACCACCATCTTTAGCAACAGTTGTCAGTTAACTCTGGCTACCACCTTCAGTAACAGCTGCCGGTCAACCTTCAGCCACCATCTTCGATGACCGTTGCCAGCCAACCTCCGACCTCCCTCTTCAAGCGATCGCTGCAGGACAACTTCCAACCATCATTTTCGTCGACGCCGCTGCTGAAAAATTACTTTATAATAATTTTGACATTAATAAAAAGGTTATTTTCAAAAATTAAAAAAAAATGTCAAATTAAACTAGTTAAAGATATAGAAAAATTTCATTTTCTATTGCAAATAGATAGTAAATTTTCTATATCGGTAAATAGTTTGATTTTTTTTATTTATAATAATTTTCCTCAATAAAAATAATTTTATTATATAACAAACCAAACAAACTTTATATAAAAGTATTTAAATGAAAATAAATTTTTGAAAACATTTTTTTTAAGTCATTCCAAACATGTCCTTAATTAATAAGTTAGGATGATACCAATATCCATTTTCAATGCTGAGACAATGCTCTCCAGCAACCCTAAATAAAAAATCAATCAGGAATTTAATTGTAACCAAGATTTAATTAGCATAATAAAACATTCAAACAGTACCAAGAATGCTAACCAAAGTACTAATTTAGCTACAACTTAGCTTTTGCACATAATATGCATCAAAATCAAATTAAAGTAAGCTTTTATTATCATAAATCATATGAAATTCTCACCAAAACAACTTTTTTCTTGGAGAGTTATCAAATATCATTAAAAGCCAAACAAATTTCAGTTTCGTAAGCATCTTGTAACCATATTCTGATTGATTATTTGCCATAGATGAAATTTATGGACATGTTACGCTTCTAATATGTCTAATATGTCCAAGTGCACATGTTAAATTAATATCATCCTTTGAAGATTAGGTATTTAATTCCTTTAGCTTTCATAAAACTCTTCCAATTTTATTTTCGAATTCATAAATGATGATTTTTAATATATAAAAAAAAAAAGCAAGTAAATAGTCAACTGAAACTAACAACATCCTAGGGCATTGAAACTTCCTTCAATAGATTGAACTTGTTGGGTTTTACAAATATATTAGAAGTGCAGTTGTTTCACATTGAAAAAGTTTAAGAAAGTGAGGGGCTCCAAGCACTATAAAAGGAGCCTATGTGTTCGGTTTCAAATCATCTCATTTTAAACCACTTTAAGCTCAGTATACTAGCTCAGTATGTGAGTGGTATAATATTTTCAGAGAGTGCTTTTGTAATTGAGATCAAGTAGAGAGTATTCTTGTAACTGCGGTCGGGGAGAGATTTTTGTATGATTGTAACAATTTTTTCACACTATTATTTTTATGGTTTGTGGTTTTTTCTCCGATTTGGAGTTTTTCTATGTTAAGTCTTGTGTTCCCAATTTCATTATTTTCTTTTAATTTCTATGTTATTTTTCTACTTATTCCTACAGTAGTAGTGAGGTTTTTTCCAGCAGACCCATAGACCGACTAGCTTAATAACATAATCCTAGAAGGCTAATGTACAGGTATCCTCTCTCGAGCTTAACCTTTTCTCACACTTGACTATTAACCCAAATCTCCTTGCAACTAATTGGCTGGTATGACACTAAGACTTTTCATTTAGAACCTCTATCACTCTTCTATCACTCTCGTTCATAATCAAACAATAGCCTTAGATGTGAATTCTATTCTAAAACCCTCTATCTCGAGCAAGACAATAAGCGTACAACACTCAAATGTTGATCAAACATTCAATAGTATAGGTACACACATGTTACGATGCAATTGATATAAATTGAATCCAAAGAACACAAAATTTAATCATCCACAATCCATGAATTACATAAACATCTAAGAAATAATGGAAAATTAGCCGCTCATGGTTTCAATACTCACAATCAAATGGCTCAACAGGAAAGAATCAAAGAAGTTATTTGTCAATTTGCTAAGTCTTTGGCACAATATCGATCTTCGAGCTCTTGACTCTCATCCTCAAGTTCCTGATCACTCTTTGGTCATCCATAATATCAAAACCCTCTAAAATCTCAGAATCGACCATCTCTTAGCATATGAAACTTCTCAGTTTATAGCACCTAAAAAGTGCTATCTCACTTGACTTAAGTTGTGCTTGTTTTAGTATTTATATGCTTATTCGATGATTTTGTAGGCATCAAATATTTAGGAAGACATTTGTGTGAGGACTGTGCCAAAACATAGTATTTCAAGCCTTTAGTCACCAACCGAATTAAAGAGGAGGCAAAATTACCAGTTTTCCTTGCTACTAGTGATGATGGGCAAAATATGCCATTTTTAATTTTTAGGTGACATTTTAATACTTTCACATGTTTATTTGGTTGAATTTAAAGCTTTTAGCATTTGGAACACAACGAAGGAGTTTATGAAGAAATTGGAGCTTTTTAAGCATAAAAGAAAATAAAATGAAGTGTTCCAAAATTGAAGAAGAATTGAAAATCCCAAAAGAGAGAGAAATTGAGATAAAAAAACTAAAATATTTGGGAAAAAAATGTTCCTAATTTAATTAGATTATGGATTCTCAATTTAACAGAATATGGATTCCCAATTTAATTAAATCATGAACTCCTAATTAGATTAAGTTATCGAGTGACATATTTTATGAGGGAGATAAAAGATAATTCCTAATCTAATTTGATTTAGGATTTCTATATTGATAAAAATTCCCAAATTGAGTTGGTTAAGGATTAAACTAATTTAAAAGACATTTTCTCTTATGGAGCCATTTCAAAGAGAAAATAATAATTATTCAGGTTCTACACAATTTTAAAGGTAAGAAACACATTCTTCAAGCTGAGGAAGTAATTTCAAAGCTTGAAATCTTGGCACACGTCTTTTTAGAGTTCTTTCTTCTTTTATTTTTCTCTCTCAGTAGATTTATCATGGATTGTTTGGTGTTTAAGTTTTATGGTTGAAAAAGCGATTGGAAGACTATTCACCAAATTTATGGATATCCCACAGAAAGTATTGACAACAACTGTAACATCAAAAATACTAATGCCAAAAAAATAAGTAAAGACACACTGGAGTTGGTAACCCAATTTGGTGATAACCACATACGTCTGGGAAGAGTGCCTAAGAAAGATAATCCACTAATATTAAAAGTTAAGCAATTTACAACATAGTACTTATCTGTAAATCTCTACACTACAATGGCTCACGTAAAGCTTACTCTCTGATCACCTAGGCTCCCCTAGATGTGAGAATCCCTCTCAAGTGAACTTAGGCTCTCCCTAAGTATGTTAATATCTTCTAACACTTCGGTACCCGATAGCCGTTCTAATGGAAAAACCCTTGCACGGATAGAACAATATTCGACCTACCCTAAAAGATTAGCCACCATTCTTTTATAAACAAATATTTCAAAAAGGAAACAAACTCCAACAAGGAATAAGAAGGCTACCAGACAATAAAGGAAAATATAAGGCTGAAAATCTCCACCGGATATATTTAAATAAGGAAAGAATTCTGCAGGAAAGACTTTGGATGTCAAAACAGATGTTAAAGCTTTATGTAAGACATCTGCAGAACTGGCCTTAGAAAATTATAAAGAGCCAATAGCCAAACCTCCAACAACGATGATAGTAAAATTTTGTAGTTGAAAACATTATCTTTTGTTTTGGATGTTTTTTATATTGCAACACTACTTACACTTATGCAATTTATTCTTTATACTTTACATACTCATACCAAGTATTAATTGATTTTTATTTTAAGTTGGAGCTTAAAAAAAGAAAATTTGAATTTAAACTTTAAGTTGCATAACTAATAGAATAGCTAACACATAAGTGAGATTATTTTATTAGAGATTATCGATTATTTTTAGGAGTCATGGTTCTTGAGTGACAACGGAAATCGTCTACTCGTAGTGGCAGACTAGGTAGATTAAGGATTGATTGACCGGGCATATATGAATGATAAAAATGATAAGAAATATAGAATGGACAAGATCTACGTGCAAGCATACACAATCGATGAAGTAATAAACTTAGAGTATTCCAAGTGTCGAATCCTACCGGACTAGATTGAGTTTAAATTTATTATGACTATGGATCAATGAAACCAACGTAACCAAAGAAAAAAATTAGAATTTTGTGGGCATAAGAAAACTTAAAAGCAAATAAATAATGGTAATCAAACAGGGGTAAACAATGTTGCAACCATTCAAGTGGTGTACTTTAGATGATGTGACCGCATCACACCAAACAATAAATTACACATGGACAGGAAACTACACCTATTCGGTCTTGTATCAAGTTCATTTAGGAGTTCTAAGCAGCGAATGCCTAATGTTTCCATGGTCAGTTGGATCTTAGATTAATTCAAGTTTAGTTCTTTATCTTATAGTATCCCTTATTTCTAATGTATCGTGACCATCCTATGTCTAGGCTCTTAGTCCCATATCCCTTTGTGAAATCCGCTTACACCCTAACCTTCACAGCATTAGAGCTCCGCTAGATCGTTAAATCAAATGACCAGTTTAACTTACCGATTTAATCTTTTAAAATCAACACAAAGAATGTGATTACACAAAGTGGTGTGAAGCGTTACATAACCTAAGCCATAACAATCCTAAGGCTTTCACATTGTTAACAAAGAAAACAATGCTAGAAAATAAATACAACTCAAGAAAACTTGGCAAATCCTCAAGTAACAAGTCTTTCCCTATGACGATTCCCCCTCTTTTAAGGAAGAATCTTGCCTCGACATACACTTCTGTGGGAAGAGAAATCCTAGAGCCGATACGCCTTAGAGGAAGTTTCGTTCTTAAGAGTATTGACTTGAACTTTAAGAAGAAACTCAAGGTGCTGGAAATTTGACAGAAAAATGGTGAAGGAAGTTGTGATCTCGGCGATGGAGAGTTGTTATCAAAGTTGGAGGGCTTCCTTGCCTTTTAAAGGTACCAATCTGTTAAAGAGGGCTGAGATTTGCATTATGAAGATTCACCAGGCAGAATCAAGGATTTTAGCTGATAAAATCGTGAAAATCGCAACTGATCTGAGTAGAATCGAACCTAGAAAATTAGGACTCGATAGTGCTGGTACATCACTTGCTGCTGTGAGCGCATCACATGAAAATTAGCCACAAACCTATTAAAAACATACCAGATCTGCACCAAATTCGCAAAAATCATCTTTTACGCATAATTAGCCCTCATTAAGCTTATTTAAACATATTAAGACCAAAGTTGGGATAAAAATCATGCACAACTTACTTTTCACATTAAAAATTCTCAAATAAATGTCTAATTTCATGCATTTCATAGCATGAATCAAGGATACTTTTAGGAGTTATCAAGGAGAGTTTCTTAATGCCTTGTTAATTTATAGAAAATAGATAGGAAGGTTGATTCTATAAATTGATAGGAGTTTAATTGAGCTCGGGAGAGGATGTTGATATTTTAGTAAATTCTCAAACTTATATATTATTATATGTTCTTTAAATCTAATTAATTTAAATTATATATAATGTATAAGATTGGTTTTTTAACTTTTCCCTTAAAATATGGTCTCCACTTAGTTAAGAGTAGGAGTAGTGTTAATTAAATAAATTATCTTCAAAGTTTAATCCTCTAAATAAAATGAGATAGAAATAGTTGTGGTACTTAACTAAATTACTGGTCTAATCCTGTTGACGATACTTAAACTCAATCATTATATAAAACTTGACACCATATATTTATTGTCATGCATGATGTTAAATACCACGCAACAACCAGCATCACAATGCTTCATCTCGGTGTTATAGACTGCTAAAAGGTTGTAGCCAATCACATGATTGCTACTTTAGAGCGTTGCGATTCTCTGGAGATGAAGGAACAAGGTAGCGTGAGACACTTGTAGCATCGTGACACTCACTTAATTATAACGTCGTGATGCTCTTGACCACATAAAAGCTTTTCTCGGCGAATTTAGGTCATTAAGTCTATTTCTCCCTTCCCTAGTCATTTTCTCCTTGGTTTTTACCTTTTTTCCCTATAGTTCTCCATTAGAGCCGAAGCTTTTATTAATCTTTTGGATATTTTTTTAATCATGAGAGGCTAAGGTACTTCTTTCTATCTTAGAATTTGAGGAATCCTCATTTTTAGATTGTGAGGATTGATGCTTAAACATTGTTTTATCTTAGATTTCTTGTGACTCTCATTCTAGATTTGCACCAATGACTTTGTTTTTATATTTGATATGACAAATCACTTGTAATTTCATCGCCAATCGCTAAAGGTCATTAATCAAACCCATAATAGTTTTTAGGTTATTGATCGCTAGGTAGGAAAATTGACCTATGTTTGTGGATTAATTAAGATCCTAACAATTAGCATTACATGATGAATTAAAATGAAAATTGAATAAATTAATCAAAGTATGACTTTTCCTACTAGTTAATTATCCTAACATAATATTTAGATCTTAATGCGATTGGTTACTTTGTATGACATGCTTCTCATCTTAATTGATTAGGCTAATTAGGACTCTAGACTCAACATTTTGAGTTAGTTGGTTAAGCACGAGCATAAAAAGGTAATTAAGATTAGGAATTCAAGGATCAATCGAGCAATTGCCGGGAACTCTAATCTAGCTACAAACTAGGCTTTTTATTATTTGATTTTTCTCTATTTCCCTCACATTTCACTTATTGCATGCTTTCCATTAA
The DNA here is from genome assembly GCA_002890555.2 of Lagenaria siceraria. Lineage (NCBI taxonomy): Eukaryota > Viridiplantae > Streptophyta > Magnoliopsida > Cucurbitales > Cucurbitaceae > Lagenaria > Lagenaria siceraria. The sequence goes on from CM016483.1 coordinate 400,200, forward strand.
AAGTATCTTTCACTATTCTTAGCATTAGTCCAAACCACCCCATTGGTTACTAACTTGTTCGATTTTCAGTGGATCGCCCATTTTTATATACTGCAAAGTTTGGTAGGCTCATAAATTTTATTTGATTGAGGGTCTCAACAACGCCTTCATGACCACCAGTCGACCTAACGAAATGAAAATTATAAAGCCAAAAAATCGATAACATAGGTCTCAAGGTCCTGCAGCGTCAAGCGACGTTGACGTCCTTTCCATCTTTGGAACGTCGTGACACTCTTTAGTTGGATCGCAATGCTTGCTCTAGAGTTCAAAGTGTTGAACAATAATGTGAGGAAAAAAAAGAAATTTTTTTTTTTTTTTAAACAAAAAGAAGGGTAATTAAAAAATAACCCCATTTTTTTCAAACACATTTTTATTTTCATTTTCTAAAAAAGTCATAGATGAAGCCAAAAACAAGAATGCTAGGTTAACATCTAACCAACCTAATTTATGGGCTTGTTTTGGTTGTTGTTTAGCTCAAAAAACAACACATTTGAGATCCCACCAACTGGTTTCATAAAATACTTCATTTGGATATTTTTATTTTTATTTTTTCTAAACATTGATTCATTAATTTCTTAGCAATTAAGTTTGGTGACCTTGCTTTATATATATGACTAGCCCTCTTCATTTTCCAATCAATTTTCTTTTCTTTTTAAAAATAGACGGTTAAGATGTTTCCATCAACAATTGTTTAATGATCTTTGAGTAACGTATAGGACCAAGACCTATAGAAGTTTAGTTTGGACCCCTTCAAAAAGTTACTATGAAAAATGAAGTTTTAAGTAAATTTGTATTTTAGTCCTTATGCTTCCGCGTGTTAGATGTACATTTATTAGGATTTTTTTAGAAGATTTTCCGTCAATTTTTAATTTCATTTTTAACTCATAAATACGTTTCAAACAATTAAATATTAATTGGTTCAAAAGTATCTATCTTGAATTCAAATTCACTCTCACCTCTACTGGCTTTGACAAAATATTATCATTTTGAATTTTGGAAATTTTCTTCTTGTTAATGTGAGGGAATAAGGTCCTATTATACAATTATTCGAAAACTTATTTTCTAGAAGTAAAAGAAGTATTTATTGATTTAAATTTTAAATTTTAATATAAAACAATTTTTTTTAATCAAACTTTCATATATTTTACATCAAACCTTTTAACTTTACAATAATAATCATTCTAATTTATCACTATTTTCATTAATAATTTTCATAAAAATTTAGATCTATTTTGAAAATACAAGGCTCAACTTGCAATTTTCTCAATTATAAATCTATTTATCAATTGAATCTTCTTAAGTCCCATTTGATAACTATTTTCTTTTTTTTTAGAAAAAATTAAGTCTATTTTCTCTAATTTTCATACATTGGTTTGCACATTTCTCAAGTAAAAAAAGTTGAAATTCTTAACCAAATTTAAAAAACAAAAGTAATTTTTAAAAACTACTTTTTTAGTTTTTAAAATTTGACTTGATTTTTTAAAATATAGGTAAAAAGTAGATTTCAAAGTAATAAATTTAGAGATGAAATGAGTGTTTATAACTTAATTTTCAAAAATTAAAACAAAAAATCTAGATAGTTACCAAAATGGGTCTTTAACTTTCTTTTCGTTAATACTTTAGATTTTTTTTTAACCAATTAAAATGAGTTTTATGCAAAATTTATTGACAAAAAACAAAACGACGTAAAACTGAATTCATTTTTTTTTCCCTCACTATTTCTTCGGTAATATTTTCACATTTCTCAAAGAAACACTTAAATTATTAGTTAAATTCTAAAAATAAAAACAAGTTATTAAAAATTAAAAAAAGTAGCTTTTCTTTTTGAACCTTTTCTAAGAATTTTTATGTTTTTTTACCGAATATGAAAAAAAATTTAAAAGAAAATATGGGAAAATAAATATATTTTTTTAATAATAAAAATAAAAAACAAAAAAATGAACAAAAAAAGGAAAAAAAAAATTGGATATTGAAATGAGAATGAAAGTGATATGCCCAAAGCAGACGACATGTCGTATCCCTGTGTCTAAAACAATTTATGTAAATCAAATAAAAAAGAAAAAAAAAACAAAGAATAAAGCAAAACAAAAACCTTCTGTTTCCTTCTACCAATGGAACTATGTTTCTTGGCCTCCTCACAAAATTGAACAATTCCAAGCCATATTAAATATATATATATATATATATCTTTTTCTGTATTCTAGGGGTATTTTGGCAAAAAACAAAAATAAAAAAAAAATTGTGGGGTTTTGAAAAATTTAGCAAAGACTTCAGAGCTTGAAAGCTGAAAAGTCCACAGTCAAATTTGGATATTAAACTCTACAATTTTGTTCTAAAAAAAAAAGATAAAATTATTTATCTTTACCAAGTATAAATAAATGTATTAATTTATAATTAAGACATTGGAAATGAAATTCTTTCTCAATAGTAATCCAAAAAACATAAAAGCAAAGCTGAATAATAATTTCTTCTTTCTCTTTCTTTCTTTTTTATCTTTTTTATTAATTTGTTTTTAATTTTTAATATATATATATATATATTTTTAAACAATAAAAGAATTTTTAGCACATAGTCACAAAGGCCTCTCTTTCAACCCACCCCCTTCTTCCTCAACCATTTCACCATTCTTTTTCCACAGCCATTTATTAGATTCCTTCAATGCTCCTTTCTTCTCCATTGGATTTCGCTGATTCTTAACCAAAAAACCCATCTCAATTCCCTCATTTCTTCTTCATTTTACCCTTTTTTTCTTTGATTTTTTTGGACTTTTGCACATATAACTCTTCTGGGTTTTTCTTCCTTCCTTATTTTTCTTTCTGCAAAATTTTATCTTCTGGGTTTATTGTAGAGAAGCCTCTTTTTGTAACCCAGGTGTATATGCTTACAGATTTTTAACAAAACAATCATATTTTTAATTTTCTTGATTTTTTTTCTTCCTTTTTTTGTGAATAAATAAGTTATTTGAGTCAAAGTTTCTTCGAATTTTGCTTTTTTTACTCTTGAACCAAATATTAAAATAAATAGGAAAAAGAACACAAAAAAAAGGGAAAAAAAGAGAGTGATATGGGAAAGCATGGACCTTGCTGTCACTGTGGAGTTACAAGTGAGTTCTTGTTCCTCCATTTTGTGTAGTTGTTTAGTTTTTGTTTGTTTCTTGTTTGGTTTAATTTTTAGAAATGTTGATTTTCAGCTTGGTTTCGATAACCTTTGTTCTGCCAATGCTCTTATTTGCTTGAATGTGTAAATTCCTTCTTTGGGTTTGTGAATTGGGAGAGGATTTTATAAAAAGAACACAAAGGAGAAACAAAATTCAATCAAAGATATATATTACTCTCTGAACTATAGTGTTTCAATGTTTCACTTCTCTTTTTTCCAATTGAGTTCATGTTCTTTTGTTTTTTTTTTTTTTTTTGGGGGGGGGGGGGGGGGGGGTGGGTACTTCTTTGAGCTGAGTTCCTTCAGGCGTGAATGCATTTATATCTCTCAACTCATTCATCAGCCAATAGTCTTGTAATTGACTGGTGGTTTAATCCCCTGAGCTTAACATTTATACTGATTTGTGTGTCTTTTGAATCGTGGACTGTTTTGTTGTTGGGTACATAATAATTTGCAGCATAATTTCTCAGCAGTTGTAATTGAGCTTGATGTTGAGTTCAATTACAATTCATGTTTTTGTATTCTAAGTCTAGCAGGTGATTGGTGATCAAATACATTTGTACCCTGTGTGATTCATCATTTAACTTTCTGAACTTCCCTGACATAACAAGGTTCAATTATTTTGTGTTGGTTTCTGTTTCAATGTTAATTATGTTGGACTGAAATCAGATAAATTATGCTAGTGAAAAAAGTCTCAATGCCAGTCTCTAATGGTTCTAAAACCAGCCTGGAGCGTCAAAGGAGAAGATCCTATTTTTTTGTTTTCCCATTAGACGTCAAATGAATAATCCAAAACCAGTTTCATTTGTTGTATGTTATGTGTCTATGGTTAATTTATTAAATGGAATTAACTGATCTTTCCCATACTTTGTTTCATCATGAGGAAGGCTTCCTCTTACACACGACAGATTTCTCCTTATGACTGGAGCAGCAATTTCAAATTTCACTGATAATGTGTACTCTAAAGTGGATGAACTTGTTAAATCAACTTAAACCAACCTTTCAAATTCTTCAATTATATGAAATCAATTGATGCAATTAATGTTGTTAAAAGGTTTCTCAATTCGTTCCTCTCCTCATCTTTTGTACTGTCTCCTTGCTTGCATTTGTTACTTAGTAATTGCTAACATCTTTCAATAGATTAACCATTCTCCTTGAGTTCAATGTAACTTTCTCCTTGATTGAACTTGGAATTATAGTTTCTAACTTAAGTAATTCATAAACATATTTTCCATGGCTTCAGTTCTCCATGTTTGTTTTTCTATTTGGAAAATGTTTGAGATTCTATCAAGTGCCATTCTTCACAGTGCAAACAACTATGGTCTACCTCATGTCACATTGGTTTTGATCAAATTTGCCTGCAACTGCTCAATATTATGCATACACTATAATGTGAGCTCTGGTTGTGAGATATCAACTTTTTGTAAATGGTTCACTGCAAATGCAATAAATTTAGTGGAAAAGATTTTGTTGTACCATCTCTGCATTTTCGTACCAGAAACTTGTTGCATTCTTATGAAAAAATGGATAACAGTTGGATGACTCTTGTTCTTTGTTTTGTTGTATGGAAAATTCCACCTTTCGCTGATTGTTAGTTTAGGTAATTTAATTATTATACACTAGGAATCTTATGTGCTTGCACATTAATCTTAACTTTCGAGTATCTAATGCCCAAGTGCTGGAACAGGCACTCCTCTTTGGCGTAATGGGCCTCCTGATAAACCGGTATTATGCAATGCATGTGGATCCCGATGGAGGACAAAAGGAACGCTTGCAAACTATACCCCTTTGCATGCTCGGGCTGATCCCGATGAATATGAAGATCACAGGGTGTCCAGGGTGAAGAGCATTTCAATAAATAAAAACAAAGAAGTTAAACTGCTAAAAAGAAAAATGCAACAAGTAGATGGATCGATTGGGTGGATGATTCCCGATCAGGGTCAGGGTTACCATAGAGTAGTGGATGAAGATACGAGCAATAGATCCAGTTCCGGATCGGCCATATCTAATCCTGAGAGTTGTGCCCATTTCAGCAGTGCAGATGCAAGTGATCTGACAGGTTAAACACTGAAATCCATTCTTGATGATTAGTAGAACTTCTCAGAAACCTTCCACTGGAAATCTTATGGCTACTTATTATAGCTTAATTCCCTAAACATATGAAAGCTCACTTTTTTCATCCTTGCATCATTTTTTCGGTCAGTTTAACCTTAAACTAATCTTGTTTCAAGTTTATCCTAAGAGTCAAGAAAATAGTAAAATGTCGGCGAAAAGTTAGTGCACGTCAAAAGAAAGAATGACTTAAAAGAAATGGTTGGTCCACAAAATAGTTTTTCAAGAAGGTGAAAAGTAATGCATATTTTGAAAGATTAAAAAGCTTAAGTTAGTCCATTGCATAAAAATCTGCTATGTTTCTTCATCAATGGTATTGAAAATCATGAAACAAACTTAAATCCTGTAGAAGGCACGGAGACACTACTGTTAGGGACTTAATTTGATAATTGAACTCCGTGAATTGTTTCCTTGACTAACTCTCTTCAGTTGTTTTTTTCGATGTGGCATCATCTCTCTAGTTGAGTTAGAACGAGTGATTTTGTTCTATTATGTGTTAGTGAATGAGCAATGTAATTCTGATTGTAATTTTCCACCATTTGGCCGTCTTAAGGTCCAGCTCAGTCAATAGTGTGGGAGTCCATGGTGCCTTCCAGGAAAAGGACCTGTGTGAATCGTCCAAAGCAGTCCCCGGTTGAAAAACTAACTAAAGATCTATATAGTATCTTACGTGAGCAGAGATCGTCCTACTTCTCCGAAGCTTCCGAGGATGATCTGCTTTTTGAGAGTGAAAAACCTATGGTCTCTGTAGAGATAGGTCATGGAAGCATTCTCATTAGGCATCCAAGCTCGATAGCTCGAGAAGAGGAATCTGAAGCTAGCTCAGTTTCAGTTGATAACAAGCAATGCTTGGTAAATGAGGTCTATTCACCCCATTCTACAACTGTTCTTGTACGTAGTGAAAACAAGGGCATGAATTTTCCAACATCTAGGACTGGAAAGATGAAGAATCCTTATGGATCAGGAGTACAGCAAGAACAAATTAAAAGGTAGGACTAATCTAATTTACAAAGTTCAGAATTCCCCATACTTATTAAATAGGTCAATGTGAAAAACTCAGCAAAATGATGTTGAAAGAAAACAAAGGAAAAGGCACAAGACATTGTTTGCTTCAGTCTGCCAGAGTAATACCCAAAAGATGTGACTAAATACTAAACTATGAATATGTATCTCAAGTATTCTCTTGGGGACAAAAATGTCAGTTATATTCGGAAAATAGTATAATTTCATGCTGTCAACATTGCTGAAATCAAGAACAATCACAAGTCTTCATTTCTTCAAATTGCAGGGATGACTCTCATCACGAATACTTACAAATGCTTGGAAACCATAACTCGCCCTTATGTGATGTAGATATAAATGTAAGTTACATCATTTAGCTCGCTCGATTCCATTACAAAAGCAATGTTAAGCTGGCATGTCAGTGATTCCAAGATTGCTGTGGCTTTATTTTTCTTACCCTCCAAGAAGTATGACTCTTGTTTTCATGAATATCATTATTTGGTGACTGCTTAAATGAAAAACGATAAAATTTAGATTCTTACGGGATGGTTCAATAGGTAGTAGTTCCCATAAAAGCTATTTGATGGAACTCTCTTCATTTCCATTACTGGTCTTGAGAATTCTGATAAATATTTGTGTATCTGCTTCTTGTTAGACAATGCTTCAGCATTTTGTTCTTAGTGCAAATATACTCTGTTTCTGTGTCTAGGACATTATAAATTTCGGAGAGTTTGCGAGACAACTAACAAATGAAGAACAACAGCAATTAATGAAGTACCTACCACAGGTTGATATTGCTGAATTTCCCGAGACGTAAGGATCTTTTTCATTAATGTCAATCAATTCTCTTCTGTTACTCCCTACCCAACACCACACACAGGGAAAAGAAAAATAATTAGCTCAAGAGGGCAACATCATTTAACTGTACATGGTCTCCATTGTGTGAAAAAGTATGGATTCCCCATTTTAGCATACCATGTCATTGCAATCGCTTCATCACGTGGACGATACAAAGGTTATTAATACATATTTATGTTTGATATGAATCTAATAGAGTACATTATTAGTTTACTCACACTTGCTGTATGAAATTAAAACTGGGGATGATCCAAGAAAATCACATGTTAGATTCTTGTGTTGTTTTGTTTGCAGCCTCAAGAGCATGTTTGATAGTCCCTATTTCAAGGAGAATTTAACTTCCTTCCAACAACTGCTTAGCGAGGGCGTTTTCGATGTTTCCTTCCTTGGAACAAAGATCGAAGACTGCAAGAGTCTTAAAAGGCTTGTATTATATAATTCTTCAAAATCCAAATGGGTCGAACGCTATCATCAACTGAAGGTAAGGGCTGATTTTATAGTGATTAGGTTTTTGTTCGATGAGAATGATAGGAAAAAAAAATTCGAAGATGCATTTTGATTTTGTATTTCGTACCTGCAGAAATGTAAAAATGGTAGCAAAGGACCTTTTCTTTCCCATGCCAATGCGCCTGTGTCGAGTAACTTCATGAATATTAAGCAATTGCGTGAGAGCTACAACCAAAATATTTCAGGTAAACAAAAAATTGTCTTGTGGATTCTGTTAAATCTAAGATGATTTGTTTCTTCTCTCCCTTCAAATTCTTTGTATGGTAAAATTAAAATGCTTATTCTTCTCAGTTTGCAGGATGATAATAATTGTGTCTTCTTAACTTAGCTTAAAATGACATATAGTACAAATTTCGACGCATCATCTTACCGATGGCTGATTTTACATATTAAAACTAAGAAACATGTGTTTTTCCCGAATCTGAATTGCAGTATAAGGGCATTCCTTTAGTTTAAGGAGAGGGTTTCTTTTTTACCCTCCCCACAAGATATGGATCATTTACAGTTGTGCATCTCTTTCTTTAAGAATGAGCACCATAAGATGATTTTGTCGATACAAAATCGAATTAGAACTGCTGCAGACTTTATTACTTGAATGCTATCGTGTTTAAATTCTTGGTCAATCGGTTGAAACCGTACTCAGTATATATTTTCCATCTTCAGAGGTAAAGACCATCATGAAGAGTCCCAAAAGGTTGGTGATGAAGGAAAATAAGGATCCTGGAGAGAATGATGGGTCTTGCTTCAGTCCTAGAAGCTTATTTGCTTTGCCCCCTGATGGAAGCTCCCTCATGCTTGAATCCTTACATTTCGTCGAAGAAAGTTCAGATCAAGATTTATTGCTAGATGTACGGTCGAATAGTTCATTCCCGCAAGCTGAGCTCCTTCACCCGACCTCTCGTTCTGGTGGTAGGCAGGCCAGCACATGTAGTAGCTCAGTTCACCCACATCTTGTTCATCACTAACAACTGTATTTTCGATTTCATTACAAGTGTGCCTTCTGCTTTTAGCTATGGCTCGGACTCGCATACTTTGCACTGTAAAAGAAAAGTTGGTAAATGAGGTTGAATAGTAGCTTTCTTTTTCACTTCGTCCCTTTGAAGTTTGAATGATGGGAACATGAATTTGGGTGGCAAATTTTGTATAGGTTTAACACTAGATTTGTAACATATATACACTTGAATTTTATGTATTGAAGAATTGATAGTTACAAGATCTTTGTATGCAGGGCAGGTTGAGTTTTGGGTGAAACCTTCTATTTACTATTGATATGATTTATTTCCATCTCTTGATTCAACAACCATGATTGTCCATTTGTTTGTGTCCCTCTTATTTTTGATAGAAATATAAGTGAAATAAAGAGATTCCAACTTTGAATAAAAATATATAACCAATGGGATTTTTTTTTGTTTACTAATAATTGATAAGGCCACTATTGCCCATTTGAATCAAAAATTTTAATGAGTATTTTTTTTTTCAAATAAATTTATTGGATACTTATTGACTCAGTAGAGCTTATACTATCAACTTGAAGTTTGAGGTTGGTTTCTACCACTTCACATATTATAAAATAATAATAATAGTAGTAATAATAATAATAATAACAACTTAGTAGAAGTTAAAATCATAATTAGACAGAAGAACTCTAAATCAAGTAACCGGAAAATTGGGTTTAAATTATTTGATAGCATATTTTACCATACATTCTTTTTTATCCGATGATGGTATCTTACCTGAGCTATGTTTGAATTGACATAGAAACAATTTTTAAGAACGATATATTACATAATATATGTAATATTAAGATTAGTAGGTTACCATTTTTAAGCCGCGATGATTTGAAAAACAAATCATCCCTTGAAACAAGCGAACAACTTTTAGAAAACAATTTTTTTAGGAGCAACTTCCAAAAAGATCCCAAGCTTCCATTGTATTGGTTGGGTATGCATGATTAGAGATTGTTCTAATTGCCCATTTGAACATACTAGTTTTAGCATATACTTTTAATTAAAAGGTCAAAAATTCAAATTCCTTAACAACAACGAGAAGAAAGAAATTGCTCCAGTTGATTAAAAAGTGGAGCTCTTGTACCTTAGAAGTTATGGTAGTATTTTCCTTCTTTGAAGAGACATTATGTTGAACAAGAATGATGACAAAAAAAAAAAAAAAAAAAAAAATTTATGAAGAAACTATAATATAACTGGATTTTAATAACTATTAGATTTAGATTAAAAAATATGCATATCTCTTGTTGATGCAAAATTTGGGACAGGAGAAACGCACCTGAACCTCACGTGAAATCATCATGCAAAATTTGGGACAGGAGAAACGCACCTGAACCTCACGTGAAATCATCAGAGGACCTGCAAAACAAAGAAAAAATGCTCTGATACCTACGTCAGTAAGAGAATTATAGAATAAAGAAGAAGTTAAGGATTTCAGATATCTTTAATGAAGCCATTATGGTCTATTTATAGGAGATTTGATCTAGGGTTTGATCTTAATCCTACTAGAGTTAGGATATGAGTTTCCTAATTCCTAATCCCTAGCAAGCTAGGATCAAATCTCATATTATTTTATATTATCTTTTATTATATCTTGATTTTCAACTGGATTTTGTCATGCCAAAATTCACCCTCAACATCTCTAATAATCATTGAATATAAATTCAAATGATTGTCTCTTTCATATATTTAAAAGTGTAATACTGTCAGTCATATTGTGACACTCTATAATAATTGTGCGATGATGGAGTAGTTGCAACTTTGAAAATCACAAGACATCCATTTGAACTATTCTAACAAGGTGGGAAGAAGTCAAGTTTGCCTTCTCAAAAATGTCAAAAAGAATGGATAAGTAGGACCATACATATAAACTAATAGCAAATGGACCATCTTTAGTTTTTTTTTTTTAAATTGTAGAAATACTTCTTGAAAATTTGTGCTTGTTCCATTATTCTTTGTACTATTAAACAAATGAGTTCTCAATTTGTTTCTTGTTAGATTATATATATATATATATATATATCTATATATATATATTTAAAACATGCCTCTTGTACATAAAAGACTTCTCAAATGTGAGTGTGAATAGATTTGCTTGATTGTGGCTCACATCTCATCTTCCCATTTCTAAAAGGTTTGAAAGAAAAAAAATTCGTTTTTTGTGCCGTTTATCCTTTCTCAAATGTGGGACTATAAAGGTATATTTTCAAAATTCAGGACCAAACACACATAATCGAGACTATTTATGTTGATTTCATCTTTTTTACTTTAAGAAAATCACAAAAAGTAGCTTTTGTATGAAGGGATGATTGATCAACAAAAGATGAGAAGATAGGAGAGAGTGAAAGGGACTAAGAGATAGGAACCATACAAAATGAGAGAGGAATAACAAAATATTGATATATGGGTGTCTTTACACTAATATATTTGAACTTGTTGACAATGATTTTAATGGGACAAATTAATTACAAATAAAATAACAATATTCATTATTGATGACACCAACACTCCCACAATCAAATAGATTTTTTTTTATAGGAAAATTGCTATTTTTAACTTTAAAAAATTTTCACGTTTGAAAGCTAATCTCTTTTTAAAAATTAATTTTTCTGACCTCTTTCTTACTTTTTTTTTTCTTTTTTAAATTTTAATTGGAGTACCTTACATTGTAAAAAAATCATTTTGTTCCCATTTAAGTGCCTTCAATTTTATCTTTACCTAACTTATCTTACACAACCTTTTAAATCTAATTTTAGTTTTAAACCATAAGCTTCAATTTTCTATTTTCGTTTTAAGAAAAATGTTATACTTGATAGTCCCAAATTTTAGAGAATCTCTTGATTTTTTAAGGATCCCTTTCAAACAATATGTATGTTGTTCTTTATTTTGTTGCTTGATTTCATTCATGTGAGATATGGTTGTCTCTATGTTTTTAGCAAGTGTCAACCAATATTTGTGATAGATTTGTTTTTATTTTTAAAGAATTTTTCTTTTTTTTTTTAAAAAAAAAAAGTTTCATCAGGAGGGAGAGATTGTTTTTAACATTTTTTTGTATTGAGATTTCGACCAATTTCACCCAAAATTTATTGTAAAAGTTAAGATTGTGAAATCCTTATAGAAAATCTAGGTAAAAATTCCATCGTGGAATTCTAATGAGATATGGTAAAAATTTCAATTTCCAGTAAGGTTTATCCAAAGTCAAAGCTTATTGGAAACCCTGTTTTCCCGTGAATTTTGTATACGATTTTGATCAACCCTTTGAGAAAATTGTAAAATTTCTAGTAAGGTTGACTTTGGTCAACTCTTATGAGAAATTTTACATTTCCATTTTTCTTTCTTCTTTCAGACACCGTCCTTAAATATTTTTTCCACTTTACTTATTCATTTTTTATATGTTTGTGGAAATCTTTTTAACTAGTATTTTATTTATTATACTCTTTCGAATTACGAACTATGTGAACTAAAAAAGTTAACTAACTAAATAATATAACAATGTATTAGTAAAAAACTCTGTTTGTTGAAAACTTAGTACAACAAACTGGCATCTAAAAAATGACATATTTTCCTCAGGCAATGTAGGCATACTTGACCCAGAATACACCATCATCCCCATTCCTCAATTGCTGTTGTGCTATTGCGACTTGTTCCACGGTCCACGATGTCATGGGAAGGTTGGATCGTGAAAGTGTGACCCCATACTTATCCAAAAGTGCTGGAACAACGACCTGCATAAGCTCCAAATGACGCTCTAACTCCAGCCGCGTCGTCATCGACTTCAACGAATCCCAGACGACCAGCTTTCCAACAACCAAGTAAATCTACACGAGATCCATTGGAGGTCAAGGGTATTGTACGTCATGGACACGACGTCAACAATGGCCCCAAAATCCTGTAGTCGGTGTGTTCCCCATTCACATACTTCATGACATTGTCGTCTTTCTCTCAAGTACACATTATATGACGTTCCGACTGTTTTCGCTCATTGACAACCTGCTTGGTCTACAAAAGAAATTATGTGCATGATAAAACAAACAATGAATTTAGTAATTCATAACTTATAAAAACAATATGAAGATGAGGAATATAACTTACGGTCATGACTATCCACCATCGTGAAGGAGTGAGAACACCGCGAAGGGTTCTTGTCATCCAGAATTTTGTTTTGCAGGAACACGGATAATAAATCTATCGTCTGTAGAATAATGAAACTCTAAACACCTAAAACCCTAAATAAATGAAATCTTAGACGGGAAAAGAAAGTCAAATCAATCAATTACCTCGTTGTCTATGAACTTATGTGGACGAAGCAAACAAATCGACCGATCCTTTCCTTTCATCGAAAATACAACCTTTCGCCATGAAGTGGACGGGTTTGCAGGGTCGTCGATCCACTCATGCAACCTCTTTTCTAAAAATCCCGAGATGGCGACCATCGGGTTATAGGGTTTGGGTTGCTTTGCCCTCTTCGGCTTAGGTCTAGGTTTAGTGAACAGACTACGGAGCTTCCATGGTTGTCGTCGTTTTCGTCTAACCTTAGGCTTCATGAGTTTATCAACAAGAACGCCTTCCAAGATCTTTGGAACTGGAAGTGACTTCAATTCTTCGAACTCTTTCTTCACTGCCACTCTATCTGCCTCCCATAATGCCTCGAGTTTTTTTATTTCTGCCCTGGCATGCTCATATATCTTTGCCAAAGTAGGAGAAATATTACGATCATTCTGCATGCAGGGAATACATAGATTATTTGCATGTGAAACCGGTAGACTAAATGATCCTAATTACAAAACTTACCTCCGCAGTCCCTAGATGTGAGACGGGGGGGTGTTCACATTGACTAGACGATTTAGGTTGGTCTTCTGTCCGACTGGATGAAGGAGGAAGGTCATCCTTGTCATCGTCCAGAATATATACATCCTATAATGGCAAACAAATTACTTAAACCCGTAAACTTGTCATTTTTACCCTACATCATATTAAATGTATAAAAAAACGATATACTTACAACTTCAGGATCATTGCTCTGACTAAAACACTCAATCACATCCATGGTACAGTAGTCATGTTTTAATATACCCTAAAATTAACTAACAAATATGTGGTTACCCAACGTGTTTAGAAATAGCTTAAATGGAGGGAAAATAGAGGTAGTTGAAATACTTACGGCGGGATTAGACTGAACCTCAGCCCGAACTTGTGAATCATCTACAGTTGCTCTGAACTGTTCCTCATCCCAGGATCCAAAGTTAGACGGTTCACCGCCCTTGCCTGCTTCCTGGTCTTGGGCTCCATCCCAAGATGCTTCACCGCCCCAATCAGATCGACATCTAACATCTCGTCCTCTTTTTCGAGACGGTCTTCTTGCTTCAGAATCACCTTGGCGAGTCCCAGGAGACATCCTGTCATTGTTGTCGTACTCATCACCACCGAATTGGGATTCTCGAAACTCTAGTGGGTCAACAAATTTACCCTGCCATTAGAAAAAAAAAAGCAATTTAGTAAACCCGCAACATGGTAAAAGAAAAGAAACCTAATGGAAACGATACCTTCGTGAGGAGCTTCAGGTATCCCAGTATTGTTGCAAGGTCGCTCTTCACATCAGCGAACCCAGACCTCAAGTCAACCTCCTAGCTATCCAGACGAGTTTCAACTCGCTTCAGTCCATCGGTCATGAAGGGGATAGCCTCGACATTAGCACGACGATCCTCCTTTTCACGTACATCCACGACTGTCAGCATCAATACGCTCCTCAACACGATCCTCCTCATCGTTACGGTCAGCCTCGTCATGGTCTTCATGGACACAATCCTTGTGCCGCTCCTTCGGATCATGATGTGGAAGCTCATCGTTGGCATGCACTGGTCTGACTACTACTGGGGCAGAGGGTGGTTGGGCTAGTACAATGGGGAGTGGTTCCCCGATTTCAAGTGCCAGCCGTAGGTGAACATTGAACAACTCAGGAGGCAGGTCACGTGCCTTAGGGGCAGACACCATACGCTCCATCTGAGCTACCTCCTCGTCACTAGCTACCAATCTCATGGTAACTTGAGTCCTTGTCTACATAAATAACATCTAAAACATCAGCAAATAATAACCCTAAAAAACCTAAACCCAAGATAAAACATATTTCTTTTCTTACCTGTCGTGACTTAAATATATCCCTACTACGTAGTACGTTGTATGATGGGAAAGAGGTGCACACCCACCAAGACAAGCGTGGAATCGCCGTCTGGCTGGAACGGATCGCAACGCTGTTTGTAAGAGATGAAATCGTCTCATACGCCCACACCTACAAACATTTAACAAAAACGAATGAAAACAAATAAATGAAAATTTCCCAAAAAAGAAAAAAACTAAAACACAAAAAAAAAAAGAGTTTAAAGGAGAAGGATCACCAACCTGAAACGCAATAAGGAACCCATACAGGTTGTATCTCGCTGTCAGACTAGGGTTCTCACGATCAGTGGCATGAGACAATGCTCTCTTCAAGCTACTTATGATTTTCTTGAAAATGACCCCGCTCCAGTCGTAATTACAGAAAACCTCCCAATCGTCCACAATGCCTAAGAGATTATAGTTAAATTGCTGCTTCTTCTCCATCCCCAACATCACCAACTCAATGAAGTATGCAAGTGCGACCTTCACTGCATCCTCATCACTCCTAAACTTTAAGGCTAGGAACTGATTCTCTGCTACAATCTGCTTCGCTCTCCTATTGTTCTCGAAGTACAAGCTCCTAAGCCTAGTGGGGTTCCCAACCCTAAGTGCGTTTCTCGTGTGTACTGTAAACCCGGTGATGAGGTTAAACTCCTCCTTACTAAATGACACTATGTTCCCAAACAGGTTAAAAGAAATAGCGTCCGATCTTACATCCACAACCTCCCTAAGAAGCAAGTGATGTATAAGCTGACCATTAAGTGAGAGGTTACAATCTAGGATGAGTCCAAATATAGTTTGCCTAAACATATCTAATTGAACCCTAGTTAACTTCCTAAGCACAACCTCACGAGCTTTGACTAGATGGCTGCAAGAGGTCAATTGTGCCTTAAAGTAGTTCTCTGGCAAGATCTTGGGCTCCATGATAAATACCTATACATTTCACACAATAAAACAACAGATATTTAAGACCATGCAAGTGTAACCTTAACCCTAAAATTTAAATATTGCAAAACTATAATTTTTTCCATAAGGATCTGGTCAATATCTTACAGGGAAAATAATACTATTACTAGAAAATTTGAGAAAAACTCGCGAGAAAGTTTTAAACTAAAATTTCCAGGTAAAACAAATATTTTGTCATTTTTTTTTCTCGTAAGAACCTAGTCTATTTCTTTCGGGAAAAAAGGAGAAAAGGCTTAAGACATTTTACCTAGAAATTTTAGTATTATGTTTTTTTTTTTTTCTTTTCACACAAGGACCTGGTTGATTCTTTATGGGAAAACAGAAAGAATCCATGTTTTTAGGAAATTTATGTTTTTACCGAGAAATCTATGTTTTACTTGGTAGTTTTAGTATTCTGTTTTTTCACCCGTAAGGTCATGGTAGACTTCTTACAGGAAAAAATACATAAACCTTTACGAGAAATTTGATTTTTAAAAAATCAAAAATTTATTCAATTCATTTTCAAAACTCTAAGTTAAACTCCATTTTCCTAAAGACAAATTTCTGGTTTGAAGTCCATTCCATAAGACATTTCCAGGTGGATTCCAACCAACGTTCCATCCGTTTGAAATCCATTCGCAAATTGTCTTGAGATGAGTTGTTCAAACGATTCAAAGAAAGAAATTCACCTGCAAATCTTGGTTTTTTTTTACTAAATCCTACCAGAAACCACACATCAACCAACAACCATTCACATGCAACATCTATATAAGTTAAAGAGTTATTTTATGCGGTGGTCAAACTTATTTTCGTACAAAAATTTATGAGTATACGAAGAATTTTACATCTTTTTTCGTTAAAACTAGTAGATGAATTAGCTAAAATTGAGCTAATGGTTATAATGGCAACATCTATATAAGTTAAGAGTCAAAATTAATGAAATTGAAAGTATATGGTCTAAATTGATACAACATGACAAATTTAGAGTAAGAATTGATGTTTTAAAAAAAATAAAATCCAAAAACTATATATGAAAAACAAATTACCATGGCAAACAAATTGAATACCTCATTCACAATATTAATTTATTTTCTCAAATTTTTAGTTAAAGGAAACTTTACTGTGCCTTTTGTCTTTCCTCTCATTTAGACTTTCCTATCCAGTTGTCCCATATAATTACTCTTCTCCATCCTACAAAGTTTCCATTATTGCTTTCTTCATAAGTTATCCTTTTCTTAGTCCTGTCTGTTTAGGACTTGTACAAGTCTTAAAGATACCCTAAGAAGTAAGATAATTCTTCATTCACCATTCACAAGAAGGAAACTGAAGAAGTGAAAATCATAAATGAATCCAAGATAAACCCAATAACATAACATACACAAATCTCAACTTTTAGTTTTTCAGAATAAGTTCACTGAGAGTATTTCCTATGCAAAACATACAACATTAAAAAAAAATCCCCATTTCTCCACTTTACAAAGTCCATACAGGACAATGAAGGCAAACAACATATTATTTGGGTTTTTCTTTTTTTTTTTTTTTTTTTTTTTTTTTTTTTTTTTTTTTTTTTTTTTTGTACAAATGACTTAAGAAAATTGTGCCAAAATGAGAAACTTCTCTAACCAAGTTTATCTAAATCCTTAGCTAACATTGGCAAACCGTTTTTACTTCTTTATTCTCGCGCTCTCACTCCCATTTTTCTCTCTTGCTCTCGCTCTCATTTCCCATGTTCTCTCTCATTCTCACTCCTCAGTTTTTCCACTCAGCCCTGGCTCCCTATGTTCCCCCTCCCTCTCCTCAATGTCAAAAAAAGGGCTTGGTTGGAAGTTGTTGTTGGGAAAAAAGGAGGGACAGTGAGAGGGAGAAAATAAGGAGTGGAACAAGGGGAAAAATAGGGAGTGCGAGAGAGAATTAAAAGATACGAAAAAAAAAGTTTGTAGACTTTAGCAAAGGATTCGATAAACTTATTTTGAGAAACTGTCAAAAAATTATATATATGTATCAATTTGCAAAATTCACAAACCTCCCCCTTCTTGGTTTTTAAAACAAGTTCATCGAAAGTATTTTCATCAAGAAAGAACACAAGTCTAAAAATTTCTCTCATCACTGACAAGCTCTACACAGAGGACTATAAGAAACAACTAAATCTCTATCCAATAATTTACAATATAAACAAATCTCCCCTTCTGGGTTTTCAAAGTAAGTTCATTAATGACAGTATCTGCAATTCAAGCAACAAGATAATCCTAAAATCTCTATCACAAAACAACACCTACAATCTCCATACAGAACAGTGAGTAAACAAAAAATCTCTATCTAACAATTTCCAACACTCACAAATTTCCCCATCTGGGTTTTCAAAATAAGTTCATTCAAAATATTTGCCAAGCAAGAAACAAGATTCTCTTGATCTCTATCTCACCATTTAGAAGCTACATGCTGGACAATAAGCAAAGAGGATTTCTCTGTTTCCAGAAAAGGAGCCTAGTACAGCAAAAAACACAATCAATTTTTCAAAGAAAATACCTGGCTACTTTATTTCGAAATGAGACCCATCTAAAACTGCTAAACAAAGGCAATTAGTTGGAGTTTCTATTTCGATAATACTTTTAAGTAAACCAAGAACTTCCCATAACAATTCCCTTCAGTTCACAAATCTAGACCAAAATTTATCACTAACAAAATCTAAACCTTTATAATCAGAATTAATCGAATACTTATGCAGATTGAATTTACTCCCGAAAACCCCAATTTTCTTTTTCAGCTTAAACTCGAAACCCTAATTTCAAAAATCTCCAATCATTGTAATAGACCAAACCACAACACAAATTTCATCCATCTTACCCAGATAATTACATAATAGAACTCATTTAAGAATCTGACTTGGTTGATTTAATGGATCAAGCGGTCACTCAGATCAACGCTCCTCGGCCTCGTTCGACCCAAATTGCCATCCGGTCGACGCTGATCGGAGCTAAGTTCGTATATTTTTATGAAATTAATAGGGCGGGGACACTGAATCACTAAAAATTGAAAGAAAAAGAAGAACTTTTGAGGTCAAAATTGGAGCAGAGACTGAGAGAGATTCGATATTTGAAAGAGTTCGAACCGTTTAGGGCTTTATGATGGATTTCCCGCCATCCCGTTGAATTTAACGGCCATCATTGAAATTCAATGTACGGTATTAATGTTTTTTTTAATTATTTAAAATATCATTTTACATCTATATTTTGAGATTTGTTTAATTTTAATCTCTAAACATTCGAAAGTTTAACTTTAGTCCTTACACTTTCAATACATTTAATCATTTAAAGTTAACTTTTATTAAAATTGACTAACTATAATAATAATTTTCATGAAAGGAAATACGACATGTGAATATGTTTAGAAAATTTGTACTAAAAGTATTGATAAATAACAATTTTCTTTTAACAAAAAAATTAAGGTCTTACCTTTATATACAAAGGGCACTCTAGGGCTTTACTAATAGTTTTAAAAGTCAAGGGGCTTGAAAGCTTGCCTTATTATTATGATAATTTGGAAAGGGGAAAGGTGATGATTTGGAATGTGGTTTGGGTCTGTGACATCAGATAGCCAGCAATCGAAGAATGAGCCACATAGCCTTCTTCTAACTAGTTGATGAAGTCTTCTCTAAAGAGTTCTTTTTTTTTTTTTTTTTTTTTTTTGCATTTGGGCAGAGACAACCCTCCACCTGCCTACGTAGGCGTTGAAACTTTCATCACCTTTCTGACTTAAAGCCTTGAGATAAGATTTTTTTGGTTTAACATCTAAGTTGTAGGAGTACTGATCGATGAAAATTTGAGATAATTGCTCAAACAAGGCTAACTTAAAATGATCTAATGACGTAAACCATTTTAGTGTAGGGCCCGTAAGACTCTTCTGGAACAATCGAATGACAGCCCTTCGTCTTTCTCTAAAGGACGAACATCTCCAAAAATCTTCAACTTTCATTTATCCGCATACTCATTCATCCCCGCTGGGGGAATGGGATTTGCCCATGAGCTATAGGGGCGAGGTGGTTGGAGGTGAGCTAAAGTGGAATGACGGAAATTGGATGGCCTGGAAAGCTGGGTAGGGTTTCGGGCGAGCTGTGGGCTACATTAGATATGGGTTAAAATGGTGAGAGCTGAGATAACGGTGATATTTGGGAAGACGCAGACCTGATGGTGCCGAGAATCAAGGAAAGAAAAAGTACTCCTTTCCTTATGGGGCTCATGGAGTAGCATATTTCGAAAGAGAAAATTAAAAATAAATTAGCAGTATAGACTAAATTTATGGTTTATCGATAATATATACACTAAAGTTCGACATTTGAAAGTGGGAGGTGGATGTGGAGTGTATTCTTTCAATCCAGTTTGTGCTACTTCTAGACCGGATGTGTGGATTTGACATTACACTATGAATGGTATGTTTTTCAATCAAAAGTACATCTAGATTGTTCATGGAATGTTGTGATTCTGAGACTACTTCGACTTGGGAGAAGAAGTCAAAATGGTAGAAGATGTTGTGGGGCTTGCACATTCCTAATAAAATTAAATTGCTTATGTGGATGTTTTTTCACAATATTATTCCTTCTAACCATGATCAACATAAAAAAAGGATTCAGATCCATCCTTGGTATGTGATGTGTAGAAAGAGGAGAGAGACAATAGAGCATTCCTTTTTTTAGTGACACAGAGCAAGGCACATATGAAGGCTGTTGGTGCCGAAATTGGAGGAATTAATTGCCCCACTATATATGTATTGTCAAGATGTGTGCCTGGAATTGTCGGTTCATCTTTCCTCGTCAGTTATGGAGCTCTTTGCAGTTCAGTGCTAGATTCTTTAGGTTGACCGTAATCGAGCTGCCAAACATATCTATTCTCCCATGGTATCATTTCGAGCTGAATTGGTGAGGGAGTTCCAAATCTACCAAGGGCGTTTTGTTGGTTGTGGGACACTGGGTTTTCTATCTTGGAGCAAAAACACGACTGTCGAGCGTGAAAGTTTGTCTGGGTGGGTTATGTCGGAGAATGGGTTCCTTAAGCTAAATGTGGATGTTGTGGTTGGTGTGGAGGCAACATGTGTGGGTATTGGGGGTATTCTGAGAGATTCGGAGGAGAGATTGGTGGTTGAGTTCTCCAATTTTTTGATTGGAGGTCTTGATGTGCTATCAGCTGAAGCTCTCGGGTTGTTGTCTAGACTTACAATTCACAATTTCTTGTTAGGGCTATTCAATCCAATAGTTTAATGGAGTCTATTCATGGTATCATTTTGGAGGAAATTTATAATTTTTTGCTTCTCTCTTTTATTAAAGGGGTTAATTTTGTTCCTCATTCTACGAATTTGGCAACTCACACGTTAGCGGAGAGGGCTTTGTCTAATGGTCAAGGGGGTGTGTGGGGTCTTTGTCTTGTTCTTGGTTAACTCCTATTATTTTAAAGGACTTTGAGCATTGTAGCCTTCTGGGCAATTTTGTTGTTTAATGAAGTTATTTTTTCTATAAAAAAAAAAAATTAACAAATACTTATACAAAATTGGCCTTTAATAATCTTGGTAAAAAACCAACATTATAGTGGTATGATGATTGACTAATAACCAACATCGAAGTGCTTGTTAAGGTTTGTCACTTCCCGCCATTAAAGGCTAGTAATCATTAGCACGAATGGTGTTGCACCTCTTTCAATATTGAGCTTTGATCAAGCTAAAAATGTGTCGCCGTTAAACACATTTAAAGGATCAAAGATCTTATAACTCCAAACCTATAAACAATGAACAATATAGTGTAAGCAGTAAATTTGGGATTGTTCCACCGAACTATTTATTGCAATTAATTGAATTCTATCTTATGGGGGGAGAGGAATTTGAAAAAGTAAATGAAAATGACGCAAGAATTTAGAATGTTTTTGATATATGAATTTTGCAGAGACAATATTGAATAGTAAATTTTATAACCCGGGAAGCCCCTTAGTTATAAATTGATTTTTTCTTGAAATTAGTTTATCATGCAATGTTGTGAAAAGACCGTCCTAAACAACCAAATTTACTCACAAGCATGCCTTCGAGATTAAAGACAAAGCACCCCTAATCTCTAGCAATCAAAGAATTAACAAGAGTTGGCCAAAAGCCCATAAATTCAATGCATAGAAGTTTAAATATCAATCAAGAACAGAGAGTTCAACAATTATACATCATAGAATTGAAAAAACCAAGTCTTCTAACCAAGATTAATGGGTTTCAATCCTAACCTAAGCTAGAAGTACTTACCTTAACCACACATAATGTGCCAAGATGAAGTCCAAAATGCAAATAAATGAAGATACAAGGAAGATAGGTGCTGGGAGGAAGAAAATATATAGAAAACGTAGATGGAATCACCAAAATCGGTGTTCCTATGACTTAAAAATTTAGCCCTTATATAGCAATTCTGACGCTCTCGATGAGCGTAGCGACGCTGGCCATATTAGCCGTAGCATAGAGCTATGCTCGGATGAGCATAGCGATGCTGTGCTCCTTTCTGCTCTCGGATGAGCGTAGCAATGTTGCGCTCCTTGCTGCTCTCGGACTGCCAGTGAAAAACGAGCGTAAAGGGGGCGCAACTATGCCGTCCTTAAGGGCATTTTTGTAATTTTTGCCTCCAAACTTGGTTGATGCTTCCAAGACTCTGTTTGAACAAGTTGTAGCTACAAAATGATCCCGATGAGTCGATTATCCACCTTAATTCTTGAAACGTACAAAACATAAGGAATAAACTTATAAAATCACGGAGCGAGCCCTAATTATGCTAGGAAAAGTAGCACTTTTTATGGTGCTATCAAGAGGTTAGTTTCTTATGTTAACACTTTGTTTCGTTCTTCTCACCCCGGGGAAGATCAATTGTTGGTTGTTTTACAACATGTTCCTCTAAAGGTTATGCCGCAATTAAATGAAACTTTGATGGTTCCTGTCTCGAAGGAAAAGGTTCAAAAGGCCTTATTTCAAATGTACCTAACCAAAGCTTCAGGCTCAGATGGTTTTTCAGCACTTTTCTACCATAAATTTTGGGAAATAACAAAAGGGAGAACAGTTGAAGCGTGTCTTAAAGTTCTAATTGCTGAGGTATAGCTCACCTCAACTACCGGTTCTTTAGCCTGTGCCTTCCCAAAGAAAGCCTGTTTCACAAGAGAAGATAATTCAGCAAGTTCAACTTTTAAATTGCTTACCTCTTGTATAGATGCTATATTGCGAGGAGATCTCGCCCCGAACTGTTGTGAATTCTTTGCCATTTTGGATATAAGCTTTTTGGCCTTCGATGGGGTTTTGTTTACCAGCGCACCTCCACTCACCGCATCGATGGTACTTCTATCACTAAGTACAAGCCCTTCATAGAAGTATTGGATTTGGAGTGCATCTGAGATCTAATGACGTAGGAAGCTGGCGCATAAGCGTTTGAAACGCTTGTAGTACTCATACAGGGTCTCCCCACTAATCTGCGTGATACTGTATATTTCCTTCCTGGCCCTCCAGCTCGTGAATTAGGAAATTTTTTTTTCAAGAACTGCATTTTCATATCCTTCCAGATGGTCACTAAGCCGGTCGGCAGGTAATAAAGTCAATCCTTCGTGTTTTCCTTGAGAGAAAATGGGAAAGCTTTTAGGTTCATTTGCACCAAGTCGATCGGTAGGTAATAAAGCCAATCCTTCGTGTTTTTTCCTTAAGAGAGAATGGGACAGCTTTTAGGTTCATTTGCTCCTTCGTCACGCCATGTGGTCTCATGTCATCGCACACGATGTGAAACTCCTTAAGAAGCTTATGCGGGTGTCTCTCCTGCCAAACCATAGAAAATAGGCAATAAGTAATTAATCCAGACATAAGCTTGAAATTACCTGTAGGGATATGTGATGTAGAGGGGTTATTGGTCAACATCAGGATCTACCAAATCCCTCAAAGTACGCTCTTGCGACTGTGCTATCGTTTCCTCTCCTCGTGAATGCTCTTCTTCTTCTTCCTCTTCCATACCTTCTACACATATATGTTCTTCTCTAATGCTTCTTTCCTTCGCTTCTCTTCTTTGTCACCTTTCCTCTCGTCCTAACTCTGTAAAATACAACAAACTATGATCATGGGAGGATCATGTCATACACAGATAGAGAAAACCAAAGAACGATAAAGAATTATAAACCTTTCAAAAGAGAAACTGATTGGTTCCTTGACAACACGCCAATTTGATCAGTTGAAGTATTCGTAGACTGCGGATCAAATAAATTTCATTCCTACCTAACAATGTAGTATTGGTAGATGGGTCAAATCCTCAAAGAACCGACGAATTTCTCAATTAAAGTGTTAATAGTTCAGAGTAACCAATGGGGGTTTTGAGAAAATATTTTTTGAATGCAAGAAAATAAATTGTGAATTAAATTTAATGATTAAAACCTAGCCTAGGCATTCGAGCTAATTCCCCAATTTTGCAACTCAATCATAGGTTCATCAAATCATTTCTATATTGTTTAGCTTAGCCACCTCACTTAGAAAAGCTAGGTGAGTGTCAAATTATCACATTAACAAAATTGATTAGATGTTACACATCCTAACTAATTTACCTAACCACATTGAGATCAAGGAAACCGCTAAGTTGAATATCTAATTGGAGACGCCAAATCAAACATTCATTGTAATTCTTCCTTAGGTTATTTAGACATTGTTTGTTGAGGTGGATTTACAACTTACAAGCTAATTTAACCTATTGCTACACCAAATTAACATGCAAGTTAATGTCACGGATCGCAAATTAAATCATAGCAGTTGATTATACGTCCTCAAACAAAAATATAATCAAAATCATCCATAATCTGATAAGAAATTGAAAGACAATACAAGAATTCAATATAATGAAAGAGTTAAGAGCATGCATGCAAAATCGATTTGGATTTAAACCACTCTAATTTGATTAATTTAAGCAATAAGCATGCTAGTTCAAAACTAGAAAATAGAGTTTCATGAAATATACCTTTATGTAGCTCAAAATTGAGACTGCCCTTTGGTTGATCACGAACACTTCGAGGACCATCGCTAGAGCCTTCCCCGCTATCCTCCAACCTTAGAACAGATTGTGGGATCTAAATATGTGATGAATTTAGGAGGAAATGAAAGTAAGTATGAGATTTTGAGGATTTTGAGGAGTTGAGAATTCGAGATAATTTTCCAAAAATTCACACTTAAATTGCCAACCTTGAGACATTCTTTCAAACCTTTATTTATAGAGAAATTCATGCAAAACAAATTTACCTCAAGTTGACAACAAATTTGAGTGGGATTAATGTTAAGCTAAGGAGATTACACCAAGCACATTTATGGGTTAGTCATACGGACACTCAAAGTTGGATAATCCCACTTTCAATTTTGAAATTCTCAATTTCAAAATAATTTTAAAATTGATTTTAAATAAAATTAATTTCCAATAATTAATTACTTATATTAATTTAATACCAAATATTAAATTAATAATTTTACACTAATCTCGACTTCTCTTAATCTAATTGCTTAAATATGAATCCCTATTCATATATATAATATTTAAATCTCATTTAAATATTTCTAACTCTCCATTATCGTTCAATTCACAATTAAATGATTACTCGTTAAATATATCGTATTTAATTAACGTTTATTCCATTAAACCGAATTTGAACGATTCAAATTCTTTCATCACACTGTCCTGAGGTTTAGTCTGAAGCTAACAAGGGGACTTAATGGACCTACAGGTCATGAGCTCTAACGATCCGGAGATTAATCGGTTAAACTCTTTAACCTAGTTAACCAACATTCGTTAATTATAGGGACACTCGACTGTAGCCTAGTAGTTGCATTCTCTTCACTCTAGATATATTTCTGAACACTTTATATAACTATGATAAGTAAGTTGACCCTTCACAGGTTGTTCGTAGTTACAACTAGGTCAAAATTACCATTTTGCCCCTATAACTACATTTTGTTCCTTAAGTCCCACTGATCCTCTAATGAACAATTGGTTTGTAGTCCAACCACCAAACCGAGTCTCTTTCGGCCAAATGAGAGGGTGGGGCCCCTTGTTCAAGACCCGAAATCAACACTTAAAGGAACAACCTATCTAATATGCTTATAGTCAGGAAGGAGTGAATTCCATCTTATCCCTAAAATGGTAGGCTTATTGAGTCGGCAAACACAGGTCACTCTCACTCATGCAGATTAAAGGATAATCCCGAATAAATAGGAGTTCATAGTTAGCTCAGGATTAAGATCGAGTTACCTAGATCATCGGGTTGAAATAGTCAGTCTTAACAGTAAACGACGTTATAAAGTAAAAGTGACTACTTCGTGGTCCGACCTTATAGAAACTTATTACATAGGATACCCCCACTCGCATGTCTCTACATGAAGGACTCAGGATCACAGCGTTTGTAACACTTTACAATTCTTGTAGCATTTACAAAGTGGGTCGTATCCATAGTGTCCCCAAGATAAGGTACCCAACATTTATCTTTATACTATAGACAGTTTTGGCTATTACTCAAACTTGATCCACTTTTATGTCTCCATATAAAGTCCAAGTGTTCATCCTATAGCCATGGGTTATTAGTTTATTAGATTTAGGGTTATGATACATGAAACTTATATACTCAATAACAACTTTATTAAATAAACCTCAATAACAACTTTAATGAAAATAAAACATGTTTATCGTTTACAAACCACGAGTTTTAGGACATAAAACCCAACAAACTCCCACTTGGACTAAAACTCTAGTGGAGTCAAACTATACATAATATTGAGTTTAGAGAGAAAATAAATACCATAAACTAGGGCATCATATACCCAAGACTTTATCCCACTTTCCCTAGGTCATACATCTCGTAGTCCTAAACTCACTAGGTGACTCTCAAACACTATAGCTGTGAGTGTTGGGATTAAAACCCAAGCGCAGCGGAAACATATCGGAATCCTATCTCAAAATTAATTTTAAAATTTTGAAATACTTCTACATTGGTAAAATAAATCTAAAATAATCTAGGTTAAGCATATTGAATAAAAAATAATTTATCAGATAAGAAAAAACTTACGTGTTGTGTCACCACCACTTGGAGACCTTCCTTTTCTCTGAATCTTGACAAAAGGTTTGTGGGAACCTTTTTGGCCAAGGGAAAAAAACGCAGAGAAGTTCTGAGAGAATTTTTTTTAGAGAGAATGAACGATTCAATTTTTTTTTTCTGTTAGACGCTATATAAGGAAGCGAGAGAAAATGGGAAACGTGGGTGTTATCCCACGTATTAAGTAACTCCCTACGTGGGAGTTACAACTAATTTAATATTAATTAAATTAATAATTAATAATTAATTAAATCTAATTTAATTAACCAATTCATTTAAATCATATTTAAATGAACATCTCTCACATAACCTATAGTTTTAATTCAATTAATTTAATTAAATCAAATTTAATTAAATTAGATTAAATTAAATAACTAATTAATTCTCCAATTAATTAATTACCAAATTAAATATCAAATATTTAATTTTAACCTGCATTTGAATCAAATTCAAATACATTTCTCTCATAACCTATAGTTTTAATGTACATCTAATGCGCATTAATTTTAACTTATAGTTTTAATAAAAATCTAATTCATATTAAAATAATATTTGAACAATTTCAAATATTTAATTCTCTTACAAATTAACTTTGAATCATATCCAAAATTATATTTATACTATAAAGTTTAATTTGTAAAATAAACTTTATATTATAATGTATCATTATACATTATACTTTTCCCTTAGTAAATTTGAACTTTTCAAATTTCAACCAAGAATAAATTACCTCAATATTCTTTACGAGCTAGGAAGGGGACCTAATGGACCTACAGATCAGAAGCTCCAACGATATGAGATTAACGGGCTAAACTCATTAACGACATTAATCAATATTCGTTAACTGTGGGTACACTCCACTAAAGACCCATAGTTGCACACTTCTCACTGTAGATATATTTCTGTGTCCACAGATATAGACCAATAACAGCAAGTTAGTCCTTCACAAGTGTTTGTAACACCAGCTGGATCAAATTACCGTTATACTCTTGTGTTACTTCTAAATCCTTAAGTACCAGTGCTCCTCTAATGAACAACCTGTTAATGGTCCAACCATCAAACAGAAACCCCTCTCGAGCCAGTGAGAGGGTAGGGCCCTTTGTTCAAGTCCCAGAGACACCACTTAAGGGAACACTTATCTACTTACCCTAAAGTCGGGAATGAGTGAAATCCATCTTGTATAATTATGTTCCCAGCTCCCCACTCAGTCTTGTCCCCAAAATGGTAGGCATATCAAGTCGACAAACGGGTCACTCTCACCCATACAAATCAAAGGACAATTCCTTGTGAACAGGAGTTCATAATATGCTTAAGATTAAGACTAAGTTGCCTAGGTCAACTTATTGAAATAGAAACCTAACCAGTCAACGGAGTTACATCTAGTGGTTAGTATTTCGTGGTCCAATCTTATGCAAACTCATTGCATAGGATACCCCCACTCGCATGTCTCTTACACGAACGCGTTGGATCATTGCGTTTGTATCAAATACAAAGTGGGCCGTATCCATAATGTTACCAGGATAAGGTACTAAGCCCTAACCTTATACTATAGACCCTTTAGGCTGTAACTTGAACATTGATCTCTATATGTCTCTACATATTGTTCAAGACTCATAAAACAGCCTAGGATGTTAGTTTATTGGATTTTAGGGTTATTAAAACAAGATAAAATAATTAATAAAATTTATTGAATAATAATGAATAACCATTTATTAATGACGGTCAAAATACAACATTTACTATCTACGAGTTTTAGGGCATAAAACCCAACAGTGAGGGCCTTTGTAAGTGGATCAGCAATGTTGTGCATCGATGCTATCTGGTTGATGATAACATCTCCTCGTCACACAATCTCCCTGAAGAGATGATATTTGTGCTCATTGTGGTTTCCATGCTTATGGCTTTTGAGTTCTTTAGAATTTGCAACTGCTCCACTGTTATCACAATAAAGGGTGAAATGCAGATGCATATTTGGAACCACTTCCAATTCTGTTAAGAACTTCTTAAGCCATATAACATCTGATAACTTATAGAAATACAAGTTATTGCTTCTCTTTTCTTAGAATAATTGCGAAAGAATGTTGAAAAACGCATCATCTTATGCTTGATTTCATGATAAATATCTCTTATGCGTACAAGCATGTGAATAGGCTTAAGAAAGAATAATCTGCGATTGAACTCTTTAAACGCCTAATTTTGTAGGAAAACACAAGGATCAACGCATGCGTCGAAGAAAATCAAGAAACGCATGCCTCATACGCATGGCACTAAAAGACAAATCCTTGAACTTCGAAAAACCTGATTTTGACAGCTGGAGACAAAGAGGATTTTCGACCCTCTGATCCGCAAAACAACGACAACCTACCTGGTTAGAGATGACGATTGACAAACGCAAAGCCTTATCCTCTATGTCAGAGCCTTACCTGATGACATCATGAAAAGTACATTCTCGAGGCTATAAAAGCCAGCTGAAGCAACGGATCAAAGAGGTTAGAGAGTTAGAGATATTTTTCGGCTGCAGAAAAGCTCAGGAATCAGTCAGTCATCTTCCATCTTTCCCCTTTCAGCAACAGTTGAGTGCACCTTTACCATCACCATCGGAGAACCAGTGAGTTTCAACCTCGAAAGAGAAGTTGGATCTTCTCTTGCTTCTCCTTCCTCAACGCAAGCAAGCAACAAAAGTCACCATTTCTGTCGGCGAGCAGGACATTGTCGCCGCCAACTCCATCTCTTTAGCTTTCCATTCTTTATTTTATATCTTTAAGTATATTTGGCTGCTCTGTACCTTTGTATGAACTAAATCATCATTCTTATTAATATATTTCTCACATCATGAATCACTCCTTGCCTTCCATCTTTATGTTCTTTTCACCATCAAGCATGAGTAACTAAATCACTTGAAGGGTTGGAGAAAAATACTCATCAATCTTAAGAGTTTGAGCTTAGTTTCTGGTTCGTTTACATTGATGTATTTTATTCTTCATTGCTTAAATCCATTTGACAAGTTGATTTAAGTAGAAATAGTTAACTACTTGAAAAAGCAAATAACTGTAGTCTTCCAAGATGAGTCGTAGACATTGTTAAGATAAATTGACAAATAAAGATGAACAGAAAATGTAAAATAATAGAGAATCAACACAAAGATTTATGTGGTTCATTAACAGTGTGTTAGTTACGTCCATGGGTAAAGGGAGAGAGCAATTGTATTAGAGAGAAAAGTTCATATTACAAATCAATAGGCGCTCTAGGGGTTAGAGTTTGTATATTTCATTCCTCTAAACCCTAGGACCAAAATCATAAATAACGCAAATGAGATAAATATGAATACAACTTAGATTTCGTTGTCCGATCAGCGAGACCCCCGTACATGGTCATTCAAAGCATCAGATATCAGATTCAAGACATTCCAATAGACATTATATACTTATGTGATATATGTGAGCATACACATAAAACCGATCGATTTCAACCATCCTACGATATTGAAAGCTTAATGGTGTCATGGGGCATCTATATATTTTGAAGAGTACACAATAGTCTTAAATGTAGTCGAATGATCCTATCACAACCAAAGTTACAAATTGAGATTGTAAAAAAGAATAAATAAAATAACTTATATAGTTAAAAAGAGACATACTTTTTTCTCGTTAGTCATAATTACAAATTTGCGAGGTCATGCTATGAAGTTACCAATTTCTTGATTTAAAGTCTATTTTTTTCCTTCACAGGGAATTGGTATTAATATCGCCACATCTTTTCTCATGATAATATCTATCATAACTTTAATAGTTGAACATTGAATATGATGATCATAAAATATTGCAACTATGGCAACAATGTTATCTACAAATCCTATAGCCAAGTGACATGTGTCTCTTAAAAAATGTAAAAGAAGAAATATTATATAGGCTAAGCCATGTAGCTAAATTTAAAAGTCATAAACAAATACAATTACCTTCAAACTTTTTTCCGGCACCTTGATAACATTTTATTCTTTCGGTGCGTGTATCTGGTGGGACACTTCCTATGAACGATTTAGGTTGTCTAGATTATTGAGAGCATTTAGTATGATCAGCTTCACCTTCAGATTCTTGATTCAATTTCGACTTTCATTTTGCTACCTTGAAATATAGGGATGGTGGAAAAAAACTCACCCACTCTCCTTACACTCCGCTATGTTCTGGTGTGCCCAATTCTTCAGTCAAAATATTTTGCCCTTAATATATTGCAACTAACTCATCTTGTAAAAAAAAAAAATGTTTTATACAATATCTAAGACATCATAAGACATTTTAATCCACTAAAAATATATACAAACTTATAATTGGTTTATATATAAAAAAATATTCATTATATTTTTCTTTTTATGCTTCTTTCTAAAGGTTACACGACTTGAAGGATCACCTGATAGTGATGAACATACACAATATTTAATTAGCATAAATATATTAGAAGACATTAAATTTAATTAGTACAACTTACTAATTCATGGGCATGATTCGCATATCTCTTACAAGAGATATGATGACTACATAAGCATTTCGATCTTTTTTTTTTTTTTTTTTTTTTGAGTACGACTAAATGTTTATACAACATAAGACATTTAACTACAATTACCAAAACAATTTTACTATTAACATTATTCCAAGCAAAATTAGTGTGTACTTAACAAATGTGGGACTTTGTTTTCACTCCTAACAAACTTCTCAACTTGAGGCAACATAATTGTGTACTATAGACCAAGAGGTCAGATGTTCGAATCACCCACTTATGCACATTGTTGAACTAAAAAAATCCTTCGTCTCTTGAACAATGTATTACACTTGAGTCTCCCCTCGAACAAATTTGTCCACTCCTAGCAATAGGAGTTTGCTTTCATTCCAAGAAACATCGAGCATGGATCACACTCTTACTCTTATTAAGGGGAGTGGGAAATACTCAAATGAAGCACGACCTAAAGCTCACTAGTTTTCTTTGCTTCGAAATTGTGGATTTCCTTTGATTCTTCTGACACACTACTAGGTTTGTAAAACCAACTGGCTCTGGTACCAATTATTAAGGATAAAAAAACATCCATTTATCTCCACATTGTTATGATATTGTCCACTTTGGTCATAAGGCCCTCATGACTTTACTTTTGGTTTCACATAAAGGACCTCATACTGTTAAAAAAACTCCCAACAAAAGAGATAGTAAAGCATTTGATCCATAAACCCAAAAAAAAAAAGGGCTGAACTTTTATTTCATATTTCTTTCATCACATAACATAATTTCCAAAAGTACACAAATCACATCATTGTGGGCATTACAACAAACATAGCAATACATATATAGTCACCACCCAACCATACAAATAGCCACAAAATAACAACTTAATCAAAATTCCCCTACATACAAACCAAAAGCAAAATCACCAACTTTTGTATATATATATATATGTGTGTGTGTGTGGGATATGATTAAAGGGTTGTAGTTAGAAATATGAAGATAGGGCTTATTAATAGAGGTTAATGTCAGTGTCATAAGCAATTCCTGCCTTCCAATAAGTTGGGAGAGCATTGTTTGCCACCACCCACCTTCCATATCCCATACTTCCACTCACTTGAAACCTCAATTTTATGTCTCCTTTAGGAGGGTTTGCCATATCCCAAACAGCTCCATGGGATCTCCTCATCCCCTTCCATTCATTGCAATCCTCCTGCCATATATATCAAATTACCACACCACAAACCCTAATTAGACCAAAAACCACACCAAGAACAAGTTTATGACATCTTAATTATCACATCTAATAACAATACTGATATTAAAAGTTGTTGCAATATTATGATAGAAGTGTATATTGCAATTGGAGTAACTATATATTGCAATGATATCCTGAGATGTCATTCAAGTAGTTTTGTAGAATGTTACTAGATCTATCTTTTTGTATAATCGAGATTTTTGTATTTTAAACAATTTACAACAGTTTTTTAGCATCATCAATTTTCATTAAATAAAAATAATTAATTGTCAAAGCAAAGCATAGCTCCATTAATAAACGGATGTGTTAGTAACCAAGAGACATATGGTTCGAATACTCCTACCTTAAATTGATAAGTATTTTCTATTTAAAGAAAAAAGTTCATAAGTATTTGAGAATTTTTCACACATAGAAAAAATGTCAAACTATAGCAAAAAAAAAAAAAAAAAAAAAAAACAATATAAATATTGATATACCTCTATCAGCATCTATCAGTGATAAACTTCTATCATTTCTATCACTGATAGACTTTGATAGACTTCTATCAACGTCTATCGCAACTATCTAAAAGTTTTACTATTTTGTGTAAATAGTTTCTGTTCTTTTTTTACTTTTAAAAATCTCTCTAACTATTTTCTATTTAAGAAAAGATAAAAGGCATGTTTGTTGGCGGAAAAAATAAAGATTTTTTTTTGTACCTTTTGTTCAGCATTCTATGGCTACATGATTAACAACCATTAAACATAAATAATTAAATCATATGTTTTAAAAAAAAAAAACACTTTCTTTTCACGGGAGAAAACAAAGATTTTTAGTATTTTAAAAATTTTAATATAATTTTTCAACGTCGCCAATCTATAACTATGATCCACAATCATTAAATAGATATAATTATTGATCGAATAATTATTTTTTATATTAAAAAGAAAAGAAAAGAAAACGCATCTTTTGCTGAAAAAACTAGAGATTTTTCATTTAAGAAATTTGTGACAATTTTTAAGTGTCACCAATCTATTGCTATAAAAATTCGAGTGTGTTTGGAATACATTTTTAAGTGTTTAATTTAAAAAACAAGTCATTTTAAAAAAAAGAAAATTTGAATGTTCGCTCAAAATAGCTTTTGAAATGTATTTTAAACTACTTTTGTCAAAAGAATTTAAATAAAAATGAATTTTTCTTAAAAAAAAAAAAGATCTTTTCTATTTTAAAAAATTAATAGATGACAATTTCTCCAACCCATTTTATGAAATCTTACAATACTTTTAATCCTACTTGTTAGCCTAATTAATAATATTGGTACTAAAGATTAGAAAAGGATATTAAGAAGTTACAAACCTGCCACAATTCAACAGCAGTGATATCATTTTTGCCAGCAACATAAATGATAAGAATAGCCAAATAATCAGGGTATCTACTATTGTCATGAACTTTGAATTTGAGAGTATTATAATTAGGGTATTGGCAAGAAACCCTTCTGAATTCAACATCAACAACACCATGTGAGAATAATTCTAAGGCTGTATTTGGATGACCCAGTTTTGCATAAGCTCTTGGACTCAATATAAAGTCAGTGTAATCTCCTTCACCATGGTCTGTCACCACTACAAAGGCTCCACTACCACTACAATATTTTGGATTGGTGCACCTAACCTGCAAATTCATCATTATAACATAATTATTAGATATATATATTACAACTTTAACCCTATATTAATATATGCTTAATTAATTAGTAAGTGGGTTATTTCAAAAACTTTAACTTTTCTTTACTTTCTCCAAAAACTTTGCCTTTTTCTATTTTATATTGAAAATAAGTTTAAATACATAGGTAAATAGAAAAAATGTTAAACTACTTACTGAAAATAGTAAAAAAATACTGATAAATATTGATAGATTTCTATCATTTCTATCACTGATAGACCCTAATAGATTTCTATGAGCGTCTATCACTACTATCTAAAAATTTTGCTATTTTGTATAAATAATTTCTCTTATTTTTTCTATTTTTAAAAATTCTCGTTGAATATACCACTTTTGTTTATGTAGTTTTGAATCTGGTTTATTTTAATTATTGTAGTTTTGTAATGTTTGCTTTGGTTTTTATTCTTCCAACTTTGGATTTTGTGCTTTTAAATTGTCCGTTTTTGTCATTATACTTTCAATTTTAGTTCATTTTGGTTATAAGCATGAGAAGACGAAGGGACCAACTAAGTTCATCATTTTTTAAAGTGTAAGGACGACTAAAATGAACATTTTGAAAATACAGGAGTCAAAATGAACAAACATCGTACACATAGAATCAAAATGAATATTTTAAAACTATATTAACTAAAATGAACCAAAGTCAAAATTATAGAGATAATATTTAAACCTTACAATTTTCAAAGTGAATTAATTGTCATGTATTGCAACAAAATATCAGTTCCCCAAGTGGGGATTAATCATTTTTGTAATAAATTTCAATATATTATCATTTGATCTAATTTCAACTCTTTTTTCTTAACCAACAGTATATTGTGCCAAAATTAAAGGGGACAAAAAAAAAAAAGAAAAAAGAAAAAACCATCACCATGATTTTGGATGTTAAATTTTGAATGATGGGTTTAACTTTTTACATTATCATTAAACTAAAACTTTATAAATACATATTCTTTGGTTATTTTTGTGTATATATTATGAATATGATAATTTATATATTTAAAAAAGTAATTAATAAATGAAAATACCTGGTAGCATGCACCACAACCAGAACCATTCCTATAGAGATAGGAAACTGCAGCAACATTGCCATCATTCACAGTCCTTCCAAATTCACCAAATCCACAAGCCCCAGCTGAAAAATATATATAGATCTTCACAATGTTTACTACTGTAATTATACCTCATTATTTAATCTTTACAAACATTGCATGAAGAGACATCAAGTTTTAGGGTACTTTTATGAAAAAGTGTTTGATGCTTAAGCAATTTCTCTATAAAGAGTTTGAATAAAGTACTATTAGGATACTTCTAAAGTACTTATAAAATCTAAAAAATCACTCTGATAATTGGAAAAGGCTAATTTTAACATTATTGAGAAAACTTTCCACCCAAGTCATGGTAAAGTTATATATCTTGATCTTTTATCTAGGTTTTGTTTGATGACCATCAGTACTATACGTTCATTCATGAGATTTTACTCTTAAAAATATTTTTAAAATTTAAACCAAAATTTAAAAATTAAAAAAGAAAAGTAGTTTTTAAGGCATTTATGTATATACTTTTGAAAGAGTGTTAAAGGACGAGAGATCAGGAGGCACACTGAGATATCTCAACTAGGTTGATACATTCTTAGCACCCTCATCATGTACCGAAATTTCTATATGTTTTGTTTTTTTAATTTAATTTTTTAAAGAATTTATTAAACTTAGTTTTTAAGAGATGTGAAAAATTAAAAAAAAAAAAAAAAAGTGAGGGAGCAAGCACCATCTTCAAAAATAGAAAACGAAAGACAGAAAATATAATCAAACAACTGGGACCTCAATGTCCCATTGTTAGTCAAGAAATGGTAACAAAAGTTATGGTACGGAATATTTATGAGAAATTTATCAAACTAAGACTATTTATACAAGATTTTATCAAATTATAGGGACTAAATTCTAATTTATAAAATTATAAAGACTAAATTCTAACTTTTTTGAAACATTAACGATCAAATTTGTAATTTAACCTAATGCAAAGAACAAGAAGATAAATGGGCATACATGGTGTTCCATAGCAATCAGGGCTGCCATAATAAGTGGCTCTAGAGTAAACAAAATTGTCTTGAGAGAAGCACAGCACAGGCAAGAGCACAAGCAACAGATAGCCAAAAAAGCCACATTTAATTGAGAGCTCCATTCTATTTGTGAAAATTCTCAAAGAAAATGAAGCCAAAGAATAATGTTTTAGAAAGAGAGTTGAAATTGAGATAAAAAGGGAACTTAAGAAATGATGAGATTGTTGGGAAGATTTGGGTTGAGAGTCCCTTTATTTATAGCTGTGGGATTTTGAGGTGTCAATTACTTGATGGGATTTAAGCCAACTTTTTTATTTATTTATTTACTTTTTCAAGAAAAGGGATGACTACAATTTTTATTTTTATTTATGTTTATTCTTTTTTTTGCCCTTTTTCATGTAGCCTTGGCTACATACACTGAAGGGGTTTGGGAGAATCCCATTATCAAAAGCCAAATCAAAATGCTTATTTAAAAAAAAAAAAAAAAAAAAACACACACACACAAGATATCTTTTGTGGGTGTGGGTTTTAGTTCTATCTTTTGTGTTTAAAGAATAGATATAAGTTTAGCATAGATTTAGAGTTCATCCTTAATTATTTGAACTCCGTTTGATAACGATTTCGTTTTAATTTTATTATGAATTTAAATTTATGCTTATTTTCTTCCAATTTCTCTATTATAGTTTCTACCGGTAATCTTTTTTCAAAAAAAAAAAAGGTAATCGTAATAAGTAGCAATTTTAAGGATAATATCCAAGTGTGTATAACAACATTTTAAAAAAATTGCGTGATAGACCACTTAGACCATAAAAGTCTATCAGCGATAGACTTTGCTATATTTACAATTTTTTAAAATGTTGCTATATATGTTAATACTTTAAATCTAATTGCTATATTTGCAACTGTAAATAAAATACTTAAATTCCTAATCAAGTTCTAAAAATAACTTTTTTTTCAAAAAAAAAAAAGAAAAAAAACCCACTATTTTTAGTGTTCAAAACTCGACTTGATATTTTAAAACACGAGTAGAAAGGGGATGTCAAAAACATAGAATTTATGGATTAAATACAAAAAAAAATCACAGTTATCAAACGGTCCATTAATTTTTTATTTCAAGTTTTTGTTTTCAAAAAATAATAATAAGCTTATAAATACTATATTCACTTATGGATTTATTTATTTTGTTACCTACCTGACTACCTCCAAGTAAAAAATTTAATGTTAAAAAGATTAATCTTTTTAATTAAGAAAACACAATCTTTTTTCTTGGTTGGAATTTTTCTAAAATTTTAAATATTTTTTTTAAAGAGAGGTGAAAACTAGTAACGAAATCCATATAAAAAAAGGAAAATTACTATAAACAGAAAAAATATCAAGTTATTTACAAATATAGAAAAATTTTACTGTCTATGAGTGATAGACCGCGATAGAATTCTATCGCTTTCTATCACTCAAGCAAATAAATTCTATCGTCTGAGCGATAGAAAGCGCTAGAATTCTATCGCGATCTATCAGTGATATACTAGAAATTTTTTCTATATTTATAAATAGTTTGACTCATTTTTCTATATTTGAAAAGAGCCCTAAAAAAATCGTAGGATAATATAAGAAATGAGTAAACTTAATTTGAATTTTATTTTATTTTTCTTTTAATTTTGATTGATATAAAATACTAGATATGATGAAGAATGTAAATTTTCTATCCAATAGCTAGCTTCATGGCGGCTAAGTTGTTTACTTTGACTTCAAATGAATATTTTTGAATTTCCAAATTTGTGTTAATCATTTCTATTAAGAACCAATCTCTCTATCTCGAAAATCGATTTTCTGTTTATTTTCTTAGGGTGAGAGAAAGTGCTTATTTGGAAGATAAATAAGCCAAAGTTTGCACACATCTGTCCTTTGGCTGATGCATAATCCCACTATTGGCCAATTGAAACATAAAGCACAAAAAGTTGGACTTAAGTTTGAAAAAGTTGGGGGAGATTCAATCTTTCTTGTATACATATTTATATGAAGATATTTATGAAACCTGACCTATGATAGAGATTCAAACCTACAACTCGAAAATATAGATGTCTAGCTATATAGATTATAGGATTTTAAAAATTGAATATAATTCAATGGTTGTTGACATGGATTTCTTCATTTAAAATTGGAAGTTCAAATCCTCAAAACCGTCTTGTGTATTAAATTAAAAGAACAGAAAATTTTGAAATCAAATATAAAGGCTCTATTTGATAACTATGGTTTTTGGAAATTAAGCTTAGTCATTATAAATACTAATTCTATTTATAAGTTTCATTGTTTTATTATTTATTTTTCTAAAAAAATGTTTAAATTTCAAGTCAAGTTCTAAAAATTAAGAAAGGTTGTTTATATAAATTTTATTATTTATTTATTAAATTTGACTAAGAATTCAAAATTTTATTTAAAAATATGAAAAATAGCAAAGAAGTTGTGGACAAATTACTAGCATAAATTTCAAAAATAAAATAATAAAAATAAAAGTCTCGTTTGATTAACCATTTAATTTTTAAAAATTAAGCTTATAAACTATTATACTACTTACACCTATAAGTTTGTTTGTTTTGTTATCCATTTTCTACCAATGTTCTTAAAAATCAAACCAAATTTTGAACATGGAAAAAAAGTAGTTTTTGTTTTTAGAATTTGACTAAAAATTTAAGTTTCTTTAACAAATGTGAAAAATCACATAGAATAGAAATTGGGAGAATAACAAACATTAATTTCCATAACTAAAAACAAAAAATGAAATCGTTATCAAATAATTAAAAAATTTTAACAAATCATTATAGTCACAAAGATCTTTAACAAGTGTAGTTATAAAAAGGAATGTATTATTGATAATTAATATCATAATCTCCTCTAAAAAGAGAAAATAATCTTTTGATATATAACCAATCTAGCTACTTATAATTTTACGCAAAACTAAGCTAAGATAGGCTTAAATGATTAATGGTGTATGATATTTTTCAGAAAAGAAAAGTGATTTTTCTAGGATAAAAATAATATTTCCAATATAGATATAAATAAAAAGAAAAAAAAAATTCTACCAACCATTTTTTGCAAGATTCACTTGTGGAGTCAAAATCAAAGACTACTACTCTTGATGAAGGCCATTTCCAAAAGAACCAAATGGATTAACATACACCCACCAAAGAGCCATCCTATGTGTTTGGTTGTAATGCACTAACCTTTTTTATTCAAATAATCAAATTAATTAAGCAATAAGCTCAAGTTTTGTGTTATATATATATATATAGTCTATTGTTTTTAAAAAATCAATTCATAATGAACAATAGCTATAGAAACATGGATAATTTTTTATATATTTTACAATTTTTTATTAGATAGAAAGTAATATAAAACAAGAAACATATAACTAGCTAGTATTGTTATCTTCATATAAGCTAAAATTTTAATTCTTAAATGTTTAAGAGTTAGTTGTTGAAAGATGAAATACAATTTGATTACTTCTATGGTCAATTCTTTAATGGAACCTTTCATAAGTAAATTAGAGCTAGTTATTTCCAATACCAACCCACTAGGTCATGGAAAAAAAAAATCTTGACTGCAAATCCCACCCTTTTTTCCCTATTTCTTCCTAGGATGTTGACATGTATTCCTTTCTTCGAAGTTGGAGATTCAAATCTCCACACTCCACTTAGTAGTTAAAAAAAAAAAAAAATTATTATATGATATTTAATCAAATAATAATGTTACTAAACATGAAACCCATCTCTTTCGAACCAACTCCATTCCACTCTATTATGATCTTTCACTTAGGTCCCTTAACTAAATTAAGGGCAAACTACCCATCCTTTTTCCCCACTAGCTTTGTTGTTTAAGGTCTAAAGGCACTACCTTTCTAAACTATATAATAATTCAACAAGAGTTTAAAATATGAAAACTTCTTCTTCTTTGATAGAATTGTTGGTTAATAACTATATATATCTTCCATACATAAATTATAGTGAAATTACTATAAATAAAAAAAAATATTTACAATTAGTTTAACAGTATACAAATATATCAAAGAGAGGTTTCTTTTTTTTTTTTTTTTTAAGCATTAAAAGAGATAATTTATACATAAGAGAAACTTCAATGTAGATTTTATAATAAATGGTGTTAGGTGAATTTTTGATCCTGCCGTCCTCAAGTGACTCTTCAACGCACTAAGCAAAAAATATAATAAATTTTGATTTATATATATAAAAAAAAAAAAAAAAGAAGATTTGATCATCACATTTATTTTATGCTTATATATATATGATTATATATCCATATTACACAGAGAAAAAATAGTTTATAAGCAGGGTCTTTTTCTTTTCTTCAAGATTTCATCATCATGTGATCTTGATGGCTGCTGATGGAAAATTTGTAGAAAAATTACCAAATCAAAAAACTTTGGGCTTGAGGGAAAATCTTGTACTTTGAACTATTTTTATTCCACAAGAAAGGAAACTAAAAGGAAAACTGCTCTTGGTTTCAAAAAAAAAAAAAGAAAAAAAAATATATATATACACACACTATTACATAGAGCTTGTGTAAGTTTTTTTTTCTTACAATGTGTG
This sequence comes from Lagenaria siceraria, assembly GCA_002890555.2. Taxonomy (NCBI): domain Eukaryota; kingdom Viridiplantae; phylum Streptophyta; class Magnoliopsida; order Cucurbitales; family Cucurbitaceae; genus Lagenaria; species Lagenaria siceraria. Next base: position 441,176 of record CM016483.1, read on the forward strand.
GAGTGGAAGAATCTAACATTTGACGTGGAGATCGATATTATGAGATTTATGCCAGCTGAGTTATATACTTATGTTGGCGGGAGATAGTGTAGTTTTTGTGGTTGAAAGTTTTGAATATATGTAAATTTTAATTAAAAAAAAGTGACTTCTTTAAGAAAAAATTACACTTTTAGTATCTCAAATTTGGTTTAAGTTGAATTTGGATCTATGAGTTTTCAATCTCAACAATTTTATCCATGAAGTTTGCTTTTGGTAGCATCCTTAAATCTCTCTATTCGTTTTTCTGTTAATTACTAATAGAAAGTTGACGTGCCACATATTTTTACTGAAAAGACCTTTTCCTAAAATTTTAATTATTTGTTCTCCTAGATGTCGTGGGTCTCTTTTCTCGTAAATTTCCAACTTGGGTTGTAGAGCAAAGGAGGAATTCTTTTCATTCCAGATCTGATACGAAGGAGTTCTTCGTTGTTCAAATTTGAAATGAAGGAGAAACCCTCTTCATTTTCATTTTTTTTTTTTTTTTTTGTTTGGGAAAATGGAGGAAGAAAGAGAGAGACAAAGAAGAAAGAAAGAAGAGAAAAGAGGGGGAGGAAAATAGAAAAAAAAAAATTATTAGTCACTGGCCTTTGGGAGAGGGAGAGAGAAAGAAGAGGGAGAAAGAAGGAGATGAAGGGGGAAAAAATGAATAATATTTAATATTAATAATAAAAAATAGAAAATATTTATTTAATAAAAAATTGGTGCCACATGTCAATTTTAATTAACAAAAAAAAAAGTTGGAGGGACTTAGTTGTTGAGTTTGAAAACTCAGAGATTCAAATGCAACCTAAACCAAACTTCAATGACTAAAATTGTACTTTTCTGATCTAGTGACTTTAAATGATATGTCAACTCCACCACCACCTAATCCATGAAACAGATAGAAATGCATTGCAAATCGATTGCTTCAACATGTAAAATATGCCCTCTTGTTAACCAAACATTTACTTGCGGTTTTTATATTCTAAAAGTTGTATATTCAATTAGATTCATAACTCTACTTACATATAAATGTGTTTACAATCAAGAGGTTTGTGGTTCGATTTCCTTCTTTATTGTACTAAAAAAAAAAGAAGCTAAGAATATAAATTAGGGGTTTTGGCAAGCTTTGTATTATTTACACAAACGAAAACCCTAAACCCTAAATTATACAGAGTGCCTAGTACAAATTTTAGTGAAGACTTTAATTTGGGAAATTACTATGAATAGAAAAAAATATCAAACCATTTACAAATAGAGAATAATTTCATTGTCTATCAGCTATAGAATTCTATCGCTTGAGCGACAAACTTCTATCGTTGTCTATCGCTTAAGCAATAGAATTCTATCACGGTCTATCGTTGATAGACAGTAAAATTTTTCTATATTTGTAAATAGTTTGACTCATTTTTCTATATGTGAAAACAACTCTTTCAATTATGTATGTACATTTTAACAAGTTCTATTTTTATCTTCAACTTTGAAATTTGTTACAATAAATATCATTACATAGTTTTTTTTTCGTTCAAAATTAACTTTATAATTACATTATATACAAGTAACATTTAATTCTCTTATAATATGAATCTTATTCATATTAATATAATATTTGAATCCTATTCAAATATTAATACTCTCATCTTATAAAGTTTAATTTTGAATTTAATTTAAAATTGACTTTATATTATAATGTATCTAAATACATTATATTAATTGAATCTTATATAATTAATGTCTTTTCTCTTATTTAATTTGAATGATTCAAATTTTCTTCAAAACTAATAAATTATTGTTATACCCTTAGTGAGCGAGCAGGGGATCTAATGGACCTACAGATTAAAGCTCCAATAATTCGAGTTTAATTAATTAAACTCTTTAATTAAATTAATTAACATTCATTAACTGTGGGTCACTCCACTAAAGCCCACAACTGCACTCTTTGCATTGTAGATATATTTCCATTTCCACAGATATAACCAATCAATAGTAAGTTGACTATTCATAATTGACGGTAACTACAGCTGGGTCAAATTACCCTTTTACCCTTGTAGTTACATCTAACTCCTTAAGTACCACCGATCCCTATAAATGAACAAACATTTTATAGTCCAACTATAAACTAACCCCTCTCGGGCCAGTGAGAGGGTGAGACCTCATTATTTAAGACTTGGAATTAGCTTTTAAGGAAGCAGTTTATCTACTTACCCTAAAGATGGGAATAAGTGAATTCCATCTTGTGAAGATATGTTTCCAGCTCCCTATTCAGACAAATCTCCAAAATGGTAGGCTTATTGAGTCGGCAAACTGGCCACTCTCATCCATATAGATCAAGGGATTGCCCTCATAGACAGGAGTTCAGAACTCACTCAGGATTAAGGTTTAGTTACCTATGGTCATCCTATGAAATGTTAATTTTCTTCAATTAACAGTGTTATAAAGAGAAATTAAACATTTCGCGGTCCAGTTTTATATAAACTTTTTGCATAGGATACCCCTACTCACATGTCTCCACGTGAACGATTATGATTACATCGTTTATAACACTTTACAATATTTGTAACAATTACAAAGTGGGTCATATCCGCAGTGTCACCAGGATAAGACACCCAACCTTATCCATATACTGCGGATCTTTTAGATTATTACTTGAACACGATCTACTTGTATGTCTACCACATACTGTTCAAGTTACATAAATAACCTTGGATCTTAGTTTATTGGATTGAGTTACACAAAACTAATTTTAAGAAAATAACTCTTCATTTTATTGATTAAATGAACATTGTTTATACATTACAAAACTACAAGATTTAGGACATAAGTCCCAACAAAAACAACAAAACATATCAATATCTCCCTCTTTCTAATTTAAAATAAATCAATTATTCCTGCTAGCTAGATCATAAATACCCCCAGAAGTTGAAGCACCACTAATTCCAATCAACGGTACGCGCATCAGCTTGACCAATTGATCAACTTCAGCTTTACACTCTTAAAAGCGCTAAAGAAGTAGATTTAAATCACGAGATTCTAAGCACAACAGCTGGAGGACACGTCTCCCAAAAGGAGAGTCACCTATGGCCAGGGTAGAGCAGTTAGACTGAAGAGCAGGAAACTGAGCATCAAGATCAGCAACATGATGTTTATGGAACAACTTAGGATTCAAGTTCAAAAGAGAAAGTGGAGGCCCAACAGACTCATCAACGTTATATATTATATGAGATATAATATATAGTTTAAATTTAATATATATTAATTTAATTGATATAATATATAGTTTAAATTTAATATATATTAATTTAATTAATATAATATTAAATTTAAGGAAAATAACTCCCCACAGGAGTGGGAAGTTATTCGATAACTTCTTCACTCCCTCACTCACGGAGGAATCTCTCTTAAATATAGGTTTTGATCATGGAGAGGATAGTGGTTTTTTGTGAAAAACTAAGTATAATTTATTTTACTCTCCTCTTTGAGATTTCTATCAATAAGTTTTAACACTTCCCTTCTTCACCAAAATTCTCACAGAAGCCCACAAACTCTCTTTGATTCTCACGTTAAGAATACTGAGGAAGACTTCTTGGTAGTGTCTCAAGTTTGAAGTGTTGTTGTGAAGAGAAAATTGTCTACAAGAGTAAGCATTCTTATACTTCATTAATCTTGTAGATTTAATGCTTAAGTGTTAAACTGTTTATCCTGTTTTTAGTATTTCTCTGTTTTTCAAGAACTGATAATTAAGACACAAAGCAATCAAACACTTCTGCTTCGGGAATTCTATTCCTTCAATGAACCTGTTCTGCTCCCGCTTTGCTTGCTTCAGTCTACACCTTCAAAACTCTCGATTCTTCTAGTTTCAGGTTTCAAGGATCTAATTCCCCCACTCCCCTTCCTTAGCCCTCAGTCTCCTCCTCGACTCGATCTCCTCCTAGCTGAGGCCGGGGAGACCTATTTTCTCTGACCCTTCGCAAGTGTCGGTCTTGGTCTGACTCCTCGTCGTGCAAGTCCATATTCTGATATCTCCGACTCATCTTAGGACAGAACTTTATCATCTTCATATAACCCTTAATCGTCTTCCCCATAGATGACGCCAAGTGTTGATGCCAAAATTTGGATGAGATAAATACGCACCTAATTCCCTTGTGACAACAACTGTGAATTTGTAAGTCAAGGAAGAACGCTACCTATAAGAAAAGAAAAGTCTACACATCGGTGTGATGCTTGCCACACAGACTTTGATGCTTAAGTTAATAGTGATTTAGAATGTGAGTGGACTTACTTCCTTAGTATATCTGCCATCTATTTATAGAGTTTCTTTAACTGAACCCCCCCTTTAGGGTTTTCAAGCTATCCTCTAGGTTAAAACCATTTCCTTGCGCTCCCTTCCTTGAACGACCCCCTATTTGGGGGTAAATTCATTGGGTTGGCCTTGGCATATGGGCCGAGGCCGAGCCTTGTGGCACGGGCTTCGACCGATGCCACTTTCACACCTCTGGCCCTATCTTGGTTTGGGTCTGGTCATTTGGCCCATAACATAACTGCTCTACTTGTTCTTTTATGCTTTTAACCTTAGGTTCAAAATTTCCCATAACAACGTCAATTTTCTTCATTTATTTTAACTACTTTGGAATAATTTCAAAATATTCAAAAGTAAAAAAAACTTTTTTTTTTTTAAAAAAATAGGAACATAATTGAAATATACTTCAAATCTAAGAAAATTTCGTTAATATTAATTATTTTATTAATTTTTTATGGACAAATTTGAAAAGACACATGTCAGGTCTACAGTATCTGCTACAATCAACATATCTTTAAGAAAACTGTGTCGATATGAGTCTAGCTTAGTGATAATTATATTGGTTTGTATCTTTTTTTTCTATAGGTTAGAAAACCAAATCTTTCCATACATTTGTGGTACCAAACATCTCTTTAAAGAAGAGTGTACTTTAGAGATATTTGGGCTCCCAAGTTGAGTTTGGTGGAATAGGCTATTATAGCCCACTTAAAAATTTGAACCCTCTATTACGGGTAATACTTATGTGCATCTTAAAATGCACTTATCTTTAGGAAAATTATAATGTATAGCTAAAAAAGATACATGCTAATGAAAAATAACCAAAAGAATTTACTATTGGTAATATGGCTACCATATTTTTGGGGGAGAAGTTGGGGAGTTTCCATTCCTATTATACCCAAATAAATATGTATTTACTAATTTTTTAGGTTGTTAAAAAAAATCAAAATAAATTGTATCCATTTTTAAATATGTAACTCTCCTAGATTTATAGTGGAGGTCATCAAAAGAAAATGCAAATCTATTTAACCTCAAAGGATCAAGTTCATATCATATTGTCCTTTGAAGCTTATTGAAGACTTCTACATAGAAATTTTCCATTAAAAAAAATCAGGTGCATCAAGGCTGCCATTAAACCGATAGTAAACCAATGTACATGATCCTCCCCAACATTCCCAAGAGCCCATTGAACATCACTCTCATTCCTCTTCTCTGGCTCATCTCCCGTCGTTGATATTTTCAAATATATACTGCTTATATATATATGTATTTTCGTTTATGAATATGTACTACTTTTCTGAATTTTTTTATAAACGAATGTATTTTTTAATATATACAAATTATTAGATATATTTCTAACATATACCACTTATTATAGGAATATCATTTACTTAACTGTATCTAATTATCAACATATACCACTTATTATAGGAATATCAAGCCAATTTTTTAATAAAAAAAAAAAGTGGTTTTTGAAATTAAAATTTGGATAAAAATTTAAATGTTTAGTTAAAAAACAAAAATCATGATAAAAAGTTATAAGAAAACAAATACAATTTTAAAAACACTAAAAATAAAAAACTAAAGCCTCGTTTGATAAACATTTAGTTTTAGAAAATTAAGCCTATAAACACCTCTTCCACCTCTAAATCTCTTGCTTTGATATCTACTTTTTATCCATGTTTTCAAAAACCAAGTCCAAATTTTAAAACTAAAAAAAGTAGTTTTTAAAAATTTATTTTTGTTTTTGGAATCGCAACTCTTCTACTTTTGATACAAACCATGGTAAGAAAATGAAAGGAAATATGATTAATTTTCAAAAATAAAAAATAAAATAGTTACCAAACGTGACCTAAATGATTATCAAGTGGAGTGGTAGAAAATTAACTTAAGAATTGTAAATGAAAAAATATCCTTGCTACAACCAAACACATAATTTTATAGTAAAACAACCACGTTGATTTAAAATGTAATAATTTTAAATAAAATTTAAAACCAAATATAGCCTCAATTTTAATTCAAAGGTATTATTTAGTACAATGGCCCTTTGATCACATACATGCTTGTTCAACACACATTTAAATTCCACCAACGTCAAATTTCATGAAAGGAACACAAAAAAGGTCAATCAAATATGGGGTTTTTCTAGAACTTTATCATACACATTATTAATAAAGTAATTAACCTAAGTTAACATGAAAAAGCAAAGTAAATTAATTACAATTTTTGGTTAAGAGAAAAATGAACAAGTGTAAGTGATTGTCACTATATAAACAGAGAGAAGAATAAGGAGAACTTGACAAAGACATATCAACTTCCATGAATGGCTCACTCTCCTTACCACTAGAAGCAAAATAATTGTATAAAGGATTTTACAAGTGTAGGGTTGATAATTGGCTAGGGTTTCTTTGTATCCTTCTTGTACACTTGTAAAGAAGAAGGCTATGTAGTTGGTGGGAGCTAGAATAGTGGGAATCAAAATTAAGAAGCTAAAAGAATTGCATACCCACCAACCAACAAATAGTGCTTTTTTTTTTTTTTTTTTTTTTTTTGGGTCTCTCTCTCCATATGAATTAATGACCATCACAATGAGGGTATTGAAATTTCTTTATTTTCCCTTTATGGTATATATTGGATTGGAAACTACTAGTTGACTCTAGACAATGATTAAAAAGATCGAAAAGGTTATATTTGTAGGGGATACCAAACCCAAATGGGAAAAAAGATAACTTGGTGAAGTGAGATTGGTTTAAAAAAAAAAAAAAAAAGGAGATTTGATAATCCTAAAAGTTATTTGATAGAATTGCACCAACATCGTTATCTTTTATAAGATATTTACTATTTAGATTTAAAACCGATCTAAAATTTTTATGTCCTTTTAAATTATAATTAAGCTAAAGGATAATTATTTTAAATAGCAAAAGTGCTGGAAATATTTTTAAATATAACATAATATCGCTGTCTATCAGTGATAGATAGTGATAGACACTAATAGATTTTTACTGATAGACAGTGACATTTTGCTATATTTAAAAACAACTTTAAGCTAAATGACTTTTAATTCATAATTGATATGAAAATTACGTATATGTCTCTTACAAACAATAAATTAGCTGTAAATCAAAGAAGAATAAAAAAAATAAAAATAAAAGAGGTTAACCATCATGGTTTGACTTAGTGGTAGATATGAGGCATGATTTTGATAAATGGTTAAGAAGTCATGTGTTCAATCCATGATCGCCACCGTTTTTTTGATACCCAAATGTTATAGATGCAGATAAATTGGTTCAGACACTAAATAATGAAAAAGATAAAAAATTAAAGAAGTTATACTTAGAAAGGAAAGGAGAAGGTGTGTGATAAATGTCTCATAGGTTAGTGGGGAAATTACAAAAAGGAGACAACCAATGTATATATCTCATATGAATTAGATAGCATAAATAGACAACTTAAACACAATTCTATTTTTTTAAAGTATTATGACTTCAACTAAAATATTAGAAGTTAAAATCTATATTATTGAATACACATGGACACGCACATACAGAACTTGAATACTCTCATGGTTGTTGATCTAAAAAAAATAATTCGTCTAACTTTCACTAATTACAATAAATACTCCTCTAAATTAATTGGGTTTAATGAAAAAAGATGCTGAAAATAAAACTGCTAAATATATAGGAGTTAAAATCTAAATCCAAAATTTTAATAAAATTATAATCACAATGAAGATATCTAATCCACTTAAGTAATTTAAAGAGATTGAAAATTTGAATACCAAGAAGATGTTATCTACACCAAAATATATAAAATGATAAAAATATATAATATACAAGAACTATCTGAGCCCAACGAATTCACGTTGTCTCCTTCTGACAAATTTGCTCATTTAGTGCTTGAATTTCGAGAGTAATTATATTCCAGGATAGAACAGATTACCTTTCTTCTGGAGGTAGCACCACATCCACAAAATCAACAAACTGTACTTTCTGGATATACCAAACTTTTGCCGTTTTGAAATGGAGAAAATTTTTTTTAAAAAAAAACTTGTTGATGAAAAAAATCTCATGTAAAAAAAAATTGAAGTAAGACCATATTTATAGACTAATTCGTGGTCATTCGAATAGTCGTATCCTTTGTTCAATTTGGTTAATAATGAAACAATATAATTATTCATGAAAGAATACAACTTATGAATTTTAAAAATATACAACCCTATCCGAAGAGTTACCTACCATTTATTCCAACATAAAATATATATTTTGCATTAAATAAGAAGGACTTGTGGTTCAACGTATTAAATGAAATGTTCTCCAAAAATAAAATAAAGAAAAAAAACATACTTGAGAATGGAAAAGCCATACCAATATTATATTGAAAATTGAGGCTTATAGGCTTTTTCCAAGTGTCTTGCTCTCAAAATAATTTTGGGATTGAATTATTGTATAAAGGAAAAAGTAGGACTTATGGGGGTGGTGCCTAATAAAAAATGATGAAATTAATGAGATATGGTATGTGGGTGTGGTGTGGTGTCTCATGAAAACAACCACCAATAGTTATTCTAAGAAATCTAGAAGCTCAAAGAGATTATATTTATGGTTTTAGAATTATGATCAAGAGTTTTGTAAAGATTAATGTTGATTCATCATGTCTATTTATCATTTTTTATGGTTGAACTTTGTGAGGTATATCAATTTTTATTTTCAACTCCCATGTGTTGTTTTTCTCTATTACTCGAATTTCTTCATCCATTGCATCATTCCATTTTTTGTTTGCAATGGCTTCTTGGAAACTAATGGACTCACAATCACAAAAAAGATAATAGAAAATTATGTTATTTTGATTTTCGCTTACCTCGTTAAGTTCTTGTAGACTTCGGATTCCTCTTGGGCCAATTTCATTCTCCGAATCACTAGAAAGTGTCTCCGTTCCATTAGATGATGCATTAGATGACTGATTAGTTGATTGAGATGATATTGGAATGGGCAAAACTTCACCCCTTTTCTCCCTGGTTGGCTCGTTGTCTTCCACAAAGTATGGAAGAAAATCATACTCTTCTGTCTGTATATTCTACTAGTCTCCTCGATTGTCATGGCGATGATCTCAAACTTAGTATTTAGGCTCCGTAGAATCTTTTCCATGATACGGACATCAGCGATTTCTTCACTGTCCCATCTAAATTGGTTAACAACAGTCATAACCTTGGTGTGATATTCCGCTATTACCTCCGTCTTCTTCATCTGTAAGGATTCAAACTTACCGCGTGAAGTTTGCAATCATACTTTTTTAACACGATCAGCAACTCTATGAGTCGATTGGAGCTTATCTCATGCTGCCTTTGACGTCTCGACATCGCAGATTTTCTGAAGTGTGTCTTCCCTAACTGATTGGTACAAGATATAAAGGGTCGATCTTCTTGTCCTTCTTTCTTGTCTCCTTTAGCGCGTCTTTTTGCGCTTGATCAACTCCAGCTTCCGCCTCTTGGAGATTGTTCTGCACAATCTCCCATATGTCTTGTGCTCGTAGTAATGTTTTTATCTTGATGCTCCGATCCAACTGTCATAGTTGAGCTTGGTAAGCATCGGTAATTGAAGCAAACTCATCCCATCGTTGGCCATTTTTCTCTCAAATTTCTTGCAGTGCTCTTATACCACTTTGTTGGAAGAGAAAAAGGTGTGGATGACACAAATGTGGAAAAAGTAATACTTTGATTCAACTAAACATGTCTTTACATAGGCTTACATAATATAACAATAGAACTCCCAAAGAACTCAATAGACACTATTGGTTACAAAAACCAAAAGTTACAAATCAAGTTTAATACTAAAACTTCTATTATTCTAATTAATATTGTAACCTTTCATATTCTCAACAAGAGCACCCCCTCAATTTTATACTCTTATATATATATAACTATATCTAGCCTCCTTAGATCCAAGTTCGAATCTCAGTCTTTTCATTTATTTTTCAAATACACTCATCCCCACCAAATACAGCTGAAAATTATGAAGGAAACTATGTAGAGTGGTTATTCAACTTCATTTTTAAATTACTTTTAGATTTCTTTTTGTTTTTTTTTTTTTTTTTTTGTAAAACTTCTACTTCAATAATTCTTTAGTTTTTAATTTCTTCTCCACCAAATGGAAATTAAGAAGGAAGTTACGTAGAGTGACTATTCAACTTCATTTTTAAATTACTATTAGATTTCTTTTTGTTTATTTTTTTTTATAAAGTTTCAACTTCAATAATTCTTCAGCTTTTTAATTTCTTCTCCAACTTTTTCTTTGGTTTCTTTTTAACTTCTCCTAGTTTTTCAGCTAAATTTTTTAATTTTTTTTTTGAAAGTTTGTTATTTTATTTTTATGCATTTGGTTTTCATGTTTCAAATCATCCTTATTTTTTTTTAGTTTCTTTATTTTATATTTATTTTATTAATTTTTAAACAATTTATGGATCTTAAGTAAACATCTTAACCTCTGCTTGTTGGGTTATTTAAGTTATGATATAGTTGTTATGTTGTCAATTTCTTCTTGATTTATTGTGACTACAATGTTATTATGTAGATTTAATTTGAAATCTAAATGTATAAATATTTTAAAAAAATCAATGGGGTCATCATCTCCATTGAAGAAAAGTAATAATAGTGATGTACGAAAGTAAATTTATGATTTTTTTAGAACTATTAACTTATAAATTATTTTTACTGAATTATAAATCTCTCGTCAATAAAATTTTTGGATCCGCTACTGATAACACCTAATCTAAGACCTTTCGCTGGTCAGCGAAAAATGGAGAAAAAGAAAAAGGAAAATAGCTCATGCAAATGGAGGAAGGAAAATTAAGAAGAAGAAGAGGAAAATAGGAAATTAGGGATAGTTTTGTAACTTTGGTTGATGATGATGTAAGCACTAGTTTGAAAAGTGAGAGGCAAAAACCATTTTAGGGTTTCAAATTGGGTTTTCTAATCAATTATTTCCTCTAAGGACATTTTCCGGTAAGCTTTATTATTTGAAAGAATCTAAAAATTTATTTCTAAACAGGTTTGGAGATTTTATTTATTTTCTTTAGTTTAAGCCTAGAATTCATGAGTGAAAATAACAATTAATGATTTGGTCTAAGAAGGGAACATACTTGGAGTTTATGTTATGAATCCAATATTCTGATGTGGTTTGAGTACCTATTAGGAAATCTTTCACATTTAGAAAAAATGTCAAACTATTTATAGAAAATAGCAAAAAAATACATTAATAGACATTGATAAACTTCTATCAACATTTATTAGTGATAGACTTCTATCATTTCTATTTTTTATAGATCCTGATAGACTTTTATCAGTGTCTATCATAACTATTTAAAAATTTTACTATTTGGTATAAATAGTTTCCCTTATTTTTCTATTTTTAAAAATTTTTACATTCTATTAATAGATTTTTAGTTAATTAGACGTTTCTCATAACATATATGGTGTAAAATAACTCAAATTTCTATTCCATTCACTCTTCATCAAAAGGTAAGAATTACATAGCCTATTCAACTTAAGGTTAAAAAGTTTATCATAATTGTCCTCTAATTTGGATTAAAATTTAAAAAAATATATGGTAAAAGTTTATACATAAGAGTAAAAATTGATGAGATTTTTCGAGAGAATATACTAAATAAACAAACCGTATAAGAGAAGTTAAGAAAAAGAAAATAACATGTTGAGAGAGACAAAAGATATTTGTAAACTATAGGTTAAAATAAAAATCTTAGTTTTGAATTTCCGAAAGTATCTTTGAACTTTCTTCTTTATTTAAAAAATATCTTTATATTTTTTAAAAGGTATAAACTATAGTAAATGCAATATAACACGCGTATAAATTTTCATAAATGTTTCAAACTATTTTTTAAAGATAGAACATAGGAAAATTTTTACAAGTAGAAAAAATGACAAACTATTTACAGAAAATAGCAAAAAAAACATTGATAGACATTAATAGACTTCTATCAGCATCTATTAATGATAGACTTCTATCATCTCAATCACTTATAGACTCTGATAGATATCACAACTATCTAAAACTTTTGGTATTTTGTGTAAATAGTTTCCCTTATTTTTCTATTTTTAAAAGTTTCCCTAAAACATATCAGAATGTTGGACAAAAATTGAAATTTTAAACCCTGTGCAATAACATAAAGTGAAAATTGGTACTCGGACACCGCCACAATGTTCCAGTCATCGCTACACTTGTTTCAAGTCTCAATTTTCATCCAAAATTCTAAATGATTTCGACTCTAAGAGCAATTTTAAAACATTTATGAAAGTAATCGAAGGATAATATTACAACTTTTATTTTTTTTAAAAAAAAACTAGGGTTAGTTTATTTTTGTTTGTAATTTAGCCTAAAGTCTAGCATTCGACCAAATCAACCACTTTTCAGTTATATCTTTAATATCTTTAATTAATAAGTTGGTCAATGCATTCTACAGTCCTTGTTGTAATAGAGTTATATAGCTTCCTTCTGAAAGCTACCAAGAAAATGATTTGGAAGAAGATTCCCCGAAATAACTGAACTCAAAGTTTTCACACCTAAGCTTACAAAACAAAACAAAACAAAAAGAAAAGAAAAGAAAAGGTTTTCACACCTAAGTTTTGTTTATTTATAAAAAAAAATTGTGCCCAAAGTTTCTCTAAGGCAATCTTCTCTCAGCTCTTTTCGTCCATCTCAAAGCTTCCATATCTCTACTGTAAGTCTAATTTTAGTTTCAATTTTGGTATGCTATGTGTTTGGTAATCATTTGTACATGTGGAACAAGAAATTGTTGGGAAAAAAAACTAAATTATACAAAATACCCCTAAGCTTCATACTTTATGTCAAAAATATCTTCGAACTTTTAAAAGTTTCAAAAATATCCTCAAACTCTATAAAAAGTTGAAAAATATGCTAACCGTTAGTTTTGGATAGAAACGGTTAGTGTTTTTGTTTAAAGAATACTCATTAACTTTCAAAAGTATAAAAAATACTCTTAAACTTAAAAAGAAAAGAGCTGAATTGTACAAATACTCCTATACTTTGTACTTTGTGTCAAATATGCCATTGAACTTTTAAAAGTTTTAAAAATGTCTTTAAACTTCCAAAATAAATTCAAGAATACCCTTACCGTTAGTTTTAGATGGGAACCGTTAGTGTTATGTGTCAAAAATAGTCCTGAACTTTCAAAATTTTCAAAAATATCCTTAAACTTAAAAAAAAAAAAATTCACAAATGCCCTTCCAATTAGTATATGAATAAAAACCGTCAAAGTGTTTCCTCTTTTTTCTTCCCTCTCTTCTTGATTACCTTCTTACTCCCCTTTTTATTAATTGTTTGACATGTGTTTATCTAAAAAAATTAAATAAATAAAACTGCTCACATCAGTTTTTAAAATATATGGACTATAACGAAAAGAATGAGAATAATGAAAGCACCAAAAAAATTTTGGGACTTAAATGATTTAATAGGGTTATACATTAGGGTTAGTAGTTGAGTTTGTCTTAATAGGAAAACACATATTTTTCATTAGACATACTATTTATTGTTTTGGTATGTTTTATAGGGAGATATTGGTTTTGGATTTTTGTGAGATTTTGTGGGATTTTATGTTTTAACTTAAAGTTTTGATTTTTATTTTTGTTGCTGAGAAAATTTATGTAGGAATTTAGAAAAATGAGAGTATCTATACAAAAAAATGAAGATATCTATATAATTTATTTTAAAATTGGTTTTTTCGAACTCAAAAAAACTTTAATCAAATTTATTACTATAATAGCGATAAAAGTGTGTATTTATTTATTATTTTTGGAAATTTTAGAGTTATTTTTGCAACAACGTATTAATAGTTTCTGTTCATATACTAATTGTAAGAGTATTTCTGAATTTTTTTTTCTTAAGTTAAGGGTATTTTTGAAACTTTTGAAAGTTTAGGGATATTTTTTAAACAAAACACTAACGGTTTCCATCCAAAACTAACGGTAAGAGTATTTTTTAAACTCTTTTTGAAAGTTTAAAGGTATTTTTGAAACTTTTGAAAGTTCAAAAGTATTTTTGACACAAAGTACAAAGTTTAAGTACATTTTTTTTTTATAATTTAGCAAAAAAAAAGAAAAGAAAAGTGCTTACTATTAGTATATATGAACACAAACCATTAACACTTGTTTAAAAAATATCCTTGAATTTTTAAGAGTTTCATTAACACTCTTAGCCCTACAAAAAAAAAAAAAAAAAAAAAAAAGTTTAAAACTACTCCTACCGTTAGTATAGTGATCAATTTGTTTAAAGCTTACAAAATTTAAAACAAATTATATATATATATATATATCTTCCTTTTCCTTTTCATATACATACTTTCACTTTTCTCTTATTGTCCAATTTTTAGACCAATTTTCTCATAACAAATTATAAACCAAAACTTTAAGTTTAAGCATAAAATCCTACCAAATCTTACAAAATTTTAAAATCAAAATCTCCCATTAAAACTTACTAAAGCGATAAATATATAGCCAAATAAAAAAGGACATGATTGGCTATTAACTCACACTCAACTACATAATTCTATCCCAACAAATTTAAAATTTTGAAAGTTGGGATCTTTTTGAACTTCTTTTGAAAGATTAAGAATGTTTTAAAAACCTCTAAAAGTTTAGAGATATTTTTTATATAAAAAGTTCAAAATTTAAGGGTATTCTTTCATAGCATAGCCACAAAAAAAAAAAAAAAAAAGACAATATAGCTACCACTTTTATGACAATTATATATAAAAAGGATTAATATAGGAGTGCAGCCCATTTTCTTGGAGTACCCACAATCACATAAAAAAAATAAATTCAATAATATTTGGAAACAAAAAGTTTATCCCATGGTAATCACAAAACTATTGAGTGAATTGCAAAAGGTTGGGTGCAATACAAGATTCACCAAAGTAATTTCCTATAAAAAAAAATATATGCAAATATGAGTGGCAGCTCAACTTGCCGAAAGTATGTATTCTCCATCAAGAAGTCAGATACTTGAATCTTTATATGTGTATATATATAAAAAATTAAATATAAAAAGTTTATCTTTTTAATTTAATGGTATGATAGATGCTAGATCTCATAACAAATGAGCATGCAAATAATTTTAAATTGAAAATAATTTCAAATTTCACTGATATACAATTCTGAATTCTATCGATATAATATCTTAGTGAAAGACTTGACTTAATAATAAATGAGCGTGCAAGTAATTATAGATAGAAAACAAAAGTTAAAATATCATTGGATTGTATTTTTATTTTATTGATAATGTATATCTATCATAAACTTTAAAAGAAAATGAACATGCAAAAAATAATATAGGAACCAATCGACACTTATCACGTACTAACTTCAATTGATAGGTCTATCAGATGATAGATTCAATAGTCATATTCTTCATTAGTGATTATCTATATATCACTAACTAACCAATCAACATGACTTAAAATTGTAGGGCATTTGCAAATACTTTTGGTGGTGCTAGATTTTCTAATATTTTGTGTTAGATTGTCATATATATAATTACTCCTTAAAATAGTTATAAAATTAGGAGAGGATTACATGTAATTGTGTGCCAATTTGTTTCTAAAATTTAATATGATGTAATTATATAGGCCTTGTTTGAATACTAATTAGCTTTTTGGTTCCTATTGTTATTTTTTATTTTTAAAAAACAAATGTATTTGACAACCAATCTTTTTTCTTTTATTTATTAATTTTTTAAAATATTTTTAACTTTGGGAAGAAAAGATTGGAAACAAACATTTGACAAAATTATCTTTTCGATCATTGAGTTTTGAAGAATAGGTACATTTGATCATTGATGTTTCAAATCGACCATTTTAATCATTGAATTTTCAAGAATAAGTTTAAAAGGTCCCTATGCTAAAAACATCATTACATCTAAATAAAAAATTTGCTATATAGTTTAGTTGATATAGCACGAGAGAAGAGGAGAGATAGAAAATGAGGAGAGATTAAGAAATGATTATTAAAAAATATTTTTTTTACATAGAAAATGAGGAGAGATTAGGAAATGATTATTAAATTTTTTTTTTTTACCAAGTGAACTTACCACGTATAAGTAGTCAATTTTATTTAATTAAATTTAATAGTTTTTTTAAATGAAATTTAATGGTTTCATTAGTAGAGGGTTAATTTTAATCTATTATTGAAAAGTTATTGATTAAAATGACCAATTTGAAATATCAGTGACCAAATAGATATATTATTCAAAATTTAGGGGCCATAAAGGTTATTGTTCCTTTTTAATTATTTTTTAACCAAAAAAAACTTCAACCATTAATTAAAAAGACGGGTCGAATTTGACTGAAGTACAAAATACCTAGTATCATGCTTACAATTATGGAATCAACCAAGAAGGAAAATTAGAATACGAAGAGAAAGAAAGGCCAAAAAAAGAAAAAAAACTCAACAGGCCAACTCTCATATACAAACGTATTCTATAACGACTCGACTTTCTAGAACTTTCAACATGTTCGAAATTAATACATTCAAATATCTTTCAAGCTTAAGTTTTGGGATCCCAAAAAAAATATTAGAAAACCTCCAAATTCTTAAAAATAACAAAATAAACCCTAACGAAGAATCCTGGACAAGAAAAGAGATTTGAATTAAATGCAGAAACAGATATAATAAATTCTAAACATAACAAGTTATCTCCCATGACGCTTTGATCCAACCGTGCCACCAGCTTAGGTTGTTTTGTTCTTACTTGAAAAATATTTAGAGAAAAAAGGTGAGTATAAATATACTCAGTAAGAGACCCAATTGTTAGGGATGAGTCATAAATATGCAAAAGCAACGTATAGGTTTTCTTAGTTAGACCTAGTCTTTACTTTTTTAATTTCTCCTTCTTTTCCTCTAACTCGGGATGTGCACCTCTTTCATATACTTAGTTTTGTGCGCATCTCTTTCATGCGTACATAACTCACTGGGCATGCATCTCTTTCATACACCTTAAGCCTCTCTAGGTATGCATCACTTTCATGCATACCATCACATATTACGTCAAGTTCACATACCAGAGCCTTTGAACATACACGGCCTCTTTTGTGTAGTCAAAATCATGGTGGAAAAGGAGGGAAATCATGCATTGTTTTCACACTTTTATTAAACTTTCATAAAGGTCCCATAGAGACTGTCATTTCATATTGTGTGCAACATAACGGCTTCACACACAATTCATACATCTATGTAGTACATAACATGATACTAGTTTTCATAAATGACATTCATGCACCTTTGTATATAAATTTCAGAGTACATCCCAACTACATAACTTTCATATCTCATAATAAACTCAATGGCTCATACTTATGATGTGCATGTATCTATGCATTTAAATTTAAGACATTCCAAATTCTAGTTTATACAAAATTATGCCCTGATGTACGCCTAATTATTATTATTATTAATAACAAAATTTTTAAAAATAGAAAAATAAGGAAACTATTTACATAAAATAGCAAAATTTTTAGATAGTTGTGATAGACGTTGATAGAAGTTTATCAGGATTTATCGATGATAAAAAGGATAGAAGTCTATTACTAATAGATTCATATAGAAATCTATTCATGTCTGTCAGTATTTCTTTTTGCTATTTTCTGTAAATAGTTTGACATTTTTTCTATCTGTAAAAATTTTCCATCAAATTATATATATATATATATATATATATATATATATATATATATATATAAATACATACATTCTAATTATAACAATAAATAAAAAAATAAAAAAAGAGGTAAACAAAGCAAGGACGAAAAATACATTCTCGGCTTCTTCTCCGTTTAGCTTATGAAGAAATACACACATATAAATACATACATTCTAATTATAACAATAAATAAAAAAATAAAAAAAGAGGTAAACAAAGCAAGGACGAAAAATACATTCTCGGCTTCTTCTCCGTTTAGCTTATGAAGAAATACACACATATAAATACATACATTCTAATTATAACAATAAATAAAAAAATAAAAAAAGAGGTAAACAAAGCAAGGACGAAAAATACATTCTCGGCTTCTTCTCCGTTTAGCTTATGAAGAAATACACACATATAAATACATACATTCTAATTATAACAATAAATAAAAAAATAAAAAAAGAGGTAAACAAAGCAAGGACGAAAAATACATTCTCGGCTTCTTCTCCGTTTAGCTTATGAAGAAATACACACATATAAATACATACATTCTAATTATAACAATAAATAAAAAAATAAAAAAAGAGGTAAACAAAGCAAGGACGAAAAATACATTCTCGGCTTCTTCTCCGTTTAGCTTATGAAGAAATTTTTTCCTACTTTCTCCTCCATTCATGGCCTAAATAAAAACTACATGCGGAGAAAATAAACCCCTCTCTAGCTGAAAGATTCACTCACATTTTAATTTTTATCAACGATAAATATATAATTTTTTTTTTTTGCAGTTTAATTTCTCAAGCAATGAACCAAAGGTTAAAGGAAGCTGCATCTTTGGGAGATATTGACACATTGTATTCAATAATTAAGGAAGATGCTTATGTTCTAGATCACATAGACCAGGTATATATATGTTTGCAAGCTTTGAATATGGTTCGATAATAGATTAATGGTAACCATAATCATGTAGTCCCTTAAGTTTAAACTAGGGTTAATTTTAAATATATATAGTCTTTTAACCTATCGATCATATCTAACATCAAACATGGTTTAAATGTCAATATTATCTCACATTAATCTAAGTTAAATTACGGGAGTAGAGTCCTTAAACTTTGAAGTTCGTGTCTATTTGATTTTTTGAATTTTCAAAAGTGTCTAATAAGTGTTTCATAAAGTTTAACTTTTGTGTATAATAATATAGGTATGATTAGATTCAACCTTTTTAAAATTAATTGATTTATTATATATAAATTTAACTTATTTATGATGGAACTTTGAACTCCAAATCTATATATTAGTATCGTTTCTATTGGAACCCTAGGCCACATAAATAAGTGGATAGATAAATTTAAATTTTATACTTAATGAAATTCTAGGCGGACGTCTTAGAGTGTGTTTGAAATATATTTTTAGGTGTTTAATTTAACAAATAAGTTATTTTGACAAAAATTAAAGTGTTTGTAACCACTTAAAATAGCTTTTGAAATGTGTTTTAAACAATTCTTATCAAAAGAGTTTAAATAAAAATGGATTTTTTTAAAAATACTTTTTTCTCAAGTCAATCCAAAAAAGCCCTTAATATTATTTCAAATTATACAAGTATCTTGTAATTCATTTTATAACACCTTAAACCCCGTGATGAATTAATATCAATCCATAAACTTTATTTATCTATGTACCAAAATTAGAATATCTAAGTTTTGGATTGAGTTCATTATTATTTCTTCAAATTTATAGTCATATTCTTAAAAGGTTTAGGCTTGATTTTGTGCTCAACTCTCCATGTGCTAAAAAAAAAAAAAAAAACAGGAACCCTTTGTAGAAACCCCATTACACATATCTATGTCAGCTGGACAAGTCCATTTTTCTTTGGAGATGATAAGGTTGAAACCATCCTTAAGTAAGAAGCTTAACCCAGAGGGGTATAGTCCTATACACTTGGCATTGCAAAATGATCAAATCGAGATTGTGTTACGAGTCGTCGATGTCGACCGAGATCTCGTAAGCATACAAGGGAGGGAGGGTTTAAGTCCATTGCACATTGCAGCTTTCGGAGGAAAAAATGAAGCTTTGGCTAAATTTTTGGATTTATGTCCAAAATCTATCAAACAGTTGACTATTCGTAAGGAATCTGCTCTCCATATTGCTGTTAAAAATCGAAATATTGAATCTTTGAAAATATTATTGGAGTGGACAAGACAAGCTTGCATGACATTAATACTAAATTTGAATGACGAGGAAGGAAACAACATCATGCATCTTGCAGTACTTGACAATCAAATTGAGGTTAGTCTTAGAATTAAAATATGAAAAACAAGTTATGGACCAATGCAAGTTAAATAGCTAATTGATTCACACACACTCTCTCTCTTTATTTATATATATATATATATATATATAAAGATTTTGTCTAACAGAAGTTCTTCCTTCAACAAAAGGTTTGGTACTTTTTTTGAGATGTATGGTGTAAGTACTGATCCTAACCTCTAGTACTTTGTTAAAAAAAAAAAAATTGAACTCTTATACAAAATATATGTCGAACAAGAGTTTAAACTATATGATCAATATTTTGTCCAATAAATCTTTAAAATTTTCATTTTGTGTCTAATAGATTTGACCTATTTAACAAATTTTTTTTTGGTTAAAAGGAGCTTACTAGACAAAAATTTAAAAGTTTATAGTCCTATTAAAAGTAAAATTCAATTTTGAATTTAGTTTCAAAGAATTTATTAGACACAAAATTAAAAACTTAGAGAGTGAAACTATAAATTTTGAGTCTTAGACGTTTTATAAGTTTTGAGTCTTATTAAAAGCTTAGTTAAACTATAAATTTTGTTCTTATATTTTTGAAAAAAGTTAGAATTTCGTAGGATTTTAAAAGTTAGAATTTACTTCATAGGAACTTGATTGTAAATTACAGTGATTAAATTTTAACTTTCTTCAAATCATAAAACCAAATTGTAAAATCTACCATTTGGCCTAAAAACTTTTAAAATTGTAGGGATTTTGTAGGTGATAAATACTAAAACTCTCTCCACAATTGAATATTTGACCTTGTTGACCTCTTTTTGTTTGGTTTAAGTGTAGATTGTGAAGCTTCTTCTGACATACAAAGTAGATATAAAATCTAAGAATTTGAAAGGCTTGTCAGCAATGGACATATTGAAAAAAGGAGAATTTTTGGGTGATGGAGAGTTGAGACAAAAGTTGGATGGTGGCCACAAAATACTAAAACAACAAAGAGTTGCAAAGTTAATGTTGACATGGATCATGTCGTTTATAAAGAGTTTAGTGATCACAGATCATCGTGAGATTGTACACATGTCCAAAGAGGATCGAACTGCGATATTAGTAGTTTCTGTGCTCATTGCTACTGCAACATACCAAGCTATCTTATCTCCACCAGACAAAGACAAATTTGAATCCTTTTATTTGCACTATGAACTATCATACACACTTTTCAGATATTGCACTTTGGCCTTTGTTGCATCAACGATAGAGATTTGTCTACATCTTCCTTCTGGGATTAGCTACACTCTCCATTTGGTTTTTCCTCTTGTTATATGCTACGTATTGCTTATGCTTTTTTGGTGGTCACGTTCTACTGGAGTTATTACAGCGTTGGCGGTTTTTGGTCTTATTTTGACAAGAATCCCAGTACTTCGACAAAAGATAAGTGGAGATCTCAACTTAAAAAAGTTGATCAAACTTGGTGCTCTCTCAAAGCACAACCCCGAAGTGGAGAAAGAATTGACTGAAATAAGTTTGTACTTTTCGCGCATGAGCAACTACTAGTTAATTATGAAGAATATTATATATATCATTTGAGGAGGAGGTTAGAACTGTTGAAATTAATCTAAACCTTTATTAAAATACATGAATTACATTTATCACATACATGAATAGTTGAGATAATTCAAGGAATAGTTAGATACATGAATTACTAAATACATTGATAAGTGTTCATGTATTGGTGAAGAGTCACATGTATTGGTATTTATTGTTGATGTCTTTTGATGTACTTTTATACTTGTATAAATATGTGCAAGATTTCTCATTTGTTAAGCAAGAAAAGAAAATTAAGAAATATTCAAGTTCTTATTTCTTTTAAATTGTGTGAGTAAGAGAACAATCTTATTCTCTTGTCTCTTGATTTGTATTATGAGGGTTCACTGCATTTTCAACAAGAACAATGTTAGCAACTAGTTTATTATCTTTTTTCTTCTATTATTCATTCATCGGAGTATCAAATATATTGAAATAAAAAGGTTGATGTATTTTTTATTGATTGGGGTTTTTTCTTTGTATGTTACCAGTATTTTAATTTTTTTTTTTTTTTTTTTTTTTGTTCAATGCAAGTAGAAGAAGGCGAGTTTATAGTAGCTGGATGTAGATCCCTAGTTCGGATTTAACACTATATATGAACTATGGTGCCCTCTTTGCTTTCTTTTCTACGGTTCATCTTGATCATTCTGTTTTTTCTTTTGAGATTATTAGGTTTGTTCTATCAAGTGTTTTTAAAAAAGGTCGTTGCTCTGTTTTCTGAATTTCATTTTACATAAGAGTAATTTTTGGGTGTTGATATGCGCAAGTGCACATGTCAAATTGCAATATAGTAAAACGATTCGAGATCGAGTATCGTCGTCTGAGAATCGGGTTCTAAATTCTCTTTTATCTATTTAGAGCTCGTTCTAATTTTATTTAGGGAACCAACTTGTGATGCAAAATAGGCTAAACCAACTCTAAGTGAGCATGTGAGGGAATATATATAATTAAACTAAGAGACGTTCTAAGGTATCGATTTCATCAATGGACCAAATAAACTCAATTGCTTAACTCTTGAATCAATTAACGCAACACCTAGATCTAGAAATCTTTTATCCGGACTACTCCTTTTGAGGTCAACCTTTTCTTTCACATAAATACAAATTCTTAGATAAATCTCTTGAAACTAGTTAGTTAAGCAAAACATTAAGGTTCTTTGTCATCAATCTCTATCGTTCTCATATTCTACTTGTATGGTCAAACTATAGTAGAGCATGCATGCATAGTCTAATCTAAAACCCTCTCGTA
The DNA here is from genome assembly GCA_002890555.2 of Lagenaria siceraria. Taxonomy (NCBI): domain Eukaryota; kingdom Viridiplantae; phylum Streptophyta; class Magnoliopsida; order Cucurbitales; family Cucurbitaceae; genus Lagenaria; species Lagenaria siceraria. The sequence continues at coordinate 464,264 of CM016483.1, forward strand.
AAAGCAACATTATGAATCATGAAACCTATTAATTGCTAATAAAAACAATCAAATGCATTAAAAACAATCTTGCTAAAAAGTCTTTAATGATAATTGAAATCAAAGATCTACAAACGAATTAATTTAGAAATAATCCATAACACCGTCTAACCCTAGAACTATGAGAAAATCAGCCTAATATGACTTTCAAAGACATAATTGAAAGAATTTTTATCTGACACACAACATAATGCATTACACACAATGTTACAGTAGTTTCAGAGACATGTAGTAAAACATAGATAAAAGACTAAGAAAAAAAATACTCGGTTTAGTAACCCAATTTGATGCAATACCGCCTACATCTGAGGGGGGGGGGGGGGGAAGGAGAGGGTGCCTAGGAAAAATAAATTCATTAATATAAAATTAAGCAATTACAACGTTGTATTTATCTATAATGAGATGACAATTACAGTGACACACGAATAGCCTAACTTAGTGTAAGATTTCTTAGGCTGTCTCTAAGTGTGAGACATCCTCTCAATGTAAGTTAGGCTCTGATGTAGCGCAAGGGAACACCCACTACAATAAATATGACTTACTATAGCATCTCTTTATAACATTGGGCTTAATCATGCTATAAAAGAAAAACACGCTTGGGCTCAAGAAATTAAAAACAAGGCGCTAAATGAAAAATTAGATGGCTCATGTTATGAAAAAAGGCAATCATCTTCTTCCCAAAATTTCACTTCTCTCTCTTTCACAAAATTGATTTCATATTTTTCTCTCAAAACTTCACTTCTTTTATCCTAACAAAATTATGTCAACAGTCTCCCAAAATTTAATTTGCAATAAAAAAATGAAATCAATTCATAATCAATCAATGAAGTACAATTTAAAATTAATTGATCTAGACTTCTTCATGCAAGAGTGAGTCAAAGTCTTTTTAATTAAGCTCTAGCACCCTAAAATGCCATAAATGACTTCAATTTATTTTTTCAAAATGTTGGCTCATGCATAAATTATCAAGTGCCAAAAAAAATCAAAGTAGTAATATATCAACTAAGGTGCCCGAAATTAAATTCTAATGATGTCCTAAACTTGCATTTATTTTACCTAGGGGCATTAGCTTTCACATTTCACTGCAGAGAACTGTACTCACTCTTTTCTCGTGAGTGTCCTAACTAATCACAGTAAAGGTAGCTCTTTCTACCTCTAGTCATGCATAACATTATAAGTTTAAATTTTCTTTCATGATATTTTTTTTTTCATTTCAGAACAACATTTTTTATGCAGATTTGAAAATAGGCATTTATCTCATTTTTACTCCTCAGTATTACATTACAACTAATCTAGGCAGACAAAGAACTTAAACGTGAATGAAAAGTAAGACATTTTTAAAAAAAATGGCTAAAAATCATGATTATTCATAGAAAACATAATTTCATACAAGAAAAATCACTAGGGAGTGCGTCATCAACTAATCATCATAACGAACCAAGCATAACATGAACAAGAAAGCAATTAAGTACACAATTAGCCCGAGCTCAGATGCTCAAGGACTCCAGCCAGAACACAGACGTCCTCCACCCCCAACTTAAAATCTAACATTGTCCCCAATGTAATAAAGAAAAGAAAGCGAGAGACAAAATAAAGGAGAAACAGAAATCTTCCTTGAATTTTGGCATTAGGATGGTGGTGATATCTGGCTCATCAAAGAATAATTCTCTCCATCTTCTCAATGGGCTACCAAAACAAAAATCGAGAAAGATAGAAAGAATTCAACTTAAATAAAAAAATAAAAAATAAAAATTAACTGAAAGGAAACCTATATTAAGAAATCAGTAAATCCTGGTTGCCTCCAGGTAGCGCAATCTCGGCTTCATCAACCATAACCATCAAGACTTTTCGAGCCATCTTCCCCCACCCCCTACTTAGAGGGTTGGCCATTACCTTGAAAAATATGAGAGTACTAGAACAACTGGGTTAATGGTGGCAGAATTAATCATTAAAATTTTTTCAATTTTTCCTCCCTACTTGATTTGCAGAGACCCTTTATCCACATCTATGATAACCTTAGCTGTCTTTAAAAAGGGCCTCCCAAGCAGAATAAACAAATCACAGGTAGGGGAAGAAGCATAAGAGTTTACGTCTAAAACATTAAAAAAAAATCAGCAGAAAAAGATAGACCATTAACTCTGATAAGCATATCTTTAACTAATCCTAATGGTGTAACCAGAGAAAGATCAGCTAACTGCACTACAATGTCAGAGGGGTGCAGAATATGAGATTGGAAATCAAAGAAAACAAGTGCAGGCATTACATTTATAGCTAACCCTAAATCGAACACTACATGTTCGAACTTTCTGGTTCTTATCTGGCAGAAAACAAAGAACGTACCTAGGTCATCATGTTTAACAGGCAAATTACCTGGATAAGTTGCTACCTGTTGCTGCTCACTCTCTTCCTTCTTTTCCTTCTTAGGAACCTCAATCCAAACCTTTTTGCCCTTTCCAGCAGGGCCCTCATCGCCAGAAGATTCCAAACAAAGCACCTCTTCTTCTCGTGCTAATTCCTTAGCAACAGTCAACCTGCTAGGGAAAGGAGCAATAGGTTTATAAGCATTTAAATTCAAAGGTGGATCAAAATTTACCCCTCTTCTTCATGGTGAACTAGTCATCACTTTCTCAGCATCCTCAGCTGACTCATCCACAGGCATTGGGGAGGTTTCTATGCACTCAACAGCGGATATGGCACTGACGTTACGCACATTATGCTCTGGTTGGGCGGGTAGCTTCCTTCGCTGGGACTGGGTTTTAAGCTTACTAACAACGTCAACAAGCTGAGAGATCTAGGTGGCTATGCTCAACATGTGGAATGTAGTGGTTTGCTAGAACAGCTCCTGGTCCTTTTAGATCTGAATGGTGGATTCCGCCAGGCTTTTGACTATATCTCCAAGGGCATCGAACCACTCTGGCCTTGGTTCCTGTAACCACCCCACCGATTATTGTTGTATGACCTTCCACCTTGCTGATTTCCCACATAATTCACCTCAGCGACAGGCTCCTTAGCAGAGAAAACCTGTTTCACAAGAGTAGAAAGTTCAACAAGTTCAGCACGTAATTCACTTACCTCTTGTGTAGATGTGGCTGGCTGGATGTTGTGGTCCCACGTAATGAATTGCTGAGTGTTCTCAGCCATTGTAAAAATTAGGGCCTTAGCCTCAGTGAGAGTCTTACCGACCAGAGCACCTCTAGCTGCAACGTCAATGTTGTTCTTATCTTGCTGCAACATCCTCTCATAAAACGGGCTAAAAATAATGATTACTCATTTTAAGTATCATATTAGCAAGAAAAATTGCTAGGGAGTGCGTCATCAACTTGTCATCATAACGAACCACAAAGCATGAGCAAACATACAATTAAATACACAAATAGCTCAAGCTTAGATGCTCAAGGGCTCCAGCCAGAACACAAACATCTCCCACCCTCAACTTAAAATAGAATATTGTCCCCAACGTGATAAAGGAAAGAGAATAAAAGACAAAATAAAAGGAACAGAGATCTTCCCTAAAATTTTGGCACTACGATGGCGGTGACATCTGGCTCATCAAGAATAAATCTGTTCAATTTCCTCATTGGACTACAAAATCCTAAAGATCAAGAAGGATAAAAATATTTCAACTCAAATAAAAATAAAAATTAACATAAAAGAAAACTATGATAAGAAATCAAATAAAGTAAAAATCTTGATTGCTTCCAGGTATTGCAATTTTTAAGGTTGTTATGCTCGACTGTAGTCGGTTCTGTCAACCATATTCAACATAAGACGTCTGACCACCATCCAACACCCCCAACTTAGGAGGTTGGCCAGTATTTTGAAAAATAACACAGCTGGATAATGCATGATATAAGTGCTGGTGGGATTTAGAAACAACAATATTTTCAAGATTTTTATTGTGACTTAGGGTTAGGGACCCTTTATCCACATCGATCACCGCCCTATTAGTCTTTAAAAAGGGGCCTCCCTATAAAACTAGGGACAGAACAGAAGAAGGGAAATCAATATTCATATTAATAACATAAAAATCAGTAGAGAAAGTTAGGCCATTGACTCTAACAAGCATATCTTTGACTAAAAAATATTCAACAACTTAAAAGAGCCTAAGATTCTATTAGAGAAGAAGTCTCGCATCTAAGGGAGCCTAGGTGTTTAGCAAGTCAGGCTATGAGAGTCACTGTAGAAGTCGTTACTTTACAGATAAGTACTACGTTGTAAATGCTAATTAACTTATTAATATTACTGGATTATCTTTTCTGGACACACTACCCCCGAGACGTAGGTAGTTTATCGCCGAACTAAGTTAACAATCTCTGTGTGTTATCTCTTACTTTATTGCTTTTCTGTTCTTTCGTTGTCACTGAAGGAGTTTGATCTTTGTGCATAACAACTATGTTCTATGTGGGTACCTATCCTTAAAATTTCACTCATACAAGACTTTTTCAATCTACCCATAAATGAAGATAGAGCTTTAAATATACACTCTAAAAAATAATTTCAAAACCACTTGAATTACTCTTTGTTAGTTCTTCTATTATTAGTATGATAGTTGTTATGACATTTTTCTTTTCATCTAATAACATTTACATTAGAGAACATCAAAATTTTGGTTTCAAATAATTACTAAACATCCTAAGTTTTCTTTTCTTTAACTTTTTTGTGGTCATCATTGAAATTAAGATTAGAAATATGAACCTAAAATATCTTTTTAATGTGTTAACTAATATTTGAGCTATGCTAATCAATTTTTTCAAGAATTATTCACAGCTAATTTTGGGAGAACTCATTCTCTTCCAAATTTGATTTTAGTTAATGTATCATCATCATTCAAATTAAAAATTAAATAAACATATGGTGTAAAGTTTAATTCTATGGTGGATATATATAAATTTATATGAAAGATTTGGTTCTTAGAGACCTCCAAGTGGCAATGGAATATATATTAATTTGGACCACACAATTTAGAGTTAATTTGCCAATAATTTGAAGCCCACAACAAAATTTAATTAAGAATCTCATACCCACCAACCCTTTTCAAATCCATTTGGTGAGAAGTGAGGTTTTATACATTCAATCCAAAAAGACTTTACAAAGAACAAATTATCTTGTCAATAAATAATTGCTTAATTTTGTGTTAATGAATGTATTAGAAAAATAATTTGAATATTGTACATGAAGATATGTATAATTTAAATCTTATTTTAATCCTTAACACTTTCAAATATTCTAACTATCATATATTCTATTTGAACTTAAATTTTACATTTTTTTTATATCTGTAAGTGTTCGGACCAGCTTACAAACACCTTGACTAATCTCATGAAACAATCCGTCCGACCCTACAACAGGTGGGATGTCAATTTACCTGCAGGATAACCTAAATTTTACATTTCAGAAAAGAAAAGAAAAAATAAACAAAAATTTGACAAAAAAAAATGTACTTATTTAATTTTTTTATTACATAATTTATAAACAAAGACTAATATAGACTATAAGAATTTTTTTATATAAAATTTGAAGACTAAAAAATTCACTAAAACAAAACTCAAATTATCTTGAGTAATTAAAAAAAAGGATCGGAATATGGATATTAACAAGCCAAACCGACCCATTTTCTTCCACTCAATTTACCCTTCTTCTTTTTTTTTTTTTTTTTTTTGAATTCTTCCACTCATTTTCCTTTTGTGTTGAAGACCCCTCTTCCCATTTTGAAATAAGCCTTTCCCAAATGGGAATTCTTTAATAATAAAGATTATCTTTTGCTTTACATTGGTAAAGTTACTAATCTTTTCATTTATTTAAGGATTGCTTTCACTAAAGCTTTTATTAGTGCGATAAAGACCCTTAATACAAATTCTTTTATTCCTTTTTTAAGGTTGCCATGTTGTTGGTCATCAAACTCTCTTGGGATGATGCTGTTTCTAATCTCTTGTTTCAAACTATATGTCAACTTTTAAGAGGTAGAACCTTATTCCATCAAAGGAATTTCCTAATGGGTTTTGTTTTTTTTTTCCCATCGAAAATCACAATTTCAGGTTAGATGAATGAACCTAATATTTTGTGTCAACTAGCCTTCATTAAATCGATTCTCTTACTATCTTAAAAAAAAAAAAGAGAAAGTTAGCTCACAAATTTAGTGTATATCACAATTTCAAGTTACATGAATGAACCTAATATTTCGTGTCAACTAGCCTTCATTAAATCAATTCTCTTACTATCTTAAAAGAAAAGAAAGTTAGCTCACAAATTTAGTATATATATATATATTTGCTAAGTTTACCGTTGGCATTTATTCCATCCCTTCAGATTGGAAGTTCGAATCTCTCAAATTCCTACTTACTTTACTAAAAATATATCATATATTTTAACTTTAGATGACACAAATTATTAACCATGAACACATTACTTAAAAGTGAAAGCCTGTTTAATAATTAAGACTTCGTTTGATAATTATTTGACTTTTGAAAATTAAACTTATAAATACTACCTCTATCCATGATTTTTTTTTTTGCTTTGGTATTTACTTTTATGTGCGGTTATCAAAAACCAAATTAAATTTTTTTTAAAAAAAAAAACTTAAGAGAATTTCACCTTCCTTTGCTATAAAGATGAAAATCGTGATAAAATAAATAAATAATAAATAAGTACACTTGTAACGATTTAGACCCAGAATTCGGACCAAGATTCAGCACCTGATGGCCCCAACATTTACTTGTCTTGAATGCTTCTAAGAGTAAAAATTGTCCCCACAAACCAACACAAGTCCTTTTCAGCATGCTTTGTCCTCACTCACATGCATCCTAGGAAAATAGTGGTCCAAGCTAAGCATGCTAAATTCTGGAGTTATTATGATTTTGCTACCGAAAAGAAAGATGCATCTTGTTGGTGTAGGTAGTAATTTTCATTTCTTTTAAGTTTTTCTTAACCATACTTTCATATCTTCATGATTCCTCTCATTCAGATGTGATATCGATTGATTCATATCTCCCTCCTAAATTTGGATCATTACAACATTTTTAAAAAACTAAATAGTTATCGAACTAGATAGTGTTACTGGCATACCAACTGATCTTTATGGATGTCATCTCAAATAAAATGGATTATCACACCTTTAGTCATAATCCTTGATAAAAGTGCTATATATCAGAAATATTTATTGAATTCCCTCCACTCAAAAGCAGTAATAATTAGGAAAATAGCACCATCCCACTTGAATTAAATCCAATATTTGAGGGAAAGAAAAGAAAAACAAACAAAATAAGTTGATTTTATTTGTTAAATTATATAGATTTTTACAGATTTCAATGCTAAAAGTGGGATCTTCACATTGATTCACGAAGTGCATTCATAGGAGAACGAATTAATTGAAATTAATAAATATCATTAGATTTTTCGTAAAGCGTGGGATTGAAATTCTTTTCCCTAACTTTGTGCCCTTTTCTTTTGTCTTTTCCATTAATCAAAGGCCGACCTCTAATTTTAAAACTTTAAGAAATTCAAATATATTATCACAAATTTATATATATATTTTTAAGTTCATAAAAATAAGTATTGGTATTTGGTACGGACTATTCGATTCAAATTTAGGTCGATTGCGTGATAATCAAATAGAAAATCAAAAGATAATATGTGCTTTTATTTTATAGATTCAATTTGAATAATCTAAAGGTTATAAAATTTGGAATCTGTATTTGATATTCACATTTGCTTATTTAGATTAAAAGTTTAAACAATCTCGTAAATTTGAGTATAGTTTAGTTAGTAAAATACTTATTAGTTTAAAAGTCGATGATTTAATCCACATATCCTACTACTACAATTGAATTCAAACAAAAAGAACATGACTAAGCTCATTTATAGTGCATGTTTGAGAGTGATTTTGAGATTGTTAAAATCAGTTTTGTCAGGTTGAAGATCGAGAAATTATTTTAAATGGTAAATTGCTGAAAGTATTTACAAATATAATAAATGTTACAGTCTCTCAGTGATAGATAGTGATAGACATTGATGATAGTAGGTCTATCAGTGTCATAAGTGTCTATCACTGATAGATAGTTACATTTTGCAATATTTGTAAATATTTTGATTCATTTTGCTGTATTTGAAAATAACCCTTTAAAATCATTCTAAAACACACTTTTAATCACTCAAAATCAATTCAAAGTTTAAGTTTACACTTTTAAATGCAATTTTTCATACTATTAAAATTTATTTTGAATTATTAAAATATTTTTTGAAAAAATAATAAAAGTGATTATAATTCTTTCAAAATCATTTCTAGACGTGCCAATACGGTATAATATACAAAATTCCAGAATTTTCATTGAAGTAACAATTTATTCCCTAATTTTAGTTTGGAATCATTTTTTTTTCACGGAATAGTTTGAAACGATTTAATCCTCATGCTTTCGAATTTGTAACAATTTAATCCTTTGACTATAATAAGTATCAATTGAGTTCTTGTACTTTATACAGTTTGTATAATTGTATCCCTCTCGTGAAAAATACTACTAAAATTTAATGAAATTTATTACACATGTAGGTTGCAATTTGATTATGGGTCAAGTTTAACTATAAATTATAGAGACTAAGTCCTTACATAATTAAAATTGGTAAACAAGTTTTAATGAGAGACTTTTCGCGTTAGGTACTAAATATGATTAAAAATTTGAAACTATAGGGACTAAATTATATTGTTAGATAATAAAAATTTGAAGGACTAAATTATCAAAAAAAAAAAAAAAAATTGAAAGTATACATAAACTATATCGTTACAAATTTAAGTCCAAGAATTAAACCGTTACTTCTACGAAAGTTTAGACCAAAAATGTGTTTTAACCTATATTTTTTTATACTTTATAGTTTACCTTCAATCTTTCATATTAGTTTGGTTATAGATGCAATAATAATGTTAAGTTACTCTTTTCCTATAAAAAAAATGTTAGTATTTTACTTTTTTTCCCCCTTTTTTACATTACACATCAACATTTATTTTAGGCTTCATTTTTAGTTTTAAATCTTTTTAAATTTAAATTCAATACTTAGCTAAAAAAAATACGAGTAGCTTGTCATTAGGTTAGAATATTATGTGGTCGTCTACTAATATATGTTAACTAGTTGAGTTAGCGTTGTTTTCTTCGTATTAATTATTAGTACATTAATGGAGTTGGGTTGTTTTCTTTGTAATAATTAATTAAGATAATGATTGGCCAAAAGAAAAACTTTTATGGTTTTGGTTGTGTGAAGGAATATTACCCTAAATGCTTAAACCCTATCTCCTATACTAAAGCTTAGATCCTTTGATGAATTTGGAGAGTGGGGAAATTAGAATATGTTGGATATGGTAATGTCAAACTTTTTGCAAGATTTGCTCTAATTTTTTTATCTTAATTAAACACATTAATAATCATTATACTCCTATTGATCTTATAATCAAACTAGCTAGTAAGAATTTAGAGAGAGACTAAAAAGAGAGGTTGCATTTTTTTTTCTTTTATACATTTCTCTCATATCTAATTTTTGCTAAATTACAAGTTTGTGACATTTTTTATGATACAGCCACATGTCGGTCTCGCTGAATTAATAATGTAGACTTCAGCCAGCTGTAAATTTATGTCATTAAGGTTGTTCGGCCCACCAACTTCTTAAGTTGGTGTAAATAACTCAAAGTCAATAGTAGACACTACTGAAGGTTGCATATTTATTGAGTAACTCTATCTTTCCATATTTTTCTACTTTTTACATTTATCGAGGAACATCAACTTTCCCTATCTCTGCTTTTTACATTTATTGAGTAACTCTATCTTTTCCACTCGATCTACCTTTCAAAATTATCGAGAAACTCCATCTTACAACTCTATACCCCAACACAAACTTATTATCTTCACTCAGTGGGCCAAATGCCCCTTAAAAGTATAAGAAAGTGCAATATTTAACGATATTTTCAGCGATAAAATTTTTATATCACTAAAACATTTAATGACTTTTTTTTTTAGATTTTATTGACATTTTCCACTCCTTTCGAGTGAAGTTTAGTCTTTAAGGCCCCATTCCATGATTATTACGTTTTTTTTTAATTAAACATATAAACATCACTTTTATCTATTGATTTGTATGTTTTGTTTTCTACATTGTAGGAATGTTTTCAAAATCTTAATCCAGATTTTGAAAACTAGTATACATATTTTTTAGAATTTGGTTAATAATTACTATGTTGACATAGAAAATATGAAGATAATGATCAAGAAATAGTGTGAAAACAAGAAAAATGTCCATAACCCAAAAACCAAAAAACCAAAAACCAAATGGTTACCAAAAAGTATCAAAACTTTTATGTTTACGTCTAAATAATGTGTATCTAAACTTTTAATTTTGTGTCTAATAAGTCCCTAAACTTTAAATTGTCAAATAGGTTTATAAATTTTAAATTTTGTGTCTAATAAATATTTGACATATTCAACCTTTGATTTTTATTTTAATTAGTAAGCATTAGACATAATATTAAAAAAAAATTGTTTAATAGCACAAGTTAACTTTTCACCGTTGGATCCAACAAGTTCACATGAAGTTTGAATGTGTCAAAGACTTATTAAACACTATTGAAACACAAAGAATTATTATACACAAAATATCATAAGTCTAAAGATTTATTAGATACATATTTAAAATTCAAGTACTATTAGATACAATATTGAAATTTCAAAGACATATTTTAGATGAAATATTATAAAGTTGCAGAGCCATACAAATTTAAAACCTAAACTTGTTAGGTAACTTTTAAAATAATAATAATAACAATAATAATAATAATAATAATAATCCTCTCTTGCTAGTTCTGTCTCAATCCAGACCTTTGTTTTGTTCATTATTGATTATATTCCATGATTTTTTATTTAAAGAAAAACTAACCAATTGAATATGAGGAGATTGTTCATTATTATTATAAATTCAATACCAAATGCTAATCATCATGAAGTTGATACCTTCCTCTTTTCTTCCTACAAAACCATAACAAATTGAAGGTAAATGATATCTTTTTCTAAAAATATTCCTTTCAAAATTTTTCTTTATAATGGATGAGACTAGAGAGTCTATTATATTTTGCCATTTATATATATATATATATATATATGTGTGTGTGTGTTTAATTAGAGGGGTGTACATGGGGAGAGATTCTTCAATTTAAAAACTATCTTCTACTTTTGCTTTCAAAACTATACTTTTAAGAGTTATGAATCAAATAGGTTGTAAAGGTTAATGTTAATAATATTCATTTGAGATTTCAATCACCAAATTCAGTTTAGCTTTAACTTTAATTGAAAGAATATATGACTATTTGTTTTTTTTAAAAAAAAAATATTAAATTACAAGTTTAGTTCCTCAACTTTTAAATTTATGTTAAATAGGTCCCAAATTTTATAAAATTTACAAATGGCTCCTAAACTTTCAATTTTGCGGTCTAATATGCCTATGGACATTGAAATAATTAAGTATATCTTAACATTCGATTTTGCATCTTAACAAGATTATAAACTTTCAATTTTGTATCTAATAGATCCTTGACCTTATTCGACCGTTTTTTTAAATACATGAATTTATTTTAATGAAAGAAATTTAATGATCTATGAGAAATAAATTCACATTTATATGTATAACACATTTTTTTAATTAAAAAAAAGACATGAATATGTCAGGGACTTATTTGATATTAGATACATAGGGTTACGTGTCATCTCAAAATCAATTAGAAATGGAAAAAGTAGTCCATCTATATATTTTATACACATTGGGAGGTCTTTTGATTTTTTTTAAATGAGGATCCTCAATATTAGACATTGAAAAAAAAAAAAGTTGAAATACTTATTGAACATTGGTAATGTTTAGAAACTTATTGGATAATTTTTTTTAATAAAATTCATTGACCTAATAAATGCATATTATAATTCAGAAATATTTACAAATATATGTGGACTAATTTAATAAAAAAGTTGAAATATATGAGAAAACAAATCTCACTAAATAACTATCAAAACTTTTTGTTTAAAAAGATATAACATTGCATATAGTTTTTGAATATTGTTTGAGTTTTTATTAAAAAAAAATATATATATATATATACATACAACTTTCAAGTAAGACTCTTCATGGTTTTCAATTTAAAATTTTAGACAATAGAAAAACCAAAAAAAAACCATTGCCAAAGTACTTTTATATTTCTTTTGTCAAAAAATATTTTGACAAAAAAAAAGCAATTGTTTTTCAATAATCTTAAAAACAAAAACTAATAATAATAAATAATTGCTCACAAAACCCTGAAAGCAAATTGACTAGATAATGGCTCATTAATATTCACTAATTGTGAAGGAGGAATAATGAGGTGAATGAAAAAATTGGAATTAATGACCCACTTGAGAGGAAAATTGAAAAATAAATATATAAATATAAAAGCAAAAGTTTTTGCCCACTGGCATCCTCTTGAGAGTGCCAATTACTTAACCCACCAATCAAACTCAAAACTCTTTTTTCTTATTCTCTGCTCATCAATATGCCCACACTCTGTGATTTATAAAATACCTTCAAGATTCTAAATGAAAACCCCTCAACCCATCCTCTTTTAACCCCTATAATTAATTTTGTACATGTAATTTCTTTGATGAACATATGCTTTTACCTTTTTAGCTAATTTAGTAGTAACTTTTGAAAAGAAAAAAAAACCACCCTTTACCTTTATTTGTAACTTCTCACATCCATGATTCGCAGAATTTGGATTCGACAGCTGATAGTCTCAGTATTTTCCAACGATCTGGAAACATCATCTTTACTTGTCTTAAATGACTTATCAGAGTGAAACGTCATCCTTACTTATCTTCACTGACTTATAAGAGTGAAGACTATTCCCACAAACCAACATGAGTCCTTTCAGCATGTTTTGTTCTCACTTATATTCTTCCTAGAAAAATTCTCACTTAACTTTAGAGTTCTTATAATTGAGCTATTAAAAAGGAAGGTGCACCTTGTTGGTATAGGTAGTAACTTTCAATTCTTTTAAGCTTTTCTTAACCATATTTTCATATCTTTAGGATTCCTCTCATTTGGATGTGATTTCGTTTCATTCATGTCCCCTCCTAAACTTGGGGAGTTGCATTATTAATTGTTAGTATGTGATTTGTGCCTAGATTAGATAGATAGAAAGATTATAGACGACCAAGGGATCTTCAAGGGACAACATTAATCCAAGGAAGTCGGGTTTATTTTAATATACAAAATGTGTTTACCTTTTGAGCTAAGTAGAGACCTTGGGAAAAAGGGATACGCTTCAACTTAAATATAAATATGTGTTATAAAATCGAAAAATTATAAAGATAAGCAAAAAATTATAAACATTTGAAAATTGACACAGAGATTTACAGGGATCACTTATAGTGTGGTAGCTAGCTACATCCACGAGCAGAGAAATAACAGTTTATTATTAGAAAAAATAATTCATATTACAAATCAGATGAGCATCAAGGGTTAGAGAGTTTATACATAGCACACTTCTTTTAATCCTAAGATAAAAAAAATGTAAATAACATAAATACAATAAATATGAATACAATTGGTCATTGGAAGCGTCAAACATCATGTTTAAGCACTCTAAGAGAGACATTAGAGGTCACAACCCTCTAATTTAGAGCAACAACGAAAGTGTCATAATTATCACAAAACAACTTGGATTTGGTACCAAAAGAATTAAATTATCCTTTTGATTAGTGGTTGTCGAGGCAAAATTAGGAATCTAACTTATAACTAATTGTTAAAAGTTGATCCGAAGTTAATGATAGTAACTTTGTTTAGAATAATTGAAATATTTTTTAATTCTAACTGAAATTTTAAGGATAGGTACTCACACATAACACAGTTATTACGCATAAAAACAAAACATCTTCTGTGACAACAAAAGAACAAAAAACAGTAAAATAAAAGATAACACACAGAGGTTGTTAATCCAGTCTGGCGATAAGCCACCTACGTCTAGGAGGCGGTGTGCCCGGAAAAGATAATCCACTAATATTAATAAGTTAAGTATTTACAACAAAATACTTATTTGCATAGTAATGATTTCTACATACCCTAACTTGCTAAACACCTATGCTCCTCCTAGATGCGAGACTTCTTCTCTAACAGAACTTAGACTCCCTATAGGTTGTTGAATATTAGTGGTAGACACTTTGACATTCTTTAGTGTAAGAGACTCTCTCTCTTTTTGAAGATATCTTTCTAATCACTTGTGAAGACCCTTCACAAGAATAACTTAGGCTCCTCCTAAGTAAGCAATGTTCTAGGCTCCCCCTAAAACCGAGAATCCATTATCTCGCAATTAATGTCTTAAGCTTCCCTTGAGACGATGACGAACACGTTGATTCGAGAACAATTCCTTCACGTTTTGCACAGTGGAATAATAAGATACAGTTGATAGTTCGAATAACAAAAAATGACTTCATAGTAAAAACCACACAAATTCTTCGAATGTTCTAAATGAAAAGAGTAACCCTAGCTTGACCATAAACACACCAATAAATAATTCCTTTCGAAAAGGAAAACATCTCCACAATAAATCATGCAGCCCATAAACAAGGAAAGTATCCAGTAAAATCAACTAATCTGCAAAATATTTCTAGATAAGGAAGGTATAATCTGCAGAAATGACACTTACTACAATAATAACTAAGGTAACTTTTGTGACAACTCGCGAACAGTAAAAAAAAAATACACTTTGCTAGCCTTAAACTTATATATATATAGTCAATCACAAAACTCCGATATACTAACCTATTAGTTAAGCTTCGAAATTTAATTAATGGTCTTTAAACATTTTTACCTCATTCTTAATCAATTCAAATTTGACTTTCATCTAAAAATTGATAGGAAAGATGGTATAATGATTATAAATGGTTGAATTAAATTTCTACAAAACCTATGGTTCGAATAGAACAAGTAATGGAACCATGGTTATCTACAATAGTTATTAAGAATTTATAAAATATTGTTGGACATTTCATATTATTTGGCTACATGTTAGAAAAAATATATTTTCAAATTTTGAAAATATTTTGTTAATAGATATTTTAATGTAAAATTTTCACAGATAAAAATTTTTTTAAACTATTTATAGAAAATAGCAAAAACAAAACTGATAGACATTGATAGACTTCTATCAGCATCTATCAGTGATAGACTTCTATCATTTCTATTACTGATAGACCCTGATAGATTTCTATCAGCTTCTATCACAACTATCTAAAAATTTTGCTATTTTGTGTAAATAGTTTTTCTTGTTTTTCTATTTTTAAAAATTTTCCTATTTTAATTTCTTAGTAATTTTTTGGAAAATACTATGAAAAAACAAATTCAATTTTGACATATTTGAAACAATTTTGTAGGTTAGTAGGTAAGACAATAAAACATATTAATTAACTGTGTTTGAATCCAAAATCTGGACAAAGAAAATGTTTGACCTTCCGAAGACAACGGTAAATTTATTTGATGAGTGGAAATATGTGATATATGTCAAAATAGGAAGATCTACACATGATATGGTGTTCACACACATTCTGATGCTAAAGTCAAAGAGTATATGAGTGTAGCAAGCTCAGATTTAAAATCAACTTAACCTCTCCTAGACTAATCATGCATGGTATCTATATAGGCCATAAGAGTAGAATATCAAGATTATCTAAGATAGAGTTTTGAAGCTAAATAGGAATAACGCCGCTTAATCAGATCGGGGCATGCACTAAACATGCCACGTGAAGCATTTTGGTTGGGCTCGATCTCAGCCTATTCGAGAAGACAAACATGTTAGTTAACTTGGACCAAAAGCCTTAGATGCTCTTTTTCCAAGCTCGTTTTAATCCTAAGGTCCTACCTTTGGCACTAATCTTGATATTTTCTTAGTCCTATTAACTTCTTTATTTCTATTTAATATCGATTATGCAATTGGAACAAAAATCACTCATAACATTCATAATGAAACTTTTAGTATTAGAAACTATACTGATTTTCCAACAAATAATTTGGTCCATAAAAGATTTTATTGGGATTATATTATTGCAGCCAAAGTCAGCCAGTATTCATTATGTTTTTTTATTGTTGTTGTTGTATTCGTTATTAAATTTCAATTAGTCAAACCCAGAAAAATTGATAATTATTTAGACAGAGACTAGAGATTGTCTTTTGTTTGTTCTCTTTTTCGGGATTTCTCAATGGGACCAAATTTTTTAAAAAAGAAAAATAAATAAATAATAGAAAAATTACTATAAATAGAAAAAATATCAAACTATTTACAAATTTAGCGATGGATAGTAATTTTTTTTATATTTATAAATAATTTGACTCATTCTTTTTATATTTGAAAACAACCATAAATAATAAATGATAAAACGTCTATTATATTTCTCAAATCAATTTGACCTTAGCAAGAAAAGCTATTGAAGCGGAAAGAGGAGGGACCAACGAATAAAATTCCCTACATAGGCCATATATGCAATGAGCCATTTAATTTGAAGTCTCAACTCAAAAAAAAAAAAAAAAAAAAAAAAAGTCTTCAACAATATTATGGAATCGAAATCGACTATTATTCAACAGCCAAAGTGAGCTTAGCTCAGCAGTAATTGGCATGACCTTCGTCCCTATAAATTGGAGGTTTAATCTTCACCCTACCATTATAGTACAAAAAAATCCTCAACATTATTTGAAAGAGATATTGAGGTCTTATCAAATTAGCCAAAGTTAGTCATGAATGTTTTCTTTGATAATTTGATCTTTGCTCCAAAAAGGGTCATCAATAGTGATTTCAATTATAACCTCCACCTTGAGAGCTCCATTTATACACTAACATCGGGAAAAATTTCAATAAGGTAATCGTATTGGAATAAGCAAGAAAGTGTGCATGCCTCTAATAACCACTAGATACAAATTCATAGTACTTTTTGTAGGTTTTTTCTTCTACATTCAATCGTGCAAATTTCGCAGCAACATTGTGGAGATGTACTCCAATATATAATTTCTCCAAGAGATCTACACAAGCTTGTCCTAAAGACGATTTCGATCCAAGAGAAATCCAAAGTCTTACATGCTTATGTCTCAAATGCTCCTTAAATGATATGTAAATCGACAGGAATCACAGAGTTCTTCTATGATCATTGTATTTTCACTTAGAGCAGGTAGGAAACTCACTTCCAATAACAATAATAGATATATGTTATAATTTTTTTAATGAAGGTTTTCTCATATTTTACGTCTAATCGCATTCTTATCCATCTCAAAGACGAGTAAGCAATTCAACAGTACGCTACTCAAATAATGTAATGTCTCTTCACTCGGATATGCACTACCTCTATCAATGTCTTTAAATTCATCAATATCCATAACTCAAACATCAAAAAAGTTATCTAGCTTCTGAATAGTCTTTTTTTTTTCTTTTTCTTACTAGAATTAAATACATTGTTTAGAAGAATATAGATAAGAATATGTTATGAGTAATTTTGGACCTAACGAAATAAGTCCAAGACAAAGAAGACTTGGGCACAAAATAAATCAAAGCTAACTATATTGAGCTAATTAAATTTAATCCTAACTGGTTTAGGATCAGGAAAAATTATACTAAACCCTAAATCCATTCAAATTATAAAGTTTTCATTACAACTCCATATGAGATGACTAAAACTTCAGACTACATCTCAATTTTAAAGTTCTTATCTCTAATTTTGACATCATAACTTTTTTTTCTTTGTTTTGTATATCATCGCTTTCTCAAATTACAAATTTACCATTGTTGTCATGTGAAAGTGAGATGCGTACGCTTTCTCTATCCTAATTTTGACATCAATAGAACCTATTCGTCATACAAAATAACCGTTGGTTTGTTAAATCGTTGTCATATGAATTATTTATGAAACTTTTATCAAACCAAAGGAGTTAAATTCTAATTATAAACCATAAGACCCAAATTTTAACTTATTCTAAATCATAGGGACAAAATTTTCAATTTATCCCATAAAGTATATAATATTACAAAATAATAAAAATACAATTTTTTTAACATAAAAACCATATTTATAAATAAATTAATAATAGTTTATTGTCAATTGTTTAAATTAGAATTTAATTTCTGAATTCTACTATCAAACACATATCTAAAAACATGAAATATAACTCTATTTTCATTTAATTCTTTGTTTTCGAATTTCTGTTTTCAAATTCTCTACCAAATAGGCCCTAAAACTTCAGACTACATCTCCATTCTATACTTCGTATCTCTAATTTTGGCATCATAACACATTTTTTTTTGTATGTCCCCTCTTCCCCAAATTACAAACTTACCATTGTTGTCACGTAGAAGTGAGATGCGTACGTTTTTTCTATTCTAATTTTAACATCAATAGAAGTTGTTCGTCGTACAAAATAAAGTAAAAGGGATGGATGAAACATACATATTATACGAGAATACTAGACAAAAAGCATAGATGTAGCATATATATATTCTCTGCAAAACGAAAACATAAAATCTTGATGATTTTCTTCTTTTAGAGGGTTTTGGCTTTCCACCACTCCATTCTTTCTTTTTAGTTAAACCATATGAAAAAAGCTTTCTTTTTCTTTTTCCCTTTTTGATGTATAAATACGACCCTCACCTCACCTCACCTCACCTCACATGGGCACATATTGTCATGATTTGCCTTTGAAAGCGTGGGGTTATAGCTTAGCATCTACCAAAAAAGAAAGACAAAAAACACCACTCAATATAACACTCACTCCACACATTAATTCTCGAGTGCTTTATATTCATCCACACACTCATGATCACTTACAATTTTTTAATGTTTGTGGTCGAAGTTTGGTTAAATCACTGATGGACCCAAAAGTTTAAGTGGATGAATTATGGTAGATTTAATTATATTTATATTTTAACACTCTCACGACTGTCAGCTCGTGAAAAATATTGTAGAAAACCGAACAAGTAGAAATTAGGATTAATCGAACATTAAAGGATATTGTAGGAGTTTGAAGACAAGACTTCCTAACAAGACTTCCTACTATAATACTAAGTTAAATCATCAATCCAACTCAACATACTTAAAATGATAGATTGTGATAAATTTAATTATAGAACTCAATAGTACAAGCACTATTTCAGTTGATTTATATTCATTTTGGCGTCCATAGTTAGTATGTAGTAGTGTTAATTAAACATACACACTTACATAAACTTGTCAGACTTTGCTTTTTCTGCTATATATGTATTATCTCTTACAAATCATGTCAACCTAAGCATAACTAACTAGTTGACATGTATAATATCATCATGAAAGAAGTCAGAAATAGGAATCTCCTACCCTTAGCTCCACATGTTGTTGAAAATAAATAAATAAAATAGTTTATCATGTCAAATACATAAATATTAAAGGCTTTGTTTGATAACTATTTAGGCGTCGTTTGATAATCATTACTTACAAACACTATTTCTACCTATTGATTTTTTTTTTTTTTTTTTTTTTTTTTTTGTCATCTACATAATAACTTTAACAAATCAAGTCAATCTTACCTTATAATTTAACTAGTTGAGACATATATCATCAATTCAAGAAGTCGGAAATAGGAATCCTCTTTTTTTTTTCTTTCTAATTTTATCCTCATTTGTTATCAATAAGTATATATGATATATTTTATGTTTGGTATATTAGTCATTTGATACAATTTATGTAAATTATAATATTTATAGAACTAATATGCCATGACTTTGCTATGTTATGGTGGATGTTTTTTGTTTTTGTTTATGCCAAATATTGTTTTCTGTTTTCTATTTTATTTTAACATGAATTTATTTTCATTCTATTAGTTTGATTTCAATGGTTTGATTTAGATTTTGGTGTTAGTTTTGTTAAGTTTTCAAATTTTGTATATGTAATTTTGATGGTATATCTTAATTGCATTATTAATAATTGTGTCAACCTACACAGATGGAGTTTAGGAGGGGTACATGAATAAACCGATATCACATCCAAATAAGAGGGATCTTGAGGATATGAAAGTATGGTTAAGAAATGCTTTAAAGAATTGAAAGTCGATGACTCAACCATAGGAATTCTAAAGTTAAGTGTGCTTAGCTTGGAGCAATTTTATGTTGGGTGAATTTTGGGAATCTCTCTAGAAAGCTAAGGTCGACGTTGCTAGGTTGTAGCAGAATGCCGAGGCCATCAGGTATCGAATCCTGGTTCGAATCTTGGGCTTAGGAATTACACAACCAAATATAAAGTACAATAGTTAATCTATTATATTTTTGAAACTCTAATGTAATTTTCATAACATATAAGGTACATATAATTTGGTATATCACTTTGTATAACAGATATACTTCATATATTTCATTTATTAATTAACTAATGTACCATATTCAGAGAGAAGAAAAAAAGAGCATACCAACGAGATGAGTATATCATGAAGAATGATATATTTGAATTGAAGCATTGGTACTAATAAAAAATATTTTTAAGTATATTATTAGTATAATAATTTTTTTTTTTGGAACAATGTGCAAGAGACAAGAGGGATCAGTAGTTGCACCAGGATATCTCAACTAGGTTGACACATCCCTAGCACCCTCATCATGCCCCAAGAACCAAAAGATCTTTATTGATAAAAGGATCATACAAGTCAACACAAAAAATGTTGTGAAGTAAAGCAAAGCACAAAAAGGATTATTAGTATAACAATAAGATATCATCATTCGTCCAAAATGCAATACTAAGTATTACAATGGTGTATCATTTTTTTATCAACATCATGAAATATAACATTAATGTATCAATAATATATTAATAATCATTTAAAATTCATTTCAAGTATATTAGTAGTGTATATAGTAATATATCATCACTCATTCAAATTGCAATAATTTCAAATAAATTATCAATGTATCAATAGTTTATCAGCATTCATTCAGAATTAATTTAAAGTATATATAACATTATTGTATCAATAGATTATATTCATTAAAAACTAATTTCAAGTATAGCATTAATGTATCATCAATAGTACTATACCAACATTGATATTAAATAAAATTTCAAGTATAACATTCGTATATTAATAGTATAGCAACATTAATTCGAAATTCATTTCAAGTATAACACATTGAGATATTTTTATTATATCTGTCGTTCAAAATTAAATGTCATGTGTAATATTGATATCTAATTTGTCAACGTCTATTTAGAATGATTATCAACAAGATGAGAATTGAATTATTGTAAGTTGATGATAATGTACTTTAAACCAATACTCTTAGAATAGAATAAAAGTTCAAATAAAGTCCACTAATAATAACAAAGGCATGACCACTTGTTGACTAATAAATTTGGTATATAAATGGTAAATTTGGTATATCAATTGCATAATAAATTGATGTATTTAATATTTGATATATTAGAACTGATATACCAAATATTAAATATATCAAATATACTACTATTATATATGTTGATACACAAATGAGGGTAAAATTAGAATAATAAAAATATGAATAAGATTTAATAATTTTTTTTTTGGTTATATTTACAAATTTTTAAAAACCAATACTATGTTTATAAATTGAAGAATTTTTTTTTTTTTTTTTTTTTGCTATTCCTACGACTCCTCCCAATACCAATTAACGAGACCCAACACAGTAGGTTATTAATCTGATCAATGAAAAATTAAATTATGATCAACAATTACCATCCTAAAAAATTGATTATAGCGATAATTCAGTTGATCGGTGGATTGGGTTGAAACACTTTTTATACCCTACTCAACCATACGGTTGTAAGTTTTTTCAACTCAAATAACTCTTACTAAATGAACTCAACCCAATCCAACTATGAAATATTTGAATTGACTTGAGTTTGTTCAAGTTATTCATGTTATTATTTAAATTTTTGTTTTAAAAAGAAGTAAAATGTTAGTATGCAAAAAAATTATTTAATTATTTTCACATATTGAATTAAGATTAGCAAATAAATTTTAATTTACATTATTTAAAATATTTTCATAGTGTTAAAAATTTATTTTTAATAGTTGCTGGAGAATAAATAATTCAAAAAAATCATGAAATTAAGTCAAATTAAAATAAATATAGCGAAGTTACTATAAACAGAAAAAATATCAAACTATTTACAGATAAAGAAAAAATTTATTGTCTATTAGCAATTCTATCGCGGTCTATTGCTAATAGACAGTGAATTTTTTCTATATTTATAAATAGTTTTGCTCATTTTTCTATATTTGAAAACAACCCACAAATAAATGTATATATAATTGCTCATTTTTCTATATTTGAAAACAACCCACAACAATTACCATCCTTAAAAAAAAAAAAAAAAAAAAAAAAAAAAAAAAAAAGTTCGAGTTGGTTCAGGTTCTCTAGGTGAACCTATGAACCAACCCAACCCATAAAGTTTTCATTTATTTGAATACAACTCAACTTAAATGAGCTGATAACCCAACCCAAATTATATAGGTTGGGTTGATCGGGTTTGAACACTCCTAATAATACGTTCCAACTTTAAATATATTTTCGTAACACTTTCTCTTTTAATCTTAATTATCTTCTAGATTCCCAAATTGTGGGTCTAGTTTTCATTTGGTTCCTATGTTTCAAAAGATTATATTTTTATCCTAGAGTTATGATCGTTTAATTTCTATTTGGACTTTAGATTTCAAATTGATACATTTTTTCCCGTTGTATTTTGAGGTTATTTCAATTTAGTTCTAGGACTTCAAGATTTGCATTTCTAATCTTGATTTTTTTATTAATCCACTTTCAATCATTTGTGTTAATATCTATTAATTAATTTAAAAGAATTAAATTAAGGAGAATTTTTAAAAATAGAAAAATAAGGAAAACTATTTACACAAAATAGCAAATTTTTTAGATAGTTGTGATAGACGCTGATAGAAGTCTATCAAGGTCTATCAGTGATAGAAATGATAAAAGTCTATCACTGATAAATGCTGATAGAAGTCTATCAATATCTATCGGTGTTTTTTTTACTATTTTCTGTAAATAGTTTGACATTTTTTCTACATGTGGAAATTTCTCTTAAATTAATTATAATTAGATTAGATTTCATTAATTTTCCATCACTCTTAAAATCTTCACATCATAATTATCTTTTTTTTAGATAACTAAAAATTGATGTCAAATATCAAAGTGAACATTAGCAAAATTTGAGGGGAAAAGTATAAAATATCGAAACTAAGCACTAAATGAAAACAAAACTCAAAATTCAAAACTCAAGGATAAAAATGTAATATTTAAAATCTATGAACCAAACGAAAACTTAGACTCAAAACCTAGAGAGCAAAGTATTTTTTTTCTTTTAATTTTTTAAGATTTTTTAACAACCATTTCTAAAACTTGTCAAAAGTTATGGAAGGGTGTGACAAAAATACCTATAGTCTTATGTAATATAACCTTAGGGGAAATGCTATATGATTCTTTATAGTGGATGAGAATGAATCCAATACTATCTCTATTTTACAGAAGCTAGTCTGCACTTTTTTATACTAACTTTGAACTATGGCAATTGGCAGCCAATAATTCCCTTTCATAGTCTTTCTATAGAGATTAGGGTTTCAATTATGCAATTTTTTATTTTCATTTGATTTTATTAACGAATCCATCTTTTTTGGTTTGATGGCAATATATAAATTTGTGGTTAGAAATGAATTCAAACATCGTTGATATTAACCATGCATAACACATTACACATATGTATATATATAGATTTGACTCTTTTTCTTTTTAATCAATGATGTGTAAAAGGTTTTTTTTTTTTTTTTTTTTGATTAAATTTAAATAGAAAGAATTTAAAAAGTTATCCATGTTACAACTTGTGGTATCTCATAAAAGTATAATTTTAGTTATGTTATTTTTAGGTAAATATCAATTTATACCCTTTAAACTTTGAGTATTGTATCATTTTTTTTTTTAATAAGATACGACAATGTGGGTCAATAGGTGCACCAGAATATCTTACTAGGTTGACACATTCATAGCACTCTCATCATATTCCACTCCCAATTCATTAATAAAGCAAACAGTATAGAGAAAGAACAATCCAACAAAACCAACAAAAGCTAAAAGAGCTAGAGAAAAGCTCCACACATACAGAGAGAAAGGAAGAACAATTTACATAAGGAAATGTTGGGTTGTATGTCCTAAAACTCGTAGTTTGTAAACAATAAACTTATAAAATGTTATAATTGGGGTTTATTCAGTAAAGTTGTTATTGAATAAAGTGAATTGTACAGTTAAGTAACTCTAAATCCAATAAACTAAGAACCCATGGCTATTAGAATGAATACTTGAACTTTATATGGAGAGATAAAAGTGGATCAAGTTCGAGTAAATAGCCAAAATGGTCTATAGTATAGGGATAAGGTTGGGTACCTTGTCTTGGGGACACTATGGATGCGGCTCACTTTGTATTTGAAACAAACGATATGATCCTGAATCGTTCATTTGGAGACATGCAAGTGGGGGTGTCCTATGCAATGAATTTGCATTAAGACCGAACTACGAAATAGTCACTGATACTTTATAACGTCGTTTACTGTTAACACTGATTATTTCAATTCGATGACCTAGGTAACTTGATCTTAATCCTAAGCTAACTGTGAACTCTTGTTTGTTCGATATTATCCTTAAATAATTATATGAAAGATAACAACTCTAAAATAAAAATCAAACATATGTTGCTAGAGTTTTGTTCTAAAAACTAAAAAGGACTTCTAAATATATAGTCCTAAATATTACTTATCTATAAAAGTATCAAGTAAATATAGAGAAATCAAATATGGATAGACCTGAGAGAAACATGCTAGTCATCATATGTCAGATATCAAATCCACTACTCAAAGCATATTCTCACAAGCATATATACATATCATCAAACCAAAAAAAGTAGGGAATAGTTTGAAAAATATGAAGAAATTAAAACACCAATTAAGCTAATATGTCTGGTGTCAAAACTTAATTAGAACTCGTTTGGATTAACTTTTTAAGTATTTATAAGTACAAAAAAAAAATATTTATAAACACTTAAAATGTCAATCCAAATGAACCCTTAGTACTACGTTATTAATAAAATTAAAAATAGAGGTTTGAAGCTTCGATCTCATCTATTAAATTAAAAAAATATCAAACAATTATAAGGGTCTTAATTTTCTTATTTTCTAATTGTAAATTATAAATTATGAGATACGAAAAACAAAACAAAAAGAAACAATTAATTGAATGATTCAAAAATTACTTTGGTCTTTTATACATTCAAACTTAGTTTATTTTAGACTTTGTATTTTCAAAACATTCATATTTTTGTCAATATATTTTCAAATTTCGTCCATTTGGATTCCTGTACTTTCAAAAAGTAAATTGTTATATGTCCTTATAGTTTTTAAAAAAGAACCAAAATGAGCATAACTCTACTAGCATAATATTTGTACTATCAACCTTGAAGTCAAAAGTCAGGTTCTCTCACCGCACATATTGTCAAAAGAAAAAAAAAACGATCAATTTTGGTCCCTATTAGAAAATTTTTAAGAGAAATTTAGTAAATATAAAAAATGTTAAAATTTTGACGGTAAAAAACAAGATAAAAATACAAATGAATGAATGACTAAAATAGTCACTTTTTCAAATTATAGGGATAAAAAAACAAAATAAATATTTTCAATATATACCATTATTAAAATGAACAAAAATTTAAAAAAAAAAAAAAAAAAAAAAAAAAAAAAAAAAACTTGAATAAAAATTAATATTCGAAAAGTACTAAAATCAAAAGGAAAATTTTTAAAAATAGAAAAATAAGGAAAACTATTTACACAAAATAGCAAAAGTTTTAGATAGTTGTGATAAGCGCTGATAGAAGTTTAGTAAGGTCTATCATTGATAAAAATAATAGAAGTCTATCACTGATAGATGTTGATATCAGTATTTTTTTTTTTACTATTATTTTAAAAATAGTTTGACAGTTTTTCTATATGTGAAAATTTTTCAAACCAAAATAAATAATGACGCAAGTAATATTTAAACCTTATTAAAGAATGAATATATATATATATATATATATATATATATATAAAGGAAACATTACCTCGTGAAGTTTCAAAGTAACCACACCTGTTGTTATGACAAATCTTGACCTCTCATAATATAAAAATAACATGAAATAAAAATAAACCCACAACCAATGAATAGTGACAAGATTCGAGATGCTTTTACAAGTAATTTTAACCAATAAATTGCATCTGACAAATGATTTGATTCTTCGATACACATTAGGCTTTTTTTTTTCTTCTTTTTTTTTCTCTAACCCACTTCTTCTTTTCTTATTTGCATTAAAAATTATAAACATGGAGGAAACTAACTGGGAAGCTTCTATTCTGATGGCATCCAAATCCCATCTCGTTTTTCAAATGTAAATTAATAATAATAATAATAATAATAATAATAAGATAAGCAAAGACAACAATGAAAGTGAAACAGACAGACCATGTTTAGTTTCAGACATTTTTATGTTGTATTTTATTTGGTGCTTCTGTTTGGATATTGTCTTTGGTGGAAAAGTACTTTGGCATCTGAATTTGACTATATTTAATGGGTAGAAATTGATCAAAACCATATCATAATCTTAGATCAACAAAAGTGGAGGTCAATTTTTTTAAAAAAAAAATAAATTAGAAAGATCGATTTAAAGAAGATCAACAAGCTAGAAAATTGATGGAAGAAGATCTTCAAGACAAAGATTGATTTAAGAAGACCAACAAACCAAACACAAATCTTAGGTAGTCACTAACAACTGACATGAAAAAGTGAAGATATTGTGAGGGTATTTTGGACATTTTCATATATCGAGAAGATTTGGAAGAAACTTCAATTTAAACACTTAAAACCCCTTTTTTTCTAAAATTTTAATTCCAATGTTTTGCTCAAAATAGCTTATTTCTCAAATTCATTTGTTCTAAATGTCATTTTAAATGATTAGCAAATACTGTAATTAAGTTCATGTTTAAGAGTCATTCTAAAATAGTTAAAATCACTTTTGTCATTTTCAATATCGTCTTTCAATATGTTTTTAATCCTTTAAATTAATTTTGATAATATGAAAATTACATTTAGAAAGTGTAAAATATAATATTAAATTAATTGTAAGTGATTAAAAGCATATTTAAGAGTGATGTTAAAATATGACTAAAGTGATTTTGATGATTTTAAAATCACTCCCAAACATGTACTAAATCTTATGAAAATCAATTTTTTTCTTCAAAATTAAACACTTAAAAATGCAATCCTGTTTGACACGCATAGTTGAGTTGAGTTGAATGGGTAATAATTGTCGGTAGGTAATAGTTGTCTATGTAGGTAATAGTCGTTTGTGTTTGAGTTGCAAAGTTGAACTAAGCTGGTAATAATTGTTTGTGTTTGGGGTGCATAATTGAGTTGCGTTGGTTTAGGAAGTCTGTGTGCTTTGAAGGAATGGAATTCTCGAAGCGGAAGTATTTGAACACTTTGTGTTTTAATTATCAGTTCTTGAACGAAACAGAGAAATACCAAAAACAGGGTAAATGGTTTAAAGTTTAAGCATGCATTCTACAAGATTAATGAAGTATGAGAATGCTTACCCTTGTGGACGATTTTCTCTTCACAACAACACTTCAAAATCGAGACACCACCAAGAAGTCTTCCTCAATATTCTCAAGGTGAGAATCACAAAGAGTTTGTGGGCTTCTGTAAGAATTTTGGTGAAAAAGGGATGGCAGGAAATTTGAGAGAAAAATTGCTGAGAGGAAAAGAGAGATTCTAGTTTTTTTTTTTTTTTTTTTTTCAAAAACACAGGTTAGAGATGTCTTTATCCTTCTCCCATCAACTCCATCTTATCAGAGATTAATGAGTGAGTGAGGAAGTTATTGAATAACTTCCCACGCACGTGAAATAACTCCCAGAGAGTTATTTCACTTAAATTTATATTATATCCCATATAAATATATAACCTATAGTTTATTATATCACATATAATATAACCTATAGTTTAAAATCTCTCATATGACCTATAGTATTAATACGAATCACATTCATATTAATTTTAAGCTATAGTATATATATCTCTATATATAAAAATAAATCAAATTCATATATTATATTTGAATATGTTTCTCTCATTAAACGTTATAATGTATCATATATATTTAATTAATTGTACCAGCTAATACAACTAATTCCATTTAATTAACTTGAACGATTCAAATTAACTTTCAAAATAAATTTTATTTTTATTAGTCCTTATTAAGCTACCGAGGGAACCTTATAGACCTATAGATTGAAGCTTCAATGATATTTGGTTAATTAATTAAACTCTTTAACAATTTAATTAACGTTCATTAACTGTCAGTCATTCCACTAAAGACTGACAGTTGCACTCTTCGCACTATAGATATATTTCTGTGTTCATTTGATATAACCAATCAACAGCGCGTAGACCCTTCACAAATTGCTCGTAAGTACAGCTGGATCAAAATTACCATTTTACCCCTGCAGTTACATCTAACCCCTTAAGTACATTGATCCCTCTAATGAACAATTAGTCATAGTCCAACTATAACCAAACCTCTCTCAAGCCAGGAGAGAGTGTGGCGCCACATTGTTCAAGCCCTATAGAATTAGCCCTTAAGAGAGAAATTTATCTACTTACCCAATTAGTAGGAAAGGAGTGAATTCCTTCTTGTGAAGCTGCGTTTCCAGCTCCCCAATCAAACGAATCTCCAAAATGGTAGGCTTATTGAGTCAGTGATACTGGCCACTCTCACCCATACAGGTCAAAGGATTGCCCTCATAGGCAAGAGTCTACAACTCACTCAGGATTCAGGTCAAGTCACCTATAGTCATTCAAGTGAAATGTAAGTCTCTTTTAGTAACGGCGTTATAAAGACAGAGTTTACATTTCGTGGTTCAGTCTTATACATGTCTCACATGTATAGAATACACCCACTCACATGTCACCACATGAACGTTTAGGATCTAAACGTTTGTGACACTTTACAACACTTGTAACAATCATAAAGTGGGTTGTACCGTAGTGTTACCAGGATAAGGTACCTAGCCTTATCCATCTACTACAGACCGTTTAGGTTATCACTTAAACACGATCCATTTGTATGTCTCCACATACGTGTTTAAGTTACTGCCAATAAACTAGTATCTTAGTTTATTGGTTTTGGGTTAATGCAACTAAATGTCAAATAAAATAACTGTTATTTTATTTAATAAATAATTTGTTTGTACAATACAAGTTTACAAAATTACATGACCACGAGATTGAGGGCATCAACCCTAACATGCTTAGGGTGCAAAGTTGGGTTGGCTTGAGTTATTGGTACTGGTGCAGTTTTTTGTAACCTAAAAAAGTATGCACTTAACTTTTTGTTCAACTATTCACTACACACACTTTTTCAAAATTTTAGCACTCATTTGAGATGTAAACTCAATAAATAAAAATATTGTTTGCGTCTATGTAGTAGGACCATCTAGATTTGACCATCTTAATGACCATAATATTTTTTTTGTATACATGAAATCGACTAATTATTGGCTATGTTTATATATATAACATGTAAATATAGACCACTGATGGCAACCTTTTTATGTGCATGTTCAACTCATACGTTCCATGACCGTTAAAGTATGTTGTAGGATTGTTGATTATATAAATGATAATATTTTTTTCTACATCAAGTGCAATGGTTACATAAAAACACTTTCACCGGTTGGATTTTTTTTCTTTTCTTTTTCTTCATGATTGATTGAGTTGGTCGCCAAAGTTAATCGTTGGAGATAAACGATAGAGTTGGTAGTTGGAGTTGGTCACCCGAGGTGATCGTTGGAGTTGGCCGCCAGAGGTAGTCGTCATCGGAGTTGATCATTGATCATCACGGGTGGTCTTTTCTCAAGTTGGTCACCTAAGGTGAATGTTGGTATTGGTCGTCAGAAATGGTTTTCACCGGAGTTGATCATCGAAGGCGATCTTCGCCAGAATTATCATCAGAGATGGTTGTCAGAGTTCAGAGGTGGATGTCGGAGTTAGCCACGCGAAGGTGGTCATCAAAATTGGTCGCCAAAGTATGGTAGCAGTAATCGCCGACAGATGAAGTCATTACAAACATTGGAGGGATGAGAGAGTTGGGGTAAGCTGGTTAGAATATCCAACTCAACTCCACAAACATGTAAAGTTATTGGACTAAAATATTGAGTTTATAATTTTTACCAACTCAACCTAACTCATATCCGTGATCTAAACACCCGCTCTAAAATTGCAGGCACACAAATTAAACATACAAGATGATATATAGGAGTAACAAAGTGTGCACACAAGTAAAAACCAGTTTCCATTATTGAACAAAGTAATTTAAAATAGTATTTTGAAAGTAAATTAGAAAATATATTCAAATGTTATAGTACACTAGAAATAAAACAAAAGTGTTACGAAACAGATTCTAAGTACACAATGGTTAGTTTTATACACACTCAATAGCAAAAATCAATAAATTAATTAATTAGTATACATATACTTATTTTATTAAACATTTGATACGCCATTAAATAATATTTTATGTTATTTTATAGATTTTTCTATTTGATTTTTTTTTATGTAAAATAATAAATTGAGTAATAAGATAAAAGTAAAATATCATACTACAGTAGTATGTATTAAAATATTTTCTAACTCAAATATAACAAATGGTGTCGTTAGAATGCCTTGAATTTATTGTCTGTCGTCCTAAATGACCAAGAGTACGAGAGTTTAGAGAAGTGCTCTAATATATAAAATCTCTAACTCTACTGACGCTTCTAACCTTGTAATATGATACTTTTTTAGTTAAAAAACACTTTTGGTCCCTAAACTTTCATGAAAGTAACAATTTAGTCTCTGTACTTTCAATTTTGTAACAATTTAGTCCTCGAACTTTAGTATGTATCAATTTAGTCCTTGTATTTTCAAATTTGTAACAATTTAGTCCCTAACGTAAAAAAATAATTATCAAAATTAGATTTTAATTTTTTTTATTTTATGATGTACACCTTGTATTTTATAAAAATATTGAGTCCCTAATTAGTTTATCGATTCATTTATGCAAGAAATCTCATTAAATTTTAACCCTATTTTCTACAATAAAAGACTAAATTGTTACAAATTTTAAAGTACAATGACTAAATTATTACATAGTAAAGTTTAGGGATTAAATTGTTACAAAATCGAAAGTTCAGGGACTAAATTATTACGAACCAAAGTTCAGGGACTAAATTGTTACTTTTATGAAAGTTTAGAGACTAAAAGTGATTTTTAACCTACTTTTTTTCTAGCAATAAACTGCTCTCTTCCTCCGTCTATAAACCCAACTAACACACAGTTAGTAAATCACATAAATCTCTATATTAATTATTCATCTTTAATAGTTGATTTCTTAACAGATACCTATACACATCTCTCTCCCTCTCTCTCTTAAGACTAGGCACGCATGTAAAGCTTTTGTGAAGTTCAAGAGAAAAGCCCAAAAGAGAGGTTCTTTTGTGGAGTATTATATATATATATAGAAAAACGAAGGCATGGAAGAGAGAAAAGAAAAGGAAAAGGCATTTTGGAAGTGAGCTTTTGTCATTAATCAAAAATGAGAGAGAGAGAGAGAGAGAGAGAGAGAGAGAGAGAATATGCATTACACAAGTGAGTGAAGAAGAAGGGATTTTTGACCTAAAAATCCTTAATTTACACAATTGGCTCTCTCTCTCTCTCTCTCTCTATAGATCTTTGCATATATATCCTTCATAAGAAAAAAAAAAAGGCTTTTATGGAAAAGACATAAGCAAGCATCCAGGCTTTGTTAAAGCAAAAATATATTTAAACCCAAAAAAACAAGAAGAAGAAAAAAAATTACTTGGTAAGAGAATATAAATAGGACTTTGATTCCTCAATACAAAAATTCATATATTCATATGTATATAACTATAACTATATGGTTGCTATTGAAAAAGTTGTAATGCTCATGCCCCTACTTCCTTCCTTTTTCCCTTTTTCCTTTCCTTTCCTTTCTTTTATTCATTTGAATTTCTTCATTCTAAAAACCACGTGTTAGACCTGATAGACAGTGAAATTTTTCTATATTTGTAAATAGTTTGATTCATTTTTCTACATTTCAAAACAATCCTAAGAATTAAGGTAAATATTAATTTGTACTCAGCTTTAGATTGTACCAATTAAAACTTCAAACTTCAAACTATATCAATTTTAACACAAAAGTTTTAGAGTGGGTCAATTTAGACATTTTTTTTTATTGATTTAATCTTCTTTTTTTTCTTTTTACAAAAATGAATTGATCGTGAAATGGAATTTGTAGGTGCATCTAAACATTTCAACTGTGGTGACACATTCATAGTATTGCCTTGTAAGGGTGAAAGTACAAAAAGGGGAGCTAGAGAAAACCAACTTTCACTTTGATAATTTTATTTCAAATTAGTTCAAAAGTCACCACAATAAAATTATTCTTTTTTAAAGATATTACCAAAGTAGAAAAAAAATTATGATCGCGTAATTTTTTTATAAATAAGTTAAAAAAAATAGAGGACAAACATATGAAAATCGATCAAATTCAAGAAAAAATTAATTATTATTATCTATTTGATTCTCACATTTCTTTCTAATTTACATCCTGTTATGTGATTGCAAAAATGAATACAACTTATAGAAATTAAGAGGAAGAGAGAATTTAGAAACAATCGGTGGATTAAAATAAGTCTTCATAATATATATATATATATATTAATGATAAGGGCATTTGTAAATATTATTGAAAGAAGTAGAAAGTTAAAGAGTATTTTATAGTTTAATCCAAAATAAATCTAGTGGTGGCTGGCAAGAAAGTGTTGTACTAATTGATTATATTATTATGTTTTCCACTTATTAAAAACATTTTTAACTAAATTTAAATTAGAAACTAAATAAATCTAAATAATTTACCAATATACCAAATTTAAACAGCATTACATTAAAAAAACAGAAAATAATAATAATAATAATTAGTAAAGCGAATATAACTTTCCATAATATTAGAAATATTCTCCAGGTCCAAGATACTCTTCCCCATTCACTTATTTAAAAAGCTCACTTTCACCTTCATTTCTCTCCATAATAGAGAAGAAGAAGCTTAAGCCCTTTATTCCCTTCACATTAATTCTTCTTCCTCAAGCTCCCACCGCCATGGCCACCGCGGTGTCCTCCACCTTCTTCCGCCGCTACCTCTACTCGTTGTCTCAAACGCCTCACCGACTAAGAAAGCGAATGCTAGCAACATGGACTCCTGATCAAGAACTTAACCAAGTCAGGCAAAGGTCAGGAGCTGACATGAAGAGAAAACTCAAGTGGTTCGATTTAGTTGCTCTCGGCGTCGGGGGAATGCTCGGGGTTGGCGTCTTCGTCACTACTGGTCCCGTCGCCCTCCACGTCACCGGCCCCGCCGTTTTCTTGTCATATATTATCGCTGGAATATCCGCTCTCCTTTCCTCTCTATGTTACACCGAGTTCTCCGTCCATGTCTCCGCCGCTGGTGGCGCCTTCAGTTACTTAAGACTCACTTTCGGTATGATATGAGCACTAATAATGTCAAGTTCACACCACTACAATTTTGGCCTTTATTGGCTACCATTAAAGATAATTTTGTTGACGCTTATTCCCCGTCAACTAATAAAAACACCAGAAATTCATAACTTTGACAGAAAGTTAGGTACTTTTGTGTCAACCAAAGATGTTTTGGTTCATTAACTTAAATATAAATATTTATTAACGCTTTATTACGGTCAAAAAAAATATATATATATATTAATTTTAAATTAATAATTAATTTTAAGCCGTAAATTAATGTTTTATTGACATTTTTTGTCACGAACATCAATAAAGTCCAAATTTGTAGTAGTGACAATTTCAAATTTCAACTACGTGTTTTTAATTACTCTATTTTTTTTTATTTTAATTTTTGGGTTTAATTATAAATTAATGGAGATTTTTTTTTTTTTTTTTAATTTGGTGGTGGTTGTTTGTGAGGTTAATTATATTTATATATATATATATATGATATTTTTGTAGGAGAGTTTGTGGGATATTTTGCTGGAGCAAACATTATAATGGAATATGTGTTGTCAAATGCTGCAGTGGCAAGAAGTTTTACAGAATATCTTTGTGTTGCATTTGGAGAAAGTGAACCAAATGCATGGAGAGTAGAAGTTCATGGTTTGTTAAAGGGTTATAATATGTTGGATTTCCCTGCTGTGGGTCTTATTCTTCTTCTCACTCTTTGTCTTTGCCACAGGTTTTTTCTCTTTTTCTTTTTCTTCTTTTTCTCTCTCTCCATTCACCGTATAAAACTTAATCACGGTTTTCAAATATAGTAAAATAAGTCAAAATATTTACAAACATAACAAAATGTTACTGATAGACTACTATCATATCTATGATCACTGATCGACGGTGACATTTTGCTATATTTGAAAGTATTTTCAGTAGTTTTGTTGTTTAAAATAATTACCCTAAAATTTAATTATAATTACTTTTCTTTTCTTCCAATTTTGCTAAATATAAACTAGTTTTTCTCTATTTAATTGACCTTATAATTATGTGGGTTTCTGTTATATAATTTCAGCCAAAAACTGATAAGAATGTTGTTGAATTTGGGAGTAATATAAAGTAGTAATTACTACTTTTGTTATATTGTGAAAAGGAATGTTGGTTGGAGAGAGAATATAATATATTATTACTCCCCAATTCAACAACATTGGCAAACTTAATTAGTGGACAAAAGCCCAATTTTCTTTTATTATATTATTACTCCCCAATTCAACAACATTGGCAAACTTAATTAGTGGACAAAAGCCCAATTTTCTTTTCCTAGAAATAAATAAAAATTTTGTTATTATAGTTTATAATTAAAATTTAATTTCTATGGTTTGATAAAAGCTTTCTAAATAGTTCTGACGATAAAGTATATTTATAAAGATTTTATTTATAAAGTTTTATCAAATCATAGATACTAAATTTTAACGTTTTCCAAACTTTAACGATCAAATTTGTAATTTAACCTTTCTTTTCTTAAGAAAAGAAAAAAAAACCATATTTCCCAAATTATTGGGGAGAAGACTAGTTTTACCCTATTTGATATATGGGAGAGTATCTACAAAATTATTTAGAATTTGTATCAAATATTTGATTATCACGAAATACTGGTTTTTTCAAATATGTATCAAATGATTATCCATCAATGTCTTAATGAATAATATTTCTCAATTTATCTGGTTTTTTTAGCATACCTATTTTCAAAAGATAGTTTGATCATGGACATTGAAAATCCCAAAAACTCAACTTTTTTTTTTTTTTTACATAGTAAAATAAAATTTGTTAGATAAGAAATGATTAGGTATACCTAATCTCATGCTCCTTTTAATTTTTTACCCAAATAATAATAATAATAAATCATTTAAAAAGATATATATATCACATGACAATTTTTTATTGGACAAGTATACTTTTGTGCAGCCTAAACAACACCTAAATTTTTTCGGTTATGAAATAATAGTAGTAAGATAGGGTTAATTTGGGGTTATTTAAGAAAATTAAAAAAGGTGGTAATTTGTGTTATTGTTTATGCAGTACAAAGGAGAGTTCAATATTAAACCTAATAATGACAGTATTCCATGTGATATTGTTTGGGTTTATAATTGGTTGTGGGATGTACAAAGGAAGTGCAAAGAATTTAGTAAAGCCTGGTGGATTAGCTCCTTTTGGAGTTAAAGGTGTTATGGATGGTGCAGCTATTGTTTACTTCAGCTATATAGGCTATGATTCAGCTTCAACACTTGCTGAAGAAATCCAAAACCCTACAAAAAGCCTTCCAATTGGCATAGTGGGTTCTGTTATCATTACTTCAGCTCTCTATTGTCTCATGGCTCTCTCTCTCTCCCTTATGCTCCCATACAATCAAGTAAGTTATTAATTTAATACTATTTGATCTATGGTAGCCACCTAATTAAGATTTAATATCTTACGGATCTTTTTGACACCTAAATGTTATAGGGTTAGACGGGTTATCCCATGAGATTAGTCGAGGTGTGTGTAAGTTGGCCCGGACACTCACGAATATAAAAAAAAAAAATATTACTACACTTGGGGTCTTATTACACATTATGTTATTCAATTACTCTAATTTTTTAAGAATGGATGCGACGGGTTTTGAGAAAAACGTGTTTAGTAATTATTCGATGTGTTATATTATTGGAAGGTTTCTGTGTTTGAAAAGTCGGGTGTGTTTTAAGAATTGTGATTAAAGGACTAGTAAAGGAGTTGTGTATTTAAAGAAAAGAAAGATGGGAAAGGTCATAAATGACTTTTTTTTTCTTAGAATATGCTTAAAAAGAGATGAGAAAAGAAACATATTTCTCATTAAAAAAAAAATTATAACCAATATTATAGAAAAATTGTTTTGAAAACAACTATTTATATCCAAAATCATAAGCTTGTGACTTGTGAATAGTGATTGCAAGAATAGAATAAGCTTTTTTACTTAGAGAAACACTAGATAATATAAAATTGATTAAAAAAATATTTTGAAAAATAATCTCTTAAAACATGTAGTCTAAATTTAGATTTTTTTTTAATCCATTTTAACTCATTTTAGACCTATCCAAAGCCATTAAATTAAATTTATTGATACACTAAATAGGTCAAAAAAGAATATTTCACCAAATATATATATATAATATTTATATATATATAAACAAACTTGAACGTCAGGCTTCATTCATCTTTGTACAGCCAACCATCTAAGTATTGAATTATAAATTGTCTTATGACAATTTTTTATTATTATTATTAAAAGAATACATGAAAATGAGTGCAACTAGTATTTTTTTTTATATATGAGTAGCTACCAATCATTATAAATAAAAAATCCTAATTGCTAATGGATTGTGACTAGGAAATAGTCTCTTTCTCCAATTGGGTGATTTATAATTATTATAAACTATATAATTATAAATTTTATGAACAGATATCAGAGAAAGCAGCATTTTCAATAGCATTTCAAAGGATTGGTTGGAAGTGGGCAAGCAATGTTATAGGTGGTGGAGCAAGCTTAGGAATTGTGGCTTCTCTACTTGTTGCTATGTTGGGACAAGCAAGATACCTTTGTGCAATTGGGAGGGCTAGGTTAGTCCCTTTTTGGTTAGCCAAGGTCCATCCTTCAACAGGCACACCACTAAATGCCACACTCTTTTTGGGTAACCCCTTCTCTAAATCTTCTTCTCCTTTTTTTTTTTAATATCACTTTAGTCTCGGGAGTTTTAATTTTGGTTCGTTTTCATTCTTATGCTTTCAAAATGTTCATTTTCGTCTCTATACTTTCAACTTTAGGTCATGTATACTTTTAAAATGTTCATTTTGGCATGACTTTAAAAAAATGATCATTTTAGTCTGAACAATAATTAGGTGCAACCTAAGTAACTCTTATATTGATCTCATACAACCCTTCTTGTTACATAGTAAAAAAAATTAATTCAATCTTTTTTTTAAAAAAAAAAAAGAATAAATTTTTATTAAGTAACTGGGTGGTCTGTACAAAGATATATAAGTGCAGCTCAACCAACACTTAGATACTTTTCTTTTGATCCCTTCATTTTTACTTTTTGAAAACTCAATGACCAAAATGAATCAAAGTTGTAAGTACAAGGACCAAAATGAATATTTTGAAAGTACGGAACCAAAATGAACCAATTTTTGAATTAGAGACCAAAATGAACATTTTGAACGTACAAGGACCAAAATGAACTAAAGCGAAAAATACAAAGACTAAAATAATATTAAATTTTTTTTATTAGTGCCCACTTAAGAAATTCTTGATTGAACCCAAAAATTTATGCTCATAAAATCCAAGTTAATCTTTTGAATATAATCTAATTACATTTCAATGACTATTATTAAGAATATAAATAAAAGAGTTGTGACATAATAAACAAAGTTGGTAGAAAGACAATAAGTGTGAAAATTAAAATGTTAATTATTTCAATCAAACTTGTAATGCAAATCTCTCTTTTTCCTATTGTATAGGACTTTGTACAGCCTCAATTGCACTCTTTACTGAACTTTACATAGTGATTGAAATGATTTCAATTGGGACACTCATGGTGTTCTACCTAGTAGCAAATGCAACCATCTATCGTCGATATGTCATGGTAAGCAAACATCCTCCATCTCGTATTCTCCTCTTCCTCCTCCTCCTTTCATGTTCGGCCATCGGTTTTTCCCTATCGTGGAAGCTCAACCAAGAATGGTGGCCGGGTCTTTTATTCTTCGGTGTATCGACGATCTCCATCATCGCCTTCTTTCACTACAAATTTCCAACCCACAACTCGACCGAGGTGTGGTCGGTGCCCTACATGCCATGGCCGGCAGCGACATCTATATTCCTTAATGTGTTCCTCATGACCACATTGAGGATGTTGTCATTTCAAAGATTTGCAATTTGGTCATGCTTGATAACCTTGTTCTATGTGATGTATGGTGTTCATTCAACTTACAAAGCTGAGGAGATTATTATGGAGGTGAATAATAGGGTTGGTGAAGTGACCAATAATGTGAATTCTACAGTCCAACAAAGCAAGCTGGATATACAAGTGCTTTGATAGATGAAAGTTGACTTTCTAACACACATGACCACTACTTTTATTTCTTAAATTTCCTCAAATTTAATACTTTTTATTTCTTTATCCTTTCCTATTGGCACTCTATGGAGTCTATATGGGTTCTTTTTTGTGTAAAATATTGTAGATTATGAAATTTCAGTCAAAAAAAACAATCTTATTAACTAATACTTTCTAAAAAAAATGGGTCAAAATTTTCACAGATATAAAAATTGTCAAACTATTTATAAAAATAGTAAAAAAAACATTGATAGACTTCTGTCAGCATCTATCAATTATAGACTTCTATCAATTCTATCACTAATAGACCATGATAGACTTCTATCAGTATCTATCACAAATATCTAAAAATTCTGTTATTTTTGTGTAAATAATTTTCCAAATTTTTCTATTTTCAGAAATTCCCATTTAATTAACTAATACTTTCTTGATTTTGATAAAGTATGTCTCTCTACTCTCTAAAAGACAAAAATTCCACTTTTTTTTTTAAATTTACAAAAAGACCCAATTTAATAGGTTATAAAGAAAGGAATTGAATTGTGAATAATGGTGGACATTTCATATGGAGATGTATATGGGAAAAATCCAATTGCCATGGTGGGGAGTTGAAATATAGGGACAAAGGAAAAAGAATATCCAATTGCCCCTCTTTTG
The DNA here is from genome assembly GCA_002890555.2 of Lagenaria siceraria. Classification (NCBI taxonomy): domain Eukaryota; kingdom Viridiplantae; phylum Streptophyta; class Magnoliopsida; order Cucurbitales; family Cucurbitaceae; genus Lagenaria; species Lagenaria siceraria. Next base: position 503,766 of record CM016483.1, read on the forward strand.
CCCACTCACAAAGGGAAAATTAAGAAAGAAAAAAAAAAAAAAAAAAAAAAGAACCATCCAAAATGAAATAAAAATAAATAAAATAAGGATAAAGGGAGAGAGGGGGGGCTGTTTTGGATATATATTTTTGTTGGCTGCACTTTTTCTTTTTTACTTCAATCTGTCATAGCAACTTGACATAAAAGAGAAAAATATGTATAGCATGACAGAAGTGACCTTTTTTGCGAAGTCGGTAAAGATGACTGAAGCAATTTGGGCAATAATATAATCCAAAGAATAGTAGAAAAATGTATATTAAAACTATACTATTAAATTTTCGATGACATGTCGATATTTCAATGTACGTTTCCATAGGTTCGACATCGATATGAGGGATTAATCGATATTTTCATTATAGTAACATAAAGAATAAACAACAAAATGTCACTAATATAAATATAATATAAATAATAGACATATTAACTTGTTTAAAAATAATTAAATATTTATTTATTAGTTTAAATTTATTTTTTGAATTTCTTGTTTTTGTAATTTTTTCAGACATATTCGTTGAAATTGACTTTTTATTGACATTTTCATCGAAATTTTCTTAAAACTAAGTAATAAATATTTCTGCCGACAACGAAATTTTAAACCTTGGTTAGAATAATATGAATCAAAGGATACAAGCAATACAATCTGTTGGGTTTGATGCCCTAAAACTCGTAGATAGTAAATGTTGTATTTTGACCGTCATTAATAAATGATTATTTATTATTTTTCAATAAATGTTATTGATTATTTTATCTTGTTTTAATAACCCTAAAATCCAATAAACTAACATCCTAGGTTGTTTTATGAGTCTTGAACAATATGTAGAGACATATAGAGATCAATGTTCAAGTTACAACCTAAAGGGTCTATAGTATAAAGATAGGGTTGGGTACCTTATCCTGGTAACACTATGGATACAGCCCACTTTGTATTTGATACAAACTCAATGATCCAACGCGTTCATGTAGGAGACATGCGAGTGGGGGTATCCTATGCAATGAGTTTGCATAAAACTGGACCACGAAATAGTAATCACTAGATGTAACTCCGTTGACTGGTTAGGTTTCTATTTCAATAGGTTGACCTAGGCAACTTAGTCTTAATCTTGAGTATATTGTGAACTCCTGTTCACGAGGGATTGTCCTTTGATTTGTATGGGTGAGAGTGGTCCGTTTGTCGACTCGATATGCCTACCATTTTGGGGACAAGACTGAGTGGAGAGCTGGGAACATAATTATACAAGATGGATTTCACTCCTTCTCGACTGTAGGGTAAGTAGATAAGTGTTCCCTTAAGTGGTGTCTCCGGGACTTGAACATAGGGCCCTACCCTCTCACTGGTACTTAAGGATTTAGAAGTAACCCAGGGGTATAACGGTAATTTGACCCAGCTGGTGTTACGAACACTTGTGAAGGACTAACTTGCTGTCATTGGTCTATATCCGTGGACACAGAAATATATCTACAGTGAGAAGAGTGCAACTGTGGGTCTTTAGTGGAGAGTACCCACAGTTAACGAATATTGATTAATGTGGTTAATGAGTTTAGCCCGTTAATCTCATATCGTTGGAACTTCTGATCTGTAGGTCCATTAGGTCCCCTTCCTAGCTCGTAAAGAATATTGAGGTTATTATTGGTTGAAATTTGAATAGTTCAAATTTTCTAAGGGAAAAGTATAATGTATAATGATACATTATAATATAAAGTTTATTTTACAAATTAAACTTTATAGTATAAATATAATTTTGGATATGATTCAAAGTTAATTTGTAAGAGAATTAAATATTTGAAATTGTTCAAATATTATTTTATTAAAACTATAGGTTAAAATTAATGCGCATTAGATGTACATTAAAACTATAGGTTATGAGAGAAATGTATTTGAATTTGATTCAAATGCAGGTTAAAATTAAATATTTGATATTTAATTTGGTAATTAATTAATTGGAGAATTAATTAGTTATTTAATTTAATCTAATTTAATTAAATTTGATTTAATTAAATTAATTGAATTAAAACTATAGGTTATGTGAGAGATGTTCATTTAAATATGATTTAAATGAATTGATTAATTAAATTAGATTTAATTAATTATTAATTATTAATTAATTATTAATTTAATTAATTATTAATTTAATTAATTATTAATTTAATTAATTATTAATTTAATTAATTATTGATTTAGTTAATTAATTTAATTTTAATTAATTAAGTTTGTTGTAACTACACGTAGGGGAGTTACTTAAGACGTGGGATAACACCCACGTTTCCCATTTTTCTCGCTTCTTTATATAGTGCAAAAACAGAATTTTGTTTGGTGTGAACCATTCTCTCAACAAAAAAACAAAATTCTCAGCGTTCTCTAAAAGAAAATATCCAGAAGAGTTCTGTATTTTTTTTTTCTGTGCCAAAAAGGTTCCACAAACCTTCCCTCAAGATTCAGAGGATAGGAAGGTCTCCAAGTGGTGGTGACACAACATGTAAGAGTTTTTATTCTCTAATTTTTTGCTTAACCTAGATTAATTTAAGTCTTTTTTGCCAATGTAAAAGTATTTCAAAATTATTAAAATTAATTTTGAGATATGGTTCTGATACGTTTCCGCTGCGTTTTGGGTTTTAATCCCAGCACAATCAACTTGTAAATCTACTACCAATTTGCAAAGAGAAATTTAGAGAGACAAAGAGAAATTGACACACGAACTTATAGTGGTTCAATTCTTAGATGAGATCTACATCTATTTTTGAAAGGTCAGCACCAACGATCCTTCATTGATCAGCAAAGCTTACAAGAACAAAGAAACAAATGATGCAATTACAAGGAAATATTCATACTCTCTCTCACACAACGACAACTAATTGACTTTCATCTTGGAGCTCGAGATTGTCCTCCAACGAAGTCCTCTACCTTCATTCACCCCCTTTCGACCTAACTGAAAAGACAATTAAATAGCCATCTAATAGATAGCATCGCAAAGCTACCTTGCATTGGCCCCAATGCCCTACAGCATCGAGCAATGCTAATACGATTTCAAGTTCGAAGCATCACTACGATGTGACCCCAGTTGCTCTTGAATTTAGAGCATCGAGCAACGCTTGTTTTAGTATTTCAACGCTGCCTCCATGCATTTTCTACCCTTTTTTCTCTCTCTTCATGCCTTAGGCTCGCTTTCAACCTCCTAAAGCCATTTTCCCTTCATTGTTATTTCAATTCTTCAATTTCTGTCTAAATGCTCGGTTCCTACAAAATAAGAATAAATAGGCATCACAACACATACAGTTAAAGTACAAAAACAAACTTTGTCCTAAGTCCTAGTGTTGAGTTTCCTTCTAACTCAGCTACAAACGGGGGTCCTTCATACTTCAATTCGCTTCTTAGTATTGTTCCTTATGATCTATTCTTGATTTTACTTGCTAACTATCTAACTTTGAATCTTCAAGTTCCGAAATATTACATCATTCCTCACTACATATTCTTTTATCAAACTCTCCAGTTTTATAGTTTGTGAGATTGCTTGTAGTTATGTTATCTGTCGATTCTTCTTTTGTACTTGTAGTTCTTTAGGTTTAGGGACAAAATCAAGTGGAATTCCTCTTGCGTTACGTTGATGTTACTTGAGTTTTACTAATATATCCATCATCCCATGAGAAATAAGATGTTGTCTCCATCTTGAGTTTAATGTGTTTGAGTTTGGATTTCTAATTTCCTTCGTGATCTAACATAACAAACAGAGCATGAAACTTCTTGATTTGCATCAACATCATGAACTCCTTTAACCATCTTTGTAGTGGTTGATTCTACCTCGCTGCAGTGTTGATTATTGTTGGTTATAGTATCTATGATCTCATTTGCTTCATTCATAGATTCTTCAGCAAATATTCATTTGCCAACACATTTACTAGTGTTTTGGATGATTGATTTAGGCCGTGGCAGAATTGTTCAATCACAATACAATTGAATGGGAAGTAATTTTCAAAACCTTCTACGATCAAATAAAATTTATAATAGAGGTATTTTTAAAAATAAAAAAATAAGGGAAACTATTTACATAAAATAGCAAAATTTTTAGATAGTTGTGATAGACGCTAAATGGAGTCTATCAAAGGTCTATCGGTGATAAAAATGATAGAAGTCTATTACTGATAGATGCTAATAGAAATCTATCAGTGTCTATCAATGTTTTTTTTCCTTTATAATATTGATTTAAGATATTAATATTGGTAGTATTAGGAGAAGGTCATCTTGAACTATAGGGAGCCTAAGGATAGTCTTGCGCAAGCCAATTCTCAAGTTAAAGTGATAATAGGGGAGAGGGTTGCAAAAAGGAAATAAAAGACTCAAAGATAAAGACATGAAGTAAAGGGATAGAAGCGTAATCTAACCAAACTATCTAGCCTAGACGAAAGAATATTAATATGATTCAACTTGATCACAGGAACTCACAATAAAACTAATTTGACAAGCATGCATACGATATATCGACTTACTCGGTCTAACCAACTCATTCAGAAAGCTAAATCTGGAAAAGTCGAGCAACTATTAACTAAGACTGAATGCTCTAATTAAACTAAATGTCATCCTACCAGGCACAATAGCGTTCCATGTAGCCTTAAACACTTGTATTATGCTTAAAGAGTATTATTACCGTGACAATTAATCAATTGGAAAGTTGAATTTAGTTAATCTATTTCTCTTTGTTGGAATACTTTGAATGTGATATATAGCGCTTCGAGTGACCAAGTGCGGAGGTCTATTCGTATTTGTCATATTTATGTTAATTACCATTTTGACCCTAGGATTTAGAGGAGTGTGTTATATAAACTCTCTAACCCTAGAAACGCTATTGTTCTGTAATTTGAACTATTCTCTTTAATAGTAAATTGTTCTCCCTCTGCTCGTGAACATAGTTAACACACGGTTGGTGAACCACATAAATCTATTTGTCGATTCTTTACTGATGCTTTTTTGCTTATTTTTATTTGCCTATTTCTTAACAATCTTTAATCCTAAATTGGTCATGCAAGTAGAAGTCTTGGAACAAAACCAATAAACATACACACATGAGTCCATTTTCACTACATAAGAATGACGGATTATACAATGATCTTTAGCATTTAGACATTATGCATTTATGACTTTAGTGTCAATCCATCCACGAACACCAGCTAAAGAATAAAAGCAAGGATTAAAGATGCAAGAAATCAAATAAATGAATTAAATTCCAATCCTTACAAATATACATCAAATTTTGTCTACTCATAATCCAGAAAACGAACATTAACAACTCGCCGGGGCGATATCATCAATACTTGTCATCATTCAACTTGATTACAAAGGGAAAATCAAAGAAAAAGCTAAAAAACTGAGAAGGTGGAAAGGAAAGTTGAGAATTGAGAATTGAGAATGGGAGCTAGAAGCCTGAAGGAGATTACCTAAAGTTGAAAAAGTGGCTTTTATAGCCAAAGCGACAGTGTCACACAATACTGCTTACAGCGTCGCGACGCTATGAGCGTTTTCCCTAGTGCCCCTCAACGTCGAGCGATACTGCCTTGTTTCTTCAACTCTAGAGTGTTTAGAGCACCTTCATAACGTTACACTTTCTCCTTGGAACTTTGCTTTGAGCATTATATGCACCATTGCAACCGTCCTCAACAAGGGACATTTTGGTAAATGTGGATGTAGATGGCCAAAAAGAGGTTAATAATTGAGTGTGTGTTAATAATTGAATACATTTTTTTATTTGACTATTTATCATTTTGGTATGTTTAAGGAGAGATTTTGAATTTAGAATATTTATTTTTTTTAGATTTTATGGGATTTTATGTTTTCCCTTAACATTTTGGTTTGTGAGAAAATAAGAGTATCTATATGAAAAAAAAAATGAGTATATCTATATAATTTATTTTAAACTTCATTCTTTCCCATCTTAAGAAAACTTCAAACAAATTGATCACCATATTAATGTTAGGAGTAATTATAAACTTTTTTTTTAATTTTAAAATTATTTTTGCAATGAAGTATTAACGGTTTGTATTCATATACTTACGGTGAAGGTATTTTTGAACTTTTTTTTTTAGTTAAGGATATTTTTGAAACTTTTGAAAAGTTCAAGAGTATTTTTTTAAACAAAACTTTAACGGTTTCCATCCAAAACTAATGGCAGGGGTATTTTTTTAATTTTTTTTAAAGTTTAAGGATATTTTTAAAACTTTTGAAAGTTCAGGAGTATTTTTGACACAAAGTGCACAGTTCACGGTATTTTTTTTTATATATAATTTAACCTAAAATTAAAAGAGACAATCTTAAAAAAAGTGAAAAATTAAAAAGCGTTTAGTTGCAAATTGGAAATTATATAATATATATTAAAACTAAAAGAGACAATCTAAGAAAAGTGAAACAAAAAAAAATATATATTTATATTAAATCTAAAAGAGACCATCTTAAAAAAGATTGGTTTAAATACTAATTTGGTCTTTGTACTTTTGATTTTTATTCATTTTAGTCCCTCTACTTTCAAAATGTTCATTTTGGTCCCTATACTTTCAACTTTGATTCATTTTGGTCCCTATAGTTTAAAAATGTATAGAAATATTTATTCCACGTAAAAGTGTTGTTATTAAGCTAGACCTTAATTTTAATTAGAATTATAAAGTACACATTAATAATTAACCTGAAAATTATCTTGTCATTCTTATCATATGTGGTTTACGATTACTTATATATTAGTTGACTCAACTATTATAGTGATTTAAGTAAGCTCTGACCAATAACTAATAGAATCATTCTTTTACAATCGTCCATTATTCGTTTTTTAGTGAGTAGATGGACCCAATTGGGACACTTTCTTCTTGTAATCTTTTCCATTATCTTTCAGCAATCAAATTTGATATAATCTTTTCGTTGATCAAATCATAAATTGACAAAACTCTTAACAAATTGCATTACTTACTCTCTCATTGTTGTATAAATATAACTTGCATCATAATATCTACAAAATCTTGATAAGATATTGAATCTTATTGCAATAATTAAGACATTGCCCTTTTTTTCCCTATTAAAGTCTCCTTGTTGAGTTTGCATTGGGAAATAATTTGACCCTTTTTGATACATAAGAGATTGCATTGTGAAAATGATTTGTGACGATGGAGGTGGAATGAAATGCGCACTATCTTTCAACATTTTTCTTAGTGAATTGACAGATTGATGGTTATCCCTCGATGGGATTTGATGCAAATTATTTTGCTTTTGTCATTGTCATTTAAAAATTCGAAGGTTACAAATTATCAAATGTGTCGATGATTGATAAAATTGTCAAAAGTCGTAAATCTGTTTGGTAGACAATCTAAATTCTGTTTTAGAATTTTGTGATATAAACAGTGAAAATTTTAAAAACATGTTCTGTTTTTTAGTATATCTAGATTTTGAATTTTGAATTTTTAAATGTAGAATTGTATCGAAAAAATATAAAAATGTTAATAAATATAGTATTTCAGGTGTATTATGTAATAATGTATTATAAATTATAAAGTTGTTTTTAAATATAGAAAAATGAGTCAAACTATTTACTAATATAGAAAATTTTTATTGTCTATCAATGATAGATCGTGACAGAATTCTATTTGAAAACTAATCCTATTTTTTATTGAAGCTCTTGTGTTTCATATGCGTTTTCGAGATTTCCTATCAAAGTCCTTAATTTGGGCAAGTTAAAAAAATGTTAAAAAGAACTTTGAGAGAACAAATTTAACTCTCATATTAGTCGTTCATCTGAGATGCATCTTATAGATTAGTTTTCATATCACGTTGATCAATATACTAATATGTTAAACAACGGGACAATTGCAAATATAGCAATCAGATTTAAATTATTGGTATATATAGCAACATTTTAAAAAATTGTAAATATAACAAAATCTATAAGTGATAGACTTCAATCGCTGATAGACTTTTAAAATGTTACTTTTCGCTTGTTTATTATCCCTAAAATTGCTACTCACAATTACCCTTAAACAATGTAGTGTAATTTAATTTGATGATATATATTTACAATTCTGTGGGACTTGATACTCATTTGCACACCTTTGTTTTATCTTGTTTATGTGCATCTTGACTTATTGATTAATTACTAAACTAAACATTGAACTTTGATTGGTTATAGACAGATTTCTAATATTAATGGTCATGAAATAGCCCTATAATTGTTGCTAAGACCAAATGAAAAAGATAAAAAGAACTTTGAAAGCAAAATTTCAAACTTTATGATAGACGTGTAGAAGATATATCTTGCTCAATTTAGTTGTCACGTCTCGTCCACACCGATATACTAATATGTTAGATAACAATTATAGGGATGTGTCCACACCGATATACTAATATGTTAGATAACAATTATAGGGATGTGTCACATGATAGTTCTTAGTTTCTATCTATGAAAGATATATCTTATTTAAATTAGGTTTATATACTACTGTGATCCCTATATTTTTAAAATGTTCATTTTAGTCCCTATACTTTCAAATTTGGTTTATTTTAATCCCTGTACTTTCAAAATGTTCATTTTAGTCCTTGAAATTTCAACTTTGGTTCATTTTGGTCCTTGAACTTTGAAAAAGTAACCATTTTGATATCTTAAAAATAAAGTAGAAATGAAAATGGAGAGACCAAAATGGTCACTTTTTTAAACTACAAGTACGAAAATGAACCAAAGTTGAAAGGTATAGAGACCAAAATGAACATTTTAAAAGTATAAGGACCAAAATGAACCAAAACTAAAAGTACAGGGACCAAAGTAGTATTTAAACTTTTAAATTATAAGTTTAGTCTCTGAACTTTAAAATTGATGTTTATTTGATCATTTCTAAATTTTTGAAAGTGTAGAATAAGCTTTTAAACTTTCAATTTTGTGTCTAATAAGTCTTTATACTTTAGTTTTTTATTTAATATGTCCCTTTCCAATTCAAAATTTTAAAAGGTTAATATTGCTTTATTAGATATAGCTTTTAATTTGATATCTAATGCAATCTTAAATTTTTAATTTTATATCTAGTAGAATCGTGAATTTTAAAAAACTCAAAAGTTCGAAAACTAAATTTGTAATTTTGTTAGCTCATATACCAAAATAGACAAAAATCTCAAAGTTTATGGACTAAATTTACAATTTAACTTCTTACCCTAATAAAGTAGTCATCATGGGCGTGTTCACCATGTATGCTAATATTAAATAATATTATGTGTTGGATTTTAAATTTTTGTTGACATGTCAATATTTTCATTGATATTTTCACAAATCCATATAGGTTCGACATCAACATGAGGAGTGAATCGACATTTCCATCATATCATAGAAAAATTAATGAAATATAATAAAAATATCAACAAAATATCACTAACGTATAATATTAATAAAAAAAAATATATCAATTTATACCTCAAACTTTATGGGTTGTATCAGTTTAAACCTTGAACTAATAATTGTATCAATTTGAACCCTGAACTTTTATCAGCTTCTTTATGTTTCATTTGTGAAAATCTCATGTGAAACTTATAATTTTATTAACTAATTAAACCCCTAAACTTTCATAAATTGGTCAATTTAGACTCTTAATCATAAATTCCTTTGAGAATCAATCCATGCATTTATTCTAATTGTTCATGTTGTAAAATCAACATTTGAAGAAGTCATATACACGTTTGAGAATCAATGCATTGATGATTTCAAACGTAATTGTGTAATGAAAAGTCTAAATTAAGTGGCTTGTAAAAATTTTGGAGTTGAATGGACTCAAATTATTGATTTCACGCGATATTGGTCAAACAAAATCTGGAAGAAAGTATAATTAATACACTTACGAAAGTTCATGATTAAAATTGATACAATTATTTGTTTAGGTTTTTAATTGATATGACCCAAAGTTTAGAAGTATAAATTGATATTGTTATGGGTGGATTCTAAGACCAATGACAAGAACATCAATCACAGAGAAAGAGAAGATTGAGAAGAACCAGACGGGCCTGGTCGGTCGGGCCCGAGGTCGAGGAGGGTGAAATAGCCCATGGGCTGTAAGCCTAACACGCAAGAACCATAAGAAGAGACCCAGGCTAACTGGGGAGAATACCTGATCGGGTCGGCCACAGGCTAAGCGGGGTCTGGGTGAACCAAGCCCAATGAGAAGGTCTCGAAATATAAGGAAAGGAATCCAAAGCTGAGGAGGAAAATGAAAAGGATTGACCACTATAAACAAGAGGAAAGAATGGGAGGAAAGGTAAGCTAACGACCTTGACTAAAACTTAGATTGAGTTCTCCAATATTCTTTCTGACTTAAGCATTAGAGTGTGTGTGTCTATACCACACTAGTGTGTAGTTCTTTGTTTTTCTTAGAGGAAAGGCCTCTTACCCTAAAAATACAAATTTACTGTTGAAGCCTCCATCAAAGTTAGGGTTACAAACCTAATCCAAAATCGGCATCAACGCATATTTACCCATAAAAAATAAACTAATTTTAGGAGTGTGAAACTAAATTTTTTATATTTATTATCTTTCTAGAATCATCGATCACATTGATATTCTATTGGTATATATCCATCGAAACATTTTTGTCGGCATCCATATTTAAAATATACATGTGACATTTTACATGTTGTTATCAAATGACCATGCGATGATTATTTTGTTTTCTAGATTTGAAATTGGCCAATACAAAAAGAATGGAATCTTTGGATAAGGGAGGAAAAAAGAATTTAATCTAAGAATGAGAGAGGTAGGCTACCATTAAACAAGCGGAAAACCCATCATTTTGCCGTTTAATTCCACCAAAGTTTTCCACAATCTTTTCCAATATTTATTGGATCATTTCAATCCAATCATTCATATTTTGACTTTTGGAAAAAAAAAATGAATATACAAAATGATGGTCTCTATTTATTTATTTTTTTTTACTTCTCGATTTGGTCATCCTATTTTTTTTTTTTTTTTAATAATTCTCAATTTATTTTATTTTTTCAATAGAAATAGAACAACGAGAAACTACTCAAAATAAGGGATATATGGAAGAAGATCAGACAAATTCTCCTCCATAGCTTTATGAACCAAAGGAATGAGTCAAAACATTGCAATCTCGATGGGAGTGAATAGAGGACACTTTCTCACATGATTGAACACAATAAATTTGACTTCATCCACAACAAAAACTACCTCATGAAATCAGAAGATTGATTTTTCAATTTTATTTGATTGTTCAACCTTTCGAGGGATTTCTAATGACTTTAAGTTATTTGTTATAACATGAACAACGAATTCAAATTAATCTTGAAAAAAAAAGAATTATTAAAATGTTTTTTTTTTTTTTTTTTTTTGCAAGGTTTCATTGAACTTGCTAATTTATTTAACTTTGTCATATTTTACTTCTCAATGAATCAATGGAGATTAAAAGCTTATACTAGAAAACATTTTTTCCTCTACTGTTCAAATACAAAAGTTAATTACGTTAATTTCAATTCTTTCTCATTTCGGACAATAAAAAAAAATTAAAATCTTCTTGTGAATTTTTTCGATTTCAAATAGAGGATTAATTTATAAAAAAATTAAGTTGTTTTCCAATATAGAAAAATAAGTCATTTACGAATATAGCAAAATATCATTGTGTATCATTGATAGATAGTGACATTTTGTTATATTTAAAAATTTAAATCTAGTAAAGTTATAAAAGATAGCTTTGATAGTCAAACAAAGCTCTACACAATATTTTCAAAGTTACACAAAATGCCTAAGATCTACAACAACTTCTAAAATCAATATTTAAAAAAAAAAATCCATAACTAACAACATAAAAAAAAGAGATTGTCCACAAATAGCTAAATTATCTTGCTTGTGACAGTGTTCTTGCATTCAACTCTTAACTAACTTCTAAGTTTCGTGTTTGTTATTATTACTAAAAGAATAAGATATGATCATGGAGTAGAATAACTACTTTGTTGAACAATTTTTTCAAAATGATTGGTTTCAGTTCTAATTTTGGTCCATATTATGTTTTTTTTAATCAAAATTTGAAAGTTATGGTTTGCAAGTTTTAAGTATAAAAACAAAATCTTTAAACATTAGGAACCATACCAGATAGGAATTAATTGAGTTTACTTTGTAAGACATGGTGTAATTGAAATTGATTGTACAGCCGCATGGGTTGATTTGATATCAAATTATTTTTTGTATATTTTTCTCTCTCTTTTTTCAGAAGCCGTGAAATATTGAACTAAAAATTTTATACCAACACACAATTACAACTTAACTTAAACTACAAACTCATTACTAATATATTAAAGGAACACTCACAGGTTAAGATCATGATGGCTTTGGAAGAGAAGTTTGGAGTATCCATTGGATAAAGTGGAGCCGAAGACATCTCTACCATTCAAAACGCCTCTGTCAATTTGATCGAGAAAGTCAAGGCATCCTCTGCAAGTTAAACCAAACAGCAACATATCTTTTCATGCCTTCAAATTTCAATAATTTTGCATCAGATCAATTGTTATGGTTTGTTCATCTTTAATGCAAGTAAGTTGTTTGTGGTTCAAAACTGATTCAAAGTGACATGAAAACCAAAGAAATAAGAGTTGCAATCTAAATGAAATAGTACTAAAAAAATATAAAAAAAAAAATTAAAAAAATTAAAAAAAAAAAAACCTTGAAAACATTACCACAAATGGTGATGGAATTTTGAGAGGAAGCGGCACCAGCTGCCGGAGAAACAGAAAGGGATAAAAGAAATGGAAATTAAAGTTTTCATAAAAATAAATAACTGCTAGGGCAAAATGGTAAATCTGCAATTTTCATTAATTTTTTGAAAATTGAACCCGACGAATCAAACACGCAACCTTCTGATCTGGAGTCAGACACACTACCATTGCGCCACGGATCCCTAAATGTTAATAAATTTAGAAATATGGTTAATATAGCTTTATTTCATGTAATTTCCGCAAATAGTTTCTAGGTTTTAAACTTATTGTAGTTCCTGAAGATTTAGCTAAAAAAGTATTTTCAAGAATTATTATATTTAATTATTACAAATTTTAATATTATTTTGTGTTTCTATTTCTTTTCCTTTCTTTGGATTTTTAGTGTGTAATAATTATATGGTGATTCAATCATTAACAAAATTCGTTTGGAAATAAAGTTTGAAATTAACAACATCAATGCAAATCTGCAAAAGAATAATAAATTTCAGGGGTTTCGTTTGCATGGAAAAGATAATATATTGGTCAAAATTAAAATTCTTTATTAAAAAAATTGAAACTAAGATGATAATTAAAACATCTCGTTAAATTAAAAAGAATATATGTAAGAAAGGATTATTATGAAATTTTATACTAAAATAAAAAATAATATTTTAATTTAAATTAAAAGGATAAACAAATCATCTAAATCAAAATTAAAAAAAAAAATTAACTATCCCGAAGTTAAAAAAAAGTTTATATTTTAGTTTAAATCAAACTTTAAATTTTATAAAAGATTTTAGTTTAAATAAAGTTTGAATTTAAGATGATAATTAAATCATCCAAATCAAAATATTAAAAAAAATTAATTAAGAGAAGATTATCACTAAGTTTTTTTTAAAAAGAAAAAAAAACGAAATTTGGTTTAAAATTAATATGGTGATCAAATCTCCAAATCAAAGTAACAAACAGTTTTTTTAAATAAAAAAAACTAAGAGCGTATTATCACGAAATTGAAAAAAAAAATTACTATTTTCATTTAAATTAAAGTTTAAATTAAGAAGATGATCAAAACATTCAAATCAAAGTAAAATAATAATAATAATAATTTTTTTTTGAATACACGAGGTTTCCGGAGAAACGTGTTTCGTGAAGTTGAACTTGAGTTTATGTGATTTGATGCAATGTGGTTCGATCTCTAGTACTTGATCCTTTAATTCTCTCTCAATTGAATGCGTACAGTTGATTGATGGAAGTAGAGCACATGGTGTTCTAAGTGTGATTTAGCTTCAAAAGTTAGGGAGTTTTCTAATGGGCTGACCAAATAAATAACAAAATCTAAAGTATAGTTTGTAAAAATAGCAAATTATTTTTATAATGTATAAACAATGTTCAGTTATTCAATAAAATAAAGAGTTATTTTATTTAATTTAGTCATGTGTAACTCAATCCAATAAACTAAGATCAAAGGTTATTTTATGTAACTTGAACAGTACATGGTAGCTAGACATACAAGTGGATCGTGTTCAAGTAATAACCTAAAAGGTCTGCAAAGTGCAGTATATGGATAAGGTTGAGTGTCTTATCCTTGTGACACTGCGGATACGACCACTAATTTTTAAATGTTGTGAGAGTTGTAAGTGTTACAAATGATTTTATCCAAATTGATCATGTGGAGAAATGCGAGTGGGAGTATCCTATACAAAGAGTTTGTATAAGGCCCGACCGCGAAATGATTAATCTCTCTTAAGAACACCGTTGACTGAAGAGATTAACATTTCATAGGATAACCGTATAACTCGATCTCAATCCTGAGTGAGTTATGGACTCTTGTCTATGATAACAGTTCTTTAATTTGTATGGGTGAAAATGGCCCGTGTTGCAAACTCAATAAGCCTACCATCTAGGGGACTTGCTCAAGTAGGGAGCTGGGAACATAACTTGGCAACATGAAATTTACTTCTTCCTGTCTTTAAGGTAAGTAGATGAATTTCTCCCTTAAGGGATGATTCTGGGTCTTGAACAATGAGGTCTCACTCTCTCATTGGCCCAAGAAAGATTTAGTTTATAGTTGGACTATAAACTGATTGTTCATTAAATGGATCAGTGGTACTTAAGGAGTAAGAGATAATTGTAGGGGTAAAATGGTAATTTGACTTAGCTATAATTACGAGCAATTCGTGAAAGGTCGACTTATTGATAACAGTGTTCTTGCATAGACACAAAAATATCTCTACAGTGTGAAGAGTGCAATTGTGGGTCTTTAATGAAGTGACCCAGAGTTGATGATTGTTGATTAACTTAATTAAAGAGTTTCATTAATTAATTTCGTATCATTGGAGCTTCTAATCTATAGGTCCATTAGGTCCCCCTGCTAGTTCAATAAGGGTAAAACAAAAATTAATTAGTTTTTGATAAATTTGAATTGTTCAAATTAAATAAGAGAAAGTGCATTAATTGTATTAGATACAATTAATATAATGTATAAGGTTATATTATAATATAAAGTTAATTTTGAATTAGATTCAAAATTAACCTTTATAATATGAGAGTATTTGTAACGACCCGACTTTCTAAGAATCGCTACTTCATGCATGCACACATTTCAAAACGACTCCGTTAACATATTTGACTAAAATAAAAGGGTTTTATCAAACAAATAATTTCATTAAATTTAAGTAGCTGAAATTCCTGACTCGGGGTACCCCAAAACATAGTTAACGAATAAAAAGAATGAAAGAAATAATTTCTCACGAAACTAGCTGGACAACTTATTTAAATGAAAAAAAAAAGAATATATCATGAACAATGAAATGCGGAAGCTCTCTCGTGTCCCTATTTGGCCCGGTCATGGATTCTGTCTGTCGCCCGCCGGCCCATGCTTGCCTTTTCCTGCAATCATGAAATTGTAACTGCATGAGTATAAAACTTAGTAAGTAACCCCACTACTGGGATTTCTAGATCTGTAAGCCAACTGCCCCATCACTATGCCTAGCGGCCTGATGGCACGCCGTCAGTACTGTGGTGTGAGCCTGATGAACCACACCAATGAACATGGAGGTGAACCCGTCGGTCCACACATGCCTAGTGGCCTGATGGCACACCGTCAAAACTGGATGTGAACCTGATGATCCACATAATACATAATAATAGAGCATGGGACAACGGGCAGTGGCATGGAGTACAGTCATACAGAGCAGACACTACTGGTACATGATAATTTCTCAACAGTAGACCAATCATGAATATAGCCAAATAATCAGATAAATAAAATACTAACAGGTCTGATAAATAAAATACTAAAGCCAATTAAGTCATGAAAGGTCATTTGCTAACCATACTGTACTATGGCTGCCAGCAGTAAAATCACTTACCTCAATAATCTGAATTCAGTAACAACCACGTGAGAGCCTTCCCAAACTCCAGTCCTAGTATCAAAAGATCCAAATTATACAGTAGAATAGAAATTTCTCCCAAGCAACATTAAATTTCAACAACTCAGTACCCACCTCGCCTCGAGCTGCAACCCAAACCAACAACGCTTAAACCCCCCTTTTTTTTCCTTCAGTCTCCCACCTAAAAAGTGTGAACTACATCAGGCTTAAATTAAACCTCACTGGGTATTTATATATATTTTTGACAAAGGCCCAAACAAAAGAAATCTTACCCTGAACCTACCACAACTGTTTGGACTTCGCAGAGCCGAGGCAGTGCAAACGGCCAGATCCAAATGGCGGCAGCTGGCGCGACGAAACGGGCGGCAGTTGGACAGCGGCGGCGCGCAGGACGACGGCGACTACGCGCAGCGGCGGCGCGCAGGACGACGGCGACTACGCGCAGCGGCGGCGATCTGACGCGCGGCGGCGGCTGGGCGGGCGCACGGCGAGGCTACAAGCAGCGGCAGCGGTCTTTGATCCGAGCAGCTGGCGCGGTTGCTGCAGGCGCAGCGGCTGGAGCTGATCGTGAGGTGCGACGGCTGGCCGGAAGGCAGAAGTCTGACGTGGACTAGCGGAGCGGCTGAGATGATCGGCGGTGAGCGGCGCGGGCTGGGCGACGCGATCGGTCGTGAGGCGCAGGCGGCGGCAGTGAACCCACGCGAAGAAGGAGAAAACGATACAGCCGAGGATTTTTTTTCCTTTTGTCGCACGCATACCGAGGCAATTATATAATTATAATATATATTAATATTATATATAATAATAACTAAATTATCAAATAATTATATATTATACCATATCTTATCATATTAATTAATTTATTAACGATGAAAAATTCAGGGCGTTACAGTATTAATGTTTCAATAAGATTCAAATATTAAAATAATATGAATAAAATTCATATTGTAAGAGAATTAAATGTTAATTGTATATGATACAATTAATATAACGTACATAGATACATTATATTATAAAGTTAATTTGAATTTGATTCAAAATTAAACTATATAGTATGAGTAATTAATTATGAGAGGGAAATATATTTGAATATGATTTTAATGTTATATTAATTAATTAGATTAATTAATATTTATTTATTTAAAATTAAATTAAATTTTTGTTAAATTTTAACTCCCATGGTTAGGGGAGTTAAAGGTTGAGTTAAAGGAAAATTATAAGTAATAATTTCCCTCTCTCTAATTAACACTAAAACGTGTTTTTTTGGAAAAAGAGAGTGATTGATCAATATCTCACTCTCACCCTCTCAAGAAAGAAGAAAAAGTTTTTCATCTCAACTCTCAAGACACACAAAAAAGAGAAAATAGTTTCTCTATAATTTTTTCTTCTTCCCTTATTGTTTCCAAAAATAGTTCCCACAAACACAATTCTTGTCGCATAATAGTGGAGAAGTCCTTATGGTAGCGTCCAAGTTAGTTGACAAATCAAGGGACTTGCTGTGGAAAGGAATTGAAGAGGTTGTCTTCAAAGGTATCTTTTTTTTCCTATAAAATCCTTTTCAAAAGCATGTTGTAATTTATGAAGTTTATTCTTGTTTTCTTTGTTTTTTTATGGTTTTTTAAATCGAATTACAATGGCGCTGACATTCATACGCTTCTACATTGGGATTCAATCCCTTCACCTTGGAGAAATATCAATTTTTTGTTTTCTTCATCCACACATAGATCTTTGTTCTAGAAAATAAAAACAATTCTTTTATGTGTCTCGAACTTGATAGTCATTCCTTCCGCTTATTGTCTCTTTTAAAAGTCATGTCATTCCCTCCATTCATAGGTTTGTAGGATAGTTAGGCCAAATCAAATAATAATGCTATAAATTACTTTTATTAGCCATTCAAATAGTTTATGAGGCCATTTTATCCCATCAAGCTAGTCTCATTTTTCCTTCTATTCATGTGTGGTTAAGCTTATCTATCGAAGTAGCATTACAACGATAAAGGAATTGCATTGATCATATCAAAATGAGGACACCTAAAAAAAAAAAAAAAAAAAATCAAGCAAGAAAAAAATTGATGTTCTCTTTCCTCAAACAAAGATAACTATATTTTCCTTGATTTTAATGTCATTGGCAGTCTATAGGGGAGTTAGAAGCTAAGCAAGATTATATTTTTCTATAGAAAAATACAAAAAAAAAAAAAAAAAAAAAAAAAAAAAATCTTTCTTTTATACCATTTTTTTTCTTCCAAAACACGACTTTACAAATCATTGCATAAATATTGGAGCAATAATTAATTTTACTAAATAGCATAAATTTAAAAAATTTTAAATGTGAATTTTCCATTTTCTTCAAATATGGCATGAATGTTACTTTTCTTACTATGTTTTTACCTAGATTATGTTACTTTTGTAAAATTTATTTACTTTTTGACATTTTTTTTTGTAAAATTTTAAACTTTTTTCTATTAGCGAAATACATATTTATTTCATGCCATTTTTATAAAAGGCCTCTACATAGATCTTTAACTTCAAGCGAATCAACTTATATTTGGAGGTAAAATATGCTTAGAAATAATATCACAACTTAGTCAGTAAGATATCTATTACTATTTCAAATGTTGATGATTCGATTATTCGATGTGTCATTTTTACACTACAAATAGATAGAATAAAATGTGAAATATAGTTGGAAATAACCAATATCAAAGCTTAGTCAATAAGATACCTATCTAAATGTTGATGATTCGATCATTCTCTATGTAATTGTTGTAGTAAAAATAAAAATGTTAAATTACAAATTTGGTCCATGAACTTTGAGGTTTGTGTCTATTTGGTTTCTAAATTTTTAAAACTACAAATTTAGTCTTTAAGCTTTTAAATATTTTAAAATTCACAAATCTACGTACTATATACAAAATTGAAAGCCTAGAGTTTCATTAGACATAAAATTCAAATTTATATATAATAACTAAATGAATTGGTCAAATGATCTATTAGACACAAATTGAAAGTATAAGGACCCATTAGACATTTTTAAAAGTTAATGGATTAAATGGTCATAAACCTCAAAGTTCATAGAATAAACTTATAATTTAACCAGACATAAAATAATACCAAACTTTTGGTTAAATTACAAGTTTAACCCTTAAACTTTTAAGTTTGTGTCTGCTTAGTCCTTAAACTTTTAAATGTGTTTAATAAATTTTTGAACTTTCAAATTTATGTCTGATAAGTCTCTAAATTTGAAATTTTATGTCTAACAAGCCAATGAACTTTTAACTATGTATTTAACATGCCACTTAGTATATTCTATTTTTAAACAAATTAAAATTGATACTTAATCTATTTGATAAAAATCAAAATCAATGTCTAATAATTGCCTAAAATTTATATAAGTGATGTGAAATGGGTCAATGACCTATTAGATACAAAATCAAGAACTTTAGGAATTAATTTGATATGAAATTGAAAGTTGAAATATTTGTTAGACAATTTTTGAAGTTAGAAATTTAGACATAAAATTGAAAGTATAAAAATTTATTAGACAATTTTTGAAATGCAGGGACACAAACATAAAGGATCAAAGACTAAACTTGTAATTTATATAATAATTTTAATAATCTAATTTAACCATTAGTGTAATCTTCATATTTAGAAATAGGTTTAAATACTACGTTGGTCTCTATGCTTTTGGTTTTTATTCATTTTGATCCTTATACTTTCAAATTGTTCATTTTTGTCCCTAACTTTCAACTTTGGTTCATTTTGGTCCCTATACTTTAGAAATATTCATTTTAGTCCTTGTACTTTTAACTTTGGTTCATTTTGGTCCTTATACTTTTAAAAAGTTGTCATTTTGGTCCATCTATTTTCATTTTTAAAAGGATAAAAGTGGTCACTTTTTTGAAAGTTTAAGGACCAAAATAAGCCGAAGTTGAAAGTACAATGACCAAATGAACATTTTTAAAGTGTAGGGACCAAAATAAACATTTTAAAAGTAAAAGAACCAAAATGAACAAAAATAAAAAAATATAAAGACCAAAATAGTATTTAAACCTTAAAAATAAAATATGTTAAAACGTAGAAACTATACTCCAAATTTTTCCGAATTAAAATATATTTACATTTCGAAAAATAAATTAAAAACAATACTATATAAAATTAATTTTGTGAGTGATACAATATCCTTGGATCCGTGGCGCAATGGTAGCGCGTCTGACTCCAGATCAGAAGGTTGCGTGTTCGATTCACGTTGGGTTCATTTATTTAAAATTATTTTTGGTAAAATTACATTTTTGCCCTCGTAGTTTAATTTTTTATTTTTAAAAACTCTAATTTCCCTTTTTTTTCTCCTTTCTGTTTCTCCGGGAGCCGGTCGCCGGCTCCACCACCGAACTAGGCCGCCCCTTTCATCTGACTCCATGAGTTAAAAATATACTCATGTTTCGTAATATTTTTTCAAGGGGTTCTCTCAATTTGGTTCTCATCCTTTAAAATTTTGAATTTTATTATAAAAATTCTCAAGTTTTTTTAGGAAAAGGAACAGACATGTTTATCTATCTGACAATACTAATCAAATATTAATTTAATGACTTATTAATTTCTTGTGTTAATAAATTTTAACTTCTTTTTTTGTTGGAAGAATTTAATTCAGAATTGATTATACATTATTAATTATTCTGGAATGGAGAATTCAAAAAAAAGATTTAAAACCATATTCTAGAAGAATCTTAACTGCTTTAGATGTTTGATAACATAGATTATTTCTTAATTTTTTTAAAATTACTTTTCAGTTATATTTTTTCTTACCTTCAAAACCACCAATAGGTGTGTACATCGGTTGGTTGACGTCAAAACTCGTCAGTTTAGTTTGAATTTTAATAAAATAAACAAAAAGTGAGATATTAGGAGGATGAGAAGAGATTTTTATACAAATGACCTCTTCAGGAGTGTCTTTATGATTACTGACTCACCTCTCACAAATGTATAAAGTCTAACCTTCTGCCTACCACATTTTTACTACCTATCAAACCATACATTTTTATCACAATTTGTTAGGATTTTCCATAAATATAGGTGAAACGCAGTCATTATAACGTATCGCTCGGTTAAAGTGTTTCATTTTTATTCCCAAATGTTCAATTCCAAATTTTTTGAAGGAAAAGTGTTTCACATACTATTTAGGTTTGATGACGATGAGAAACAACTCTCCCATTTTGTTTATGGGTGTGTGACATACTTATAAAAATAAAGAAATTGAGGATCAATGTATTCATAATTATCATTGAAAATTTTCAAATTCCACGAAACATTAGGAAGCAAAACATTTTTGTTCTTTGAAGGAAAACATTTTACGAAGTTAATGAAGGGGTACTGTTATCCATCTTTTTTCGTTATTTATTTATTTAAGAAATTTATTTTCACCCCTAAATTGTGTTTTGAGGAAGTTTTGAAGTAAAAAGTTTTGTCTTGAAAATGTTATTCCATTAGAAGAAAAAAAAAACAAATAAAATATTTGAGATGAGATTTGAATTTGAATGAAAAGTAGTTGATAAATAAATTGCACAATGTGTTCCACAACCTAATTAGTCCTTTGTTCATTCCTAAAGTGAGAAACAAGTAAAATTTTGCAATGAAGTGAAATCATTCAACAAAAATAAAAAACAAATACTTACCTCAAATAAACATTGTTCTAAGGTTGTGAAAATTTTTGCTTAAAACGATAATCGAAACAGCAAAATGGATATTGATCGATTGGTGGTGACGATTTTGTCGTTGTAGGTTTGCTTTTTATAGAAAATATTTTTTTTAGGGAATAAAGAGATATGGTGAGAGGATTAGAAATTTAAGGAAATATCACATAGGAATTGATTTAATTCTTTTAATTTGAATTTTGTAATTCTTTCTTTTAAATTTTATCTCTTCCTTTTCCTGATTACTTTTAAGTCAATCTATTTAATTAATTTTTTAATTTGTACTTTTTAAAAATCTTAGTAACTCATTTAATTTCGTCTGATCATGAAAAAACCAGTAATGTGCATTTTCTTTTTCTTCGTGATTTCTTAGATTATGTGATTTGTTTTACTTCATTTTTGTTCCTTTAATTTATTTGTATCTAATTGCAATGGACTTATATTTCTTTAATTTTTTTATTTAATTGCAACTTATTTAGATACGATGACTCGCGTAATAAAATTCATTTAATTTATAGATACATATCTTCAACCATATTTATTTTAGCTAATTTTTTAAATACATTTAACCTAATGAAGATAGAAAAAAGTTGGTCTAAACGAGAAAGGAGAAAAAATGGAAAAGATAGAGAGAGGAGTTGAGAAAATTAGAAAAATATAAATGCGAAAATTAGAATTATGAGGTTTTTCAAAAAGAAAAATATGTTTAATGTTTTATTTAAAAATTATAAATGAAGTATCTATTTTACCTTCTTTTAAAAAAATATCTACTTTACATTTTAAATATAAAACAATATCAAAATTGTTGTAAATTTGTTTGAAAATGACAAGATTTCTTTTTCTTTTGAAAAAAAAAAAAAAATTTGGGTGTGATTTTAATATAATAAACTACCAAAATCTATTTTTTAAAAAAAACCAACAAAATCTTTAAAACAAAAATGATAATAATGATAATAATTTGCCCAATAATCATTTTTTTTAACGCCCAATAGTCATCCTTATAGATTGAATAAATATATCCTAATATGTTAGAGTAATTGTTGCCATTTGATTTTAAAAAATTTAAAAGTTAACAAACTATGATAAAATTTAAGAATTAGGATTTCATTAATAGCAACATATAATATAGATGTAAATAATTTTAAATAATTAATATCTTTAAACTAAATAATTATAAAAATGGATTTTTTTAGTCAAATTTGTGGTCAATAAAAAAAAACTTTCCAAAGATAAATTGACATGATTCACAATGAAAAAAAAAATATTAAATTTTTAACCTTCACTACAAAATTCATAAACGCGTGCATCGCACGTAATTCCTTACTAGTTTCTATAAAACCAGCAACATGTTTTTATAAAATCTATTTTGAATAGGCTGCAAGACAAATTTTTTTTTTGGGAAATTGGACAAGATAGCATTTCATTTAGATATTTAGCAAAAATCGGGAATAATAAAATTTATGGCCAAACATGTGCAAGTCATGTGGTTGACTTTTTCATAATACCTATTTTGCCCTTAGTTGATTTTTATGTCTGAACCATTAAATATAGTGTAAGTAAGGAGCTAGATTAAGAACTGAGATATAAATACAATGTAAGTGAAGAACTTGATTGATAGTTGAATTAATCAGATTATAATCTAATATATTCGATTTTAAAACTGAATCTGAGCGTCATTCCGTGAATTTCGCCCTCTTTTTGAATTTGAATCAATTTTTAATATTCAAACTAGATTTTGATAATTATTTTAGCAAATGTTTCAAAATAAACAAATGTATTCATTATTTTTCTTCCCGTATTTTTAATTTAATTTATCTTTATTATCAAATTTCTTCTTCATTTTATCTCAAATTATATTATTATATTATTATACAATTGTTAATGTTTTAAAATACTTTTTTTATTATTTAACCTTTCATTGTCTAAAAAACATGTGTTTGTTACTAACGCATAAGTAAGATTGAATTTATTTGTTTTTTTTTCTTAATTTCAATTTTTTCGTCCTCATCTCTAGAAATTACCAAACGATTCTATCCATCGATCCATTAATTTTCCTCTTTCGTCTTCATTTGTTCTTGTATGACCATTCAACCTTCTTTTGCTTCATTATTATAATCAGATTTCTTCGTTTTTCAGCAAAAGAAGATAAAATCATGTTCATTGTGTTGGGAAAAACCTTCCACTTCTACCGTAGGAATAAGCAGAAAAATAACAAAAAAATTAAAAGAAAGTAGTAAAACTGGAAACATAATAATTAACGTAGAAAACTCTCAATTCGGAGAAAAATCACGGACCAGGAAAAATCCACTATGTGAAAAATTGTTACAATCACACAGAATAAAACTCTCTCCCGATCCCAATTACAAGAGCACTCTCTCAAAACTTTTATACTACTCGCACCCTTTTCCACTCTCAGATTAGAGAATACATAAAAGGGAATTTAACTAGAGTTAGCACACTAAGCTTAAAGTGTTTCTAAACGAGATGACTTGAAACTAAGGTATAGACTCCTTTTATAGGCTTGGAGTTCATCCACATTTTTCAATTTAATCGATGTAGGACAACTGTACTTCTAATATTTTGCCAAAAACTCAACACATTGGAGAGAATCGAAGTTAGAACCTACAATAAATTGAAATTTTCGCAGTTGTGGTGGACGCCGAAGAATCGGAGTTATGGTTTCTGTGGGGTGGTTGACTAGGTCTCTTATGTGTCTATGAATCTTGCAAGTACACTATATTTGAATGATAATTAAGCAGAAATAAATCCTTTTCCCCAACCTTCTAAGCACATTATTATCAAATTTAGGTTATCTAACTTTTTTTTGATTTGTTTAACTTTTTGTTACCGGATTTAGCTTATCTAAATCCTTTTTCATTAGTTTGTACATCTTATTATCAACTTCAAAATATAATATGAAGTTAAACGTATTTTCAACTTGCCTTTGATGGGCTTTGGAAATTAACTAATATACATTTACACATACAGTGTAATTGTAACATAAAATTATGAGATTAATTAATCTACTTTTACACATACAGTGTAATTGTAATATGAAGTTATGCAATTTTAACTTTCATTTTTTGTGTTTCCTAATTTAAATTAGAGATTCTCTCTAATTTTTATCTAACAATATCTATTTTGATCTTTTTTTATCAGATTATGTCCTATCTTATTCTTTTTTTATTTGTTTATACATTTTGTTATCATATTATTATTATTATTTTTTTTTTTTTTTGCTTATATTATTACTATTTATATAGTTTATATTTTTTAAAATGTAATCTAATTATATAACAATCATTGGTATATAAACTATATTTTATATACCTATTTATTATTTTGATAAGATTTATTTTGCATTGTATCCTAAAGAAGAAAAAAAACATAACTCTCATTTCCAAAGTTCCAATATATTTATAAATTGTTTTGTCAAAAATTTAGAAAAAAAAAAAAAATCTATGCACTACCCTCTTTACATATTAATATATTTTTTAAAAAAAATCTATTTTGTCTCCCTCCCATCCCACCTTTTCTTTCTCTCTTTTCTATTTTCCATTTGCAACAAGCATGTAGTCATAGCATCTCCACAACTTCTCCTTTAAAATATATGTTGGCACACCCTCCTCGCCACAATCGCATCTTGGCCCACCTCCTTTAGAACCTCCAATTCTTTCTTCTCTCACCATCACCCTCTATGTTACTTTTCGGCTTGCATGATTGTCAAATTTTCTTTTGTTCATCACCGACGGGTTCTTTTGAGAAGCTGCATGCCACCACTTATGACCATTCTGCTGCAAGTACACCATCGTGGTACTCCACTAGAGAAGTCGCCACCAATTGATTGTCAGTGAGGACCATACTGGCTTCCATCTTATGAAGTTTATGTTCCCAGCTCCCCATTTAATCAATTCCCCAAAATGGTAGGCTTATTGAGTCGGCAACTCGAGCCACTCTCACCCGTGCAAATCAAAGGACGGACCTCACAGACAGGAGTTCATAAGTCACTCAGGATTAAGATCGAGTCGCACATGATCATCCTATGAAACATTAATCTCATCATTAACGGATTTACAAAGAGAGATTAAATATTTCGCGGTCCGGTCTTATACAAACTCTTTGTATAGGATAGCCTCACTCACATGTCTCCACATGAATGGTTTGGATCAAACCATTTGTAACTATTACAAAGTGGGTCGTATTCCTAGTGTTACGAGGATAAGGCACCCAACCTTATCCATATACTATAGACCTTTAGGTTATTTCTTGAACATGATCCACCCGTATGTCAACTACATACTTGTTCAAGACTTCATATAATAACCTCGAATTTTTATGGTTAATGGATAAATTAATATTGCATAATTAATAATTAAATTAATCAACTAATAAATTACGAGGCTTTAGGGCACAAATTCCAACAGTTACATACTTCTTATGTTTAAATTTGAAATTTAAGAAACACTAATCTACTTCACAAACAGTTGATTTTTCTAAAAGTACAGTTGTCCGCAATTATTTTAAAAGCTACAACAATTTCAGAGGGAGTCTAAGCTTTTAATCTTGATTGATTAATATAGAATCAAATTATGAAAATGTTGAATAAATAAATAAGTAAGTTCAATCAAACCTTGCAAAATAGTCCATTTTAGAATTTCTTTTTGTTTTTTGTATTTTTCATGTTATATCAAATAACTTCCATTTATTTTAATTCCCTCAAAATCATTGAACAACCACATAGACTATAGAAGAGTAAAATTGAGAATTAAAAAAATACAAAAAATACAAAAGATAGAGACCACCATTTTATCAAAAGTCTAAATATGAATGATTGGATTGAAATGATCCAATAAATGTTGGAAAGAACTGTGGAAAAATTTGATGGATTTTCAGGTTGTTTAATGGTAGTAGCCTTCCTCACATTCTTGGAAATAATTCCCTCTCTTCATTATCCAAATATTCCATTTTGTATTGGCCAATTCCAAATCTCAAAATAAAACATTCATCCCATAGACATTTGATAAAAGTATAAAAAAAATGTCACACCTATATTTTAAATATGGATGTCGACAAAAATCACGTTTAATTTCTTTTACACGGTCCTCTACATAAATAGAAAATAAGGTTCAAAATCTATTTTACTTGTGCCTTTTCAATATCTAAAATTGTTTGGTCTTTTACAAACACAACATCTCGACTTTTATGAACTTTTTCTGTACTGGATCATACAGTCTATTGTTAGCTTTAGGGCTTCAATCAAACCAAGTATCCTTAGGTCGCCTAAAAGTTGGGAAGTCAAAGTGACGGTAATTCAAGAAGCTAAAGATCTGTTAAAATTTCCATTGGAGGAAGCTCGTTGGATCTCTCATGACACAATGAGATCATAATGGAGGAAATATAAAAGATGACGTCAAAAAGAAAGAGTTTGACATTTGAGTCTATTTTCAATTCAGATAATTCTGGAAGTGAAGATGAATTTAATGATGAAGAAATTGTCTACTTGACCAAAAAGTTCAAGAAGCACCGTGAATGATGCATGACTTTTTCAAATAAAATAATACAAAGAAATAACATTACTTTGAAATGCTCTTTAAAAAATTCATAGAATTTGTTTAAGAAAAATGAAAAATATAGTGTAAAATATGTACAATTGAGAAAATTTAATACAAGGAGAACATGACTTTGAAATACTCTTTTAAAAGTCAAAAGAATTTTTTCTTTTTTAAGAAAATGAAAAAGATAGTGCAAAATATGTACAATTGAGGGATGTGTGAATTTTTTAAATAAATTATTACAAAGGCAGAGCATTACTTTGAAATGTTTTTTTAAAGTAATTAAAGAAAATAAAAATAGAAAATAGATGAAAAAAAAAAAGAAATATTTTATTTTATTTTATTTTATTTAAAGAAAGAGAAGGAAATGAAACTTATTTTTTGTTTATTTTTATTAAAAGTTTGTGAATTTTAAATAAGAAAAAGACACAAAATTACACAAAATAAAATATGATGAAATAAAATTTCGGACAAATTTATGAGTCTATTTTGAACAATTGATTAGATGAAGATTCGATTTCTAAATTTATTACCAAACACATCATGAAAAAAGAAAATATAGCTTAATTTTCATTGAAACTCTCCTTTCCAAATCAATCATGATTAAAAGCTTATATTAGTTTTTTAAAAAAAATTCTCCTACTATCCAAATACAAAAGTTTTATTACATTCATTTCAAAGACTTTTTTTTTTTTAATTTTCTTGATTCCAACAATTAATGTATAAAAATTTCTCAATTAAGGTAAAAAAAATGTTGCTAAAATTTATTAACAAAAATTGACAAGTCATTAAATTAATATTTAATTATCACTTGAATTCTACTTGATATCTAAAATTAAACCCACCTATTAACAAAATCTAACTCACCAATTACCAAAATTCAAATTTTTATCAAGTGGCATAGCATAGGTTTATAGGTCTAAAAATGTGTTAATAAACCCAAATAGAAATATTAATTTATACCTCTAAACTTTGAGTTGTATCAATTAAAATTCTAAACATATTTTTGTATCAATTTAAACCTTGAACTTTCGTTAGTGTACCAATTTACACTCTTCTCCAGATTTCATTCGACCAATATCATGTGAAGCTTAAAATTTGAGCTATCTAAACTCCTAAATTTTCATAAGCCCATCAATTTTAGAACCTTCATCATGATTACCTTTGAAAATCATTCATGCTTTAATTTTCAAACATGTGTATATTTCTTTAAATGTCGGTTTTACAAAATAGGCTATTAGAGTAAAAGTATGAATAATCCTCAAATGAAATTCTAAATAATAGTCTAAATTAAATAATTTATGAAAGTTTAAGGATTTAATTGGTACAATTAGAAGAAGAAAAATTTTCCAAACAAAATTCGATGGAGGGTGTAAATTGATACACTTATAAAAATTCAAAGTTTATTGATACAACCTTAAATTTTAAGGGTATAAATTGATATTTTTCCTAAACCTAACAAGCATAATTTAGAAGGTTAATGTCGACAGAAATGTCAAGGTCATAATTTTGTAGAAATGCCAAATGAAAGTATTGATAAAAATAAACATTTTATGATTTTTAAACAATTTAACATGTTTATTATTTATGTTGGTGACATTTTGTTGCTTCTTTTTTATATTTTGTAGACTTTTCAACGAAATAATTTAAATGTCAATTCACCCTTTATATCGATGTCAGAATTATGAAAATGTAGAAATTTCGATTGAAATATTGATATGTTGACGAAAATTTAATGTTGTTAGTTTTCTATGTTCTTAAAAGGAGGAGGAGGAAGAAGAAAAATGGAAAATTAATAATAAAATGGAAAATTTTAAAGGATGAGGACCCAATTGGGAGAAAACCCTTAAAAAAGATTAGGAAACATTGAGTATATTTTTAGCCATAGAAAACAAAAACCCACAACTTTCTTCTTCTAAAGTGGAACGATTGAGTCAGAAGAGATAACGGAATTTCGAGAGCGGCGGCGGAGTTGAGTGGTGGAGCTGGCGACCAGCCGCCGGAGAAACCAAAAGGAGACAAAAGAAATGGAAATCAGAGTTTTGAAAAGAAAAAATAAATTGCTGAGGACTGAACGAGGGCAAAAAGGTAATTTCAATTTGAACCCAAGAGTCAGACGCGCTACCATTGCGCCATGGATCCGTAGGTGTTAGGATTGTTAAAATCACTCTAAACATTTAAGTTTGTGTTAAATAAGTTTATAAATTTTAAAAATTATTTAATAAATCCTTAAATTTTTAATTTTATGTTTATTGAGTTTTGTAAGCTTTAAAAAAATGTTTAATTGATTCTTAAACTTTTAATTTTGTATCCAATAGATTTCTATAATTTTCAATTTTGTATCTATATATATTTTTTAAATTCATATATCTACTAAACATAGAAGACATAAAATTCAATTTTTATCAAATACATCAATTATCAATTAATATTTTGTATTTAAAAACCAAATTATCAATACAAATTGACCTATTAGACACAATTTTTAGTATAGAAAATTATTAGACATAAATTTGAAAATTGAAGAAACTTGTAGATACGTTTAAAAGTTTAAGCACCAAACATATTCAAATCTAAAAATTTGATGACTAAACTTGTTATTTAACTAAAAGTTTAATATTATTGTGTTTGGTTAAATTATAATCGTTTGAATTAAGATCTAATTTCTAAATCTATTACTAAATACATCATGCACATATATATATATATATATATATATTCATTCATTTATGCACCGTAATATTCTCATAAAAAAAAGAATTACAAGATTCACGAAGTCCAAATATCCAAACTGGAAAGAATTATGTAAGATTCACAAATTTAAAAAATTCAGACTTGCTAAAAATCGTGTCAAACAATCTTTTGTGAAGAATTGAGTATAAATCAACATATTCAATTAACAATTGATTAAATTGTAAATTTGGTCCCTATAATTTAAAAAAAAAAATTAAAATTTAGTTCATAAAATTTATATTTAGAATTTACTCCCTATGGTTCTACAAAACCCTCATAAATATTCATACAATAAATATTATTTTTGAAAATTTCATCAAACCATAAGGACTATTTAGGAGATTGTATCAAATCATAGAGACTAAATTCTAACTTATTCCAAATGATAGAGACCAAATTTATAATTTAACCACAAATTGTAAGACTTCAAAGATATATATTTTATGCATACCAAAACTAAATAAACTTCTGCATTTTGATACAGATGAAGAAATCCAGTAACTTTCATAAATAATTACATGCACATTCAGAGCTGGACAAGAAGGTTCAAAGCTACAAAGTCTAAAGATCAATTAAAAAAATATGGTACAACAACTGTACAAATGGAGTAAGAACCTACTTTTAATCAATTAAAAAGCAGTGAAAAATTATAAGGAAGAACACAATCCTACAACAGCAGCAGCATTCATCAATCATGGTTTTAAATAAACACTCTTTCCTTCACAACTTTGAAGTTGGATTGGAGAATAAATAGGCCTTAATCAATGAATCACAATAATGTTGGATATTTTGCATCAAGAAAATCTCTGAGAGTTCGAGCAGCTTGCTGACCACCCATTAATAATGCAAGCTTCTCAATAGGAAGAAGGGAGAGTTCTGCTAAGCTCTTGCATCCATCCATTATTGCCCTGTAATTTGAATCCGTTACACCCGGAAGCCGCCTCAGAAACTCCACGGCTGACGTATTGTAATTTTCCGCTCTGAAATGGGAATGGCACCAAACAATTTAGTTGGATATGATAATAGGTTGGTTTATAAATCATACCATATTACTTGTCTAATATAAGTTCATCTCTGAGCCATAAAAGAGAGATGAAGAGGGATGGAAGGACAGACCATGAATCTAACCATCTTACCCAATATTTTAAAAGGCCCTCTCAGGCGCGCACCTAGGCTTCAAGACACAAGTCTAGTCCCTCGCCTTTCACAAAATAAAGCGGAGCGCGTCTTTTGTGAAGCCCAAGGCTCAAAGTCGGGGGCCTTGGGGCTTTTTCATTATTTTTCTTAAATAGTAACAATTAAGGTTTTTTCTTCTTATATTCTAAACAAATCAAATTTACTAAGCCTAAATGCAAAATATCTAGTATTTAGGTGTTTTTTTTTCATATTTCCATTTCAACTATTCTCTCTCTTCTTAATGTAGTACTTTTATATATAATGCACCTCACAAAAAAAAAAAAAAAAAACCCCACACTTTTTTTTTTTGCGCCTTGAACTTAAGCCCCAGAAGACTATTGCGCTTTATTGCACCTCAAGCTTCATAAAACATTGATCTTACCTCACATCGTTTTCGACAATGCCCTCCTCGGAGGGAACCCCAACTCTAACAGCCTTTGTTTCGTCAGGTTCATCTTGATTTGCCTTCAGAGATGCAAATATTTCAGCGGTTGCATGGAGACTCCGAGACCAAAGTATTCGAAGGCGAGGAAAATGAAGAACAAGCAGCGAAAGCTTAGACATGACATTTGTTGGTGTCACGTCATCGCCAATATCACTTGCAGACTGCAAGGGGCAAACAACAAATTGTTGGTCAAAACCATCACTGTGAAACCGAAACTTGGCCCTTCTTGGTGCACGTATACTCAAGTTACCTGAAATGAGAAGCTTTTGTCTTGTGAGAACTCAATCAGGAGAACAGGTATTCTGTAATACCGCACCATTGTCTCGACTTGATGATAAAGGCGCCCGGAAGCAAAGCTCATGAAGAGATCCTGAATGCTCTTTCTCTCAACGCATATAAGGGGTGAAAGAATATAATCACCAACTTCTAATGTTATAGGAATTATGCGCATGCCTTTCTGGTGGAGAACATTTGGAAGGCTACTCATGAACTCCCTCATGTCCACTATGACCTGAGGAAGTACAAAGTGATTAAAGGAGAAGTTGTAGAAGAAATGGAAGAGGTCAGAAAAGATAAAGAAATATCACACACCTGCATTTCTTTCTCCACATCCTTTCTTCCACCAGCCTTTCTGGTCGAATTCTGTGTTGTAGCTTGTGGTTCTACAGAAGAATTTAATCCTAAGCAATACCCATTCTGCGTTGAACAAAGATGATATTAATGAGATACCAAACTGAAGAAATAATGGAGTTTGACATCTTAAAAGACGTAACCCTGTAAATAATCCATACAATGTGAGGAAACCAACATAAAAGAGGCGACATGAAATTGAAACTAGACAGAGAATTGGATGTCTAATAAGGCCACAAATTACTTCTAAAAAATCATAAAATAAAATTGCCTTTCTAAATATAGGAAGAACAATTCATTTCATGGGCAATGATGCATTTAGAAATAGCATATTGCTGCAGCAAGCACTATCATTGTTTACCACCTCCCTTGAAACAATTCAAATATCCAAAAATTTGCACCTAGGTGGGGCAACACAAGTAGAGCACCTTCCATGTCATTGAAAAGACCCACGAATATATACGAAAAACACCAAAGCGTATTAACTTGAAGTATATAAAACACATTACTCGCCATAGCCGTGACTGTACTCTACCAGGGAAGGTTTTAATAAACTAAAAGCTTAAAACGAACAAACACACATGAACATATATGAAATACAACTGCGGCCACACATATGTAAGACAGAACCATAAAATAACAACAAATAATTAGAGATTGGGAAAAAGGAAAAACTGAGGGTTACTTCCCCCTTCTAAAGAGGTGCATTAAAAATATCCTTCAGAAACTCAGTAAAAGTCTATCTGATTTCAATAACAGACGATAAACTCCGACTGAGAAACATTCACTAACCAATTCAAGAAATATTCTAAAAAATGAAAGATGACTTCATGAAAATAACCTGATCAACTGGGATCATCATCAGTGACTTCTGTCTAATCAAAGATTCAAATGCGCTATTTTCTCTCCGAATGCTTGCCTGAAACTTTTGTACCTCAGTAGAATCATCATAGAAAAGAAAATAGACCTTCAAATGTTTAGTTGGATTCTCAGCTTTATAGACTTCTATCTGCCTCACAAAAGTTACATCTGGATGGTACACAATTACAATTGAAGGCTCCAACGTGTCTAGGATAGGTTGATCACTTTCAAGAGCATAAAATTGCACTGGAGGTATTAGCTTTGTCTGTTTTCCCAGCTTCCCTTCCCCTGGCTCTGAAGGTGCAGCTGAACAAGTAGCTTCAGAAGAGCCATCCAAAGCCCTTGAATTTTTCTCATTCATCTGATCTTCACAACCTGATACACATGCTTCATTTATGGATGCTTTCTGATTGCCAACATTCTTGTCCTTAGAATCATTAGAATCGCCAACATCAACTGAATCCTTTTTACTCCGTAGTTTTTTTTTTCCCTTTGCATATCCTCTATTATCACCATCAGGCTGGTGATCATCAATTGCTACCTTCTGATTATCAATAGGTTTTTTATCCACAGAATTATTAGTCTTGGAAGCACCTTTTCTACCCTTTCCTTTTCTCTTTCCGGTTGCCTGTTCTGTATTGTCCATGTCATTCTGTAGATCCTCCTCAACAGCAGAATCATTTTTTGCACGATTTTTTATTTCTGACGCTGCAGCTAATAGTGCATTACGTTCTTGTTTGTTTAAGCTGCTGGCTTCAACATTTTGTGCAGGTGTTATCGGAACAACTCCATCAAGAACCCCAAAACCTTTGGGATCCTTATGCTTCTTTTTATTGTGGGGTTTCATATCACGAAGCTGTATTTTATTCAGCAAGTAATTCTTCCATTCTTCTCGTAGGACCTTCATAAGAAAATACATTGTCATCCTACATATTCAATAACATTTACTATTGGAGTGTATAAGGGATGTAAGCACTTATAGAACATTTATTACATTTACATGCCAGAATAAACTATGGAGCATACTGCATGACCAAAAAAATACATCATGGAAGTTAAAATAGATATATTTCAACTGACAAGAAATAAAGAATTCGAAACTATTAAAGAGTCAAATGACCTTCTGCGGGCTGTTCATAATGCATTCTTCTAGCTGCATGCATGAGCGCTCATCTTTGCATGCCACTAGAACGATGCCACTACTGTCCTTATCACTTTCTAGCAGATTCTCTTCTCCTTCAGATAGCCGCTTCTGTCTTTCCTCTTCTATTTCTTCAAGAATCTCCTGTAAATAATGAGAAGAATAAACTTTGAAAATCATAGAGGCTTATTCTCTTGTTCTGTTTCATAAAACCATAAAATTTTGAAGAATGTTGACTTCTGAAGGGATTTGGTTCAAAGACCAAATCTAAGCCAAAGATCGCAAATTGTTAAACAAGTTACAACCGTCGAACAGAAAATGTTGCACAGAAACTGGAACTCACTCACTCACACGTAAGACCTTCCACTTTGGTGCCTCTTCCAAAACTTCATTCAAGACTATTCTACCAGTTGTACCTGATGAGAGTAAGCAAACATCTATCAGAAGAATGGAAAAAAAAAAAAAAAAACTAAATAAATGTTTAATGAAATGGATCCCAGTTCTACCTTATTCTATATTGAATAATTGAAGTCATGGATAGATGTAGGGACAATAAATAAAATAATTTCATAAACCTATGCCCTCACCATCTTCCTCAGTATTGTCATCTCCTTTCAATTTTCGCCTTTTGCCCACCACACCTTTACCCTGCTCAATTATTTTTGAACCATCAGCTCTAACAAATCGATATACCCGTTTCTTGGCATAGTCAAAGATCTTGTAGCTCGATTCTGCAAATATCCAGACAGACCTAAAGCTCTCAGACACCCTCAGAGTATCCAGATACTTCAAGAAAGTCACTGCATCGTACCTACCCAAACAACATTTCAAAACAATAGCCATTTATTGCTAGCATTTAAATATATAGAGAAATTCTTCCATTATTAATCATCGGAGCAATGTTTAACCATTTATTACACCAAAAAATTAATTTTGAACTAAGTTAGCTATTGAATTATTTTACACCCTCGTACGGATACACATGTACATATATATGGATATAATAACAAAATAAATCCAGGAAGGTAAAAGATAATATTAACAAAACTGAATTCAAACAAACCTAACGAGATAATCCAATAATTTCCTCAAAGTTTTCAAGTCTGACACGAGCTGCTTCGTCCTCTTCCCTAACGTATGCCAAATTGGATCCAATTGCCGCCTCACAATTTCATCAAATGATTTGAATAACCCATTCTCCACAGTCAAATCCTCAACATCAACTTTATTAGTCTTCCTCATCTCCTTCAAGCAAGCATCCATAACCTCAATAATGGCTTTTTGTATCCCCACCATGTATTTCGTCATTGGCACTCTAATATCCACCACCTCTGGTGGATTCCTCTCCAATTCCTCCGAAACATAAACTTGAAACCTCGGCCACAAATGCAACCTCCGAACATACAAACATTTCATGATCCGCTCCGCCTTGGCAAACCCAGAAACCATCGCGTGTGGCTTATCAGAAAAAACTCGAACATAAGCATTCCGGTTATGGGAACGGATGATTCGAACAATGAAAGCTTCGGTAGACGTTTCCGATAGAGAATGCGCATTGAGAATAATAAGCCCGGCGATATTGGAAGTCGGAAGCTTGTGCGTAAGAAGATCGACGATGAGAATCCGAGGAGTGACGAAAAATGCAGAGCCGGAGGAGTAGAGAGAAAGACGGTGGTAAGCAGGGAGATCGGCAGAGATTTCAGAGGGGAAAGTGAGGGGATCGGATTGATGGCGGTTGAGGTAGAAAAGAATTTGGAATTTAAGCGAAAGTTGGGAATGAGAAGAGGGAGATACAAGAAGGAGGGTGCCTTGAGACGGAGAGTGAAGGAAGAGGAGAGAGGAAACGAGTTTTGCGAGATTTAAACCTGAAGAGATGATTACTAACCCTCCATTAGAGTCCTCGAGAAGCTCTGTGATTATGTGTTCGTGGAATTGAACCATAGGATTGGATTGAAGCTCCGTCAATGGCGATTTTGCTAGGGTTTGCTTTCTGAAGGTGGCGGGAAAATGGGAGCGCGGAAAAGAAGGTTGACAGTTGAGGGGTTTTGCAGTGGCAGAGAGTAGCAAAACGACGTCGTGATGGCCAAAAATACGCTTATTAGGAGACCATCCGTAGTAATATTGGGCCCATTGAAGAGCCCAACATATAGAGCCATATGGGCTTCCGTTTAATTCAAGGTCTGACATAAAAAATAAGCTAATTTTAAATAGTTATATATGTTTTTAAAATAGGATAATTGCAACACGTAGCACTTTTAGAATTAATAATTATGTATATAGCAACATTTTTAAAGAATTTCAAATATAGCAAAATCTATCATTAATAGAGTTTATTGCTGATAGGAGACTTTATCACTGATAGATTCCTATTGGGGATATATTTTTATCGTTGATAGACTTCGAGAGCTGGATCTAAATTTTGATATATCTACAAATTCTTCTGCATATTATATCAGCTAATACTTTAAGTCTCATTGCTATATTTGCAATTGCTCCTTAAAAGTACCTAAAACAAAGTTTTGTTGTAAAGATGCTTAAATTTATATTTCAAGATGATTTGTTATATTTATCGGGACAAAAATAACTCTTATAAGATTTTTTTTTCTTTTTTCTTTTTCCAACTACCTCCATCCCTATAAATATGGGCAACCAATAAACAAAAGAGAAAATACTTTTTTCGTCACTAGGTTTTGGGTCTGGTTTCTATTTGGCCCCTAGGTATCAAAATGTTACACTTTTAGTCCTTATATTTTGAGTTTGGTTTCAATTTAGCTCTTGAATTTCAAAATATTACAATTTTGCCTTTGAGATTTTAGTTTTGTTTCAATTTGGTTCTTAGGTTTCAAGATTTACATTTTTAACCTTGGTTTTTTCCACTAAGTATTCACTTTTCGTCTTTAATATTAGTGTTTATTAATTAATTTTAAAAAAATTGTGATATTTAAGTTTCATTACTTTTCATCACTACTAAAATTAAATTTAAATTTTCACTTCATAATTATTTTAAATTAATTATTAGACATTAGTGTTAATGACTTAAAGTGAGTATTTAATAAAAAAAAATCGAGTTTAAAAGTGTAAATCTTGAAACCTAGGGGAACAAAAATTGAAATAAAGCTCAAATTTCAAAAGTAGAATTGCAAAATTTTGAAACATAGAGACTAAATTAAAACTAAACTCAAAATTTAAAGACAAAAGTGTAACATTTTAAAACTTAGAGACCAAATAGAAACTAGACCCAAAACCTATGGACCAAAACTAATAACTGTTGTCGTCTTCCACTTTTCAACCTCTCGCCTCCAATTATTTGTTCTTTTGTTTATGAGATTTTTCACTAATCCTAACTCCCAAATTTAATTATCATGTGTGTTTAGATTTATTCACTTAAGAAACATTAAAGTGAACAAAAACTGTTCTGTTCATAAAGTTTATGTTGGGAATGCGAACAAAGCCCCATAGTGGCAAAGATAGAGGGGAAGATCACGAGTATATAAGGGAGGACAACTATCTCCATTGGTATGAGGCCTTTTGGGGTGAAACCAAAACCAAAGTCATGAGAGTTTATGTATAAAATGGAAAATATTATACCATTATGGAGATATTTGGAGGGCCGTTGTCCCTAAAAAGTGGTATCAGAGTCATGCCCCTGACTTAGCCATGTTGGTAGAATCCTTAGATGCCAAACAAAGATGTAGTGGAGACTCGTAAGTAGTCATGGTGTGATCCGTGATTAAAACTCTACTGGATAGTTAATGTGCTCTGGTGAAAAGAAAGTAGCCTAGATGAGAGTTAGATGAATGGATGGATTATTGGGAAGGCAACCAAAATCTCACATTGGCTAGATGGGTGAAGAGCAAGGTCTTTTTTTTTTTTTTTTTTGGAGAAAGGGGGACGAGCATGGTTATACAAGTAAGAATAACTATCTTCATTGGTATGAGACCTTCTAGAGTGAAACCAAAAGTAAAGTCACGAAGGTTTATGCCCAAAGTGGACAATATCATACCAACATACCCTTGTGAAAATATTTTGAAGCTCGTCATCTCTAACAATCTAACGGCAAAAACTTTCCAGGGTTGTTTTGAAAAAAAATCAAACTTCAAGGATTAAAGTGAAACTTTTCAAAATTCTAATTATAATTGAAACTAACTCTATAATTCATTAATATCTCTTTTTTTTCCTACAATCTAACCTATGTTTTCTAAGGAAAATTTTCACAAATAGAAAAAATATCAAATTATTTACCGAAAATAGCAAAAAAAAAATATTAATAGACATTGATAAACTTCTATCAGTATCTATCAGTGACAGACTTCTATTATTTCCATCACTAATAGACTCTTATAGACTTCTATCAGCGTCTATCATAACTATATACAAATTTTGCTATTTTATGTAAATAGTTTTCCTTATTTTTTTATTTTTAAAAATTTCTCTTTACTAAAGTAGAAAAAAAAAGTCATTTTATTGTCGAACTAAACCCTGCAAATCTTGAAAGCTACTTTTAATTGACCTAAATAGTGGTTTTTGATTATTATAAAAGTCTAGTAGAATTCAAGATTGTAGACTTTAAGGGAAGGAATGAAATAAAGCCAAGGGAACTCGTCAACAAAAACTTAGGGTATATTCTTTTATATGCCTATACGAATTTATATAATTTTGTGACTTCTTTTCCCCCACGTTTTTTCAAACACATTGAATTAAAATTATCTTAGAATGATATTAGCCAAACTCTTTTAAAAGAATAATATTAAAATTTTCAAAGTAGGAGTTGAAACGGAACAACCGATCGAAAAAGTGCGTGTTTATATATCTGATTTATCTTAACAACTAAGTTATGTTATGTTTCAATTGACAAACGATCTCATATTTATTCTCGATACAATAAAAGTAAGGTATAAATTCATATTTATCGTTATTGGATGCTCATCAATTCAAATTTCAAGTTAAATTGATAACTTTAATTTAAATATAAGTGTATAACTTAAGAACTAAGTTATGCTCAGATTAATAACTAAATTTATATTTATTTCTGATTTAATATGAATTTGTGTTTATTATTACTGGGTGCTCATCTTTGTAATAAACACATGTTAAAATATCATTTTGATCTGTACTTTGGGTTTTGTATATATATATATATATTTTTTTTTTGTTGAATATTTTTACTAAAGTATTTGGCCAAGTTCCTAATAACTTCAAATATAATGACATCCTCAAAATTATATTTTTTTTAAAAAAAATCACAAGGTTGTGAACAAAATTCAACCAACAAACTACTCAAAATAAAATGGTTTAAATACTATTTTTGACCATGTATTTTTTGTTTTGGTTCATCTTAATCTCTATACTTTTAACATTTTGGTCCTTATACTTTCAACATTGATTCATTTTGATCCATATATTTTCATAATGTGCATTTTGGTCCTTATACTTTAAAAAAGTGACCATTTTGTTCCCTTCACTTTTATTTTTAAGGCATCAAAATGGTCACTTCTTGAAAGTTCAAGGACCAAAATGAACCAAACTTGAAAGTTCAAGGACCAAAATGAACATTTTGAAAGTATAAGGACCAAAATGAACCAAAGTTGAAAGTAGAGAGCAGAATGAACATTTTAAAAGTACAGAGACCAAAATGAACTAAGTCCAAAAGTATAGGGACCAAAGTAGTATTTGAACTAAATAAAATCATAAACATAATTAAACTATAAAAATACTATTAAAAAAAGTAGAGGAGTAGAAGGTGTGGGACCAAATTTACCGTTTAACTCAAAACAATCTTCATTGATAGAGCGCAATCATATTTGTTTTTCGTGTCCTTCTTTCCTAAGGGAGGTTTTTTCTTCAACAGTTGTACACTAAAGAATTGAACTTTTTTCTAGTACATTAGGGTAGGGAGATTCGAAGTACATAACTCCCGATCACAAACGGGAAAGTTTCTAATACTCCTGTAGACTATCTGTGTTCACACTATAAATTTACCTTCATAAATATTTGTGGACCTCACATTAATATCAGTGGGTCCCACCATATTTTTAAAAGTACATTGACCTGACACACAATAAGTGGAGATAGTATGAAATTTTTTTCATATTATACTAATATAGAAAATCTTTCCGTCACAAACACATCTATATTTTAGTTGAGTTATATAATAATGCATTAACTTAATAATTCCACGGCAATAAATTTTATTAAAATATATCCCTAATTTTTTTTTTATTGAAACCGATACAATTGGTTATGAAAATATTAATTTATCAATGAATAATATATTTGAGTAATATTAATTACAACTACTATTAATTTATAGTAAGAATTCATTTCTAATTAGTATAATCAACTATTCATTATCAAGGTTCAAATACTATTTTGGTTCTTATACTTTTAATTTTGATCATTTTTTATCTCTATACTTTCAAAATATTCATTTTGGTCTCTGTACTTTTAAAATATTCATTTTGATCTATGTACTCTCAACTTTAGTTTATTTTGATTTTTGTACTTCCAAAACATTCAAATATTTTTTTGGTCCATATACTTTTAAAAAGTAATAGTTTGATTTCTATTTTAAAAATTTTAACACAAGATTTTATACAATAAAAACTCATCAATACAAATGTATGACTATATTTTAAGACATTTATCGAATAAAGTGTGTCATGCTAAAAATTTAATTTAAATAGATGACATTGAAAAAAAAAACTAACAAAAAAAAAATGTCTATTCTTAAAAGTAAAGAGACCAAAATAGATGTTTGCAAACGTATAAAGATTAAGTTGAACAAAAATCGAAAGTTCAAAAATTAAAATTTTAAAAGCACAAAGATCAAAATAAGTAAAAGTCAAAAGTACATAAACAAAAATGTTATTTTAACCATTTTCAAACCTATTATCAAATATTACTTTTAAAACATGTTAAATAAGCAAAAGTCAAAAGTACATAAACAAAAATGATATTTTAACCATTTTCAAACCTATTATCAAATATTATTTTTAAAACATGTTATTTTTTAGTATTCTCACTATAAAAATTGAAAACATATTTACGTATTATATTTTCTTGCTTAAAATTTCAAGCTATAAGACACGTAATTTCTAGAACATCAATTTTTTTTTTTTTTTTTGGGTGAAATTCCAATAACAAATGAATTTAAACTTTATTGAGTTTAAATAATAAATATTTAATATAATAAGAATTAAAAATAATAAAAGAGATAATGCCAAAAACTATATCTATCTTATTTTAGGATAATTGAAAACAAATATATAATGAGTTGGATGTGGTTGAGCATTTTTAGATTTTAGAACACCTAGAACACAAAATTTGACCGTGACATATAAATTATGAATCAATATATTTTTTATGGAGTATAAATGGTAAATATTTGACATAAAATTTTAAAGTAGTAAAAAAATAATATAAATCATCAACTAACAGATTAATAATATCTTTGAAGCTTAATAGTTTTGCTTCTTCCCATGTTTAAAGGGAGTAATAAAAGTGTACATGCTTGTGTGACTCAAAATGATTATTTCTCTCCTACATAAATTGACCAAATGTTATTATTAAAGTAAATTTGAGAATAAATATGTAAATAAAAAGTTATACTAATATCAATACTTTTGTTTTAGATTGTTTTTGTGGATAATATGTGGGGTAGGAAAATCGAATTTCTAACTTCGAGGTTGAAAATAAAGCATTATGCCAGTGCAGCTATGCTCATTCTGTCCCTAGATCTTTTGAATCTCTCAAATTTGGCTTAGTTAAGATGTTGCTCATCACCGTCGTTGCCATGGTTAGTTCTCCTAATACGAAGAATAAAAAATTGTTACATTCAAATAAATAGAAAATGGATAAAAAAAAATGGTTCAATTAAGATACTATTCATCACTTACAATTCTCACTTTTATCATTTCAAAAAAAAAATATTATAGGATAATTAAGATTATGATATAATCAATCTTCAAACTATAGATATCTAATCAAAAATTTAACTGAAGAACTTTTAAAAAAGACTTAACTGAAAAATAATAAAATAATTAATCATCATGGATTGGCTCAGTGATAGTAGGAACATTAAAAAAAAGCTAAAGAGCTAAGGGGTTGTTGGTTCAATTTATGGTGGCCACCTACTAATTCATGAGCCACCTACTAACTGGAACACTCACGAATATCAAATAAAATAAAATATTTTTTTATACCGAAAATAATTAATATATATTAAATTATTTAATTTATTAATTAGGAGCATACCTGCAAATTGAAAATAAAAAAGGTCGTTGTAATTTATCTCCCTTGTCTCCTATCTTTTAGAAAAATGCAGAAATTAAAAAGTAAACTAAACTCCCTACATGATCAATATTTGTATAAATCTACTCATTAAAATTTAAATTTGAAGATAACAATCATACGTGTTTGTTGGAGAAAAACAGGTTTTTGAATTATCGAGACTTTATTCTAGCATGATTCAATATTCTCTTTACGAAGAACATTATAAAATTTTCTTCCTATCATATGACATTTTGAAAGTAGAGATGTGGCAAAAGAAAAACAGAAAAGTTCGTTCCTTGAAAAATATATAGTTATGATGTGAAGGGATGCGTTTATTTGTAAAGAATGTGTCTATATGAATTGTAGTTATTATGTGAAGCAACGTGTTAAGAGATTTTCATGGATGCTGAAAAGATGTATGTCTAAATATTGTGAGGCCAAAATATGAACTAATAAAAACATCATGAACGATTGTGAGGGCAAAATAGACATATGAAAAATCTCAGTCAAAAGTATAATAGGCATATATTTAAAAGTATAGAAACTAAAATTAAACAAATGCCTAAAATACATCGACTAAAATAGCATTTTAACCCATTATTTATGATTCCCCAATAAAACCTTTGATCTATAGTATTATTACACATTAGTTCTATCTCGTTAAAAAAAAATAATGTCTTCTTTTATTTATTAGGTTTAAACTACTATTTTGGTCCCTATATTTTAATATTTGTTCAATCTTAGTCGGTATACTTTTAGTTGTCTAATTTTAGTTCTCGTACTTTCAATAAATTTTAAATTTAGCCATTAAAAGTTAATTATCAAAATTGATTAAATAATAATAATAACTTTCATCCAAAAAAATATAATATATGAATATATTATCAAAATTTATAGTAAAAATGTTAATAGATAACAAAAAAAAAATTAAAAATCAACAATAAACTAGCATTGATGATTAAATTTAAAATTTATTGAAAGTACATTGACTAAAATTAGACAATTAAAAGTATAGGAACTAATATTAAACAAACTTTAACCAAATTGGTATTTCTAAGGGGTAGTTGCAAATATAATAATGAGGTCTAAAGTATTTGCAGATATAGCACAATGCAAAAAAATTTGCATATATAACAAAATTTAGATTATGCTTTCGAATTGATAGATCATATCAATAGTAGGGATCTATCAGTGATAAAAATTTTATCACTGATAGGAGTGTATCAGTGATAGATTTTGCTATATTTGTAATTTTTTTAAAATATTACTACATATTTAATTATTATTCTTAAAAGTGTTAGTCAATATAATTATCTTGTTTTAAATATGTTTTATTATTATTATTTATTTAAGATAACGTGTGTTTGGTGGGTATAAAAAAGACAAAAGAAAGTAACACTGAATGATGATTTGGACACGTGGGCATGAAGATAGAGCCACGTGGCCCAACGGTTTTAAAATATTTATGGGGTCAAAGAAATGGAAAGAAAGACATTAACTGCCACGTACCATTCAATCTTCTCGTTTCCTCATGCTTTCATCATTACTAGGTCTACACGATTTGATTGGGTTGAATTTGATTTTTTTTATTATTTTAAAATACTTAAAATTTTATAATATATAAATATGTATATTTTCTTTAACAATGTTATATCATATGTTAATTTACTTGAATGTGAGTTAATTAATCCGTTGAGGTTTAATACACAAAAACAAAGATACGCTAGGAATTTTTGTCATTATTTTGATGACAACCCGTGGAAGAGAAAAGAAAAAAATCATGTGCATTATAAAATTATAGTGATCAAGATTTTTGTGAATATTTTTGCATTCAAATTAGCCTATTTGTTGTAATTAGCTTAAAGGGTTTTCCATGATCGACGATCTCTTTTGTATCTGACTACTCATCGCTTTATTGAGTTTTAAAGGAATAATTTGATTTCGAGA
The DNA here is from genome assembly GCA_002890555.2 of Lagenaria siceraria. Taxonomy (NCBI): domain Eukaryota; kingdom Viridiplantae; phylum Streptophyta; class Magnoliopsida; order Cucurbitales; family Cucurbitaceae; genus Lagenaria; species Lagenaria siceraria. Next base: position 548,341 of record CM016483.1, read on the forward strand.
CTTTTATAGGATTCTAAATTTTAACTTGAAGTTTTAGGTCCTATTTGGTTGCTAAGAAAAACGGGGTAAGGATTAGATAAATTGAGAGAAAAAAAAATAAGAGTTGATCTATTTGAAAAAAAAAAATTAGGACTTTCTACCTAAGTTGTTTTCAAATTGGTTCTTTTCAACTCAAAATAATTTCAAAGAAATTGATTATTTGGTTGTTGAAATTTTTTATATTTATGTTTGGGTCGACACACTACCTTTACTTTTCATAACCGTCATTGTCTGCCACCAATGTTGATAGACTCATCTAAATAAGAAAGGTTTTCGTGCATGCATACATCTTGACTATTAGTGATCGTTTACTAATGTTGTTTTTGTTTCTAATTTGTTGTTTTAAAGTTTTTCATTTTTAAGAACTCATGTATGAGTATTTAGCAAGTGTTCTTATTTCTTGTTTCACATCTTTCGGAAACGATTCCATAAGTGTGTAGAAATTTTAGAGACAACAAAATCAATTTTTTTTTTTTTTTTACTTAGCATTTTCTTGAAATGTTTTCATAATTGTGCATAAATTTTGGAAACACAAGGTGCAGTTTCTTTATTTCTTATTTATGTTTTTAATTATTTTTAAAAACATAAGCAAAAATATAAGGGGATTGCATTAGGTATCAAAATTTGATTATACATTAGCATTCATATCATCAACTTTAAAAATATTGTAAATATGTCAAAATATATTGATAACAACATAGATGGTAAAAAGATCATGCTTGATTTGATTTTTATGTGAAAATATATTTCAAAATTACCCTTATATCTCTAAAAATAGAAAATTATCATTTGATATTCTTCCCTAGCGTGTTTCTTCATCTCTTCGACATTCTCCTTCCCACGCACGTCTTCTTCTTTAGTGCTCTCCAAGTTTATGCAACAATAAGATTCTTCAATCTCCAATATTCTTGTATTCTCCAAGATTTGAAGTACAAGATTCGATTGCGCAGATTTTTTTTTCCAAATCTTCTTTTGATTTTGTTAGCTAAACCCACGGCTTCAAAATCACGATTTCTTCTTGAAGCTACGGTTTATTTTTTATTTTTTATTTTTTGCTTGAATTTCGTCCTCACCTCTCTCATTCACGATTGTAAACACAATTTTACTGGTTTTGATTTCGTGAGCCGGAGATTTTTTGAAGCCAATTTCGAAAGTTTTCAACCGTTTGATTTTTTTGTTGAAGTACGTCTTGACGATTGCGCTTAGGTCTGATATGAGTTTTCTTGTGGTTGCTTTGTTATCTCATTTGTTATTTGATAGTATTTAGTTTGTGATTGTCATTTGATTATCATCTAATTGTTATCCGATTAGTATTTGATACATGGTAGTTTGTGATGTATGTTGATTTTTTACTATGGTTAAGGATCAATTTACAAAATGTCCCATTGCTTCTTCTTCTATAGTTCAGGCTGATTTTGAAGGTGACATAGAAATCTTCAGAGATGTTCATATTAACAAAATGTCTTCTACATTGTCTTTGAAGAATAAGGATTTGTTTGCTAGTAAGAAAATTTCGTTGAATTCGTTTCATTTTATAGCGGTAAAGAATAATTTTGAGTTTAGGACGTTGAGATCAAATCCAAAATCTATTGAGTTGGTATGTACTCAAGATGGTTGCCAATGGTTTGTTAGAGCACCAGGTTATAAAAGTAGCGAATTATGGATGATTCGAAAGTATGTTAGCAATCATAATTGTTCTATGATGGTTTGTGCTTCTCATAAGCAAGCATCTTCAAAATTTATTAGTCATTGTGGTTGAGAGTTTAAATATACAACTATGATCATTCGACTCCCAAAGATATTATACATCATATGCAGATGAACCTTGAACTCATGTGATAGAATGTCCTGTTAAAGTATATCGATACTATATTAGTTTTTAATAAATGAGTGTAACAAACACTAATCACTAATTACATGAAGTAAACATGAGTGAATCAATAGCGCAATCTAACAATGTGGTAAAATGCTACTTACTGCTTTCTTTGTTCTTTGTTCTTTTGTTTTTTTTTTTTTTTTTTGTTGAAGATTCTTCCTTCTCAAATTTCATTAATCTTTTTTTGCTTTTTTCATCTGTCTTGTTCTTCCTATTTTTTGCAATAAAAAAACAAGCAATTATATAACATTTGACAAAAAATGAAAAGAAGGCAATCGAAGCCAATTAAATGACAATCATAAAGTAATCATATAGTAATCACACGACAATTAATTGACTATAAGAAACTATTAACTATCAATAGGAAATCAGCAGGAAATCATATAGTAATCAAATAGAAATCAACAGACAACCTAAAATCAGCCCCATATGGAAATCATATACTAACCAAATAGAAATCAACAGACAACTCCCATATGGAAATCAAATGGAAATCAGTAGAAAATCATATAGTAATCAAATAGAAATCAGCAGACAACTAGAAATTAGCAGACAACCTCATATGAAAATCAAATGAAAATCAACAGAAAATCATATAGTAATCAAATGGAAATGAGCAGACAACCGAAATCAAATGGAAATCAACAGAAAATCATATAGTAATCAAATGGAAATGAGCAGACAACCGAAATCAAATGGAAATCAACAGGAAATCATATAGTAATCAAATGTAAGGTATTTTTGACTTTTTCTATCAACAAAATTGGGTTGGGCTTATGAACTTTGACATTTTTGCAAAACTATAAAACATATATTATGGGCCTAATTTTAACTAATGTTTTTGACATGGCTGCAACTAGACCAAAATATAATTTGTCATTTCTAAATGAATAATAAATATCTAAAAAATAAATAGGCTAAATGATATAACACATCCTTAAACTTTTTACTTAGTTTCAAAAATGCATAATAGGTAAGAATATTTTTTAACTTTTTTTTAAGTATTAATAAAACTTTGAAAGTTCAAACAAACTACAAAATTAGAGATATTTTTTATAATTTAACATAATAAATACAAAAAAAAAATTGGATATTAGTTTTAAAGCTAAACTTCATAGAAAATTGAAATAGATGGCTAAATTAAATACTCACTTTTAAAAAATGGATAAACAATTTTGTACTTCTTTAAACAAAGTACAAAGTTATAGGTATTTTTTTATAATTTAACATAATAAATACAACAACAAAAAATTGATATTAGTTTTAAAGCTAAACTTCATAAAATAAAAAATAAATAAAAAAATAATAGATGGCTAAATTAAATACTCACTTTTGGAAAATGGATAAACAATTTTGGGTTACTGAAAAATGGTTGAAAGTTTTGTTCGGGACCCACTTTTAGATTGTTTATTTTCTGGTAAAACATATTTTTTTTTTTTCTTCTGAATTTTGAGTCTAATTTTTATTTAATTATTATATTTCAAAATTGTTAAAATTTAATCTTTGAGAATTAAATTTTGTTTCAATTTAGCATTTAAATTTCAAGATTTACATTTTTAATCTCGACTTTTTACTAAATACTCACTTTCAGTATTTAGTGTCAATGTGTACTAATTAATTTAAAAGAATTATAATTAATTAAGTTTCACTATTTTTTTCATCACTATTAAAATTAATTTTAAAATTTTACTTCATAAATATTTTAAATTAATTAATAGACATCAACCTAAAAAATCAATGTGCATATTTAGAAGAAGAAAAAAAAGATCAATGTTAAATATATAAATTTTGAAACTTAGGGACCAAATTAAAATAAAACTAAAATAAAATTGTAATATTTTGAAACCTAGAGACTAAGGCTTAGTTTGAGATTGCTGTAACTTTTAAAATAATTGCTGGTAGACCTGCTTTTAGAAAAAATCCACTTTGAAATAAAATAAAATAGTGTTTGGTATATTTAACTTAACTAATCACAGTGTTTGGTAAATTAATACTAAATTGATGTAATTTAGTTACATAAACCAAAGTAGACTTATTATTTCAGTTATTTTTATATTATTAATTTATAATTTATAATTTTGACAAATTTGTCATTTATTCCGTCAAGAGTGGATATAAATGTGCTATTCTTGATAGATGGATGACTAGTTGCTCGGGCTCTGGTCAGATTTCAAGTTGGTGGAAACGGCTTTGGAAATTAAAGATTCCAAACAAGTGCTATTTTTGTTTGCCTACAATGGATGCGCTTAGAAGAAGAAATATTGAGGTGAATACATGGTGCGAATAAGACCATATTCCTTTCGCATGTTCTTTCTATTGATGATGTTATAAAAAATGGACTGTAATCGAATAGAGTAAAGTCGGAGCTGAAGTAGATTGAGAATAATAATAATGAAGAAGAAGGGAGAGAATAACACAAAGTGACTTTACGTGGAAAACCCCTAAACAAATTAGGGTAAAAACCACGGGCAAGGATAGAATTCAACAAGCTCTCTTATAAGAAGAAACTTTCTCTATTTTATCTCCCACTCACTTGTTGGAGATTTTGGGATGGGTTGGCAACCATGGGTCCCCACCTATTTATAGTCCAAAAAAACTTTGTCATTAAGTTAATCCAATGACTCCAAATTATCCTTGATAGATGTGAAGGATCCAATGGCCCCAATTTGTTCTTGATCAATGTGAAAGATCTAAGGTCAACAATTTGGCCTTGGACAATGTGTAAGATCCAATGGCCCAAAATTGCCTCCAAGAATCTTCTTGAATAATTAGGAAATTTCTTGATAATTATCAAACAGACGAGAGATGCGATTGAATTGCTGATTATGAGGCGGCTTTTAAGGCACTTCCAATGGAATACAAGCCTCCTGTTGAAAAGATTCTACCTTCTTATGACATATCAGGGAATGCCCTGAGCATTGCTTTCATGGATGCGACTTGTTCTGGTGGAAGCAACAAGATTGGTTTTGGAAGTCATATTGGATCCACTCTGGGCTCCATATTTGCGGCAATGTATGGGTTCAAATATATATATTTAAGCCCTGCTTGTGCTGAAGCATTTGCAATTTGAAGGGCTTAAGTTTAGCTGAAAGGCTCGGGCTTAAACAAGTGATGTTTTTATCTAATTTTTTGTCTGCGGTTTAGATGCTTACGAGTCAATTGGCCATTAAGGTAGAGGTTGATTGTGGATATCAGGAGTCTTTCGATTTCTTTCAATATGATATCTTTTCAATATATTCCTAGTAATTCGAATCAAACGGCGCACTGTTTGGTGTGGTTGGATTTTTCAAAATCGACCCTTTTATGGTTTCATCACTTCTCTCAATACCTTGTTGATTTGTTTTTGAGTGATTTTTCGTTTGTTGTTGGCTATGTGGCCCTTTAATTTTATTGTTTGGTCTGTATATATAAAAAAAAAAATCGTATCTATTAGACCTTTTAACTTTTAATTATGTTTTTATTAGTGCTATAATTTAAAAATATATATATGTTGAATATAGATCAAACAACTTTAAAACAAAATTTAAAATTTATTGACAAAAAAAAATTAAAAAATTTAGAAATTTATTAAAATCTTAGACATATTAGACAATTTTTTAAAATGGGGAGTTATTAAAAACAAAATGACATTCCTATAGACTAATTAAACACTTCTTAATGAGTTTCATTAAATATTTTTTTTAAAAAAATCCAAAATATTCAATATTTCTTGTCGCTCTCATTTTGATGTTGCTTTCCACGCAACTTACAACCTAAAAACCCAAAAACAGTCGCTCTCAATAGTGTCTTTTGAATGTGTTTCATATTGTTCAAAATATAAAATTTATTTTTAAAAAATAACAACAGTTTTTTAATAGTATAAATAACAGTATATTAATAGTACATAAAACTATACATTTAATTTAAAAACCAAAAAAGTGTATAAAAAATGTTTTTTCCATTTATTATTATTATTTTGTCAATTTGGAATTTGGCATGACCTGTTCAGATTGCAACACGTGGCTTCGAAAGTCTGTGGCCACGTCAGCTCACGCGCAAGATTCAGAAGCGGGCAAAAATCGCCGATAATGAAGTTCTATCTGACACGTGAAAATTTAGTCTAGAAAAAGATCGAGATGGAGCCCACAAAAAGAATTCTTTGTGCTTGTGCCACGTGTAATGACGGGATTGAATTACATCACTCAAAGACTTTGACTGTTTGTGAAGACTGTAACCTACTTCTTGTCTTTCAAAATCTTCCACGCGCTTCTAGAAATTGAAGTTGCACGTGCTACACGACTACTTACGTGGACCATGTTAAATTTTGGTAATTTAAATCCATTCAATAATAATTTCCATTTTAGTTTTTTTTTTATTTTTAAAAATTATGCTTCTTTCTTATTAAATTCTTTGTTAGGATCCAATTTTTTAAAAAAATATTTGAATTTATAGTCAAATTTTAAAAAACATAAACAAAAAATATAAGTAGAATTCAAATAATACGCAATAGAAACTTAGGATGAAAATAGTGTTTACAAGTTTAATTTTCATAAATCAATAACAAACTAACTAAATGGTAATAAAATAATAATAATAATAAAAAAAAAGCGACTTGCCTTTTTCATTTTTTTTTCGAGTTTTCAAGAACCAGCAAACTTAAAAACAAATTATAGCATTATCGTAGTTTATATTTCTTTTTTCTAAAAAAATTATAGTGCATATTTTATTCGTTTAATATTTGACACATTATTTGATGATATATTATTTATTTTATAGGTTCTACATAATTTTTAAATATTATTATTTTTTTTTTAGCGTTCAAGGAAAGGAAGTAAGTAGTATGAAAGATTGTTCGTAATAAATTTTCCTCAAATCTTAAATGCTAGTTAGAGTAGACCATGTGGTCCAATCTTATGGTGCCATGTGTCAAGCCTGGTTTGTTTTCTCAATTGTTTTTCTTCTCTCTTTATTGAAGAAATAATATTTTATATGTCTATATTCTACATAACATTTTTCCTTCTTTTCACACAACTTTTAATAATATCAATTTCAAATCTCTTTCTCACATTTCTATCTTAAACTCTCATTTTCAATCGAATAGTTGAAAACAAATAACATTATGTTGATGAAAAAGTAAAATAAAAAAATTTAGGGAAAATTACCTTTTTAGTCCCCAAGTTTTGAACAATATGTGCGTTTTGTCCTTAAATTTTAAGAATATACCTTTTTAGTCCCTCAGTTTATAAGAATAGGTTCATTTGGTCCCTGAGTTTTCAAAATATACCTTTTCAGTCCCTGAATTTTTAAAAATAGGTCTAAAAGGTCCTTCGAGTATTTTTTTTCTTTAATTTTTTAAAAATAATTATATGATATTTAAAATTAGAAAAAATAGTTTTAGAGACGAAATGGTTTTTAAAAATTATTCTTATAATTTAAAATGTCGTATAATTAGTTAAATTAATAATAAAAAATTATTTGAGGGATCTCTTAGACCTATTTTTAAAAACTCAGGGACTGAAAAGGTATATTTTGAAAACTCAGGGACCAAATGGACATATTCTTATAAACTAAGGGACTAAAAAGGTACATTTTTAAAACTTAGGGACCAAACGCACATATTGTTCAAAATTTGGGGACTAAAAAGGTAATTTTTCCAAAAATCTATGAATATAAATATTATAAAATAAAATTTTGATATGTCAAAGAGATTTATTAAAAAAAAAAAAAAAAAAAAAGGAGACTAATGTTATTTGAGATTACATTTCTCACATTGATATTTTTTAACTCTTAATTTAGAATTGATTAGTTAAAAAAGTTACTTAAGTGGATCCCGGAGAGTACCTATATTTATGCATCCCACTAAATTGTTCAATCATAATTTGCCACATGACAAATTCTTCTTATTTCTTTTTAAAAATATTTTAATTCATTTGTTGTGGGTGAATTTGGACTTGATGAAATAGGCGAAAAATGAAGGAAATATAAGAGAATAAATACAAGATAAAGTGAACTTGGTTCAAATAAGTCAAAATGTCAGCAAATCATTTATTCAATCAGATCTAATCCTATATAGGATAAGGAAATATCCATTTAATCCAATACTAAAAGGAAAAGGTAAACTCTATCTCATTCTCCCTACAAATACGTCATTATAACTCCATACGAGGTATTTTGAACTTGATGAGACCTTGTGAAGGGGACATAGTACTTCTTTTCTTCTACAATAATAATTCAATAACTTCTGATCTCTTATTCTCTATTCTATAATTCTCTTACTAACTTAGGCATCAGAGTCATCTTTCTTTGTTTTGCAGGTTTCTTTCTTTTCCAAATTACAAATTTATCGTTGTCACGTGAAGGTCAGGTGCTTTTTTTCTTGGTCAAAATCTGACATCAACAGTGTATATAAGAAAAAGAAAAAAATAAAAATAAAAATTAAATTGATTATAAAATTATCATTAGCTTTAGGTTATGACACGTATTTCTCACATTTCTATTTTAAATTTTAAATTTTTAATTGATTAGTTGAAAATAAATGGAATCGTGCAGATGAGAACAAAATTAAAATAAAGGAATATGGTTGAAGAGAAAAAAGGAAAGAAAAAAAAACGTCATTCCTTAAATGAAAAATAGAAAAAGGTAAAAAAAAAAAAAAAAAGTTATTCCTTCCAACTATTTTAATGAAGTACTATTTCATTCTATTTTAATGAGTTTGTAAAGGGACTATTGTTCCTTAAATGAAAAATAAAAAAAATTAAATTAAATTAAATTAAAAAAAAAACACATAAAAGGGAAGGAAAAAGGGTAAAACGATACAACAACAAAATGAGCTCGATGCTGGCACCATGTGATTGGGCCACGTGGCTATATACAAAAGTTGGGTGTAAAAATGCAACTAGCACCTAAGTTTTACTATTTTATAAATAGATATGTTTAGTGATGACATGGCATTTTAAATTAATTAAGAAAATATTTTTTTTTTAAAATTATCCCTTTTTCATGCTCTCCTTTTCTCCCCTCTTCATTTAGTAATCATTTTATCATGTGTATTACAAAAGTTTAGAGCAACAATTAAAATAATTTTTTTTTTAATTCATTCTTGTATTTTCCTTATAATTTAAAGTCATTTATTGCAAAAAAAAAAAAAAAAAAAAAAAAGAAAAGAAAAGAAAGATATAATTTAATGGATATATATGTACCTAAATTGTCATAATGGAGTAAAAATGAGAATATTTTGTATTGGTTCATTTTGAGGTCATGTAATGAATTTAAAAGGAAAAAAAAAGTCATTTTTGATAAGAATTAATCAATTTTGGTTAATGTGCTGGAAATTTGTTACATGTTCTAGAACGTAATCGCATAGCTCCAAAGGATAAACATGAAAGCAACAATATTGTTCCCTCTACTCATTAGCGCAAATTCGTTTGCCAAACGACTAGGCTAATTTCATGACGTTGTTATGTTAGTCGACGTCAAGAGTCCTAAGGTCAATGAAAAGCATGGATTTCAACAACTATCCACCCTCTTTGATGTAAAGTTGAATTTTATGGATGTTCAAGTTTTTTCAACCGAATTTTTTTATTTAACAATTTTTTGTATTTTTTAATTTTAAAAAGATATCATTATTTTCTAATTAATTATTTGAAAATGCATGATATATATATATATATATATATATATATATATATATATATAAACTATTTGAAGTATTTCTTCCAAAAATTGGTATACAACTTATTTGATAATATAAAAACAAGACTCTACATATAAATGATTATATATTTTTTTTATTTTTTTATTTTAAAAAGATATAATTGTTTACTGGTAAGATATTTAAAAGCATATAGAAATAGAATTTAACAATTCTCTCTGAATAACATTTATATTATTTTAAAATCATATTTCAGCATTCTTTTGCTCATTTTCCTTTGAATTCAATGTTTAGGGTCAATATTTTGATAAAGTTAAAAAATATTATTTGTTATAGGTGAATTTAAACTGGTCAAAATAAGTAAAAAATCATAAGAAGATAAGTACACTTGGGTTTAAATAATTTAGTGCGAACTAATCATTAATCTAATCAAATCTAATCCTAAATTATGTAGGATAAAGTCAAATTTATTGCGTCTACTCCTAAAAATAAAAGTAAACTCCATATCATTCTCTTTATAAATATATCATTATAACTTTATGAAGTAACTTGAATCATACTCTCAAATTCTCTAACTTCTACCCTCTTTCACCCTCTGATTTAAGCATTGAACATCGGTATGCAAGTTTTTTTCTTTTCCACACTACCTTTTTTCTCTTTAAAAAAATTTACTGTTATTATTAAGGTTAGATGCCTTTTCAGATTTTGGCATCAACATTATTAAAGTAGAATTTAAAAGAATTGGATGTAAACTTCCTTGTTTCGAATTGTTAAATTTTTTATTGAAAAAAAAAAACAAAATAAAAAACAACCATTGTCAAATCTATAAAATTAAAAAATGCTTTAGAAGATACAACATGATTTCAATTTTTTTTTTTTTTAAAAAAAAAAAAACTTAAGCGTGTACGTTTTTAAAGTTATTAATAATCTACTTTTGTTCAATACCATTTAAATTTATAAATGAAAACATATTACTTCATTTTTTTTAGAAAATATATTACTTCATTTTATCTCTTTAAATCGAAATATTTTATTTCATTTTATTTAGAAAAATTTTTACAAATAAAAAAAATGTCAAACGATTTACAGAAAATAGTAAAAAAAATAAAATAAAATAATAGATATTGATAGACTTCTATCAATATCTATTAGTGATAGACTTCTATCATTTATATCACTGATAGACCCTGATAGACTTCTCTTAGTGTCTATCGCAACTATCTAAAAATTTTGCTATTTTTTAAAAATAGTTTCCCTTATTTTTCTATTTTTAAAAATTTTCTTTTTATTTATTTAATTATTTTTAAACTTCATGTATAATATTACAAAAAAAAATATGTTGGTTCAACTATTTATATATCACTAAATTATGTTAATCTATTTCTTTACTTATAAATTTTATGTTAAATATTTATTATTTAAATTTAAACCAAATTTTTTTTAATGCACGTCCCCTTTAACTAGTCTACTAAAGTACATTGATTAAAATATGATATTTGCATTGAACATTAAAATATTATATTCATTCACTACAAGCGCGTGCACTACACTCGCAACTATTTTTCATATGTGGCTACAACTACAACATTGTTTTCTCAGATAAATATATTTGCATCCTCCAATTCGAAAAAAAAAAGATTCGGTTTTTACTTCATATTATAATATTATTCTTACCTGGAGCCCTAAAACAAAATAAAATAAAAAATTCCAAATAAGGGGTTCTGCCGTTGCCAATTCGCGTTAAAGAACCCCAAACACCCACATCACATTCATCATCCAACTTGGCTTCCTTCCGCCGCTGCTTTTAAATTCAACTTCTTTTCACTATCGAAATTTGCGCTTTCCAATTCCAATTCCATTCCCAATTTTCTCTCTTCTTCGGATTCTTTCCCCTCATTTTGCTATCCTCTAACAATCTCCCCGCGTCTTCTTCCCATTCCCCCTCCCTCTCTTCTGGGTTCCTCCGCCACACCATTCTTGGTGAGTTTCTTTTTCCCTTTTGCCTCATCTTTCCGTTACGCCTTACCGATTTCTCTAGATTTTGCGATGTGGGTCGTGCTTGAATTTCAATTTTATTTCTGGGTTTGTTTGATTCTGTAATTTTTCTTCGGATTCTTTCTGAAATTTGAGGAAAACGGAGGAAGAATTTGTGGGATCATTGAAAACAGAGAGATAGAGAAGTGTAGATGGCTCAGGATGAATACAATACCTCAGTGTTTCTTTTCGATTATTTTATTGATTACGATTGAATTTTAGACGTTTCGTGTTTGAATACGATTTTTTTAAAGTTCTAGGGTCAACAAAAGGCAAAGTCAAAATGTTTTACCTCTAGATTTATGCCTGTGCAGTCTCGATTTGAATTCTATGTCGACTAATCTGAGGATGTTTTGATGGTTGTTTTTGAATTTTGGGTTTGTTAAATGCAAGGGGTAAGATGGGTTTTCACGATATGTTGTAGTGAAACCGAGGAGGCAGCTGTTGGTTGTGCTTGTTCCATTCTTTTTTCCAGTAAATGGGCTGTGTTTCGTCTAAAGGAAGAAGGCAGTTCCCTGGATACGAGGATCCTGTTTTCCTTGCTTCACAAACGACCTGTAAGTTCTTTCTTTCACTCAGCTTCTGCATTATCAGCCATTTTTTGTTCTTGATAATTGTTGAGAATCCGTAGCATAGATTGTCCTTTGTTTAATTCCAGTTCTATTTTATGTTTGATAAGATTATCTTCTTAGAATATGACGAGCAGGGGCAGGGCAGAGCAAAGAGACCAATTGGGATCCTTAGTTCTTCTTAGATTCAAAAAATTATATATATGAAAGGTAGAATATAAGATTTTGTTCTGCCATAATGTCATCATAGTCATAAGAACCCAAGAAGAGGGGCTTAATCTTCTTTTTACTAAGTGTCTTGGTCTTTATGTTGTGATTTTTGAGCTGTTGTATATATTACTATCGACCGTAAAGTGGCTTATCTAAGAGTTATTTCTGAGTTGTATGACCTTGATTTGTGTATCATATTGACTTTCTTATTGTTGTGTGCCATGTTCTGATTTTCCAGTTAGTGTCAGTGAAGTTGAAGCTTTATTTGAGCTTTTCAAAAGCATCAGCAGTTCAGTGATAGATGATGGGCTAATAAACAAGGTATTTTATTCATCATACTCAATTATCACTCTCTATCTTTCACCTATTTGAGTAATTTTAGACTGTATTTTATCTCTCATTACACGTCCTGTTCTGAATTCTGTGTATGTGCTCGAGGAAAGTTTTGCAAATAGTCTTAAGATATCTTCGATCACGATCCCTCGTATTTGGATAACCTCATATGTTTTTGCAAATGACAATAATATATTCTTGGGACATATAAAATGAACTTGAGTTATGCAAATCATAATTTCAAACTGCAATTGCTGAGTGTTGACTAATGTTCTTACATGTGCAGGAAGAATTTGTGTTGGCTCTTTTCAAGAACAGGAAGAAAGAAAACCTCTTTGCAAGCCGGGTAAGCTATTCGAACGATTGATTTGATAGTTTGAATAATAATAATAATTAAAAGAAAAACAACCTCTCTAGGGTGCACATATTAATATCTAAAGTGTTGATCAACTCTAATTTTGATTAAATCAATCCAACTTATGAGCAGCACTAACTGTATGGATGCTTTCTTAGTCATTTATATGTAGTATCTGTAGCATTGTATTTTTTTTTTCTTAAATTATTATTATTATTTTTTATTATTTATTTATTTAATTTGATATGGGTCACCGTAAGACTGAATAACCGTTTTTGTGATTGTAGATCTTTGATTTATTTGATGTGAAGCACAAAGGGGTTATTGATTTTGGCGACTTTGTTCGAGCGCTCCATATATTCCATCCAAATACTTCTTTGGAAGACAAGATAAATTGTAAGTACAGAAAATGTGGTCAAAGTTGTTTAAGTTTCCAGCATTTATAATATCTCTACTCGATTAGTAGTTCTTGTGCTTTAAAACTAAATGTGTTAGTGCCCTGATTTTTTTCTTTTTTTAAATCTTTTGCAGTTTCATTTAGGCTGTATGATTTAGATAATACGGGCTTTATCGAACGACAAGAGGTATGAAGATGAGTTCATTTCTTTTTTTTCGTTATTTACCCCTGCTGTGAAATTTTTACTCCCTTTTTCTTTGCTCGTGTCACAGCGAGTAACTCAGATGGATTGATTTAGATTTTCTTTAAAGTCAAGTGCTATTGGTCGAAACTTGAGGCTCTAATTCTTTATCGATCTAGTTTATCTATTTAGATGATTCATTATGTAATGTGATAATGACAGGTTAAGCAAATGTTATTAGCACTTCTTGGTGAATCTGAAATGAAGTTGGCTGATGAGACCATCGAAGCGATCCTCGATAAGGTGAGTTGTGACCCTCCACTCTTCAAAATCAGACCATACGAGACTATCAATCTCGTAACGTGATATTTCGGTATAATACATGGTTTTCAGTACTAACGAATTAGCAGAATCATGAAAAACTTCTTTGTGCCTTGCAGACATTTTTGGAAGCTGATACGAACCAAGATGGGAAGATCGACTTGTCAGAATGGCAATATTTTGTTTCCCAGAACCCGTCGTTATTAAGGATCATGACACTCCCTTATTTAAGGTAACAACTAGACAAATCGTTGTTTTATTCCGTCTTGTCGAAATAATTCAGACCGGTTTTGATAAATTCTGATGAACTCCTTTTGTTGAAAATGCAGGGATATAACCACAGCATTCCCAAGTTTTGTGTTTTATTCTGAGGTTGATGAGGCTGCAGCCTGAAGAAAGTACATAGAATTGGAATTGTGATTAGCTAGATTAACTTTGAATGACATATTTATATTTTTGTAATTCTTGGAAATCAAACAGTTTGAGATGAAGATGATGAAATAAGGAGGGAAAAAAAAGAAAGAAAAAAAAAAGAGAGGAGGATTTTAGATTTTATTTTTTTCTTAGAAGAATTTGCATCAGAGCCTTTGGGAGAAGTCCTTATGTGAGCATATATATTATAACAGGGGCTCGGTTTTGTGTAAAGCATCTTCATCCCTCTCATCTAACTTTTGCAGATAATATTTCACATTAGCAAACATTTTTCTTTTTTCTAAATACCATTTCTGTAATTAGGAAAAATTAAAAAACCAAATCGAACTCGATGGATCCATTGGTTTGGTTCAGTTTTTAGTATAAAATTGGACATTTTGGTTTGTATTTGGAGAAAATTAAAAATTATAGGTTTGAATCGGTTTTTTATTGAAAAAATCACTCTAATCGAATTGAGAGTATGTCACCCTTAAAAATAAATTTTAACTCTAGGTCAAGAAATAACTAATTATTATGGTGCATATATAAAGTAAAAGAAACAAAAATGTCAGTTTCAATTTATTAAAAAAAAAAAAAATCAAAACCAAAGTGGAAATAAAAATAAATAGTCAAGAGAAAAAAGGAATGAAAAAAGAATGACCCAAGACTCAAGAACAAATCAAACGGAATAAACCCTTTATCGGTTTGGTTTTCTTCCTAATTATAAAATTGATTGATTGATTTTGATTCTTGGTTGGCTCAAAAATTGAAAAAACTCAATCGACTTTTACCTATATTGCATAAATAGATC
Organism: Lagenaria siceraria; assembly: GCA_002890555.2. Taxonomy (NCBI): domain Eukaryota; kingdom Viridiplantae; phylum Streptophyta; class Magnoliopsida; order Cucurbitales; family Cucurbitaceae; genus Lagenaria; species Lagenaria siceraria. The sequence goes on from CM016483.1 coordinate 563,508, forward strand.
TTTTTATAGTCTCATATTTAATTTTACATAATTGTCTAATGACATGTAATTATGTTCGACGATATTACACCATAATTAAGTTTTGCCCTTTCTATATTTGAATATCAACAAATCAGATTATAACTTACAAAATCGCCTATACTTGTTTGAATCTTGAGATAGGATCAATTTTCTCTTTTCAAAGGTTCTAGATTGTTTTTCATCAATTCTTTTCTAAACACTTGAGAAATCTCGATAGTGAGAAGTAATTGCTATTCTTAATCGAATTTTGTAAATTAGGATTAAGTTGTTGTTATTGTCGTGATTCTTTACTTGGTTACCAAATCACGCTCTGGACTTATTGTCTTGATCATGAAGATATTTAGAGGAGGCAACTGACTTTTGTTGAAGAACTCATCAACAGGACAAAGTGCGGTGGAGGTTTGACGAGGCGAAAGAGACATGATAAATTCGAAATCAGAAGAGGAAGAGGAAGAGAAATAATTAACTTTCAATTCCTTTTTTTCTATTCTCAACGATTTCAGTCCCCTATTTTATATAATTAACAACTCTTAAAGTAAGTAGCCATTGTTTACTTAATTCTTTATGTTGTTCACTGATATTTCCTCTTTCTATGGCTCCTCCGTACATATTAAAAATTACAGTGTAATTAACTGATGAACATTCCACAATTTTCAAACAATCATTACATTTATAAATATGATGTATATTACCTACTTTAATTATGGTGTAATCCAGTTGTTAAAGAAAAGGTTAAGTCGAATTCAGTTGTTAGATTCCTAAATTTTCGGTCAAAATCTTAAAATTTTATTCTAAATGGGCTCTAAATTTTTATTTTAAAATTGTTTCGCCAAACGGCATGGTTTTCCTCTTAGATTCATATTCTATTGTGGAACTGTTTTTCATCGTTTAAGGGTAGGAATATGTTATAGGGTATGGTTTTATAGTTATGTATGAGACATTATTAAAAAAAAAAAAAAAAAAACTATATTATAAGAATATATTGTGGGGTGTATACATTAAATAAATGTTGTTTCATTGAAATTAAGATGGCACTGCATATTAAAATACTGTGTATATTTATCAAAATCAACTTGTGTACTACAATTATATGTTTGTACTTAAAATAACATAATATATATCATAGTATTAAATTTTCATCTATATGTCGATACGAGAGGTGAATCGATATTTCCATTATATCGTAGAAAAATCCACAAAACACAAAAAATAATTATCAAAATGCTACTAATATAAATATAATATAAATAATAGACATGTTTAGTTATTTGAAAATAATAAAATGTTTATTTACTAATTCAAATTTATTTTTTTTTATTTTTTTGTTTTTAACTAATTTTTCCATTATCAATATTTCCATCGAAATTTTCGTAAAATTAAGACTTCGATATTTTCATCGATATCGATATTTTAAACCTTGTATACATCATACTAATATATAGAATTATTATATATAAAAAAAACAACCTAGTTTAAGGCAACATAAAAATTAACATAAGTTGGAAAATGGCTATATATCCTACATATAATCCAGATGTCATGGTCATGTTTGTCCAGAGCCTGTTGCTCGTGGTCGCATGCCTGAACCAACCTCTTTTTTATCATGTGTTTTATCTTATGTATTTCATTATGCAAGTTAGTTTACTTTTTCTTGTACTTTTTATTGTAAGTGACTCCTCACTATTTTTATATGTAAGGGTGACAGTCACAAAAATGCTTGAGCTAGTATAAGAGTAAGACTAGCCATTGTATTTTGGAGTTGTATGCTATTGAGTTATTGTTGTCATTTATTGCTTACTAGCTTATGACAATCATTTTCTCAAACATGCTTTCAAACATTTGCGAAAATCTTTTCTCTAACCTCGTTTTCTCCGGAATAGGGGTGGAGGTTGTGAGATATGCCCGTTGTCTGTCTACCTACAATCTAAATTTGAATTGTTAACTTGTTCGTAGGCGAGAACAAATACCACACAATCGTTGTGTAAATCTTTTGAAAGTGCAATTGTGACACTAGACGTTTGACAAAAAAAAAAGAAAAAAAAGAAAAAAAAAAGAACAAATCTGCAGAAAAAGATGCCATTGAAGAAGAAAATGAAGAAGAAAAATGCAGACACACCAGAGACATGAAGAGGTAACAAAAAGTAATGCATAATATATATATATATTACTGAGACAAGGAAGGAAAAAATAAAATTTATTTGCCATTTAACACCCAACAAAATTAATAGCTGAAATTTCCATACAATGAAAAACAATTTTAAAGAAAAAATAAATTTATATTCAACATGGGCTATTTCATTTATTACATTCACGAATATTTTGGTACGGGAAAAGTTTGATTAAATACCTAAAATATTATTAATAATAATTAAGTTGATATTGAACCATTTTAGGAACATATCAAATTTTAACTGTTCGTTTGAAAAAATAACAAACCATTTTTTAAAATGGCAGAATGAATTAAAAATAATTAATTTTAAATTTATAAAAGTCTAAAATATTGACCCTCAATTGTTCAACTGAAATGTTACTGCCTTATTAGGGAAGAATTGTGTAACGTACCAACATACCTCTAGTGTGTCGAAAACTACTAGCCAATTCATCCTTCCAATGTCAAACCCTATTCAACAATAAATCCACCAAGAAACTGGGGCAAGTGTCAATTAAAGTTCAAAATTGAAACTCGACCTTTCATCCTCACAAAGCCATAATCCACTACCTTATTAAGAAAGATGTTTAATACACTTTAATTAAAACACACCAATATATCTTTAATGTGGCGAAAATCACCACTCAATTTATCTTCCCAATGCCAAACCTTATTCAACACAAAACCCACCAAGAAACCGGAACACGTGTCAATCAAAGTTCAAAATTGAAACTCACCCGTCGTTTCATCTTCCTAAAGCCAAAATCCATGTCCATCAATCACTTCAAAATCAATAACCGGAGAGTGAGAAATACTTCATTGATCTTCATTTGAGACTGAGACCCAATAGTGTACAACGTGTAATCAAATTTGTTTGCTCCGATCGTTCTCTATTCCAGAGTGATAAGTTCCTAAAATTGTAAGTTATGCTAGTGGTTATTTTTATCCCACAAACCATTGAACAAAACCCTTAATCTAGCCATAACAAGTTAGAAAACACAATAAGAATAATAAAAGAATGAAAGAACTAATGGTCACTTAACTACACGTTGATTATGTTCATTTATAGTTTAATTTAATGAATATAAGCCTGATTACGTGAATTAAGACAAGAGGGTATGAACTAAATCCATAGAAAAATAATTTACAACAACGATAATATGATTTCAAATTTAAAAATAAGAATACTTAATAAAAAAAAGAGATGTGATATAAAATTTTATGTTTAAAACAAATTTATAATAGATATAATAATAAAAATATATTTTAAAACCATGTATTTTAGTTAAGATTAAGAGAAAATATAATATACATATAAAAACACAAATTTGAAATATAACATAAATATAAAAAGTTAGTTAGAAAAATTATTATAATATGAGATTTTAAATTTTAAAACAACTTTTAAAGATAGAAGATCTACTAAATTTGAGAATTCGAAATAACCTTTGAAGATAGAAGATAGTTGAGATAATAATTTGGATTATTTTCAAATTAAATCATGAAATTTATAGCAAATTAACTATATGGAAAGAGGTACTCACGAAATTTATAGCGAATTAACCGTATGGAAAGAGGTATTTATTTGACACCAAAAATCTGAAAAGATATCAAAGGAGCCCCCATTATATATTTGATAAATTAATTATAATCTAATTAAGAAAGTTGCAGATTAATTACAGTGTATTTAAAAAGGTTGATAAGGGCATTTTAGGATTAATATAAAAGTGAGTCACGTGCTATACATGAAATTTTCCATATTTCAAAATAATTTCGTGGTTTGCTATTTGTCCAAATAAAAGTGTAATTAGTGCTATTGGATTGAATATCCCTAAATTATGACAATTGTATTTCTCTTTTATTGTCTACTATTTGATTAAGAGGTATCTTAAAAAAATCAGATTTTATAATATAATTACAATGAAACCTCGTATTTTTTGTAACGTTTAAAACGTAAATGTCCTATATAATATTTGTGAAAAAAACTAGTCAATTAGTTCATTGGTAAAAAAATAATAATAATAAAACTTTTGCACAATTGTGTAAAATAGGCATATTAAGGTCAAAAATCCATTATGGGCCAACATGAACTATTGCTTTTAGTTAGGCCGGAATTAGGAATGGGCCCTTCAGCATGGGCCCAAAATGTTCCAACAAGGCCCAAACGAGTGAGGAACCGACTCCACTCACTGAGTCACCTTGTCAAATTCCAACGAGTGGCATATCAGATTCCCAAAAAGAACTCTTACCTGACGGAAGAATAACCTGTGCAGTCGAGTCATATTCCACTGAGAAGCCCATTCGTTCACTTCCCTTCCCATCAAAATTCCAACTCTTTTCTGCTCACAAATTGATCGGAACCATCGTAATTCGCCGCCCAGATTGCCGGAGTTCATCCCTTCAATGGATTTCTCCGAGCAAGATGTAGATATATTCGGCGAAGAGTATGAAAACGAGGACGACAACAACAACAACAACAACGACAACGACCATGACCGCGATGCTCCTGCCTCCTCCTCGCAATCTTCGTCGTCTTCGTCCTCTTCCTCGTCTTCCGATTCCTCCTCATCCAATGCTAGCGATGGAGGCGACAGCAGTAGTGGAGGTAGTGGGAGTGCAAGTAGTGCTGAAGAAGACGACCAGGAAAATGGCGGCGAAGTACAGCAGAATGCACACAGGGGTTCTCATGGGTATGAAGATAGAGATCTGTTTGGTTCTGATAACGAGGATTATTGTAAGACACTTGCTATTAGTCCTTTTTCAGTTCCAGGTAATTCCAGTTGGGGAAACTGTTTAATTTGTATATATGATGAAAACATTCCTATTTGGTGTATTCTGCTTGTGTTTTCTGTATATGCCACTGTTCTAGACTTGGTATGAAGAAGTGTTTTCTTTGTCGCTTTTGAAGTCTTTAGTTTCAATTCATTGAATGGATTTGAAATTTTGAATTGTTTCCCTATTTTGGGTTAAGTGGGCAGGAAGTATGTTCTAAAATGAACTAATTTCTGAACTGGAATGAAAGTGGCATCTATTATAAATTGAAATATTAAATAGATTATGAAGGGTTCGTGTGATAACTATTTTGAGTTTTTTACTTTTTAGTTTTTGAAAATTAAGCCAATAAACACTACTTCCAAGTTTTACCCGTTTATTATTATTACTTTTTGTTGTTGTGTTATTTACTTTTTAGGTGTGTTTTTAAATATCAAGCTAAGTTTTGTAAACTAAAAAAAAATAGTTTGTTTGTTTGTTTTTTTTAAATTTTGTTAAGAATTCAAATGTTTAACTAGGACGAATGAAAACCATGGTAATAGAAGTTGGAAGAAAACAAACACAATTTTCAATAACCAAAAACAACAAATGAAATGGTTATCAAATGGAACCATAAAATTTATTACAAGAGAAGTTGAATGAAGAATAGGAGATGGGAGAGATTCACAATTTTCTCAGTTGATTAATTTTATGGCAGTCTTACCTGCAATAAGGAATAATAACCACCATGCTAGAGGGCGAGGTCGTTGGGGGAATCAAAATGATAGAGGATCAGGCCTCCTTCCACGGCCTGGACCATTTCCTCAAAGGCATGGCTTTGGTGGCTATGGATCTAAGTTTTCAAATGGCCGTCATGATGAACGCTTCGTCTCAGACATGAAGCTTACTAAAAGTGAAGAAACACTGGCGAGAAAGTGTATTGCTTTCCAGGAGGTATGCATATTGTTTCTTGTTTTTCTCTCTCTACATACACACAAATTGAACATATACATTCAGAGTATTTTTCTCAAACTGGTTGCTTTGTGTTTGTATGGTATGTTCCTTATTGGGTGGTGGTGAAAAGACAATTTTAGTTTGGGTTTGTGGCATTTTTATTATATATTATGGTTTATAATGCTGTTTGCATTCTATCATGCTTCAAGAGAAGCTTAACTTGTATGGATACTCTTGTTCTTTCATAGGGTTCGTGTATCATTCTTGACTCTATGCTGATCTTAATTTATTTGATAGCCTTGTGAGCTTGCTTGCTATAGTCGTGTAGAAGGTGGAGATGTCTACTTTGATGACCGCAGCTTGGTAAGCTAATTAGAGATCTTTCTTTATATAAATTTTCATGGATTTTGTGATGCCTATAAATATGTGAGCAGGTAATACAGTTCTCTTTTTGCTCATTTTTCTTGTTAATGTGCCAATGCTAGAGACTGTTTAAGCGCTTTATTACTGAAGATATTGGAGCTGATTTGAACGAAGGTTTTGACACTTTTATTGAGAAGAAAGGTATACACTTATCCAAAATATTTCAATTGGAATTTTCTTTGAAGCTATTTTTAAGCTGGTATAGATGTCGCATTGATTATTTTCATCATCATTCTTTTAGGGTCAATTTATATAAATAACTTTTAAATGCTTTGTTTTGACTTTCTATAACTTTCTTTTCCCTTTTATTCAGACCTAGGTTCTCAGGGTTTTGGTGACCTCCTTGGCTGCATTAGGGACAAAAACATCCCTCTTCAAAACATTCATTTTGTGGTGAGCCACTTTATAGCTTCTGGATTTTAACTTTAATGTCTCGCTATCAATCAATTACTGATGACTTTGCTCTCGTGCTTTCAGACTTTCCGCAACAATCTTAACAAGGTATTTTTATTTTATTTGCCTGTCCTATTATAATGTTTTTTAACTGTTCAATGCTCCTTTTGTGCTTCTCATAAAATATTCGAAAAATTTTCATGGTTTACTTATGGCTACATCAATGATATATTCTCCTGATGGCTGATGGCTGATGTTAATAGCATAGGAAACTTTTGGAATCTACATGGAATTTTTTTTTTTACTTTAATTTTTAATTAACTAGATTCCTCATACAATAGCTGAAGGAAGTCCTGATTTCTTTTTTGCTCTATGATACTAACATTCTCCTGATACTAATGACATTGGAATGTGCGATACAGGATTTTATTGTTGATGATATATATTCTGACTGATTTAGAATGCTTCAGTATCAGTATCATGTTAAGATTGCTGCTTTTAATGCAGATATTGGCTACTGCTTACATTCGTCATGAGCCATGGGAAATGGGTGTGCATAAAAGAAATGGTGTTGTATACCTAGATGTGCATAAATTACCAGAAAGACCACAAAGTGAATTGGAGCGTAGAAGGTAATAGAACTTTAATGTGTTTTCACAAAATGTATCAGAATAAGATTTCATAAAACTAGTATGAGCAGATGTCCGTATGATCTTGTTTGGGCTGAGAGTCATGAACATTTAATTTGATTGCTGATAATGTTTGCCAGTTTCTGTGACTATCATACATCAGATAAAAGCAATCACTGAATGTTAATGCAACAGAAACTACTTAATGAATTTAGATAGTTGGTGCTCTCTCTTTGGACACTTGTGACATTGGTTGATCGGTTCTTGTCAGTTGTCATCAGTATTTGTTTGTATCAAACTTATTTTATAGTGTCTTGGTAACCCTTGTCTTATAGGTGCTATTGGGGTTACTGTTTTGAGAACCTTGCTACCGAGGATCCAAGAAGAGGTGATGGAGAAGGGATCCATCATGTAGATGCAAATGCTGAATATTGTGCCGTGATTAAAACGAAATTAGGTGCTCATCGCATTCTGATGGGTGCTGAAATGGATTGCTGTGATTCAACTGATGAGGGAAGGAGGTTTTATGTTGAACTAAAGACAAGTCGTGAGGTTGACATTAATGAAACAATTGTTATATTAAGATATTTCTTTCATAATCTATCTTTCCAGTGTTCTGACCTTACTCTGCTCGTATAACCTGCATCTTTTCCTTGTTATTTGCAGTTGGATCAGCGTACTGAAGAAAGATATGAGAGAGAGAAATTGCTTAAATTTTGGGTATAGTTGCACTTCCTGTCTGACTCTGGATCAATTAGTGTCTACTTTGTTATTGACGTTGTAGTTGTAGCATGGAAACACTAGACTATTTGAGTTAGTCATAAATAAAGACGTGAATTAAGCTCCTTAATATCGTATATATGAAAAGATGATGCTGCTTTTAAGATTTCAGAAGGAGAATTAAATCTTCCACGTTGCCTAGTTCACTCCAATATGGGAGAAGAAAAAATGCTAACAAAATCTTTTAAGGAGCTGGAAATTGGGACGAGGGATATGATGGACTGGCATTTTTGTTATTTTTGTCAGATGGGACCAATAACCTTGACAGGCTGGTATTTACTGCCAGGCATGAGTTGTAGCCTGCCATTATGTGGAGCGTGTTATTCAGTTTCTCTGAGGAATTGTATCTTTCTTTTTTTTTTTTATCAGGAAACCACCTATTTCTAAGGAAGTTTAAAATAGGAACAAAGTTTCGTATGGGCATCTTTCTTGTTATTGTCCTTTGTTATCTTGTGTGATGTGTTATTTTTCCATGAAGTGATTCCCCCCTCCCCTTTTTTTGATAGTGTATTAATCTAGTTTCCTATTCTTCTTGCTGTTGCTAGTTTGAGATTGTCCTCTCCTTGCTGTTTTCCATTTTTAAGGGGACTGAGAAAATTTCCCTGTTCTCTTGAAATTCCGAACGTTTTGTCTTTGGATTCATCCAGTTGCTTCCCTTTTACCGTTAGAAGTGATTATGTAGCCTTTTGTCCATTCTAAGTTTGGGAATTGACTTGGTTGCATTTTTGTTGCAGATACAATCATTCTTAGCTGGTGTACCATATATCGTTATTGGGTTCAGGTAATTTATTCATCTAGCCAGCCTCTTTTATTCAGTGGATGGAAGTTGTTTATTAATAAAAAGACAAGTCCACAGGATGATTGACTCTTTGCCAGGAGGTGTACCTATGGTCGTTTGATGGAATTTCTTGCCTCCTAAAAAATACGGACACTTTAGTTTGGCTAGCGTGTGCGTAACTTGTTGTACACATATCGGACACTTGTTAGTGCAATAGATATTTTAGACACCAGCTGTACAAAGTTAAAGTCAGTCAAACATGTGTTAGACATACATCGAATGCTTGTTAAATATACTAAATAGACACATTCATAGCAAAAATAATTAATTTTGAGAGCAAAATACGTCAAACTAATTTTGTAAGCACATTAATGCATAAACTCATCGATTTGAATATCCTTCTTGTATGAAAATGTATATTTTTAATAAACGTGTCTTTATCGTGTTTATGCCCTAGATTTAAAAAATAATAATTATGTGTCACTATGTCTATGTCGTGTCATATTCGTATCTGTGTTTCTTAACTTGAATCTTCTATTTCCTTCCTTTTTCTCATGCTAGACAGGGAACGAGTTAGTATTGGTCTTAGCTTGGTGATTGATTGCCACCGAAGCCTACCATTTTTGTAACTTCTTGAGACTTTATCAAGAGGAAATGGCCATAATAGGCCACATTATTATACAACCTTAAAATTTTAAATCCAAGACCTTCATATTCCAAAATAGAGTAATTAATTTTTAATTAACTTGGTGACTGCGCCCCCTCCTGAGTTTGTTCCCGTTCAGGGAATTGTTAATTGTCCAAGCAAGCGTTTAAAAGTATATAAAATTAAAGGTGTGCACTGTTTAAATCTTCCTCTTTCACGCACAAATATATTAGCATCCACAGTTTTCTTTTGTACCAAGTGATAACATTACCTTGTTGATGCATGAAGTTCCTTGTTGTCTGTAAGCTTTCGTAAATTTAACTTTAGTTTTAAGCACTTCCATTTTATGTAGGAATGATGCTGGCCAACTTGTTCGGACGGAAAGATTGAGAACTAAGGACATCACACAGAGAGTGAAAATGAAAAACTATTGGCAGGTATGTAATTTTCTTGGAGTTGACCTTCTTCTTTAAAGTTAACTGGATAAGGAAGCCTTAGCCTGGGCTAAGATTACAAAAAAAAAAAAAAAGGTTAAAAGGAAAACAAACCCTTTTATTTATCACAAACAATGAGATAAACGTAGTATCTAATGGGGCATGTGAGGCAAGGAGTGGAGTTGTAGTTTAATTGTGGAGCCTACAATGTAGGAAGTTAACAAGCCATGGAATTGATGTTTTTTAGTTGTGGGCCCACACTAAGTTTAAGAACTCCAAATAAGGAGTGGAGTTAACAATTTCACTTCCACAACTCATATCCTTTGGGCCAAACATGACCAAAAAAGTTCTAATAATTTTCTCAAAGATAAAAGACAACAACAATACATGCCCAAAATATTTCTGTAGTTCCAAGTGAAAAAATTGCATGCATCTCTTTGTACCTCGATTGCCAAGTCCATTTTTAATTACTCATTATGTCTTTGTTGGATCAAAATCCCTTTTTGTAGCTTGGATCTTTTGGTTGGAATTTTTGTATTACCTAATATTCTTTCATTTTTTTCAATAAAAGTTCAATTATTCATAAAAAAGGAACAAAATTATCAATATGTTACCAAATCATGAGCAACTTGAAAAAGTCAGCACAAACCTTAATCTTTAATTGAATAATGAATTAGAAACTTTTATTATAAGTTTCCTTTTTGAGTTTTATGAATTTAATTAACTCCAATAACATCGGTTCTTACTTTCTTGGAATTTTATTTCACAACGTTACCTGTTAGCTCAAAGAACTTAGACAATATTATCATTTTCTTTTCGGTAAATTTGATTTGTAATGGTAACAGAAGTTCGGTTTCTTTCACTTCTTGTCCTTGTATCCAATAATGACAACTCATTTTGTAGGGAGGAGTCTGTCTGGCCTTTGCTGATGAAGTGTTATGTTGGCTTTATGGAACTGTCAAAGAAAGTAAGTTTGTATCCTACACATTGCTCCGCTTAAAAGCTTTGTTTAATTGGTTTTTAAGAAACTAATTTCTAAAAATTTGTCTGCTCACTGCATATGTTAAGGATCAAAGAACTGATTTCAGAACTGATTTCTTCTTTGTCCAATATTTACTTCAGATGAAGATTACATATTGCAATTTGCACATCCTTTCACTCGTTTAGAGCTTCTTCAAGCCTCCTCTTGCCCAGATGCTATCACTCATCACATTGAGCTGTTGTAGTCAACTGAAAAATCCCCTCATTCCCTGTAAGTCTGAAAATGCAGATTTGAAGCTAAGAAGCTTAACCCTTATTATTTGCTTAGCAATTTAAAGTAAAGTTGAAGACGTGTCGGCTCTCGAGGAAAAACACAAAATAATGTATTACCAACAGGCTTACCCCCACAGAGAGAGAGAGAGAGAGAGAGAGAGAGAGAGAGAGAGATAGAAGGAAAAAAAGAAAGGTAAAGAAAAGAAAGAAGCAAGTAGCTTTATTTTGCACAGGTATTATAATTATATTTTGAGTAGTTTGATTAGGTGTTATGATGAGACATGAACTCCAACCCTATTCTGATTCCATCGTCTTGTCTTTAGATGCTTGGAGCTGAATGCCTATATACCTTTTCTACTTGTTCTTTTCATTTTTGATAGTTCACTTTTGTACTTGGTTAATGTGCTGAAACCATCAGTTTTTATCAATAGAAACTTTCACATCTTTGAATAGTTGGCTTCCTCTGGTTTCAATTTTTGCAGTTCAAGTGAACAAATAATAGCAACATCCATATTGAAGTTTTGATTCAACATTTGATTGACTGTAATTTTTCTTGAAGTTGCTAGAGGAACAAGGTGTTTCTAGCCTTTGTCTTGATTCAGTTGATGTTAAGGTTGTTATTCTAGCCTTGAACGGTTTGGTGAAGCTTTCAAAGGGCCTCGGGTTTGACTTTTAACTGACTATTTTTCTTGTCTTTTGTAGCTGGTGTTAAGGTGAATATTTCAATTTTACTGATATATCGATGGATGGATCTATTGATAAGGTCATATTGATGAATATTTTTGTAAATAAAAATAATTTAGAACAATTATTTAATTAACAATATAGCTATTTTTCCTTCTAAATTAAGTTATACATTACTAGCATATGTTTTTATATTGAAATTTATAGATGATACTTTTATATTTTATGGGTATTTATAAAAGATATTAAAAAAATTATCGATTAATTTTTAATATTGATGTTGAATCTATGGACATATTGGCTTATATTTTAATTCATTTTTTAAAACTAAAGTCATTAAAACTTTATTGACACAATCAAATCCTAAGAATTTCGTAAATTTTTCCTACTTTGAATTATAAGTTTATAATTATTAAGACTTAGTTATTTCTGGCAGATTCGCTTTTAAAATGTTTGCTTTAATTTGGTGGAAGTTGTGCCACTTCTTGCTTCGCACGTGAAACATATTATTATTATTTTGTATTTTCTTTTAGGAAACTTTCCTTTAGCATTTTTCCTTTGGATACACTTTAAACTTAAAAATAGAAAGAGAAATAAATAACGAAACATTTTCTTTTTGGTCGAGTTTTTATTTAGTCTACTTTCTAAGTTTCAAAATGTTACAATTTTATTTTGAGATTTTTTTTTTTCTAATTTGATTCTTAATTTTTAAGATTTATATTTTTAACATCGAATTTTTACTAAATACTCACTTTTCGTCTTTAGTGTTGATGCCTATTAATTAATTTAAAAGAATTATACTTAATTAAGTTTCATTATTTTTTCACACTATTAGAGTTAATTTTAAAATCGAGGTTAAAGTGTTAATCTTGAAATCTAAGAACTAAAATGAAACAAAACTCAAATCTAAAAAGTAAAATTGTAACATTTTGAAACCTATGGAATGGACTAAATTGAAATCAAATTCAAAACTTAAGATTAAAAATGTGAAAGGGAAAAATACACTTTTGGTTCTTGAGGTTTGAAGTTAATGTTTTTTTGGTCCATAAAGTTTTAAAAGCAGACACTTTAGTCTTTAAAGTTTGAAAATAGTTTTGTTGAATTGACAGTTAGTTGACTAGCGGAAAAGTGACATGACATTGTTGAGATATCAATTTTGTTGAGGTATCAATTTTAAATGACTTGAAAATATTTATTGATTTTCATATATTATCTTTCTCTTTCCCTCTCATCTCTCTCCCCATTAGATTTCACTCCTTTTGGGGATTTTCTGTAAAATACCAAACTTTTCTTCATGCCTACAATCTTTTTCCTCTAAAAGTCTCATCTTTACATAGAAAAAGTAACATTCATTTTTTTCGAACACACTAATTCTTTTAAGGACACTACAAAATTAGGTTATTGGAAGGGGTTGAGACTTCTTTAACGTTTCAAATAAGAAAAATGAATCAGAGAAAAGAAATGAAGAGCAAGAAATTGATGAGGAGAATTAGAAGACAATTAATATGCTTAATTTAGATTAAATTAATATTTAATTAGCATTTTAGAATTAATTAGTTAATTATGTTATTTTCTTGTAAGACTATAAATAGCCAATTTAGGGTTGTAATAGGAAGCTTTTAGATCATCTTTTGTATATAGAACTTTTGGTTATCTTTGAGAGAGTTCTCTCTTTAGGTATGAACTTCCCTTCCTTGGCCGTACATTTGACCTAATACCTTAAACTAAAAACTAAAAACCAAATGGTTATTGAACGAAGCTTCATTTTTTTAGTTTTCAAAACTTAGCTAAGTTTTTGTAAACATTAGTAGAAAGTATATAACCGAGCAAAATAATTTAGAGGTGGAAGAGGTACTTATAGGTTTAATTTTCAAAAACCAAAAATCAAATAGTTAGCAAACGGAGCCTATAAAAATCTATATTCTTAAGATATCATAGTTTATTAGGTTCAACATTCTTATATACTTAATTGTTCTAGTCATAATTATCTCTAAAATTCAAACTAATATTATCAACACGCTTTTTCACCGAACTTATATCTCAAAGAAAAATTAATAAACTCTAGGAATTAAGGGTCCGTTTGGATTGACTTTCTAAGTATTTATAAATACTTTCTTTACACTTATAAACAACTTATTTAAACATTTAGAAAGTTAATCCAAACGGGCCCTAAGTCGTAGTATTTTGATTGAGTTTTCAAACATAGAATTCAAAAGATTACTTCTACTGTCAAAAGTGAGCTAATTAATTGACATGCATTCTCTATGTTGAGATCGAAAGTTTTATCTAATAGTTTATCAGGGTTGTTTGAGGCTCCAACTATAATATTTGGTATTTTCAACTATTGTAACCTATAATTATCTACAATATTACTATTTCAAATTCCTTTTTGTTACAGTGTTTACTATTTTATACCTAGACTAAAATAGTTTACACTATAAATACATACTATTATAACACACCGACTATAATAACTACTGACTATAACAATCAACTCAACGTTCGACTTAAAATAGTACATTCATGATTTTTCTTGAATACACCTTGAACAAAATATTTAGAAATAATGACAATGAATGCTATTATTGATATTATTAAGAAATGGAATGAATGGTAAGAATAAAGTAATTATGTAAACGAGTAATATACCTTGAGTTCTATTCTATTTTAGTTCATGTATTTTTAATAAATCTAAAATATAGTCATTCAAAGATAATTCTTTTTACCAAAATTGGTTAGATAACTATAATTTTCATATAAGAAAGGCACTATGAAGATATTTTCATAATTTATAAAAGGAATGTGTATAATTTATTTATTTATTATTTTTTTTTAAACAAACAACAAATAAATGGATTAAAATTAGACATTTGAAAGTAAAAGATCAAAATATAACAAAACCAAAAATAGATTGACCAAAATAGTATTTTAACAAAATAAAAAATTAAATTATAAAAAACACCCATGAATTTTCTACTTTATTTTAAAAATACTCCTAAACTTTCAAAAGTTTTAGATATACCTTTACACTCTTTAAGAAAGTTAAAAAATACTCTTACAGTTTTTGGATGGAAACCATTAGTCCTTTTGCTTAAAAAATACCCTCAAACTTTCAAAAAATTTATTAATACCCTTCAATTTAAAGAAGTTAAAAAATATCGCTAATGTTAGTACATGACGGACATTGTTAGTATCACATTTCAAAAATATCCCTAAACTTTCAAAAGTTGCATTAATAATCTTAACTTGTTTTTTTTTTTTTTAAAAAAAAATAGTTTTAAAAATCTCTTAGTATTAGTATATAGTTAGAAAACGTTTATCTACACTCCATAAATCACCTCCCTCTTCCATTTTCTTTTGTCAGTCTCATTTGTTTCAATCTATGACCTAACATTTATCCATTTCTCATCTTTTTTCACTACTTCTTCAATACCTCTTTTAAATCCTCTTCTTTCGCTCTAATCTCTAAAACTTTTCCTATTTCTCTTCTTAAATATCAT
This sequence comes from Lagenaria siceraria, assembly GCA_002890555.2. NCBI lineage: Eukaryota > Viridiplantae > Streptophyta > Magnoliopsida > Cucurbitales > Cucurbitaceae > Lagenaria > Lagenaria siceraria. Next base: position 578,904 of record CM016483.1, read on the forward strand.
CACTTTAAATAAACAAGAGAAGTTCTTTCAATTTCTGAGTATGCCTGAAAAGTTCTTTCATTTTAAGCTAGAAGAAAAAAAACAATTTGAAAACAAACTCATATAGATACTCTAATTTTTTTTTCTTTATCATATAGATACTCTACTTTTTTTTTTTCCTTATTTCTCTAATTCTTACATCAATTTTCTCTCAGCAACCAAATAAAATACAAGACTTCAAATTTAATTTGATTGCTGATAATGTTTTTTTCTCCTCCCCCTCCCCCCTTTCTCAATTGGTTGTTCTTAAAACTATGATTCAACTTCTCAATATATCTCTCTTTTTGTGAATTAATCTCAAACAACATATTAACTCACACTCAACTAGTAAAGCACAACCTTCATAAAATATTTAATTATAGTCCTAATATACTTTTGGTGGTTCCATTATTCTCCTTTGTTGTTATATATCCTCGATTGAAGGAAGGGGGTAGTTTTACAAATTGGGGATTGAAAGATTGTGAGTTAGAGTGTATCAAAGAAGATAGGAAAAATAGGCAAGTGTTAAGCCATAAATTGAAGCAAATGAGAGGAAAAAACTTTTTTTAAAGGTTAAGGGATTGTTTAGGGCGTAGAGTTGGTTGTTATAGTTTGTGGTTATTAAAATTGATGAGGTTATAATAGTTTATGGAGTTGAATAGTCTCTATTTGAAGTGTAGACTATTTTAGTATAGGTTCAAGAAGTTTTTGTTTAAGGTAAAGATTATTTTAGTTCGAGTTTAGAGTTTACGTGTTTGGGTTGCTGATTTGTTTAACATAGAGTTCTTAAATATGGGTATAGGATTTAGGTTTGTCTTCGACTTTTTTTTTTTAATTATAACTTTTGGTCTTTGTTCGCACGAGGTTTACTGAGAAACGTGTTTCGTGGAGTTGAACTTGTGTTTATATAAGTTTGATGCGGATGTGGTTCAATCTCTAATACGTGATCCTCTGATTCTCTCTCAACTGTACGCGTACGCTTGATGTATGGAAGTGGAGCGCGTGGATGCACGTGAAGTTGGAGTCTTGGATGGACGTGTGTACGCGTACGCTTGATGTATAGAAACGGAGCGCGTGGATGCACGTGAAGTTGGAGTCTTAGATGGACGTATGTACGCATATGCTTGATGTATGGAAGCGATGCGCGTACGCTTGATGTATGGAAGCGAAGCGCGTGGATGCACGTGAGGAGCTTCAATCTTCAGGTGTGGTTCAGCTTCAGGAGTTAGTGAGTCTTCTGATTGTAGGGAGAATTCTCTCTAGGCTCTCCGAATGTAAAATTTCTGAACCCTGTAAATGAAGAGAATTTATCTATTTATAGAGTTGTCAGGTGGGCTTTATGGGTTTGGGCTTGATTGGCCCATGGGTCTGACCCATTGGGCCCAACTAATTGGATTTGGGCCTTTGGGCCATTTGGGCCAAATTAAGTCTATTTTTGGACTTGATTAAATTTTAGCCCAAACATTAATAATTAATTGAACAAAAAATAATTAATTTGATCCAACGATGAGGACAGAAACACGTGGTACCATCATGATTGCCAATTTTCGTCTTCAATTTCAACTTAGGATACATGTAACATTCAATTAGTCCCAGATTTAATTATTTTATAATTTCGCCATTAATTTGGTAAATTACGTGGTGATTTGTGATTGGTCCAAAATTTCTCCTTCAACAAATGCCCCATTTCGAGATTTATGCATGGGTGAATCTCGAAAAAGATGAAGTTGAGTCAAAATGCAAGTTGTATATGTTCTTGAATTTGACCATATTCAGTATGTCAATTAAACTATGAATTTAGTACATGAGTTTGATTAAAACTTGATATAAAATTTGGAATATGGCCAAATTTTAATTTGGGATAACTTTGAAGTTTGATTTGAATTTGAGATAAAATTTAGGATATGGCCAAATTTTATTTTGGGATAAATTTGATATATTATCCGCAATTTAATAATTTGAATTTAATATAAAATTTGGAATATGACCAAATTTTAAATTGAGATCAATTTAAGATCCAATCTATAAGATCCAGACATTTGAATTTGGGATAAAATTTGGAATATGGCCAAATTTTAATTCGAGAAACTTAAATATATATATATATATATAATGAGGTAAAGAGGGAACGAAGAAGACAAATAGAATTTCGGATTATCAGCGACAACTCCTGAAAAATTGCCGTTTTCTGGAGTTCCAACCGTCGGATCATATTAAAATTTTATCAGCCTGTTTGAGACACGTAGGGCCACATTCGGAACGGTTAGATCTTTGTTTTGAGCTTTAGTTTATTCATAATCGTTGTTGTACAGAATATGTAAAAACTGAAAAAAAAATTTATTTCAGTGACAGCTCCGGAAAATTGTCGTTTGCCGGAGTTTCAACCGTCGGATCATCTTGGAATTTTATTCGCCTACTTGAGACACATAGGGCCACATTCTGAACGGTTAAATCTTTATTTTGAGCTTTAGTTTCTCCATAATCGTTGTTGCACAGAACATGTAAAAACTGAAATTGTTTTTTTATTTCAGTGACAGCTCTGGAAAATTGTCGTTTGCTGGAGTTCCAACCGTCGGATCATCTTGAAATTTTATCAGCCTGTTTGGAGACATAGGGCCACACTCTGAACGGTCAGATCTTTGTTTTGAGCTCTAGTTTTTTTTTTCAGGAGCGTCTAGATTGCCGCTTTAGAGGAACATGCGAGGGTCTGAGCGATTTGGTTCGCCATAAGATCCGAGTTGGTTCGCCGCCCAGAGGAACTTGCGAGGGTCTGAGCGATTTGGTTCGCCATAAGATCCGAGCTCGTTCGCCGCCTAGAGGAATTTGCGAGGGTCTGAGTGATTTGGTTCTCCATAAGATCCGAGCTCGTTCGCCGCCCAGAGGAACTTGCGAGGGTCTGAGCAATTTGGTTCGCCATAAGATCCGAGCTCGTTCGCCGCTAGAGGAACTTGCGAGGGTTTGAGGCCATTCGTTTCCATAAAATAACCTTTACACCCCATTTGCTCAAGAAATAATTGTATAGAGGGCTCTTTTTTAGGGGTCCAAATGAAAAGTAACCCCAAGTTTAAAAATAAATGAAATTTGGCCTTTTGTTGATGTCATCACCCTATGAAATTACCAGTTTAACTCTTCTTCCTTCTTCCTCTGTCTATTTGTAGCCTTTTTTCTTTTTCTTTTTCAATTTTTATGCGTTTTTTTTTGCGTTTCTTCTTTCGTTTCTTCTTCGCATTTTTTTTTGCATTTTTTTGCATTTCTTCTCCCATGCTTTTATTCGCACCGACGACTAACTTTGTTAGAATTTCCAGTCGCTCTCTTTTCCAACGATTTCTTCTGTTTATGTTGCCTTCTTCTTCTCATGGAATCAAAGATGTAAGTTGGAGCATGAACCAAAACAGGAGGAAAAAACGAGAGTGAAATCAAGAAACGAGAGAAAGAAGCGAGAGCGAGAATTCGAATGAGTCAATTTTCATTTGGGCCCCTAAAAAGGGTCATTGGTACAAAAACCTCTTTGCTCAACACACTCAAACGTTGAGTGAGCTATTAAAGCCCATTCAACCCATTCCAAATTAGAGCCTCAAATAGTCTCTAAGTGTAGTAATGCAACTTCTGAAAGTTTAGAGGTATTTTTAAAATAAAGTATTAATGACTTTCGTCCATATACTAATAGTAACGACGTCCATAATACTAATAAAGTATTAACGACTAAGTGTATTAATGCAACTTCTGAAAGTTTAGAGGTATTTTTGAAATAAAGTATTAATGACTTTCATCCATATACTAATAGTAAGAGTTCAAATTTTTAACAATTTTTTGAAATTTTAAAGGTATGAAAGAAAATTTGATAGTTCAAAGGTATTTTTGAAACAAAACACTAACGGTTTCTATCCAAAACCAACAATAAGAGCATTTTTTTAAGGTGCATATGGCGCGCAGAGTTATGTTGAATTGAGTTGGTAATAATTGTCTGTATTTGAGGTGCAGAGTTGAGCGAGTTGACAATAATTGTATGTATTTGGGGTGCAAAGTTGAGTTGAGTTTGTTTAGGAAGTCTATGTTTGGGGTGCAGAGTTGAGTTGTGTTGAGTTATAGATATATGGTGTATTTTTTTATAACCTAAAAATATACAATTTTATGAGTTTTTTTTGTTATTGTTCTTATTATTGTTTTTATTTTTGCTTAAATTTTTGTTCCACCATTAAACTACACATATTTTTCCAAATTCTTAATACTCATTTGAGATATAAACTCAATAAATAAAAATACATTTTACAATTTTCTACATGTAACTATTGCACCTAATATAGATAAAATACTATTGTATTATATAATCAACAACCTTACAATATACTTTAATGGTTGTGGAACATATGAGTTGAACCAGCACAAAAAATATAAGGTTGTCATCAGGGGTCTACTTATATATGTTCACAAAAAAAAAAGTCAATTTCGTGCATACAAAAAAATATTGTTCATTAAGATAGTCAAGTTAGTCAATCCTACCAAGTAGACGCAAACAATGCCTCTTTCTAAACTGTGGTGGGACTATTGAAAAACAGTCGATCTTTTGAATGTCTATGAAAAGTAGGTCTATAAGGAAAACTCAATCATTCTCAAACAATCCCTCAATATTAAACTATTATAAAAAGACGACTAATAGTAAACACTATAAACTAATAATTTCAAATTTGTATTTAAAAATACTTTCACCGGACTTTTTTTTTCTTTTAGTATATTATTGGTCGAGTTGGTCGTTAGAGTTAGTCGTTGGAGTTGAACAACAGAGTTGGTTGCCCGAGGTGATCATTAAAGTTAGGCACCAAAGGCAGTCGTCATCGAAGTTGATCATTGGAAGTGGTATTCTCGTAGAGTTGGTTGCTTAAGGTGAACGTCGGTGTCTGTCGTCAAAGGTGATTGTCACTGGAGTTGATCATTGGACATGGTCTTCACCGGAGTTTGTCACGCGAAGGTGGTCGTCGGAGTGTGGCAGCGATAGTCGTCCACTCCACGCAAAGGCTTTCTGCCAAATGCATAACAATCATGGTGCTTCGTCGCCGATTGAAGAACGAAAAATGAAGGGAGAAATGACTAAATCTTTTGGAGAAACATGCTTAGAAATTGAGGAAATACAGTAGCTGACAGGTGGAGCCATTGAAAACATTGGAAGAATGGCGAATTGGGTTGAGTTGGTAGTCTATAAACATTTAAAGTTGGTAAGCCAAACATTGAATTTGTAATTTTTACAACTCAATTCAAGTTGGTGAGCCAAAAACTCCCTTATATTTTTTAAAATTTAAAGGGGTTATTAGAACTTTAAATATTTTTGAAATAAAATACAAAAACCATAGCAATACTTTCAATACTTTAACGAAAAGAAGAAAAGAAGGGCGAGTTGTCGCTGCCGATTAATCGTCAACCGTATAGCAAACTTTATAGATTTAATCGTCGCCCTTCTCTGTCGCTGTGTCATTCTTCGTTAAGGTTTTGGAATCCATTAAAGAGAGAGACACCATTTCTGCAGATAATGCCTTCTTTGCTCCTTCACTCATTCTTCTCTTCTCTCTCAGATTCCTTTTAGCAATTCTCTTCTTCTTCTTCTTCTTCTTCTTCTTCTTCTCCTCTCCATTCCCTCTTTCTGGGCATGTTTCTCTCACAGATTTAGCCCCTTCTCCCTCCCTTTTTCGTCCCTCCGACCGGCGGCGATGCACCGGGACCGTCCTGCGCTTGGCGGCGTCGGCACCGGCGCCTCCAAGTTGGACGTCACTCCCATCGATCGGAAGCGCATCAACGACGCTCTCGATAAACAGCTCGAGCGATCCTCGCCCTCCACTTCTCGCACCGTCATTAACGGCAAGGATAATAAGCCCTCCGCGCCTCAGTCCTTGTTAATGCCGAAGCCCTCGTCTGATCAGAGAGACTCTCGCTCTGCCTCTCTCTCTAAGACCAACTGCTCTGGTGGGTTCTTCTTTTCCTCTTTGTTTTTGGGTTTGTTTATTTTTCTCGATTTTTCTTCTCTGGGTTACTATTCAACTTCTTGTTACTTTCAGCTGTTTTTTCTCTTGTTTTTGGCCATTCTTTGCTCAAGTTTTAATTGGGGTTTTTTCTTTTTTTAAGCTTTGTGTGCAAATTATGCATATCTCTAATTTGACCTACCTTCTTGTTCTTCTTGTGTTTTCTCTTGTGTGTCGTTTTGGGAATTCAAGGATCCGATAGAACCCTCCCATGTTTAGATAGTTAAGAGTTTGATGTTCAGGTGTATCGTGTTAACTGACATCAGCATTTCCAGGCCTTGTGCCTATGGAAGGATGGTTTTGATCACTAACTTTAGCGATGGCGTATACTTCTCATGCAGCAGCAGTTACTCAATTTTATAATCATTGTTATTGTTCTAATCATCTTAAAGATTGCCTTCCGTTTCGTAAATTTTGTTTTGGTTCAGAAGGATCTCTGTGCTGCATTGTTTACATAGTTTCTAATTAAGTCTTAATACGCCCAATGTTCAATATGCGTGTGACTGCTGGTGTTTTCAAAATGAAAGGTGAACTTCAACAAACAATAGTGTTAATGTTACATTCTTTTGTGAAATGAAAATTAATCTGGTCACTGGTTAATTTCACTGCCTGCTTATGGAATTTAACCTACAATACTTTGTGGAATGACTAAATACTTTATTATAATGAATGTTGTCCCTGCTAGTTAATTCTGGTTTTGATGATTGGCTGATGAAGAGAGGATTAGGATAGGCTAAATGTTTATGTGAATTTTTGTGTCGTAATCTCCTAAATGCTGCTATAGATGTTATTCAGGATGATTTGCTGTCCAAGAACCTTCTCCAACTTTTTGCTGGCTTCACCATTCTTCTCTACTATGTAACTAGTACAAATAGCATTTTGCTAAGCACTCAATTGACAACAGCCATTATTGACTTGCAGAGAAAAATGATTCAGAACTTATGCTTTTTTTTTTGTCTGGTTGTTTTGTTTTTAAGAGTTAGATAAAATTTGCTTTATAAATTAGTTACAATATGATTGTGTGATAGTTCATTCATCTTTTTGACTTATAATCTTTTGGTGTAATTGCAGAGGAATCTGAGACTGACAGTGAAGAGTCAGATGTCAGTGGATCTGATGGTGATGATACATCTTGGATTTCATGGTTTTGTAATCTGCGAGGAAACGAGTTCTTTTGTGAAGTGGATGATGACTATATACAAGATGATTTTAACCTTTGTGGGTTAAGCAGCCAAGTTCCGTACTATGATTATGCTCTTGATTTGATTCTGGATGTTGAGTCCTCTAATGGTATGGTTAATTCATTTTTAAGTATTCTGAGATGTTCTGCCTTGCTTTATTCAAGTATACACATATCAAAGCAATCATTGACTGGGAAGTTCTTTAATAAATACATAAATCTAAAAATGGCTGGTAGGTGTGCTCTAAGATATATAATTCTAAAAGATACTTTTGGCCTATCTTTTAACTGTTGTATATTTCAAAAAGACTATTATATTTTCCAACTAGATTGCTCATGCTCGACAGTACAAGGGAAGCCATCAATAGGATATTAAAAGTCATGGAAATTTTGGAATTGAAATAGCCATTCCTCCCATTTCTTTGGAGATAAAACCCTCAGTTGCACATATTCTTCTCTCTCTCTCTCATATCCATTAATGTGTGGGCAAGCTAGTGTTTACCTTGAGCAATTTCATGGGACAACCGTTTGAATCTACTATATTTATTACCAAGAAAACTTCTAGAACATTAAATTCGTGGTTGGTGGCTAGGCAACCACAGTATGAATTTAAGCTGGTGGCCACCATGGTGATTTGTGAATATTTTCTATAATAATTATTAATCTGTCCTTTGGGCTTATTGACAGTATCCATTTTCTAATTTCTCGACTAAGGTATTTTATCTTCAATCTCCCATTTGGGTGTCGGTAGTCAGAAATCAATTGGAATGGGTGAAATGTGCAGGTGATATGTTTACAGAGGAACAGAATGAACTCATTGAATCTGCAGCTGAAATGCTTTACGGTCTAATTCATGCGAGATACATATTGACAAGTAAAGGCATGGCTGCTATGGTGAGAATCTTCTTTTGGGTCTTCTATATTAATGCTGCCAGTGGTCATAATAACCCATTATGATTTTCACAGCTGGACAAATTCAAGAATTATGACTTTGGGAGATGCCCTAGAGTTTACTGCTGTGGACAACCCTGTCTTCCTGTTGGTCAATCAGACATTCCTAGAACAGGCACCGTCAAGATATACTGTCCAAGATGTGAGGATGTTTATTATCCCCGATCGAAGTTTCAAGGTAGTATCCTTAATTTTCATGATCATATGCTTAACTTCTTGCACGTACGTTGTATATTTGTCGACTTACTTTTTTTTAAAAGAAAACAAAATACTTCTCATTGATATAATAAAAAGGAATATATGTTCCACGGATACAAACTCAGGTATATAGTGAAGAATTAAAAAAAATACAATAACAGGACATTAGAGACAATTACAAACATAAAGGGAATATACATGCAAAACTTATAAAGAACAAAGAGCTTTTTCAATGACTTCGCCTGAAAAACTTTGAGAGCTTGCAAACGAAAGCTGAAGTTACGAATAGGAAATAATTATAACAGCTTACTTCAATCTTCCCATAGCTAATCATGAACTGACCATCAACCATCAAATATAACTTTCAAAACCAATCACATGTCAGACTGATGTGGCATCAACATAATACATCTCAAGACCAGATAGATTTCATCAGGCTCCTAAACTTTTTTTTTCCCCCATTTCTAAGCACTTGAAACACTGCAAGCTTAACATCTTCAATTCAGTAATGTAATTGGGATGATGAGTGGGAATTCGTAATTCAATAAATCCAAAATGCCCTTCACACTTCCTGGGTTCAGAAGCACCACAGATTAACACTTTCCAAATTCAATTGACAGATTTGAGGGCAATATTAGCATGGGTAAGAGGGCAATTACTGATAACTGCAATACACCCTTAATGAGGATAACTTACAATCATCTTGAGAAAAGTAACTCCTTTAAAGTCTTTTTCACCGAAACCAATAGGCCTCATGCAGATTAATGCTTTATAATCATCCTAGTGATCATGGTTGTATCGTTGAGTTTATTGAATTTTTTTTTTTTATAGATGAGATATCCTTATTAGTACTTGAAAGCTTGATTTCTTATTAAAAAAAGAACATATCCTCATTAGTACTTGGTCTAACGGTTATTCTTGAAAGGTTAGTTTTAACTTTTAAGTCATGTTCCGTTGGGTTTGAATCACTTGATAGGTAAGGGAATATATTACTATTTGAAAAGAAAATGTTACATGATTGACAATGCAACTTAGAATCATATCGTGTTGGCCACATTTTAAAAGATTCTATGGTATAAAAATGACATTTATAATAAATTTATACAAATTCAAGTGAATAGTCTGAAGGACAGCTGTCAGTTTGTGTTACCACCTCCTCTTGGTGAGGATGTGATAGCCATCAGTTCATCGGAACTGCAGATTGACTTTGACCAATAGGAAATGGTAATTTTTGGATTAGACATGGAAAATTACAGTCTAGTCATGTTTATTTTTATTTGAAACTGAAGTTACTCGATTTCCTGAATTTGTATACATGAATTTTAATCCTCAAAACTTGTTATCTCTCACTGGCTTGCATTTAAGACTATATATTGTGATCCATACGAATTTACTCTAGATGAACAGTAGTATTGACGGACTCATATTTTGGTTTACTTCATAAGTTTCTTTCTTTAACTCTATATAGACATTGATGGAGCTTATTTTGGAACTACATTTCCTCACCTCTTCCTGATGACATATGGACACCATAAGCCACAAAAAGCCATTCAGAGTTATGTTCCGAGAGTGTTTGGATTCAAGATCCACAAGCCATGAAAGCTGAAACTTCAAGCATTCACTTGGGTGAGTTATATGCACATCTCTGTTTGCTGAAACTTCTATGGGAAGGACATGCTTTGAGAATTAGTTTAACAGATGACTCTTTTGAGAATGAATACTAACGATGAAGATTCCTCCCCTTTATCTGCCTTGGAATGTTAGAATGAAGCATTCGTCTACCCCTTGTGAATGGATTAATGGAGGTGCCAATTCTCATGATGGCTCGTATTTGGTGAGCTTGTTTAGAATACCAACCCCCCCCCAAAAAAAAAAAAAAAAAGAAGAAAGAACTCTTTTTGGTAGGTTAAGCATGGAGATTGTTGTCTTGTTTAATTTGTTTCTGCACCAAACAGTTTTATTCATGACAATTCAAATATAGCTTGTTACAATGCCTTGTATTTATTTAGTCTTTTGAGAGCTTGTTTGGCATAAGCAATTCATAGTGAATAGGCACAATACGAGTAGATATTCCTTTCGAAGTAACAATGGTTAGTGTGGCGTGGAAAATGTATTCTCTTTCAGATTTTTTAGAAAGGTTACTACTAATGCTTTAACCAGATAAACTATGCTTAAATAGTGACTCATTCTGTCACGACAGTATGAGTTTTCTATTTTTTTATTTAATTCTAGACATGTGAAACGTCCACATGAGATTTAGCGTGTATCATTATTGGCAATTGCGATTGAACCACCTCCATTACTCCAAAAATTCGATCAGAAGGAAATAAAAGCATATTTATTTGCTCCAAATCATGGAATCTTATTCTACATTCAAATCAGTTAGATCATGGTATCAAATGAACGGTGGTGGCTTTTCCTTGTTTGTTCCTTTTTCTTTTTTAGATTTTTTTTTTTTTTTTTTTTTTTTGATATCCATGAGTGTCCGGACCAGCTTACTACTAATCTTCTTGTTTGTTCCTTTTCTTTTTTAGATTTTATGGTCTGATATTTCTTGTGATTGAATATTTTGGATACGTCCAATCGCATAATCATAAAATTGTGAAGGTTTTTTTTTTTTTTTTTCTCGAGAGAAATTAAAGTGTGAAGGTTGATGTTGGATCAATTATTATTCTATTATTTTGGGGGAAAATCTTTGGGAACAGGATAAAAGATTCCATGAAATTATGCCAATTCTCCAATATCAAGGAATGGAATAGGATAAGGACAATAACCTTCCATTTGTAACAATGATGGAAAATACATTCTCAACCTTAATCTTGAAGGATCAACAGTACAACGAATTAGGTATATTCCTACAACCAATCTTTTTTTTCTTTTTAAATAAAATAAACAGAAATTATAAGAAATAGCAACGTCTCGACTATATATTTTACAAATGTCAATTTTGAAAAGAAAAGAATCAGCTTCAGCATGTAGATTTTTTATTCCAAATTTATAAGTTGTTGATTTTTACATTTTAATAATACGGTTGGATTTTTTTTTTCATGTTTAGATATCCATTAAATTATTATTTTTGTATCTTACTACAATAATGGATAGTTTTTTCCTGATGAGTAATTTCTCTCTCTCTCTCTCTCTTTTTAATCTTGTGAAACATGTGTAAATTATTTCTCCAAGTTGTTGGTTTTCTGTATATATGGTTTTTTTTAGTCCAACATATATACTACCTTTATATATATTAATCAAACATATATATCTCATCCGGTTAAATGCATCCCACATTTATAAAATATAAACATGAAATGCAACAATAATTTATATCTTATATTAATTAATATACCATAAATTTATGGAATATAAACGCAAAACGTAACAAATATAAGCATATTGAAAAATGAGAGTAGACTACTATTATGCCCATTAGGTAGTTTTGAAATTAAAATTCAAAAATTGAAAAATAGAAAAAATAAATAATCGGGCTATATTTACCATAACAGTTAACTTTTCCCTCTCACACTCTTCGTCAACAATTGCACTCTTCGTCAACAATTGCAAGGGTTTAAAGACTCCAAATCTACTCTTGTAAAATTATGAAATTGTAGTCTAGTTTTTTTTTTTTTTTAATTATTATAAGAGGCCCTAGTAAATCAATTTTTTTATTAGTAGATATATTAGAAGTTGTAAAGCATTAGAGAAAAAAGTCTAACAATTATGAAAAATATAACCCATTTATTTTTTTTCTTTTTCCAATTTTTGGATTTTCAAGTACAAAAACACTACCATTAGTACAATAGTAATTTAAAATACAGCTTGGAGTTTAAAGGCATAGCCATTGATAAAGTTGATATTTTTCAAGATCTATGAAATTTTTAAATATAGACTCGAAATGGTCTATTCCTATGTAGTAAACCCAAAAATAAAAGTTGACAAACATAGTACATACTTTCACAAGTTCAAGAATTATATATATGAACTTAAATGTTCATAGCCTAAACCTATAACTTCAAAACCAAAAACTTTAGAAGAATAATTATGATGTAGACAATAACATTAACTCCTAGTAATCTGAAAAAGGTATTGTAAACAAAAGCAGATCACTCATTTAATCTATTTCAACCTTAGATGCCAAATACGTAAATTTGGATGAAACTCGATTGACAATCAATAGAAAAGTGGCCAACAGTATAAGAAATGAAGAAAAGGATCAGTTTCAATTAATTTTAATAACCAATTCCTACAACATTGATATGAAGAGAAGTCCAGAGAGATAGTAATCTTTTTCCTTTTTGAAAAAAAGGCAAAAATTGGGCAATGAAGATGGCTTAACTTTCAGTCTGCTCTCTCAGCCTCCTAATAGTGCTTCTCACTGTCACAGCACTAGCAGTGCTGTCAAAGTTACCAAAAATAACATCAAAATCAAATATATCTATGATTAAAAGGCAAATTTGATTCCTATGGTTTCACGAAAATTAGAATTTAGTCCTTGTGGTTTTAAAAGTTAGAATTTAGTTCTTATTGCGTGATAAAACCTCATAAATGGTCCCTATGGTTAGATAAAACCCTCATAAGAGTCCCTGCACTTTAGGAAGGTTTTATCAAACTGTAAGGACTAAATTCTAACTTTTTTCAAACTATAAGGTTAAATTGTAATTTAACCTATATTTATATAACAAGAACAATAATTAGAAAAAGAAATAAAAACCAAAGAAAAGTAAAAAGACGTAGCCTTACTTGAGAGTGTAGGCACCACCGGCTTTCACTTTACCACAATCTTTGCAGCCCCAAATTCCAACTGCCTTCCTCTTAACTGCATACTGCAATGGGGAACAATATAATTGGAACATGAACAAGTGATTAGGAAATCAAAAACATGGGCCAAAAAGAGAGGACAACTACTTGCCTTTCCACAAAACTCACAGAAGTATTTGCTGTGCTGACTGACTTCCATCTTTTTTATCTGCTTTCTCAGACTGGCACCATAGCGGGTACCTGTTATCAACCAAAGTTAAGAGAAGAAGAAGCAGAGAGATCTTCATAACTCAAGCAATATAGTTTGTTGATAATATTGGTGTATATCATGCCACATTTCACTTAACATTTTAAAGTAATTTTACCACCAAAACCATCAATTAACGGTGTCATGTATAGCAAAGTACATATCAATATCAATAGATATTTCTGTAAATCCATTTTTTAAACAGTTATTTAAATTAATAATTAAGTTGTTTTACTTCCAACTAAGCTGTACTTCTTGTTATTAGTATTAATATTTATATTGGAATTGTGATTGATGAGATTTATTTTTGTATGAGATCAATTAATTCTTAAAATCAATGTTGAACCCTCCGATTTATGGATAAAATGATATATAGACGGACCACTACTATATTCAATCCCAAACATAACAATTATTTATTAGTTTGATTTCTACAGAAGACACTTCTCACTCTTCGATCCAAATAAATTTTGTAACTTATTACTAAGGCTTTAAAGGTCATCTATGACTTTCCTAAGATGAAAACTCAGGTAAAACTACTGCATGAAAATACAGCTCAGACAGGAGATTAGGATAGTTTTTGTAAGAACCAAGCAATTAATTGAACATTCTTTTGATCGATTATAGAACCTAAGGAAGAATAAGAAGTAAATGGATTCAGACTGTACTAGATACAGAATAACGATAATGGAATACAATAATACAAAAAACAAGCATTCTCTGCAAAAACCAGTTATGTACCATACAAGATCCGAAATTATAAATTATAAATCATAAATCCTTATTTCAAAATATTTACCATATTTCCCAACAATGCCTGCCTTCTTGGTTCTCTTTGTCTGTGTAAAAAGAAAGACATCAGTTTAAAACCTTTCACATCCAATGAATATGAATGCAATAGTCAATTCTCACCAAAAGAATTTTAAGCATTTCATTTTCCATGGATAGTGTAAGAAATCCAAGGATATTAGAGCAGGAGTGTGGGCATGTGGGGGGTAAAAGAAATGAACTAATTTGGATCTCGAAGAATCAAGATACGCATAAAGGTGTATATGAACTGTGCAACAAAGCAGGAAAAAAAACTTCTAAGCAACAAAGAAAGCAGCACAATTCCTGCTGATCTCTTGGCAGTCTCCCTAGTCCAACGATATTAATAAGCCCTAAACTTCGAAAACAAGCTAATTGCATCTTAAAGCACTTAGCACATGATCCTTTTATGGAGCATGATTCATGAAATCTATCACAGTCACAACAATTAAAATCCTACAGATATTAACCACGTTTGGAGTTCAACACGGTTGCGAAAGATAAATTCAAACCAAAACACTTGTGAGTCGGGACTCGTGATAATTTACAAGTTCTAAGACCTATTGCATTATCTTTTTCGTAGCTACAAGCTATGCTGTACTGGTAATCACATGTCATCAATTCCAGTTCTTAATGGGGGGGAAAATGGTTACACAAGCTCGATGTCTCAGCTTGTCCTCAATTAAAAGGAGATGTAAGTACTAGAATGGTCAGTTAGAAACTAACAACGCAATGTTCCAGGGCCCATTGAAAATTTAACAGTAAACTCGAATCATGAAAATAAATCGTAAAACGGGGAAGAACTTCATCTATTAGGAAACCAAATCACCAAAAAGAAAAAGAAAATCCCCAAATCCTTCAAGAAGACAATCAAGGTAAAGCATGTCCAACAGAACAATACGAACAAATAAAGTGAATAATTTTCCGAGAGAATTCTTTACGGAGAAACAGAGATAGTCGAGAACTTTACGAGCCAATGAATCGAAGGAAGAGGAATTACCATTGCTGCTTGGCTGACCACAAGATCTCGGAAGAAGATTTGGTGAAAGTGGGAAGAACTTGAACCAGAGAAACCCTAGAATTGAATTTTGTTCTTCTTCTTTTTTTACAATAATAAAAATCGTAAAGGCAAAAACGTAAATTTCCATTTTATAAATAAATATAATGATGAATTTGAATGAACCAAACAACGATCCGTTGTAGTCTAGTTGGTTAGGATACTCGGCTCTCACCCGAGAGACCCGGGTTCAAGTCCCGGCAACGGAATCCTTTTTCATTTTTTTTTTCTCGAAAATTTTGGGCCACAATTTGACCAAAGAAGCACTCTTTTGTTTCTAAGAAATTTTTTTTATTTTTTTTATTTTTTTTAATTTAAATTTAGAAAAATCAATTTTTGCTCTAAACTTGACAAGCGACAACAATTTAAAGAAAAATTTTTAAAGAGAAATTATATATACAAAATAATAAAAATTTTAAATAGTTGTGATAGACGTTGATAGAAGTTTATCAATGATAGATGTTGATAGAAGTCAATTAATATCTATCAGTATTTTTTTTACTTTTTTCTGTAAATATTTTGATATTTTTTCATTAATTTTGAATTTAAACAAATATAACAATTTACACCATTAGTTAAATTTTTATTTCAATTACCATAAATGGTTCTCACACATGCCAAAAGTATGCATTACTTTAAGATATGTACTTATTTGTTATCTTTAAAAAAATAAAATTGATGCAATAAATTATAGTAGATTCACTAGAGCGGTTTTAAATTTTAAGGCATACCTATTTTTCAAATCTTTTATGATTATGCTGTTTTTTTTTTCATTTCAATAACAGAGAGTTTTTTAATTTTAGAGTAGGATTCTACTCGATTCATTTTTTTTTTTTTTTTTAGAAACAAGAGTTATTTTCATCAATGTTTTTCTCAATGGAGAACTCTCATTCTTGAATAGAGAACTAGTTTTGGTTTGTTGTTCTTTCTATTTTTTATTAGGCTTGAGCTCGATTTATCCTCCATTCGCTGCAGCGAGGTGCATGTGGATCTTCCTCACACCTGTCATCGCTAGTAACAAAGATGAGGGGGGACCCAAGAAGTCTGTTTGTTTCCATGTGGGTCATACTTTCAAGAGTTAGATTTGTAATTTTCATGATATTGTGGTCATACAATAAGGAATCATTTAGTTTTTTTTTTTTTTTTTTGTATTTTATAATAAAAGAAAAAGTAACTATCATAAATACATGAGTTTGGGTATGTGTGGAAACTTTTTTAATAGTGATTTTAGACGAAATTTAACCGAGGGTATAAATTGATACGCTCATTCAAACTTGAGATTTAAATTATTGAAAATTTAAGGTTAAAATTGACCCGGTTGCAAAGTTTAATGTTTAAATTGACGAAATTAAAAATTCTTCGCATAGCTTATACATATATTCTTTGAATCTAGAACATTTATATAATTTTCATTTATAAAGTTCATAACAAATGTTGCAATTAACTTTCATGTTAGAGTTTTGTTTAGAATGAGGGTTTTTTTTTTGGCGAAGTACACTTTTGGTCTCTCACATTTGAATTTAGTGTTTATTTGGTTCTCGAGGTTTCAAAATAAATACTTTGTTCAACTATTTACAAAACTTTGGGAAACTAAAGTATTTATTTTAAAACCTCAAGGGCCAAAATAGACACTAAACTCAAACGTGAATGACCAAAAATGTATTTTGTCTTTTTTTTTTAAGAAATTTAGAATGAGGATATTTTTAAAAGAAATTTAAAATGAGGTATTTTATATTGTTCGTTAAGATTCAAATATAAATTTCAGTCGTATTTACATTAGATAAATTTAAAAGTATAAGTTAAAATCAATTAGTAAAACATTTTAAGGTAATTTATCTTTTTGGTTTCTGAAGTTTGAAATTTGTGTCAACTCATTTGGTAACTATTTTATTTTTGGTTTTTGGTTTTTAAAAATTAAGCCTATTTCCTCACATTTTCTTACAAAAGTTGCATCTTCCTCGAGTACAACAAAGAGTTGAATTTTTAGCCAAATTCTAAAAACAAAAACAACTTTTAAAAACAACTCTTTTAGTTTTTAAAATTTGGCTTGATTTTTGAAAACATTGGTAAAAAGTAGATAAGAAAGTATGAAATTTAGGGGTGAGAGAAATGTTTATAAGCTTAATTTTCAAAAAATAAAAACAAAAAACCAAATAGTTACCAAACGAGATATAGCCTTTAGATTTTAAAAATGAACACTCAAATCCTCAATGTTAAAAAAAAGAGTTTTGGTCCCTCCATTAACAATACCGTTAAGATAATAATTTTAATAATTTTAAAATAAAATAATAATGATAAGAAAAAACTACACATTTGGTCTCTAAGGTTTGAATTTGAAGTGTTTTATTCTCTAA
Source organism: Lagenaria siceraria (assembly GCA_002890555.2). Taxonomy (NCBI): domain Eukaryota; kingdom Viridiplantae; phylum Streptophyta; class Magnoliopsida; order Cucurbitales; family Cucurbitaceae; genus Lagenaria; species Lagenaria siceraria. Next base: position 596,476 of record CM016483.1, read on the forward strand.
ATTATCAAACTCAGCATTTTAACGTGAGGTTTGAGTTTAGTAGCATTTTGGTCTATGCTGTCAGTTTTTTCATTAATGGAAGCTAACTTTAGAAGTGTTCAAAAAATCTGACCAACCCAACTCGAAACACAAGGATTTGGTTAGGTTAGATAACTTTTCGGTTTAGTTTGGGTTAACAATTTCAAGAATTGATTGATTCTATTCGTTTCTATTCATGGGCTCATTTTTTCTTTCATCATTCTGTTTTTCTTCTCCTTCCTCCCTCCTCTTTCTTTTTCTTGTTTTTTCCTCTTATTTTCTTCTCCTTTTCTTGAGTTTTCAATTGTGTTATTAATAGAGATTGTAAGTGGAGCTATCAAACCTCTAATCTTTAGGTCAACAATAAAAACTTTATGCTAATTGAGTTATGCTCATTTTAGCTCTTTTCTCATTAGCACTGGATATTAATTATGAGCTCATTAGTTTTGATATTTTATTAATGAACTTCACATGAAAGCTGTTAGAATTTGTGCCGTTTATGATACACATAAGTATTTTTCTTCTTGAGTCATATTTGACTAGAAGACCCATAAACACATTGGATTTTATATATCCTCTTTTCTGTACTAAAGTTCAAACTCTTCTTTTTCCTCTTTAATTTTTGTCTCTGTGTTTTTTATCTTGTTATGTTGTAGTTTTTTTTTAAAAAAAAATTATTTTATATTTCCTTCTCCTTCAATGATTGGATTAATCAATTTAATTTGTTTAAGTTAATTAATTCGTCCAATTTGTATTAATTTGATTTCAAGATTGAAGATATTTTAGATCAACTTGATTTATTAATTTTCAATAAAATTTTCAGTCAATTTCGATTTATTCAAACTGTCGAGGCTTTTTTATTTAAAAAGAGAAAAGAAAAAAAACAACTCTTGAGAGAAAATATTTTGAATAAATAAAAGAGTATTTGAGAATCTACATAACATAATAGTTTATGAAATTTACTTTTAAGCATTATGTTATTCTACAACATAGAAAATAGAATTTAAACTTGGAAAAGAAATTTTATTCCATGAGATTAAAATTAATAGGCTAACTTAGTAAACAAATGGTATTATTGTAGAAGAAAATAAAAACAATGATAATAACAAGGTTGAGACTTCAAATCCTAAACTTGAGGACGAAATTTAGCAGGTTGTTGTTGAGGCATATATCTACTCCAGAACCAATGTTGTCTCCAAACACACGACATGTCTTCAATAGGGATACCCTTTGTCTCCGGTAAGAAGAAATAGATGAATAAGGTCATCAAAGCCACAAAGAAAGCAAAGAAGAAGAACAACCCAAATTTCATATGGCAAAGCATGGTGAGGAAGATCTGAGCAATCAAAAAGGTAAAGAACATATTCACTGAGACTGTTACACTTTGAGCAGCGGATCGAATCTCGAGTGGAAAAATTTCACTTGGGACCAACCATCCCAAAGGCCCCCAAGACCATGCAAAGGCTTGAACATAAATGCAGATGAACAATACCACAACACTGGCATACCATTTAGGTAGAAAAGCAACCTCACCAGAAACTCCAAATTTCCAAGCAATAAACACAGCAACCAAAACCTACAAATGCCATTCTTTTTATTAGAATTAGAACAATCAAGAGAGAAATATTTTTCAAGAACGTGAATTATTGAAGCATATTATTTATTTGTTTGTTTGTTTTGAATAATATTTGTTCTAGAGAACCAAATAAAAATAGTCTGATCAAATAACATTCATTATTTTAATAATTAAATAAAACTAAGGAAACTAAGGAAAAAGTTTAATCACCTGAAAAACAAACATGATGACTCCACCAAGCAAGAAAAGGATCCTCCTTCCCCACTTATCAGTGCCATAGACAGATACACAAGTTGCAAGAGCATTAATACCACCAGTAATAATAGATGAAAGAAGAGAAGCATTGTCTCCAAAACCAATAGTTTTAAATAATACCGGAGCATAGAACATGGCCACATTGATACCAGTCAATTGCTGAAAAAATGGAATTAGAATTGACATTACCAACGATGGTCTATTTTGTCTCTCTCTCAAATTTTTCCAAGGATATTTCACCGCTTTAGCAGCCATACTTGCCGCCACAATATCTTGAAATTCTACCTCTACATCCTTCTCAGACACACCTCGAATGCGTTGGAGCATGACTCTTGCCTTCTCAACTTCACCCCTTTCTAACATTGAGGTTGGAGTGTCTGGAAGGAACAAAGTCGATATAGTAATGAACAATGCAGGCACGACTGCACCACCCAAACTTACTCGCCATCCCCATCCACCATGAATGTTAGCAGTACCATAGTTGACGAAATTAGCCACTAGAATACCAATTGTAATGGAGAGTTGAAAAACAACATTAAGAGAACCTCGATATTTAGATGGAGCCATCTCCGAAACATAAAGTGGAATAGATTGAAGTGAAAACCCAACGCCAATGCCCAAACAAATACGACCAATTATGAGCATGGCAATATTTAGAGCTGCAGCATTAACGACAGCACCAACTAAGAACACAAAGCCACCAAGAAGCATGGACTTCTTACGACCACAGGTTTTGGTGATCCAAGAGGCTACAAAGGAGGCCAAAAGAGCAGCCAAATAAAGAGAAGAAGTGAACATGGTGAGAGTAAGACTGTCAAATTTGCAATACTGATTAGTAGAAGTGTCAAGAGCTTCTTTCTGATAAATAGATGGGAAAAACTTTTGCAAAAATGGAGCCATGGAGGTGACACCACCTAATCAACAAAAACAAAAACACAAATAGAACGAGTGAATACTCTGGAGAGAGAGAGAATAATAAAAGGATATGACGATAAATAATTACCAGAAATACCAATGTCGTAACCAAAGATAAGTCCGCCCATGGCAGCAACAATGCAAGTTATCAACACATAGCAAGTAAGCTCTCCAGGATAATTCTTTATCCCACCGCCTTCATTACGGTTGAGCTCGAACCCACCACCGGCCATCTTGGTTGCTGAGTTTAGAGAGGAAAAAATTGAAAAATAGAAGTACTTGAAAGGAAGTATGGTTGATGGAAAGAAAGTGATTTTGGTGAATGTGAAAAAAGTAGTGATGAATACGAGAATATATACACATACATTTCCCTACATTGTTAGGAATCCGTTTCCTAAACCAAAATCAAAATCCATGTGTAGGTGGAAGACTAGATTAAGGGAAATTATTTTATTAAGATTTAAAATCCGTTTCCTAATCCTTGTTTAAATATATGTCACAAAAGAAAGGGAAAAGATTAATTGAAAAAAAAATTTAAAAACAATATGGACGAAATTAAAAGAAAAGTAATGGTCATTTCACGACATAAATTTTATATTAGCATAAATAGATGAGTTGCCCTAATGTTTTAACTTTTATTTTGGTTCTTTATTTTAATATATTAAAATTTAGAAAATTATTATAAATGAAAAAATATCAAATTATTTACTAATATAGAAAATTTTCACTATCTATCAACGATAAACCGCGATAGACTCCCTATTGTGTAAAATAATAGTAAATTGGGTTTGAAAAACTAAATTGTGTCAAATTTTTATGTAAAATAATAGTCTATTATGCTATTCAGCTAAAAAACTAGGAAAGTTAGTCAACTGTGTAATTCGACATATTTATTTAGGCCATATGTGTAGAAAGCCTAAAATTTTAATTAAAAAATAACTCATTTTAGCAATTATGTAACTAATTAAATGTTTTATCTCTTGATTACAAATATATACTTTAATCAGTTGAGCTATGAACAAATTAAGAAATAAGTTCGATTAATTTATGTGGTTGACCAAATATGATATTTAAAATATCGTTACTTGTATGATAAAAAAAATAGTGAAAAAAAACTAAACCCAAACTAAAATAACACACCTTAAACACAGACTATTATAACTTAGATTCAAATAGTTTGCACCCTAAACACAGACTATTATAACTTAGATTCAAATAGTTTGCACCCAACACAAGACTATTATAATTCACAAACACATACTATAATAACTAATTCAACACCTCAAACAACTCTTATTATTGATTGTGTTTTCAATTTTATTGGTATACTCCCTAAAAGAATGAAGATTACTTTCTTTATTGTATTCTTATCGTATCTCCTCTCATTTCTAATTTTAGAAAACAGTGCCTCCAGTTTGTGATTTCTTCTTCTTCTTCTTCGTTTCGGTTTCTACATTCCATTGCCTTCATTATTGTCAGATATACTTGTAATATACATAAGAAAATGTTCGATATACTTGTAATATAGTGTAAAATATAAATACACATCACATATATTATGGTTTATTTTTGGTGTGTTGACAAATATACTGAAAAATGTAAATATACATCACATATATTGTTCGCTATATATAAAAGAAGAATAAGACAATTTCATCAATATATCATCTTATATACAGTAAAATATATGTGATATATATTTACATTTTTCAATATATTTGTAAACACACCGCAAAATAAATCACGATATATGTGATGTATATTTTCTAGTATATTACCAGTATATTCGACAAATATTTTTTGGTGTGTGCGATGCATATAACCTTATTTTTTCTTTCGAAGCTTCTCATGAATCCTTCCTTTCGTTTATGAGGGAAACAATTTCGGATTTTTGGAATCCTTACTTGTATAGGTTTTGAAAGGAAAATTGTTTGGAAAAGTAACCGCACGTGATCTGGAGAAACTTCTCTTAAATGTGTCTTTTTCTATTATTATTATTATTATATTTTTAAAAAAATTGAACGATCAAGAGGGCTAAAAAAGTAAATTAGGTCAGACTTTTATGTAAAATAATAGTTCATTAGACTATTCATGTACAAGATAGGAAAATTTAGATAATAGTGTAGTTGGCCTATTCATTTAGTCTATATGTATAGAAAGCCTGAAAAAAAAATTGTTTGTATCGGAATTTATTTCCTTCTTCCATAAAATTAGATAAAAATATGAAAAGTAATCATTTCCGTACATTTTTTATCAGTTATTTCCTATAATTCATACACTAGTTTTAAGGCCAAATTTTAACAATTAAAAGTGTATAAGTCTGAGGATTTATTAAATTTCATTGATTGCATTTTTTTAAGAATTAAATTGCAAAAAAATGAAAAAGAAAGGGGAAATACCACTTTGGTTCATAAGTTTTGGGTCTAGTTTTCATTTGGTTCCTATGTTTCAAAATGTTACGCTAGTTGGTCTCAAAGGTATTTTATATACAAGTTTTTTGACTTGATTACTCAAAGTGTTTCTCTTAATGTCAAATTACTATGAAAGAAACTATTAAACACTATGAACTGGTCATCAGAGGTAATCGTCGGAGTTGGCTGCCGAAAGTGGTCGTTGGATCTAGTCATCTTAATTGGGGGTAGGAGGTGGTCCTCATTAGAGTTAGCCACCAAAACTGGTCTAATGAGTGGTCGTCGAAGGTGATTGTCAGAGTTGGCTGCTGGAGGTAGTCGCCAGAGGTGGTCTTTGTCGAAATTAGATATCAAAGGTTGTCTTCGCTGAAGTTGGTCGCATGGGTGGCCATCGAATTTGGCCGCCAGAGGTAGTCGTTGGAGCTTGTCACCCCAAACAATAATTGAACTATTATAGCCTATTCAACACGTTCCAAATTGGGCCAAATGACTTCTAAATGGTCTAATTTTAGCCAGAAGGGAGTGCAAAATTTTGTATTAGATTCATTTGATAAAAACCTAATTTCCATAAATTATTTTTCAAAAAGAAAATTCTCTTCTAATGCCAAACTATTATAAATGTAATATATGAATATAGATATCCATAACCTATATAGGTTACAAAATATCATAAAGCTCCCATTGAATTTCATGTTGTAACATACCCCTCATTGAATTCAATCTTGTAACATACATCATCCTATATCCTATAAATAGTGGTATATGGTGCCTTTGTAATACACACCACAATTGAGTTCAATTGTTATCTCTACTTTCTAATTCTCTCTACTTTGTTCTTTTGTTCTTGTTTTGTTCATATTTTATAATATGTTATCAGCACGAGTCTCTACCATTTTGAAGTTTTGGTAGAGATTAGACTCGATTCATTGAAATATCAAGAATGCTAAAGACCCGTTAGAGTTTTCTCCATAATTTTTAAGGTATTTAGAATTTCGTTCAAATACGGTGAGTATTTTGATTTTGGTGATTTGCTCTTGTTTGATTTAGAGGAAACAAAATTATACATATGTATTTGATGTATTCATCATTGGTTTTCTCACCACCATCATTCATCTTTATTCTATTAAAACTAAAGTCTAAAATAAGGTGAGTACTCTATTTTAATCATATATGTGATTTATGTGTTTGCAAATGGATTTTTAAGATATATTGGTATTAGTTTTTTTTTTTTTTGTTAAACTTTTAATTAGATCAAAGGTAAAAAGTTCATAGCATAAGATTTCTTTAATAAGAAAACCTAAGCGCTGCATGGTAATTTTGGTTTCCAAGACCTTATTTATTCTTGATTTTGATTAGAGCTATTCTACTACCAGTGATGAGATTTTTCAACATTTTGAAGTAAAGTTTAATCTCTGCTTTTATCAGCATTTGTATTAAGTGTGCACTTGCCTACATGAACTCTTGAATGCGGCTTGGTATAAAGTAATTAAGCATTATTATTGAAAATTCATATAAAGCATTGAGCATTCAACTTTTTATTTTACACCTTTGGGTTCATATGATGCATATTAAACATAGATAATTCGCATTTTGGTTTAAATTTTATTTGAAGTATATACAAATATATATATGTATGTTTACTGTTGTTAGACCATAAACACAATTTTGAATTTGTGAATTGAATAACTTATTTAAAGCGATTGTGTAAGTTGAGCAAAGAAATTTTTTTTAAGTTTTTTGAATTCTAAATTCAAATCAATATAATTTAAATTATCTTCAATTTTTTATGACTACTAAATTGTAAATTATCATATATGTTTAAAAATACTTGATATTTTGCCTGAAGTATGTCATTTAGAATAAGGTTGTAGATTATGGTCAATTCAATTGAGATGTTTCCTAATTAATTTATATTTTCCATATATTTGAATAGGAAAATTGAATTAGGATGTGTTTATCTCTCATATTTCTAATCGTTGAAAATTTTCTAATAAGGATTATTATGATTCTCTCCTACACATATTATCTTTTATATGTTAAAATTATCTTCTAATAATATTATATTTTATTTTTCAAATATGAGAATAAATATCCAAGATTATCTTTAATTTTATTTTGAAATGTTTAAGATTTAAGTATTAAAGATTATTCCTTAAGTGAATTAGTTTTTATAAGAAGAAAAATAAACCTTAATAATTCACTTAGATTCATTAATCTATTAATTAACTCTTAATTAAAATATTAATGAATTAGAAATAAAAATTTGACTATAAGATAACTCTGTCTAAGGATGGTTCTGGCTAGGATGAAGTTTTAAGCTGACCATAAGGACCACTTCTACCTGGGAACCAACCTGGGAGTTGAATTAGTCAAAATTTTCAAAATTTTCAAATTATTCTCATTTAATATTAGAGAATTATATTTATCATAGAGATTCTTATAAATATGGTATGACTGCATCCATAAGATGTATATTAAATTTTTCATGCACAGTTAAATAAATTAGATATCGTATGGTATTGTATATCCACCATTAGAGGATATGTTCTATAGTCAATACCAATTCATTGTGAGAATTATTGTGGAATCTGTCTCACTTTATATCATGTGACTTCACTCTATTTGTTTTTTTTACAAATACTCACTTGTATCCCACATGTTTGATATTATCTGAAGTCTGGACTACTAGTCCTCACGATTTGAAAAATGAGTTTATTTCTATTGGATTGTTTCTTTCCACGTAAGTCAATCCCTTCTATGTCGACATTTTTCAATACATAATACTCATTTTCATAAATAATGTCGTGAGCAATAGTGTATGCAAAAAAATGTTGTCAACTTATATAAGTATGGTTCCATCCTTTTTCTTGTCATGACATATAATTTCTCGAGATCTCTTTATTATCCTTATTTACTTAAAGATTCTTATGAGTACTCATATTTAGGATTTCTTCTGGAATATCCATATTCTTAACTAAGTCATTTTTTATTATTGACTATATTTCGAGGATCTTTATCTTTGGAACTCATTTGTTTATCAAGCTTCAGACATGATGTAGACTCATTAATGTGACAACTTCTTGCATTGGGATATCACTTTTAGATGTTGTATTTACAACCAATATATATAATTTACTAACTTTCTTACAACTATAAAGGCTCTGTAAATACCTCTAGCATTTAATTTGTAATATTTAAATTAGTTATCTTTTGAACTTCTAGTTCAAAGTGATTTGTATGATGATCAAAATGAGACAATGCATATGCATTTCATTCAATTTCTTTTTCCAACTTTCTTAATTTCTCCCCTTAATGTTGGAAAATTTGTCTCATTAATGACAAATAGCAAATTGTGTAGTAAATATAACCCATCAGGGGTTCATAGTATTTTTTTTAATTGATGTGAAATCAATTTCAATATAAATTTATAACCTCTTTTGAGGATTCATTTTAATTACTTCATTATCTTAATTGTTGTTGTGTAATAATTTAATTATTTGCTGCACATTTGCACACATAAAATATATTTGGCTTTTGGCCATAAGCTCATAAGCTATTGGCTTAAAGCATACACAACAATGTGATCTCATACAGATTTAGAAGTTTTACTATTTGAACATAAGCTATAGGATGTTCAACACTTATCCCAATCAATTATCAAATGTTGGGATTCAAACTCACTAGAATTATCATAACAAAAATTTTAATTTCAAAATCATGAAATTGTACTCTTAACTATTTGAGCAACTAACATTGCAGATGTAAGGTTTTGAAGATAATAAACATATATGTGACCATCAACTGGATGCGCCAAGAAAACCATAAAATATTTAAATGGTTCACTCGAGAGGTTCAGTTTCAATTTTAACTAGTGAGAGTTTGATAATTAATCTCTTGAGAACAAAGCCACATATGACAATTTATTAAATGGGAGAATCTTCTAGTTCTTCAGTGGATATGAATGTATATTTTCAATAATTATTTTCACTATTGACCCAAAATGACTCATCATGTTAAATAAAAATATATTTGGATCAGTGAACTTCGGGTTCATTGTTGCATATATTTCAATTACACGAATATGTGTAAAACAATTTAGAAGAAAAAGCATACAACTTTTCTATGTGCATTTTCTGTAGGAGACAATATTCTCTAGATGATATTTACAATATATACCTTCCAAAGTTACTAAATTCTCTTTGATTTACAAGAGAATGTGGTATATCAATTGTAAATTTTGCTCGAGCAAAATAATATTTTCTTTTCCAAAATATGTAATCGAGTCTACAGGACTTAATATATTTCATATTCGATTTTTCGCTTCAAGCATTTAAATTTTGGAAAATGTGTTGTCCACTTCTAAGTATCATATGCATAGATGTACTATATGCAAAATATAAATATTATTAATTATTCTTTTCTCTTTCGGAGATTCAAAAGAAAACCAAATATCTCATATATAAGTTGGTCAAAAAGAATAATAATCTCTTCAGGAGAATCTAAAAACTTGTAGCATTCAAATATCATCATATTTAGGGGTTAAAATGATAAGTTATGATCTCTTCCAGATATTCAAATAAATTCTCAAAATTTGTTATACCACGCATCGTCTTCCTTTTCATTATTAAGGATTTTAATTTTTCAAAAAGACTCTTAATGTACTACAGGTACAAGATCATTGTCTCTTTTGCATCACATTTGAAATATGAAATTCTCATATAAATATGTGTGGTTTTAATAGAATAATTACTTATTCCTCTATTAAGGTTATTTCAATTACAATTAGCTTTAGGAAAGTAATGAACTATTATGCATAACTTTCAAATTTTATTATGAGAGAATTTATTCAAATATATATTATCACTATATATAAATTTTTAAAGTTTACAAAATTCACATGAGAATAATTTAAATATTCATTTAAATATTCAACAATCCAATAAATTTTAACAGACAAACAAAAATTTGACTAATTCAACTCTCAGGTTGGTTCTCTTTCTTTTGCTTATGAAATAATTATATAGCTGAGTTATTCTCAAAAAAATATATTATATAGCTGCATATTCCAATTTCAATCTTTTTTTCCTTTTATAGATCTCCCATTTTTATAAAACTAGTTGGACGACACCTACAAATGTTTATTGCTAATTTTTTATGATTAAATTTAAATTTAAGTTTAATTTCTAATTGAAGATCTAACCAAAAATCCTCATTTTTTAAACTTCTCTATAAATTTAGGATATAAATACTTAATTACAATTGCATAAGAATTCATAAAAATTATATAAAAACGTGAAAAAAATTTATACCTGAGACTCATGAAAAATGCATAAAAATCACTATCATACGACAAAACAACTAAAAGGCATACAATATAAACAAATAAAGAATTTATTTGTCCAACTCTAAAATAAATCAAATAATAAAGTAAAATAATAGTATTTTAATATCAAAATTAAATGGTTCCACTTCAGGAATTGTTTGGCACGCTGAGTTGAGTTCATATGTCTGTTTTTTTTTTTTTTTTTTTGTGTTTGGTATAGTTTTTTTTACATAAATAATCTGTTTTTATAATTATTTTTGTTTGGAAACTTTTTCATTCAATAATTCTATATATATATTTTTTCTTGATAAATTATAGATTGCACTTTTTTTTTTAAAGCACGCATGTATGGTGGGAGTTTTGGAAAATGGAGTACTTCAAGGTTTATTTTAGATCATGCATTTCAATTTTTTTAATTTAAGCAATCATTTTACAAATTTATGCATGTGACGTTTCTAGTTAAGTTATTTTTTTTATTTTAACACTTTTGATAAAAAAAAATTAAAATAAAAACAATCATGTATTTGACAATTTTTTCTCAAAATTGTTTTTACATACAAGTTTATTTAATTTCTTATATGATAAAAAAGATTGTATTAATGTTAAATTACCATAAAGAACAACTATAAAATACTATGGACTAATAAAAATATTGAGAATTCAACGTTTTGATGGAACTTGCATACTTTTGTGTTAACAAAGGTGTTTTTATTGACAATTTTGTGTGTCAACTTAAATATAAATATTTGTTGATGTTTTATATATATATATTTAAATTAATAGATATTTTGAAGCTTTAATTTAAGATTTTATTGACGATTTTATATCACTAGCGTCAACAAAAAAAAAAAATCTTGTGTCAACAAAGCCCAAATTTGTAGTTGTCATAATTTAAAATAATGGTCGATGGAGTGGCCGTCATCGGAGGTCGCCAGAGTTGGCTGTCAACAGTGGTGGTTGGATATTGGAGTTGGGCACAGGCGGGGTTTACCGGAGTTGGCTGTCGGAGGTGGTCGCCTGAATTGGATGTCAGAGGTGGTCGTCGTAGTTGGCTACGAGGCATCAGTGGTGATGAGAGTTGAGTGCATTGTTGGTGAACATATTATAAAATGTCGGTGACATACGAAGTTGACCTCCCAAACAATGAGTTGAGTTCATATCTCAACTCATCTCATCTCATCTCCTCACCCCAAACACCCCCATAAACTACAGACATATTGGTTGCTAACACACGTATGTTAGTTGAGTTATACATGCTTTGGCATGACGAAATCAAACTTTAAAAGTTCACTTCAACATTCCATTTGTTGCCTATCATTGTATAATCAAATATTAATAAAATAAATCGTCATCTAATTAAAGATCCAACTAAAATCCATCAATTTTTCTCAAGCACACATTTAAACTCCTCCAAATTTAGAACTTAAATGTTTACTTCGACTAAAATATCTTCATAGTTAGTGAACTTCAAAACAAATGGAAATTACATGCAAGTGCGTGGATAACATGATTTTAATTCATCATAATGGTTTATTAGTTCAATTTTTCACAAATTACTGATTTGTTCGTCTCATGTGGTCTCGTATCGCTATGAAAATTCTTAATGTTGATATAAATTTGTCTTACCAAAATTTAAATTTGAAACATAATGGATAAAATTTTTAATTTGAAGAAAACAATGCTTTGGACCCTCAAACCTTTATTTTAACATAATTCAATGTTGCTTTACAAATAACAAAACCTTTTATTTTCATCTTTGTTTTTTGTAAAGTTTTAATCTCTCTTGTAAAAGAAACTCTTGACATTTAAAATATGAAATTTGGACAAAAAAAAAATTGATTTGTATTTCATTTATACTGTGAAATGGTGTGCATGAGTTCAAAATTAAATTATTGATATAAAAAAAATACAATATTTTGTTCCCTTTATTGTCTTTGCCAAAAAGGTTTAAAATTAGGGGGGAATCAACCAAAAAAACAAAAACAAAACATAAGGTAAAAGTATACGACTATAGTTGTTTTAAATAATAAGTGGGTGTTAGTGTACTTTATTTTTTTCCCTCTCCCTCTCCCTCTCTTCTCTTGCCATTTCCCTCCTAAAATGTTAGAAATAACACCCAAAAGAAACATGAAAAGCCAAAAGGTACAAACAAAGGTGAGAGTATCATAGGTATTTATTGAAAAATGAAGGACAAAATGTAAAGATAAATATTCTCTCCTCATAACACTTTTATACACATAAGTATAATATGTTGGCTTTTTGGCCCTTAATCTCAAATTAATTAATTTTAATTAATAATTTAATTAATGTTTTGATGATAACAAACCTGATTTTGTTTACTAACAATTTTATTATTTTGAGCTCGAAACAACGATTCTGATGCCTCTTGAATCACCAAAATCGGAGTTCAAACGAAGAAGTTATCGTCGAAATAAAGTTAACGAAAAAATACAGAGGTGGTGACGTGGCCAAAATTAATCATCAAATTAGATTAATTAAGGAGTGTCACTTGGAGCCATAGAGGAAGTGACACAAGGGGCTTTATTTTATAATTGGTGGATTTTAATAAAACTAAAAGATATTGATTTTGAAAATAATAAAAAAAAATGATTTTAAAAATAAATGAATTTAATATTATATATATGTATGTGTCTAACGTTGTTTTTAAAATAAATGAATTTAATATTATATATGTTTGTGTCTAACGGCTAGTTGATTTTAAAATTAAAAAGAAAATTACTTTTTTACTTTTAATCTTAACCACTCAATTTGCTTTTTACACAATCCAATGGATCAAAATCAAATTCAATTTTTTAGCCCACTTTCCTCTCTTTTTAAACTTCATCTTCCCAAAATTGTTTTAACTTTTTCACACTTTTCAATTCTCAAAATTAGTAAAAAGGCCACCATTGTTGCTCTCTCTCCAAGCTTCCAATTTTTGTTCTTTTCATCTTATTCGTGAGAGAATTTTCTATTGTATTGTGAGAATCAAAGTGTGTGAGTATACCCACTCTTTTAGAGAGTTTTATTGAGTGATTTAAAGCTTTCAACAACATTGTAACGATTTGATCCTAACCCGTGGAAAGGATCGGGTTTGCTCTTGAACCCGAAAAAGGAGCAAGGTAACGGTTCGACTTTGATCCGTGGAAAAAGTCAAAAGGAGATTTTTAATCGAAATCTCAAGAAGCGCTTGGGAAAGTGGATGTAGGTCGAGTTTGACCGAACCACTATAAAAATTACGGTGTCTTCTTCTCTAACTCTTTCCTAATTATTTTTGCATTTAATTTTAATTGCATGTTTTTGTTGGTTGATATTGATTGAATTTATTGTTACATACTTTTTATCAATCTTGTTATTTGGCATCATTTAGGGTTTTTATTAATTTATTTTAAAAAATATTTAATTAGTTTAAATTGAACATATTTCTTAAAAAGTTTAATTAAACCTTATTCACCCCTCTAGGGTTGCCATACCGGTCCAACATAATATAGAAGTACAGATTTTTTTTTTGTATCCGTAAGTGTTCGAATCAGTTTACGCGTATCCCGACAGATCTCACCGGATAACCCACTTAACACTACAACATTTGAGTGTCAAGAAAACTCGATATTAAAAATATAGATTAATTACACCATTGTTCACTATTTTTTTCTGGAAAACATTAAATAGTGGGCCCAAATAGTCCCAAACAACTCAATCTACCTATGGCCCCAATCCAACCCATCCACCCACTAATATCTCTAATCTCTAATTTGATTAAAAGTCAATATCAATATTAAAGCCAAAGGAAAAGAAGGGAAAAAGAACATATACAAAGAAACTCTGTTAACCTTTCTTTTCATAGCAGCTTTTGCAGATTCTCAAAACTAGAACTAAACTTGTATATTAATTTTCCAAGATTCTGTAGTTTGTTTTGGGGTTAGTTATCCAAATGAAACTATAGTTCCTCGCTGTACATTGAACAGGTGTGAAGAACAAGGAATTTACACAGAATATTTGAATGGCTGCTTCAAAAAAATTAAGCACTCCAAAAAAGACAGAGCAAACAGTGGCATTTACCCCATCTAATGGATCCATAGCAAATGAAATGCAAGTTAGCGATGGCTTACGACGGTACTGCTGTATCGTTGCAAGGCCACAAAAATCTGCATTACACACAAAAATGACAGATTTTCAGAGTTGCAGAAGGTAGAATACAAAGCTGAAAAAAGGCATGCTAAATGTAAATGATCAAACGCGTTTCTTAATAGAATGTTTTAACAAGTTCTGATCAAACAGGTTATGCATTAAGTTCCACAAGGCAAGTTTTGAGTTTCCTGGTGTAAATATATATGAAAAGAGAAAAAAAGGCAGAAAGAGATCTAAGCCAGTTTGATAAAAGTACATAGTTTTATATTAGTCAAAGATAACCCCTCAATATAAAATAGCTACTCTAGGGAGGCTGAAAGAAAATGTTAGGAGTAGGGCATCCTAGCCTAGCTGGGATCTATGTTTTCTCTATGTTTCCTGTTGATACACAAAGCTTAGGCCACTACATGTTGAAAATAACGATCTGGGATATATAGAATTGAGTTAGTGCATGTTTGAGAGAGATTTTGAGATTGTTAAAATCATTTTTGTCATGTCCAAAATTACTTCAAAACTCGTCTTTAATCTTAGAAAATCAATTATTGTTGAACTTTACACTTTTAAATGCAATTTTCATATCATCAAAATTGATTTTAAAAGACTAAAAGCATATGTTTATATTTTCTTTCAAAAGTGATTTTAAACATTTTAGAATCACTCCCAAATATGCCCTCAGTGACAGTTGGGAGGATATTTATGGAGGGAACTACTACCAGATGCTAAGCTAGCTAGTCCACATTTGGCAGGTGAGACACAGGAATCATAGCTCCATGAACTTGACAGATTGCCTTTTACATACCCAATAGTTAATGTCCTTGAGTCGTCAATTTCCTTGAAACTAGCTTAAAACTAAATCTAGTAACTACAACCAGTTAAAAACAGGCACTGATGTCACAAAAGTTTTACCAACATTTATTTTTTAAACCTAAAGATCTCAAAAGTCAAAAAACTAATAACTCTCGAGTGAAAGTAGGGAAAATGATTAGTAAGCAAATTTATTAAGAATGAAGACATACCAGTGCCCAAAAGTAATCCTGTTCATTAACTGTTTTCTTGCCAATAAAACTTCCAAAAGTGCATCGAACTTCAAAACCAAGAATGAGGGAATCAGGTTGCACACTCGGTTAAGTGCATTTTCACTCCTTGTCTGCCAAGCCAAAATTCTCATTCATGCAGGACTCCTTTGATTGGTATATAATCTTTTGGAATATCTTTTTAAGCTTTTCATGTTGAAGTACGGCTTCCAAAATTCTGTCATCCAGATCTGTGGATGATACTTTGACATCGTTACTGTTCTGTTCAGAAGAAAAAACTAACTGAGACAATCGATCTTTTTCCACTTGTCGACTGTATTTTTCTTCTTCCCTTGTCCCAGAGGTAATGAGATGATAGACATAAACAACCTTTTTCTGCCCAAGTCTATATGCTCGGCATATGGCTTGCCTTTCCACCGAGGGATTCCATACAACATCAAGTAAAACTACCCTTGAAGCCCCAATAAGGTTTATTCCTTCTGAGCAAGCCTTCGTAGATGCAAGCAATACCCTAACTTCACTTGTTGGATCGTTAAAGGTATTTATTAATGCTTGTCGTTTCTTTATCTCACGTTTTCCATCCATATGAAACAACTCTATCCCTTCAGTCCATTTAAAATGAAACTTAAGATGCTCTTCTATAAAGGACAATGGTTCAATATATTGGCTGAAAACCAAAACTTTTTCATTCAAAGCTTCACTCAGACGTATAATTTCCAGGAGAAACTGTAATTTCACTCCTAGTTCAGGATTCAATCTAAACCTCTCTAACATATCCTTGTCAACTTCACAATCTCCTTTATCACATTTAAGTATCATAGAAGGGTGTACGGAGACCAAGGACTCAACATATTCCACTTCAAAAGAATGCTTCCTTGCTTGAATTCTCTCAAGAAAACTCTTCTGCAGCTCTGCTGGCCATAATATAACTGTAGATTTCTTCAACCCCGGAAGTTTCTCCTGTAGTATGCTGCCCCTGTACACATGCACAAATGGATTGATCAAGGCTCTGATTTCTTTCAATTCAGCACTTTCCAGTTCGGAAGTTCTGCCAATGGAACTAATCAAAAGGTCCCACTTTCCTCTTGAGATATTTTTTGGTCGTCCACGCTTCTTATCCATGCATTCATCGCCTCCAGAATTATTTTCATCTGCAAAATTTGGCCTCACCAACCGAAGTGTATTATAAAATTCAGTAAAATTATTCTGGAACGGAGTTCCAGAAAGGATGATGCGCCTTTCAGTTTTAATTTTAGACAAAGCCATCCAAATAAGACTATCATCGTTGCGTGGAATGTGCCCTTCATCAAAGACCACAAGATCAGGGAGCTCCAAAAGAACATTCCTTACTTTATCACATTTAGAATTCTTCCGAACTCCAGCTAATCTTTCAAACAATCTGTAACTAACTCCCAGGATGCTTTTCTCCTTTTTCCAGGAAAACAGTTTTACAAGCCGTATGTTGTCCACATTTTGTCCTGATGGAGAAGCTTGCATCAAGAACTTAAGGGCTGAAATATTCTCCTCGAAAGAGAAATCTCGCTTATTCAGGTTATGAAAGGGAATGCCAACATTCCACTTCAAAAACTCCTCTTCCCAGGTAAGGAGCATGCTGCTAGGTGCAATAATCATAGGCCGGCATGTTGGACTTAATTCCATGTATGTCTGAAGAAAATTAATTGTTAGACGAGTTTTTCCTGTTCCAGGAGCATGTGATACAATGCATCCACTCCCATTGTTTAAGCTGTTTTTTTCTCTTAACTCATCAAGATAAATTCCTCCGGCTATATTTTTCCAAATAAATTCAAAGCCTTCACGCTGGTGTGGGTACATGCTACTCCTTATACCGGGAATGATATCCCACACTGTGCGGCCAAAATGAGATCGCAAATCAGATCCGTCATGGGGGTCACAATCAAAATCCTGTTGAAGATCATCATATTTAGCATGCTCAAATGAGCCAGATTCCCTCTTCTTTGACTTTCCATGTGGATTTGTATCCTGAAAGAGATAAAAATGCTTAATTCCTGCAATGTGAAGTCAACAAAGCACATACTAGCGAGAGAATAATAAATTATCCCACATCAATGAATAATTTTTTCAAAAACAACTAAACAGATTAAATAGAAAAGAAAAGATGATGTATCGATTGGAATGCAAATTATTTTTCTAATGTAATGTATGAAGCAAACACATCTATTATGTCATTTGACCAGGAAAAATCAGATCCAACACCTATCAAAATCAAGGAATGAAAAATGGTCGATGCATACTCATTCACTAGCATTCACAAAGACGTTAATTTAATCAAATATGCTATGAAAGAAGAAGTAACTGTTTAACTAAGTACAATATATGTCTGGTTTTTTATTATAAATAAATAAAATATAAGATACACTGTTGATTAACTACAGCTCAAAACAATGATCTTTTGCTAAAAAAACACCAACTATCCATAAAATAGACAATAAAAGTGAAAAGGATTTCGTGTCTGCTACTTTATAATAATGTATGCATCATAAATTGCTACAAACGGTTGCAATAGGTGGAACAGTATCGGGTAATAACTTTATGCTAGCAGATTGCTCCTAATTGCTGATGTAGGAACTAAAATTTTCTACTTAGGATAACAAATAGGCAACCTCTTCTTCTGTTAAAAAAGGAATAAGTAAATCATTATTAAATATAGCATAGAATTCCTTCCCACTGATAATGAAGGTGTAATCGTTCAACCCATCTAATGAGCCAGTTCAGTAAAATTAAAAATTGAAGGGAAATTATGATAACTACATTAGGTTTGCTACCCAGCCATTTACTGATTACTCAGAAAAACAGACTTAGGAAAAAAAAAAAGTTAAAGACTCACAAAAGAATATACGTGATACACAGAAAAAGAACATACTTCTCAGAAGAACTGCGTACATAATAAACAGAGAGGTAGATGACTCACAAAAGAAGGTACAATATCTCTGATTTCCAATTGGACATATGAACAGCATCTGCATCTAAGTCCAATTTGTTCATCAAGTATGAGCTGATGATCACCGCGAAGACACAGATCCACTTGCTCAAACTTTGAAGGAAAGGCATCTTCGTGTTCAACCTGCAAGTCAATATGAATCACTAACTTACACAATTTTTAATTAATGCAAGGTTGATACATATAACCATTTGTAACAGAAATTGGGAGAATGGTAGTTGAGTAGTGAAAATAAAGGGATTTTGACTCCTGAAATAGAGTAAAAGAGGGAGAAATATCTGTATAGCATAGAACTTCTCAACCAATTTGTGCAACTACATTAATGCATTTTAATGGCCTTTCGTACTATTTTCACAAATCAGATTTACTATTTTTTTTAAATGGAAACGAACTTTTCATTGATGTAATGAAAAGAGACTAATGCTCAAAATACAAAACTTCAAAATACAACAATACATAGTAATAATCGTAATACGTAATAACCATAATACTATGGATCAGTAGGTGCACCAGAACATCTCAACTAGGTTGACACCCCCATAGCACCATCATCATATCCATTTACAAGAAAAAGCTATGAATAAAAAGGACAATAGACTACTTGCTTGATTACAAAGAAGATATAAAAGCATTCCAGTTGAGACAAATATCTTGAATAGAATAATCAGCAAAAAACTTTGACTGAGAGCACCAAGAAGAGGCTAACAAACGGGCTGATCCAAACAGAAATTTACTGTTACAGTCATTTCCACATGATTTTGAGAAGGCAGGCCTATCTTGAACTGAAGAAATATGCAATCTTTAGAAGGTGGCTAATCGAGAAAAAAACAAATAAAGAATTATGTCAAAACCTTTCAAGGAGTGTTTCATCCAATGTTTTGGTTCATAAGCAAAAATAAGTATAGTCATAGAAATTTCTAATATCTGGAAACACGTTTTATTATAAAGCTCCTATATCTCTTGCTGATTCCCGGGGGGAAATCTAACAAACAGACAATTTATTTGTTAGGTACTTAAGCACCTTGGAGAACCACACCCCAAAAGCTAGCTAATGAGGTGGGAGAGCCAAGCCACTCAAGTACCACATTGGTCATCCCATTCTAACCAATGTGGGACAAAGGTAGCCCATACTACCTTGGTTCCTAACAATACCCCATCCTCGGAAAGCCGACGTCCCGGCGGCTACTCCAACGGTACTTCACTCGGCCATACCCGGTCAGAACCCTCAGCCGGTTCCACTCCGGAATGTTAACAACCGGCTCTGATACCATTGTTAGGTACTTAAGTACCTTGGAGAACCACACCCCAAAAGCTAGCTATTGAGGTGGGAGAGTCAAGCCACTTAAATACCACATTGGTCATCTCATTCTAACCAATATGGGACAAAGGTAGCCCATACTACCTTGGTTCCTAACATCATTACTGAAAGAACCTCAGATCTAAAATAGCTGAAAATTTTAGAATAAATTGACAACTTCAATTTATACAGACCTTTTCAATCAACATAAATGATGAAAATAGTAACAAATGTAATTTCCAAAAGAAAGCAAAGACATACCACGCAAACAACATAATAATATGAAGTGCCAAAGACATGTGACCTCATGACAGTAAATAATAACACATAACAAGCTTTAATCCATTCCTACAGAATGAACCTACTGTATTAGAATCCACCAGCCCGATCTCACTGGATCTGAGAGCAAAGTCAAGCTCTGCCCAGAGTTTGTCCAATTCTTTTTCTTCCTCTGACTTCTCTGGAAGAGGTGGTTCCATCAATCCAAACTTCAAAGGAAGAGGCATATGGGAGACTTGACTTGAAGGAGGATCTAACTCATCTGAAGGCAGTTCTTTGTCCTCAATTATGGAATCTATAAGAATATTGAAAACATCAATACCTCTCGGCGTACTGTGGCCTTTTGTTTTAATAATATCAGGAAACTCATGGCCATTCTTTGGACGAACCTTCTGAAAATCTTCACTCTGGTTGTGTTTATTAGTTTCAGGTGAACTTTTACTATTCCAAAGTTTACTCCCCACATGAAAACTCTTAACCTTGTTTGTATCATCATCTTTTTTTTCCGATAAGAAATCATCATCACTTTGATTGTTGAACTGAGTTCTGTTTTTACTACTACTCCAGGCCCATGGCTTGTAAACTTCATCATCAGCAGTACTATCACTATCACTATCACAAGAATCTCCACTGTCATGCCTTGATGAAGAATCTAATTCTTTCTCATCACATTGAAAATCTGACCCTTCCTCGTCAATATAGAGTGGCTGACTGACAGTTCCAAGATCAGTATTTATTTTCCTGACCCTGAAACCAAAGCGTGAACGAGTTCTTCGTGCAATACAGTTAACTTGTTCACCAACCTTAACATTTTTGTTATGTCCATCCTCATCAAGATCAACCAATATATCCAATCCATAAGCTTTTCTCCTCCTTAGACCACCTTCAATACAATCTCCGCTTTTTCTTCTTTCCTTCTTCTCCCTTTTAGTGTCTATTTCTGCACAGTAACGTCCATTACTCTTCCCATCTTCTGAACTAGAGGACTCTGAACTTGACCCGTTTGATTCTTCTAATTCGTAATTTCCATCACTGGAGTCATCAAACTCCTCTTCACTTGATGATGCTCCCAATTCAGTGGACTCATCTACGGCGTCATCAGAACTATACGTGGGCTCAGTCTTGTATGAGCAACCACCACTCTCACAACCATTAGAGTTCAAGCAATCACTGCCCCCCATGCTTTTATCTGGAGATATTTCTAAACCATCTTTTCCCTTCCCAGAAGAAAGTAAGCCACTACTATCGTCGTCATTGTCCAAATCAAGGCAAACAAAACCCCCATCCTTCGGGGCGGCAGCAGCAGCAGCAGCAGTAGCAGACCTAGAAATTGAACACATAGAATTTACAGAATCAAAACCAAAACCCTCCTCATCATCTGACACAATCACTTCATCTTCTAAATCAATCAAATCAATATTCCCTTTCTGAAACCCCTTCGTACTACATTCTTTCACATTCTTCAGCCCCGAACTCTCAGAACCTACAAATGTAACCGAATCCCCACCTTCTCTACCAAATGTTAAAGCATCAATCTCCTCTAAACTATCCCCATCACTATCATCATATAAACGAACAGGATTCACCTCCATTGTTCGATTAACACTAGAATGTTCAAAAGCGTTAACCCTCTTACCGCTCGAAGCTTGACCACGAACATTATCACTGGCGGAATCCGCCCTGTTCTTCTTCCTCCGCTTCTTCCTCTGCTCCACATCCTCCATTCCAGCCATTGCTCGCCGCAGCCTCGTTCTCTTCGATACCGGCAAGCTATAGTCCACCATGTTCACACTACGTTCGAATTAAACCAAAAAATCACGCAAAGAGTTCACAAAAACAGAATGGGCATAGATTGAAACACACAAAATGTGGGTAAATCAGAAGAAAATGATTGGCACTGTTCATACAGATTAAGCGGGAAGTCTGAGTCTGAGTATGATAGAGAAAAAGCAGAGGAGAGAGAAGGGCGCGAAGAGAAAGCATGCAGAGGGAAGAGGAATCGACGATTTTTGGACTTATAGCAAATTGCGTTACATTTGTTTACATTCACTACTAATTTAAAGCACGATTTTCCATATATATATATTTTCTTCTCTCTCTCCAAATAAATACATAAATAGTTTGAGATTTTTTAGATTTTTTTATAATTTTAATTTAATTTAATTCTCTTGCCTAGTTCACTAAGGAAAGAAATGAAAATTAGGGATTAAGTAATTGCCAATTAATTAGTTAAGGTATATACTTCAAATTTGAATTATTCAATCTAGTATATTGTTGAACCTAAAAATGTATGAGGAATTTGGTAGTTTCAGGCACCCGAGAAGAAGAAGGGTTTAGCAACGAAGAACGAAGGTGAAAATTTAAACCTATAACATCCATACATACATATAAGCATAAGAGCACGTAAGTGACTAAGAGTAGGTAGAGATTCAAATCTTTGACTTTAGGTTAAAGGTATATGAATTAATTAGCGAATTTTTAGAGATTGCATTAACTAATTGGTTATGCTTTCACAAATGATTTTATTGTTTTTTTAGTAACAATTTTCTTCAATTATTTAGATGTTTATCTTTTAATTTACAAGTTTGATCTATGACTTCTAATTATTTTTGTTTCTAAACTCTTTTAGTTTAATGCTTCTATCTTTATTTTCAAGCATTTTGTCTGGTAAGCTTTAAATCGATTAAGTCAACAAAACGTAACTCCATCATTTGTTTCAAAACTATCTTTAAAGCATAAATTTTTTAAAATTAAAGATAGTGTGATAGTGACCTAGAACGGAACGATCTAAATTTTAACTGGTTTCTACACTGTAATTTTGATTTGAAAGGTGACAAGTAATATTATAACCTTTGAAATTTTAATCCATTCAAATCAAAAATTTGTATTTCTTTTAATCCAGCCTTTAAAAGTTTTTTTTACTTAAAAATATATTAAAAATTACATGACATATACATAATTAAATCTGATTTTTAAGAGAAAGTTTAAAAAAATGATAAACGATATCCATAATATTTAAAGTTTCAAATTTTAAAAGATAACAAAGAGAAAATGAGATATAGGTAATTTAGCAAAGAGAGAGATAAATAAGAAATAAATAAGAATATCTAAACTGCCATATTTGAAAGTAAAAGATCCCAGTTGTTGAGGGGGGAAATCACCCAATATAGTATTTTTAGAAAAATAAATAAACCGAATATTTCTGTTTTAGAGTGTATAAAAATAACTACAAATTTTTATTCTCTTTCCAAGCAAGGGCCCATTCTGTTCAGAAACTTGTATTTATATATTATATATATATAAATAAACGTGACTTTAATTTTGGAATATTCCTTAAAATATAATCAACAACAAAATAATTCCAATTTTTTTAAAAACAATAATTTTAAAATTTTAATATATATATATATATATATAAAGACTAACTTTAAAAATTAGTCTTGTGAAATATCGTAGTAATTGTAATTACGTCAACTCTCCATTGTAAATATTGAGGTCTTAAAATTATACCATTGTTAAAATTAGACCTCGAACTTATAATATTTAGAATTTTGACTCCCAAATAATAAAAATTGAACCATCAAACTTATACAACTATTACAATTTCTACTGAGTTTAAGGTCCAATTTTAACATTGGTATAAATTTGAAAGCTCAATTTTTACAATTGAAGGTTTAAAGGTATAGTTGCAACTGTTATCATACTTTAGGGTGGATTTTGTAATTTGCCCTATAAATAAATTTTAAAAAAAATAAGTCCATTAAAATATAACTTCTTTTGGGTATTTATCCAAACGGAGCTTGGTTTAGTAGATAATATGCTCATTACCATCTCAATTATATGATGATTTAATTTTATACTGCATTGTTGAATTAAAATAATAATAATAATTTTTTTTTAAAATACTATTTTGATTTGTCTTATATACTTTAAAAATTGTTCAATTTTAATTAAGGTACAGTTAATCGAGTTTAAATTTAGTCGTACTACTAGTTTAGTATTTATTTTTTCAAAAACGTTTTATAATCTATTAATATTGACACTAATTTTTAAAAATATATTTACATATTATATTTCTTTGCATGAAAAATATTATTATTTAACCAATTTCAATACAAATTAATTTTGAGGCACTAAATTTAAGATTTATTAAATGTATAAAGATTAAAAATTTAAAAATTTAAAAATATATATAAAAAAAAAATTCAACATTTAAAAATATTCGACTAAAATTAAACAAACTCTAAACTTCAGAATTCATAATGGTACATAGCAGTAATTGAATGATACCAAACAAATTCTAACCAATAACTTTTATATTAATGTCTATTGGAAAAATAATAACAATGATGAAAAAAAGAGGATAATTGAATGCTACCAAACAAATTGTGAGAACTTTTTACATTAATGTATATTCATAAAATGTCTAGATGTCTACATCATTCACAGAAAATTATTGATGCCAAATTCTCTTTTTTCTTAATTTTCTTTATCTTTTTAATATGGGTGAGTATTTGGCTGGCTTGCATGTAATTAGTTGTTATTCTTACGACACAACGACTTAACTATATTACATTTAAATATAAAAAAATTTACAAGATATTAAATTATAGGTAGATGATTATTATAATTGAAACTAGGAGTGTTCAAAAGATCCGAGAAAATCTAATCAACCCAATCTAATGTTTGGGTTAGATTATGTATTCATT
The DNA here is from genome assembly GCA_002890555.2 of Lagenaria siceraria. Classification (NCBI taxonomy): domain Eukaryota; kingdom Viridiplantae; phylum Streptophyta; class Magnoliopsida; order Cucurbitales; family Cucurbitaceae; genus Lagenaria; species Lagenaria siceraria. Next base: position 621,401 of record CM016483.1, read on the forward strand.
TGGATTAGGTTGAGTTCATTTTAATGAAAATTTTATGGATTGATTGGTTTATGGATCCATCTAACATAACCCAAACTAGAACTTATTATTCATTTTAAAAAATATGTTTTTTAACTTATGATATATATTTGGGTTTTTTGATAATTTATTCTTCAATAACTCCTAAAATTAATTTTTTAATACTTTAGAAATAAAATTTTAATAATATAAATTGAAATTGAGTTGTTAATCTTAATTCAATATATAAAAATAATTAAATAAAATTTCTACATATTAATATTTTACTTAGAACAAACATTTAAATAAATGACTCAAGTAATATGAACTCACTCCAATTTAGATGTTTGGATTGAGTTGATTTCATTGTTTAATAAGGATTATTTGTGTTGAATGAACTTATAATCTCAACGATTGAATTGAATTTTTAATCTAACCCAATCCACGGACATTCCTAATAGAAACTTGCTGATCATAATAAAAAATAAGGAATTGTTAAGGACATAAGTTTGAATTTAGATAGCATCGGCTTCCAAATCGAAACCCATTTGTTTTCATCCCCATGGTTCAAATAACAAACCCTACCAAATTCAGAAGACGACTCCTATAAAAGTGTGGTCTCTCTTGAAATAACAAAAACTTGGTGGGACCCACTACTTTTCTCTCTATTTTTCTCATAACCATAATGAGCCACATCACATCTCCCTTTACTTTTCTCACAGTTACCGTGAGTCCAACCATTTCTTTCTCATTTTTCTCATAACTAGTCTTTAAAACGGTAACATCCAAGTTTAAGAGGAGGACATAAATGAACTGAAATCACATCTGAGTGAGAGATCCTGAAGATATGAAAGTATAATTAAAAAAGTCTTAAAAGAATTAAAAAAGTCTTAAAAGAATTAAAAATTACTACCTATGCCAACAATATGCTTTCTTTTTGGTGACTCAATCATAAGAACTTAAAGTTAAAGGACTGGTTTGTGAGAACAACTTTCACTCGAGACAAACAAAGACGATGTTGCCAGGTCGCAGGGGATTGATGGCCATCAATATCGAATCTAAATTTTAAATCTTGATATGAATTCTGAACCTGGGGCATTACAAAAACATTCGATGCATGTGATATTTTCACTTTTAATATAGAAGAAAATAGTGTAAATTTTAGGTAAAGGTAATAATGGAATAATAATAAAAAAAAGAAATTAAAGAAAAGAAAAGCTAATGAAGAAGACATAGTATTTTTTTGGTAGAAAAGTAAATCAATAGAAAATTCTTTCTACAGCAGTGTAGAGTTGAAATAAGCTAAAGATGAATGTCAGATAAATCAATCCAATAAAAAAAGGTATAAAAAGAAAATGAAAGAATAATAAATAAATAAATAACAAACAAAGAAGAAGAAAAAAAAAAAACTAAAGTTCAAAATAAAGAAAAAGAAACAAAGATTGTTATTTACATAGTATGATAGAAAGCGTAGAAATAAAGAATTTCAATACTTAATTCTATTATTAATTATAATTAAAAATAAATTCATAACATTAATGTAATATTTAATTAGTAAATATTTATAGTTGGATGTACATATAAAAGATGTCATGTGACTCGTGGTGTGACTAGTGACAAATACTAGACAACTAACTTGGTCTGAAACTTAAGAGTAACCTAGTGGGGAAAATAAAAAGGAATGAATGAGCTAAAAATACGAGTGAGTGATGATTTTAATATTAAAATAACTTCAGTAAAACTTCCTTTCAAACTAGATAAAAGTTCAAAACTTAGATCAAATCATTTAAACATTCAAGATTACTAATGTTGGGATTCGACCACCACCTCCAGCGACTTCCACCAGCATCCAACTCCAACGACGTCCAACTCTGGCCACATTCGACCACCACTGTTGAGGGCCAACTCCAACGACCTCCGACAACGGCCACCTCCACTAACTCCAATGACCATTATTTTAAATTATTAGTTCATAGTATTTTATAGTCATTTTTTATAGTAATTTGATATTAATAAAAATACTTTGAGCATATAACAGACCAAACAAACTTGTACATAAAAACACTTTTGAGAAAGAGTTGCCAAACTCAATGTTTTTTTATTTTAAACAGTTTTTATCAAAAGTGTTTAAATGAAAATGACTTTTTTAAAAAAAAATTCCAAGTTAATCCAAACGAAAGCTTGTATCATAGCAAAAAGATAAATATGAATTGGAGTTTGGGAGGGGGAAGGAAGTTGTCGCACATATAAATATGAATTGGAAAGTGGACTTGGTCATTTGTTAGCCCAAAACATATATAATTTTTTTTTTTCTTTGTATCATATAATTAAGCTGGAAAATGTGGCATTTGTTACATATTTCTTGTAGCAACTGTACACGACCATTAATAGAGTCATTATATTACAATTATATTTTGAAGATATTTCATGTACAATATAAAACTAAATTTATTTAGTTTCAATTAATCCAATATAATTTTGTCAAACTTAATTAAAAACGTTACATGCACAAATTTATAAAATAATTGCTTAAATTAAAAAATAAAATAAAATGCATGATCGAAAAATAAACCCTCAATTCCATTTCTCAAACACTCAACCTTACAAGCATGTTTTATATAAAATAATAATAATAAAAAAATAAAATACAATCCATAGTTTTTATATATATATATATCACACGTCCTTCAAATAAAATCAAAACTCTTCCTTTTATATTACTCCTTCTGTATTACACATTACCCCCGTTTAAAGCATAACTCTCTTTCTATAACTTCTCAGTCTTTCAAAAACCACCTTTTATAATAAAATTTAATAAATTATTATTAATCTAATTTGTGGTCTAAACAGATTTTAAAAACGATTTTGCAAAATGCAATATGATGCATATCAAGTTGACTTATAAATAAAACAGACAAAAGTAAAATTAAAGTATTGACATTTACGTTATCAAATTTACACCAAAAGGAGACAACTAGTTTTTGTTTAGCAATGAACTTCTTTACAAATATTTAAAAAATATCCCTAAACTTTCAAAAGTTTCAAAAATATCCTTAAATTTTTTAAAAAAGTTCAGAAATATCCTTATTGTTAGTTTTAGATGGAAACTGTTAAAGTTTTGTTTAAAAAATACTTTTGAACTTTTAAAAAGTTTCAAAAATACCCTTAACTAAAAAAAATTCAAAAAAATACTTTCATCATAAGTTTATGAACAAAAATTGTTAATAACTTGTTGCAAAAAATCTTTTTTTTTTAAAAAAAAAAAAAAAATTGCTCATAACATTAATACGGTGATCAATTTGTTTGAAATTTTCTTATTAAGTGTACCAAATTATTTTATTTGATCTGACGATTACGACGAAAACACGTGACATCATAAGAATGTGTCAACTTATATTATTCATTTCAATTTGGGATACATGTCAACTCTTAATTAATCTCAAATATAATCATTTGTATTTTCTCCATTAATTTGAGAAAAAATTTGGCAATTTTTTTTTACTCAACAACATGTATTATGTAATGTATTATTATATAATATTACAAAATAATAATTACACACTTTTTTAACCTAAAATAGGTTCATAAATTAATAATAATAGTTTATAGTCAATCTAATATTTAGTAGATGACTACAATTAATTTTATGATTTATAAATATAGTATCAAACACATTCAAAATAATTATTTAAATTATAATCCAATTTTAAAATTTATTATCATACTTCAAATTCTCTATCAAACAAGTTCTAATTTTTCATCATCTATAATCTATAATATATTAAAAAAATAATTTATAAAATAAAAAAATAGAAATGAATTAAATTTCATTTTTCTTACTTAAAATAAAAGTTTCATTGTTCCATGATGATGAGAAATGAATGATATGAACCATCCTGGATTGACCTAGTGGTAGTGGGAACATCAAAAAAAGAGCCAAAAAGCTAAGCGGTTGTGGGTTCAATTCATGGTGGCCACCTACTAGATTTAATATTCTACGGGTAAGTTGGCAGCCCGCCTGTTGTAGAGTCGGATTTTATTGATTAAGTTAATATTAACAAATTAGATAGAGAATGAGAAGAACTTTCCTTTTACATCTATGCTCTATTTATAATGGATTTACTAGGCTTGGCCTCAAGCGACCCAATTGGGTCTTGGCTCAATTACCTTTTCTCCCTATTTATTAGGAATTCTCCCTTCTTGACACTGTCAATTTTATTTTGAGATTAGATAACTCTCATTGCTTTTATTTTTATTTTTTACCTTTTACTAGTCTAAAATTATTTATAACAATTATTATTAAAATTAAAAAACCACAAATTCTAAAAAAAAATTTAGACAATTATATTCATTTAATTTATATATTTACAAAAATGTCATTAGTGTTAAATATTGTTAATTATTTTATTAAAAGTGTAAGTTCTTATAAAAATGGTGTAACTTTTTTTTTAATTAATTGCAAATATCAATGAAATATAGTAATAAAAAAAGTGGTAATATAAATATCACCCTAAAAAGTTTCATTATTTTTTCATTTAAAACAATTTTCTAAAAGTTTATGAAACCAAAAAAATCAAATTATTTATATTAATTATGTGGTGATATAAGATGAAGTTTCTTTCTCTTAGTTGATTACTCATATTTGTTTTTTTAATTACATTTTTTTTGTTGATTTTAATAACAAAATATAATCGATACAACTTTTGTCTTTTTATTTTCTAAAATATTTATTTAAACGATGCTTTTTATTACAATTAATTATAAGGAGTTAATGATATTAAGTTTCAAATGTTTTTGTAATGTTTCCACTTCCAACTATAAAAATGAAGTTTCTTTCACCATTTTTTCATTACCAATTTAAAACTTATTGTTAGTTGATGTGAATGTAAATTGTGACAACTTAAGAAGAAAGTTATTGTGATAAAAATTAATTGATTAAGAAAATCAAAATTGCCAAATAAAAATTAGTTGTTCACTATTTAATAAATTTTTGAGAAATTTTCACGGATAAAAAAAATATCAAACTATTTACAGAAAAAAAAACTGATAGGGTCTATCAAACTATCTAAAAAGTTTACTATTTTGTATAAATAGTTTCTCTTATTTTTCTACTTTTAAAAATTCTCTTACATTTTCATACAATTGTGATGTTTAAACAAAAATAAATATATAATGTTTCAAAATAAATCTTATCTTTTTACCTAAATCATTTAAAATTAAATTATTTTAATAAGTTACTACACAAATGACTTGTATTAAAGATCCCATATCGAACAACAACTAGAAAAACATTCTTATAACAAAAGCTCAAAGTTTCATTTTTTAATACACCATGAAAAAGGAGAAATTTTCGCCAAATTATGAGAAAATAAAATCTTGGATATTGATGAATTCTTGAAGCATTTGGAGGAGACCCACATGGTTCTAAATATAATTTTAGAATCTATTTAGATTGATTTTTTAAGTATTTATAAACATTTTTTTTTTTACTTATAAACACTTATTTAACACTTAGAAAGTTAATCATTACACACAAAACTTCTAAGACAAATCAATTTACTATCGTCATAATATACTCGAATAATATAAAACTTAGTAATTGCATAAGAATTCTTTAGTAGTGACATAAAAATCCTTTATTCCTTTTTCTAGATAGATAGATAAGAATAATATATTATTGTGTTTGGTTGTGCATAAAAATGAATGTTATCATAATTGTATAATATACCCTTATCAATTAAAATTAATTAAATATATATTTAAATAAGTAATTCATTGTTATTATTATATTACGGTTGAATTGCAAAAATAACTATGTAAATTTAATAGAAATTACTACAAGTAAAAAAAAATATAAAATTTAAAAGTCTATGGCGGCCTATTGCTGATAGAGAGTGAATTTTTTTCAATATTTGTAAATAATTTGACTCATTTTTCTATATTTAAAAAAGTACTCAATTTAATATATTTGTTATCAAATAAAATTTTTATATTGTACTTTAATATAAAAAATTCATAAAGAATAACAATTTGTATCTAATTTAAGTATTGATTTTATTTCTATCTTCCTCTATATATATATATAAAAGTTTGAAAAAAATTTAAGTTTTTTTTTGAAAGAAAAAAAAAGAATTTATTAACGTTAGTAGTAGAGTGTGTGTTAATAGTCAAATATATATATTTTGTATTTAGCTAATGGTATGTTTTAAAGGGATATTTTGATTTTAGAATCTTGTGAGGTTTGATGAGATCTTATGTTTTAATTTAAAATTTTAGTTTTTATTTTAAATGTTGAGAAAATTGATGCAATGATTATACGAATGAAAGAAAAACGAGAGTATTTATATGAATATAAAATGATTATCTATATAATTTATTTTAAAATTGGTTCTTTTCAAAATTACGAAAAACTTCAAATAAATTGGTCAATATATTAAAGGTAGGAGCAATTTCAAACAAATTTTTTTTTTAATTTTAAAGTTATTTTAACTGTTTCTATTCATATATTAATAATAAAAGTATTTTTGAATTTTTTTTGTTTAGAGTTATTTTTGACATTTTAAAAAGTGAGGAGTATTTTGAAACAAAACACTAACGATTCCATCTAAAATTAAGAGTAAGAGTATTTTTTAATTAACGATATTTTTTTTTAACTTTTAAAAATTTATCGATATTTTTGACACAGTTCAATGGTTTTTTTTTTTTTTAAAAAAAAATAATTTAGCCCAAACAAAGAATGCAAAAATTATCAATTGGCACGTGCAAAAAGAAAAAAGAAAAAAGGAAAAAAAAAGCGGAAAAAACTATTAACAATTTGTATTTCTCGTTGTATTTTTACGGATATCGCTTCCCTACAGAAAATTGTTGTTCACAATTTGCAAAGCGTGGTTACCTGAAGCCGTCTTCTTCCTATCCTTCAGGATCATTTCGAAATTCCGCCGCTGAGGAGGAATTTTCTTTCTACCTTTTTCTAGCTAAAGATTTGCGTCCATGGCTGCTTCCACCGGTTCTGCCTTGACATCAACGGCGTTCTTGACCAACAAGGTCCGTACACATTGGGATTCAAATCTTCTTCTATAAAAAAAAATCTGCAGATTTGGTCATTTTATGTTCTAACATCATTTCTCTCCTTAGAGCTCCTATTTCTTGCAGTTTCTACACTGCCTCAATCCATATCTGAACCCTCCATGTTTTGTTTGCGTTTTCAGAAGGATTTGGACGTCGCTGCTTTTTCGTCGTCGTTGCTGTTTTCCCATCGGAGATGCGAGAGAACTGTATCGAAGAAAATATGTTCGGTCATGACACCACAGCAATCGGAACGCAAGCCCAGCGCCACCGGCTCGGTTGGGTTTTCTTCTGTGTTCTTATTGGTCTTCGTATTGCAATTAGGATTAAAGGCTATGTTATTAATAGTTATGCATCATGTATTGATTTCAGGTGAAAACAGCCATGACTATGACAGAAAAGATATTTGCTAAAGCTTCTAAAAAAACTGAGTTGAGCCCAGGTGAAAATGTTTGGGTTGATGTGGACGTTTTAATGACTCACGATGTTTGCGGTCCTGGTTCTATTGGAATTTTTAAAAAGGAGTTTGGAGAGAACGCAAAGGTATTTTACTTCTCAAATTCTTATGTTGGAAGTTCATGTTTCTTATTAATCTATTCTCAGTCAAGTTTAATTGGTATACTTATGAAGTTATGCTATTAAAAGGATAAATAACAATGAAGTTTAGTGGTATCCCGGTGTAAGTTTAGGGTAAATAACAATGAAGTTTACCTTAATCAGGTCTGTGTCGTGATAGTTTATTATTTTTCTCCCGTCAGAGCTTTGAGTGAGGTTTTAAGCTTTTGGAGAGGATGACGTGCAATTTCCTTTAGGAAGGGGAGGAGGAAGGAAAAGGTAAGGAATTTCATTTGGTTAGGTGGGAGATCATTGAGAGGCTGATTGAGTTTGGGGGTTAGAGATTGGGAATTTAAGGCTTTGTAACAAATCTTTCTTAGCGAAGTGGTTGTGGTGGTTCCACATTGAGCCCAATTCCCTTTGGCATAAGATTATTGCTAGTAAACATGGTCCCTATCCTTTTGAGTGGTTGATGAAAGGGGTTAAAGTCACCTACCGGAACTTATGAAAGGATATTTCCTAGGAGCTCCCTTCTTTTGTTCACCTTGTTCATTGTCTGATGGGAGAGAGGAATGACAGGAATTTTGGTGAAGATTAATGGGTGGGGGATTGACCCCTTTGTTCTTTATTTCCTTGTCTCTACCATTTGTCTTCCATTAAAAATCGTCTTGTATCTGATTTCTTGGTTTGGGATGGGAACTCCTGTTCATTCTCTTTTGGGTTTAATCGTTCTCTCTCCTACAAGGAAGCGGCCGACTTGGCCTTTCTTTTGTCTTTGCTTGAGGGTTACACTTTTAGGCACGGGAGAAGGGATTTGAGGGTGTAGAGTCCTAATCCTTTGGAGGGACTCTCATGCAAGTTTTTTTTTTTCATTGTTTGTTTGACCCTTCTCCCCTAGATGAGTTGGTCTTTTCGGTGCTTTGGAGGATTAATATTTGGAGGAAAGTGAAGTTTTTTACTTGACAAGTTTTACATGGCTGCGTTGACACGATGGATTGACTTGCGAGGAAGCTTCCCTCACTTGTTAGTCCATTTTGTTGTATTCGCTGTCGGAAGGTGGATGAAGACTTGGATCATATTCTCTAGCGTTGGAGTTCATGAGAGTTGTGTGGGATTTTTTCTTTCATATGTTTTGGATCTCGCTTGCTCGGCATAGGGTTACTAGTGATATGATTGGGAAATTCTTCCTCCATATGCCTTTTTGTGAGAAGAGGCGCTTCTTATGGATGGTCGGGGTGTGTGCTGTTCTTTGGGGGAGCAAAATAACCAGTTATTTAGGTGGTCTAAGAGGAGTTCTTTTGAGGTTTGGTCTTTTGGTAGATATCATGTTTCTCTTTGGGTTTCGGTTTCGAAGACTTTTTGTTACTATTCTTTAGGCTCTATTTTGTATAGCTGGAGTCCCTTCTTTTAGAGAGATTCCTTCCGCTTTTGGTGAGCTTGGTTTTTGTTTTCCCCTGTATTCTTTCATTTTTATCTCAATGAAAGTTGTTTCTATAAAAAAAAATAATGATGATAATAATAATAATAATAACGAAGTTATGCACCGACTCGTTCTAAGCAATTTTGTGGTGGCATTTGGATTTGCTTTCATAAATCTTTGCCTAGCTTCAGAAATCTACAATTATATTCTGGAAATTTTTTTGCCAGAGAATTAGAAGATAGAATGAAAAAGAAAGTGAATTAATTTTAGTTTGAGGTGTAAATTAATGGGAACAAGGTTACTCTATGCTTTATAGATATGGTTGGACCAATTAATGTATTTTATAATTTGAGTTCATAATTTTAGCAGGATGGATGTTATTGCATTTATCTTAATAATCCTCGAGTACATTTGTACTGTCCTTGTTTGAGCTTTTATTTCTACTTTTTTTGAGCTTTTATTTATACTAGAGTTAATGTGCTCAATGACAACTATTTTCCTATTGAAGGTTTGGGACCGAGAAAAGGTCGTGATTATACCTGACCATTACATATTTACCAGTGATGAACGTGCTAACCGTAATGTGGACATTCTGAGAGACTTCTCAAAAGAACAGAATATCAAGTACTTTTATGATATTAAGGATCTTAGTGATTTTAGGGTATGAAAATCTAGCCTTACTTATTTTAATTTCTCCATTGCTGTTCTTTCGCGCATCAAATAATTGAACTTAAATAATTTTACCAGGTGAACCCGGATTACAAAGGTGTTTGCCATGTTGCGTTAGCTCAAGAAGGTCACTGTAGGCCTGGGGAGGTTATCTTTTTGCCTATGATTTACTCTTGTTCGTGCTTTTATGTTAAATATCAATTTTGGGATGGTTGATGTCTTCAGGTCCTGCTTGGTACAGACTCTCATACCTGTACAGCTGGTGCATTTGGTCAATTTGCCAGTGGAATTGGAAATACTGATGCAGGATTTGTTCTGGGCACTGGGAAATCACTTCTCAAGGTCTGCCAAAATTTTAATTCTATCCTTGTGCTTCTGGCATTGATGTTATAGGACCACCCTTGTCGTGTGTGCAAATTGTGCGTGCTTGGTTATATTGGTGCTTATGTGAGTAGATTACATAATGTAGTCTGGTTGTTTTGGAAATTTAAATTTGATTATTCAAAACCGTAAAACATGTAATTTTTAATTGAGATGAGACATTGTTTAAGAGGTATTCTACTCATCCATCATAGAGCATAATTCACATTCAATGGCACGCTTGCTGCTTGGGTTCGAAGTACTAAGAAATCAATCAATTCTATGTTACATTTTTTGGAACATAAAACTAATGTCGCTGTGAAGTATTTGTGTCCGATGTGCTTTTTACCTCCTGTGATCCTTCACATACCATTCCCACATATTTGTATGATATTCTTTGAAGACTTGCAATTCGTATTTGAAGGATTGTAATATGTCCCGACAATACATAATATTTGTTGTCTGTTGTCTGTGTTCAAATTGCAGGTTCCCCCAACTCTGAGGTTTGTCATGGATGGAGAAATGCCTGATTATTTACTTGCGAAAGACTTAATTTTGCAAGTAAGTCATACCATAATAAGATATTTATGTTTATTTGAATGGTCATGTGCCACCATTTCGTAAGATTTTTGGGTTTCTTTAAACGGTTTTGTTCCTATAGGTACAATCAGGTGTTATCATCTTGGCAAGAACATATTTAAACAAGCCTAGATCATCGGCTACATTTTACCATCCAAACTTGGTTAATTTCTTTTTAGTTTTTGAATGGTTTAAAAAATCAGTATCATTACGGATAAAGAAATGTAGCTGCCTAAGTTATAATAAAGGTCAAAATTGTGAAGAATTCTAAAACTTCTTGTCTATAAATCAAAATCAAGAACTTTTTTAAAACAAAAAACAACTTCTCATTGATATAGTAAAAATGATTGAATGTTTAGGAGCTAGAAACTCTCACAAGGAGGGGAAAAAAACGATCAAGAAATATAGAGATAAACTTTCGTAATTAATAATTTTAAACTTCACTTGGGAGTAGCTACTTAAATTAATATTTTCTTAAAGAGATGAAAAATATGTTCAAAGAAACATATATCTTTAAACAATCTCTTGAAAAAATCCTCGTTTCTTAGATATTTCCTTTTATTGTTATTCATAATATTACAAAAAAAAAACCTTCTTTTTTTCCTTCTTAGGTTTATTGTTATTTGGCTCCTTCTTTGGGCCGTTAATTTTGTTGGCCCTCTTGTTTTATTTCATTTTTCTTGATTTCTTATGTCTTCTTAACTTTTTTTTTTGTTGTGTCCCTACAACAAAGAAAAATCCTTTGCGTTTTTATCTCATTTCAAGTGCACTTGATGTTTGTTTGTTTGTTTGTTGTTTTTTTTTTAATAAAAAAAAGGAGAACGAGGCTATGAATGACTGTTCATGCGAGAATCAATGATACTTGAGAATAAAAACGTAGGGTAGTAATAGGACCAAACAAACATTTACCCGAACTACAACTATGAACTATTATGAATCTTTCATTTTTTCTTAAAAAAAAACTATGAACTATTGTGCAGGGTTAACTTATATGTGGTGATTATATGTACAAATGTCAATCATAATTTTAGCTCCACTGCATGAGAGAGCAAGTAAAATGAATGTATTATGCTATTATATTGCATTTTGAAATGCTGCTGTTAAAATTTAAATGGAGTTAGAACAGAAAAGTTTTCATCAACCATATTCATAGTGTGAAAATGATTTAATATTAGTTTCTTTATATAAGAGACAATTTCATCATTTAGTATTAGATTGAAAATGAGATGATACTTCAAAGTAAGTTTGAAATCTTTCATGATGTTAATGGAGATTAGATTATTTAGCAGTTCATGTAAATACTTCCTGGGATTTATATAGAGCATCACATTCAGGAACATAAAATTTTCCTCTCCAGTTCCAGTATTAGGAATAGATATACGTTTTTGAAGTCTTCAAACTGTCACTTATGTAGTCTTTTTGCTTATGTTATATATTATCTTATAGCTTTCTTTCTTTTCATGTTGCAAACTTGCACTGTTAATTATACCTACTATTTTTACCTTACAGATTATTGGCGAAATATCAGTATCTGGTGCAACATATAAAGCCATGGAATTCCTCGGCACAACTATTGAAAGTTTAACTGTGAGAACTTTACAGATATCTTGGATGTTACTTGACATTAATTATACGTATATGGATATATTTTATATAAGGATTTGGTGATTAGATGTTAATGAAAAGGTAATTGATTGCTTGAGTCTTTTCTACTGGTAGATGGAAGAAAGAATGACATTGTGCAACATGGTTGTTGAAGCTGGAGGAAAGAATGGAGTTATTCCTCCTGATAGTACTACGTTCAAGTACCTTGAGGTTAGTCCAGAGGAGGCATTAAAGTTTATTGAAATAATTTAAAGTCTCTCTATTTGCATGTCTGCAACATTCAAGTGCCTTGTGGTGAGTCCAAAAGGGGCATTGAAGTTATTAGAACAGTTCTCCTCTTTTTAGCATGTTTGCACGCCTGCTTACAAGGAATAGTAAAGTGATACATTGAAGCGTATATTAGGCCAACATTACTCAGATGTTTTCTTATTGCATCAGATGCATAGGGCATAGTTGCATGTATTTATCATTTAGTTATCTAGATGGATGATGAATATATGACCGGAATCCATGCCATTTACATTGATATTGAAGTAATTTTAGGTCTCTATATGTTATTTAAACAATTCTGTCTCTCTTTTTAGCATGTTTAGCATGTTTGCCCGCCTACTGGAAGGAAGGCTGAAGGTTAAAATGATACATTAAAGCGTCATCAATTTTGATAGGATATTCTTATCAGATGTTTTAATGCTATTTTTTTAAGAAAATATTGATTATCTATTGGGGCTTGTTGGGATTATTCTAACATGTGTTTTGGACAGGATAAGACATCCAAAGCCTATGAACCAGTTTACAGTGATGAGAATGCAAGGTACTTCATTTTTCTATTGTGTGAATTCTTATATTTGCAAGGATGTCCAATAAACGCATTCCTTGACATTATACACATGCATATACTTTGTACCTTACGTGCATATGTTAATTCATACATTTATATTGATCATCTGAAACTTTATAATTTATGATAAACAAAATGATACTAAAATCTGTTTGGTAATAAATAACCACCAAAATTTGGCTCTTAAAAGGGACAAGCTGTAATCTCAACGCAAGTCATGAGTCTGTCAAGACAGCCAGCTAGTTAGATGTTGAATGCTGAATGACTTTCTCAGTAGTTTTAGACGAGGAACTCAATCTTGCAGAAACTTTGAAGGGGACTTTTTCTTCCACGGTGAAAGTGAAAGGGGAGGTTGTGAACAGCTAGTAAATGAAGTGATTTTGTTCTGCTTCATAATATGAGTTGTGCACGGTACACATATTTTATATTTACAATGTACAAGGACCCAGACGTGATGTCCAATTAATGACACCTAATATCAACAGTAATAGAAAAGCCAAACTGCTAACTGAAATAATATTTTTAACTAACAACAAAAAGTAGTTATGAAAGATGAAGAAGAATGTTGGATTTTTAATATTTATTGGACTCCAATTTTTAGAGAAATGGAGGGTTGGGGGGAGGAAATAGAGATTCTATAGTTACGGTCGTGCGAGATGGCGCTTGGGAGGTGACTTAATGTTACCGTTAGTCCTTTTGAAATTGCAATCGTCGTAGAAGAACTAAAAGCATGAAGAATCTTGATATTATTCTAGAAGTATTATAGTAGGTAGAAATCCTTGCTTGATAGGTTTTCACACTTTAAAATTGTGGTTCGACATGCTCAAAGAGTCAAGAATGTCCAAGAAGCTAAGTTGTTTTCAAATTACGCATCCTCAATTTTGGAGAAGGGGATCTATTTTGTGTCCATGCTCTTCAGTTGGAGAACATTTGACTTCAAGACTTGGGAACTTCAGAAGCTGGTTTAATGTTGGTAGGAGGATGATTTTTTGGGAAGGAGATCAGACTTGCTGAAGAGTAAATTTGTTTGGTTAAAGGCGTTGAGAATCCCACATTGGAAAGATGGGGAAACCTTACCATCTTTATAAGATAAGTGAGTTACTCGTGTTGCTAATTGGTTTTGAGATGGAATCTCATGCTTCTATAATAAAAATTTGGTCCAAGAATGATGAACTCAAGGAGACACTATCTTGAAGCACACGTTGAGGATCTCACATTGGATAGATGAGGAGATCTAACAATTTGTATAAGATAGACAGATTACTCCTCTCATTGTCAATTGGTTTTGAGAATGGAACCTCATGTTTCTCTCATAAAAGGTAGGGGATGGTTGTTTATTAATTTTCCGAAGATTGCGAGAATCAAGATGACAATAAGTTTTCGCCTCAGATTTAGTTTTAGAGGCTGGAGTCAGTGTTGGATGAAAAAGGATTCAGTGACATGCCAGAAACAATCATGGCAGTTTTATTTTGAAAGGTACAAATCGGGCTGCCCTTTCAGTTGAGAAAAAGGAGATTGCTTCAGCTATCTATTCTCTAGGGGGTCCAATCCCTCGAGTTGGATGGATACACTTTTGAAACGTTGAGTTATGCCATTTTCCCTTCACTCTTGAGTCTTTAATTTTTCAGTGTTAGGGCAAAAATAGAAAAAAAGAAAAAAGATAAAGATAAAAGTTATTGAGTTAGCTAAATATTGTTGTCCTATTGTTGTCCTTTTGGGTGTTATGAATCATGCCTTTAGTAACTATATTCCCGGTGTATGTGTGATGAATACTTGTTGGGTTACTTGGAAAGTGCTTGCTTTTGTTTGGTGGGTGTAGTCTCGTCTTCCCTATTGAATCAATGAAAAGACTCTTGTTTCTTAAAACATGGTAGAATTCAATAAATTATTGAAAACTATTAAGTGATTTTTGCTCGGACATTTTTAAAGTGATTTTTGCTATTTTTATTGAAAAATAGTTGTAATAGATAAATACCTCCATATAAATTGTCATTTTTGGAATCAGTTCCTAATTTCTCTCCTTTTCTTTTTACCTCTTCAATCAATATTTGCTTGCAACCGAGGTTCATTGTTATTGATCAGTTATTATTTTGTATTCAGATTTCTTTCAGAATACAGATTTGATGTGTCAAAATTGGAGCCTGTGGTAGCTAAGGTTTGGGATCTAGACTGTCCTAATTTATATAGTTTCTGTCGATGTTTACTTGTTTTCTTTTCCTAAAATTTTCTTTGAAAAACTGCAGCCCCATTCTCCTGATAACCGTGCTTTAGCAAGGGAATGTAAAGATGTGAAAATTGATAGAGTATATGTTGGATCTTGTACTGGGGGAAAGACAGAGGATTTTCTGGCCCTCGCTAAAGTTTTTCTTGCTGCAGTAATTACCTCAACTCTTTTACTTACTCATGGTTATCACTGCCCTTAATGATGTCTTAATGTATTTTCTCTAAATAATTTTATATTTGCTTTTGTTCTTTTTAAATGGTGACTGTTTTTTTTTTGAAGAATGTCACTTCTGTTCTGTTCTGTTCCGATTGTTGTTAGCTTAAATGACAATTGGTTTTTTTCTTACGTTACTATTAGCTATGTCTTACCATACAAGGTTTATGTATTGAATTTAGGGATGTTTCCAAGTTTTCCCATTGCCATGACCCTTATTTAGTATTAATATTTTAGCACCTGGATATATTTTGGGAGGCTCATTTTATAATATAAATCTTATTTTCAGGGAAAGAAGGTTAAAGTTCCTACATTTATTGTTCCTGCCACTCAAAAGGTCTAGAACTGTGTACAATTTCTATGTTGAAATGCAATTTCTCAAAATTGCAGTCATGATTTTATATATGGAGTTCCTGATTTTTTTTTTCTTTTTTGGTGGTAAAAACGAACAGGTTTGGATGGATTTATATAGTATCCCAGTACCTGGAGCTGGTGGTAAAACTTGCTCTCAGATATTTGAGGAAGCTGGGTGCGATACACCAGCAAGTCCTGGTTGTGCTGCTTGTTTAGGTGGCCCTAGGGATACTTATGCACGGATGAATGAACCACAGGTAAGTCATAATTTTCATGTAGTTCAATTTTAGAATAAATTTAGAAAAAGGAAAACATGGACTTATTATTCACTAGGTAGATCTCTGTTACTGAATTCTGGCTACCGGTCCCCACCTGTAATTTTTTCACAAGGCAGTAATTGGAGATGAAGTAAATATTCGGCCTTCTTATCTCCATAATAATTAATTTCACTCTCTACACGAAACATTCTAGTTAAATTGATCCTCGATACTTTCTTTTTTAATTTAAAAAATCATGGTTTCAAGCTTCTAATTGAACTGTATGATCGAGTGTCTGACTTCTTTCTTCTCAGTGAAGTCGTCAAGAGAGTTATGCATCTGAGAATTTTGTGTGACCCTTCAGTTTGACTTTTATAATCCTCTCTTTTGCCTTAAAACTATCCCTAATATTCCTCTTTATGGTCAGCTGGCTATCTCATGGAATGGTTTTGGCCAAGAGGAACCAGAATGTTTTAACAGATGTAGAGAGGGGTCTTGAATCTTGTGGATACGGTTGTGGAAGATATTTATACTCAAATTTAGTGAGAAAAATAGAGATTTTCTTGTAGACGGAGTCCTTATATATTGATCAAACCTAAAGTATTTAGATGCTATCTTCTTTCTCTAGTCATAGTCGACTAAATGTTTCTATATCGTTTAAGATTTCAAATATTGTTAATTGATTTAATTTCCTATGTTTTTGTTGAAGTATATTTTGGTTTATGTTAAATTTACATGCTTTATCTATAGAGAAGTATCAATATATTAATATCTACACATATTTTATTAAAAAGAAAAAATGTTTCCCAACTGTTTGTGTCCTACTTTGTTAAAAATTGGCATGCCGTTGTGTCCCATGGTGATGTTTGGTCAGTTTTTATAGTTAGCTGGGTTGTGTTATTTTGTAGAATATTTGGGGTGAGAGGAATAACAGAGGTTTAGAGGTGTGGAGAGGGACCATGGTGATGTTTGATCCTTAGAGAGGTTCCATGTTTCTCTTTGAGCTTCGGTTTCCATGACTTTTTGTAATTATCCTCTAGGTAGTATCTTACTTAGTTGGAAAACCTTTCTTTAGAGGGGTTTTTTTGCAGGCTTTTTTTTTTTTTGGTTGTCTAAATATTCTTTTTTTCTCAATGAAAGCCGTTGTAAGTTTCCGTTCACTTTTGACTTTTGAGGGGGGTTAAGATATTCTGGGATCCAAACTAAACTTTATAATGATAAATATTGTATCATGTGCTAATGGACAATTAGTAGAAATTGGATTATCTTCTGCCAAGAATAATGTGAAATAACTTTTGGGAGGGCTGTTCGTTTGCATTTGCAGGTCTGTGTTTCAACAACGAACAGAAACTTCCCCGGTAGAATGGGACACAAGGAGGGACAGATTTACCTTGCTTCTCCATACACGGCTGCGGCCTCGGCTTTGACTGGATACGTCACGGACCCAAGAGAGTTCTTGCAGTAGATCTACCAAATTGGAGATTACTATAATGTATGTTTTCTGTATTATTTAAGTTGAAATAAGACATCGTCATGTCATGTTTGTATCTTCTTAGAGCTTGATTAAGAGGAAATGATCATCTCCCTTTTCAAGTTTCATGAGATTTTGGTGAGCTTTGATCTATTTGGATTTGGAATGAATGGAGTGTTTAAATTAATAATAATAATAATTATTATTATTATTATTAATACGCTATATGTATAATTATATATGTCATGTTATGAAGGGAAAGAGGAATTGAATTGTTGATCTTTTGTAATTTATATGGAAATGATGGAATTCAAACTTCTTGACTTTTTGATCAAGAATGGCTACCCCTTTAGCCAATTTAACTATTTTTTTTTTAAATTTTATTTAGGAAAATCTATCTATATATTATGTAAGATCCTTAGTTATGGTTATGGTAGAAAATGAAATATTAATATGATTAGTAGCAACGAGTGTTCTAGTAATTAGATATTAAGTTTGTTAGGTCTTTTGGGTTATAAATGTAGGCGAGAGTAAGGTTAGAGGCATGGAGAATTTGGGTGAGCATAGGCTCGTTGGGAGAGGATCCACAGCTCTCTTGAATTTTCTGTATTTGTTCATTGTTCTTAGTATTTCTATACTTTCCTTTGTGCTTTTCGTCTTGTAATCATTAAGGACTTCCGTGAGTAAATATATTACGTAGAGAGACTTGCCCTGTGATTTCTGGATATTTGGTACTTGTTAGGATTGTTTGCAGGGAGAAGAATTATAACATATTAACTACGAAAGGATTTGCCTTTTGTTTTTAATTTAGATAGGGACACATAAAGACATGGTGGTTGTTTTTATGAAATTATTTTTAATAATTTGTACATTTTTTATGCTTTATTTTCTCTCTTTTGCCTAAATGATATTGATAATTCGTCTATAACATCGTTTTCATGTTTCAAATTAACTTATTACAAACTTTATTAAGGCTTATTTGATTATTATTTAGTTTTTATTTTTAAAAATTTAGCTTAGTAAAAGTACTTTCAGTTAAGAAATTCTTGCTTTAATGTGTACTTAAAATGTGTTTAAAATCTAAGTCACTTTTGGAGGAAAAAAAATGTAGTTTTTTAAAATTTGAATCTATTTTTGAAATTTTGCTAAAACTTCAGACAATTTCTTAAGTTCGGGGTTTAAATTGATACAATTATTATTTTGGAGTTTAAATTGACACAATTATGAAAGTTCAAGGTTTAAATTGATACAATTAATAGTTTGAAGTTTAAATTGATACAACTCCTAAAGTTTAGGGGTATAAATTGACATTTGTTCAAATAATTATCTTCTCCAACAAATCCAATTTTGGCTCGAAAATTAAAAAAATTACATTGAATTATCAAAATTATGAACTCTGAGACTTAAATTATATCTCAACTAAAAAAAAAAAAAAAAATGAAGGCTAAATTATTTTATTTTAATCTACGTTAAATCTAAGTTACCTATAGTAGATTTCAAACATCCATTTAAAAGCCCTACAACTTATTCCAAAATAAGTAACAAAATGGAATCCAAAATTAAACTTGAATCGATGGAAAAATAACTATTTCTGAAAACTCGGGCCGCTAAAGTTCATGAAATTAGGATTTATATAATGTTCCAAACTTAAGTAATATGAGGTAGAAAATAAATATACATAAACAGTCAAAATAATAATTAAGAAAAAAAAAAAGACAAATCCAACCTAACCCAACTTTGCAATTAGAAACCTAGCAAATCCAACCCTACACTCCAAACACGGTAATCAAATTTCTAGTAATCTAGATTATTCCATTCTAACCATCCAAACACCCTCATAATCCTAAAGATGAGATCCAACCGACCAAATTTAACTCTGGTTGAAACCAAATATAAGTGAAAAAGCATAAATGTTAACCTTCATGAACATTGCCAGCTTAGAGTCACTTAACTCATTAAAGTATGACAAGCTTTTAAATATCACATAACATCATGTCTTTAAATTGAAAGTAAAAATACTTAAAAAAATAAACTGACCTCAAATCAAAATCTTGCTTTCTTCTATAAACAATAACGTAATTAGTGGGAAAATTTAAAATATTTTAAAGTCTTATACTCGTTTTAAATGAAAGAAACGATTCATATTCTCGTTAAATGCAATTACCTCCTGTGTTAGGAGGAACTCCATCTCCCTCTTCTCTTTATCTATCTCTAGCTAAATTTATCAAAGATGTAGATTGAAAAATATGACTCCCTAAAACTCACGACCTCTTTATCATATATGTAATCTTAAAATTCTACGGATTTTTTTTTTTTTTTAGTTCAACTAAAGCTAGAAATTGGAATCTTTGATCTACCGGTTGAAAATACGTATTTTATATCAATTGAGTTATATTCACGTTCAGTGGCGGATCCAGAGCTTTATGTCAGGAGGGGCACAAATGTGTATATAAAGTTAAAAGTTTATCCTATAAACTTCTAGATTTTTGTTTATATATAGTTCCTAAACTTTAAAAAATGTTTAAATTCTCGATTTTTGTATTTAATTGATTCCTAAAATATCAATTATGCATTTAACAAGTCTCTTATATATTTGAAAACATTAAAAATTAAACGTTATATTGACATTAAATTTAAATTTTTGTTTAATAAGTATTATTAGACATCTTTTTAAAATTAATTTATCTATTAAGTATAAAATTTAAAACTTAAATTTTAGTTAGGCACAAACTATTTCTTTTCTCTTATGAGATCTATTAGATATAAAATTGAAGTTTATAGTTTTATTAAACATTTTAAGACACTTAAGTTAAAATTGAAGTAATATTAATTACAAAATTATTATCAATTTTATAAAATTATTCTCCTAAATTAAGGAAAAATTATTCAATCAATTTTTATGAAATAATTTTATAAAGATTAAAAAATATTTGTATATTTTTTTAAAACAAAAAATAGAATAACATGTAAATATATTTCGTGAATAATATATCTAGAGAGAAATATTAGAAATATTTAATATGTTTAAAATTAAAATGAAAAATGGGGTAGCCATGATCAATTTTAATATTTAATAAAAATCAATATACAAATATATAAAACGTAATAATTTGAGGGGACACTCTGGTCCCTTCATAGATCCGCCCCTGATCACGTTTACCCTCTTTATTTATCGACTGGTATAATTTTATTTGTTATCAGTATTCACCTTCATAATATTTTCGGTATCTTATTAATCCTTTTCAATATCTTATTATTATTTTCTGAAAATGTCGATGGTCTCCTTGTATTGATACTGAGAGAAGGCCCATTAATGGGCTCAATTGTGTAGCAAGGCCCATTAATATTGTCCATAATCAAAGTACATGTAAATTAGGGTTTGATTTGTGTTTGAAAAATATATATATATATATATGTGTGTGTGTGTGTTTTAGTTCCAGCGGAAGGAAGGAAAAGAAAACCCCACACACCGTTTTCCTTAAACCCTTTCTATTTCATTTTCTTCTCCAGCCGTTGCAAGCCGCAGCTCACTCCATCTGCCGCCTTCGTCCGACCCACGACCAGGGCCGCTGCCGCTGCTTGTGTTTCGCCGACGGTAAGAGGCTCGGCTTTGGATTTTCCGTTTTCTCACTCTCTTTTTTTGGGTTTTTTGGGCTCTGTTCTTCGTTGTTGTATTTTCATTATGCATTTGTCCTTCCTGCGTTTTTATGGAGAATTTCTTTGCGCGGCCCTTGAGATCGCCTTCCTCAGTGTGAAATGGAAGCGTTTCGAGTCATACCTGCGCTACAGCGAATATTTTTTTCGGAGAATTCCATTAGGGTTTTCCTTCTGGAATTCTCTCCGTCTCCCACTTGAACTTGTTCTTGAGGCATTTGTTCTCCGCCTTTGGATCTCCTACTACTTATCTGAAACCCTAACGTCATGGCTTTTCTGCTGTTTCGTTAGGTAAGTTTTAGGTATTTGGAGTTTCAGATCCGTACGGACATTGCCTATGTCTCACTCTAAGGTGGATTACATTCCCCATTCGTTTTTTTAATCTTATTTGTATTTATGTTTATTATTGTTTTTGTTTTTTTCTATTTCGAACCCGTGAAAAGATGGTTATTAGTTCATGGCGAGAATGATGATTCAATTAGATGTGTGAAAGGATTAATCCTTCCTGAACTCAACTTTTTGAGGCAGTTTCAATTGTCTGACTTGCCGGAGTTTTAACCTTCATTATTTTTATCTCTTATGAATTGATTTTTCAATTGGAATGGTTGATGTTGATATGTTTCTGTGGTGGCTGAAAAGGAGCCAGCTTGTATCCTAAATACCTTGGAATGAGTTCTTTTATCTAACTATTTGAATGATCTTTTTAGATCAGATTATGAGAATTATTACTGTTTATATAATTGCAGTTAATCATATTGAAAATCTTTATCATCTAGCTATTCATCTAGGATATAATTGGTTAGGATCAACCCCATGTCTCTAAAATATGAGAAGTTTATAGGTCGAGTTTTAGTATTCAAATAGTAGTAGTAGTAGTAGTAGATGCACGTTTGAACTTCATTCCCTTCAAGTTAGGATGATGGCTTCAATGGTTGTTTTTGAAAAATAGTTTTTCACCTATTAAAATTTCATACATCAATATTGAGTTTCTGATATTGATTTAGTTATTTTCTTAGATCCTTTACCAGAAATATAATCTAAGTATGTTTTCATTAATTTTATTTCGTGTTTAGAATTTGTACATTCAAAGTTTTGAAATTGGATGATGTAAGTATTTGGTTGGGTTTATAAAATGATTTGTTCATTTTACTTAAAGTAATCACATTACCTTTTGGCTATGATGGTGTTAAATATACTTTGAGATTAATTTCTGTGAAAAGAATTTACTCCAGGCATCAAGGCTCTTGTTGTTTTCTGATATGATTTGTTGTTTTGTTGTGTGTTGTGTGTTTTGTTCTGTTTTCAATAGTTATGTCTTGCCTTCATATTTACATTAGGTTGTTCACACCTTGGCTTCGTTTTGTTCTTGGTTCTTTAATTTCATTATATCAAAAAGATTTTTAGTATTGTGCAAGTGATGATAAATAGACAGGGACATCAGGACTCTCTAGGAGGATGATGATTTGTCGTTGGGAATCTCTCTGATGCACTTTAATTATTATTTATTTTATTTGGCCGATGATGCATATTTATGCACGTATTATCAGAGAATAAGATGATGATACTGATTATTGTCACTACCTCTGAGGCCAAAGCTTCTCAGTGTAATTGTCTGTAACAGAAGTTGAATTATTGCACATTCGTGGTTCATCCTATTGTTTGATTTGTACCTGAAAATAATGGATAAAAAACCAATGTGAAAACTACATCCATAATAGTTTGATGATCCCATGGAATTGGTATTGTTTTTATTGTATGCTAAGTATAATATGAAGTCCAGTGTGCCTGATGATTGTTTTAAAGAACGGAGATTCGAATAGTGCTTTTGTAGAAGCCTGGCTGTATGTCGGGTCCAACAGCACTGTATGTGACAAATCCAAAAAACTTCAAATGTGAAGGCTTTGTGCAGATGGATTTTCTTCTTGTGAATGTCATTATCAGCCTGTTTTGTGAGGTCAGTTCATTGTTATGTTTGAATTTTGTTTTGTGTTTTTAGATCTCTGAAATTACTTTAGTGACTTTATAAACATAATTTATAATTTGTTTTGCGTGGAGAGAAGTTAAAATTCTTGAAGCCTTGGCTATTTTGGAAGGGTTTGCTATGCTCTTTTTCTAGTGCATGATGATGTGATTGTAGATTGTTTAGAAATTGTAAATTTGTTGAACTAAAAGACCACAGTCATA
This sequence comes from Lagenaria siceraria, assembly GCA_002890555.2. NCBI lineage: Eukaryota > Viridiplantae > Streptophyta > Magnoliopsida > Cucurbitales > Cucurbitaceae > Lagenaria > Lagenaria siceraria. The sequence continues at coordinate 644,846 of CM016483.1, forward strand.
CCACATGGCATTCGTTGTTGAAGAAGTTTGGTCTTTGGCTATAAATCGTGGGGAGGTTTCCTTCCTTCACTCACTCTCTTGTTACAACGGATTAGCACATTCCCTTGCTCATAAGGCTGCAATGGGGAGGTCGTTTGTTACGATGGTGTTGAATGACAGTGTATTTTTAACTCTGCTTCGTTCTTGTTATCCTGAAAAAACAAAAGGTGCCCTACTTTATTTTGGGTATTTGTTGTTGAACTTATAATGGCAGCTGAAGGAATTTGGCATTAATCATTTATGATGGGAACAAACTGTTTTGGCTCAAATGCTGGTGGTAGATTTCTGTCTTGTCGATGAGCGTTATGGTTGAAGGTTGTTTTTCCTCTTGTGGACTGGGATAGTAAAAAATTTATTTCATGGAGATCTGATCTTTCAATGAATATTATTGAAAGAAGTGATCTTTTTAAATATGTATTTATTGAGAACCATCATGGATTAGCCTAATGGTAAAAAGAAACCGTCTCATTAATTCATTCTCCCATTTGTTATCGTAAAAGTAAGGTTGCTAACGGTTGAGTTTGGGGAATAATTGAGGCTTCGTTTGGGGTTATTTAAGTATTTTAATTTAAGTGTTTTTTTCAAGTACATGATTTAATTGGTAATATAGTTTATTTAATATAAATTAATTTTACAAGATTAGAAAATCTAAAAATTTGGTGATGGTTTTGTTAGTTTGGGGTTAAATTAAACCAATTGATTTTGTAAAACAGAGGTCCAAACTGATGTTGAATAAAGAAACAAAAATTAATAAATTGGTTTTTATTTAGTTTAGTTTATTATTAGTTTAGTTCTTAGTTTTTGACAATTTTTTCTTTTAGATTTTAATTTTTATTTCTAATTTAATTTTGAATTGGTACTTTTTGCTAATTGTAATTAAAACGGGTCCATTTTTTATTTTATAGATTGAAATTTGACATTCTTATTGTTTTTTTTGGACACTTTCTAAATATCTAACATATATACCACACAATAATTGGTCTTTTTCTTAACAATAATTTTATATGTACTATAATAATTAAAATATTAAAAGATATTTAATGTTAGAATTTATTTTTAAGCGTGTATATATTTTTGGTTTAATTTTGATTAGATTTTTCAATCAAAATTTGATTCAAATTAATAGTTTTTGGTTTTCTCCAAATAAAAATATGTCCAATTTCATACTAAAAAATTAAACCATGGATCAGTCTGAATGGTAGTTTTTTGTTGCACTTCTGAATCATTCAAAATCTTATTGATACTAGTAATGACACGATGCACATGTTTATGAGTTTATAGTTTTTTGTTTTTATTTTTTTAACTAGATTTAATGTGAATGTTGAAAATTCATTTATATTTTATTAATTGTAAAGTAAAAATATGAAGGATGACTTTTATTGTTCCAACGTCACTCAACGAACACTTAAAGTTGCTAAATCGTCCTTTATATGGATCACATCTATACATGAACGAATACATTAATTTGATGTGTGGACTTGTACACAAACAATCAATAGACACCTAAAGAGTTGTGTTCCGACAATTGAAGGGTATTAATGGACATTTAAACTCGAATAGTCACATTTTATACATGGACCACGTTCATACATAAATCATGAATGGATACACCTTCAGTATGTGTAACCATGTGCACCCAATGAGTTGCAACTCTATTTAGACACCTAATGAAGAGTTGTGCTCTAAAGATGGAAGGACAAAGTAGTCATTTATTAAAAATATAGGGGCGAAAAGGAAAGGTAAAAAATTCTCCCTTATTGCCCCTTAGCTTATATATATTGGTACTTTTGAACGTACAAAGAAATTGAAAAGTGATTTTTAAAAAATTAAAGAATATTTTGTTTAATAAAACACACAAATGCAGTTAAGATTCTTTAAGAATTGATTTAAAAAGCAATCCTAAAAAGAATTTTTTTTTTTGCAAACAGGGTCTGAAATGAACTAATTTTTTTTTGAAAAAGAATTCCAAATCGAACTTGTTAGGTTATTACAAAATATTTATAGAGAGAAATAACATGTGTGAAAAGAATATGAAAGTTTAATTTCTATGTTTTAAAGGAATATAAATGAGTTCCAATGTCTTGAACAATGAAATGGAAGATCTCACGGAGTTTCCCAAATGTGATTGCCGATATCAAAGAGCTTGTGGCATAGTTGGAAGCTTATTTCTTGGAAAAAATTTCTAGTGCTACCTCCCTTCATTTATTAGAGTCAACCTACTTTTAAAAATAGGGTAGGACCTACTAACATTAATATGAAGTTCACTAATATTTATGGAGATAGATTTAGAGTGGTATAGTACTCCTGTAGTACTGAAAAATTCTCTGGTTGGTTGTTCTTTTGTCGAGTGTGAAGCTTCCTCACATTTATGTTTTTGGGCAAAATTTTTCTTTCTTGTCGGAAGACCGAAGGGTCGTTTGGAATTTCCATTTTTCTTTCTTGGCTTATTTGTGTTATTAATGCTGATATAAATGCTATTTACGGTGCAACTGTTTTTGGTGGGCTTTTATTACCCGTTTAATGAAGTTTCTTTTTCATCTCACCAAATAAAAATAAAAAATAAAAAAATTCCTACATTTAAAAGAGTAGGAAATGGGTAGGTATTAAGGAATATTAAAGGACTAAAAAAAAAAAAAATGGAAGGAGTTTGACTTTTGCTTCAAGTTGTCTCAGTTAGACTCTAAATTTGAATGTACTAGTTTTAGTTAAATTTTATTACTGTATTATCTTGTTGAAAAGGGAAAAAAAGGTGTGAATTCTAAAAAATTCATGTGTGTCGTGGTTTTATTTTAGTTTTGGAGTTTTTCATGTGTTCTTATTCTTATTTTCTTTTTCTTAAATCATTTTCTTCTTATTACGAAGTTTTTCCTAACACGTGGTATTAAAGTTTGATGTGATATACAATTTAAAATATATAAGGTCTGATGGAAACACCAATGGTGCTTTTGAAGGGTTGAATAGTGTTGGTGGTTTAGTGAAGTCTATGAGTGGTTCCAATATCAAAACCCTAGCAACTTGAAATTTAGGAACTTTTATTGTGTGTTGAGCCCCCTAATTATCAATCACTATCAACGAAGACAACTCCAATAGAAATTAGTGAGAGAAGGTTATATTGTGATCAAATATTAGGAGATAAAGAGAACTAGTTCTTTACTTAACGTTTGAATGTTTCACGAGCAAGTTGATCAATCGTACCTGAAAATGCTTAAACATATAACTTTAGATAAAGAATAGTAAATGATGATGACGAAGTTCAGTAATCAACATAGAAAAAAAATATCATTCCCAAAATTCAAAATCCAAAAACCTCAGCTAAAAAATAAAATGACAAATATAATTCAAGTTATAAATTTGACCCGAACATAAAGCTTTATTTATTTTTCCTTGTAGCATCATCTAATGAAATATATAGAGCTCTTTTTCATTTTCCTTTTGACCTTCCTTCATTGAATTCATCCCTGTTTGCATGGAAAAATTTCTTATACTACGGAAATTTGGAAGATTTTCCATACTCATTCCATTTATTGTGTGTCACGTCAACCTGCTTTTAAGAATGGAGTGAGACCTACTAACATTGATGTAGGGCCCACAAGTATTTATAGAGACAGATTTATAGTGTGAACACAGAGAGTATGATATTCACGTAGTACTAGAACCTAAAACATCCTTAAACAACCTGTTTTGATACTGTCTTAAATCGTCAATTGATCCAAAACTTAAGCTAGTAGATAAAAACAAATTTAATTACATATTACTAATAGAGCAAAGACATCTTGGTCATATCAGTTTCTAAGAAGAAAGGTTGCTAGGATTGTCCTAACAAAGTAATCAACTCACAAAAATAATATTTTTAAATGTGAAATCATCATTTTGTTAAATTAGTTCAACAACTTTATTGAGCAGAGATTCAATTGCATTTTTTTTGATACCTTGGTGATAATTTTGAAACTCTTAAAACACGACATGGAATTAAAGAAAAAGTTGATATATATATATATATAGTCAATAATGTGAAGTAGGAAAATTGAACTACAGCTATCGAGGTCCATAGTACAAACTTTATGTCAGTTGAACTAGGCTTATTTTGATATCAAATTATATAGTTAGTCCAAAAAATATTGTCAAAATCAGATAGGATTACATCTAGATCGAATTTGAAAAATTGGGTTTTCAAAAGAAACTTTTGAAAAAAACATCAGTATTTTGCTTTTAAATTATTCAATCACTCATTATTATCATTTTTAAACAGAAAATACATCCCTTTGAGTTTAGTCTTTATTTGATTCTTAAATTTTAAAATATTACATTTTTAATCTTTAAGTTTTGAGTTTGATTTCAACTTAGTCTAAAAGTTTTAAAATGCTACAATTTTACCAATGAGGTTTGAATTTTATTTCAATTTGTTTTTCAAAATTCAAGATTTATATTTTTTGTCTTAATTTTTTATTTATTAAATACTCACTTTTAGGTTTTAATATTAATGTCCATTAATTAATCTAAAAGAATTAAAATAATGATAAGTAATTAAGTTTAACTATTTTTTCTATCATTATTAAAATTACTTTTAAAATTTAATTTTATAATTAATCAAACTAGACTCCGAATTCAGGGAGTAAAAAGTATTTTTCCTTCTTTTTTTAAAAACTATTTTCAATTCATTAAAAATTACTTTTCACTATTGGGAGAGTTAAACGTCAGAGAAAGAGAGAAAGTTTTCTTCTGTCTATTTATTGTTCAAAAATTAATTTTGACTTTTTTTTTTTTTTTTTTTTTTTAAATAATGCCACCAAATTTGTTCCATAAATGATAATAGGATTAATTATGAATTTGATCACAATAATTTAAAAAGAGTTAAAATTTAACTCCTATAATTTTAAAAGTTAGAAATTTGATCCCTATAGTTTAGAAAAAGTTAGAATTTAGCCTCTACGATTTTAAAAGTTAGAAATTTGGTCCCTATGGTTTGGAGAAAATTAAAATTTAATCCCCATAGTTTGAAAAAGGTTAGAATTTAGTTCATACTTTAAGAATTATTTATGAGGGTTTTATCAAACTATAAGGACTAAATTAAATTTTAATTTTAAATTATATGGATTAATCTATAACTTTTTTTAAACTATAAAGATTAAATTTATAATTTGACGAGAATAATACCATAGTCCATATTGAAATTGAATGTATGGTCATCAATACTGACGAAGTATTGAACCCCAAATTGACTAGACGGATCATTGGCAAACACAACAATTTATTAATTTCAAAATTACCAAATAACCAAACTGGGTCTTAATATTCTTCAAACGGATATTATATTTAAATGAGTTTTATTTTTTTTCCTTTCCCAAAAATAAAAGTGCATCCTCAATTATAAATGTCTCACCTAATATCTTTTGACCAATGAGGGTTTTTTTTTTTTTTTTTTTTTTTTTTTTTTTCTATTTTCTTCCCCTACTTTTCTAAATTTCTAACAGAGGTTAAGAGTTGAATGATGATATTTTGTTATAAACTAATAAAGAATAAAACGACATGAGTATTGAAATAACGACATGTGTTGTTACATTTTTTTTTTATATTTAATAAGTTTATTATGAAGTTTCAATTTTTAATTTAATAAGAGAGTTTTCACTTTTTGAAAAAATGTATTTGTTGAATAAATTGCATAATAACGTTTAGATCTAATTTTACTATAAATAGGTCTTTACTTTGCTCCAAAATATATACCAACCAACAAATACACCTTTCTCTCTTGCTTTCTATCATTTCTATCCTTAGCTCTTTTAAGAGCCATGGGCCAAAAGAAGAGTGTTTTAGTTGTGGAGCTTTGAGCTCAACATTTCAGTGCAGAGTGGTTTGAGCTACAGTACAACGTTTCAGTTGGGTTGTTGTATTCGGGAGGGAATAGGCCAGAGAATATCTGTTGCACCGGTGGTTGATATTAAAGAATTTCAATATACATCACAGAGGGCTTGAATCTCCTGAGCGAGATATCCGCGCCTCAACTTAATTGTTTACGTGTCTGTTTCTCAATATTTACTCTATTTTTCCTATGTTATTTGTAATTCCCCATCAACACATGTTTGGTCTTTTTAGTCGGAATATGCAAAAAAAAATAAAAAAAATCGAACAGTAGATTTTTCAGTTATTAACATATCTATATGTCAATTGAATTATGCTTATGCTCATTTTGACAAAAAAATAAAAAATAAAAAAAATAAAAGCTATATAAATATTAATGGTGATGTATATAATGGTTTAAATGTGGCGAAGTTGTAATTTTTAGATATTAAGAGTCAAATGATGATATTTTATTGTAAATTAGTAAAGAATAAAATGATATTGAAATAACGACGTGAGTAATTTGAAAAAAAGAAATGAAGAGTCTATCTAGACATGTTTGGTATTTTTTATTGGAATATGAAAAAATTAATATATTAATTTTGATTGGTATATAATGGTTTAAGAGTACAATTGAAGTTGATTTTAAGAGGGTTAGAAGTGATTTTTTTTAAAAAAAATTTACGGTTTTTGTATTTGATATAACAATTGTTAGTTAATTTCACACCATTTTAAAAATAGATTCTACTAGCTTTTAGATTTTGATAGTATCTAACGCTACTTTTTAATTTTTAATTTGGTTGAAATACTACTGGGGTTACTGTATTTTTTTACTTTGGTTCATTTTGGTCTATATACTTTTAAAATGTTTATTATGGCCCCTATACTTTTAACTTTGGTTCATTTTGGTATCTGTACTTTCAAAATGTTCATTTTGGTCCTTGAACTTTCAACTTTTGTTCATTTTGGTCATTGAACTTTAAAAAAGTGACAATTTTGATACCTTAAAAATGAAAGTGGAGAGACCCAAAATGGTCACTTTTTGAAAATACAAGAACCAAAATGAACATTATGAAAGTATAGGGACTAAAATGAACATTTTGAAAGTATAAGAATCAAAATGAACAAAAAACAAAATATAAGAACCAAAGTAGTATTTAAACCTTTTAATTTTATCATTCAAAAGTTAAGATATATATATATATTTATATACCACATAATTTTTTATAGATTGAATACAATTGTCTTTTTTTTTTCTTTTTTTTTTTTAATCATACTAGATTTTGATAATTTTAAAAAAGTAAAAGCTATTTCTCTTACTACTTTAAGAATTAATGTAGAGCAAACAAAATAAATATATTTTAAACCCTTGTTTAAAAGATTATAAATTATAAAAAATCTATTTTAATAGTAGGTCTATTTTAGTTATTATATCTCAAACATAATAATTTTAGTATTTATTTACCAAACAGTATAATCAACTTGTTCATGTTGAAATTTATCGAACAATAATTCACTCTATTTTTTAAAAGCACAGTTATTAGCCATATTTTTTTAAAAAACAATTCCAAACTGAGCTTTGCAACTTTAATTTAGAAGCTAATATTGCTATTTATCTAAAGAAAAAAAAAAGTTATAGTTCATTAAAATCCAAGAGTTGGGTGCAATTAACAAAAGTCTCCCATTTAAAAATGAGGTTGACAAGAGGAACTGCTAAATTAGAGGTTCACTTTCAAAATATGACAAAAGATTTTTGAGATCAAATAAATGATAAAATGATTTTTTGAATTATTAATTAAGAAGGATCAATTAACCAAAATACTCACATTACACACAAGTTGGATATTAGAAACTAGGAGGGCTAAAAAAAAAAAAAATCAGAAAATAAAAAAAATCAGAAAATCAAATCAATTCAAATCGATTCATTGGTTTGGTTTAGTTTTTTTAGTATATAATTGGACATATTAGTTTGTATATGGAGAAAACTAAAAAGCATTGATTTTAATTGGATTTTAATTGAAAAAACCAATGAAAACCAAAGCAAACCGTGATATATATATACCTTTAAAAATAAAATCTAATATAGGTATATTTTAGTGTTTTAATTATTATGGTTTAGAAAAAATACCAATTATTATGGAGCATGTACGTATGTTTATTTAGAAAGTGCCAAAAAAATTTCCAATTTTAACCCATAAAAAAAGAAATAGACCCAATTTTATTTTAAAATTAGCAAAAAGGATCAATTCAAAATAATAAATTGGAAATAAAAATTAAGATTCGAAATAAAAAATGAAAATGTAAAAAAAAAAGAACCAAACTAATAATAAATCGAACCAAATAAAAATCAAATCACTTGGTTTTTGTTCTTTATTGAACATCGATTTGAATTTCTTCTTTATAAAACTGATTGGTTTGATTTGGTTCTTGGTTGACTCTAAAACTGACAATATCGAACCAACTATCACTCCTTTTAGAAACCTCACCCAAAATCTATCTTCAAAACGATGTGAGTTGTAGTCTAACATGTAGCAAATCTAATTAAAAGAAGAATTATTTAACACTCTTAACTATTTTATTTCTAGTTTTATGTTTTTGAAATTTATGATATTGTGAAGAATCATAGTCAAAGTTCTAAAAATAAATAGTAGAATTCGAAGAACTAGTATTTTTTTTTTTTCAAAATACAAATACTTGGGATAAAACATTGCATTTTTTTTTTATATGAGTGACTTCTCGATAGATAAGTGAAAACATTAAAATAAAAATGGTTGCATTATCTATATTATGAACATGCACAAATTTTCTCTGTTTGTACTATATAGAAAAATATTTTTGAAGAAAAATGATAATATAAAAAAATATTAAAATAAAAATTGTTACTTTTAAAAGTTAAAATAAAACTATATAATATTTATTATTACATGCTAAAAGTCTAATATTGAAAAAATTAATTAAAATTATAAGATTTCACGTGTTTTTTGACCGGTTCTCTTAAAAGTGTGAATACCAAATGCTACACATAAATATCACAAGACTAATGATTAGGTACAGTTTAGGGTGAGACTTATATCCCATGCAACCTTTTTTGTTACGTAATAAAAAAAAAAATCATTTTCTTTAAATTTTTCTTACATAACAAATTTTAATTGGAGAACTAGGTGGACGACACAAAAATAAGTGCAACCCAGTCAACACCTAAATATTTGTGGTACCAAAAACCATTGCTACATTGAGTTATGGATAATTGAGTCGCTCTCTTTTTGGGATAAAAAGGTAAGCTCTCAGCCCTTCAGTGATGGCTTTCCCTTACGATGCATTGTGATGATCATGGTATTAAAATTTCATTAATATTTTCACATTTTCACGAATAAAGGATAAATCGACATTTTTCTTATATTGTAGAACAACCATGAAAGATAACTAAATAAGCAACAAATATCACTAACGTAAATATTATGTTAACTTGTTTAAAAATCTTAAAATATTTATTTACTAATGTTTCTTTTATATAATTTTTTTATTTTATCGATATTTTCATCAATATTTCTGTAAGGCATCAACATTTAGCTAATTCAAGTCGTGACTGTGGGATGAATATTAAAATATTAAAATTACCCATATAATTCATCCAATTTGTTAATTTTAGTTTCAAAATTTCTAATTCATTAAATTAAGCTCCAAACTTAAATAAGTAGTACAACAAAAAATCTCATATTAATTAAATTTACATTTTCTTTAGCATTTGAGGCTAGCCGTTAATATTTTTGCGTTAGGTTCATGTATTTTAATGGTCTACTTTGAGTAGTGATGTGACTTTCATTCTTAATGTCATGTTGGCTAAACTTTTCATGATTCATTGGTGGGATTGTAATCATTTTTTTTCCAGCAAAATTTCAAAATATAATAATTGAAATTTAATTTAAAAAGAGTAAGAATGTTTTTTTTTCCATATCTTAATTGTCATCAAGAGAATATATTAAGTAGACAAAAGTGTTTCTATGGGAGAAAATGATGTATATGAACTGATACACTAGTAAATTAATTATACCTCAGCTAGATACAATACACATTGTATACAATAATAAGGTTCAAACTCAAAAGTAAGCCAAATAATATAACAAAGCTTAGAAATTGAAATAACCAACATATAAAACCTCAAAACTTGTGAAGATTCAAAAGGTAGTCGAAACATGCTTCTTTTAAAGCTTTATTCTGAATATAATTATTTACTTTGCATGGGCTACAAGCATACTACAACTATCGTCTCAACAGGATACAACGACTAATTTCGATAGAACTGTAACCTTGAACTACTCGGATCAAACAAAACTCTTGGATACTTGCTCTAAACTCAACTCAAGATAAAAAAAAGAAAAAAAAGAAAGAAGAGAACTCTTAACGAGATATTACAAATGAAGAAACAATTTACTATTTATAGGCTAGCAACTTAATAACTTTCCAAAAATATAAGATTAAAATATTTGTCAAATTTAGCTCAATTTAGTTGTTATTTGACCAAAATTAAACATAACTCATTCAAATTGAAAAAACATTACAAATTTAATTTCCATATAGGTTAGATTTGTACATGAAAACATATCTAATTTGATGATTTAAATCTAATTTGAAATTTTTAACCATAATTTAATCTACATAATTAAATTCATTGGGTAGGTTTGAATTTTCAGTTTCCATGTTGTATGTTTCAATTTTCACTTTCTTTCCATATATTATAAATATGCAATAGTTTAATTTCTCAACCCAAAACAAAAGTGTACAAGGTTGAAAAAAAGGTACTTGATTCTTTGATGTCATGGTTAAAATATTTGGTGACAAACAAAAACCACTAAAATTGACTATGCAATTAATAAGATAGTGGGACTAATTATATATAATCAAGCTTCTGCCCACTTTGGAGCACTTTGAAATAGAATTTCAAATATATCTAGGTCATGGAAATATCCAATAACTTGAAGGTAAATATTATATTTGGTTAGGTAAGGAAATTGAGGTTTATATATATATATATATATATATATATAAGTATCAGAGCAGGTTGTTTTAGGATGTCCTCAGTTCAAGCTACTTTCCTCCCCAATTAATATCTATTTCTACTTGCTTGACTCTTCTTCATATTTCAAGCCTGCAAGTGAGGGGGAGTGTTTGATATTATATTAAATTTGTCTTCACCTACGAGCTTAAGCTTTTGGGTCAATTGACGATTTAAGAAGGTATCATAACAAATTGCTTCTGTCGTGGGTTCAAGACCCTGTATTGGCCCGCAAGTGAGGGAGAGTGTTAAGATATAATATTAAATTTTTTCCTTCACCTATTAACTTAAGCTTTTGGGTTAATCGGTGATTTCAGATGATATAAGAATAGATTGCTTCAGGATGGTCCTGGACTCAAGCCCCTGCATTCCACAAATTTGCCTTTACTTATAAGCTTAAACTATATATATATATATATATATATATATATATATAGTTTGAAATGTATCTGGATTGCAAATATATGCTATATTTGTCAAGTTTTTCGGATTCACTTTTATCTTATTTCCAAGTCGATTCCAATTCAATTAGTAAGGCATTTGCCTTTTTATTCATCCGAATAAAGTTCTAATTTTCTTATTAAAAACGTGCTTAAAAAAAAAAGACAAATTGTAGTTTAAGTTTTTAATTTTTTTTTGTTCTAATTGTTCTGTAAAAAGCGTGCTTAAAAAAAAACAAATTATAGTTTAAGTTTTTAATTTTTTTTATAGCTTAATAATAGTAGAAATAGATATTAAATCATTGATCTTTAAAATAGTAATTAATGGTTCATATTAGAATTAGAATTGACGATTGTGGCTTAAGTCAAAATTATTCTCCATACACAATTTACAATTTAGGCTAGTTTATGGATATCTTCAAGGTGGGGGGTGGTTAATAACTTATTATATATGACAAAATTAAACAGTTTTGGATAATAATGGCATGATATTATTAAATAATATGATATATATATATATATATATATATATATATATAAGAGGTAACCAACTTCAAGGAAAGATCTTAAATAATTTAAAATTAGTTTAAGTTATATATTAGGTGAATTTTACACCTTTTAATATGGTGGGTCCCCCCCCCCCCCCCCAAACAACAATTTCTCAATAAATTAATTAAAAAAATGATTGAATAAACATATGCTTTCTAAGATTTAGAGAGCGACATAGTGTGTAATTACATAATTTTTATGTCTAATATCTTCTCGTATTATTGGTATAGTCTATATTCATGTCGAGTTAGAGAGTTTATGTGTTTTCTTTGAAATTTTTGCCTATAAATTGTGTTCTTTTTTAATTTTTTTAGTTTCTTTTTGTGTACAGTTTTTAAAAAAATTTGTATGACTTTCGTTTCTTTGTGCTTCGAGCTTAAACTTTGAGATCCTTCCTATGTTTTTGTCATTTTTAACATATTTTCAAAAAAAATTCACAAAATTATTTTTACATTTCAATTGGCATGCCAAATCATATGAATAATGTTGTAAATAATGTCATGCACATCTTTTAATTTCTATGGGCTCCGTTTAATAACTATTTCGTTTTTTAAAATTTGTTTTTAGTTTTCAATTTTTAAAAAATAAAATTCATACGTATTTGGTAACTGCTTTTGGTTTTCTACTTTTAAAAACTAAAAACTAAAAACGTGTTTGATAATTATTATTTCTATTTATTAAGAGCGGAAAATAAAAAACATGTTTGATAATTGTATTTTTATTTTATGTTTTTAAAAACCAAAATGAGTTTTGATGGCTTTTTAGTTTTATATTCTTTTATAAAATAATAAAATTAAACTATATTTACAATATTTTCCTATCTAGTATAATAATTATAAAATTATATATTTATTTTAATTTAAAAAAAATTATATTGATAAAACAATATCATTATTTGAGAATCTCCAAATGTTAGGAACATCTTACATTCTGCAAAACAAATGCTTATCATCTGGAGATTTTTGTGCGTCTTGAGAGTTTTGGATACCCTCTTAAAACATTGTTTTCTAGATTACCACGTTGACATTCCCATTTTACTTTTTTGCCCTTCTTTTATATATATATATTATCACTCTTCTTTATTTGCTTTATATAATTAAAATAACTATGTCAACCACATATATCACCCTTATCTTGGTTATATTATAGTTGTTATTATTTTTTTAGCAAGATACTCAAATTTTTATAAAATTTTTTAAATTATTATACCTTATTTTGTTGAGAAAAATAACATATAAAATTAATATAAACTGTATTAATTTAAAAAGAAATTCAAATGGATGAAAATAAATATATTATATAAATTCATTGTTAAAAAGATGTTATATAATTCAAATTATATTAAATTAATTATCTATACTATATTATAAAAGGCTAAGAGGGGAGAATTTGTCCCCAACTTTTTCAACCATTTTGCCATCAAATTCACACCCTTTAATGGTTTAGACGTACCATTCATTTTTTTTAATTTAAATTTACATCCCCTTTTGCCATAATACTATTTTGTCCTCATCCTTTCATACCTTTTTTTTTTTTTTTTTTTTTTTTTTTTTTTTTTTTTCTGGTACCTTTTATGTTTTTCTTCATTTAATTTTACATTCTCTTTTACTACTAGATATTTCAACAATTCTAATTTATCTTCCTATGCTTTATTTTCTGTTTCTCTTTTTTAATTTTTTATTAATAAAAAATCAATAAATTGAAATTCATCTTTTAACAAATGCAAATTCCTTCATATAATAACTGTTAAGATATGATATTAAATTTGTCATTCACCTATAAACATAAGCTTTTAAGTCAATTGGTGATTTAATATGGTATCAGAGCGAGTGGTCTAGGATGTCCTGTGTTCAAGCCTCTGCGTTGTCGTTTCCTCCCCAATTAATATCTATTTCTACTTGCTTGGCTATGATATTAAATTTGTCCTTCACCTATAAGCTTAAGCTTTTAAGTCAATCGGTGATTTAATAATAACTACACACTTCTCTTTTTTCTACATTCTCACCCAAACTTCATTTTATTAGACAACTCAAAGTCTTCTAAATGAACATTAGAAGAATTTGTTCTTCGTAAGAGAATTTATGAATTTATTTTACTGGAAAAAGAGATATGATTAAACAAGATATAACTATTTATTGATGACTTATTTAAAAAATCATGCAAATACAACTCAAAAAATATTTTACGTTTTTCCTCCGGATTAAAGGTTAGTAGATAGTTTATTATTAATTTATTTTCTCATATAAGAATAACAACTTCAATTATACGAAATGTTAGATTTTATGGATGTTTTAGAGAATTTCAAACAAATCAACATTCAATTTTTATTCAATAGAAACAAGATTATACATATAAATAACTCTATTTTATTTTGTTTTATTTTTATTTTTAAAATAAATAATAATTTACTGATAGGAAAATTTTTAAAAATAGAAAAATAAAAGAAACTATTTACAGAAAATAGCAAAATTTTTAAATAGTTGTGATAGATGCTAATAGAAGTCTATTAGGGTCTATTAGTGATAGAAATCATAGAACTCTATCATTAATAGAAGTCTATCAATGTCTATCAGTATTTTTTCTTTTGCTATTTTCTATAAATAGTTTGACATTTTTTATTTGTTAAAAATTTTCCTTACTGATATCTTATTTAAAAACACATGTAACTATAATTTAATAATTCCTTCTAGTATATATTTATATTATTTAAAAATTTTATTTCACTATGGTTTTGCTCTTTTCATTTGAATTCAATGTTCATAGTTAATATTTTGAAAAAGTAAAAAATGTTATTAAAGTAAATTTTAAAAGAATATAATATTAGTTTCTTTGTTCTGAATTTTTAACTTTTTCATTGAAAAAAAAAAAAAAAAATAGCTGTCAGATCTATAAAATTCAACAATGTTTTAATAGGTACAACATAGTTTCATATTAAAAAAAAATTCCAAATGTTTATCAAAGCTATTGATAATTTATTTTTACTCAACCTCATTTCAAATTATAAGTGAAAATATTTTACTTCAATTTATCTTTTTAATTATTTTTAAATTTTATGTCTAATATTTATAAAAATTATATTCGTTAATCTTTTATATTTCATTATATGATTTTAGTCATCATCTCTTTCAATGCTTTTAAATTTCATGTTATAAACTTACTATTTATTTTTTTTTTTAAAAAAAGTATATTTATTTAAAAATATATGTTATAAAAATTTTAATCCACGTGCATCGCACGTATCTTTTGACTATCAAACTATAAATAGTCATAAGAGCATTCTTGAATAATATGTAACTTTAAGACATTTTCGAGTAGAAATTCTACGAAATAATCACATTTATCAAAGTATTCTCAGATATTTGCAAAAATATTCTTAAAAAAATAAACATAATTATTTAAAAATATTAAATATCTACAATTTTGAACATCTATAATTTTAAGTATTTAAAGATTTTGATTATCTATATTCCCGAAAAATAAACCAAACTGTGGATACTGGATAAAGAACATTCAAAATTTCAATCGTGTAAATTTTCTAAGGAGATGGAAATATATTTGTTGTTCCCAACTTTCTTAGCTAAGAAGGTGAACCACTTTGTTTTTTTCCAACTAAAATTGACTTTCATAACCAAGTTAGGTCTTAAAGAATTTTCAAATAACTTTTCTTTTTGTTATTTAAAAGAAAAAACCTATCAAAATTTCCAGGTTAAAGTTCCGATTTTATATCTCATCTTCATATTTCTTCATTTTTTCTTCTTTTAAGAATTTATGTCGTTGAAAGGTTGAAGAATTGTTGTATATCTTCGAAATACAGTATCAAATAACTCAATGCAATAATGGCATATTTTCACTCTGAACAACATTTAGTAACATGTATCATTTCATTAAATAGCATGATGCAATAATTATATATATATACTTATTTATTTATTGTAGTTTTGAAAAATAGGGACTAAAATAAATATTTTGAAAGTTTAGAGACCAAAATGAATCTTAAAAAAAAGTTAAAAATATACTTTTGATTGCTAAACTTTCACGAAGGTGATAATTTAGTCCATTAACATTTTTTGTAATGATTTAATCCATGACCTTTTAATTTTGCAATGGTTTAGTTTTTTAATATTAATGTGTAAAATTTAGTTCATACGTCAAAGATTGACACATAATTTTAAAGAAAAAAATATGTCTTAAATAATATTGAGACTTCCTACTTATGTAGAATTATAATTTGAATATGGACAAAATGAGGTTATAAATATGTTATTACATAATCAAGATTGACACTTAATTTTAAGGAAAAAAAAAAAACTTTGTTGGTCCATAAATTTTGAGTCTAGTTTTCATTTGATCCCTAGACTTTAAAATGTTATATTTTTGGTTATTTAGTTTTTGAGTTTGATTTCAATTTAATTTCCGAGTTTCAAAATGATATAATTTTACTCTAGAAATTTGAGATTTATACTTTTGACCTTGATTTTTTCCTTAAATATTCACTTTGAGTGTTTGATATTAATGTCCATTAATTAATTTAATATAATGATGAAGTGAAATTTTAAATTTAATTTTAATTGTGATGAAAAATAATTAAACTTAATTAATAATAATTCTTTTAAATTAATTAATAAACAATAACACTAAAGACAAAAAAAAATAAGTATTTAATGAAAAATTGACATTAAAAGTAAAATTTAAAATTTAGAGACCAAATTGAAACAAAACTCAAATCTGTAAAATTGTAACATTTTGAAACTTAAGAACTAAATTAAAATCAAGCTCAATACTTGAGAATTAAAAGTCAACCAAAAGGAAATTAGACTAAACAAAAAGTATCATTTTCCCTAATTTTAATAAAAAAAATTCATGATACTTTCAAATTATATAGGAATCATATGGTTATATACTAAAATTGAAGGGCTAAATGGTCTAAAATTTATCCACAAAAGTATTAAAGTCCAAACGAAGGTTATATTGTCTAAATAAACAAACAAAGATTCGATTTCAATTCTCCAATTTTTGTACTAAATAAACAAAGGTCGTAAAGTCCTAAAACGAAAATGGAAAATAGAATTAAGAAACAAATAATAACTTTGAGTGGTTGTCAAAGTTAGGATAACTCAACATTTATACGAATGTGTTAGCTACTATTAGCGACCATAAAATCTGTGGTTTCGATTCCTTACTCCCTATTTTTTTGGTTTAAATACTACTTTAGTTCCTATACTTTTGATTTTGGTTCATTTTGGTCATTATACTTTCAAATTGTTCATTTTGGTCCCTACACTTCAACTTGAGTTCATTTTGGTCATTATACTTTAAAAACGTTTATTTTAGTCATTGTATTTTTAGCTTTAATTCATTTTAGTTCTTATACTTTTAAAAAGTTGTCATTTTGGACCTTTTATTTTCACTTTTAAAGGATAAAAATGGTTACTTTTTTGGAAAATGAACCAAAATTGAAAGTATAGTGATTAAAATGAATATTTTGAAAGTAGAAAGACTAAAATAAACAAAAATCAAAAGTAGAATGATGAACGTAGTATTAAATTTTTTTTTTCTTTTTCTTAAAACTCCTAGTGGCTAGTTTGATTTTTAATTAATTAATTAATTTATTTTTGGGAAGGAAAATCAAAGAGAAAAGGGACGCATGTGAATACGACTACTTTTCGTCAAAGAAAAGCCGAAGGTTTCCTCTTTAAACCGCTCGCCATGCGTCGCTTGCTTCTTGCAGTTGGCAGCTCAAATTCATGGAAACTATTCCATATTCTTCATAGGTCTTCTTCTTCTTCTCTTCTTCCTTTTCCTCTCATTTTTCCTTTGATTTGCGTCCTGATTTTTGATTCTGTTCCATTGCTCTTTCTATCTAATGGATCAATCTCTTCTCCTGTTTTCTGCACGCAATCTCTTTATTTGATCAAACCGTGTCTTCGTAGACGCAACCCTCGTTTTTCCATTTCAATCTCCTTAATCTCTGTTCTTCCCTCTCTTCAATTTCTCTGCATTATTGAACCGTTTACTTCTATTGTTTGTCGTGTTCTGATTTTCCTGTATGTACATTTCTTAGAATCCAAGTTTCTAGTTGGATTTTCCTCTGTTGATTGATTTTCCATAGATTTTTTAGCTTTTTGTTTTTCCCTTCTTTCTGCTTCGGGATTGTTAATTCCGTCTCCAATTTGACTTTGTTGGTCTTTTGGTATCCTTGTCTTCAACTAAACTACGAGTGAATTGTTGTTCGAGTTTCGGCCTGAGATTTGAGTATGGGTTGTTTCTTCAATTTATATCGCAAAGCGAAGTTTAAGAGAGGAGCAGGATCGGCTAAGGAATTGAATCAAGGGAACAAATCGGATCGTAAACCTACCAATCGTGGGATTGAAGCATTGGAAACTTTACCTACGCCTCGGAGCATACCTGAGTTGTACAAAGAGAAGGAGCATACTCTGAGAGCTTTCACTCTCGAAGAGCTCAAAATTGCGACAAATGGGTTCAGCAGATCGCTTAGGATTGGAGAAGGTGGCTTTGGGAGTGTATATAAGGGGAAAATAAGGCTTGAAGATGATCAGGGAGAGGAAATCATAGTTGCCATCAAGCGCCTTAAGCCAAATAGCTCACAGGTAACTACTAATTCTTTGCTGCAGTTAGTCTTTAGTTGCTCAAAGAGCTTGAACAGGGCTGAAGATGATCAGTTAGTCTTTGTTTTAGGACATATTCCTATGTTTTAGTCGGTCTTCATAATGTTATTTTCTTCTGTTGTTCTAGGGTCATAAACAATGGCTTGCAGAAGTTCAATTTCTTGGTGTAGTTAGTCATCCAAACCTGGTAAAACTTTTGGGATACTGTTCAGAAGATGGAGAAAGAGGGATCCAACGACTGTTAGTCTATGAGTTCATGTCTAACGGAAGCCTAGAGGATCATCTTTTTAGCAGGGGTACGACTCTTTTTACTTGGAAAACTAGGCTACAGATTATCCTTGGTGCAGCTCAAGGATTGGCTTATCTACATGAAGGATTAGAAGTTCAGGTACAATCTCATTTCTATTAGTTTTCTTTTGCGATAGAATCACTCTTTTGATGCATTTGAATTATAACTACCATCTGACCTTTGCTTCCATCAAGGTTTTATGCTAAGTTGCATATTGTTTTGCCTTTATTTCCAGTTGAATATGCCCTTTTGAAGTGCTAACTCTCATTTAGTCTATGCTCTTTCGCACTCTTCGTATTAGATTGACGTTAGTTAATGACTTACTGTGTTACACAATATTCGATTTTTCACCTGTTACTTAATACATTTTGCTTTCTCTGAATGTAAAGGTGATATATCGCGACTTCAAATCATCAAATGTGCTATTGGATGAAGAATTCTCTCCTAAACTTTCAGATTTTGGTCTTGCTAGAGAAGGGCCAACTGGTGATCGCACACATGTGTCCACTGCAGTAAGTTCACAACTTAATGAGTTCATGTTTGTCTTCACGAAAAGCCATTTTTCTAAGCCTGCTGGTCAATTTTCACATCTAAAAATGAAAGCTCTATTTCACATCTCTAACAAAAGTTTACAATGCTATTATTCTACAGAACTATATAGCCTCTGATTACAACATGCGTCACATTTCTCAATGTAGTTTTGACTTGGGGATTTTGTTAATTTGTCGTCTATAATTGGGAAAATTGAAACATTGCCGTTCTTTTCGTGCCAAGTTACTCAACTGCTCATTGATTTCTACTCAGTGGACTAAATCTTAGTAGATTTATGAAAAGAAGCACCACTGGTGTAGATTGATGACTTTGTAAAGCTGATTTCTGTTGTTTGCTCAATCACAGGTGGTTGGGACATATGGATATGCAGCACCTGAGTATGTCGTCACAGGACATCTAACACTGCAAAGTGATATATGGAGTTTTGGAGTAGTGCTGTATGAGATCATAACAGGCAGGCGGGTTCTCGAAAGAAACCGCCCAACGGGGGAGCAAAAGCTACTGGAGTGGGTAAAACAATTTCCGACAAACAGTAAAAGTTTCAAGACGATAATAGATCCTCGGCTTAAAAACCAGTATAACCTGGCCGCGGCTCGAAAAGTTGCCAATTTAGCGAATCAATGTCTCAACAAGACTGCAAGAGATCGACCAACAATGTCGAAAGTCGTTGAAATCCTGAAGCAAGCACTAGAAGAGTCAGACTAAGGAGAGTGTTTAGTTCTGAGGATTCCTGTTAATCATCTGGGTGTTAACTGAAAAAAAAAACTGAAATGGTTGATGCTGAAACTTCTCATCTCAAGTCTCAACAACAGCCACAGAATTATGAAACAAATTGGTACTTGCTATCACTTTTTTTTGTATGGAAAGCTTAGTGGAGGTGCCTCAGCCCCCTCTTCTTTTATGCCTGGTAGTTAAATTACTCTTGAACTGATTATTCTCAACCATCTGAACAGATACATTTTTGTGTTAGCTCTTCATTCATCATCTTAAAAATATATGAGTACTAAGGGATAGGGGGAAGTAGAAAGATTAGCTGATTGATTGATTTATTAGCTGTTTTGAGATGCAGAGTTTCTTCAGTACATAACATAAAAGTTCCAATTTGTTTTTATTTGTTCTTGTTGTTGTTTCGATCCTCATTCTAATTTGATTGTCCATTCCATCAATACAGAACATAGATTTGATGTCTATAACTGGTTTTGTGATGCAGAATCCAATCTTTGTTTTATCCTGTTTCCTAGAGTTTCCTAAAGCAACTGCCACGTGTCCAAACGCAAGGAGACCATTTTTTTTTTTGACAATATGTAGATTGAAAAATTGAACCTCTAATTTCGAGATCAATTATACAAGCTTTATATTAGATGAGAAAATTTTCTAGTACTACAAGAGTACTATACTCTGTTTGTTCATACCATAAGTTTATATATATAAATATTAGTGGACTCCACATTTTAAAAAATCACGCTGACATGGCCTATAATAAAATTTTTCATGCTAGATTTTGGCATTTATTTCAGGAGCTTACACACATCTATGCAATCTTACCATTGTTTTCAGCATACTTTAATGGATTGATTTATTTAATACAAGTGGGATGCTTAATATATTATTATACTGTACGGATAAGTTGCAATAAATGTTGAACAATTTAATTTGTTTGTCATCAATTTTATAACTATATTAATGGTAGACGTTATAAATTATTATAATTTCAACTTCACATTTTTAATTAAATTTTGGGTAAAAATCAATTTATACTTCTAAATTTTAAAAATTATGAAATAAATAATCAATTCGAGCTGGATACCAATTTGATTTCCACTTTCCCAATGGTATAACTTAGGAAAAAAAAAAGAATAAACAAATAATTGTGTATTTTTTTAAAAAATAAATTTAACACCATTCAAATTTTTGACTTTTTTGGTCAAAGTAGAACAATGAGTATTATATGGCGTGGCGCCCCAAGCACAGGGCCTATACTTCTCGAAGCCGAAACCAATCCATCTCCTAATGGGCCCAATGGAATTGACTTTCTATGGGCCGAAAGTGTTAAAAGCCCAAACCCGATGGACCTCTGTCTGGGCCTAAACAGCTGGAGGCCCAAGAAATGAAAGAACCTCTTTGTTTCTTCTTCTTCTTCCCTGAATCGGTGGGGGAATTTGGTGAGAAATTGAAATGGAGAAATCCTTCACTCTGATTCAGACAATTGCGACTGCTGGAGCCTTCTCTGCGATTTCATTCTGGTGCGATTTTACTTCTCTTTCTTCAACTTTCTTCTCTGGATATTCCTCACTCTATTCATCTTCTTCCATTTCTTTTTCCTTAGGTATGGTTTCATGTTTGGAAGAGAGTCCGCTCGAAAAGACTTGGGAGATTTGATTCAAGATCTACGCCGAGGAACCTCAAACTCCGATTCTTCTTCTTCTTCTGAAACGCCTCAGTCTTGATTTGGCACTGTATGTCATTTTCTTCCATGTGTTTAAGTAATGATTTTGGATTTTGTTATCGATCGATTCGATTGTGTTGGAGACGTTCATTCTGGATTAAATGGACGACAAATTTTAACTTATGGAAAAAGGAGATTCGTAGTTTTTGATTTGAGGCGTTTTGTGAAGTATCGATTAACCTAGATATTTGAAACATCTTCGATTTTAAGGCATTTGAAAGAAAAACGTGTTTCTTCATGTATTTTGTACACAGATCATTTGGAAGTGTATGTTTTGAAGTATGTTGGTGACGAAAAAGAGGCAGCGTTCCAACCTCGGCGATGTTTCTATAGAAATGAATAGTTACTAATAAAAGCTCAGCCGAATATTGAGATCTTGCTATCGCTCTTTGCTGGCTCCTAAGAGTTTATGCTTTCTCACTCTTCTCCTCTCTATTTTCTCTTACAACTCATTTTTCCCATTTTGTTCTTTAGCTCTTCGCTCATGCTCATAATAAGAATGGCAAGATTGAAAAGCGAGTAGCAATGGTCAAGAGTTGAGAATTTGGACAAATTATATTTCAAACTCTAATTTTGGGTTATATTATGTTCTTAGATAATATTCTTTGAAAAAAACTTGGGTGCATTCGTTTTTGTACACCCAATGAAATTGTGTAAATGATAAAACTTTTTTTTTTTTTTTTTTTTTTAAATAAAAATGATCTTTTAAGTAGAAAGGGGTGAATGAAGGTAGGTGCAGCTTGCACCTCATCAATCTTCATTACCTTTGTTTTCAAGAAATTTTCCTTTGGAAGTTACATGTGATGTCTTTTAACCCTTTGTATGACAATATTTAACCTGTGGAAAATTCTTTTCCAATTGGTAGATGGGTAGTCCATTGATTTGCTGATATTGGTATTTACTTTCAAACAGAATTGATGAGAGGATAATTGTTGTTGCATTGGCAGGCAGAATAAATATTTCTCTTCAACCCTCTAAATCGTAACATTCACGAAACCAATTTTACACTATCATATTCCAACAAACAGTAGACATACCATAATTTATATATAATAACAATTACATTGAAATACACAAGAATGCACCTATATAACATGAATATATTAATACGTACATTGAAACTCGTGTATATAAATGTATACACAATGCAAATATCATTGCGCACACATATGTATACATGTATATATACTTACTTATGGGTGCAAGCGATCATTTTCGAAACTTTCAACTGAGAATAAAAGTCCTAAAAAGATGGGATTCTCAATTCAAATGTACATATTGTCACGGGGTTAAAGTCAAGAATAAAATGTTTACCTTCAACCGTGCTAGGTTCACTTCAAACATACGAACACACAATTGGATAAGGGGAGAATGTTGTGTTCATATATTGCATAAATTTGTTACTCGCGTGAATGTGTGATAATGGTTGATTGAAATAATGCGATGAACGCCCAATGAGCCTTAGCTTCAGTTCATTGAGTAAAATGTGTATTTATAAACTCAAGTTTTCCTAATCTATACCTAAGTATAAGTCTAGACAAGGTTTCTGTTGAGTCCAAGGTCGAACACAAGAATTTGCACTAATCGTGCGCTTGAATTAAATGATCTATGCGATGAATGTTTATCAATGCAATGAAATGAGATGATTAATCTAATTCTAACTAAATTGTCTAAACTACAAAATGGTGAGAGAGATTAATGTGATGAGAATGTAGCAGTATGCAGTGAATGGATGAAAAATCATTTTATAAAATAAGGTTAAGAAGATTCCTAGTATTTTCTTAACTATATAAAATAGGGTTAAGAAAATTCCCTAGTATTTTCTTAACTAATGCATGAGAGACGTTCATCAACTTTTAGGGTGAAAAGCTAACCTCTCGACTTTTGAACCACATTTATCTTACTCTTAAGACGTATGTTTGAGTTGATTTAAGCGAAAGTCTACTTTATTTCTAAAGCATTACTTCCTTTGTTTAATGTTTTCTAAAGTTTCCTACTCTCTCAAGTAAGAGCTCTCTTCCTAAACCCATTTCTCAATAGATTTAAGCAAATGATTAAACTTACATTAAATAATAATAACTTTTACTCATGCATAGTTTCGAAAATACTAGATCATTCTCTTTAACCCACTAGAAATTTAGCTACTCATGATGGATAGAAAAGTGCAAATGAAAAGATAAGAGTGAATGAAAATCATATTGATATTAAGAGTTGAAGAATTTTTCAATCTTAGAAACTTAATACACAATGAAATATAATGAATGAAAATGAACTAGAAATGGAGAGGATGGTAAGCCGTGGTGGAAATCTCTTGCTTCCTTCAACTCCAATGTTACTGCTTCCAATGTGATTGCTGTGATGGAGGTGGAAAGCTCTCACTTTTTCAAGAAGAATTCTAAGTTCTCACTTAGAATTTTGCAAAGAAAAGCTTAAGGAGTAATGACAATGGTGGATTATGATCTCTCTTTTTCGGTGATCTCTCGACCAACTCAAATTTTCATCTTTGGGCTGGCTTATAGGCGTCAAGAAGATGATTTCAGGCTTTTTTGCAATGATTTTGCTAACACTTAGCATTTAATTCCATGCTCTGCTGCGCCAACCTTGAGTGTTAGGAGTTCATTGGCTCTGTCGTGACTCTTTCAAATCAACTTCCAAAACAGCTTTGTCATTTGTTGTTTTTTTGTCTTGGCTTCTTTTCATCGCGTGGTGTCATGCATACAAAATTGGGCGCTTCCTTCTTTTTTTATACGATCAAGACTGCAACACTGTTTTTGATTCTCCTTAATTTCATCCAAATCCTGCGATGAAAAAATGATAATTCTTATCATTTTCAGGATTTTAACTTTTGTAAACACATGATTGCAAAATATGATTATTTGCTAGAATTTTACATCATGATAATGCAATTTTCTTATGAATTTTTCTAATTTCTCTCAATAAAAAAGCAAAATAACTTATATTTCTACAAGTTATCAGAGAACCCAAGTCTTTCTCTTATTTATGTTTAGAAATATTACAATTCAAATGTGTGAATGGGAGAATGACTCCACTAGTTAGATCACATCTCTTTTTATACTAATTACATGTAACTTAGGGAAGTGGATTTACTAAATATAGACAAACTACTTTCGCATCACACCTCCAAATAGAGTTTGGTAGAATCAATCTTCCTATGAAGACTTGACTTGCTCCCCACCCGATTCTTCACTCCTTTGTGCTACTTCTCAATCAGCACATTAGTCATTTTTCCCCTCTCAAAATGATTAAGGAAGAGTTGGAACCCGATCGACCATCACATAGCTCGTGCCTGGTTCCTGCACGAGCGTCTGCGCGCTTGTTGCGTGTTCTAGTGCCTTCCCTGCGTGCCCTTTGCTGTGCCGCATTCGACTGGGTGTGTGAATGCCCGGTGTGCCCGCTGTGCAGACCAACACTTATCCTAGTGTGTTGTGCATTCACCCACGCCCGTTGGTGTTCAATTTTCCAATTTGAGTTGAGCGCCAACTTGTGCTGCTGAACGTGCCACCCTGTGGCTGTGACCAAGGCTTTCCACTCATAATATGCCCTCTACATATCCTTCTCATCTTGAACCTCCAAGTGCATGCATTTCACCTTTGGGAAAACATCCTTGTAACATATACTTATTTAAAGTTTATCGAGTGTGACAAGTAGATGGTTGGAGTAGCGAACATGAAGGAGAGCGGAAGAAAACAATGTTCTTGAAAAAATCAAAAAAAAAAAAAAAAAACAAAAAAACAAAAAAAACAAAAAAAAAAAAAGTGTGAAAATACACTGCAAGAAGGAAGAAAAAGAAACTTAGAAATCGGCAGAAGAGGGGATAGAAAAATCGATGAAACCAAAATTTAAAATGTATACCTCAATATCCTTGATCTCTATAACATTTTGATCGTTGCAATGGAGGAGTAAGTTTGGATAAATATGGAGAAGCTCGAACTTGCTGTGGGTTTGGATGTGAATATGATTTTTGTTGGTAAGATGGAATTTGTTTGAAGATTAAAATGTGAATATGAGAATATGAGAAGAAGCTTGAGAATGAAGTGGCCAAGTGGGGTTTTTTTTTTGGGAAGATAGGTTTCCAATTATTGCATTAATGGTCTATTGAAGCTAATTTCGTCGATTCTATTAAAAACAACTCCTAAGACTTATTTGGATCGATAAAGTTAAAAATATTTTTTTAAAAAAAAGTCATTTTTATTTATAAAAACACTTTTAAAGTATTTCAAAAGCTATTTGGAGCGGTTGCCAAACACTTCGATTATTAAAAAATGACTTATTTTCAAAATTAAACTTAAACCAAACACACCCTTAATCATATTCCTAAAATATAATTGATTTTGTCATTTTTTGAGTTGGACTATTTAAATTTAGTTATCCTTCTTGTTATCACTAAATTGAATGAAAATAGAGTTGTATTGCATGCTGGGTAGAAGATTCAAAAATTGAATTTTAATTAATAAGATCTCGTTTAGTAATAATTTGATTTTTAGTTTTTTGCTTTTAAAAATTAAACCTACAAACACTCGTACCACTTCTAAATTTCTTGTTTTGTTATCAACTTTTTACTAATGTTTATAAGAATGAGCCAAAATTTGGAAACTAAAAAAAAAGGTAATTTTAAAAAATCACTCTAAAACATGCTATCAGTAGTGCTATCAATAGACTACTTGTTGGTGATATTGTAAACCTCATCCTACTTAGATACTACTGTTGTTGCCCATAAAAACACAATAATCCAAAAATTGTCCACCCAACAGTGGTCAAAACTCAAAAGCATTGTCAAGTTAACTATGAATTATAATGCAAACAGAAGTGGTTAACAGAAAATTATGCCAAGGAATCGTACTTTGATACTGATGTTTCTGAACTGCAATTTCACATTGCTGTTCTATCTGACATATTGCTCGCGAGACCCCGAGTCACCTTTTCATCCCTCGTATGTTTGCCGAAAGATTTTGAAAAGGAGATCACCTTCTCCTTTAGGTGGTCTACTCCTCATCCTAATCAAATATTGAGCCTCCTCACATATACTCTCACCGGCAACCCTTTCGGTGAACGAAAGAAGATTATGTGGACACATTTATACGTGAAAGGAGAGAAACAACCGCCTTTTCAAGGATTTTTTTTTCTTGAACATATTATCTACCTTGCTATGTCATGGTGCAAGTGTACATCTTTCTATAGTTCTTTTGATCTTACATCTCTTTTGACCAATTAGAGAAGCCTACTGTAACTCCTTTAGTTTAGGCGTGTTGCCACTTGTTTTTTTGTAAATTTCATACATCAATGAAATTTAAAAAGAAAAACTGCAATTTCTACCCATTTCCAATATATATCATTGCCTCCTTGCTAGGTGTTGAGAGATCAACTCTGTTTCTATCTGTTCCATCATTTACCATCATAGAGGAAATGGTCAAAATTTTCATCATCTGCTAATAAAGGTTTTCAAGGAGATATATGCAGTTCAGAAAATGGCTGCCTATAAGGTGACTAATCTACGACAACAGCATCAGGAACATGTAAATAGCTGTTATCTTCTTCATCTGACAACATATTGCCAAAGGTTGGAATAAAGATTCAACAGCCAGGAGAAAATCAAGTGCAACAAGAAGTTCGAGTTGAGGTTTTTGAACTGATAACGAAACAAATGTTGAAAACCTTCAACAAGAACAGTGAAATCCTTAGAGTGTTGCTGCTTGAATTCCAGTTCAGTTCCCTCACGTTCATCAAGAACTGTGAATCCCTCGAGTGTTGCTGAAAGGAAACCTTCAACATTTGTATTGTGAGTTGTACAATACCCATGCACTATTTAGCCTGGAAAATGCAATTTAAAAACAGAGCAGACAGAAGAATTCACAATAAAAGAAATGAAATATAGAATCTGCTTAATTAACTAAAGGAGAAACTTTGGGAAATTGTCCAAAATAATCCTATGAAGTTTTCACATTTCAAAACTAGCACCAACTCGTTCAATGAGTTTTTCTTGGGCCTTCCCGGCTGAGATCGATACCAAGATTGAGTTAGAAAATTGAAAGAAACAAAAAAAAAAAAAAAAAAAAAACAATTCCCCCACGTGTATGAATTCATTATTAGAAATTAAATTTTACCATTATGTCCTCATATATTATATTATTATATTATTATTATATCATTGTTTTAGAAACCCAAAATTTGGCTTGTTCTACAAGTTTTGGCTCTAAAAACATTTTCTCAAGTGTTAGAAACCCTCCCAACCCATCTCTTTGCACAAAATCACGAAAAGAATGTATATATTTGATCATTTAATAAGAAATGTGTTTGGTTTCTAACATGCATGCTGTTGACTAAAAAAAAAAAATTGTTTGTGTGGTTGTTTACCTAATCTCCGTAAAAAATCAATAATCTCAGCCGAAATCGATGCTATTTGTCCCGAGATGGACCATAAAGGATGAAATCTCGAGCGAAATATTGACAATTTTTGATCGAGATTGCATATTATCCCCAAGATTTTGACAGTTTTTAGTAACTTTTTTGTATAACTATTTGGCTTTTTTCTCCTCATATATTTGTTTGTTTCAGGGGCGAATGAAAGGAGAATGAGAAAGAATACGTAGGGGGTCGGTTGAAAAGTTTGATTGTAGACACCAGAATAATTTATGAGGAATTTTTATGGTAAATATATAGAATAAGTGAGATAAATTATGTTGAATATGATTTGGTTATAAGGTGTTTGTATAATGTTAGGCCGAATGTATTTGTTTTTGTGATTCGTAATCAAGAAGACCTTCATTTATTCTTATTTGGTGATTATGTATCTCAAATGGCTCTTTTGGTGTCTAAGCTACCAATAGTAGTCCATAACACTAGAAGTACGGTACCGTCATTTCCAATTCCAATGGCCCAAAATGTTTCCTCTTTTCCATCCCACCTTCGATTTTATTCTTGAATACAACATGGGTTCGAATGATGTGTGATCATTAAGTCCATTGAATGATAATGTAGTTTCACTAGAATTGAGAGACGATATGGATGAGTTGTTGAATAGAGAGTCTGTATTTGATGTAGATATGTCAATAGATTCTGATGTAATATAAGTGTGGAGGATGTTGGACATATCTGAGGCAGATGTTAATGTTATTCACGTTGACTCACTCAATGACCAAAATCTGATGACCACAGAGGTAGTTTGATGTTGAATATAGAATCACGAACTGATAGAGGACCGTTGGGAGAGTAACCCGACAACTAATGGTGAACATTATACGATGGATCCCGCACATGTGGACCTGGACCTGTCACAGGTGGGAGAAAAACTCATTGAACGAGTTTTTAAAAATGGTGCTAGATTTGAAATGTGAAAACTTCATATAGTTATTTTGGGCAATTTCCCAAAAACGGAAAATTCGATGACTAAAATAAGAAAGATAGAAGTGCAAAGGAAATATTTGATAGTTGAGCCTATAATATAGCAGATGTTTAAACTCATTGAAACAGAAACAAAATTGTCATTAATATAATGAAAAAAGACTACTACTCTAAAATACAAGATCCTCCAAATAGAAGACAAACAATAGAGAGACACAACTAATGAAGAACACAAGCCAAAAAGAAGAAAACCTTCAACTAAGACGCACAAAACTTAGAGAGAGAGCCCTATAAGAAACTAAGAGACTAACTGAACCAAAACAAATCAAGCCAAACAAAGAAAAACATCTCACTAAAAAACTGACAAGATTGTATCGCAAAAGACCAAGAAACTTTGAAAAAGCCCTTACGAGAAGGAAACGAGAGCCAAGGCAAATGGGACTGGAAAATCTCTCATAGAAAAAATACCACAAACAATCCATAAAAGTGCAAACAACTCTAAACGAACAAGGTTAACACCATTAAACTTAACTCCCGAAGAACTGGAAGAAATTGCCTGCAACTGAAGACCACAAACCTTAACCAACGAAGCGAATTTGTGAGGAATCAAAGAAGAAGACATTGGAGAAGCTGCAACATAAGGCTCTGAACTAAGTGAACCAATGTCTTCACTTGTAAACATATGATTATAGACTTCTGCAAATATATCATTTGAAAGCAATTCCTATTACACTGATTCCTCCACAAGAACTTCTACTTTTTCACTGCTCAGACTTGTTTATTAACATTTCCATTTCATTTTGTAGATGAAAAGTTTTTTCTTATTCTTCTTCTTCTTCTTATTATTTTTTGAAGCTTGTTGTTTAGTTAGTAATTAGATTTAGTTAGTTATTGTCATCCTCTATAAATAGACAAGGATAGTCTCTTGTACTAAGAACTTTGAACACTGCCAAGCTTGTTGCTTAGAGTGTTCTCTTGCTTGTTCATTGTCATCCTCTATAAATAGGTGTTCTCTCGTACTTATTTTCTCATTCAGTATATCATCCAGTTTCCTTTCCTAAAAAATAAATAAGATTTTGAATACTGCTACTCATATTGAAAAAAATAATCCATTTTAGGAGAGTTTCTTAGAAACTATGCTTTAATTACAAGGAACAATCGAACCAGGTCAATAATTAGCTACAGGAGGGAAAGTTCAGTTAGAGATAAAACACCTGTACAGTGGCTAAAGATGCATCTCCTGATATTCCTGCACGTAAGCACAATTGAACCAGGTCAATAATAACAGTGTTTCATTGACACTGAGGATGGTTCACTTGTTTCAGATTTTGTCCCATTTTGAACCTTAAAGACTGAGCAGCATCACGGTCATGAAAGTCGTTCTCGTTCTTGTTGTCGTCCTCGTTTTTGTACTTTTCTCCTAATATATCTACATCTTGCTCGGAGAAATTCATTGAATAGATGAACTCCAACAACCTGGGCTGTGAACTGCGACAGTTTCAATCAATTTGTGAGCAGAAAAGAGTTGCAATTTGAATGGGCGGCTGTTCATTCTACATAACTTGATCACGTCTAAAAAATGTAGACGTATCTCACAAGTTTTCTAATTTAGTAAACATATGATCTTTGCTTTGAACTCTAGTTCTGACAACTTTTTTCAACGACGTTCAACTAGGCTCAAAGAGGGTTCTACAAAAATCTAAACAAAATGATTTCTTGTCACACCAGTTTCAAGCTTCATGTATGATTTTAGTATATACCGACCCATTTTTTGAATGCTCTAACGTCCTCCAATCTTTTCTTTTGTGCCTCAGTTTTGGCCTCTGATGGCTTTAAGCTCCTATAAAGATTCTTATGAAGCATTAGAAACTCACTTTTGTACATCCCCTTGTCAGTGTACATATTTTGCTCCTCCATATGTCCAACAATTTCCATCACTCTCTCAAAGTAACCACCTCGAAGAAAGCACAGCAACAAGCACTCATACAGATCTCTGCTCAACACCAAACGCGTACTCTGCATTCTCCTTTTCATGTCTCCCCATAGGATCGTTATGTTGCGATACATTTGCAAAGAAGAAAACCCAAAAGCTAAATTGGCAAAAGTTTGTGCAGTAGGTTGGATGCCCATTTGTTGCATTCTTTTGTACGCCTGTAAGGCATCCTCAATCATTTTGGCCTTGCAGAAAAAGTAAATGGATGAATTGAACTTGTAAACTCTAGATATTGAACAAGTCTCTTTCATTTCTTGAACTAGAGATTCAACAAGAGATGTGTTGTGGGTAGCTGCTTCGATTTTGGGCAACAAAACTCGATTAGCTGGTTTGGAAGAACACTTAGAGCTAGCCATGTCTTCAGTGTTACTGATGGACAGGCCAACCTTTGCCATTTGTTTTTGCAGCACATCTGCTTCCCTGAGCATATCCTGTTTGTAATATGCTTTCAAGAGCAAGAAATAAACCGTGGAGTCCATTGCAGAGCCAACTGCTTCAACATCGTCCAAAATGTCATGAGCAGTTTCAAGCCAACCTAAACAAATGCAAGCTTTAACTACATCAGAACACAAATTAGAATATCCAACTGATGCCAACCCTTTTTGAACTTGAAGCAAAAGTTTTGAGAGCTCAGAAGTTTCTCCAAGCCTCCTGAGTTCAATAATGAGTTTAGCTAGGGTCTTATTACTCACAACAAGCTTCCCATTCTTATAATTTATGAACTCTGGTTTGACTTCCACATTGAAAACAGAATCCCTCTGCAGTAGTTCTGGCATAATCTTTATCTTCAATCCATCCTTTATATGATGTGATCCAATTGGAACAAAGCTAGACTTTTGTAAGTCCCTCCATTGTTTTTGAATGCTAGGAGATTCACCAAATCGACATATTTCCAGCATGAGGTTAGCAGCAGAATCAAAATCATCATACTTAAAGTGCAAGCTCAACAAGGCATCATAGAACTGACAATAATGACAAACCAATGAAGGTGAAACTTGGTCTATGTGGATTTTCAAATTCTTTAGTTCATCTCTTTGACTATTCATGTCATAAATCCGCGCAATTAGGACAATTGTATGTGCATCAGCAACAACCTCAGTTTGAGACATCAATTCCACTAGTTGCTGCCCCTTTAAAGATAATTTAAACCTGACACAGGCATGGAGTACAAGGTTAAATAGCATAGTATCCGGTTTCATCGACTTCGCTTGGTCATTTCTACTTGTAGCCTGTCGTAAGAAACAATCACAAATCTGGACCAAAATATTAGAAGCAAGATATGTTCCAACCTCCGACTTCACCATGTGCAGAATAACCAGCTGCAATAGTTCCATTCGTGGTAGTCTCTTCGTCTCCAGCATCAATCTAAGAATCTCCGAAGCAGGAATCGGCATTTGGGATCTTGCCAACCCAAGGCCAAGTTTAGTTAAGGCATCAAGTTGCAATACAACTGTTTTCTCTTTCCAGATTTGAAGAACCAAGTTACATGCCTTTTCTAGCCTATTGCAATCAGAAGTATAGGACAATTGAGAAACCAACATAAGCAAAACATTGTCCTTTGGAAAACCATATAGCCTTCTGAAATCACTAAACAACTCCCATGCTTCATCAATTTGATGATCTTTCAAATAAATTTCGAGCTTTCCCAATAGCACATCATAAGATGAACCTCCCCAACATAATTTTGTGGGGTGTACAGAAGTAGAAACACATCGAAAAAGTGGAATTTGAGACTTCGTATACCATAGCTCTGCAAGTCTAGGGTTCCCAAAAAAATTTAGGAAGATCAGCTTCTCACTACAAGCTGATATCAAAGCAAAACTCCGCAAAGCTGAAACTAATGCAGATTTCAGAGGAAAAATCGTGGATAATCGGGATTGCAATAGTCTTTCTCTTGCTAGGATCAAGGCCATAAGAATTAAGAAATTACACTACAACTTATCTATATGTGAGATATGATGCTCGGTACTAATTCCAAATAGGGATTTCGGCGAAAGTAGCAGCACTTACGTGGCGGCGACGGCGACGTTGCTGTGAAGGGATTCCGGCAGCGAACGTGCTGGGCGGACCACCACGGCGACGTCTGTGAAAACTGAGAAAGAAAGATGAGAGAGAAAACGAGCGGGGGAAAAGAGAGGGAAAAGGCGGACGGACGGCGTGGTTACCGGTGACGAGCGGCAAGTGAAATTTTTTTTCATTAACCGAAAATTTGTATGAACAAAAAAAAATTAGATTTTTTTTTTGTAAGGATGACCTCTATTTTGAGGCCCTAATGAAAAATGGACACCTGTTGAAAAAGAAATGGCAAATGGCCTTTTGCTGGCGTCATCCACGTGTAATTTTACCTATTCACCCCCGAGACCCTCCTTGCAACTCGATACTCGATGACTCGTCACTCGATACTCGATACATGGTGTAGACGACACTCGACACACTATACTCGATCATTCCATGTCATACTCGATACTCGGCACTCTTTATACTCGATCCTTTCAAACTGCCCGCGCAACGTTCTTTCTGCTTTGCAATTAATGCCCATGTATGAGCATACACAAATTGGGAAATTACCTGACAACTCTCCCAATTCTTTCAAATCAATTCCTTGACAAGTAAAGTAATTTTTTTATTAACAAAAACAAACACAACATTTGAAACTTGGAAGCATACAATCATGCTCACTTTCCATCCAAAAAACTCACTTCACAAAATCTGAACTTGTTAACAAAAATCACGTTACTCGACACTGATCATTGTAGACAACTAGTTTCACACCTCAAGTTAGTAAGTGTGCTACTTTTTTGCTCTTTTTTGCTCAGTTTTTTACTTTTGTGTGCGTGACCTACGCATGTTGAAAAGAAAACGAGTGTGAGTTTGTGAGTGTGCACTGAGACAAACGAGTAGCTCCCAGTGGAGCGAGGATGAGAGAAGAGAGAACTATGAAATAGTAAGCATCGAGTTGAGAGTATCGAGTAATGAGTGTCAAGTGTCGAGCGTTGAGCATCGAGTAGAGAGTATCGAGGAGCGAGTATTTGACATAAACATATTTTTCCCACTGCTCATTTTCTATATTATTTTTCTTGAAGGATGTTGAAATATATATTCATACGTTATGTTGGTACATGGGACGACACAGAAGAATGCTATATTGGAGGCCATTTAAAGGGTTTGCTAGTTTCAAGCACATTGACGTATAATGAGTTGATCATTCTAGTACATGAGATCATGCAAGTTAGTTTGATAGAGTTCAAGATTATAATGAGGGTGACATATAAAATGGATATTGATTCTCCTCCAGTATAGTTAATGAACGATGCTGATGTCCATTTTCTCCTCTCAGAGTATGATCGTACTAGACCTCAGGTATTGCTAAGTCTTGAGGAAATTCAAGATCATGAGACAACATTTGATTACACAGAGAGAGAAGAACAACACATGCGTGGAGCGGATGTCAATGAGCATGATGTTTGTCCATCAGTTGTCTCATTGGAAAACGACAACATTAATGATAATATAGTGAACGTATTGCATACAAATGTGACAGTAGAAGAGGTTGGGAATGGCACTAGGGTTGAGACTCGTGTAAATGAGAATGTGACGATACAAGAGGAAGAGGCCAGAAATGAAGAGGATGGGAATGACACCCCAGTTGTCTTAGGGAGTGGTACTCTTGTTGTGAATAAAGAACAACCAACTTCGATTCTAGCAAATGATTTTGGCCATTTTGTTGGAAGTGTGCCTCGTCGAAATGCGCAAAATGTACCATCTAGTAGTAACGTCAGAACGGGGGACTTGATCAAGCAACCACAATCTTCCGATCGGTTTATTGTTGAAAAATGTCAGATTTTCTTCAGCAAGAATGACGTGAAGATGAGGTTAACTATGTTGGCTATTAAGAACAATTTTGAGTTGCGGGTTAAGAAATTGAACAAAGTTTTTTTATAGCGTTCGATGTATATACCCGACTTGTAAGTGAGTTGTTAGAGCGATTGAAATGGACAGATGTGATATTTTCAAGATCACAAAATGCACGACTAGTCATACATGCTCAATTGAAGTACTGAATCATGACCACAGACAAGTCAGCACATTCGTTATTGGTCAACTAATAAAGGACAAGTTTGGCGTTGGTCGGGCCGACAAATCACGCCATATTATTGAGGGTATACGACATCATTATGGTGTCAATATTAGTTATGACAAGGCATAGTGTGCGAGAGAAACTGCTTTTGCTATTGCAAGGGAGACACCAGAGGAATCATATGTCGTCTTGCATGCATACGATGAGACTTTAAAAATAAAAAATCTTAGAACTGTATTCGAGATCAAGCTTGAAGAATCGCAGTATTTCAAATACATGTTTATGACACTAGGTTCGAGTTTAAGAGGTTTTAAGAGTTGTCGACCCGTGATCGTTGTAGATGGTACTCATCTAAAGGGTAAGTACAAGGGAACGATGTTAGTTGGTGTTGCAATGGAAATCCACTAGTATATGCAATTGTTGATAGTGAGAATGACCGTGCATTGAAGTGGTTCATGACGAACCTTAAAACAACAATTGGAGAATACCCTAACCTCGTATTCGTCTCAGATCGTGGATAGAGTATAACTAATGTTGTTGATGTTGTGTTCCCCAATTCTTATCACAGACTTTGTACCTACCATTTGAAAAGGAATGTGGAGAAATACTTCAAGGACGAGTCCGTGAGAAAATTGTTTAACAATGCTTGTAGAGCGTATCAGGAATCAGAATTCAAGCACTGTTGGGAGAAAATGATGAACTACAAGAACGATTCCCTTGCTAGATATTTGGAGGGTGCTGATATTCAGCGATGGGCACGATGTTACCAGTCCGAGAACCAATATGATAGCATGACCGACAGTAGTGTTGAATGCTTCAGTGCTATTACCAAAGAAGCAAGGGTGTTGCCAATAACTTCGTTGCTAGAATTCATAAGAGGTCTACTTCAAGGGTGGTTTCATGAGCGGCGAACTATGTGGTCTGAGAGTACATCGACACATTCAAAGTATGCAAAGAAAATAATGGGGATAGAGTATGACAAAGCCAAGCAATACCGAGTACATCCAATCGATTGTTATAGATTCCATGTCAAGGACAGTGGATTAGACGGTATCGTCAGCCTTAACAATCAAAATTGTAGTTGTGTATAATTTCAGTGTTTAGAGATTATGTGTTTGCACTCTATTGCTGCAGCTAGAGAGCGCATCAACAATCCATTTACTCTTTGTAGCAGACTATCATATGCAGAGTCAATAAACCCACTTGGTCATGTATCCGAATGGAAAGCCATCAGGGTATAACGAGGTAAAAATACTCCCATCGAGAAGGGTTGTACAGGTTGGTAGACGAAGGGTAAATAGGATACCGTCTACTGGAGAAACTGTCACACTAAAGAAATGTGGCCGATGTGGTCAACCGAGACATAATAGACAAAAATGCAACGAACCACTTAATACCTCCAAACAAAACAAGGGAGCACGAACAAGGATAGAGACTTAGGGGATCTAGACACAATCGACACAATTTACACAGTTACAAACGACAAATAATGTTTAGCATTGGTTATTTAGATTATTTAACTTGTAATGTAAATTATTTATTCGATAACGACAATGGATTATGTCACTCTGTTAAATACTCGTTGCATGTTACTCGATACTCGATAGACTGCACATGTTGAACGACTATTTTTTTCATCAACTAAAGTTATACAATACTCGCTACTCGCTACATGGTACTCGATACTCGATGGATTGTGTATGTTCATATTAAACAACTATCGAGTTATTCAAGATTTCAATGTATTCTGTAGTTGCTCGTGAAATAATGCAAATTTTTTTATATTTGCTAAAAGAATTTACATATAAAATAATGCCAAAATTTACATAGAAAGACTTAATAATCATATGTACAAATAAAGTAATTTCTAATACATATACAAATAAT
Source organism: Lagenaria siceraria (assembly GCA_002890555.2). Lineage (NCBI taxonomy): Eukaryota > Viridiplantae > Streptophyta > Magnoliopsida > Cucurbitales > Cucurbitaceae > Lagenaria > Lagenaria siceraria. The sequence goes on from CM016483.1 coordinate 681,992, forward strand.
GTCAGATTTTACATAGAAATATTTAGTAAAAAAACAGATCAGCCCACAACTCAGCACCGTACTGTAGCCTAAATTCATGCATCTTATCCTACCTTAAGCTATCCATATTCGTCCCGTTCACCAGGTATTTAAAGAACTTGAGACAGAATATCCCACAGTTCAGTGTATTTGAGCCTTGTAGGAAGCCTGTCTTGACATGACTCAATCTCTAAGGACCAAGTCGAAGGTCGGGCTTTGCAGCAGACAGATGGTAGAAGTGTGTCAGAGAAGGTAGAGTGTAGCAAAGGGGGGCCAAGAATGTTACTAGATCCCTCACAGTTATATATCTGGGAAGTGAGTCATATAAGAGGATGCGCCCCTGGTTCACGTCTATCACCAACATAATCCAATGTTGTTTGTAGTTGAGGGGGCTGTAGACGTAGCCGACATCTGACCATCTTGGATGGTGTTCAACTTCCAACCCCAGCACAAAGTCTAGATACATGTGCTCCTTCTTCCATATTTTAGCAACTTGGTCACTAGTTTTCTTATATATTGCACAGAACAAGCTATTCGGACCTTGTAGGTAGGTGACTCTACAAAATAGAAAACATTAGGTTAGATCACCATGTGCAGAATCGTAATATAACATTTAAATCACACATACCAATATGCCATGTGGCATTGTCGTGAATCGATGTGCACATATCTCTGGCCGACTAATAAACTTCCATTGGAGAAACATGAATATTGAATGAACATGTAAATAATTTGCAAGTTCAGCCAATGAATGAAAATAGAATAATGTTATTATACAAGAGCAATGAATGATGTTAACTTACATCGTTCTCAACCCAAAAACTGTCACGTGTTAGCTCCCCAGAACAACTCCTTCATCGTGCAATTCCTCCTAAAGATGACCTCATTACCTAGCCAGTGAGGACCCATATCAACGCTGTTCAGCCAGACCATGAACTTGCTCATCACGTCTTCTAGGATAGCATGTGTTGGATCATATGAGACGTGTGGGCCGGACATTCACAGAGTTGAATGTATTTATGTTTCTTCGTTAGAGGGGTGTACGGTTGTGTCGGCTTCCTCTTCCTACTTGCCCATCTCTGTTCCTTTTCAACGTCCACAAGCTCGCCCTTCACCTTAGGATCAGGATCGGCCATACGCTCGCCCTTCACCTTGGGCTCGCCCTTAATCCTCAACCTCTTCAACGGTTGCCAGAGAAGCAACTCGAGATGCAGTAGGGTCAATGGAGGAAGAGGTGGTATATGGGGAAGCAACGAAGCAAGCGAAGTGGTGGATAATGGTGGAAGATGGAGTGCGGTGGACTCGGTGTCAGTGGAGGGTGGAGGGATAGGTGTAAAGTCAGAGAAGGGTGGAGGGATGAGCTCGATGGACTCGATGGGAGGGATGGGATCAGTGGAAGGTGAAGGAATGGGCTCGGTGGAGGGTAGAGGAAGGGGCTCAATAGAGGGTGGAGGGTTGGGCTCGGTTGACTCGGTGGGAGGAATGGGTTCGGTGGACTCAGAGGGAGGGATGGGCTCGGTGCACTCAGTGGATGGTGGAAAAATGGACTTGGTGGACTCGGTGGGAGGGATGAGCTCGATGCAATCAATGGAGGGTGGGGGAATGGACTCGTGGATTCGGAGGAAAGGATGGGATCAACGGAGGGTGGAGGAATGGGCTCTATGTTAGAGGGTTGAATGGGCTCGGTAGAGTGTGGAGGGATAGGCTCGGTGGGGATGGGGGAGTGTGGCTGGGGAGTGGGCCAGTGGGTTTTGGCTTAGGGAACTCCATGCCTAGACCCTGTATCGGTAAAGAAATCTGTTAGATCAGACACTAAATGTTATAGATTTATATTAGAAGAAGTTAAGATAAGAATGCGTACCCGACACAGGGACCGCAGTAGGCTGGTGATTGTTTGTACACTGGCTTGAAGCACAATCATATCAGACTTTACACCCTTCAAGTCTGAGTGCACATCATCCAATTTATGCTCCACCCTCGACACTCTCTGGTCTATGTTGTGGAGTGAGCTATGAATCCTCACACCCCTCATGGGTTCTAGATGGGTTGTATTCAGCCGAGGTGACACTCGCTCATTATGAGGAGGGTGAGTCTCACGATCGTCAATAGGGGGTTCTGGCGCATGCTCCTGAAGTTCAGGATCGTGAGACTAATGCTCCTCACTCTCGTAGTCACTGGATTGACTATGAGCAACTTCATCGTGACGTGACCTGAGTGCCTCTGATGAGCTCGTCTTAGCATCAATGGGCTCGTACACGGGTCGTTCCTCAACCCTAGTGTCCCTATACTGCCTCTCCCTATCCGACATGATCAGTGGCGTGGGTGTGATCCTTGTCTGTACAAAATGAAAACATATTTATTACTTACATGACCTTCACCTTAGATCCGAGTAAATAGAAATGTAATACACCAACCTCGCTGGACTCAAGCACGTCTCGCTGCATTATTCTGGTCGACAGTGAGTAGGTGTAGTCCCACCTCAGGAATTGAGGTACGACATTATTATTCAGTCTGGTTGCAACTTTTTCGACAACCATTGATATGATCTTGTATGCCCACACCTACCATAATTAATAAACTATTATAAAATAGCATAAAAAGTAGTAGCTGATATTGGAACTACAAAGGGCAATGAATGGATATTACTTGGAATACATGAGGAAACCCTGGTAGGCTATACTTGACAATGTAGCTCTTGTTGTTCTTGGACCTTTTCTTGTAGTTCTCGGCCTTACCATTCAATTCTCTTTGCAGTTCAAGTAACGTCCTCTCTCATAGCACGTTTCCCCAATCGATGTTGTTAAAATAATCCAAATCCTCCACATCACTTAATAAGTTCTTGTCGACATTGACCCTCGTCTTCTCCCTCCCCATCATAGCCAACTCAGTGTAATAGACCAATGTCATCTTCACAATATCCATGTCATTCTCAAACTCCATCTCCTTGTATACTGACTCCAAGGTATCAATGTAAATGCCCCCCACAAAATCATTCCTAAAGCTATTACGTAGTGATCCAGGTCCTTCAACCCTACTCACAACTACTAGATTAGGTGACCGGCACAATCCCGTTATCAATAGGAATTCTTCCTTGGAGAATGTTACAATCGTACCATTCAAATTGAATGTCATTGCATCATCTATCGTCTTCAACCTCTCTTAATAGAATGTAGTGAACCAACAAGTTGTTGAAGATAATGTCCATATCTACAAATCGTCCAAATACTGTCTTCTTGAAGAGGGCAAGTTTGGTAGGAGTTAGCTTCTCCTTCACTATCTTGTTAGCCGTTCCAATGTGAGAGGATAAACTGGTCGCTTGGCCTGGGAATGATCTTGGGGAAGAATCTTGAATTGTCTAGCTATACTACACAGAAGATAAAAAAAACACCAGTAAGTAAGCATTCTAATAAATACTCGATACTCGATACTCGATACACATTACACGATACTCGATACTCGATACATGTTACGCGATACATGCTACATGGTATCCGCTGCCAACTACATGTGACTCGATGGTTGATTATCGAGTATTCAATTTGATTTTCCACCCTCATGACTAATCCTACTCAAACCCTAAACCCTAAACATTCCAAAATACAACAAATATGCAAAATCGAAACAAAAAAAGTTCAAACTCCATTCAAACATGCATCATATGAAAACTGAAATGAAAACGATGAAAAACTGTGTCGGTCGAGTATCGAGAAACGTGCAAAGGAACACCCAAAGATACCATCACAAAGAGACGGGTGTTATCTGATGCAGAAAGAATCGAGAGAGAGTTTCACAAGAGGGATGTGCAGTCATCTTGGGATATAGACTTGGAAGACGAGAGAGAACTGATGGAAATAGTCTAAGTGAATGAGTTGAAGTGGTGAAATAATGGAATTCAAACGTTTTAAGCTGCAGTTAAGAATTCAAACAGTTCAAAAGGATCGAGTATAAAGAGTGTCGAGTATCGAGTATGACATGGAACGATCGAGTATAGTGTGTTGAGTATCGTTGTACACCGTGCATCGAATATCGAGTGACTATCGAGTAACGAGCCATCGAGTATCGAGTTACAGGGAGGGTCTCGGGGGCGAATAGGTAAAATCACATGTGGATGACTCTAGCAAAAGACCACTTGCCATCTCTTTGTCGAGGTGCCCATTTTTCATTAGGGCCTCAAATAGAGGCCATCACAAAAAAACCCAAAACAATTAGCCTAAAAATGCCAAATAACTCGGATTTAAAAAAAGAAGAACGCCAAATGGCTATTTGCTGACGTCAAGTTTGGATGAAATTACTGAAATGAACTCGCGCACACAGAAAATCACTCTCATCTCGCTCACCGTCACTCTCGCTCACAAGAGTTGGTCGTGTTGGAGCTGCTCATATGTGTAAGATATATGAACATGCAACGAAAGTAAATTAGGATGAATTATACTCTAGCATGCTCAATTTTAAGGATAAACTTTCATGCAAAAGAGAGGAAAAATGAGAATTAGAAATTGCAACCTTTGAAGATCAAATTCTCTTTAAATACTCCACGAAAATGAACACCAATTGTTTGTAGACCCCATAAGAATCTTCTCTACTATTCTGCGGCCTTAGATTGGATGGTGGGATCCAATTTTGTGGTGAATTTGTGAGGAAAATAAAGGAGAGTGAAGAAGTTGTTAAGAGATTTCAGCAAAATTAACCCTTAATCCTTCTAATACAAATTATTATTGTTAATTGCATTATTAATTTTTTTTAATGAAAAGCTAAAATCCTCCTAATACAAAATTTAAGACTCCATATGTCACCTCTCTATAGCTTCACATGTTAAGTTCTAATTGGCCAAATTTGATGAAGAAGTTGCCACATCACCACCACGTATATTTTTCCTTCAAATTTGTTTTAACTCTTTTTCATTTGAACTCCAATTTGAGTGATTTAAGAGACATCTAAATCTTGTTTCAAGCTCTATGCTATGAACTATTCAAAATAGTTAAATTATTAGGAAACAAGATCATGACTGTTATCATCAAAACATTAATTAATTAATTAAAATTAATTAATTTGAGACTAAAGGCCAAAAAGCAACACAAATAACTTTTGTGTACTGCTAACAAAGACCTTTATCATGCCTAACTTGGAGCTCCAAGTCTGATAGATGTTTATAGCTGCATTCCTTTCGATTTCTGGGCATCTTATCTGCTAAGGTAATCGTACGTGTCGTCACTTATGGGTTTCTTCTTGTTTTTTCTTTAATAGATTTAACTTCTGATTTAGGCTCCTTCCTCCCATTTGGGCCTTGGTTGCTTTAGTTGCTTCCATTTTGTCCTAAATCAACTAGGCTACATCCATCATATCGTCCAAGTCCACAGGCCTCATAACAAGCACCTTCGTTTGAATCACTTGATCCAAAACATTTGTAAAAGTATTTTCTAACAAATCATTCGCCATTTTGGGCAGTGGCGCCGACAGCTCCTTGAACTTTTGCAGGAACTTAGTCACTGTTCCTTCCTATTTGATTGCCAAAAAAACGAGCACACGATGTTCCTTGTTTCCTTGAACCCATATCATCTAACGCTTTTCCTTCCAACTTATGATCACAATTTTCAGCTTCTCCTTCTCCATTAGCAAATGAAGCTCAAAATAAGGTTCCATCCTGAAAAACCATCCATTTGGATCGTCACTGTTAAAAAACCGACATCTCCAACTTCTGAAACTATACCATTCTTGGCAGTCTTATCTCCTTCCTTTGTCTCATCAATTGGTTCAAGCACATCTGCCTCTCTTGGCTTCCTTTAACTAGTCGATGCTTCCGTTATCTTAGAGATCTTCGCTCATCTTTGGTGATCTCTATACATTTCTGAAATCATGTCATGCAACAAATGTATTTCATCGTTCATCTTCTCAACCAACTTCTCCAAAATAGGGAGCCTTTGGAGTTCCTTCTTAATACTCCCGAGATCAGCCTTAGTTGTGTTTAAACATTCTTCTATTTTTTTTCTAGTCAAGTGCAAGCATACACTGTCACAAGTAGTAAAAAGGAAACATTCCAAGTATCATTTTCCATGAGACTAATAAAACAATTTAATTCTTTTAAGATAGAGTTTTTCAATACTCACTAAGGAATAATTGGTAAATAAGTGATTTTGAGGGTTAATTGCGAATAATAAATATAAACAATAATAGAAAATAAGGATTTCAAGTCAAGTTTCAATCCACGATAAACATGAAATCAAACATGGAAAATTATATCAATTATCACTTATCTTCAACTTCCATTGTGCTAACCTTTGAATTACTCCATCTTCTTTCATCTTCTACATCTCTTGCTCTAAGTTGTTGATACTCAAAGGATAAGCACGAGGTATGTATATGCATTCACAACTGTCATTTTCTTACCACAAGGTACACAATCATTTCTTTTGACAAACTTTGCATTCTAGAAATTGAAGCTCAAATATAGTTTTTATACTTCTATGGATGAACAACAAAATAACATCATGTCTTCAATTTGAAACAAAAACAAGTAGATTTAAAACGGTATAGATCTGAATTTTAAGAGGAACCCAATCTTTTTAAAAATCCATAAATCTAGGGAACGATGAGCCAAATTTGGTTGAATTTTTATTTTTCATTTTTAAAAAATCTAGACATGGTTAGATGTTGGCGGTAAATATATGTATATATTTAGGTTTAAAGGAAAAAAAAATAGTTCACTTTTATCTCCTACAATTTTGGTTGCTATTCATTTTGGCCATCTATTTTTAGCCACCGATGACAATTTCCCTCGACATTTGTTCCTAATTGATATTATTTGATTTTAAGGTGATGGTAGTTTAATTGGATCTAACATTCCTCCTTTTATCAATTCCAATCTCTATATATACGACATTAGCTCATTGCAAGACAAGAAGATTGGTGAAACACATTTGTTTATTCTCTCCATTGTTTTTAATTTGTTATACTTAGTTAAGAGTATTTTTATGTGAAATTGTAAAAGTGCAAATTGCTTTTCAATCTCCTTTAAAGAAATCTACTACCAATGAACAATCTAAAGAGAGAGAGTTACGAACGTTCATTCTTGTCAAATCTGTCTCAAAAAATGATCGAAAATGAAAGAAATTTGAAACAAAGTTCAAAATAAATCAACAAATTCAAGTAGTTTCTTAAATGGACAACCAATTTACAATGTTTTACAAAAGGAACAAAAAATGATGACAAGTCACGTCGACTCTCTGGTATTTATAAACTCCAATTTTATAGAACAAAGTACACAATCAAATACAAAGCAGGGATAAGATCCTGAAGACTCAATTTCACTAACAATCTCACTGGAAAACAGCTCTTCTCTCTTCCCTTTTTCTTCACTTCTATAATAGATTCTAAGCATCTAACGATCAATTTTTCTGTAGGGTATAAAATTGAAGGTAAAATTGCAAGGGCATGATGAATTTACCACCCGTATTCGACATGTTGTCTTTGTTGATCTTGCACTTTGTGCACCAAATGATCTTCTGCTTGACTGCAAAAGACGGTGTTCATATAATCCTGTGTGTGTTGGCTGGCAAAGTAAGTTTCGTAGAAGTGATGCAAATTGGAATATGCAACTTTGAGAAACAGCCTTCTTCGTCAACCAAATTGGAAAGTATTGGGTATTGTAGAACTGCTGTGTCAACATCAGTGATTTCCTGATGTCGGCAACAGATTGGGGGGATTATCTAGAATTCTCATAGGCTTCCAGTCAGATTCTTCCTTGCTTTGTCTGAGAGCGACGAAGTGAAGCGCATCACTTTGAATTTGGTAGATATGACATGCCCAAGGGTATGCATCTGGTGCTGACCAAATCTTCTGCTCCTCAAATACTGTCTCCTCAGCAAGAGATTCAGCCACACAATATACCAAGTTAGGCTCTGGCTCAGCAAAATCGGCAACTGCGACACATCCTGGAGAGACAAAGCCTTCTGGGGCCCTTGGATGCCAGATTGATACAGGAGTTACATAATCGTCTTGGCAGTTTCTCCATACCTGCAGACGTTTCAAAGTCAGATCTCCAACATTCAGGAGGAATCTTCGCACATTGTGTTGTGATGAATAGAATAGCTTTTATTTCTCTGATCTATTGTGTATTCGTAAAAAAAAATGTATGATATAAGTGAGAAGAGATGAAAGGCAAGGGGAAACAAAGATAAAGCGTGACAGGATTTTATTAGGGTAATATAACATGGGTTGACATTTTTCAATTATAAAAATGTATTAGTAACATGGGTTGACATTTTTCAATTATAAAAATGTATTAGTCCTAGTAAATAGTAACAACCGTTCAAACTGCATCAATCACAAATACGACATTCTTTTTTAGCACTGTTACGAGCAACGATCAAAGGATAAATTAAAGCATATTCTTTAGTTGCATGTTGAATTCTAATGGTCAAAACATTGACGGTGTTAAAATTTCTTACCAAATCATAACCCACTGGCGGTACAAACATTCCCTCCATGTGACGGTAAATGGCAGCAACATTTGGAGGATGGTTGCCGAGATGAGCTATATCCCCAATGGAGACGTATCTGAAATAAAATAAATCTATATTGTAAGTCGCGGTGTATGTAGGCTGGCCCGGACACTCAAGAATGAATATATATATATGAAATCTCTATTGTATAAAAATAGAATCATGGTTTCTGTTAGCATTGTCATCGATATTTCTACTAGAAAGATGGAGGGTATAACTCTTTGCTTTTCTTCTTATTAATTGTCTTAGAACAACTTCAAATTATCCAAGAAATAGCTTTCCTCTTCAGCTAACTTTCAGTTTTTTCTCTACCTAACTTTGTTCTGGTCTTTTAAGTAGTGTAAATGTATCAAGCTTGGGAGTTGGTGCAGCATTGTCAGGATAAAGCCCGTTGATATTCTAAACAGAAATTTAGTGAAGGTAGAAAGCTGTCTACGTATAAATCAAAGTTTGTACTTAGTTCCAGACTTGTGTCCATGGAACATTATTTGGTTGTCATGAACTCATGATATCATAACTCATTAAAATACAAAGGATAGATTCTCAGACAAACATAAGTAAAATCCATGCTCATTGGATTGCTTTAGTTCAAAGATGACCCTTTACAACGATACACAGACATAACAGCAGAAAGACTTTGTACGAATAGCCATTTGTCATCATCTCTGCGTACATAGATAATTTCTTTTGATCCTAACAAAGTATTATTTCATTGATAGGGGCATTACCCGTCGGGACATATTGGTCTCCATATGGTACATATCCCTCCTGTCTCCAGGGCCTGAAAAACATAAATTTAAAATGAAATAGGTCATTTTCAAATTCAACCTTATTTATCTCATCGATTGTAAGATAATTTGAGGACACCACTGTGAGAGACCTAGTTAGAGCTATAGTAGGATTATTAGTAGAATATTAGTATGATTATTAGAAGGAGCACATCAGTGAATAACTAGTAAGTTTGTTAGGACTTTTAGTTATAAATAGAGGGAGCGGGGTTGGGAGCAAGGTGGGAAGAATTTTGTGAAATTTCCTTGGGTGAAAATTTGGGAGAGACTAGCCCTCTAGAAAGGCTAGGTTACCTTGTTACTTTTCTTAAGATATTAAAGCATATTTTTATATTTCTGTATTTTAGTGTTTTTGAGTATTCTGTGTGTTCTAGAGTGTTTCTTTGTTAGGAGGCATCCTACCACCCACATTGAAAAGATGGAGGACTTCACAATCTTTAAAACATACATACATGAGTTACTCTCTTATTGCATATTTTCTAGATGGAACCCAATGCTTGTCTAATATGTTAAATTACCAATTGACTCAAAAGCTTAAGCTCATGGGTTATGACAAATTTAATATCATATCATCTAACATAATATGAGATCATAGCACATAAAGCCTAAATGAATACTCTGTAGAAAAAAAAAAAATCTGATCAAAGAATGGTGAACTCCAAAAGGTACCGTCTTGAGGGAGTATGTTGGGAATCCCACATTGAAGAGGAGAGACCTCACAATCTTTGAAGTATACACGAGTTACTCCTCTCACGTGCACTTTGACATCTTTTTAGGAATCTTCTCATGTGCAGTTTGACATTTCCGAATCAGCCAAGTCAAAGTCTTCATCAGGGTGCTCTCTCCAAAAAGGGTTCTCCATTAAAATATTAATAAGAGCTGAGAGAGTTATTTTTCCTCTCTAATTATGTTTACCTTGTTAAGTTTGTATTTTTTTTACCGTTTTGTTTGTTTATTGTTTCTTGGTTTCTTTTGGATTTTGGATCTTGGAGCATCAGTTTCCACACTTAAAAAAAAAATGGTTAAGAACGATGAAAGAACACAAAGCACCTGCTTTTTGCACAACATGCAACGACCTTTTAACTCTATGTCACTGCTCCAAACCTTTGTAAAGTTCATACTGTGCTTCACAAATCTTCCCTCATCATTTGAGAAACTGGATAACAGAAGCTCCCTCGATCTAATAATGGATTTGTTTAAAATATTTGCATCTCTCCCATCAGCTTCACTGCAGGAAAAATAAACATGTCTCTGGCTCGAGGGAACCTAAAGCATTCAGAAAGAATTTAGTCAAAAAGTTCAATGTTCACAACAATGAAGTAGATATAACCGATGATGCTGACCTTCAGGACAAGGCATTTCATGTCAGATTGATACTCTTTGCACAATTTACTCACCACTGAACAAATCCTAACAGCTTGTGGTTCTCTTCCCGAAATTTCTTCAATATGACACTTTAAAACACGTGCAAAATTTTCTGTCCTCTTGAAACTTTTTAAATGGATGATCAAGTGAGAAGGCTGACTGTTAGCCACTTTTGCCAATTCCAGTGCCATGAGCTCCTCCCATGGAACATCCCACAGAATCTTGCAAGGTTTCTTATCCAATTTTCCTGGATCTGAGCACTAAATAGTAGCATAGGAGGGGCAAGTATCAAGAATGGAATAGATTCTATTAAAACCAATAAAGGCAACAGAACACAGGCATTCACAAACCTGTAGCAGCATGACTCTCTTGTTGGTCACCAAAACAATTCTCTGGTACGGTACAATGAAGTGTTCTTCATAATAATCAGAAAATGCAAATTTAGAAGGCTCCTTGAAGATTTCAGTACACCCAAAATGTGTACTTCCTTCTGCAAGATGAAGAACCATCTAACCCGCAGAAAGACAAAGGAAAAGACCATCATAGTTAAAAGAGGGCTTGAAATAAAGTTGATAAATACAATCCATACTATTCATCGTTAGCCTTTGTGTTTTTCCTTTCCAATTAATAAAGACAATACATTAAAAGCATGAAAAATAACTAAGTTCTTTGGAATCAGAGATATCACCATGACTCATGCAACAAAGAGTAACAAAGCAATAGCACCTCTTGGTTTAGGCAGCTTTTTGATGCACATTAACCTTTGGGTTCTTACAATGGTTTTTTTTTTTTTTTTGAAACGGAAACAAAATTTTCATTGAATTAATGAAATAAAATTAATGCTCGAAGTACAGAAGAGAAAACAAAGCATAAAACTCGAACTTGCCAATATAAAATAAGAAAAATAAGACTAAACCTACTAAAATCTGGATAACGTTGGACTTGAAAACAACATTTAAAGCCCACTGAAGACTGAAAAAGGAGAACATCTTCCTCCTAAATTCTATTGAGAGCCAACATTCAAAGAAAATATGTGGAGGGTCTTTCAATAATCGCCGAACAAAGAGGACAAATTGAGGCTGAGAGTGATTCACTTGGAAGCTTCCTTTTGAGAGATTTACTCTAGGATACCCTAGCATAGCTGCCACACATGATTGTGCAGAACAAATACAACATGACATTAACGTGAAATTTTTGGGCTCAATCAGACATTTACATATATCTATCAATGATGTACTCATTGGCATTGGATTAGGCAGGAAAGGCAAGGTTCCTTCCGAATACCAAGATTGTTTCTAAAATAAACAGATGATAGGTAGGACGACTTAATGCTTCAAAGGAAAGAGTTACCTGTTTTTTCTACTAGAATAAAAAGAGAAAACACGCAAGCAATAAAAACTTCTATTTGAATTTAATGTTATGATGAAATACAAAAATTAGTCAACTACTCTGCTTTCTTACGACAATGAAATGTAGAAAACTATCAGCATTATACACATAGTACATATAGAAAAATACCTGCCCAACAGCTTCTCTCTCACAGTACTCTCTAAGAATGCTGTCAGCATGGATGGCCCGAGGGTTTCTAACTCTTTGGGAAGAAACCTTCTTGTTGAAAACCTCTAAACACTTGGAACAACTCGCACCAATTCCATCAACAGTCAGTGAGAAAAAATCTAATGCTCCACTAACTGGTTGTACAATAAATCCAAGGAACGCACGTCCTAATCCATGAGCCAGACCAAGTAAACCATTCTGTCTAGCACTTTCCACAGGCTTTGTTACCACGCCTGACACCCCAAAAGCAACACCCTGAGCAAGAGCTTCTGTGCCTTGGATTATACCATCACGTACACCAGTAATTCTCCGTGACCATACCTGCCCCAATTATAAGTCAATCTTTCAACAAAGACCTACCAATTGCAAGTTACGAAATTAAGATACCTGCTTTGACCGTAATTGCAAAAACTGGCCATCAGTTGAAAGTTCGGCAAACCCTTTGCTAAGTGAAGCCAATGTTGAACTTGCCATGCCAAGTACATCTAATGAAAATATTAGGTGTAAAGGATTGTGAATAAAGTCCCTCCAGATACGGTTTCCAATGGCAGGAAGAATTGAACTTTCACGCATGTATCGATCCCTGTGCATCACTCTTCTTAGATGCACCTGAAATGACATACAGCAGTATATTTTCACCATAGGATGTCTTGCAACTGTCTCACAAGTAGACTTGTGAATGAACAGAAGTGCAAAAAACGGTGGAATTACTTTTTAAGATAGTTTCTTGATTTTTCAACATAAAACTATGAAAGATTAACTCAACCTGTATCTTGAATGCATTCCCTACAGCTGACAGTATGGGGCTCCAGATGCCTAGAACTCCATGGGGTCTTTGTGCTGGTGCTGGCTCTAGAACCACTTTCAGCTTCACTTCAGAAATATCTATTAGGCTAAAGAAGTAAACAGAACCATTAGAGTCCTGATTTTTGTATTTAATAGAAAAAGTACAAGAGTTCTTAAAAACAAATACAAACAACTAATATAGGCTGGGATTGAAAAAGGGAAATTAATAAAACATAGACTAATTTGTATTACTATGGAAGGTAAAAAATTGAAGGATCTACTAAGCATTCAATCTCCCACAAAATAATCCCAAAATCAAGATAACAATTTATTTCTTTTAAATTACTGATGGACCAAAAAGTGTAAGCTGATAGGTTATGATCAATTTAATTATATAAACATTTTAACACTCCCCCTCACTTGTGGGTTTGAAAGAAGATCCAACAAGTGGAAATTAATATTAGTTGGAGAAGAAATGTCATTACAGGGATTTGAACATGTAGATTGGGGAGGAAATGACATTCAGGAAAACTTGTGTAAAAGATTGTGAATGTCGAACACCTAATATTTGCTGTGTTTTTTATTTTTTATTTTCCTTATTTCTAATGGGTGTCTGTAACGCCCTAGGCCTAGGATTTGGAATCCGGATTTGGCAACTGATGGCCCAACATTCTCCTACGTCCCGGCAATGCCATCCTTACTTGTTTTGAATGCTTCTAAGAGTGAAAGTTGTCCACCCAAACCAACAAGAGTCCTTTCAGCATGCTTCGTCTTCACTCACATGGATCCTAGAAAAATTCCTAGGTCACCCAACATAGGATTACTCCAGGCTGAGCACGCTTAACTTTGGAGTTCCTATGATTGAGCCACCGAAAAGGAAGGTGCACCTTGTTGGTATAGATAGTAACTTTCAATTCTTTTAAGCATTTCTTAACCATACTTTCATGTCCTGAGGATCCCTCTCATTTAGATGTGATTTCGGTTCATTCATGTCCCCTTCCTAAACTCGGGGAGTTACAATGTTTCTTCAATTTTTTCTTTTTTAATATCCGTGAGTGTCCGAGCCAGCTTACGCGCACTTCGACTAATCTCACGAGACAACCTGCCTGATCCTATGAGTGTCTCTTTAATTTAAGAAATCCTTTCCTTCTAAAAGAAGTATATAGAAAATACTTTTTCAGCAATATCAATACTTCCAACAATTAAAATCACATGCCAACATCCTTTTGCAGAGAAAAGAATGAAAATCTTACTTAATGCGTATTTCTGGATCAACTTGGGCGATATTAGAACTTTGGGGTAAACGACCTAGCTGAAGATTATTATACAACTCAACAACAGCCCAAATGACTGGTTCATGAATGTTAAGCCTCCAAGATTTCTCTGTAACCTATCATGACAAAGTTTTAATGAGATAATGAAGGTACAGTTTCTTACTTCGTCATTCTAAATAGTGAAAATCATACAGTACCTGCACAGAAATGTATGGGAAGACTCGGATTCCAACAATATTTTCATTCTGCATTGTTATTGTCATTCGGAATGCTGGGTGATTTATATCTGTGGTCTGCTCAGGAGCCAACAGCACTGGCATCAATGTCAGGGGGAGTTGATTATCAAGCTGCAAATGACCAAATACAATCTCGAACCTGCCAAGTAAAAGTTTTGTTAGTCTGATTCATAAACCTCATAACCTAAAACTTCATCACCCAATCAATCCAAGACATCATCCACAAGTCTTGAGTAAAAAATAAAGCACAGAGATCAAAGAAAGCTAAGAATAAATATTAACTAAACAAAAATGTACAGGGAAAGAATTGTCACGGTACAATATTAAGTCAACTATTCCCAGTTAAAATGTCATAAGGGAATATCATAAAGGCGACAGGAAGAAAGTGTTCAAACCTATTTGTTGCTCCACCATCAAATCCAGTTGAATATGAGATAAAAACTCTCTCCAAGTATATATAAGCCAGCTCTTTTGGCCTTTGGTCTATAATAGAAATGCCCACAACTCCTAACTCAACTATAAGCTCAGTAGGTGCTGCTTCACTATCCTGCACAGGTTTCTGCATTTGAGACCTCCAATTTCTTGCCGCTGTTAAGTAACCAATCTCTTCATGAATGTCAGATTCCAAATGCCGACTGCCTCTGAACCTAACTACTTTAATATCACCCTCTTTGGCCACGGAGCAACATAATTCTGTTTCGCCATCCTCTAAAGAGCAAAATCCAGTGCTTGTATTAAGTTTCCAAACTCCAATACTACCATCACTATTAATTTTAGTATCTAAGAAATGTTGACTATAAGGATCCTCCCAACAAAAAATTGTTGTTGAAAGGGGTGGCAATAAAATCCAAGCCTCTTCACCAAACCCACTCTGACGTAAGCTGATTGTATTGTCAGTTCTGTTCTCAACCCTGATGAATCGAAGTTTTAATTAGTTAGGCACTATACAGAAACATAAACCTTGATACAAGTATGTAAATATGAAAGTACCTGATCGGGCCATCTGTCGATCCAACGCGAAACACGATGATAAAACGCGATCCTTCTTCATAGCCACGAATTTCCATCCTCAAAAATCTACGAGTACCATCATATCTCCTCAAGACCAAAGATATTGTATCTTCCTTTATAATTTGAAGAGGAAGTGACCAATTGGTATCTTCTAAACGTATCTATAAAGCGACCACAAGTAACGTCAATCAATGAAACAATGCAAACACAAGTAAAATAAATCAATGAAACAACTTTTGTTATATTTAACAGTCAATAAGAGTAAATTAAAAAAAGAAAAGAAAAGAAAAGTCAATAAGAGTATTACAGCTATAGGATTTTGAATTAGTATGCTACCTGGAATTTATCATGTCCACCAGTCTTTCGAAATGCAAATGAAATTCTTGAGTCACACGGATGGAGAACTTTTGGTTCATCTTCGTCGCTTAACTTAATGAAGATGTCATGACCAAGCCGGTTGGTAAAGGTCATGAATGGACGGACTAAAATCACCTACAATAATATGGTTGTGCTTTAAGAAGGTGCATATAATTTACTTTAATTTCATTAGAAGGTAAGATATGCAGTTGACCATATAGTTCTAGAAAATATCTCAAATTGATCACAAAACCAAAAGAGAAGAACTATAATCAAACTATCCAGAAAAGAACTGCAATTGTGTTAATGTAAAGCACCTGCTAAGTGCTGACTAGAATTCAAATCATTGACAACCTAAAAAACAAAAGACTCGGCTTCATTTGCCCTGAACCCAAGCCATGTCAGAAGTTTCCAGCAGCTTCAACCAAAGAAACGCACTCTCAGCAGAGCAAAACAGAAACGATGGTGTTGGTTTGTTCCAGGTAATTATTAGCTGAAAATATTAGATTCAGTTTGTACTTCTATATTAGCTGTACTAATTATGTAGTTCTATTATTTGTATTCTCCTTTCCTTTCTTGTAATGTTTTTGTTACATCACGATTGACCCAAAAGCTTAAGCTTATGGGTGAAGGTAAATTTAATATTATATCAATACTCTAACACTCCTCCACACTTGTGAGTTTGAAATATGTTGAAGACCCAACAAGTGAAAATCATTTAGGGGCTGTTTGGGGCACTGAGTTGTGTATAAAGTCTGGAATTAATATATCTGTGGAGTTAGAAAGTCTATGTTTGGGGTGCAAAGTTGTTCAGTCTGGAAGTCTGGGCTTGAGGTGCGTAATTGAGTTTTTTTGTTTTTTTTTTTAAAAGGAAATAAGACCTTTCATTGATATAGAGTTTAATGCTCAAAATATAATAATGTAGAAATTGAGTGAGGGAAAATCGGTGAGTGCTCTTCTCTCAAACTTTTGTTAGTTTGCATCATAATATATATATTATAATGTAAAGTTGTTGAGGATTTCGTGAGGCTATCAAAGTTTTAACTACCTAGTGGGACTCGGGTCTGAAGGTTGAGTAATCAACACCTCATTGTCACGAAGGACCTTGTCTTGTTTGGGGTGCATAGTTGAGTTCAATTCCTGTGTTATCGTACAGTTTTACCATAAGTTTAGTTGTTATCATATGCTGGTTTGTAGACTATTTATAGGGGTCCCTAGGTTGTAATTGAGGTATTATTCAGTGAAAAATTGATTCATGAAAGCTCTAACATTCTTTCAGTGAAAAATTGATTCATGAAAGCTCTAACATTCTTTCTACATTAATTAGATGCTTAAATAATGAATTAACCGTAAAGCATCCATAAGGAGATAACACCCAACGACTTGAGTCTTGAGAAGAAGAAGGTTATAAGGAGTTCAAACAACACAATAGTGGCTGAAAATAAGAAACTCAGGGGTATCTACTACAGTTTTTTTTTTTTCAAATCTAAAAAAGTATGATTTTCTTATAGTTAGTTTTGTTTACTAACTTTTTGTTTAACCCTTTAATAGCGCACATATATATTGTTTTTCAAATTTTTAACGCTTAATTGAGATGTCAACTTGGAACCTTCATATATATTTTACGTACTTGAGGTATACAAAATAATCTTGTTTCATACAAACAACAAAATTATAATATACTTTCACATTAGTGGAATGTATGAGTGTGAAATGCACAAAAAAAAAAAAAAAATGTAGGCCACTAAGAGGTTTAGGGCTTTTTATGGCATCTTATGTCAAATTGTAAGTTAGGGTTCATAATACATGTATGTTGGAGTTGAGAATGTGATCATAGCCTCACATTAGCTAGATAAAGGGATAATCATGAGTATCTAAGGGAGAACAACTATCACCAATCGTATGAGGCCTTTTGGGTGGAACCAAAAGTAAAGCCACGAGGGTATAAACTACTATATAAGATGACCTTTTTTTTTTTTAATTTTTTTTTTTAATTTTTTAGTATATGATAGGTTGGGTTGGTTGTTAGAGTTAGTTGTGGGTAAGAATGAAAAAATCGCGATATTTCGCTAAAATATTGCCGAAATATTATCAAAATTGAGGTACCGATAGAAAAATCAAGGGCAACATCGTTTTTACCAAAAATCGGCAAAAAATCGAAAATATTGGCGATATTTTGGTTTATCGCTGATATTTAGCCGATATTTTTTTTTTTAATTTTACTTTTTAGCATTTATAGCAGGTATATATTGTTTAGCGTCATTCAGATCTCAATGTTGAGTGGTTGCAGTGCTGGTATATTGCCTTGCCAGAAACCACAAGTGCACGAGTTTGATTCCTGCTGTCGTTATATTTTGTTTTATTATCTTCTCGCAAGTCTACATCTCTTCTCTTAATTTTTTTCTTAAATTCACTCAATATTTTCCTTTTTCATGTTCTAACCTTTTTTTTAATAATTATTATATAATTTCTATTTTTTTTTTTTTTTTGTAGTTTGCAGTTTTTATAATTTATATAATCATTATTATTCACAACCATCATCTCCTCCCTTATCTATTTTTTTTAGTTCTCTCACTATATACTTTTTTCGTTTTTCATATTGTATAATTTATATTTTGTTATTATTTGTTTTGTCTTTAGTCGATAATCTCAATCCTCTCTCTAGTTTTTGTCCGTTTTTTTTTTCGACTTTTTTGAATTCAAATTTGATTTGAATTTTTATAATATATTGAAAATACACAATTTTTGAATCTTACAACTTCTAATATATTTTTTTTTATGGAACATGGTTTAATCCAAGGTATCCTTCTATTGGTAACATTGGGGTTGACGTTGATACTCATGGATGCAAGGACGAAGATATCGTTATCAATGTAAATATCGGTAACTCAAATTTATGAATATATCGACATACTTCCAATTATGTAAGAAATTTCGAACATATAATGACTTAGAAGCATATCAAATAGATTATACTAATGTAGGGCTAGTACCTCCTAGATCATCTTTTTACAATTGAATCATGTATTTGACATTCTATTTGTATGACCTAGACTTTATTAATAAAATATTCAGTTAATAATCATTTTTCGATATTCACTATTATCTATTATTCAATTACCAATCATATTTGGCTTCTAATTATTGATTTATATGCTTAAAGTCATAGTTTATTATTTAAATAAGTTTGTTTTGAAATTTCACTAAAAAATTCACAATATTTTTATAAATTTCCGTGATATCCGTGTTCCGAAATATTCGTCGATATATCCATAAATCTGAATTACCGAT
This sequence comes from Lagenaria siceraria, assembly GCA_002890555.2. NCBI lineage: Eukaryota > Viridiplantae > Streptophyta > Magnoliopsida > Cucurbitales > Cucurbitaceae > Lagenaria > Lagenaria siceraria. The sequence continues at coordinate 701,173 of CM016483.1, forward strand.
ATTTACATCGATAACGATATTTTCGTCCTTGATTGTGGGAGATGATTGATGGTCAGAGTTGGTCACCGGAAGTGATCATTGAAGTTGGTTGCCAAAGGTGGTAGTCGCATGGAGTTGGACGTCAAAGGTGGTCGTTGGAGATGATTGTCAGAGGTGGTCGTTATCAGAGGTGGTTGTCAGAGTTCGGCTGTGGGAGGTGGTTGTTAAAGCATGTTGTCGACGGTGGTTATTGCCGAAGTTGGGCATCAAAGTTGGTCATTGGAACATGTTGTCAGCGAAGATTGTCGTTAGAGTTGGTCATCAATGGTGGCCGGCGGGTGGAGTCATTGGAAACATGGGAGGGAGGGAGGGAGAGAAAGAGGGAAAGATGGAGTTCCTCAATTAGTGTGCAAACTTCAATAGTGAACACTATTGATGTTGGTGGAGTTGAGTTATTTAACATTGACTTGTGAAGTTGGTGGGCTAAACATTGAGTTGAGTTAAAAACCCAACTCAATTCAAGTCAATGCCGCAAACACCCCCTTCAACTGGGAGGAAATAACATTACAGGGTTTGAACACATGACCTCCTACTCTTATACCATGTTAAATCACTGATGGACCCAAAAACATAAACTTAAGGTAAATTTAATATTATATCAACACTCTGACAGTTTCTTACTCGGCATAAGAAAGTATTATTTCTCAATGTAATTTGGAAGTACAAAATCTTAGTGATGCATTCTCCTGCCGTCCAACACGTAAGAAGCACCAATTAGAGTGAGGGTGTGAGAGTACAAGGTATATGGAAAGATTTGTATAATATTAGTAAGGGATTCTTAGTGGTAAATAGAGGGTGTCAGGGACCTTAGAAGCGTGGATCTTTTTAGTAAGAGTTTCCATAGTAGGACTTTGGGAGAGAGATAGCCCTCTCAAAAGGCTATTGGTATATTATAACTTCTCTTGACATTGCAATATATTACTATCTACGTTTCTTTAAGTTTCCTTGTTAGATAGCATCCTTACAAATGGTGATAGAGCACGTTCATTCTAAAGCATCGGTCCTAGCCATGGATTATGGTCCCAGTCTAAAGCTTGGGTTGAACAGAGTTATTTTGACAGAAAGCTGCAAACGCTTCAAAAAGTGAACAAAAAGTAGAAGAAACAAGGTACGATTCCATCCATGCGGTGGAGGATAGTGAGGGAAGGAAAAGGAACAAGATGATCAGGTCTAAGAAATGCGAAGTCTGCTCAAGTTTTAAGCGGCTTGGAGAAGGAGAGTAGCAAAATGTCGAGGTTGGAAGGCAAAGGAAGTGCAACAATCACAAAAGACGGGTCAGAGAGAAGCAATCCAAGGCAGGCAGACTTGTATTCTATCGAAATTCAAAGACCACACACGAATGGACTGGAAGGATCTTTGGCATGCTGATGGTGGATCCATGATAACAGCTAAAATTGCTAATGAAACATAAATAAAAACGCAAAAGCATCACCATGAACAAGTGGAGAGGTAAAAAGCATAGTGAATGAGAAAATTAGAAAAACAAGACTATTGGGAGGGTGATGCAAGAGAGGTGAGAGCATCACCAGAAGCATCCAATAACTCAAATCTAGAAATTACCTTGGTTGGTACAGATTGATAGGGACATGGTTTTGTTGAAATGAAAAGCTGCATACGCTTTCCCTCGTCATCATCACAAGCATAGAGATCTAAGGATCCGTCCTGCAGATAAAATCAAATTAATAAAGAACTCCTTGACCATTTTAAGAAGATAATGGACCCAAAATTAGAAATTCTTACCATGTCGCCTAGAGGTGATAGATCTTCAACAGCAGCACACTGGTTCTTCCCAGTTTGATTAATTGACACAGATAGGCCCAACGAATTGAAGTTCAGAGCAGAAGCGATTGTGTAACCCTCGTGTATTTCTTCTTCAGTTATTTCCTCAAATATGTCGGTATTAGTTTTGGACTTAAACCGGTGATAAATCTTTCGTGAATTCTTTCTCCCTGATCTGTCTACTAGATGGAGTGTGAGAGGAGGACATCTAGAAATAGAAAACCAGTAAGGTGCATAGAATCTGACGATCTTCTCCAGGAATGGATGCTCCTTATTATGATTTTGTTCAAGAATAACTTGAACAACCCTGCACAAACCACAGTCAATTTGGTCTCCATGAAGATAAAATGAGAGAGGGTAGGGATAAAAAATGAAACCTTCCAGTAATCGAACTTCTCAAACTTAATGTTCTTGATGGAACTCCATGAGGGTGGGATATAAGAACTGCTTCCTGTCCAAAAGAAAAAAAGGAGGATGAGAGAAAAAAAAAACCATGCCTACTGCAAAATCTCTCATGAACAATGTAGCAAGATGGAAGAAGTATATTTACATGTACAGGAAGCCATCCCCTCTGTGGGAGAAGTGAAAAGAACAATGGATTTCTGATATCAGCATCATAGACCTTCACAGATTTCCCTGGATGAAGGATTGCTCTGCAGCAATCAATGAAATGGCCACTTTTCTGTTTCTCTAGAACAGAAAATTCTGTGACAAGTGGAAGGTAATTGGCTATAGATAATGGAGCCTTGATAACAAGATTCCAGTCCTGAATAGGGTCAGAGTGTATATCTTTGGCAATTTCCAATGCTTGTATGCCTAAACAAAACCATAACCTATTGGAACTACTTGACGAGGTTCCACTTGTCTGAACACAATACAACAACTCCTCAGATTCACTTAGGGTTGAAATACATATCTCAGAGAAAATATCAGGCCCATTAACATCCTCTTGATTTGGTTTATCCACAACTGAACTCCAAGAGTACTCGTCACAATTATTAAGGGTTGAAGGCCTAAAATGAAAGATATAGAGTCCAGAATGTTTAAGCACCGATAAAGGTAGAGGAACTGTATCACCGGGCTTCAATTGCCCTATGAATATTTCCTTCTTTATATTGTTAGTTATCTGTCTCCTACTTCTGACCCACCTCCTTTGCCTTGCATGGTTTACGGATTTCTCAGAGTCAGAAGAATCAGGCCATTTTAAACTTCTGACATCTGGAGCATAAACCCAACCATCAGCAGAAGTATGAGGTGTCTTGTCCAAATGCCAATCATCAATCCATTCCCAACCTGACGGTAGCTCAACTCTTGCTGTTACCTGTATGAGTGAAATGGATTAAAAGCCATCCAAATAAGGGATATGAGCCATACAAATGTGCACTGAATTTCAATAACCAGAAACAAGAAAGCACCATAACCATTCCTCAAGAACAATCAATGGAAAGACGGACTTCTATAAATTATGATGCAAAATCGTTATACGCAATGACAAAGCTTAGTTCGCAGAACTGAACCAGACATTGAATATTTATAGAACTATTTTCTCGAGACTTGCCTTTATCAAGTCAGCCCAAATATATATATATAGATATGTGTGTGTGTTACTTTTTTTTCTTTAAAGGAAACAAAATTTCATTGATTAATGAAAAGAGACCTGCTCCAAAATATAAGATCACCAAATAGAACACAAATATAACGATGTAGGAAGAATAGGGTTCATTGGATAACATTCTAGGTTAATTCCCCTTTTACCCCCACCTAAGAAGCACAAATACTTTAGTTTGGCTACCGTGTTCGTCTCCGACACGTGTCAGACACTTGGAGACTCAAACCTTGTTGGACACGTATTAGACATTTGTTAGTGAAACAAATGTGTTAGACATGCTTAGAATACTTGTTGAGTAGACTAAAAAGACATATATGACAGTAATAATAACTTGAGTGTGAAATACATCAGGATAAGTTTTGATATAATATTAAATTTGTCTTCACCCATCAGCTTAAGCTTTTGGGCCAATTGGCGATTTAAGATGGTATCAGAATAGGTGGTCCAAGGAGGTCCTGTGTTCAAGCCCTTGTATTGTTGTTTCCTCCTCAATTAATATTCATTTCCACTTGTTGGGCATTCTTCATATTTCAAACCCACAAGTGAGGGGGAGTGTTAGATGATATAATATTAAATTTGTCTTCACCTATCAACTTAAGCTTTTGGGTCAATTGGTATTTTAAGATTAAGCATATAAATTCATCAACCCATCTATTTTATATTTTATTTTGGTATGAAAATGATATATATTTTAATAAACGTGTCCTAGATATTTAAAATATGGCGTGTTGTCGTGTCCATGTCGTGTCGTATCCGTTTCTGTGCTTCTTAGACCCCCACTTATAATAAACTCTATAAATATGAGTTCTCCTCTGGTATGAAACACATAACCATTCTAATAAAAGATTCACCAAGCTTGTGTTAGGAACCAAGGTAGTATGGGCTACCTTTGTCCCACATTGGTTAGAATGGGATGACCAATGTGGTACTTAAGTAGCTTGGCTCTCCCACTTCAATAGCTAGCTTTTGGGGTGTGGTTCTCCAAGGTGCTTAAGTATCTAACAACTTGATTCTTGGAGGATTACTCCTTGAACCTTCCTAGACTACATCATTGGTGGTTTAGTCCAGGAATTGAACAACTATTGTGGAATTCTCGTGTTTGTCTGACTAAGCTTTACTGTTTTGCCCTTAAGAAGTTGCGTTTTTTTACTAGTAGTTGCAAGCTTGGGAGCGATAGATTAGAAGTTGGTTTGCTTCGTGGTTTGATTCTCACACTTTTGGTCTTAAAGGACTTCTTTCCTCATCTGCTCATTGGTCTTAAAGGATTAGAAGTTCATTGGTCTTAAAGTTGGATAGCTTTGGCTTTAAAGTTTTTGTGTTCTCTAGCTTTGGTTTCTTTTCTGGAGCTGGTTTGTTAGGTTGCTTTTTTATGTCTTCTCTTCTTTGTATCTCAATAATATTCACTTCTTTTGTTTTATCTGTTTCTCTCCTCTGGAAGGTTAACATATTTTTTACCATTAGTCTTTTTTCATTAATTCATTATATCAACGAAAGAGACGGGTTTCCTTTTCAAAAAAGTCTCTTTTCATTTTTTCAATCAAAAGTTACATTTCTTTTTTTTTTTAAAAAAATAGAATTCCAATTTTATCAGTCGCACGACTATTGAGTTCTCCCAAGGCCAGAGATTAGAGAAGAGTGATTGATCCTTATGTCAATTAAGCATAAACAAAGCTTTCTGACAAGAAAATTTAGAAGAAAAATACAAAAAGAATACATCACGAGAAATTAATAATACAAATTAAATTATAACTAAGTTTTAAGCACAAGATCAGCTAGAATCCACCAAACATGTAACAAATGTTCTTTTTACTAAAATTATTTGAAAAAAAGACTTTTCTTCATTTGATTTCAACCATTTACTTCTCTAAATGATCATAATTTGAATTCAACTTTTCTCTCTTAGAGAGAATGCTTATTACCTCCGGAATAATTCCTTCTGAGAAATCCTGACTGAGTTTCAGGCAGCTAACCCAGCCAGCAGAGGGGCTGTACTTTTCAGTTTCGTAGAACTCGTCTGTAACAACCACGTTATTATCGGCTGTTGAACCATCAGAATTACCAGTTTCATCCAGGAGATGTATGCCTTCCTTCCAATGTTTGGACATGAGGCAGACATCAAGTATAAAATCAGTACTGTTTTGCACTGAGACGAGAGACCTAATTGTCACATATCGGCTTCCATCCTTGACAGTCACTTGGCTGGCAATGACATCATTCCCTAAGCGCCAACAAGCAGCAGGTGTAGCATAGTTTAACCTAACAGTAGTCCAAGGGCCAGTCCTGCTCGGACTTATTTGAATAGATCCAGATTTTCTTCCTTTACTTTGGGATTGATTAATGTTAAAGTCTGGTTTGGGCGACAAAAGCACAGTACAATTTAATCTTCCACTGAACTTGCATGTTTTACCCTATGATATAATTTTTAGAAACAACTTTAAATTAGAAATTGCGATAGTGACATATTGGCATTTGACAATTAACGTAGCCAAACAGTTACATATCATACAGGAAGAACAAGACCTATTACCAATTCAGGTGAAGCCAGTTCTATACATCTTAACCTATTCACGTGATCATGCAAATGAAGTTCATCCTCCAAGCTCTGTGCTATCTGTGTTAAAGGGGCAGAAAAGAATCCAGTAGCGTCACCTGTAGAATTGATATGGAGGGAAGATTATTGTGACCTTGGTAAAATTTCAAAATGGTTTACTACTTGAAAAGTACAAAACCAAGCAATTAGAAATAAATAAAACAGATTCACACAATTAAAATGAAACGCGACAGTGTTTTATTAGACAAGATATCGTCATCGAAAATTACAATCATTGTTGAAGATAACACAAATAACAACCATGAATTTGAAAGTTGAAACAAAAATGCTTATTAGAAATACTGAGTATAAAATTAATTGAAAATAGGATACAATGTACACATGTGCTCAATTGATAACACTCTTTTATTATATCAATGAAATGTTTTGTTTCTGTTTAAAAAAAAAAGGATAACACTCGTGCACTTTGACCCACAAACAACCAGAAATATCGTTTTGTTGTTGTCATGATCATTCTTAATGTATCCTTGCACCTCAAGTAATGGGCTCTTAGGTCCTTTTCAAATACTGACTAATGGAGATGCCCTGGCGCCCATGAGGTAGCAAGGCACCTTATAGGTGTCGGTCTAACATTTTTTTATTCCCATCTTTCCCTTTTTATTTTGAATTAAAAAAAAAATTTAGATCAGAAGGTACCTTTGTTTTTTTTTTAGCATTTCATTCCTTGAGTGATTTGATCTTCAAAAGTTCAATTCAATGCCACTATGTGCCGTGTTATATTCTCAAGTCAAACGAAAATTTTAATTACAGTGCATTAGTGTGTGCAAGAATTTAGTTATGCATATCCGAAAGTGTTGTATATGAATAGCAAATATGAACCAACTAGAAATAAGAGTAAGTATCATTGGAAGCAATTTGTAAGTCATCCCTCCATTCTTCTATTTAAGAGAACTACTAGCACATTAAGGTACCTTTTCCAACATCTGTTACCATCAATTCCAGCATATATTTTTCCTGTGTAATTTGAGCAATATGAATAGCATCAGGGAGGCACAAAGAGATGGTAACGACAGAAATCAAGAGCATCTACAATGTCTGGAAGAAGTTAGAAATTTTCTCATGTAAGGAAATGACATTTGGTGTTATAAATGTAAATGCCACAGATTTTTATATAAAAATGAAAATGACCCCAATCATCATTTTAAGAATCAAGAGTATGGTAATATCAGCACCAAAAACACCATAAGCACTAATTAGACATAATTTACACTATAAACAGCACTAATTCACCCAAAAAAGGATTATAAATAACAATGAAGAATCCGATTGAATAGCCATTGATCACCATCAATTCTTCAATAACTCATACAAATGGGGGGAAAAAACTTGAGATAAGAAATAATTGCCACCGGTGTAATTGTGAACGCATAAAATAAAGATAGTCATGGTTGCAAGTGGGTAATGTAAGGTAGTGCATAAACAATGTAGACGTGTTGAATGAATAAGTCTATAGTACCCACCGGGGATTCAACTTTGAAAAAGAATATTTCGTTCCAGTAGACCAAGTCAACCTCAGCAGATAATGAGTGGTCTGAGCTACTTCTGGATGTGCGTGCACTCTGTTGATGTTGCAATTCAGCAAAAACCCCTTGGACGGGAGTAAGACGTACAGCTACAGTATATTGGTGAACAGCTGGTCCTTCAACCCTTGGCAACTGCAAATGTTTGTCCACAAGTACAAGATGACCAAGTGCAAATAATTGTTCATAAATGAAAAAAAAATATATGGAAAGAAATGCCTGAGGAAAGAGTCTTCACAAAGTAGTTGATTAAAATTTTATATGTTATACCTGTCCATCAGAAATTATTATCGTCACCATTCTTCTATCTTTCTTAAAATGTTTTCCTTCCAAATGGGAATCTAACATGTTCTTTGAAACAGGAACTTTTAAGGGCTTCATGTCCCCTGAAGGCATCCTAATCACGTTTCGAAGACCACGTATTTCAGTAGCTCGGATGTAAATGTCCTGACCAAGTTTGTTTTGTGGAATGATAAAATAGTCTCTCTTGGCATGCACATCACCGATATTTTTTCCACCAGAAGTAGAAAACAATGAGTCCTATATGATAACTCCCAGGAAAAAAAAGCAAAGGAGAATTGGTCAGCTAGGCATTACATAACATGTTAACTGAATGCGATCTTGATCTACAGAGGCTATTAATATCAAAATTATAACTAGAAGAAGAAACATATGTACTACTCTTGTTTTGTTATGCTCCTGAACATGCGTGAGATTGATCCAGCTTGCATATGCTTGAATGAGCATATTGATATTAGACGCTGAAATATTCATATTTAAATCCCTAGCTGAGGTAAGATGCAACTGAGAAGCTGATCCAGGGGAATTTTGATCGTAGTGGTACCTGAAATGAACCAAATTAAGTCAATTATTTAAACATGTAAACTTAGATTACTGACTGGTGACAGCATCCTGATTAAATAAAATTGTAAGAAGAGGCTTTCCTTTCTTTTATTTTATAATTTTATTATTTTCCAAACGAAACAAGAGCTATTTCATCTAAAGATAGCGAAAGAGAGGGAGCTAAAAGAAAGCTATCCAACCAATTTGGATAAGAAATAAAGGATAATTACAAGGTCAAGATTCAAGAGCCCAAATGATGTAGTAGGAATGATTAGTATTTTTTTTTTTATTTATTTTTTTTTGAGAAAAGGAATGATTAGTAGTTAATCTTGGGTAATTCCTTGTTAAATTCTTTTTAGTTTCCTTTTAGTATCTGGAATACTTTGTTTGTCTTAAATTCTCTAGATATAGAGAATTCCTCTCTTACCTTTGATTCATAATAAAGATCGAGTTAGATTCTTGGAGAGAGTTATATCTATTAGGCTACACCAATTTGGTCTTAAAGCAACCATCTAGGGCAATGTTGGTCAACACTGGTGGAAGATTGAGAAACATTGGTTGATGACGATTCTCGGGAGCTTCACGAGCTGTGCTCATTACTCAATAGGACACAACTATTTACAAAGGGGATACCTTCTAGAGTACCCTATTTCAAGATTTGAGAATAAATTTCAAGAAAATTGCAAGATTGGAGTCGGTCTTGGAATTTCAAATCCAACTATTTCCAAAAGGAATTCCAGCACAATAATTCTACTAATGTTTGACCTTTACCAAAAAAAACATTCCTTCAAATGTGAACCACAACTGATGGAGGTGAAAATTTGATGTAGGCTACGAATCTTGAAGAATTCTTGAAAGAAAATCTTATTCATTAATTGTCCATATATGGGAGAAAGACTCCTATTTATACAGTTTTAATACAAGTGGGGGTAAAAAGGGAATTAACCTATACTTTTATCCAATTACCCAATTTAACCCCTTTCTACCTACATCATTCTACCATTCCAAAAAGAAAACTCGCCCTCGAGTTTTAAAAAGAAAAAAAAAAAGAAACAATTAAGAAATAAAATAAACTTGTACAACAGAGTATGGAACCAACCTCCTACATCTTGCACAAAATTATTAGGTAAAAAAGTCAAGACATAAAATTTCCATAAAGTCCATCGAGTTCATTTAATCTTTCATCATCAAGGTCATCTAGTACCTCTGTTGCAGCTGCAGCAATGTCAAAAACTCCATCCAAAGTTCCAAATATTCTATCTCCACTAAACTGCCATTGATCCAGATGTTCCTTGAAGATACGGTCAAAGGCACGATTCTTGGCCCAATTAAAAAACAAAAATTCGACGTTCATTTGGCCATTATAGAAAGGCAAGTCAATTTTCATTCTATAATCCGAATCTTGGTGCCAATGTTGATGTTTCAAGTTCTGATGTTGCCAATCTTAATATTCTTGGACAGCTTCTTGGTCATAATGTCTAAACAGTGGGTGATGTTGTTGACCATTATGATAAGTTGGATAAGTTTCTTGGATATGAGAATTATGACCTAAAAGATCTTGAGATCTTGGGAGGGCATAATTCTCCTCTGGATAGAAAACAAGGCCATTATGACCATAATTTCTGTGTTCTTGGTATGGTTCTTGGACTTGAAGATAGTTTTCTTGAAACAAAGGGTTAGGAGGGTATTTTAGAAATTTTTTTTGGTGGAATTGTGGGCAACCTTCATCGCTTGAAGAGTCCAAATCGTATCCCATCATATTGTGTGAAATCAGACTTTGTTGTTGAAGAAGAATACCCACCAGATGATTTTGATAATTGATTGTTGGTTGAAATTCTGAAATTTGTCTTCTGGGTGGATTTCTTGCAACTTCTTGCATCCTTGGATTTTCTTGGTTGGTTCTTGATTGATTGTTGGTCATCTTTCCCACTTCCAATGATAACTTCTCAATATCTTGCTGCAACTGGGCCATTGAGGTTTGCATTTAAAGATTCCAAATTGTTAAGTCTTCAATTCAAGGTTTGAGGAGATGTGGAGAAGGATGCTTCTGCATCACGAGTTTGAAGGTTGAGAAGCTTGTTGGTGTTCTTGATCACATCAAGCCCTTTCACAAAGGTGCTCTATACTAATTTGATGTAGGCTACGAATCTTGGAGAATTCTGGAAGGAAAATCTTATTCATTAATTGTCCATACATGGAGGAAAGACTCTATTTATAGAGTTTTAATACAAGTGGGGGGTAAAAAGGGAATTAACCTATACTTTTATCCAACTACCCAATTTAACCCCTTTCTACCTACATCAAAATTGGAGGAAAGGAATTTCAGCACAATAATTTTAACAATGCTTGACCTTTACAAAGAAACTTCTCCTTCTAAATGTGAAACCAATAGAGGTGGAAATTGGAGGAAATCCGGACCAATGCTTGAAGTTGGAGAAGATTAGGAAAGGGTTGATTGACATCCAGTATGCAATGGGACATTGAGATTGCTCAATGGAGCATCATGTGAGTAAAATTTTAAATATACGATTTCCAAAAAAAATCAAAAGAATGTTTGGATCTTTCACACTTTTACTACGCGTGCAGCACAATTTGGATTAAGATAGGAATTTGGATTAGTTCTAAATTTGATTAAGTGTGTTGACAACACCCAATGACTGAGTTCATTAAACACCTTATGAGTTACGTGAACCAAACAGACCTTTAAATATACTTACAAAGTTTTAGTAATGTTATCAATTCTAGTGCACAGGTGTAGTGCATAGTTCAGGCAATCCGTAGGTTCATAATCATTTGGTTTGATGAAAGAATTGGCATAAAAAGAAGAAGATAGTTACCTCAGAAATCCATCTACAGGCTCAACAAGTGGCTCCCAAGATTCGTACTTATCATTATATGATCTGGCAGCCAAAAAGAAGTTCACGACGGAATTTAAATATCCTTTTCTTCCATGAAGACTAAATCCCAACCCGCTAAGTGATATATTAAACAATGGAACCATCTGTCAAAATCAAGAAGAGAAATTATGCAAATAAATCAATAAAAAAGTTAAACTTGGTTCAGTTACCTACAAAAAGAAGTCCATTTGTATTAATATTCAATTAAATGTGCATAAAAGGATGCTTCATATTTTGAAATGAAAGAAAGAAGATCAAGAAACAAAACTTTCAATGAGAGTAACGGACTGTCAGTAGAATTTCAAAGAAACAAAACTCCAAGGTACGTGCTCAAATTGGCACATGATGGGTCATAAGGTAATCAATGAAGGCTGTCAAAGATGAATTAAAACAAGAACAATATGTTGCACGGCACTCTCAGGTGAAGGTAAAACAAGAACAATATGTTGCACAACACTCCCAGATGAGGGAATCCTACGGGATTTCCTGACTCTGATGTCTATGCACTCTACACTTTTATAATTAAATCAATCCATCTCACGTGAAAGAGTTTTTTCATATTACTTGAGGTATTTCTTTTATATCCTTGTCAACAGAGAAAAAAAATATATAAGAAAAAGATTTCAGGCAAATTAGTAACAATAGAAAAAAATAAAAATGACAACTAAATGCAAAAAGATTTAACAAGAAACAACTTCATTGTTAACAAATAGAAAAATACTACACTAACATTTTTATTATTTAACAAGAAACAACTTCATTGACATATGAAACGAAAGAAAGAAATTCAAGGACACTAAATTGACTCTCATAATGTGCCCCTTTATTTGAAGCTCATTAACCAGGTGACCAAAAATAACTATTTGCCTTATCATTTATTAATAAAACTAAAATGGAGTAGTTTTCTTACCAAACCAGCATAGTCATCAAAAACTGCTATAGAAAACGTTCTCACTTCTGCATCAATTACAGTGTTATCTGAACCACTTGTTACATGTGAATCTGCCAGCTTAAGATTGAAACTCCTCTGAGGCCTCTTAGACCCACTCCGCACAACAAAGGTCCCTAACTCATTACCAACTATCCATATGCTGAATGGCTCAGTTATTAGCTTGGCATCTGAAGAATCCCAGGCACTTTCCTCCATGAACTGATCCCACGTTACCATATCCATCCGCATGCATCCCAACGCACTGAAGTCTTGAAGCTTAGGCTTACCTTTGCATGCAATACAACCCAAGGAAACAAACCCTGGAGGAGCTTGTGGCAACCAGAAAGATATATCTTCCATTCCTCTTTGCTTCTTGATTTGTCCCACGAGTTGGAAATCTAGTGGGGACTTGTACAACTCTTCATCTCCAGTATGATGAAGAATGATAGATGTATTTGGAGGCTCAAATCTGAGTCCAGAAGACAACCAAGAGTTAACAATGAAACTAAAACTTTAAAATACTGACCAGAAATAGAAAATGAAAGACACACACCCTTTAATAACAACATCACCAAAATAAATCTTCCCCTGAGGAACAACTGGACGCCATATTGATAGTTTTTTCTTGGAATTTGATCCTCGATTCCACCATATCAACTGAAAGTTAGCAACAACCTCAAAACGCTGACCAGAAGTTACAATAGGTGATTTCTCCAAATGCAAAGTCCCAGTTTGACTAGGTGAAGCATGACTAGGTGAAGCATGACTATCTGAACTCTTAGGCATTTCATGATACACTTCAGGAAACCCAAATATTGTACGACGCAGTTCATATGCAGTACCTCTCACACTAAATGTTGTTGGATCTGCTGGTAAGAAAGATCCAGCAGCATTGTCCACACGCCATAAAGCAAAATTTGAATGGCACCTGCAACTTATAAACAAAATTGTATAAAAAATAATTTAACAGAGACAAGTACCTAAATTTAGTCAAGATAAGAGAAATCAAAAGATCACTGAACTTTTTTAAATGTATATGGGATTTCAAAGTACAGTTTATGTCTTAAATAAGAAACCTATACAGAATACAGCTCCTTGCATATATAAGACTTATCCAATACAACCATCCATGTCCAAATGTGAATAAAAATGGAATACCCACAACATTTATGTGCCACACAAAATGAACATAAGAGAAATTCATTAGTTTGATATTTGACATACGGTACACTGGTGCTGATACTTATGCAGTCCCTCAAGGAACACGCAGAAACTAAGGAAGTGGCGATGCAGAAAACAGCAGATAATGGGGGTTGCTTGATTCCATTGGAGACAACACAACCAAGTGCAACATATCCTTTGGGTGCTTCAGGAAACCAAATGGAATAAAAGCAATCCTCTTGGCCCAGACTATCATCACCAGGTAAAGAATCATAATTGTTGATGTCAGAACTAGAAATGCCTTGAGAAGCTACCGGTGGCCATATTAGTCTGAAAGATATAGGTCGCTTTACTCTTGCAAAACTGGTATTTACTGCAAGAACTCCTTTCGTTGGTGGTTTTTCACTGCCATTTTAAGAGTGCTCGTGTCAATACCAAAAAAAAAAAACCGACAACATAATGCCAAGGAAACATTATAGAAAAGAGATTACTGACGATGGTGTCACATAGTCACCCAAAACTGCAAAACCAGGTGGAGCATTAGGCCTCCAAAAAGAATATACTTGATCACTGTTCAGACCTGCAAAATGAAGATAAGTGCTAGAAGGATTCCAATTTTGATATTTCTACATATACAGGCAATAAGATAAATAAACATTGTGGTAGCATACTTTTGATTGTTCCGACTTTGTCAAACTCGGAGCATACTACAGTCATTTTCTTTGAGGTCATTCTTAGAAACACCACAATGTCCTCTTGAACAGCTAAAAACAGCCTCAAGATGCTGAACGAAAAGTTCATAAATATATCTGAAACAGATAAATGTATATTTGTCTTTCCAGAAGCATTTGAATAATTTACTGAGGAATCAAAGGGCTCCAGAATCCGGATTCCATTACTCTCCATGGTCAAACCAATTGCATTTGCACTAAATTCAGTCGTATCACCTTTCAGAAGAAACCTATAAGCATGATAAGCATGTAGAACATTATTAAAATGGGAAATTGCAAAAAAATCCATAATGATGCAATATGTATATATTTCTGAATGAAAAAAAATATATGCATAGCATATGAGATTGCACTAGCATTTCCTTTCAGTGGATACATGTTTGTATTCTTTTTTTTTTTTTTATTGGGATAAGAATACATGTTTGTATTCTTCTTAGTTCTTTCAGCCAAATCAAGTTTTCAATAAAATGTAGAAAAACTACATTTACCTGCAATATACATCCAGTTGAGCATGCAAAAGTTGGTTCTGGAGGATTGTTGATTCCCCTACTTCCCTTGATGTGTTGTAGAAAATTAGCTCAGGTCCAATTGCCTGAATGGAATACATAAATTAAAACAGGCCACCAACGAAAAGTTTTTTTTGCAACATAGTGAAAACAGTGCCTTAAAACTAGTCTGTCTATGACATGCACATGTTAGATAAGTCCCCAAGATAAACCACCGGCCGATATAGCAATTTGAATGGGAAATATTCAAGAAGATAATCAACATTAAACATAGAGCTCATTTTATGTTCTTCAGACAAATTCACAACACATGTTTTTATCATTGATCATTTTTAGGTTCAGGCAAATCCACGTTTTTTTATGTTTCAACTTTGTCCATGCCAACTGGAATTGCCAAATAATTAAAAACACCATGACAAAAGCTCACTCGTTGACGTATCTTGTTCTCCTATGTTTACCAGAAGCTTCTGTGCAAGTTTTCAGCTCGTAAATGTTCAAATAACTTCTGTGTGCATTTATTAAATTGTTCAACCACGTCAGTTACTTCAAGCATAGACCAGGTGGGAAAAAAATGACAGATCCACAGCTAAATCAAGACAGCTTTGTACAGACAATTGCAATGTGCTCCAACTATGTCAACTATTTACCCTTTCAAAGTGTCCACCTATTCAAATAACTCTGAAAGGGTATATTAAATCTTTAATTGAAGAATAGGTTTCAAGGAAGTTGTGAAAAGGAAAAAATAAGAATACATAAGGATAGATCACATTGCAAGAACTCATCAACATAGTTTAGTACTCAACCTGCAATTCAATAGTATACTCAGTAGAGTTGTTGATGGTGATATCTTGAGATTGTACATCTTGAGAGCTTCGTTGGACGACGTTATCCCCCAACTCCAAGTACACCTCATCTTGCTTAGAAGCTGAATAACTACTGTTGGTACCCATAAATACACAAGAATCCAAAAATTGTCCACCCTAGAGTGGTCAAAAGCATTGTCAGTTAACTATGAATTTTAATGCAAACAATAGTGGTCAAAAGAAAATTATGAGCAAGGAATCATACCTTGATAGTGATGTTTTTGAACTGCAATTTCTTTCCATTTCCAACATATATCATTGCCTCCTTGCTAGGTGCTGATAGATCAACACCGTTTCTACCCGTTAAGTGCATTACTCCACCATTACCATCATAGATGAAATGGTCAAAATTTTCATCATCTGCCACTAAAGGTTTTCCAGGAGATATATGCAGTTCCGATGATAGCTGCCTATAAGGTGACTGATCCAAGATAACAGCATCAGTAACATGTAAATAGCTCTTATCTTCTTCATCTGACAGTATATTGCCAACGGTTGGAACAAAAAATTCAACAACGGCCAGGAGAAAATCAAGTGCGACAAGAAGTTGAGGTTTTTGAACTGATAATGAAACAAATGTTGAAAACTGTGTGAACTTTGCATCAAGAATAAGCATTGTAGGAACTGCTCGAGAAATAGTTTCTTCTATGGTACTTGCATCACTTGAGAGTTGATTGTACTTATTAGTCGGTATGTGCAGCCGAGATGTGCCAATGCTGTTAGCAACTCCAACTGCCCGCCTGAATTCCAGTTCAATTCCCTCACGGTCATCAAGAACAGTGAAACCCTTGAGTGTTGCTGAAAGAAAACCTTCACCATTTGTATTGGAGTTGTACAATACCCATGCATTATTAGCCTGGAAAATGCAGTTTAAAAACAGAGCACGCAAAGAAGAATTCACAATTCAAGAATTGGAATATAGAATATGCTTGGGTTACTAAAGGAAAAACTGAAAAATTTGATGTCTGAAACAAGAAAGATAGAAGTGCAAAGGAAATATCTGATAGTTGGGCCTATAAACAGCAGATGTTTAAACTAAAAACATAAAAGAGTAGGGATAATATATTTATTTTATATTTTAAAAAATAAGCTGTATGAATAATAGAACGTTGGTAGGCCTTGGATTTTTCCTAAAGGAATTTTATTTTGGGGTTGTTTCGTCGGAGCCTTGTGTTCTTAGTGCTGCTGTCCCCATATCCTTCAGTTTGTTGGCTCATTGTTTCTGATTTTCCTTTTTCATCTTTCTTGTTAGTCATGCTCCTACTTCTTCCCTTCTCACACAAGGAGTTTGTTTCCTAACATTTCCTTTTCATTTTATAGATGAAAAGTTTTTTCTTGTTCAATTTATTTATTTACTATTTTTATTATTGTTTATTTTTTCTTTTTGTTGAAGCTTGTTGTTTAGTTAGTAAATAGACTTGATTAGTTCATTGTAATCCTCTATAAATAGACAAGGATAGTCTTTTATACTAAGAACTTTGAACACTGCACAGTGACTTAGAGTGTTCCCTAGCTTGTTCCCTGCTTGACCAGCTCATGGATGATTTTAACTACTTTACAGCATCATGGGCCCTATAATAAAAGATGCTTTGTATTTATCCCTTTTCTTTACTTGTAGTCCTAACAAAATGGCACACCCTTATATAAGTGCCCCCTCTTGTACTTATTTTCTCTTTCAGTATATCATCCAGTTTCCTTTCCTAAAAAAATAAAATAAAAATTTTGAATACTGCTCCGTATTAAAATAAAGAAGTCATTTTAGGAGAGATTCTTAGAAACTATGCTTGAATTACAAGGAGTTGAAAATTAGCTGCAGGAAGGAAAATTCAGTTTGGGATACAACACCTGCACAGTGGCTAAAGATGCATCTCCTGATATTCCTGCACGTAAGCACAACTGTACCAGGTCAATAATAACAGAGAGTTTCATTGACACTGAGGATGGTTCACTTGTTTCAGATTCTGTCCCATTTAGAACTTGGCGAGTATCAGGTTCTATTATATCAGTTGAAGCAGCAGAAATATTTTTTAATGGTGGCACTACATTTGCTGTCTCAGAGATATTTGACATTGCACATTCAGTGATAATCTGGTACTCTTTGTTTGAAAGAACTGCTTTCAACACTTCTATCTGATAAAATGACAGCCGGAAGAAAAAGGGCACAATTTAATTGTATCTGTGAGCAGACTTATTGTAGAAGAATAATTTCATGAGAAATGGAATAATTCAAATGACTACCTGAATTCCAACATCTAAACTTGGTATTTGGCGTAACAGATCCCGAAGTGACCTGCGAATGACAACTGAAACCCCCTTGACATCTTCAATTATGCTTTCCCCTAATTCTGCTCCCACAGCAACATTTAAATTGATGTCGTCGATCTGAATATCATATAGTGGTCAAACAGTTACATTGTAACAAACTAACTGTTAAATGATATAATATTAAATTTTCCTTCGCCCATGAGCTTAAGCTTTTGGGTCAATCTGCGATTTAACATAGTATCAGAGCAAGTTGATTCATGAGGTCCTATGTTCAAACCCCTACATTATTGTTTCCTCTCCAATTAATATTGATTTCCACTTGTTGGGTCTTCTTCAGATTTCAAGCCCACAAGTAAGGGGGAGTGTTAAATGATGTAATATTAAATTTGTCTTCAACCATGAGCTTAAGTTTTTGGGTCAATTGGCGATTTAACACTAACGCTATTCAAAAAACAAATTCTGTGCCACAAAAGACAATTGTCGACAATTTATTGCTTCAGAAACCTTTTGCCATACCAGAATTAGTTCAAAAGCCATTTAACACAGAAATATCATCCTGACCAACAATTCCTCTACCAAATCCCCGATAGATCTTACCAGAACAGTTAAAATTTCCAAATGCACAGCACTCATGTCTGTTTTACTCCCAGAAATCCACTGAAATGTGTTCTGAATGGTAATGTGGACAATATCAAGCTTCAAGTAACTGCCGAAGAAAAATTAGAACATGCAAATAATTATTACAAAGGAAAGATAATGCCCGCTAAAATATCTACATATCATATGAAATTTTGAAACGATTACATATCCATTAAAACTCACTCAAGGCTGTCTGTTCTTCGAGGCATTAATATTATAGGCTTTGAAAGAGAAAGATCCAACTTCAAAGCAGGTGAACCTTCTATTTCAGTAGTGGTGAACCACTTCTCTGAATTCGTTACTTGATCTTTTAACTTTACAACACCCTCAGCATTTTCAGGGACGAGACCCACAAAGTAACTAACAACCTACAAATAATTTCATGGTTCATGAATTATAAAATCATGTAAAACACGGAAAGATAATAATCAGTATAAAGATTACCTCTTGGATAAATCGATTCAAATATACAATGCGTACTTCTGAAAGCTTCCCCAGAAGACTGTATTCATAACCATTGTAATCTTCATCATCAACATTGAATGAAGAAAAGAATAGCTGCAATATGTAGCAAACTTCAAAAAGAGACGCCATAATTTGTATAAAACTTTTAACTGTAAAATGCAAGGAACGTTTTTTCATACTTGCATTATTTTCTCAAACCACACACACAAAAGCACTGAGAAACAAACTTCAATATGTCTACGGGATATACACTAAATATATCCACAAGTCTGATCCACAGAGCATCCACCAAATAACAGAAAAGAAAGTTACGATGAGTATCTTCCAAACTATTGTTTCAGAGGCAACGCCAATTAGCATTTAAATACCAAGTCATTCTGCGCTATTCATTGTCATTGACCTTAAAATAACTTGTTCAATGCTTTAAATTATCTTGGACTAACAATCGCCATATTTATATATTTCTGTCAAAGGATTTTGGATCAGTGTTCAAGTACCAACAGACTTTAGCTGTTTTTTTAGTGTCCTTTAACAGTTATTTAGTATACTTGGAAGGAATGTCAAGATTTTTATCGAGGTTGAAGATCCCATTTCTAATTCTATCAGTGTCAGTTACTAACATTTTGCTATATTTGTAAATAAGTTGGCCCATTTTACTATATTTGAAAACAGCCCAAAAATATATTACAAATTTTTCTTCTTTTTTTTTTTTTTTTTTTTTTTTTTTTTTTTTTTAAAAAAAAAAAAGGGAAATAGACCTAGAAAAGAGAACAAATGAAAAAACCAGCCTAAAAGATGTTAGACCAGAAGAAAGCAGGAAAAAGAAAAAAAACAAAACAAAATTTGAGACAAAATTTGAAGAAATTAGAAATCTACAAGAAAACCTCCTAATTGTTCCTAATATTTTGAGAGGAATAACCCTCAGATGCTTAGAAAGAGAACAACAGCAAAAGGCTTAATACGTACAAGTTCTGTAAGCACACCAAGGATATTTAATTTGCATTTAGAATCACAAGCTATAAATTGTAGTTTAGGTTACTTTCTTCTTCTGTCACTTATATTTGTTACTGAATAATATAATTATTCTTTATTCCAAAACATAAATATTAAAATACAGAATCTGCACTGGTACTCATTGCTGCTTCTATTCTCCTCAACACCCATTAATTTACTTCCTATTTCTGAATAAATTTTAGGAACTGTGAGATGTCTGTTCCCTTGCTGCATATAGCTCAAAGACGTTCAATCCTAAATACTTTTTTATTAGACACTGAGGAGAAATATCATAAATAGAAAGAAAAATCAAAACCGTGTAAGTTAATGAGAGGCCAGAAGAACAAAAAGAACAAAATGTTCTCCCACATGATAATTGAGTTTACCACTATCTACATGCCCGTCAGAACTATAGATATTAACATATACATATACATGGTCATTGGAGAGAGAGAGAGAGAGAGAGAGAACCTCAACAAAAGAACTGCCGCCAGGATTTCTCATATCACATGCCCAATAATACATGTGGCTGCTTGAAAGACTATCATCACTTATTCTCAGATTTCCAAGAGCAGCCTCTATACTAAAAGAGGACGGAAACACCTTAAAGGGAGAAAAAGAGAAATTTCAAGAACATTCCAACTTTAAGACCCAATACCTCTAATGGAGTAAGGTTGAGATTATGAAACAAAACCTTGATATTAGCAAGCAAGTTGTCCTGAAATAAACTTGCAAGATTACTTTCATTTTCCTTCACTAGAAAAATTTGTGCACGAGACATCTTCAATTCTAAATTGAATACAACTCTAGACCTCCCTTTTCCTAGCAAACCTTTCACAATGTCGTCCTCCATGTTCTTTGGAATCTGTTCATCCTCTTCCATTTGGATATCATGCTTTATGATGCCTGAAGATGAATTATCACTGAATGATTCACAACTTTCTTCCTCCAGGTTAATGGCATTGGCAAACTCAATAAGGGCTAAAACTGTAGGTCTACGACAGAAAAATGACAACGTAGCCAATGTAACAGAAACCTGGGACAATAATTCAACATTTTAAAATCAAAATCCTAGTAAGTAATATATAATTAAAGTATCGAGGAGAATTTCTAAACTCCATGGGGCACACCTGTTTGTCTACATCATAGTATCGAGGAGAATTTTTGTCATAAAAAGCTATTTGAGCTTTTACAAAATTATCTAATGTAACAGATTGCTCGTTGTCCACACTATGAGTTTCAGAGCCACCAGGTGGAAGCAGACCAGCAATACGTGAAAAACTAGGGGGTGCAAAATTTTTCAATTGGAGCGAACTTTGAGATTTTACATACTCAAGACCTTTTCCAGGTGATTGTATCTGATAATCAGCATAGTCAACCAAGGTTTCAGGTGCCTCAAAGAATTTCTCATCACCTTCAATTTGAGCTAAATCATTGTTACCAGAACCTTGATTTTTTGAGTAATCAGAAAATAAAGGGGTTTCTTCCCCATGAACAAATGATCTTGCCAGATAACAAGATTGAGATTTGGTCTTCAAACAAACTAAGTCTTCAATTTCCAAAGACTTCAGTATAGTGCCAATAAACATGTCATTTGATCTCATTGACAGCTCGACCTATATTGCACAAATGTACATTCAGAAGAGAATATCTGAAAAACATATATAGAATATAAATAAATTAACAATCTGTACCTGACCACCAATTGCCCGGAATTCAATCAAATTTCTCTCTTCTGCAAGGACCTTCTCAAAGTTCTGGCCATGCTGAAAAGACAATAGCATAAATTTTTTCAAACATATAGTGAAGGAAATTTAAAAAACAATAAGGTTTTCTAAGATACCTGATTACTAGAACTGAAACAGACTTTAAGTTCATCAAGAGAACCAGTCAAAAATACCCTCTCTATAGATGAATCCATGGTACCATCACTTTCATCTGGTTCCATTTCTGAGTCCTCAGAGTTTGAGGAAGTTTCAGATAGACCCAAAATAGGAGCAGAGGCCTATATAAATATTAAGGTAAGCAATTTTGAAATATCACTATAAATTCACTTTTCAAAATAATAATAATAATAATAATAATAATAATAATAATCAAGTGAAAGTAGACTTTGTAATTATTAGTTGATTTGTTTTGATGAAGTCACTGCTGATTCAACCGTTAATTTAGATATTGTTTTAGTTACTTAGTTGGCTATTTGGTTTTTTTTTAACCAAATACGGATGTTTCATTGATTAATGATAAAGAACAAATAAAAAAAGTTGGAAGGCTATAACCTCTATGAGGAGTTCCAACAAGAAATAATAAATAAAATAAATATTAAAGCTGTTACGTATCTAACTTGCCCTGCACTCAGTAAGACCCAAACAATCCAAGAAACAGAAAACCCACTCTAAAATATATTCAACGCAAAGGTGAAAAATAAACGAGTCCTAAACTCCAAAACGCAAAGATTCACAAAACCCTAGTTCACCTAATATTTTGATACCATGTTTTTTTGACAAGAGACGACAAATTGAAACTAATGCTGAAAGATACAAACTCTATAAGAGAGTGAAAATAAAGCAATAAAAAGGACAAAACATAAGCATAACATAAGTGTACAAGGGTAAAGGGTAATCTCATACCATGCAAATGAGAGAGTCAAAATAAAGTATTTCATTCACTAGAGAGACATATATAAAAGTGTACAAAGATAACCTAACTGAGTGAAAGTAAAAAGAGCATAAAGGACAACATGACTAATACATTTATAGAAATATAAACATGCTAACCGTTATTATGATAGTTTCTAACCAAAAAATATCCATAGAAATTAAAAACCATACAGATCATCCTAAAAAAAATAATCATCTTCAACTATAAAAACAAAAAATCAGCTCTTACCCCTGTCAGCATAACAAGATAAGCATCACACGACCAGAATTGTAAACCAACAGTCAAATCCAATATCTAGTGATAAT
This sequence comes from Lagenaria siceraria, assembly GCA_002890555.2. Taxonomy (NCBI): domain Eukaryota; kingdom Viridiplantae; phylum Streptophyta; class Magnoliopsida; order Cucurbitales; family Cucurbitaceae; genus Lagenaria; species Lagenaria siceraria. The sequence continues at coordinate 723,991 of CM016483.1, forward strand.
TTATCGAATAGAATCACGAGGAGGAGAAGCTTCTTTGTCAAATAAAGTTCCTTAAAAGGAAGATTGAGATTCTTTGCTAAGACTTGATAAAGCTTTCGAAAGCCTACTCCAACTTCTATGGTAGCTCGACGTTAAACCTCTTGATCAAATTAATGTATTAGTTTCTTCGTTAAGGTTTTAAGTTCGAAATTTGTTAAGGTTTGTGGTATCTTTATATTTCTCTTTATTTTTACTTCCTTCTTTTTCACTCCTATAGGAGTTTGTATCCTTTGAGCGTCTTCAATTCATCTTTTCAATGAAAGTCGTCTCTTGTTAAAAAACAAATGCATCTAATCTGCTCTCATCTAGACCCAAATGAAGGGTTAATTGGATGGGAGAGGTATTTTTGAAAAAAATTTAGGAAAAACAGGTCTTTTTGAAAAACTTTAGGTAGATGGGGTTGTTTTGTTGTCGTTATTAGTGTTCATCTGTTTAACAGACGGATTCTAGTTTTTTTATTAATTTTTTTTTTTTAATGTTTTATGTGCTGCGGTTAGGGACAGCGTGGAGATTTAAACAATTTTTTTTTATTCTTTTTTTTTTTTTTTGTCTTATTTCAAATGTATATTGATTTAAACATTTTTTTTAATATTTTGTTTTTTTGTTATCTCCTTCCCTTCTCTTTTATTATGTTGTCTTTTTTTTTTCTAACTAAATTTATTTATATTTAAAATTTTAAAATTAGATTTAGAATTAATATTTTTCGTAATTTTTTTCAATTATTTTTTTAAAGTCAAAATTTGAATTAGGATAATATTTTGTTAATTAAATTTAATTATTTTTCTTATTTTTTTAATTTTTGTCCGAAATTGATGTCTATTTAATTTTTGAAGTTTCAAAAGTGAGAATTTAATTTTGGGAGATTTTTACAAATAAAAAAAATGTCAAACTATTTACATAAAATAGAAAAAAAATACTGATAGACATTGATAGACTTCTATCATTTCTATTGCTGATAGATCCTGATAGATTCCTATCAGCGTCTATCACAACTATTTAAAAATTTTGTTATTTTGTGTAAATAGTTTACCTTATTTTTCTGTTTTTAAAACTTCCCCTTTAATTTTCAAAATTTGAAATTCTTTTTTTGTTTTTTCTACTTTTTACTTTTCAACTAAATTTATTTCTATATAAAATTTTTAAATTAAATTTAGAATTAATAATTTTTAATATTTTTAACTTGAATTGTTTTTAATGTATTTTTTTCTTTTTTATCATCAATATTTTCAACTCGAATTTTGAATTAGGTATAATACTTTTACTAAATTCAATGATTTTTATTAACTTTTTAATTTGTGTAATTATTCTTTTTTAACTTTTATGTGTTGAATATGCTTTCTTTAAGAGATTTAGTGGTCTTTTTTATGCTTTCTTTAAGAGATTTAGTGGTCTTTTTTTAAGTTAGTTAGAATTTTAAAAATCAATTTATGATTTTTTTTAAAAACAAATTAGATTTTTTATAGGTTTAATTGATGCAATTAGATTTTTTCAAATGGAATGTAATGGAGGGTGTATGCTCTCTCCTTGGTCAAAGAGATTTGAAATTCTAATTGGGGACAAAAAATCTACCCCATTTCTGTATATTTTTTAAACTACCTCTTTTGCCAATTTTTTTTTCAAAACGTAAACCAACTAAACATCAATTTTGAACAAAAATTAAAAAATAAAAAAAATAATTGAATTTAATAAACAAAATATTATCCTAATTCAAACTTGGATTAAAAAAAATACGAATGGAAAAAAAAGATTACGTTAAAAACAAATTAAATTTAAAATGTTTTAAAAAAAACATTAATCCTAAATTTAATTTTAAAATTTTAAATAAAAGTAAATTTAGTTAGAAAAACAAAAGACTAACATAAAAAAAAAAAAAAAAAAAAAAAAAAAAAAAAAAAAGGAGGGGATAATGCCCAAAAAAAAAACAAAGAAGTTAAAAAAAATGTTTAAATCAATATACATTTGAAATAAGACATAAAAACAAAGAATAGAAAAATATTGTTTAGCTACACTATCTCTTAACCGCAACATATAAAAAATAAAAAAAAAATTAATTAAAAAAACTAGAATCCGTCTGTTAAACAGACGAATACCAATAACGGCAACAAAACAACCCCATCTACCTAAATTTTTTCAAAAAGACCAGTTTTTCCTAATTGTTTTTCAAAAATACCTCTCCCATCCAATTAATCCCCCAAATGAAGGATAAATACAAGTAATGACTTATTACGACAAATAATCACATACCGAAGCACGATATATGGCTCCTTGCAAGCGGTTTTGCCAAATTTTCCTTGAATCATCAGAATCAAATCTCAATATGAGGGCACTAGTATCCTCCACAACCTAAACCCAAATACAGTTACAAAGTTGAGTGATCACGATTCTCAACAGAGCTCAATCATGTACACAAATAGCATAAGAAAGACATAACCTTGCTATTTGATCGTGAACCATCGTAAACAGCCAAAACATGTTGCACCTCCCCAACCAACTCTGCCGGCAGTTGAATGGTTTGTTTTCCTCTTAAGCTTACCCAGATCAATAAACATAACTCTTAAATCAGAATATATAACTTTATTAAATAAAATTAAGGACAATGCTAAATAATATAGCTAGTTGACTGTTGCAAGAAAAGGCAACAACGCCAATAAGCTTGATATAAATGTACTTTTCCAATTAATCATATTCAAGACAAAAGGAAACAAGAGATTTCCATTTGCAATCAGGTTCATTTTCAGTTATTTTTCTTCTCAAGCTTTTGGCAACATTTCCTCCAATGGATATCATGTTGTTCAAAGCATTGTGAATTACTTGCTGATCCAGGAGAGTAAACATTATTTTTGGTTCTGGATCTTGGAGCGCTTATTTGCTCATTTACTCTTCAAAGGAAGCTTCCAAGTCAACCACTCTCAGCCTCAAATTGTCCTCTTTGTTCAGGCAGATATTGAAGACCCTCCACATATTTTCTTTGAATGTTGATTCTCATTAGAATGTTGGAGGAAGCTTTTCTCCTTTTGGGCTTCAAGTGTTTTCAAATCCATTATTATCCAGATTTTAGCGGGTTTTGTCTTAAATTTCTTGTTCTCATGGGCAAATTTGAGTTTTATGCTTTGTTTCCTCATCTAGACTTTGAGCATTAGTCTCATTTCATTAAATCAATGAAAATCTTGTTTCTGTTTCAAAAAAAGGACTATGAAGACACCAAGCATCTTACTGCCTAATTCCCCAACCTAACTAATCTTATTTGGTGGCTTCAAGGAAAGGAATCCTTCCTCTCATCTTCATTTTTAACCTTATTTTAGATGAGAAAAACAAATATTACTATAGGAAGTTTCTTTTCAAGATTCATGGTGTTGGTGTTCAGTTCAACATCATGTCACCGATATAGGTTGGGATAAATTTATCTTTAGACCTAGAGATAATTCAAAGATATCTACGACATTAATTAGACCATTGAGCTTTTCTTCCATTTCCAACTAAACAGTGGTATCATCGTTCAACTACACCATCCTTGTATGGTAATTTCCTTGTCCCGGATAGTAAAAAATTAAAAACTCATTTCCCATTCATAGTCCAACTCATTCACTTTGAGTGTACTAATCTGTCATAAATGATTTTCCATAATGAATGCAGTTCGATCAACTAGGATAATCTAATTGATGTTACAATAACTTCAGTTTTGATTGCAAGATTTTTTTTAAGAGGCCTTTAGGTTTCATTTGCCTCGTCAGCTTAGAGATCCACGAGATCCATTGTTGGTTGAATGGTGTCTTTTGTTCTTGGAGATTTCTGGTTGGTTGATATCAAAGGATTTCTATTTCTTTTCAAGTAAAATTATTGGTTGTATTTGCTATTGTTTATTTCTTTGTTCCATTTTATCAATGAAAAGCTTTGCTTCCTTTTCTAAAAAACATAATTTCTGGAGCCCACACCATCCACGTGTGTTTTTTGTAATGCTACAATTCGCATTCAATTCCTGGAGCCCACAGCATCAACGTGGATCCCCTATGGATTCTATTTCTTGTAATGGTTATATATCCTCAATAAATCAGGCAAAGGTGCAGTGGCAACAGTTTAAATGTCTTATCTGAAAATACATGATCTCAACTGTTGGAATTTCTGTTATTTATGAATATTTATGTACAAATATGAATTGTCAAATATTTTTCCTTTATTGTCTTTATTCTTTTCCATATTTGTAAGAGGTCTTTCTCCTATATAAGAAGACCTAAATTGCACATATTAAATAAGAAAAAGAGAATAATAATTATTATTCTTTCAATTTTTAAATGGTATCAGAGCCAACAAAAAAAAATAACTAATCTGGCTGTCGCCGCCACCCCTTTTCATTGCCGCCACCTTGCTCGTATCGCCCTGCCTATCGTGTGACGGTCAAATACGTGTGTTGTAGTCCACGAGTTCGTGTGGTGCAAGTTCATCTAGTTTGCGAGTTTGTGCACTATCAGCCGCTTGCTCCAAAACCCTAGCCGCCCTTGCTATCACCCGCATATCCACCATTACCATTGTTGGAACCCTAGCTGCCGTCCATCACAACACTCCCATGTCCGACTCATAGATCGGCATCCACCGCGTGCATGTTCTTTGTTTTGTTCGCATTCGTCGAAGTCTGTCCATCGCTGATTTCAAACAAACGGCACAATCCACCTCTAATTTCGACGAGATAACATCCTACCTCCAAACTGTCGCTGTCCAATAGGCCTCGCTCGCCCTCCTCTGCCCAGATCGTGGGTTTTGTTGACCAGCCAACCACAACCTAATCTACCACTTCGACCAAATCTCCCGTTGACACCGTTCGACCAATTTAGCCAAAATCTAGTTATAGTTTGTCCTACATGCTCCGCCAAAATCTAGTTGCAAATGGGAGTTTTTCTTTAATGGCAGGAAAAGGAACCATTAAATTGACTAACCAAATCTCTTTACAGTCTGTCCTACATGTTCCAAAATTAACCTGTAATCTTTTATCTGTTTCTAAACTCTTTAGAGATTCTATCTATCATGTTATATTCTTTAAATCTCACTGTAATTTTCAGGATCAAGAATCGGAGAAGATGGTTGGGAGTACTAGGATGCTTGATGATCTCTACTACTTTGATGAAGGTTCTTTTAACAATAAAATAACTCAGGGTCTCAATAGTATCATTTCTCTTTTTGTTAAAGAACAAATTATACTTTGGCATTGTAGACTAGGGCATCCCAGTTTTTCCTATCTCAAATATCTATTTCCAAATTTATTTAAAGGAATTGATTGTTCATCTTTTAATTGTGAAAGTTGCATTTTAGCAAAAAAATCACTGGTCCACATATTTCTAAAGACCTTACAAAACATCAAAACCTTTTTTATTTAATTCATAGCAATGTTTGGAGTCCTCAAATTACAACTCATAGTGGAAAAGGATGGTTTGTCTATTAATGATTATACTCGTTTATCTTGGGTTTATTTAATGGAAAAAAAATATGAGGTGAAAGACATTTTTAAACATTTTTATCACACGACGGGCTCAGGTGCGCTTTCCCTTGGGAAGAGTGACAAGAGGAATGAGAAAGTTTAATAACTTCATTGCTGCTGTAAATTTGCTGTAAATTCTTCTTTCTAACGGTCGTTTTACTTGGTCCTGTGAAGGGGCTGTAATTTCCAGATCTCTCATTGATAGATTTTTCGTATCCAATAACTGGGATGATGTTTTCAAAAACACTAGAGTGGCAAGCAAGTTCGAACCACTACAAACCACTTTCCCCTATTACTCGAAGCCGGAGCATTCGAATGGGGCCCAACCCCTTTTAGATTTTGTAACAGCTGGTTGCATAATAAGGAAGGCTGCCGTGTAATTGAAAGAGCTTTGGCTAATGGAAATCACCAAGGGAGGGCTGGTTTTGTTATATCCTCAAAGCTGCAAAGTTTAAAGTCAGTATTAAAGGGCTGGCATGTTGATTTTGAGAAAATACAGAAACAAAATGAAGAGTGTTTCAATTCCAAAAGCCCTCGGCGAGTTAATATCACGGTGTGGATCATGTTAAATGGGTATTTAAATTGTTCTACTGTTTTGTAGAGGAAGCTACCCTCCCACTGTTTGTCTCCCTTGTATTTGTGCTTTGTGTAAGATTGATCTGGAAGACCTCCAGCACCTATTTTTTTACTGTAAATTGCTGGCAGTGCTTGTTCGAGTGTTTCAACTTCAGTTTGGCTTTTAGCAATGTTTTTCGTGATAATGTGTTACAGATTTTGGTTAGCCCAAAGCTCAAGACGGCTCCTAAAATTCTTTGGATCAATGCTGTCAAGGCGGTACTTTCTGAACTTTGGTTTGAAAGGAACCAAAGAGTTTTTAATAACAAATCAACCCGGTGGTTCGATCGTTATGAGATTGTTCGGCTCAATGCTTCGTCTTGGTGCTCTCTATCCAAGTCTTTTGAAGATTTTTTCCATACAAGATCTGAGTCTTAATTGGAAGGCGTTCATTTTTCATTTATGGCTGGTCTTGCTGGTTTTTAGTAGTTTTCTTATGTATTAGGGCCCAGTTTTTGTTTATTGTTTTGTTCTAGGTGGATGTTGTTACTGTTTGTTTTCTTTACTACAAATTGTTTTGCCCCATTGTATTCGGGGTGTAATTTTTGTTCTGTTGGACTGTTTGTTTGGACTTTGAATATTTGGTTTTGTTCGCTTGTTTTGGAGATGATGAGCGTGCTAAGAGGGTGTCAACATAGTTGAGATGTTTGGGTGCACTTGTTGATCCATAGATTTTTATGCTCTTGTATCCCTCTTTGTAACTTGAGCATTAGTCTCATTTCATTATTTCAATGAAGAGACTCGTTTCTATTTCAAAAAAAAAAAAATATGTCAAAAAAGCATTAAGCTGGAAAAATAAAAGCTCTCGAATTTAAGCAAAGGTCTTGAATGGAGAAATCTTCAAATGACTTAGAAAGCGTGCACCATGAAGAGGTGTTGAGCCGAGCGATTTCGAAACGATCAAACCAAACAATTTATTTATCATGAAAGACTTGTTGGTTTCTCTCAAACCATATTTCAGCAACCAATGCTTGACAACATTAGACCAAATCAAACGGGGACCGGATGTCAAGGCTGGCCCTACCAAAATCTGCAAAACATGAACTCGGAAAACATTATCAAAAACCGAATTGATGGTAAATAAGTTAAATAAACGCCCCCAACAAGGTTTAACATAACAGCAATCAAAGAAAAAGGTGCTGCAAATCCTCACAATTAGCCATACAAAGGGGGAAAATTGAAGGAGACAAACAATGGGATGGGAGCTTCCTTTGCATCACCGAAGAGCAATTCAAATGCCCCCAAACCAGGATGTTCACTCTTCTTGGGCTCCTAGACTTCCAAAGAGCTGTGCTCAACTGCTTATCCACAAGTAGCGATGAAGACAAGTGAAAAGAGAGGGACTTAACTGAAAAAGACCCATTGGCTTCTAATGACCATAATCGCCTATCCAAGCTTCCAGTCGCCCTTTTCTATGAAATCAGCCCAAGGAGACTTTGAAATGCAATAATTTCTTCCTCCTTTAATAATCTTTGAAAGAAAATAGACCAAGAGGAAGAGGTCACATCCCAATGATCTAAAATCGAACCATTAGGATTAAGAGCAATCCTAAATAAATTGGGAAGGCATAAATTCAAAGGAACCAAATCAATCCACGGATCAAGCCAAAACACAATTCTACTACCATTACCAAGCTTATAAACAGCCAAAGCTTCCACTTGCAACCAAGTTCTAGAGATACTTATCCAAGGACTTCATAAACTAAGGTTGGACATAACAGCCGTATGCCAATTGAAGTACTGTTGCCATGGATGCTTCTTACCACCTAGCACCAGAGAGCATTTTCTTCATTGAAAAATCTCCAACCCCACTTTGCTAACAAAGCTAGATTTCTTGCTTTTAGACCCCCAAAGCCGAGACCCCCATCTTCTTGGGATCAAGTGACTTAAGTCCCATTTCACCAAATGATTCATTTTACTCCCTTTATGCCCTTCCCCGGAAAAGTTCCTCATGATTTGCTCCGAAGTTGCAATCACTTTTGCAGGTATTAAAAAGGATGACGTATAATAGATAGGAAAGTTAGAAAGAACTAACTTGCATAAGGTGGCTCTTCCCCTACGTGACAAATTGTACCTCTTCCATTTGTCCAGTTTCCCATGAATTTTATCAATAACTGGCTGCCAAAAAGAAACCTTCTTGGGATAGCCCCCCAAAGGTAGACTTGGCAAGTGCAAAACTTTACAATTTAAACTAGAAGCAACAGCCAGAAGTTTATTTTCCTCCACATCAAGCTGATTTTTCCCATTTTACTTTTTGGCTAGAACACCATTTAAACAATTCAATAGGTTTCCTCAGATTCTGAAGCATTTTATTGTCATACTTACAAAAAAATTAAGGTATTATCAGCAAATTGAAGAATAGGAACATGAACCTTATCCTTCACCACAACAAAGCCTTCAAACAACCCTTTTCCATGAAGCCTTGCAATTAGAGCACTCAACACCTCACTTACTAGGAGAAAAAGGAATGGAGACAAAGGATCCCCTTGTCTAATACCCCTAGAAGCAAAAATTCTTCCTCTTGGTCTTCCATTAATAAAAATCGAGAAACCTGGGTCTTTTACACAACCCATTATCCAAGATATCCATCAAGAATCAAAATTTCTACACACCAAGATCTTCTCCAGAAATACCCACTCACCTCGAGTGAAGGCTTTCTCCAAGTAAAGTTTGAGGATCAACCCTTTCTTCTTTTTAGACCGGTAATCTTCCACTACTTCGCTAGCAATGAAGACCGGATCGAGTATTTGCCTACCACCAATAAAGGCACTTTAAGTTGGAGCAATAATGCTAGGCATTATTCTCTTTAACCGTTCGGCAAGCACTTTGCCACAACCTTATAAACCAAGGTAGTCGGGCTCATAGGCCTAAAATCTTTTACCAGTACCGCATCCTCTTTCTTTTGAATCAAACATATGAATGTTTCTTTGACCAGATAGTTGATCCTTCACAGAACCAATCTGAGACTCCGACAAATGAAACTGGTAATCCTTCTTCCATTCCTACTCCTTCAACTATTCAAAGTATTTTGCCAGTCGTGTCTGACCTCGATGTTCCCATAGCCATTAGAAAAGATATTCAACGTTATACTAAATATCCTATTGCAAACTTCATGTCATATAAAAAATTGTCAAATAGTCATAGAGCCTTTACATCTAGGATAGATGCCTTGTTTGTTCCAAAGAATATACATGGGACTTTAGAAGATCCAAATTGGAAATTAACAGTTATAGAGGAAATGAATGCTCTAAAACAAAATGAGACTTTGGAAATAGTAGAATTGCCTAAAAATAAGAAACCAATGGGTTGTAAATGGGTGTTTACCATAAAATGTAAAGCACATGGTAGTATTAATAGATACAAGGCCAGATTGGTAGCTAAAGGATTTACTCAGACATGTGAAATTGATTTTCATGAAACTTTTGCCCCTGTTGCTAAAATTAACTCTATCAGAGTTCTTCTGTTCCTTGCAGTTAATTCAGATTGGCCGCATTACGAAATTGACGTGAAAAACACCTTCCTGAATGGTGATCTTGAGGGAGAGGTCATTATGAATTTACTACCAAGGTTTAAAATGAAACTTGGTTGTAGTAAAATTTACAAATTAAAAAAATCCCTTTATGGCCTTACAATTCCCAAGAGCTTGGTTTGAACGTTTTGAAAAAGTTGTTTCTAGCTATAGGTTTCTTCAAAGTCAAGCAAATCATACTATATTTTATCAACATTCAAAGAATAACAAAATCTCAATTTTGATTGTCTATGTAGATGATATTATTCTCACAGGTGATGATGAAGCAGGTTTAGCTGACCTTAAGAAAAATCTTGCATGTGAGTTTCAAATCAAGGACTTGGGAATATTGAAATATTTCCTAGGAATGGAATTCGCAAGATCGAAGAAGGGTATCTTTGTTAATAAAAAGAAGTATGTCCTTGACTTACTGAAAGAAACAGGTTTACTTGGTTGTAAGGTTGCAGAAATCCCTATTGAACCTAATCGAAAGCTACAAATAGCAAAAGCTGAAGAAATAAAAGATAAGGAACAATATCAAAGACTTGTTGGAAGATTAATTTATTTGCCTCATACATGTCCTGACATTGCATATGCCATGAGCATGGTTAGTCAATTTATGCATGCTCCTGGACCAATTCAATCTGAAGCCGCCTATAGAATTATGAGGTATCTGAAAGTCTCTCCTAGAAAAATGTATTTTATTCAAAGGCATAATCACTTCCAAATAGAAGTTTATACTGATGAAGATTGGGCAAGTAGTGCTACAGATAGACGATCTACCTCTCGTTATTGTTCCTTCATGGGGGATAATTTGGTTACTTGGAGAAGTAAAAAACAGAATGTGGTGGCCAAAAATAATGCTAAGTTTAGAGCTTTAGCTCATGGAATTTGTGATGGCATATGGATCAAAAGAATACTTGAAGAATTGAAGATTTATTTGGAGACACCTATACGAATTTATTGTGACAAAAAAGCCACCATCTCTATTGCCCAGAATCCAGTTTTACATGATAGAACAAAACATATCGAGGTTGATAATCATTTTATTAAGAAGAAGATTGAAGCAAGAACAATATGTATTCCTTATCTTCCTACATCAGAGCAAATTGTTGATGTTCTAACTAAAGGCCTTCCGAGGAAACAATTTGACAGATTAATTGACAAGTTGGATGTGGAAAACATCTTTAAACCAGCTTGAGGGGGAGTGTTGGAATTTCTGTTATCTATGAATATTTATGTATAAATATTAATTGTCAAATATTTTTCCTTTATTGTCTTTATTCTTTTCCATATTTGTAAGAAGTTTTTCTCCTATATAAGAACACCTAAATTGCACATATTAAATAAGAAAAAGAGAATAATAATTATTATTCCTTCAATTTCGAGATGTTAGATGATATAAAATTAAATTTTCCTTCATCCATCAGCTTAAGCTTTTGGAACAATTGGCGATTTAACATGGTATCAGAGCAGGTGGTCTAAGAAGGTCCTATGTTCAAGCCTCTACAAAGTTATTTCCTCCCCAATTAATATTCATTTCTACTTGTTGGGTCTTCTTCATATTTCAAGCCCACAAGTGAGAGGGAGTGTTAGATGATATAAGATTAAATTTGTCTCCACCCATCAGCTTAAGCTTTTAGGACAATTAGCGATTTTTGAATGTTGTTAATTGGTAACAATTGAGATACAGTGTAATGACACTTTTCGAGAAACCAAACTTAGAAAGGATAATCATTTACCAATTCACAGCTCTTAAAATTATATCTTAGATGTGCATACAGCCAATAATGACCTAAGTAGCATAATAGAGTATTTGAACCTGAGATAGCGATTGTAAGATTTGGATCCTGGGCTTTCAATTAAGTAGAGATAGGGCCCTACTAGACAACAGTATCGTCGTTGCCATTCAGCCTCCCTGTTTCCAACACCCTATTAACAAAATAAGAGAATCAAATAGATTAAAGATTGATAAATAAGCAGAATATAGGAGCTAACAACTCAAGAGATAGAATGCACAACCTTCCTAATAAGAACAGATAGCCACCCCTCAAAGTCAGCTTGATTCCACGGTTGAGGAACATCTGAATTTGCATTATCCTCCTGAAAGATCTTCAGAATTTTTAACAGTCGGTGATACCTTGCTGGGGAAAAGTGAAACCCTAAGGAAGGCAATCGCACTGCAAGTCTTGTTGAAGGGTAAGACGGATTCTCCAATCGAATCTACATAGAATAAATCATGTCAATTTTAAAGGCTAAGTATGCATCTGACATAGCAAATATAACAGGCAGTTCAGAAAAGAAACACATACAAACCAGAGGAAGATTACCTGTTGCAGCTTTAAGATAACCCCACATTTATCAATAACAGGCAAGATATTAATGTCTGTCACACGGGAAGATTTATGAGTATCTTTGCCAAAAATTTGATTCCAGTTGTAATCGCCATCAACCAGAAAGGCAGAGACATCACTCAAGACCACATCAAATTGCAAATACATATCCAACTCTTGAGAAGACACGTTTTCATGGTCATCCTGTAGACATTAACCATGTATAAGACAAACAATCAAAACTGCATTATCAAATTTTGCCTATTAAATGGAACATCGTTTTGATAATAGAAAAGGGTTACTTCCCAAGTTTGCGAGCTAAATTATCAGTAGATGTGAGAAATGCGATGTATAGTGTACTTATCAATACCATTGGATACATATCAAACAAAGATATTTAATCCTCTTTGTCATGGAATTCTCAATTTATTTGTTATTATTATTATTATTATTATCATTTTTCTATTATTTTTTTTAGAAGAAACAACTTCATTGATTGATGACCAAGAGAACAATTTATCTAACAGAGATGCTTCCAAAGGTGCTTTTGGGGAAATTGTGGATATAGGCCAAGTGAGTGATTCTTACTTATCTCCTTCTCAACTTCCCTCAAAATTATCTTCTGTTGTGGCTGTTTGTGATCTCAACTACACGAGATTTCCCCTTCTTCTGCACAATAGGCCTTAAAAAAAATATGAAAATCATTTCTTGGAAACCCGAGGTCTTGGATCTAAGCACGTTTCCTTAAACATTTTCTTCAGGAACAACATCCAGGTTTGGTTTTGATTCAAGAAACGAAACGACCAGGTTTTGATCTTCCTTTTATTAAGACTTTATGGAGATCAAAGGGGATTGGATGGACTTTAGTGGAAGCTTATGGAAAATCCGGTGGTGGTCTTATTATGTAGGATGAAAGCAAGGTGACTCCTTTGAAATTCTTAAAGGTGGTTATACTTTATCGGTCAAGGTCATGACTCAATGTAAGAATATTTGTTGGACGACTAATGTGTACAGAGCTACTAATTATAAGGAGAGAAGACATCTTTGGTCGGAACTCATTTCTTTGTCTTATTATTGTCTTGATCCATGATGTATTGGTGATGATTTTAACATTATTCGGTGAGCCATGACCGATTCCCTCTTGGCAGACTAACTAAAGGAATGTGTAAATTTAATAAATTCATTGAAGTTGCAGGGCTTATGGAATTATCATCAAGTGGAATTTTTACTTGGACTAGGGAGGGTGATACTCCTTCCCATTCCCTCATCAATTGTTTCTTGGTCTCTAAAGAATGGAATGCACTTTTGATAACTCCAGAGTTTCTAGAAAAGCTCATGTTTTCTGATCACTTTACTTTGCTATTAGAGGCTGGTACAGTTCTTTGGGGCCCTTACCAATTTTCTTTTTGCAATAGTTGGCTGATGATTTTGGAGAATTGCAATGTGATTAAGAATCTTCTTGCTAATGATCATTCTAGTGGGGATGGGCTGGCCTTGTTATTAGTTCCAGACTTTGTAAGCTAAAAGAGGTAATTAAATAATAAATACTGGTTTTTTTTTTTTTAATTTTATTTTGAGGTTTAAAGAAACCAGAGAGGAAGATAATGCTCTTTATACCCTGAGATGCAAACGAACTTCATTCAAAAATGCAAGTTGAATTAGTGGAAATTGGGTGATGAGAATACCAATTTCCTTTTTAGATCCTATTCTTATTGGCAACGAGGCGTTGGAGGATTATCGATCAAAGAAACAGAAAGGATAAGCTGATGAATATCATGAGAGAATTTTATTCAAATCAATTAAAACTTGTCAATACAAGAAGACAGTCTCTCTATTTATAGAGAATTGGACAGCAAACCAATCCTAATCCTAATTAATTAAAGAAACTAAACCTAGTCCTAATAAATCAAAGAAACTAATCCTAATCCTAATAGATTAAAGAAACTAATCATAATCCTAATAAATCAAAAAAACTAATCCTAATCCTAATAAATTAAAGATTTGTCCATAATTCTCTACTTTATCCTAATCCTACCACATCATAAGCTCTTAAGCTAGATCTTGAAAAGACTTTTGATCGAGTGGCTTGGGACTTCCTTAGGAAGGTGCTTCTTCTCATGGGCTTTAATACTAGGTGGATTAAAGGGATCAATGGTTGTATTTGGGATCCTAATTAGTCAGTATACATTAATGGTCGCCCTCGTGGCCGTATCCATGCTTCTAGAGGTACAAGGCTAGCAGACCATTTATCTCCTTTTCTTTTTCTATTGGTAAGTGAAGTCCTTAGTGTTTTTCTCTCTTATGCATAAGAATGGGTCCTCAAAGGATTTCTTGTAGGAAAACACAAAGTTCACATCTCGATTTCACAGTTTGCTATTTTTTTTAAAAAAAAAAAAAAAAACAGAAACAAGGCTTGTTCATTGATGAAATGAAAAAAGACCAATGCTTCGGTTGTATGGACTGTTGGCTATATTATTAGTTTTGTTGTAGTTGAAGTTGCCTTCTCTTGCTTGGATTATCTCCTACTCTTCACATGGTTGTTTGTTCTCTTAGTTTCCGATACAGTGGTTTTCGGGGTTTCGTTCAAAGAGCCAATTTGTTCAGTTGTGGGTTATATTTGATTGTATTTGCTTTACTTTTCTGGACTAGTCCAACTGTAGGCTATATTTGGTTGTATTTGCTTTATCTTGCTTGTTCTGTCTCATTGTACTTTTATACTTTGCTGACAATACGCTCTTATTTTGCAAATATGATGATGCCATATTAGATAATGTCATTCAAACTATTGAGCTTTTTGAATGGCACTCCGGTCAAAAGAGGAGTAAGTTAAATCATCTCCTTCCTTGGGATTTGACATCTAAGTATTTGCTGGATGGTGGTCTAAGTTTGGAAATTTTGAAGTACAGAAATATGACTATATTAGCCAAATAGGGTAGGAGGTTCGTACATGAACCTGATGCTCTTTGGTGCAAAGTGGTAAAGAGTATTCATGGCACCAGTCCCTATCGTTGGCATACTTCGGGAAGTTTGGAATGAGCCTTAGAAGCCCTTGGATCAGTATTGCCAAAGTATGGTTAAAGTTTGACTCTTTTGCTGCTTTTAAATTAGGAAATGGGAGGCAAATTCACATTGGCTTGATGCTTAGATTACCTTGAATCATTGGGTTTAAACACTACTTCGGTGATCTTTAATTAATTCAAAATGGCAGCAACATACCACTTTTTTGTGAGTCTTCATTTTTTCTCCCTTTTTTTTGAAACGGAAACAAAAATTTCATTGATATAATGAAAGGAGACTAATGTTCCAAAATACAAGATCTCCAAATAGAATACAAACAATGGAGAAAAACACAACTAATGAAGAACACAGGCCAAAAAAAGAAAACCTTCAACATGGAAGTACAGAAACTTACAGAGAACCCCGAGAATAACCAAACCAAAGCAACCTCGGCCAAACAAGGAGACATCAAATCAAAATACTGATAAGATAAAGGGTCTTCAGTCATTCAAGATGGATTTTCCTCAGCTTTTTCGCATTGCCTCTTTGCCCAATGGTTCGGTGCGATGAAGCTACTCATTCATGGATGGAATCTAACATTTTGAAGACTGCTCAAGGATGACGTAGTTTTTTATTTTCAACAGCTTATGGGTTGTTTGGTTGAAAAAGCGGTGCTTCCTCCATTCATAAGTTTATCTTTCTATTATTGCAATAAGAAAAAAAAAAAACTATGGCATTTGAGAGCCGATATATCTTCACACCAATAAACAGCATTGAAAGTGGCGGAGTCTAATATGTCTCTTGAAGTCTTGTATTTCTCCTGGAAGATGCGTGAATTCCTTTCATCCCATATCTTCCACAAAATCAAAGCGATAATGCACTTCCAAAATTTCTCTTTGGGGGCTTTAAAGGGGAGATCATAGAATAATAATCTGAACCAACTAAAGATGTCATTTGGGAAGACCACAGTCCAGTTAAAAACTGCCAAAATTTCCGACCAAATCCTTGATGAATAAGTGATTTGTTGAGTCATTGTTGAAGGGGCAGTTGATGAATAAGTGATTTGTTGAGTCATTGTTGGTTTGACAGAGGCTGCACCAAGAGGGGGATAAATTGATCCAAGGGCATCGATTTTGAAGACGGTCCATGGTATTGAGACAAGAATTAACAATTTTCCATAGAAGGAACTTGACACGGTTTGGGCAAGGGCAACTCCAGATCTTCTGAAATAAATTGGCATCCATCGAGGGACCACTTGGAATAATGCTTTTGTATAAAGATTTGGTGGAGAAGACATCTTTGTTGAGTTTCCATGACCCAGAATCAATATTAGTTGATAGTTCAATGATGGGCATGGAGTGGGTGAAATCCGCCCATTCAGAAATCTCTTCCTCGGTTAAATGCCTTCTGAAATGAATGTTCCATGAGCAAAGATCAGCATCCCAAACTGCAGCCACAGAAGCATCTTTGTCCCTAGCCAGATGATAAAGTCTGGGGTATTTTTGATAAAGGGGGTCATCACCAATCCAAAAATCATTCCAAAAGGCAGTAGTCTCACCATTGCCAACTATGCATTGAATATTCTCATAAATGAGGTCCTTCTGTTTTATAATGTGTTTCCAAAGGCTTCTCGATGCTGGATTCCTCTTTTCTCCCTCTATTTTTCCTTAGAGTTTGGCTCACAGTGCATTCAGAAGTTTTTTCAAGGCATACCATTTCGATGGTTGGATCTTTTCTTCTCGACTCTTCTTGGCATTCTTCATCAAGGCTTTGTGCTGATTATTCTATTTTCTCCGTTTAAGTTTTGTCTCTGTTATCTTACTAATCTTTTATGCTTTTCGGTATCATGTATTTTTTAGCATTAGTCACTTTTCATTTATGGAAAGTCTGGTTTCCTTTCCAATGAAAAAAAAAAAAGCTCCATTCAAAAGCTTCTTCAAATTCTTAAGAAACTCCCAACAACTTCTTCACATCGTTCTCAATGTTGAGCGAGTGTTGGGGCGTAATAATCGATAACGTTTCCATCTTTGTCCACCAAGAACTTGGGGAAGTTCCACTTGATGGCGTCTCCAAAGAGCCCACCTTTGCTCAACTTCAAGAACTTGTATAGAGTAGCAGCATTGTTTCCATTCACGTCCACCTTGTCAAAAATGGGGTACTCGATCTTAAAACAGGTGCAAGCAAACTGCACAGTCTCTTCATTGGTTCTTGGTTCCCAGCTTCCAAATTGGTTGCATGAAAATGCAAGAATCTCAAATTCGTGGCCCTTGTATTTTTCATACAGCTGACTCAGTTCAATGTAATTCGAATTAGTCAAAACACATTGTGAAACGACGTTGACAATCAAGAGAACCTTCCCTTCGTAAATGTTGAGGTCAACATCATTTCCATAGTATGATCCAAGAGAGTCGAAAACAAGCCGATATGCGAACAACCTAAATTAACTGGTGAAACGAAACAAGTTACAAAAAAACATTGCGGATTATGCAAAAGGGTTTGCTTCGAATTAGAGAAGAATCGGTATTTGAAACTAGAGGTGAAGAAGATAATGATCGAATACTGAAGAAATTTTCTGAGAAGAGAGCGAATAGATGAGATACAAAACATGGAAGATCCCTTTCAAAAGCTTCTTTCATCGGATTTTTAGTTCGTGCATCATTAGAGAGTTGTCAATTTGCTCTTTGTTGGTCTTTTGTTGTTTGGTGGTCGTTTTGTGGGTTTCTTTAGTAATCAGTAGTTTTGAAGTAGATTGTCTTTTCACCGGATCAGTTTTGGATCATTGGGATTCAACTCATTCCTCTTGGGCCATAATTTTCAGAAGATTATTAAAAGAAGAAGAAATTGTTGATTTTCAAAGGCTCCTAGGAATCTTAGCAAGAAAAAAGATTTCAGACCATCCTGATAAACGAGTTTGGTCCATTGAAGGCAATGGAAATTATACGGTGAAATCTTTAGTCATGCATCTCTCAAGAGCCTCCCCTTTAGAAAAAAATCTGAAGAAAGCGCTTTGGGATTCCAAGAGTCCTCGGAGGGTTAATATCATAATTTGGATTATGTTATATGGGTATTTGAATTGTGCTTTAATACTACAAAGAAAGCTGCCAGCACAGTGTCTCTCGCCCAGCATCTGTTTTTTCTGTTTGGCTGAATCTGAAGATTTACAGCATCTGTTTTTTGAATGTGTTTATGCTAAATGTTGCTGGTTTAGTCTATTCTCCTTCTTCAATCTTAGTTGGGTGTTTGGAAATGTGTTTAGGGATAATCTTTTGCAGATTTTGATGGGTCCAAAGCTTAAATCAACCCCTAAAATTTTGTGGAATAATGCGGTCAAAGCATTATTAGTGGAACTATGGTTCGAAAGAAATCAAAGGGTGTTTCATGACAAAGCTACTCCGTGGGCCAACCGTTTTGAGATTGCCAGATTAAATGCTTCTTCATGGAGCACTCTTGCAAAAGATTATGCTGATTACTCCATCCAAGACTTGTGTTTAAATTGGAAAGCATTTATTTTTCCAGCACCTTAGTTATCTAATGAATTTTGTTGTTGACCCATGTATTCGGTTTCCCCTTTTCATATGATAGTAGTGGTTATTTGATTCTCTTTTCATTTACATTTATATTGGACATGATGAGAGTGCTATGGAGGTGTCAACATAGTTGAGATGTCCGGGTGCATTCCCTGATCCTTAGGATATCTGTATTTTGGTTTCCTATGATGTACTTTGAGCATTTGTCTCAATTCATTTTATCAATGAAAGAGACTTGTTTCCTTTTCAAAAAAAGTAGATTGTCTTTTCAGTAGCTGAAGGTGGCTTGTGTTTGTTTGAAAGTCTATCTTTATTTGGTTGTATTTGTTGTTCGTATCTTTTATTTTCACTCCTTGTGAGAGTTTGTATCTCCTAAACATTTAGTCATTTTCTATCATCAATGAAAAGTTGTTTTTTGTAAAATAAAAAATTATAAATAAATAAACAAAGCTCCCAATAAATTGAGTTCTCTTGTTGTATTGAGGGAGATTTTCTTGGAATAAAATTCTTATGCAAGTTTACATCAATCTTTTATTCATTTAATTATTATTTAGTGGGAGAAACTAAGAGACAAACTTGGTTTCTCGTGCTTCTTAGTTGACGGTTTTTTTTTCTTTTTGGCTTGTGTTCTTCATTAGTTGTGTTTGTCTCTTATTTTTGTCTTCAATTTGGAGATGTTGTATTTTGGAGAAATAATATTAATGAAAAAATTTATTCTATATATTATTTAGTGGTGTGTCTTGCCCTACATTAAATTGTAACTGTAGTGGGATACTTTGTTATCCAGAATACATTCTGCAGTCTCTTAATTTAGAAGTTTAAACAATATTTATACAAGAGCAGAGGCAGAGAGGTAACAAAATATCAAAAAATTAAAATTTCGCCCTTCTATTCTTTAAATAGGAATAACCAACCTGTGTTCGAATCAACAAATTACCCAAATCAATCAGAAGCTTTATCGAATTGATATCATCAAGATGAAACTCCGCAGGAATTGTAATCTTGGGAGCTGCAATATCCAAGTCCAGCAGAAACCTACAAAGCAGATAAACATTATATGAGATAAAGTTTACAAAATTGTCCGAAGCATCTAGACAATTCTTTTATATAAGAACTTGCCTCTAGACAATTCAACAGCATTTGAATTAGACATCCTTATAAACTCTCAGTCTTTAATTCAATACAAAAATTAATTGGCTTCAGTTAGGTTAGCTGGTTAAATGAAAGCTTTTTCCCTCCTTTTTGTCTCATGCATAGTCCTTTCTTGAAAGAGAGGACGGGGAGAGAGGACGAGCTAGGGTTTCTCATGCATAGTCCTTTCTACAGTCAACACTTCTATAATTTTGGAGCTTGCAAATATATTTTACATTTAATTGAGACATATAGAATAATATAAATTCTTCCTTTGAATACTCCCATGATATCAAAGTTTTTTTTTTTCTTTTAAAGGAAACAAAACTTTTCATTGATAAAATGAAAAGAGACTAATGCTCAAAATACAATGATACAACGAAGAGCTAGAAAACTTAATGAGTACAATCCCAAGAGAACAATGCATTAGAACAAAGAATAGGCAGAAAAAATAAAAGTCCCCAATTAAACAAGTAATTTGGAGAGAAACATTCGCACAAATCTTAGAACGAGAACGAGAACAAGAACATCAATAAGAATCGAAGAATCTTGTAACTTCATAACGATCGAGCCATGATATAAGAGCTAACAATGTTCAATCATACATCAAAACACTTTTTGGCATTTTTATGTTCTTAAAATTGGTAACGTAGCTACCCCTCCCCCCTCTCCCCCCAATCGCTCTCTCCTCTCTCCTCTCTCACCTTTCCTTCCGACCATTTTCTTCCCGTCTGACCACCTTTGCCACCAGCTCCGGTTATTCCCCATCCACCTCCCCTTCCCACCAGGGATCATTTGCTAGATTTAAAAGAAAAACATGGAGGTAAAAAGTTGCAATATCATCAGTCATTTCTTCGGTATCTGGGTGCGTCTGTTGATCCCCTCGTTTTCTCGTCTTCTAGTTTCCTTGCTTTTATGTCTCATTGTAATTTGAGCATTAGTCTCTTTTCATTTCATCATTGCACCTAACCAAAGTGCTTTCATAGAGGGTCAGCAAATCCTTGATCCAGTGCTAATTCCAAACGAAGTGGTTGAGGATTATCGTTGAAAGAAAAAGCAAGGTTGGATTATTAAGTTAGATATGGAAAAGGCTTTTGATCGGGTTGATTGGACCTTCCTTGAGAAAGTCCTCATTGAAAAAAAGTTTTTTCCCCGTTGGATCTCATGGTTGATGGGCTATGTTACCAATCCAAAGTTCAACATCTTCATTAATGGAAGGCCAAGAGGTAGAATGAAAGCCTCTAACTAGAGGCTTTCGTCAAGGCGACCCTCTCTCACTCTACCTTTTCCTACTAGTTAGTGAAGTTTTAAGTGCCTTACTGATGAAGCTTCATGAGAATGGGCTGTATGAAGGTTTTTTGGTGGGAAAGGATAAAACCATGTCTCTATTCTTCAATTTGCTGACGATACTTAGATTTTTTGTAAATTTGAAGATGATATGATTGATAATTTGAGAAAGACCATTGAGTTGTTTGAATGGTGCTCCAGCCAAAAGATGAACTGGAAGAAATCAGCCTTATGTGGGGTTAACGTGGATGATCATAAGGTTTCTTCAGTAGCTTCTAGCTTGAATTGCAAAGTGGCTCATTTGCCTTTTTTGTATCTTGGCTTACCTTTGGATGGTTACCCTGAAAAGGTCTCTTTCTGGCTGCACGTAATTGATAAAATCCAACTCAAGTTAAAGAGGTGGAAAAGATATAATTTATCACGTAGGGGAAGGGCAACTCTCTGCAAATCGGTCCTCTCCAACCTCCCTACTTACTATATGTCATCTTTCCTAATGCTTGAGAAGGTAATCTCGATCATGGAGCATATATTGAGGAAATTCTTCTCGGAAGGGCATAAAGGTGGCAAACTAAATCATTTGGTTAAGTGGGAGTTGGTTACTCGTTCTCAAAGGGATGGAGCTCTTGGATTCGGAAATCTAATGGCTATAAACTTAGCCTTGTTAGCAAAGTGGGGCTGGCGGTATAAAAAGGAAGAAAGATCTTTGTGGTGCAAAGTTGTTAGGAGTATCCATGTAAATGATTTGTTCAACTGGCACTCGGCTGGAAAATCAAGCATAAGCTTACATAGTCCGTGGATTAGTATTTCAAGATCATGGTTAAAAGTTGAGGCTTTGGCCACCTTCAAGGTTGGTAGTGGAAATAGAGTTGGCTTTTGGATTGATACATGGATTGACAAGCTGCCTTTGAGTATGAGATTTCCTGGCATTTTCGCATCACTCTTAATCCTAAAGGATCTGTAGCAGATCACTGGGACCACACTACTTCTTCATGGGCAATTTGCTTTCGTAGACTTCTAAAGGCGGAGGAAATCAGTAAATTCCAAAGCCTTCTTGGATTATTATCATACTTCAGAGTGGTAGATAGCCCGAAAAAAAAGAGTTTGATCATTAAAAGCTAGTGGGGCGTTCTCGGTAAAATCTCTTGTGAATCAAAGAGCCCACATCGTGTCAATATTACAGTTTGGATAATGATCTTTGGCCTTTTGAATTGTGGATCGGTTATACAAAGAAGCTAAACTCTTATAGTTTGTCTCCATCTGCTTGCCCCCTCTGTTTGTCAACTTCTGAGGAGTTACAGAACCTATTTTTTGATTGTCATTACGCTGGAAATTGTTGGCAACGTCTATTCAGCCTTTTTTTATCTAAGCTGGGTTTTCGGAAGCAATTTCAGGGACAATGTATTGCAGATTTTGGCTGGTCCTCAGTTGAAATCCAGCCCCCGTTTGCTTTGGATCAATGCTGTCAAAGCTTTGTTAACGGATTTATGGTTTGAAAGAAACCAAAGGGTGTTCAACAATAAAGCAACTTCTTGGTTGGATCGTTTCGAGTTAGCAAGACTTAACACTTCCTCATGGTGTGCTCTTTCCAAATCCTTTGAAGACTTCTCGATTCAGAATATTTGTATTAATTGGAGGGCATTCATACATGTGGAGCTTTAGTTTTGGATTTATGTTTTGCTGTTTTGTTTTCGCTTTTTGGGTCTTTCAGCTTGTTTGCGGTTTTTACTTCTAGTGTTTGTTTTGGCTGTTTTGTTTTCACTATGCTTCGAAGCATTTTGCCCCATTGTATTCGAGGAGTATTATTTATTATTATTTCTTCTGTTCAGATTGCCTTGTTCTGGCATTAGATTTTTGTTTTGCTCAATTAGTTGGAGATGATGAGATTGTTAAAGGGATGTCAACATAGTTGAGATGTCCAAGTGCACTTGTTGATCCCTTGTTCTTATTGCTCTTGTATCCCTCTTGTAACCTGAGCATTAGTCTCATTTCATTATTTCAATGAAGAGACTCGTTTCCCTTTTTAGGAAAAAAAGTCTCTTTTCATTTCATCAATGAAAAGTACAATTTCCATTTCCAAAAAAAAATGATAACGTACAATATATTCCATTTCCAATTCAAAGGGTCATAAATAAGGATGGCCTCATCCCATTCAAACTCATATGATACAAATCACATACTGCACATTCAATACACCCATCCCCATATACCAACTCCGGCCTGCAGCATCTCTTACTTGACATCACATCCTATGTCTAATGGTTGAACTACTTGCCGCTGAGAGTATACCTATTGAAAGTTACTTAAGTCTATTTTTTCAAAAGAAGGAACGGACAGAAACAAATTTAAAACATCTTTTTTCATTGATATATGGAAAGAATACCAAACGGAGCAAAATAAGCTCAATTCCTTTGAGTGAGTTTTGTAGTGTTACGGCAGTTGTAAGCTAGAAGTTGGGGTTGGCTTTTTCCGTTTGTTGGAGAGATGCTCAAGTCCTTTCTGCGAGTTTTTTCTCTCTTTGATCTTTAGGTTGAGCTTTGAGGGTTTACCGGATTTTGGTTTTCAATTTTTTTGGGGCTGATTTTATTCTTAGGGAAGTTTTTTACCACGCTCATGGTAATTTTTTATTTTACCTATTAAATCATCACTCAACTTAAAAGCTTAAGTCGATTGGTTATAGTAAATTTATTATTATTATTTTAATGATATAATGAAAAGAGACGAATGCTAAAAAATACAATTACCCTCCTTAGGAGGGGAGAAGGAGAACAACAAAATAAACCAAAAATACACAAGTGAATGTTATTTCACATTTTTAAACATTGCACGTGATAATTCATTAAGATAAAAGAATATTTTAAAACACGGACAAGAAGTCCCACAAAGGACAAACTTAGTCACAAACCTTGAACGATCTTTCAATGCTCTATTCACCTGGTGCTGAGCACTGCGCTTAACTTCATCAATTGTCATCTACAAAACAATGAAATAATTAACACTCATGAGTAAAACGGAGCTTGCTAGGGATTTATCTAAGATCAGAATTGACAAGCTATGAAGCACAGACACAGATATGATAGGATACGACGATACGTCAATTTCTAAAAAACTAGGATACGGATACCTTGAGGATATGTTATTTTATTAAAAATAAATAAACAATAATAATAATAAAATAGTAAAATAATAAAAAAAAAAATCTAGAATATATGTAAACTTAACATAAAGATACTACTAAATGTAATCCACTAAAAAAAAATTGTGGTTTTATTCCAGCATATATGATTATTCAAGATTTTAATCTTGGTGATTTTTCCATTCATTTTGAAGTGTTATTGATGCAGAGGAATCCCAGAATTTGGAGTTTTTCAGTAATGGAAAGCTAGATCTGAAGAACTTTTCGAATTCCATTGATGTCTCTCAGATTAAACAAGTATTAATGGATGAAGAGGTATTGGTTGAGCACTTGATTGAGGCGCCAGAAGTTTTAAATTCTAATGATGATGACAAAAGGAATTAATTCGGACAGCCCATGGGTTACACTGCTGCATGGCGAGGACATTAATTATAGGGTTGAGGATCCGGCTGGCATTCAATCTAGGTCTCTCTCCTCTGCAGTAAATGAAGGTTTAATGTCCCCACTTTCTCCTTTAATTGCAGTAAATGAAGTTTTAATTGCTTGTGCTGGATTCGAAGAATCACAAAAGATACAGCTGGGCGGTTCTCTTTCTTCAAAGGTAGATAAAAGTCAATTAAATTAATGCATCCTACAAGTTCCCATAATATCCTACGGGTTTCCTTGGCACCCAAATGTTATAGGGTCAAACGGGTTGTCCCATGAGATTAGTCGAGGTGCACGTAAGCTGGCCTGGACATTCACGGATATATATATATATATACACACAAAGGAAAAAGGTGGATAAAAGTCAATGAAATTAATTCATCCTTTGTTGATGATTCGAATTCCATAGAAGAAAAGAATTTAGCCGAAAATCCTTATTCATTGGAAGGGGAAAAGAAGTCTCCAATTGTTCAGAGCAAAAAAACTGACAGATATTTAATCAAAATTCTCAAAAGCTCCCTAGCTGCCTTCAAGGAATTCCAAGGATCTGCTACCTTTAGATACTGTCATATGGAAGCTGAAGAGTTATCTTTGAATAGAAAAGGATTTTTTTTCTTTTTTTTTAAAAGGAAACGAATCTCTTTATTGAAATAAAGAAATGAGACTAGAGACTATAACGCCTCTTCAAAGTTTCTTCAACATTTTTCATTGCACTTTTCTCAAAAAAAAAGGCTTCCTCTATATTTTTTAACCAAGATAAGTTCAATCTTGATTGTTTGGAAGAAGCTTGTTCTCATGCTTTATCGCCAGAATTACAAAAGATCTCTCTAAAGACAGTACACCCTTCACAAGAGATCAACGATTCATCTTTTCTCTATTCCTAATTTTTCTTTTTTGAAATGGAAACAACACTTTTCATTGATGAAATGAAAAGAAACTATTGCTCGAATTACAATGAGACCAAGTAAACTCAAATACTAGAGGTCAACAGGCGCACCTAAATATCTCAACTAGATTAACACACCCATAGTACCCTCATCACATCTCATAACAAAATACAACAATTAAATTAGAATACTATGTCATGATGACATAATTACATTGCACAAATGAAAGCATTCTAATTAAGAAAAAATATCTTGAACTAAATAATCTGAAAATAGTTTGGGAAGAGAGCACCAAGAGGAAGCTTTGACTCTAGCAATCTCAAAACGGTCAAACCAATTAAGTGACTTGTCTTGGAAGATGCTCTGGTTCCTTTCAAACTAAAACTCTGAAACAATAGCTTTGACAGCATTAACCCCTAATTGATGCGAATATGCTTTTAAGTTTTTTTTTGGTAAGATGCGAATATGCTTTTAAGTAAGGGCCTATTAAGATCTGAGACATATTTTCTTTAAAGTCATCATAAAAAACCCATTAAAGAATAAACACTTCTCTATTCCTAATTCTAAAAATTTTTTTACCCGAGGTGTTTCGAGGCAATTAGTTCTCATTGTCTGATGTAAGTAAAATGGGGTTAAATTGGGAATTAACCTAAACCTATTACCTAATTACCCAATTTAACCCATTCTACTTACATCATTGTTCTCCCAATCAAGATGATTCAAACGAAGATTCGATAGCAAGTGTAAGTAGTGAAGAGCCGAATTTTAATTCGTTGGAATAATGTGTTGAAGAAACTCCTATAATTGAGAATTGTGGAGAAGAGCTCACTATTTTGTTTTAAGATTCAGCCATGCGAGAGTCTAGTAATCCAACCCAAGTAAAGTTCTCTCCACTTTCTTCATCTCAAATCCCTTCAAAATTTTCTTCTCTAATTGAAGCCTGTGGCTTGCAGCTATATAAAGTCTCCAATCACCATTCCCCTTTGGTTAGGTGATTGCTTCTCTAATCAGAATAAAAGTTATTTTATGGAGTATGGAGGAAAGTCGGGACCTTTTTGAATTGGCTTGGTTGTTCGAGTTAAAAGGGGGAACACAAGCCGCTCTCTTGCAAGGTTTTACTTCATTATGGCTTTCTTGTTCTGTTTAACATTGAAGATCATGAAGTTGAAAGTTATCTAGATTTAGTCCGAACGCATGCTTATGGTTTGTTTCCATAAATAAAGAAGAGCAAATTTTGTTTGACTAAGGACCTAAGTGAGAGAGAATACGAAGGGACATCTCGGGCAAGAATTAAGCCCGTTCATTCTCCGACGTAGCCCGTTCGTTTCTGGTGAAGTTTGACCTTCTCTGACGAAGTCTGTCCTCTTCTCGCGTCCATCCCTCTCCCCTTTCTCCTCTATCCTCTCCCCTACCTCCTCGTCTCCTCCCTTCCCCACCTTGTTTGGTCTCCGTTTCCAACGCTTTTCTTTCCCGTCTTTATTCTCTTAAGACTGGAAAATCTTAAACAATGGAAGTATAAAGCTGCAAAATCAATGACTCATTCTATTGTATTTGGTATGATTCAGGTAGGTTTTTTTGTGGATGACTTGGATGTCAGTAAAGTTCTTCGTTTATCACCCCCTCATCCGAGTTGGTTAATCGACGCCATTTCTGAGCTTCTTCAGGGTTCTTCTAATCGTTTTTCCCTAAAAAATGGTCGTGATGAATCTGGTGCAACAAGATTAACAAAGTTTAGAGCTTCTTCAGGTTGGATTCTGATGTAGTTCCAAGAGTTCTCTTTTATGTTTAGACATTCTTGTACCTAATTCTTTAAGTTTTAAGCTTATATTGTTTAAGTTCTTTAATTTCTTTAAAATTAGGTTTTTATTAGAAAAGTTACCATTGGTAACTATTTTAGTTAGGTTGTTACAAGAGTTTTAGTATTTAAACTAAACTCTTCTCTTCATTAATACATCTTTTGAAACATTTCCAAATATCAAAATTTTCTCACAACTTGAACTCATCAAATGCTCAGGTGCGTCGTTTGGCCTACTTCCGGTATCGCTACTTTCTCCATGTTCATTCGGGAGATTATCAAAAGGGATGGCATTCTTTTTTTATATGCTCAGTGGCTTTTTGAAGAATCGAAAGTTTGAAATAAGGTTATGTATTGTATTGAATACCAACACATTGACTAAGGCTGGCTATTGTTCCACTTTTTCAAAAGCTCAAGGTTCAAATTACGCGGAGATAGAAAAGTTTAAAGGTTCCTCCACACCCTCTGTTTCTGAATCGGTAAAACAGAGCAACATATTCCAACCGGACAAAAGACAGTCTTCATGCCCTGCCTTAGTACTAAAGAAACAAAATGTGGATTTATTATGGGTAATAAAAAATTCAGAGGTTTCTTTAGCATATTTTCCGACTCTCTAACATAGTAATCTTCACACCTTCGACACTGCATCTTTAAGTAATTAGTTGAATTACTCCTAACAAAGCCTTGAATAATACCCTAGAATCATCAAAATCGTTTCGCACTAAATAGTCGCAATAAACAAGCAGAAACCTTCAATTCCCATGACCTAACTCACCCAATCAAAATATCGAACAGGAGTACGGATTGTTATCTTCGGAGGTCGATTTTGAGGATTCATTGATCGTGTCTGTGATATTCCTTCGCTTAAGCTTCCATTTTTTAAATCACAAATCACAAGCAAACAATTTCTTGGCAATCGAACATTCTTTTCAGCCTATACGTTCGAGGGATTTGTTCCAAAAATTCAGAGGTTTTAGTTCGACTTAGTGTTGTACTTGAGTTCTTATATCATGTAATGGTTTTTGTTTAGGCTGTGCATCACTTTGTAACAGCTAGAATCATTGGTGTTTTGGCTGTGTTTTGAGCAGCATTGTTTGGACTTTGGGTTGTGTACTAAACCTTGATTGTATTGTTGTTTGCCTTGTAGTTCTTTATGGGATATGATGATGGTGCTAAAGGAGTGTCAACCTAGTTGAGATGCTCGAGTGCCCCTGCTGATCCTTAAGTTTCTGTTTTATTAGTATCTATTTATACCTTGAGCATTAGTCTCATTTCATTATCTTAATGAAGAGGCTTGTTTCTTGTTTCAAAAAAAGAAAAATTTAGAGGTTTTTCAGGAAGACTTCAACAATTAGTGGGTTGTTTGAAGATTGTTTGTGTTTGACGATTGGAAAGAAATTGCAAAAACATTGGAAAATTAATTTCAGACCGAGGTTATAATTAATCCTCTATTTGCTAAGAATGCTTTGATTAAGATTGATCATGAGGGGATGCAGGAGATAATTGTTTCTCCTGGTAAATGGCAAGAGATCAGAAAATTTCATCTACTGTTTGAAAAATGGAGCAAATTCCGACACAGTCAGCCATTAGTAGTTAAAGGTTATGGGGGCTGGATCTCGATCAAAAATCTTCCTTTAGATTATTGGAGCAGAAAAACCTTTGAAGCAATCGGAGCTTACTTCGGTGGACTTGAAAGTATTGCATTGGAAATTTTGAATTTTCTCAATTGCTCTGAAGCTAAAATTCAAGTGAAGAGGAACTTATGTGGGTTTATGCCTTCCACCATTGAGATTATTGATGTTCAACGTGGAAATATTTTCTTGAATTTTGGTGATAATGAAGCTCTTGACCCTCTGATTATTACTCAAGGTGAATTACTGCTGAAGGATTTCTCCAATCCTATTGATTTAACCCGATTAAAACAGGTTCTGTAGGATGAAGATTTGAATTTCAGCTTCAATTTTTTCTTTGAACAAAAACATAACTTTTCATTGATGAAATGAAAAGAGACTAATGCTCAAAATATAAGAAACATAAGAGTAAAGGTACAAACAAGTCAAAGAAGTCCTAGGATCAGTAGGTGCACCTGATTATCTCAACTAGGTTGAAACAACCATAGCACCCTCATTATGTCCTTATACAAAAGAAATCTGTTGGATAAAGCTAAAGAGTACATGATTACATAGAAAAAATAAAAAGTGTTTCAATTAAAACAAATATCGTGTATAGAATATTCAGAAAAAAATTTCGATTGGGAACTCCATGAAGAAGCATGTTGTCGAGTCGATCCGTCCAATCCAAAGTTTTATCATGAAATACTCTCTGATTTCGTTCAAACTAAATTTCTAAAATTAAAGCTTTAACGGTATTAGACCAAAGAATCTGAGCTTTAGAAGATAGGAGAGGGCCTACCAAAATTTGATGCATATTCTCTCTAGATGACTTCCTGAACACCCAAGATAAGTTGAAGGTTGAAAATATCTTCCACCAACCTTTGCTTGTATAAGAACATTCAATAAATAGGTGTTGTAAGTTCTCTTCATTTGTTAGACACAAAGGGCACATAAGGATTTGCAGAAGACCCAATTTAAATGAAAAATGGACATAAGCTGTAGCAACCCAAGTTCAGGAGGGGGACATGAATGAACCGAGATCATATCTGAATGAAAGGGATCCTGAGGACATGAAAGCATGGTTAAGAAAGGCTTAAAAGAATTGAAAGTTACTACCTATACCAACAAGGTGCACCTTCCTTTTCGGTGGCTCAATTATAAGAACTCCAAAGTTAAGCGTGCTTAGCTTGGAGCAATCCTATGTTGGGTGACCTCTTGGGAATTTTCCTAGGATGCATGTGAGTGAGGACAAAGCATGCTGAAAGGACCCGTGATGGTTTGTGAGGACAACTTTCACTCGTAGAAGCATTCATGACAAGTAAGGATGGCGTAGCCGGGTCGTAGGGGACGCAGGGGAATGTCGGGGCCAAGTGTCGAATCCTAGTTCGAATCCTGGGCCTGGGACGTTACATAAGTTTTTTCCCGTATGCAAAGGAATAGCTGCAATCACATAATAGGTGCTGGAAGTCTTCACAATCAGTCTTCCACAGAGGGCTTATGGATGGAGATATGTAATGATCTGGTAGCTTTCCTTTGAAGTGTTGAAGAACAATTTAAGGAACCATACAGCATAATCCAAATAAGCACATTGATTCCTTTTGGACTATTTGATTTCCATAGAATTTTATACTCTTCTTTGGCCATATTGTCTTCGGAAACCAAGCTTCAAAAAAGGGATTTAACCAAAAATTTATTAGAAGATTCCATGGACCAGCATCTTGAGTGGCAAAATCCCAAGCGATTTATTTGATAGATCCATAAGAAGTTGCTGAAATTCATGAGTATCTTCTTCCTTAAGCAATCTTCTAAAAAAGAAAATCAGAATCAAACTCTTTAAACCAAATTAAACAAAACCTACCGCTTCAGAGAACAACCACAAAACTCTTCTGGATATAGCAGAAATACTGAGATTCCAATTTCCATCAAAATTAAAATGAATTGTGATGAATAACCCTTCCGAGCTTCAAACCACAAGCTTCAATTAATGAGGAAAACTTTGAAGGAGTTTAAAAGAGATTTGCAACTTCTTTTCCAAAAATAACAACATCCTTTTCTGAGGTTGAGTTTGGGACCAAAATTTCTAGTTCTTCACTACTAACACTTGTCGAAGAGTCGTAATCTAAATCTTCCTCTATCACATGACTTTTTGGACTTGCAATGGTTGGAACTTCCCTCGTTAAATTGAATTTTCCATTCGGAACTGAAATAGCCGATCCAGTGACAATAAGGTTGGAGCAAGAAATCTCAGGTTGTTTCCTGATTAGTGCTAGAACTTGAGCAAGAGTGCAACAAACTTCAATTACATCAGGATTAAAATCAGTATCCTTTGATAACAAAGAAGCCCCTCATTTACGAGAATAAATTTTTTTTATAAGGCATGAAGGTAGGCTTTTTTAAATTTTGATAGGAAGTTCTGAAAGCTTGAGAATCAGACCTTTACATCGAAATTTTAGGACTATTTGCTACCAAAATAAATGTGGAAGATAAATCTACTCCAATAGAACCATGGAAAACTGATGGCTGCAATAATTGAATGTTCTCATCCAACGGAAGAAGATTATTTTCTGTTAAAACCCTTGAGTATCCTTCAATCTTGGTACTATGCACAGCAATTGATGAAAGTCTGTTGGTCTTCCCAAATTCCTCTTTACTTTTTATTGAAATGGAAGGAATTAAATTCTCCTTGAGGCCCGATGATGGAGAGGCAATAAAAGTTGCAGCACATGGCTTTGAAGAGGAGAATGACTGTTGGACATCCAAAAGAATTTCAGCTTAAATAATCCAAATGTGGACTTTGTTGCTTCAATCCATTCCGTCATTCTCTCGGAATCCTTTTTCAAAGGAGGATCCAAAGATGTTGAATCCATCTTCAAAACCAGTGGAGCCCCACACCCCACCCCCCCCCCCCCCCCCAAACCCCCCAACGCGGATGAGGCAGGCAGCCCAAAGGTTTTTGCCTCTGATAAAGTAAATGCAAGATGTCAATGTCAAAAATCCAGTTTATTGAGGAAAAAGAAGCAAGGTTTTCGTCCATCTTGTGAACCAACAGAAATTATTCAGATTGAAAACATTAATGATTTTAATGATGCAAAAAATGAAGGGTTGACTCTTGATATTCCTCTGAAGATAGTTCAAAAGCTTCGTTCTCTGGACATCTGCTCTACCAAGCTCGTTTCAGCTTCCAAATATAATAACCTCGATCCACTTATGGAAAAGCCCCCAATATATTCTTGCATTGATGGATCTTCTTCAAGCAACCCGAACTTGGCCAGTGATCAGATGGTTTCTTGCCCGGTTTTTCATAAGAAACATTCGGCTCCCAAGAAATTTGCGAGATTGTTAAAGCCATTTCCAAAACACTTTTCTAGAAAGAGGACTAATTTCCTTAGAGCATTCTCAACCTTTGCTAATATAGATCTTTTAGAAGAAAATTGTATAAGAGCTCAAGCTGCAGATGTGGTAGCTAAAAGAGCAGTTTTTTCACCCCCTTCTCCAAAGTTTTTGTAGTCTGTTGTTAAACTCTCTGATTCTACATTTGTGAGAGGCATCCCTTGCTCTTCTACAAGCTCTTCTCAATCAAGGAAGCAACACTCAGATATTGACTCAACAGTAAGTGCTAGTAGTGAAGACTTTGAGGATTCTGAGGTAGAGGTAGACCAAGAGGAACCAAATCTTGTTGACAACTTTGGCAAAGACTTATGTGAATTATTTCAGCCTGAAGAAGTCCCAAAGTCGGTTGTTTTTTATGTCTCTAGATTTCCACCTTTGAACAAATCTGATATTCCATCCAATTTGGTTGATATTGTTGATGCTTGCGAAATTATTTTGGGTTGATTGTTGGTAGTTTGTTTCTTCCTTGTTTTCCTTTTTAAGGTAGCTTGGTTGATTGATAAATTGATGAAGTGATAGAGGCCTAGGTGAATCCTCATAAAGATTTGGCTTTCGAATGATCTAGAGGCCTGACTTGGGTGGATCCAAGAACAAATAGGAAGGTTTTGACACCGATTCTATTAATCCATATAGAGTTTCGATAGACTTCGGTTGAACTCTTGTAGAATCTTTTGGAATTTCAGGAGTTCTATTAAATTTGAAAGCAAGTTAATGGGTATTGAAATTCTCTGAGATTTTTGTCATCTTTTATTCCCTGAACATGAGTGTTGGAATTGAGATCTTTCTTGTCATGATGAAAAGAATTGACGCTTGCATATTATTTTCTGAAGTTCTTTTGAGAGGGGATCAAAGTGTCTTCCAGAATTTTCAGCTTGGTCGGTCAGCTTCAATGCTGCCCGTCTTAATGCCTTTGTTTTAAGGCCTTTGCAGTTCATTCCCTCCAAGACTTTGGTCTCAACTGGGGAGCTATTATCATAAGCTGCTGAAATGAGTCTATAGTTGCTCACCTTGGATTATAAATCATTTTGTTCTCGTCTAGTCTTTTTAGTCTTATAGTTATTATTGTAGCTTCTATTTGATATTTTGTTATGTTGTTATTGTTGTTGTTGCTCTCTTTTCTCTTTTTGAATTGCTTTGTCATGTTAGTTTGTTTGGTTTTCTTGGAGAGGTTTGGATTAGGGGTGTCATCCTTGTTCCTAGGTGCACCTTCTGATCCTTAGGTCTGTTTTTCTCTATATATTTTTTTGTACTTTGAGCATTAGTCTCATATTATTAATTCAAGGCTTGTTTCCGTTTCAAAAATAAAAAATAAAGGGCGATTATGCTATGAAAGAGAAGCCATATTTGCTCAAGGATATGCAGAGGGGTTCTGATTATATTGTTCTCAAGAGTTCAGACACTGTTAGTGTTCACAATATTGGAAGTGTGCTAGGTCAGAGCATTCCTTTGAATTGCTTTGTATCACAAGTTGATAGTTTGGTTAAAGAGTTAGTAGATTAAAATCGTATATTGGAGAAAACTTGAACATTCACTTTGGTTAAGAAAAAGCTCCTTCAACTTGTTGGAAAGGCTAATTCAAATCTAGTGGATGTAATTCTAAAAGTTGGTCTTTTCAAAAGATCAGAAGTTGCATAAAGGGATGCAAATGATGCTCAATTTTAGGAGTTCCTTCAAGAAGAGTTCAAGGTCAACCAGCGATTTGGAAATTTAGATTTCATCTTGAAGTTTGTGGAGATTTATCTAAGTATATTAAGAAAAGGCTCATTAAGGATTCGGGTTCATTTGGGGTTAGAGCGGTAAGTATCCTCGATGACCAACAATCATCCGACATTCAAACTATCAATCTCCTGAATATATCATTGAAATCTAGATACTGGTTATTCAATTAAGTCGGTTCACTCGTTGCCTTTCACACTGCCTTAGCACTAAAGTATCATCATCACCACCTCTCCCTCGATTAATTCAGTTTCAGACGTCATGAATTCTTTGAGCTACTGTATAAGCAATATTTACTTCAAGGCTTGGTTTGAAAATGACTTGGGCTTTGTTGAAGACTTAAAGAAAAACATTGTCAATTCCCCTCACTTTCTCACATTTGAGTTGGGTTGACAACTCTTTTGGCCAAAATATTGCAAATTCCCGTCTGTCCTTCTTTTCGAAGAAAATTCAAGGATAATTCAGGTACTATCCGTTTGGCTACATTTAAATCCCCCCTTTGTTGGAAACTTGAATGTGTTGTATGGCCACCTACTAGTGGTAGAATGAGATTACTTGTTTCAGTTGATGTTGAAAAAAAAAAGGTTGGTTCTTGGAGAGAGTTCTCCTATTATCCGTTGGTCCACATCACCACCATTCCCTTAACAACACATAGTTTGGAACTAGAAATCTCTAAACCTTTCATAAGCCAATCGACAATAAACCATACTACAATATCCAGAACAACTGATTTTCTTCATTGCTCTTCATATTATTACAACATCTGGATTCATATCAGAAATGATTTTAACATCTTCAACACTTTCTTATTCATGTACTTCTCACCTAACCTCCAAAAAAAATGTGGAGTGCAATTACCAATCAATTACATCTAAGACTCAGAGTTTACTCAACTAAACTAGCAAACAGTTAGAAGCAATATGTATAACATTTAAACTGTTGGTATTGGTAAAGATCAAAACTAGACCTGTAAGGCCGCTGCTGTCTCCAATGCCACGGTCTGACCAACAGCAGTGCTGCTCTCAAAGAAGCTGAGAATTTGTTCGATGGCATCTTTGAGATACTGGAAAAAGAGGCTAATCAGCAGAAAGACATGAAAAAAGAATTAAAGTAGCAAAATTATCGAGCTGGAGCTTACAGTCATGTAGCAAGGAGAAGCCTTCACAACCAAGCTCCAGTCCACTTTGGCATCAAAAGGCTTGTAACAGAAGACACCAACCAATGAATCATGAACAGCAGCACTCTGCAAAACACAAATATTTCAGTGCTCCACTGCAATCAAGTTATTCTGTCAAGCTTTAGGAAATATCAATCATTTGCAAGTAAAAGGAAGAGTTTGAATCAGACCACAGCAAGGAGACCACTTGGAGAAGATAGTTGATATGACCCCAAATTGATATCAAAAACTTTCGTTTCTGGAAAAAATTTCATGGAACAATTAAGGTCTTCACATGACAGTTCAGCAAGACAATGTTGAGCTTCATCGGTAAGCTTTGAAGCATTACGGTTCATGTGAACCTCCAAAGAAGTAAGAAGGGTGTCCACTTTGCCAACGTTTATGATGGACAGTGAATTTTCATCTTCCTTGTACCCTATAAATTTATTCAGTTGTTCCCAGTCTTCTTGACTAAAAAATTGTTCTTCTTCATCTTTGAATGATTGATTGTTCCTGGACGAGTGCACACACCAAAGTATCACTGAAATATTGACTATTCTGACCAATATTGAACTTGTTAAGATGGGATAATTAAAAAAAAAAAAACTGTTCAATAATAGTGGGCTGTTATGATTACAAAGTGAGTTTTTGGTGGTAGATCCATTATATAAAAAGCTGTTTGTGATTGTTCAATAAAATTTGAAACAGATTATGGTAGGTCTAGGAAAGATGTCGTTTGAACTTTGAGTTATAAAGGGAAAACTAGATACCATCCAAATGGCCACCAAGATTTCTTTGCTTTTGCTTTCTTCAAGTACTGGTCAGATTCCACCGACTTTTGAACAAACTTGTGAGCGAGCATCCTACAAAATCAAGGGATAACAAAAAATCTCATCAATAAATGAATGAAGCTGAATAAATCACAAAAGATAAACCTTGACTTTACTAAATATCAAGAGAAATAAATGTATCGAACAGAGGTTTCTTAAGTAGGAGAAAGGATTAGATAAAAGAAATAATCTTACAACTATAATCATATACCAATAACAGCTAATATTTTTTTAAACAAAGGAAACATAACTTCCGTTGATTAAATGAAAAGACACTATAGTTCAAAATACAAGGATAGAAAGTGAAGAGCCAGAAAAATTACTGCACAGTAACACAGTAATTGAACAAAAAATAAAGTCAAACAAAACATAGCCACAAAACATAGTTATGCTACATCACATTTACAGCCAACAGTTTCCAGTTTGGTTGGGCATTTTAGAAGTTTTTCCTCAGTTGTTTTGTCCTCTTGCAATGTTTGTTTTTTTTTTTTTTTGGTAAAGGAAACGTTTATTGATAATAGTAATGGGGTTTATAATTAACCCCAAAGAATACAAATTACAGGAGGGATAGCCAGTTACTGACTAAAAAGGATAAACTA
This sequence comes from Lagenaria siceraria, assembly GCA_002890555.2. Classification (NCBI taxonomy): domain Eukaryota; kingdom Viridiplantae; phylum Streptophyta; class Magnoliopsida; order Cucurbitales; family Cucurbitaceae; genus Lagenaria; species Lagenaria siceraria. The sequence continues at coordinate 760,439 of CM016483.1, forward strand.
TAATGAGTAAAGGGATGCTGCGTTTTATACCAAGAAAAGGTAGTAGATAAAACAAGTTCCAAAAATGTTGATAAGAGGAGAGAGAATCCTGAAAGAGTCGTCTATTCCGTTCCCCCAGAGTGTCCAAAGGAAAGCTCGAATGAGAGCCAACCAAATTGTTTTCTTAGTATCACCAAAAGGATGTCCCACCAACAAAGATGACAGAGCGTCTGAGATATTATTAGGGCATGTGTAGGACCATCCAAAAGTAGGCAAGACAGTATTCCAAAATCTATTAGCAAAGGAACAATGTAAAAACAAATAGGTCGGCGTTTCGTTTTGTCTACAACACAAATAGCACCAAGATGGAGATAAGTGCCAGTGAGGAAAGCGGCGTTGCAAGCGATCAACAGTATTTATGGCACCCCAACTGAGCTCCCATAGAAAGATTTTAATCTTTTTTGGATATTTTTCTTTCCAAATCACAGAATAAAGATCAGTAGGAACCCCATTCAATGCGCCCACTAAATCAGCCATTAGAGATTTGACAGTGAAATTGGAGGCAGGGTCAAGAGGCCACAGCCAAATGTCAGAGGAGTTTCGCAATCTGATGGAGGCCAAGTAAGAAGATAGAGAAGCCCATTCCAATATCTCTAACTCAGTAAGATTACGCCGTAAATTGCAATGTTTGTTTTTAATGAGGAGTTTCACTATGGAAGAATTTTTCAAGCCTTTCTAGATTAGTTGCTTTTTGTATTTTTAGTTTGAGATTGATTAGAGTATATTCTTCTCTTATTGGTTGTATTTAGCCATAATGGTTCCAATTGATATATTTTGTTTTTTGTTTCATTGTATTTTGAGCATTAGTCTCTTTCCATTTTATTAATGAAAAGTCTGGTTTCCTTTTAAGGAAAAGAAAAACAAAACAAAAAAACTGTGGCGAACTCCTAATGGGTTTTTTACCAATTAGCCCCCAATTGAGTTGAATTTGATCTTTTGTATATTGAGTTTTTGTCTCAATTCATTTTATCAATGAAAGAGACTCGTTTCCTTTTCCAAAAAAATTGAGTTGAATTTGATCTCACCAAGTATAGCCCCCCGATTTTAATTTGAAGGTCAACAATTTCACCTTTTTATGCTTTGGTGTGTTCATGTATTCAAAGAAACTCTCCACACTCTTCACCCAATCAATAAAAGCTTCCAAATCATTCTTTTCGTTGAATGTAGGCAAATCAATCTTCAATTTGTAGCTGATTTTAATTTGAATGTCACCAAATTGATTCTTGGTAAGAGTTCTCCTTTTATTTTTCAGGCTACATCACTTTTTATTTCCTGCTTAGTTTGACTTTTGGTTACTTGTTCATTTTATGGTTTTGTGTCTATTCTGGCTTATGAAACTTGTTCTAATTTTTCTTGTTTCTGTTTGCTTGTTTTGGTCTCTCCTATGTGGAAGTTTTGTATCTATTGAGCATTAGTATCTCTTTCATTTCACCAATGCAAAGTTCTCATGTATAAAAAATAAAAAGAATCATAACAACACATTATGGCCCTGTATCGCAATTAATGCTAAATTGGTAAAAATGTACCTCCATTGAAGAATGAGCTCAATATCAAGTTCACGGTCAAGTTCCTCAATATGTTTGTCATCATTAACAATTGCACGAGTAGGGTCAGATTTAAGCGACGAAGCATACAAAGAGATATATCTCTTGCGTAAGTTGGCAAACTTCAGAACCTGCTCCCATGTCATTTTTCCACTGTATCAAAGCAAAGAATGTAATTGTAGAAAAGTAAAAGAATTCACAGCCTCAAACACAGCGATTAAGAATCTAAATAAATAATAGAACTTTTCTTAAAAAGGAGGGGATTAGTTAGGAAAACTTTTGAAGTTAAAATCCAAAATATTGGATACAAAAAGTGGAAGATATGGATTCATCACCGATCATCATCTACAAAGATTTCATCCTTTATATGAAAAAGAGATATACTAAAAAAGGAACCACCAAAAAACAACCTGGCAGAAAATGTAGAAGATTACACCAAAGAGTTTCAGAGGCTAAGTGCACGGAATAACTTGGCAGAAAATGAAAACCAACAAATTGCTCGCTACATTGAAGGGCTTCATAATGATATCAAAGAAAAACTGCATTTACATCCCATCTCTTATCTAATAGAAGTTGTTTCTATTGCTTCAACTATCGAAGAAGATAAAATTAAAAAACAGAAACGTTGGTCTACAAGAAGAAGCAATTGGGATAAAGCTTCAGACCAAAGGAAGAGACAACTAGCTGATAATTCTAAATCTACAGCAGCTGCCAGCCCATCCACCCCAAAATCAAGGGATCTTGGCCCTCTAAAACCCGAGCAAGAAATGAAAGGGAGTATGAATCTTGGTAGGAATTCCAATCCTTATAACAAACCTAACCTCGGTAAGTGTTTCAGGTGTGGCCAGAAAGGCCATTTATCCAATGACTGCCCACAAAGAAGAAATTTGACTATTCACGAAGACCAAGAATTAAGGGAGGAAGAGGAAGGCCTTGCAGCTGCTGAACCGGGTATGGAAGATGAACTATCTTGTGTAGTTCAACGCACTCTACTCACACCAACATCCGAATCTCACACTAAAAAACATGCCTTATTCAGGACTAAGTGCACTATAAACGGTAAAGTGTGTACTATCATTGTTGATGGCGGTATCAGTGAGAACTTAGTGTCTAAGAAGCTGGTTCAGGCTCTTAAACTCAGAGTTGAACACCATCCCAGCCCCTATAAAGTAAGTTGGATCAAAAAGGGGGAGAGGTAATGGTCAATCAAATTTGTACCGTTCCTTTATCTATTGGAAACCATTACAAAGACCAAATCATCTGTGATGTCGATATGGACGCTTGTCATGTGTTGTTAGGAAGGCCTTGACAATATGACAATCAAACTATTCACAAAGGAAATGACAACACTTACGAGTTTTGATTGGATGGGAAAGAAAGTCATCCTTCTCCCATTAAACCATCATTCTACATTACATCTTGTCTCGGATAAAACCAAACCAAAGGGGCAATCATTCACACTTTATCTAATAAAGAAGCTATTATCAATGCTTTTGCTTTCTCTCTGGTGTTGTTGGTCAAAGAACAGAATCACCCCATTCTGCCAATCCCTGTAGACAGCAGGGTACAGCAGCTATTAGAACAATTTCCATCTTTACTTGACCAAGCAAAGGACCTACCACCCCTCCGTGATATTCAGCACAACATAGACCTTATTCCAAGAGCGTCACTACCCCACCTCCCTCACTATAAAATGAGTCCATCATAATATAAGATCCTCCATGCTATAATTCAAGATCTCCTTCATAAAAATCATATCCAACCAAGCTTAAGTCTCTGCGCGGTTCCAGTTCTTTTAGCCCCTAAAAAGGACAGCTCTTGGCGCCTTTGCGTTGACAGTCGAGCAATAAACAAAATAACCATAAAATACCGTTTCCCTATACCCTGAATCTCAGACCTTTTGGATCAATTAGCAGGATCAAATATAAAATTGACCTCGCTAGTGGATACCATCAAATCCGAATTCGGTAAGCAGACGAATAAAAAACTTCATTTAAGTCTAATGAAGGCCTCTTTGAATGGCTAGTGATGTCGTTTGGGTTATCTAACGCACCTAGTACGTTTATGCATTTGATGAACCAACTGTTCCTTCCTCTACTTAACAAATATGTTGTGGTTTATTTCAACGACATCTTGATCTACAGTAAATCCACCGAGGAACACCTCTTACAACTAAAGAAGTATTCTCCATTTTAGCTTGCAGTTCTCTCTCTATATAAACTTTAAGAAGTGTGCTTTCCTGACTAATAGCATTTCCTTTCTAGGGTTCATTATTTCTGGCAAAGGAATTGAAGCCGACCCAGGCAAGATCAAAGCAATAACTGAATGGCAGCCTCCCACAACAATAAAAGAGGTTCAATATTTTCTCGGCTTAGCCTCTTTTTATCGAAAATTTATTAAAAACTTCAGTTCTCTAGTTGCCCCCCTAACCAATTGCCTAAAGAAAGGGATATTTGACTGGACAAAAGATACTTTAAAAAGTTCCAACACATTGAAAGCTAAATTAGTTTCCCCTCCAGTGTTAACTCTCCCTGACTTTTCTAAGGCCTTTGAAGTAGCCGTTGATATTTGCGGCATTGGCATTGGAGCCATCTTTAGTGAAAAACTAAGTGAACCTCGCCAAAAATGGTCCACGTACAAACAAGAACTTTATGCATAAGTTCGAGCTCTCCAACAATGGGAGCATTACTTAATTGGAAAAGAGTTTGTTTTACTCACTGACCATTACTCCCTAAAGTTTCTACATTCTCAAAAGCACGTCAGTAGAATGCACATTCGATGGATCACTTTCATTCAAAAATTCGAGTTCGTAATAAAACATACTTCAGGAACCTCTAACAAGGTAGCCGATGCTTTGAGTAGGAAAGCTCATTTATTAACCTTCTTACGTGGGACTATCATAGCATTTGATCATCTCCCTAATACTTATGAGAATGACCCAAACTTCCACATTACTTGGCAATATCTTGCCTTAATAATAATAGCCGCAAAGATTTTCATCTTTTAGATGGGTTCCTTTTTAAAGGTCATCGACTATGTATACCTCAAGGGTCAATTAGAGAACCAATAATCCAAGAAGCTCATTCAAATGGTTTGGTCGGGCACTTTGGTAAGGATAAAACTCACATTATTGTTACTGAACGTTTTTATTGGCCTCAACTAAGGAAAGACATCAATAATTTTGTCAAACGATGTTTTATTTGCCAAACATCTAAAGGGAATGTCCAAAATATTGGGCTTTATACTCCTTTACCAATCACTAATTCTATATGTGAGGATTTATCCATGGATTTCATCCTCGGATTACCAAGAACACAAAGGGGTTTTGATTCTATATTTATTGTGGTTGATAGATTTAGCAAGATGGCACACTTTATTGCCTGCAAAAAAAACTTCTGATGCCATGAATATCGCTAACCTTTTCTTTAGAGAGAGATTGTCAGGATACACGGATTTCCCAAATCTATAGTATCAGGCAGGGATGTCAAGTTTATGAGTTTTTTTGGAAAAATCTTTGGAAAAAATTTAGGACAAGTCTAAAATTCTGCACCACAAGCCACCCACAAACGGATGGCCAAACCAAGGTTACAAACAGAACACTCGGAAATCTCCTTCGATGTCTTTCAAGCGACAAACCAAGACAATGGACACTTGCCTTGCTCAAGCTGAATTTGCATACAACAATATGCAAAACAAATCAACAGGGAAGTGTCCATTTGAGGTTGTATATACTAAACTTCCCCGTCTAACTTTTGACCTCTCTAATCTTCCTTCATCTGTTGATCTTAGTGCAGAAGCAGAACATATGGTGGACAGAATTAAACAACTACATCAAGAAATAATAGACCACCTAGAAAAAGCAAATGCACTTACAAGACCAAAGCTGATGAGCATAGGAGAGTCCAAAGTTTCAAGCTGCAGACTTAGTCATGGTTTTTCTCAAAAAATCCAGACGTCCAGCAAGCACTCACAACAATCTTTCCAACAAAAAGCTAGGCCCATTCCGAATTGTCAACAAAATTGGAGAAAATGCATATCAAGTTGATCTACCACCTTCCATGAACATCAGCTGCACTTTCAATGTAGCTGATATAACTCCCTACTATGCTCCAGGTGAATTCAAGTTATCAACAGAACTTGAGACGAGTTATTCTTTGTAAAGGGAGGAAGTATCAGAGGGGCAATTTGGGAAAATCATTTGTATAAATTGTCTTTAAATATTTTAATCAGCATTTATTTTAGTTTAGGTGTGATCCAACCCTTCCCCCTTGGGTATGTTTAAGGGGGCCTAGTTTTAGTTAGTTAACTAGATAGTTAGGTGTGTACAAAACCCTTGTCCCTTGGGTCTATTTAAGGGACATCCCCCACCCTCTTTTTTTTTTTTTTTTTTTGAAACAAGAAATGAAACCTCTTCATTAAGAAAATGAAAAGATACAATAGGAAACAAGCCAAGGATCAACAGGTGCACCCTAGCATCTTAACTATGTTGACACCCCCTTAGCACCTTCATCATATCCTAAATAAAACAAATAATAAAAACCATGCCAAACCAAGGACAAAACGCACCCCAATCCGCGACTCCTTACCGCCATTACAAAGAACAATAACAAAATACAAAAACATCAGCACCACTGAAATAGCCAGAGCTTACTAAACTTAATCCTATATCAATGACTAAACAATACTGAAACAAAGAACAAGAACAACTTCAACTATAAGCAGCGGCAGTAGCTAATGATCTTGAATAATGGAGTGCCAATTCAAACAAATGTCTTAGATAGAATAGCCCATAAAACCCTTAGATAATAAACACCATGAGGAAGCTTTCAACTCCGCTGTCTCTAGGCACGAATACCAAGAAATTTCCTTGTCATGGAACACTCTTTGGTATCTTTCAAACCATAATTCAGCAAGCATTGCTTTAACAGCATTGGTCCATAAAAGAATCGGGATTTTCTTAAACTTTGGCCCCACAAGTAGCTGCTAAAGTTTTGCCCAAAAACCCGACATAATCTGAAACAACCAAACAAAGACTGCCGCATAGTAGCATTTAAAAAAGAGATGTTGTAAATCTTCCCCGTTGGCTTTACAAAGTGGACACATGCTTGGAGAAATACTATATGAGCGCAACTTTCGTTGCATAACATCCAAACAGTTTAAAAGCCCAAAAAGCATGATCCAGGTTGAAATATTGAGGGCTTTTAGTCTTCCACAAGGCTTTTTTCAAAAGAGGGTCCAAAGGAGAGGCTAAAGAAAGATGAGTAACAATAGATTTTACCGTGAAGGACCCACTAGCTTCAATAGACCATGTTCTTTTATCCGAACTATCCTGCCTTTGCTTTGAGGAGATTAAACCCAATAAATTCTGAAAAGCAGAAATTTCATCTTCCTTCAAAAGTCTTCTGAAAACAATGGACCAAGAAAAAGTGCCTTGATCCCAATATTCTAAAACCGACCCGGAAGGATTGATTGCAAGGCTAAACAATTCTGGAAATCTGCTCATAAATGCCACATTTGATACAACTAATTTGATACCCACCCTCATTTGAAACAACTAATAAAGATTTCTCTTCAAGAATTACTCCAAGATTCTAGTCTTCATCAGTTGAACCAAATCAAAAGAAAACTGACAACCAAAGAAGCCCTCCATCAGTCCTTTGAGCTTTTGCATCTTCCAAATCAGTCCTTTTTTTATTAAAAAAAAAAAAAAAAAAAAAAAAAAAAAAAAAGATTAAGGAGTCATTCAATTATCTAAGTTTATATCTTCTTTTGGACGGTTTTTTTAATGTGTTGTTTGGCCTAACACGGGAGGAGGAATTAACATTCATATTTCAACTGGTTTTGTCAAGAAAGGATGGTTAGTCTTTTAATAAATGGTACTTTCTCATTAATTTTAATGAGATGACGAACTTGAATTCCAATGCAGCAGCCAAGGTTGAACCAGTATATCAGTAAGAGAGAATTGGGATGAACAGGAGGTGCACCCGAGCATCTCAACTATGTTGACACCCCCTTAGTGTCACGGTCGTACTTTTCTAACCGTGCGGCGCCATGATCTTTTCCCGAACATGGCCAGCCTAAAGGCTATCTCCAGCCAAATACATTCTTTTTTACGAGTCATTCTACTTTATCGGACCTTAGGCGAGATTCTTTCTTCCTCAACCGAGTGTTCTCAACTTGACGTTTGCAACTTAGTTTGCTCTCAACAAATGTACGTCGCCCCCACGTACATTTCAACTCTTTCCTTCATCTTAGTTCTCGCAGTATCGGTTATCCCATTTCTCCTCAGAGTCGGGACTTTGCTGGAATGAGTCCAACACCAAATAAGGCCAGAACTAGATTTCAAGGCTTACCGGGTACAACCAAGTGATTCCTACCGCATACTAGCTCATAACTAGCTTAACGGGACCACGGAGTGCTTCCGGGATGATTCCTACCGCACTTTAGGTTAAGGAATACCAAACTAGCCAACCGGGATGCGTATTGACGCCTACCGGCTCAATCTAGCTTTCTATCACTTACCGGGTGCCCACCAGTACTTTAAGATGCCATCGAACCTTAAGATGGCATCGAGCTTCTTTTCACATAAGGGCACGCTTATCGAGAACCGACCCTCAGGTCACTTGTATTGACCGGGACCAACCAGACATCCACCAACTCAAACATATTCTCGGCATGACAACACTTGCGACCGTACCATGTCGTTTGAGGATACCGTGCCGGAACCCGGGCATAAATAGCAACCTCTAGCTCACCCGAGATGGCGCAATGTCGGCACACCCGTGCCACCTGACATTGTTCTTTTGTTACTCCTCCTCACAGGAAGATGCCCGAGACGCTCGTCCACGCCATGACACACTCATGTGTCATGTGGTAGCTCACTTAGGCACCATGGCCCAGGGGTGGTGGAGAGCCAACACCATGCCTCCCCCCTATAATACATTCTGAGCATTTTCCTCTTTAGCACCCATGAACGTGCATAATGTTACCCCGTCACACGTTTCGTAGAGCGCCAGTCTGAACTCCGATTGACATGAAATTCGACATGCTTCCATATTCCATCAATATGGATCTAACTCTAGAGCCGCTCGTCCAAACTCGTGACGAAACTCCTTCTGAGGATACGGTCTGGGGCCTCATCTGGCCCCCACTAAGCTTGACACTGACACTGCTCATGGCACTGATGCTTGTCTTCTTGCTTGATGCTCAACCTGACATGCTTGCCCACTTATCTTGATGTGTTGGATGATGCATCGTCCTCCTCGATTGCATCATGGCACTTCTCTTTCCTGGCCCTTTTGTTGACCTGACGGATGACACCTTTCAAGTGTCGTCGTGCTTGCTTTGACGCGTCGACGTGCTTACGTCTCGCGTGTCGACGTGCTTGCTTATGCTTCGCTCACTTCGTGAGAGTCTCAACCCACTTTCTTATAGTAGGGTTGAGACATTCTCCCCCACTTAAACTGTCATCGTCCTCGATGACACACCTATAAATGCAATTTGTTTTAGGATTGCAACACTTAGCACCCTCATCATATCCATAATCAGAAATACAATAAAAACAGCTCAAAACAGCATATTATCCGAAGTATAATTTCAAATACAAGAAAAGGAACAAAACCAAAAATGAAAAGCAAACAATACAAGCAAAATATTATAAATACTGCCAGGATAAGATATAGGACAGCTAGCACTCTGGAAGTTGGAGAGTTGATCTAATTCCGAGGAGAAATCAATGCCCGTCAATTCAAGTTTAACTCCTGAATAGAGTAATCTTCAAAAGCTCTTGAAAGTGTGCACCAAGAAGAAGTATTTAACCGAGCGAACTCAAAACGATCTAACCAAGGGGAAGCTTTATCATGGAAGACTCCTAGGTTTCTTTCAAACCACAGTTCAGCTAGCAAGGCTTTAACCATGTTGTTCCAAAGTAATTTAGGTTTCTTCTTAATAGAAGGCCCAACAAAAAGTTGCAAAACATTGTTACTAAAATCGCAACCAAATACCCAACAAACATTAAAGACAAGAAACAAACGAAACCAGCACTTCTTTGCATAACCACATTTAAAAAATAAGTGCGATAGGTCTTCATGCTCTTCTAAGCACAGTGGACAAATATGAGGAAGCTTTCTTTGCATGACTGAGGCGCAATTTAAATTTCCAAACAACATGATCCATATCATGATATTCACTCTCCGTGGGCTTTTGGTTTTCCATAAACCCTTTTCCAATTGGTATTCTATAGGAGAAGCCAAGGATAAGTGCTTTACAAGTGATTTAGTAGAGAAGACTCCACTTGTTTCCAATGATCATATCCTTCTATCTGGATCATTTGAAGTTTTTTTGTCTGCAATAATGCTCATAAGATTCTGAAAATCTGTGATTTCTTCCTCTTTCAACAACCTACGAAAGAAGATAGACCATGAAGTAGTGTAGGAATCCCAATGATCAGAAACTGAACTGTTGGGCTTAAGTGCAGCCTTAAAAAGTCATGGAAACCTTACGTTTAAAGGGATTTTTTCAAGCTATTGGAGTATATATTGGTGGTCTTGTTAGCATAACAGCTTATACTTTTAATATGATCAATTGTTGGGAGACTCGTATACAAGTCCAATGTAATCTGTGTGGTTTCATGGCATGGAAGAAACAATTGAAATTTAAAATAAAATCAGAGAAAATATTTTTCTTCATTTTGGTGATATTGAAATTATGGACCCTTCCAAATATAGTTCACGACGCCTTATTTGTGAGAGATTTTTCCAATATGGTTGATCTTTGTCATATAAAGCAGGTTGTGGAAGATGAAGGCATTGATCCTACCATTCGAAGTCCAAAAGCTTACTTTTATGAATCAATTCAGAAACTTCCATCAGTTTGAAGGCATCTCATCGATCAAAATTTTAGATATATCAAGAACTCAATTTCAAGCAGTCTAGGTCGTTACAAGTGGAAAAGCAAGGGAGTTCGATTACTGAACTTCTTCCCTCCAAGACTTGTTTGGTTGATGATGAAAATGTGGCACCAGATTCATCTTTGACGTAAGCAATTGACATCCTTCTAAATGGTTGGAATTGAAAAGAGAGGCTAAAAAAAAATCTTATCAAATAATTTGTTTTTTTTCCTTCTGGTTGGAATTGAAAAGAGAGGCACCAGATTCGTCTTTGCAAACAGCTTATGGTGTATGAATGAGGAAGTCAATGTCTGTGAGGAAGCTTTTAATAAGGAAGTGAATGGGATATTAAAGCCCGATAGTCTGTTTGAAGAAGAAATTTTTACAGCCTTGATTTCTACAATTAATCAAAACTAAAATACTTGCGAGAGCTCATATTCCCTTCATACAAACGTTCAAGAATGTTTTTTTTTTTTTTTTTTTGATATCCGTGAGTGTCTGGGCCCGCTTACGCGCACCTCGACTAATCTCACGGGACAACCCGCCTGTTCCTACAACATTTGGGTGTCAAGGAAACTTGTAAGAAATTTATTTCTACGTAGGTGGCCACCATGGATTGAACCCGTGACCTCTTTAGCCATATATTGAGACTTTGTCTCCTTTTTTACCACTAGGCCAAAACTCAGGATGGTTGTTCAAGAATGTTTTAATAAATAGGGTTCTTCCTTGAAGCCCTCAAGTATATCAAGTAACTTGACTGGATGGTTTACAAAACCCATCCATTCCATTTCAATTGGAAAAACTCACTTCCTTTCCGAGCGTAAATTTGATAAGTTAGAAGAAGACCATGTTCGCCTTTTGATGTCATCTACCCTTCAACACACCTCTCACATAAGCAACAGTAGGCAGTCTCAAAAGTCAAAGGTTATCAAACAATCAGTTCTTACACCCCTAGTTCAAATATCCAGTTTATTAAAGGCAATATCAGTACTACAACACCAATGAACAAGTATTTAGATATTGATCCATATGACAAATCGATTGTCAGTGTTAATAGTAAAGAATCAGACTCCAACCCACCTGACCCTACAACATTTGGGTGTCAAGGAAGGTGTTTCTATACATTCAGTCATCTTAAGAAATGTTACATGCAACTCAAATAAAAGCTCGATTAAACCGCCATTTCTACTTAAATATACTAAACATCACCTAACTCAAATCAGAACTGTATCTTAAATGTTTAAAATATATAAAAGTAACACATTTATTATCAAGAAAAGCTTTTTTTCTCACGCTTCTTTATCATATGAGAAGATTTTAATTCAATAACAAATGGTGACGCATCATTCAGAGAAAACAGCACAACTAGTCCAATTACCTTCCCTTCTTCAACTGGTCAGAAATGGAATTAAAAGCATACTTCCACCAGGAACTAGGATCAGTTTTCACGGAAACATGAGGGCGATAATGAGCATACTTCAATCGCTGATTGAATGCAGCAAAATTATCAACCAACTTTAGAATATCCCTATACCCATTCTGCAAAAAGAAATACAAAATAATCATTCAGAAAGACCTTTTCTGGGTTAAAGTTCTTGTTTTTCTTTTGACAACTCTCCAGGCTTCCACAATAAAAAAATTTCAGAATGATCCCCTATCATATTAACAAAATTCCTCTTGAGTTAGGAGTGCTAGTTCCAATGACTACATCAAAGGATATCATCAGTTCTTTCATGTCCAAAAAATTTGTTTCTAATCCAAAACTACAGTTTAGGGAGTTTCAGACGTATATTTATAACCTTTGACAAACAGAGTGTCACGTCATCCAAATATACTGATGCTTTCTGTCGAGGTTCATGGCTATCTGCAAGATCATTTTCCCGCAACTTTGTATACCTTGCATATCCGGACACCGGTTGCAAGATATAGCTGTGTTTTTTAGCAAGACCTTCAGCCGGTTTCCCATTCTTGGTACCAAAACGAAATACCTAAAAGGAATAGGATATCAGAAACACAAAACTACTCCAAAATAAAAGATACCAACACTTATGAGGAAGAGCGAGAAGAGGAGTACTTTATCCCATTCTGATGGAAGCAAATCCTCCCACGGTTTATCCATATACCAAGGGGATATATCACAATCAAGATAAACTGCTAACTGGCTGAGTTCAACGAACTGTTAACAAGAAATACAACTCAGTCACAAGTTGAAATTGGTAAAAATCGCAACAAAAATAAAAAAAAATCAAGGATTGAAAAGAAAAAAACAGTTGAGGCTAAGTTTTTTTTAAAGGAAACAAGAATTTTCATTGAATAAGTGAAAAGAGGTTAATGCTCAAAATACAAGAAAACAAAACAAAACAAGAACTTGCCAAATACGCTCATAGTAATGCATAGATCAATACAAGATAATTAAACTGGAAATAAATACAATTCTGCCCAAGTAAGACAGAACATTCTGCAAATACATTGGAGAACACCAAGAAGAAGAAGCTCTAACTCTGGCAACTTCAAATTGAACAAGCTAAGGCCGATGCTTGTCTTGAAAAGAAAATGGAACCTTGGAAAAGCAGCAATCAAAGAAAAGATATTGCAACCCCTCAATAACCACGAATCAAACAGCACATAATAAGGGAGACAAACAGTGATATGAAAGGCTGTACTCAAAAAAATAAATAAATAACAGTAATATGGAAGCTTCCACAAGCCTTAATAGAGAAGAATATCCTTTGGATAAGAGGCAACCAAAAGCTTGAAGGAAGAAATAATGAAAAAGTCTTGAAGGCTATCAAACTCCAGCTACACAGAACAAGGCGAATAACCACTTTTTACCCTCTTATGAAATCAATAGATGTTGGACCATCTCTTCATCATCACAACCTTTAGAAACCGACTAAAAAGAGAGAGAATGCAGCTCAAAGTGGCATAGTGATGTAAGAAGAATAGGGGTTAATAAGGTAATTAGATAATATTCTAGGTTAATTCCCCTTTTACCCCCACTTGTAATAAAGCTCTATAAATAGGAACCTTCCCCTCTTATATCAAACACATTATTCATTCTAATAAAGATCCACAATATTGATTCTTGGAGAGAATTCTCTTTGTTATCTCTTTAGGCTACACCAATAGCCAAGTAAACAGAACAAGGGATTCAACTTGCCAAGGATGTTTTTTGCCACTTTGCACCAAAAAGAATCTTCTTTGAAGAAAATCTCCAAAAAATGGCCAAAATAATAATTCCAACCCAACAAAACCAAGGCCTTCACACAATTTACCAAAAGCTTGAACTTGCTACCAAAATGATCGTTATAATCATAAGAAGACTTCCACCACAAGAAAATATTAAGCATTACCACCGAACCTATTTTCTCCTCGAGAGATCATGAGAGCCATATAGTGCTATTGCCACCATACCATTCTATTTGGTCATGAACCCCAGGCCATTCTTCTATTGTGAACTTTATTTAATTAAATCATTGCAAGCACTAGAGAAAGACAATATATTGATAGAACCTAAAAAACACGAATATGAGACACAGATACAACATGACACGGGCATGGTGATATACCATATTTTAAAAATCTAGGATACGACACGACAAGGATACATTTATTAAAATATACATTTTTAAATATATTTATTTATTTTAACTGACACATTTGTAAAAGACATGAGCTACAAATAGAAGATATTCCTTTCTCTCCCTTTTGCGGTAGTTTGCAACCAACTTGGTTGAGCTTTTGCATCTGCCAGTTCAGTCCTTTTTCATAAGAAATATCGTTTCTCATTTTGGAATGATACTTGACTCTTCCTCAGCAGCTACTTCATATTTAATCCAGTTCAAACTTGGGGGTTCTTCCTAGTTTAAGTTGTTGGTAGTTGGAGTCGTCTGGGAAGTTGTCCTGCACATTGCATCCAACCCAGTGTTTCATGAACGAACTAAACATATTGAAGTGGATTGTCACTTCATTCGTGAGAAAATACAAGAAGGAGTGATATCTACAGGATATGTGAAGACTGGAGAACAGTTGGGAGATATTCTTACCAAAGTTGTGAACAGAGCAAGAATAAACTATCTATGTAATAAGTTGGGCATGATTGACATATTTGCTCCAGCTTAAGGGGGACTGTTATAATATGTATTCTAATGTATAGTGTCCTTTATTGTAATTTCATATTCTCTAGATTAGGGTTTCTATCCCGCCTATATATATATATATATATAACTTAAGTCTTATGAATAATACTATAGATTAATTCTCCAAATTATAGAGTACACATACAAATAAAAGTAACAGTTAACAACGATAAAAGATTTGCAAGTTACACTACAGCTTGAAGTTGGTGGAGTGGATTATTATAGCCAATTTCATGTTTGGGGAACCAAATATAATAATGGTATTTACAACTATTTATAACCTACAATTGATTATAGTAAATACTATCAAACCCTCTTTGCTACAGTATTTACTATTTTTCACTCACCTTCTCTTTTCTTCTTTGCTATTTCAAAACCCTCTTTGTCTTTTTTTGTCGACCTTCTACAGTATTTACTATTTTCCATCATTGCTGGAGTTATGGGCACATGCTTCTCAGTACTAATTCATATGGAATTAGCACGACCCAGCGATCAAATTCTTGGTGGTAATCATCAACTTCATGTGTTTACTATTTCCTACCCAAACAAAAATAATTTGCACCCCAAAAACACACTACTACAACCGAAACTAAAATAGTATGTACACCAAGCACTGACTATTATAACCCACTAACTATAATAAAAAGTTCAACACCCCAAACACCTCCTTTGTATCTCTTCATCTTTCAATGAAAAAGAGATGATGCGAGTGCTAAGGGGGTGTCAACGTAGTTGAGATGTCCAGGTGCACTCACTGATCCTTGGTTTGTTCTGGTTGTAATTGTATCTATCTTTATACATTGAGCTTTAGTCTCATTTCATTATATCAATGAAAAGACTCGTTTCCTTTTCAAAAAAGTGGGAAAACAAACTTCTAATTGATGAAGTTACACTATAGCTTCTTTTTTTTAGAACAAGAAATAAAAATAAAAGTAGAAATAAAAAGTTAACGACTCCAGCCATAGCAATCTGTGCATTATTAATGTTTGTTCAAAAGCCTGCACGTATTTGGATCTTTTCCAATGGTAACACAGATCTCATTTCATGTCCGGTACAAAGAGGGAAAGGGGACAAGGAAATTAAAGAAATTAAACGTTTAAGAAGCAGACCTTCTGTATTCGATCAAGTGCACCACCAGTTATAAAAGTCTCCTTCCCATCATCATCTACTGTAACAGCTGAAAGTTTTTCTAAACTTACACCAGCTGCAAATGGATGTCCAGGATTGCTGCAAATGGAAACTTATGATATTAAACAAACCAATCAAGCACATGAAGTAGAGACATCTATTTTTACCTTTCAATATCCTCATATCTGATGTGAATATTTGATATCGAAAGCTTTAAATTTCCAATTATTGTGCTGATCAGTGATCCCAACCACGAATTATTCTTGAGAAAAAGAAAACCCAGAAGAAAGAGGAAGGGGCATTAAAGTCATGCAAAACAAAAATATTTTACATATGATTGCACTAAAAATAATCAATTAAGAGGAAGGGAAACAGGAATCTTGAAGTTAGACTCCAAAAATATCAGGACGTGAATAAATAATTTTTCACAT
Source organism: Lagenaria siceraria (assembly GCA_002890555.2). Classification (NCBI taxonomy): domain Eukaryota; kingdom Viridiplantae; phylum Streptophyta; class Magnoliopsida; order Cucurbitales; family Cucurbitaceae; genus Lagenaria; species Lagenaria siceraria. The sequence continues at coordinate 776,607 of CM016483.1, forward strand.
AGAACTAGCATCAGGCATATAAAAAGAAACCGAACACAAATCAATCACCTCATCAAGCCCGAGCACATTTCATCCTAGATGCTAAGTTCAATCAAACACCAAGCATACATACTTTTTTCACACAATTATAAGTGAAATAATCAAATGAATGTTCTTTAATCTTCATCAGCTAAATAATGACAACCCATATTTCGAAGATATTTGAAGTTTGAAGATAACCATTGTTATAATCAATGTTGAACCATATTTGGAGTTTTTTTTATTTATAACTACTTATCAAGTTACTTTGATATTATCTTATTGTCATTACAATTTTTTGTTCTTCATTAAACAGAACATACATGCAGTTGGATATTTCTACTCACTATAGAACAGTCTAATATTTTTTAATAATAGACAAAGCCATTTGGTATGGTGACGGAAAAGAAACTGTGAAAATATGTTCAAAAGATTCTGTTCTTTATCTTCAGAATACAAGTTGACAATTATGTCTTCATCCCAATGAAAAAATACTCATCATATTTGTCGCTTTGTGGACTTCCTTTTGTGGCTTTGTGTGTCTGTACTCTTTCATTTTTTTTCATGGTTTCTCCACACACACACACACAAAGGCTATGTTAACCACTATTTCTTTTAGTGTTAGGACCCCGAGTTAAGAAAGCTAGAGATGTAGAATAAATGACTAAACACCAATATCTTGGAAGATTTGGGTGTGACTTCGAGCGACTTCGCCTAAATCTGCCACAACAATCTGCAATCAGAAGTTGTTTGCACTATTGAAGACAGCGACTAGGGTTCTGATGACGGTGCAGGCGGCAGCGGCAGTGACAATCGGTTAGGGTTTTTTTTCTTTTTTTTATTGACGCCTAGGGTTAACATGCTCTGATACCATATAGAATTTAATTGGATAAAGTATCTTATTGAATATATGTAGATGACCTATTACAAATATGGAAAAGAATAAGACAATAAATACCAAATATATGACAATTAATATTTGCAAAACATTCATTAATAGAAATTCCAACAGCAACCACCATAGAAGGGAAGCGAAATGACCCATAGTGCTTACAGTAGACGTACCATTTCTGTCTTTGTTCGCTGCATCCTCTCCAATAGTTTGAGTTCCATTTCCTGCTCCATGTCAAGAGTGAAGAAATTAGACGTCTATATGGTGGTATGAACCCCCCCCCCCCCCCCCCCCAAAAAAAAAAATAAATAAATAAAAGAAACTTACGTGAACTCTAGTTTTCTTGACCTCTTGGATACCATCTTCACTATGTCCTTCAACTTCCGTAGCAGGCTCAGCTAGTAAGAAAATCCGATCTAAATACACTATGACAGGATCTTGACCAAGTCTGCTCCATGGAACCTGATTTGGAAAATGTATTAATGACATAAAAACCTTGTTACTCTAAAACTCTGAAGTCAAAGTTGAAACAAAATGACAAGTACTCTTTCAAGTAGCCGTAAAGCTCAACTGAAAAAGGAAAATTCAAAATAACAAATAAAAAATCCTTCCTAGAATATCCATCAATACCAATATTTCTGCAAATTTAAGACCTTCACATTTTCAACAACATCATTTTAATCCTTGGTTACAAGATGTTGATCCCAATATTCAATGGTGCATCCTAACTCAAGAAGGATTGAAAAGAAGGATGACTGCAATTAAAACACTATGATAAACTGAAGCAGTTCATCCGCACCCTAACCTAGCCATGGATTGGAAAGCCAACAACCATCCATGGCTGCTGCACATGTGCAGATTTTTCAGGGAGTAGATTTATCCAGAAAGTTATGAACTGCTTCATAAAAGGTAGCAAAACGACAAGAAATGAAGACAGTAGGTCAACATGCCCATGAATTTACTGCCTGAGTTCCAAAAAATACCAAAGCACAAGTTGAAAGCCAATAAATAGGTAGCTTACACATCAAAAGAAAATAGACGTATGTCCCATTGACACGCTAACTGAATCTATTCCACCAGCTCAAAAGCAGACAAAAGAACTCACTTAGACCACTACAAGGTTCAATTCAGTCAAGAAACTGAATTCCGAGCTCAAGAAGATCTTTTTGTGGAAAAACATACCACACCTTTGATTAAGAAAATGAAAAGAGACTAATGCTCCAAAATACAAGATACAAAGAAAGCAAAAGGAACCATAGAAAGTGCATTAGTCCCTTTTCATTAATTCAATGAATGAAGCTTGTTTCCGTTTAAAAAAAAAAAAAAAGAAAAAAACTATAGAAAGTATCAATATAAAAAAGAGCATAAAATAGACAAAGTACAAAGGAGATATCAATTAAAAGGGAGCTATGCCATCTACAATTAAAATCTTGAATGGAAAACTCTTTGAATCTTTTGGAAAGAGAACACCAAAAGGAGGACTTCAAACGAGCTGAATTGAAACATTTGACACAAAAACGAGCTTCCCCCTGAAAAATATGATGATTTATTTCCATCCACACCTCAGATAGAATAGCTTTGATTGCATTAGTCCAAACAATATAAGCCTTCGAATTCATGCAAGGGCCACATAAAAGTTGCAAAACATTATCTCTCATTGAATGTGAAAACACCCATTGAAGATCAAAGATAGAGAATAACTTGAACCAGAACTAGATAGAATAAAAACACTCAAAAAAAAAAAAAGATCTTGAGAACCAAAAAGATGCCAACAAATCTAGAACTCGGCATTTCACTCAGGACAGCAGAAAAACACTCAAACTGTTCTCTACAATCTTCCACAATCAGACCCAAAATCAAGTAATAAGAAAAAAGACTCGTACACAAATTCAAACATTAGGAAGGAATTTAAATGAGGACCAGCAACAGCAGAAGAAATTAGTATATTCGCCATAAGCATTTTACAAAAAGAGGCCAATAAGGAAAGTGAAAGCAGCAAAGAGGATGAAAAAGTATAGTAGTATTGGAAGGAGGAGATGAAAAAGAACCATCGGTTAGGCCGCCAAACATACATATTCACGAGGGAACAAGAAAGACAATATATAGTCAGTGAGTTAATTATGAACTAGGGGACCACTGTGATCAGGGAGGAATATACTTGCTAGTTGTTAGTAGGGGGAGAGAGCTCATTTTCTGTTTTTTAGTATTTTTCGTGCTTAGCAAGTAGCTAGGGAAGGATAGATTACCAACCCTCTCAGATTAGTTGGAGTTCTTGTATTGCCTAAGGGTTGCTCTATCCATTCCAAGGATTAGCAACCATATCCACCGACTTAAAAGGGTTTCTTGACAATGAAGGTAAAGTCGGAATAGAAGCATAAAAATCAATCTCAGACTTTGAAGAAGAGGATCAATACCTTCATCTTGCAGAATTTGATTTTTTTTTTTTTTTTTTTTTTTTTGAAAAAGGAAACAAGTCTCTTTATTGAAATAATGAAATGAGACTAATGCTCAAGTTACAAAGAGGGATACAAGAGCGTAAAAACCTATGGATTAGTGAGTTCACCCAGACATCTCAACTATGTTGGCACTCCCTTAGCACTATCATCCTCTTGCATAACTTGATTTAAACAAAATAAATCCAATGGATTTGAGAAATCTTTCACAAGTAAAGCTCCCTAAACAAAACTCGGAGGATCCAGCACCTCTAGATCACCAAAATTTAAGAAAATGGTTCCCCTGGAAGAGTCTTTTATTTCAATTAAAGATGGCATAAACCCGCATAAATGTCTCTTCACTTGAATGCTTGCTTCAGAACAATTAATCAAGTTGAAAATGTCTGATGCTATACTTTCTAGCCCCCTAAAATAGGCACCAATGGCTTCAAATGTTTTAAAACCAACAAAAATCAAAAGCTCCATGTGTCACTTATCTATTTCTCCACTTTTCATCCTCTACTAGGTCCACTTTGATGATTTGGCCGCCACGTCATCGACATCGGGTATTTTTCCGTTAAGCTTGTTCCAGCCATTCTTCTTCGTTTGAACTCCGATTTGAGTGATTCAAATTGCGTTGGAACCGTTGTTCCAAGCTCTACACAATGGATACTTCAAAACACTCAAATTGTTAATAAATAAAAGCAGGTTTGTTATCATCAAAACATTAATTAATTAATTAATTAAAATTAATTAATTTGAGATTAAGGGCCAAAAAGCTAACAGATTATTCATGTAGAGACATGTGAATGGGGACATTCTATGTAATGAGTTTGCATAAGACCGAACCATGAAATAGTCACTATTACTTTATTAACGTTGTTTACTGTTAAATACTGATTATTTCAACTAGATGACCTAGGTAACCCGATCTTAATCCTGAGTTAACTATGAACTCCTATTTATTCGAGATTATCCTTAGATCTGCATGGGTGAAAGTGGCCTGGGTGCGCCAACTCAATAAGCCTCTCATTTCAGGGATAAGATCGAGTAGATAGCTGGGGACATAGTTTTGCGAGAAGAAATTCACTCCTACCCGACTTAGGGTTAGTAAATAGGTTGTTCCCTTAAGTACTGATTTCGGGTCTTGAACAAGGGGTCTCACCCTCTTGTTGGCCCAAGAGGGACTCAATTTAGTGATAGGATCACAAACAAATTGTTCATTAGAGGATCAGTGGGACTTAAGGAACAACATGTAATCACAGAGGTAAAACGGTAATTTTGACCTAGCTGTGATTATGGACATCCTGTGAAGGATCGACTTACTAATTATGGTTATATCAAGTGGACAAAAATATATCTACAGTGAGGAGAGTGCAGCTACAGGCTTTAGTAGAAGTGTCCCATTAGTTAACGAATGTTGGTTAACTAGGTTAAAAAGTTTGGCCGGTTAATCTCGAATCGTTGGAGCTCGTGATCTGTAGGTCCATTAGGTCCCTTTACTAGCTCATAAATGGATAAAAACTTTAGATAATGTGGTGAATAAGTTTGAATTGTTCAATCTTGGCTCTAAAGGGAGGTTTTTTATAGAAATCCATCCTCCAAAGCCTTGCATAAGTAATGGATGACTATGAAGATCCTTGTTCCATTTAGCAAAATGTGGATGAAAGTAACCAAACTCCTGCAATTTTCCTGGAGATTCAATCAGCTGGTCTAAAGATCCATGGTCAATCTTAATCAAAACTTTATCTGCAAACAGAGGATTGATAAGAACTTTGGTTTTAAATTTATCCTCCAAAGTCCATGCTATCTCCTTCCAATCATTAAAAACAAATAAGCAAACCACACACCTCAATTAAGGAATGAAATTTGGAAGGAATCGAGGAAGGAATTAAGGGATACTTTATCGTTGATGCTCTTGAACGTAAAGCCTCATTCTGAAACCTTACCATCATCAATTTAGAAGAGATTATCAAAAGCTTCTGCGAAAGAGTCTTCAACAAAAAGCATCTAGTTGAGTATCTGCAAACTGCTCTTCAACCTCCTCACTGTTGATACTAACATCAAATGCAAAATCAGAATCTCCATCATGAATAGATTGAGTGGAGGTAGATACTCGCACAATCACGTTGTAGAGTAAGATGACGCAACAGCAAAAGAATTGAGACGGGCAACTAGACGATTACCAAAATCAGAATTTCTAGCTCGAAAAGATACTAAGGGGCATCGATGTAAACAAAATGAGTTGAACATTATGTTGGTGCACAATGATGAAGAGTACAAGGAAATGATGGATGAGTTAGATACGACGCAGGAACCAATAGCGATGCAAGTCGTAGAAGTGGGAAATGCTCCTGAGCTCTGTCATAATTCTGCCATGGGATTTTCGACCTAGAAAAATATTAAAATGAAGGGATTGATTGAACAAGAAGAAGTTATCATGTTAATTGATTGTGGAGCAACACATAATTTATCGCTTAAAGGTTAGTTGACTCCTTGAATTTACCTTCAACTAATACGGCTAAGAAATGCTCATGATAAGAATCATCTGGCCTAGTACAAGTCCATTTTCAAGTCCAATTCTACTAGTGAAAAGGAGGACGAAGGTTGGCGCTTTTGTGTCGATTACACAGCATTGAATAATGTTATTGTCTCTGACAAATTTCCAATACTTATTCATTGAAGAGTTGTTTTTTTTAAAAGGAAACCAAACACTTCATTGAAATAATGAAATGAGACAAAGCTCAAAGTATAATAATGATATACAAGGAGCTAATCAAAAGCAAAGAGACAGCTAAGGATCAGTAGGCGCACCCGAGAATCTCAACTAGGTTGACACCCCCATAGCACCCTTATCACATCCCTAAAATAAATAATATCAATAATATCCATCCATTGTCTTGCATTTGTCATCATGAGTCTTGCATTTGTTCGAAGATTGACCACTGTTCCAATTATCATCAAATTCAAGTTCATAATGATGATGTGGCAAATATGACATTTCGTACCAATGAAGGCCACTATGGATTCTTGGTGATGCCATTTGGGCTCACTAATGCTCCTTCCACGATCCAGCATTGATGAACTGCGTCTTCGACCGTTCCTACGAAAGTTTATTCGGATATTTTTCAATGATATTTTGGTCTATAGTACTGGCTACGATGAGCATATTCATCATTTGGGAATAGTGTTCAATATCCTGAAGGAGAATCAACTCTTTGCCAATGGGGGGAAATGTCAGCTTATCAAAGAGGACATTGAATATTTGGAACATCTAGTTTCAATTGCACATGTTTGGATGGGTCTCAAGAAAGTTAGAGCCATAATGAATGACCTCGACCTCAATCTATTCAAGAATTAAGGGGATTTATTGGCTTGACTACTTAATGTAGAAGATTTGTTGAGCACTATGGCAGTATTGCTACCCCATCCATTACATTAGGTAATCAAAGTAGCGGGTTTCGTTTGGATTGACCAGGCCACACAAGCTTTTGAGCAACTAAAGAAGGCAACGATGACGATTCCCGCCCTTGCTTTACCTGATTTTAGTCGTCCATGTGTGGTTGAGAACTGATGCATTCAATACAGGTTCAGGTGATGTGCTATATCAGAATAAGTGCCCTACTCCTTTCTTCAGTCACACGTTGTCTTCTTTAGCAGTTGCAAAATCTAACTATGAGTGAAAACTAATAGAGTACAACCTTGGCGGCCCTATTTGTTAGGAAAAAAATTTATTGTCAGAACTGATCAGTGGGTACTTAAGTTCTTGTTGGAACAAAGAGTTCTTCAATCTGAATATCAATGATGGATCTCTAAGCCTCCGGGCTACAATTTGAAAATTGAAAGACAGTACCGACTGGGTAAGGAGAATAAAGTGGTTGATGCCTCATTGCATTTGCCTCCAATGGACCATTGAGCTACTCTTTTTGCTCCAACCATGATTGATGTTGATGTTATACGCAAAGAAGGGTTGCACTTGCAAGGTCATTCGAGAGTTATCGATAGGGGGCAGGGAATTGTCTAAATTTTCTTGGCAACGGGATACACTGAAGTACAAAGGGATGTTGGTGTTGTCCAAGATATCCAAGTTGATTCCTTCAATTTTGCACTTGTACCATGACTCAGTGTTGAGAGGACATTCGAGCTTCCATAGAAACCATAAAAGATTAACTGAGGAGCTTTACTAGAAGTGCATGAAAGCTGATACTAAGAAGAATGTGGAGTACAAAGGGATGTAATAAAGCAGTTATCCCTGATCGAATTTAGAATGATATCGCCATGGATTTTATTGAGGGGTTGTCTCAATCCGACAGGTATGATACTATTTTTGATGTGGTGGATCGTTTGAGCAAGTATGCTCACTTTTTTGGCCTTTAGCACCCATTCACGGCAAAAATAGAGGTTGCTCTATTTATTAAGGAGATAGTCCGGCTTCATGGATTCCCTAGTTCCATAATTTCTAATTGCTATAAAATTTTCCTTCGTCATTTTTGGGCGAAACTTTTTCGAACCCAAGGCACCTAATTTCGACAAAGCACGGCGTATCATCCTCAAACCGATGGTAAATCAAAACTTGTGAATAAATGTGTGGAAAACTTTTGAGGTGTTTTTGTGGGGAACGACTTAAACAATGGGCTCAGTGGTTTTGTTGTGTTGAGTATTGGTATAATACCACATTTTTCATGTGTCCATTGGTATCACCCCTTTGCAAATTGTATATGGGTGTCCTCCGCCATTAATTTCTTATGTTGTTCAAAAACGCCCAATTTGACTCTTGATCAACAGTTCTTACAAAGGGATGTAGCTCTCCATGCATTGCGTGAACAATTGCAAGTTGCTCAAGCCCGAATGAAGAAATTTAGAGATAAAAAAGGCGTGAGGTAAAATATGTGCTAGGAGATTGGGTTTTCTTAAATTAGTCCTTACCATCAGGCTTCTGTGGCTTGACGGCGTAATGAAAAGATTGGGTAAGTGGCTTATAAGCTTAAACTTTCAAATTCGGCCAATATTCACCTTATGTTTCATGTTTCTTTTTTAGTTAAAAAAAGTTGTTGGCAATATTCGTAGGGTTAACCTGGCCCTCCTTCATTGACTAATGATTTTGAGTGGAAGGTTGAACCAAAGGAAATTTTTTGCTATCGTCGTAACAATGCTACGAGTGATGTTGAGCTTTTGGCAAGTGGGAAGAACCTGCTTGCTCATGAGGCGACAGGGAACAACTTCATGGCTTTTGCAAACAATTTCTTGAGTTTCACCTTGAGGAAAATGTGTTTTTTTGCTCAGAAGGTGAGAAAGACAATATACAGTCAGTGACTAGTTATGAACTGGGGGTACCACTGTGATTAGGGAGGAATATATTTTTTAGTAGGGGGAGAGAGTTCATTTTATGTTTTGCAGTATTTTTCGTGCTTAGCAAGTAGCTAGGGAAGGAGAAATTACCAACCTTCACAAATTGGTTGGGAGTTCTTTTATTGCCTAAGGGTTGTTCTTCCTTTGAATACGTTAGATGATATAATATCAAATTTGTCTCCACCCATCATCTTTAAACTTTTGGGTCAATTAGTGACTTAAGATGGTATCAGAGCAAGTGGTCCACAAGGTCCTGTGTTTAAAATTTTGCAACGTTATTTCCTCCCCAATTAAAATTGATTTCCACTTGTTGGGCCTTCTATATATTTCAAGTCCATAAGTGATGGGAGTGTTTAGATGACATAACATTAAAGTTTCCCTTACCTATTAGCTTAAACTTTTGAGTCAATAGATGATTTAAAAGAATATCAATAACAAGGAAGGGAATACCTATCACCATCATGCTTCGTAATTCACCAATTGCTGGTTTCTACTGACACGATACCTAAATAGATCCAGGAAGACTAGACCTAATGAACTATTAACAACAAGGTTTGCCAAGTGTTTGTAGACAGCATGAATTGCAAAAATCAATCCAAATCATCTTTCTTTGCCTACAATAGCATTCCCCCCCCCCCCCAAAAAAAAAAAAAACCACCAACCACCCTACCCAACAGCAGGGAATATCATTTTTTTTCCGAGAAGAAACAACCTCCCATTGATAACATGAAAAAGATTAAAAGTTCAAGGATACAAAAGCAAAGCATTACAAACTCAAAAAGCAGACGAACCATCATGGGTTGACCTAGTGATAAAAAAAGAGACATAGTCTCAATAAATGGTTAAGAGGTCAGGGGTTCAATCCATGGTAGTCATCTACCTAAGAATTAATTTCCTACGAGTTTCCTTGACACTCAAATGTTGTAAGGTCAAGCGGGTTATCCTGTAACTTCTTAATAGACTGAAATAAGAAATTGCTTAACAAACTTTCTTAGCAAATATATTGATGGTTAGTTACAGCCACAGGTAGTCAACACAATTCGCTATAAAAGCTTGTCAATTTTATTATAAACAGATTTTTTTTCCCTTTTTGAATAATTCTTCTTAATTACTCTGCACCAGAAGAGATGAATTATGGAAAGTTAAGTAGTCATAGAGCAACTCCTTTTATACAAATAACTAAAACATAGTTTTGATACGTTGCTTGAAGTGCACTTTCCTCATCATTTTGAACTTTAATGACCACGCAGTTCAAATACATTAATTCCTTTCAAATTTCAAAGTTTCAAGTTTACTGTTCAGCTTCAAGTTCCTTCCCTTGCTGATAAGTAAGTTTTGGTCCATAATCTTTCCAAACAGGGAGTTAAAACAATTATTAAGTATATTTCAACTATTCAATTTTGTAGGGAAATCCCAATGTGAAACATGATCATGGACTGTGCTGGTTGAAATTTCACAAACCTTAATTTTGACTGATCCAAGAAATCCGGCTTTAACTTTCACTGGCAACTTCAATGCGTTGAGTGCCTCTGGCTTCAGCTGCATATTTGTTAGCTCAACATCACCTGTGAGACAATAACATGAACAAGTAGAAAGCTCAATCAAAACCAAAGGACTTCAAGTACATATATGATAACAAATAGAGCTTGCACACATGCTTGATAATGCAATGCCCCTCTAATTATTTCAATTGTATCCAAATTCAGATATTTTATGAAAAACCTCAACCCATAAAAGTTTCCAGCTCATAAATAATTTATTATGCCCTCACCGCAATCCATAACCTGATACAGGCAGAAATCATGGACTTGACCTCCTCGTCCACCTTCTATGGTTAATATTTATAATGGCGCTTAATCCTACTACTATGCTCTACAAGTCAGTCCTCGTTTCTATTTACATAATACCATTCATCCTCACCCGAGCGGTATGCAATGCCTTAAAAGTTATATCCATAGTAGAATAACAGTAAGGTCCAAACTGAAGAAATGTAATTCACAAATTCATCAAGAACATAGTTTAATCCCACCTACTATCTTCCTAGAAAACTCACTACTATCCTCTCATTCGCCACCTTAAAAATATTCCGAATATGAATTTACATTTTTCTTATTGCACGAAGTTAAACTCCAAACACCTAAGACTAAAAGCTCATTATCTGTACAAAGTTTGCAGAACTTCAAAAACTAACACTCATGCGATGAAGACAGCAGAAGTAAAATGAAGAAGAAAAACAAGGAGTGCAGGAATTGAAATGAATCCAACCTTGCCATACACTGATCTTCAGAGCCTCCTTGTTGAGTCCTCGTACATAATTTCCAAGGTACCTCTGCAATAAGTACGCCACTTGATCCTCCAACATTTTTGCTGACCTCTCGATCAAATTATTGTTACGTTATAATCTACAAACCAAACAGCAAGAAGAAGAAACTTAAGATGAAGAAAAACGAGAAGAAGAAGAAGAAGAAGAAGAACGAGGAGCAATTCACAGTCAATTCAATATTCATCCTCAGAGACGGAATGATCCGTTCGAGTCACAGCGTCTTCTCTACGAGTATTTAGAAGAAGAAAAGAAAATATCGCCACGGCCGACATGTCGAATACACATTTCCTTCTGAGATCATTACAAATGAAGCAATCGGAAGGATTCTGAGTTCTGACAGCGTTTCGGATCAACGCCACGTGATCTGCACGTGGTCAACATTTAATGGAGAAGTCAAACCTAATGGCAGCGTTAATGGTTGCAGAAAGGAGCATAGTGTGGTTCTGTTCGCAGATGATTTTTACCCAGATAACTTGATCGTTACTCCTTCAGACTCAATACGTGGAGTGAAATTACGCAATTGCCATTACGAGAGGCGGTGAAGGTTTGCCGACGTGGGAGAATGGCCCGAGTCCGAAGAACTGAACGTGTATGGATAGTTTTGGGCCTTTTTAGAATGATGCGTGATCTGCACGTGATGACTTCTAATTTGTTAAATTTTGATTTATTTATTAGGGTAATAAATAATTAAACTTATGATTTAAATTTTAAGTTAGTGTTTTAAAAGACAAATTAAGATGCAGCTCTCTATTTGAAAAAAATATATATTTTCCAAAAAATTATTTTCATTTAAATATTTTTTATAAAAACTATTTAAAATAAAAACACTCATGCATTTGCCCATTTTTCTCAAAAGTATTTTTATATATAAGATTGTTTAGTTTGTTATATACTAAAAATATTTTTTTAGTGTCAAATTACTATAAAAATGACTATAAAATATCATGGACTAATAATATTAAATAATGGTCGTCGGAACTGGTTGTCTAAGATGGTCGTCACGGGAGGTGGCGGCGGTGGTGGCTGGAGTTGACCACCAATGGTGTTGGAATAAAGAGCAAAAGTGGTACAATTCGATGCAGTTGCATTAGCTTAAGTCATGTTATCTTTATGGTATCTACAAGAATGAATTCCTTTTTCTTGTTTGGAATGCAATAAATTTGCTCATTTTGCTATGTATGAAAACAACTCTAAAACAAAAATGTTTCTTTTAATTTTTTTCGACAAACAAAACGAAACCTTAGTAGTGGATGGGTTAGGGGTAGAAGATTACTATGGTTGTTGGTAAATATGTATATATATATATAATCTTTGATTTGCTTGAGATTCAAATTTGAAAGCAAAATAATAAAGTATTTATTATAAAAATGAACAAAAGAAAAGAAAATAACTACGATAGTTTTAAAAAAATGAAAAAAAAATGTAGAACATTTAAATAAAAAAGAATACGTAGAATATTTAAAAATGTTAAGGGGTAAAATATAATACTTTTTAAGAAAAAATATATGTAATGTTGGTTCTTAGTTGTTATAGAGTTGTTGGTGGATCTGATTTCATAATCACGTAAATTTTTTTTTTTTTTTATGTCCAGAATCTATGCAAAATAATGGTTGAATTGGAAAATGGAGAATAATAACTGAAGAGGATTTTATTTTGGTTTATTTGATTCTAGACATTTGTGAGCTATTATTTTTTCTTTTGACAATGATTATGACATTTGTAATTTTTAATTTAATAAGTTCATTTGTAAAGTGGCCGTATTTTCTTTTCATTTTCTAGGCATATATGAAGAAGAAATTTTAATTTAAATGATTTCAAATTATTTTGGTTCCAAACGTATATAGTAATTTGAAATCATTCCCTGCATTTGAAATCATTTCTATACAAATTTTCGACACCAAATAAAACATTAAAAAACTTAGCGCAATTAGATAATAATGAATAGACTTCAAGAAATCCAATGTCATGGGTTTCTGTCCTCGGTGACCGGGAAGCGACCGGGAGAGAAGAAAAGAAAGATGGGGATCTTAGGATTCTTTTTTTCTTCCTAATTTTCCCTCTTTCTTTATTAGTTTTTTCTTTTCTTGCTTTTTCTTTTTTATTTCCTTTTTATTTATCTTTTTCTTTCTTCTTCTTTTTTTTTTCTTAAATTCCCACGTTTTTTTTTCTTTCTTTTATTTTCCATATTTTCTTTTCTTTTCTTTTTTATTCAAAGAATTAAACTTTTTTTTACTTTCCTTTGTTATATATTTTTCCTCTCTTTTACATTTTTTCTTTTTTTAATTTTACTAACGTGCTCTCATTTTTTATAAGAACTAGCATTACTGATAACTTGCACCTCAAGGGAATACTCCAAAGTAAGTCTCTAAATAACCAAGTTTATCTTTAGAATATACTCTTTTTTTTTTTTTTTTTTTGGTCTATATGTTACAATTATGTTGGGCATGCTAGTGTGCTCTTTCACACATATGTTTATCAGGCGCCAACACGTCTCGAAAGACGTTAATGAGTCATGCGCTCGCTTAATAGACGCTAATGCATCTCATGCTGCTTGCCAGGCACCAATGCGTCCTGCGCTCGTTTGACATATGTCAATGCATCCCGCGCAGCTTGAAACATGTCTCAAAAGACATTAATGTGTCCTACGCTCGTTTGACAGACGTCAATGCGTCCCGTGCAGCTTGCCAGGCACCAATGCTCCTCGAAAGACGTTAATGTGTCCTACACTCGTTTGAGAAACACCAATGTGTCCGCGCAGCTTGTCAGGCGGCAACGCGTCTCGAAAGGCGTTAATTCGTCATGCGCTTGTTTGAGATACGTCAATGCATCCCGCGCAGCTTGAAACGCATCTTGAAAGACGTTAATGTGTCATGCACTCGTTTGACAGACGCCAATGCGTCCCCCGCAGCTTGCCAGGCGCCAACGCGTCTCGAAGGACGTTAATGTTAGATTTTATATCCTAAAACTCGTAGTTTATAAACACTAACGTGCATTCTATTTATCAATAGTTATCGAGGTTATTCAGTAAACTTGTTATTGAATATGTGAATTATTGTTAGCATAACTCTAAATCCAATAAACTGAGAACCCATGGCTATTACATGTATACTTGAACTATATATGTGGAGATATAAAAGAGGATCAAGATCGAGTAAATAATCAAAACGGTCTATAGTATAGGGATAAGGTTGAGTACATTATCCTGGTAACACTATTGAATACGACCACTTTGATTTGATACAAACAATGTGATCCTGAATCGCTCATGTGTAGACATGTGAGTTGGGGCATTATATGCAACGAGTTTGCATAAGATCGAACCACGAAATAGTCACTATTACTTTATAGATAGAAATCGTTAGTGTTTTATGTAAAAAAATACCTTGGACTTTTAGACATTTCAAAAATACCCTCAATCTTACAAAAAAAAATTCAAAAATACTTTTATTATTGGTATATGAACATAAACCATTTGTACCAACTTACTTCTCTGTTTCCCTTCCTTTTTCTCCCCTCTCTTCTTCAATACTCTCATATTCTCTTTTTTATTAACCACTTGTCATTTGTTTATATAAAAAATAATAATAATAATAAAGAAATAAAATTTCTCACTTCAATTAAGGTATATAGACTATAATAAAATAATAATAATATAAGCACTATGAGATCATAGGACTTCTTTAACAATGTGGACATTAGTAGTTGTGTATGTGCTAATAGTCGAATCCAAGTATCTGGTTATTTATTGTTTTTGTATGTTTTAAGGGGAGATTTTAATTTTAGAATTTTGTGAGATTTTGTGGAATTTTATGTTTTAGCTTAAAGTTTTGGTTTTTATTTTGGTTGCTGAGAAAATTGGTGTAAGAATTAGATAAATAGAAGAAAAATTATGAGTATCTATATGAAAAACAAAATGAGGATATCTATGGCCCCGTTTTGTAACTATTTTAGTTTTTATCTTTGTTTTTGAAAATTAAGCTTATAGACACTACTTTCACCTTCAAATTTATTCCTCTGTTATTTACTTTTTACCAATGGTTTAAAAAAACCAAGCCAAAATTTAAAAACTAAAAAAAATAACTTTTAAAAACTTGTTTTTTTTGTTGGTGAAGGGATCGAATCCCAAAGCGGAAGCGTATGAACGCTGGTGCCATTGTAATTCGATTTGAAAAGCCATAAAAACAGAGAAATAAACATGAATTTAATTGCAACATGCTTTTTAACTGAAATCAAGAAGAAGAAAACAACCTTTGAAGATTCTTCTTCAATCCATTTGAAGTCCACATTGTGATCACGATCTCAACAACTCTTCTTCGGATCTCTACGAACTTGGTTCGAACACCACCACCAAGGTCTTTCCCACTATTCTTTGGCAATGATTGGGTTATGTGGGAACCCCTTTTGGAATGATAAGGGAATAAGAGAGACAACAAAGAACACACTTTTCTCTTTTGTGAGTCTTGAGACTTGAGATAGAAAGAGAGTTGCATTTGATTTTTCACAGCTCTGTTCTATGTTTTACTTCTTGGAATATCACGTTAATCCCAATTTGGGAGAGAGGGGAAGTTAATTCTAACACAACTTTAACTCCCTTCAACCATGGGAAGTTAACCTTTAACTAAAGTTAAATTTAATTTAATTCAATTAAAGAAATATTAATTAATTAAATATAAAATATTTAATTAATATTACATTTGAATCATATTCAAATATGTTTCTCTCTCATAACATATAGTTTTAATATGAATCTCATTCATATTATTTAATATTGGAATCTTATTCAAATGTAAATACTCTCTCATATTATATAGTTTAATTTTGAATTTAATTCAAAATTAACTTTATAATAGGGAAATTCCTATGAACAGAAAAAATATCAAACTATTTACAAATATAGAAAAATTTTACTATCTATCAGTGATACATCACGATAGAATTCTATCGCTTTCTATCGCTCAAGCAAATAAATTCTATCGCTTGAGTGATAGAAAGCGATAGAATTCTATCGCGGTCTATCACTGATAAACTATAAAAAATTTCTATATTTGTAAATAATTTGGCTCATTTTTCTATATTTGAAAACAACCCTTTATAATATAATGTATCTATATACATTATTAATTGTATCATATACAATCAACATTTAATTCCCTTGCAATATGAAGCTTATCCATATTAATTTAATATTTGAATCTTATTCAAACATTGATACTCTCATATTATAAAGTTTAATTTTGAATTTAATTCAAAATTAACTTTATATTATAATGTATATACATTATATTAATTGTATCTAATACAATTAATGCACTTTCCCTTATTTAAATTTGAACAATTCAAATTTTATCTAAAACTAATTAATCATTATTTTACCCTTAGTGGGTTAGCAGAGGACATAATCGACCTACAGATTAAAAGCTTCAATGATTCGAGATTAATTAATTAAACTCTTTAATTAAATTAATCAACATTCATTAACTGTGGGTCACTCCACTAAAGACCCACAACTACACTCTTCGCGCTATAAATATATTTCTGTGTCCATGGATATACTATTATCAGTAAGTCGCCCCTTAACGAATTGTTAGTAATTATAGCTGGGTCAAATTACCATTTTACCCCTGTAATTACCTCTTACTCCTTAAGTATCACTAATCCCTCTAATGAACAATCAGTTTATAGTCCAACTAAAAACTAAATCTCTCTCGGGCCAATGAGATGGTGAGGCCTCATTGTTCAAGACTCAAAATCAACCCTTAAGAGAACAATTCATCTACTTACCCTAAAGACGGGAATGAGTGAATTCCATCTTGTGTCGCTATATTCTTAACTCCCAACTTGAAGAAGTCCCCAAGATGATAGACTTATTGAGTCAGCGATATGGGTCATTCTCACTCATACAAATCAAATGGTTGTCCTCATAAACAGGAGTCTATAACTCAATCATGATTGAGATCGAGTTACACGGTGATCCTATGGAATATTAATCTCTTCTGTCAACGGTGTTATAAAGAAAGATTAACCATTTCGCAGTTCGATTTTATACAAACTTTTTGTATAGGATACCCTCACTCGCATGTCTCTATATGAACGATTTGGATCAAATCGTTTGTAACACTTACAACTCTTATAACATTTACAAAGTGAGTTGTATTCGTAGTGTCACCAAGATAAGGTATCCAACCTTATCCATATACTGTAGACCTTTTAGGTTATTACTTGAATACGATTCATTTGTATATCTACCACATACTGTTCATGTTACATAAAATAACCTTGGATCTTAGTTTATTGGATTGAGTTACACAAGACTAAATTGAATAATATAACTCCTTATTTTATTAAAAAATAAATATTTGTTTATACATTACAAACTACGAGATTTAGGACATAAATCTCAACCGTTGGAATTTGGCAAAGAATTCAACTATTGTACTTAAGAGAGATGCAAATCAATATAAGAAATGTGGAGGAAATAGGCTTAATTTTCAAAAAAAAAAAAAAAAAACAGAATGGTTACCAAACGGGGCCTATAGAATTTGTTTTAAAATTTGTTCTTTTCTAACGGAAGAAAACTTCAAAAGAAATTGATCAACATACTAACGGTAGGGGCATTTTTTAACTTTTTTTTAAATAGTTATTTTTGCAATGAGGTATTAACAGTTCATATTCATATACTAACAATATGAGTACTTTTGAACATTTTAAAAGTCTAGGAGTATTTTTCATATTTTTGAAAGTTCATGGGTATTTTCTAAATAAAACACTGACGATTTCCATCCAAAACTAATAACAAGGATAAATTAATGTATCAATACTCATTAAAAACTAAATTCAAGTATATCATTAGTGTATTAGTACTATATCTACATTCCTTCTCAATAAAATTTCAAATATAACATTGGTGTATTAGTATTATATCAAAATTAACTCAAAATTCGTTTCAAGTATATCGTTGTTGTATCTATCAGTATTTCTTAAAAATATATTTGTTCAAGTATATTAGTAGTATAACAACACCTCTTCAAAATTCAATTTCAAGTGTAACATTGGTGTATCAATAGTTTATCAACATTCATTTAAAATAGTTACCAACAGAACGGATTGAACCATTATAAGTTGATTATAATTTACTAGAAAAATAATATTCTATAACAATCAAATTAGGACTCAAATTCAGTCTACGAATAATAGTAGATGTACAAGCACTTGTTGAATGATAAATATGATTTATGAATGATAATTTGGTATAACAATTGTATAACTTATATACTTTACATTTGATATATCAGCCAAAATCCATGAATAATAGCAAGTGTACAAGCATTTGTTGACCGATAAATATGTTATATGAATAGTAATCTTGATGTATCAATTATATAACTTATATACTTTATGTTTGGTTTATTAGTCAACTGATATACCAAATATAAAGTATATAGTTGACTAATAAACCAAACATAAAGTATATCATATATACTGCTAACATATATGTTGAAATACCAATAAGGGTAATTTTGAAATAATAAAAATGAAAATCAACTTTTAACGTGTCTTTGCTATATTTGCAAATTTGAAAAATTATGGCTAAATTTGTGAATTTAAGAATGTTTTTGGGTATTATTACAACTGCTGCTTTTGCCAATTGCATATCTGAGAAACCTCGAGTATTCTGAGAAACAACAAGAAAATAATTTATTTTAAAAAAATATTCTAAACCTTATTATAGTGAACGAAACAAGTGAGAACGGAGAAAAACTAGGAGAAAATACAGAAGATTCAACATATTTTTACATTTTTCCATCCAAAGTCTTCAACTCACCACTTTCTTTCTCGATCACAAGGGGAAAAAGATTCAATTTTTGGGATTATTAATGGCTGGAAATGTGTATGTGTTGGATTAGTTAAAAAACTTATTAGGGACGTAATGGTAAAGTGTAAGTGCATAGTATCAACCAGTAATAATATGAAAAGTACTCTAAAGTATCGTTTTTCCCAGTGACTATTTGCAAAACTCGGGTTTAAAAGAAAATGTTTTTGAGTTGAAAACGAATGTGACCAATAAAGTAGTTTGAGGGTAATTTGTGTTAGTGAAAAGTAAATATTGATCATGTTCGATTTGTGGTGTCATCTAGTACCTGGTCAAACGAAGAATTTGTTGGGATAGAAATCTCAACAAACCGAAAATCATAATAATGAAAATTTTCATTTCATCTACCTTCAAATAAAAGTTGTATTTGTTGAAATGTCATAGCACGAACAAAATTTGACAAAGAAAAAGTAAACCAATCGATGTTTGATACGTACTTCAACGTAAAGAATGTTATAATATAGTGAAAGTTTGGAAAATAGTACCTTAAAATAGTTAATAGCTAAAAATATTATTGGATATGATTGTTTAAAAGGTATAAAATAGTATTGAGACAATAAATATATAACTAAAATTGAAAATATAATGAGATGATATTAGATTTTTTTTTTTAAAAAAAAGTATTTCTAAATATGAAAAAAATACTAAAGTTTTTTTTAAAAAAATCAAAATAGGAAAAAATTAAAAAAAAAAAATAAGATAAGGTGAATTTCGGAAAAATAAAATAAAGTGGATGTTAAGATTCAAATATGAGGAGGGTGAAATTTTAGGATAGATTTGTTTTTCGAATTTAAATCTGGCAAGGGAAGAATTATACTTTAAAATTTCCATCGAAATCCTGAAATTTTACAGGTTCGAAATTTCAGTACGAAGAAATTTTGATTTTCTCCTAATTTTTCGAAATTTCGAAATTTTCATCTAAGTTTTGAAGTTTTTTTTTTTTTTTTTTCAACAATTAGCCATGAGATTTTTTTTTCTCTTTTACCATCAAGAAATAATATATTTTCATTCAAATCTTTTCCATTGAATATTCACATCATTTCACCTCAAACTTGAATTGATGTGAATTCTTTAATATTCCTCTCATTTTTTCTTTTCCATTATATTGTATTATATTTAATGCTATGCTTTTTACGTCCTTTTTATTTTAATGTTATGATTTTTTTTATCTTATGTTAGGTTAGTTTAATGTTATGCTTTTCATTTTTGTATCCATTTCATTTTATAATAAACCATTTACAATTATTTTATATGTAAATATTTAATGTTCTTTAATTTTTTTAATTATTTTTTCATTTCTTTTTTAAATTTCTGCTATCGCATTGACATTTACACAAATATTTTACAATATACATCTCTAAAATATTGGCTTCCTTTATAGAAATAATGATTAAAAATGGTCAATTATAGTCTAACAAAGTTACAATCATAATTTCATTAACTAATTATAACAATTTCCATCAATTTCCACCAATTTCCATAAAGTTTCTCGAAATTTCCATCGATATTTTCGTAAAATCGGCACCTCGATATTTCCATCGATATTGATATTTCGAACCTTGGGAAGAATTGAATTACACCGTAGGTAGAAATAATGTTGAGGAAATTTTGTGATTAATAGGAGATGAGAACACGTGCAGGTGGTTGTTTGTCTTTTTTTTTATATATTTGCGAGTGTTCGGACCAGCTTAAACGCACCTCGACTAATCTCACGGTTGTTTGTTATAATATGATGAATCTTTTTTCTTTTGCCATTCTTCTAAATGGAAACTTAAAATTTGCTATACATCCCAATTAAAATTTTTTAATAAAATAACTAAATAAGAAAACATAAATTAAAATTAAAAAAAATAAATAAGACAAAATAAACAAAAAAAAAAAGTAAGACAAACCAAAAAATTAAGATAATGTGGAACTAAAAATTAAAAAACAAAAATAAAGTGAATTCAAATATGAGGAGAACCATAAATTTAGTAAATATACATTTTTTTAAGTATATTTAGAATATATTTTCAAGTGTTTAATTAAAAAATTAAGTTATTTTAGAAAAAATTGAAGTGTTTGACTAACCACTAAAAATAAATTTTAAAGTATATTTTAAACTGTTTTTATCAAAATAGTTTAAATAAAAATGAGTTTTTTGAAAAACAATTTTTTCTTAAATCAATTCAAACGGGCTTAATCTAATTAGTGAAAATATAATTATTGTGAGAATGATTGAGGGCATTTTGGGGTTAACGAGAACTAGAAGTGGAAACACGTGAATGATCCTATAAAATTTGTTTATTATTATAAATGTAATATATAAATGTAGATATCCATAACCTATATAGGTTACAAAATATCATAAAACTCCCATTGAATTTGATATTGTAACATACCTCCCCATTGAATTCAATCTTGTAACATACACCATCTCATATCCTATAAATAGTGGTATATGTTACCTTTGTAATACACACCACAATTGAGTTCAATTGTCATTTCTACTTTCTTATTTCTCTCTACTTTACTACTTTTGTTCTTCCTTTGTTCATTGTATTGTTCTTATTTTATAACACGTTATCAGCACGACTCTACCACTTTCATTTGCAAAAGGTAGGTTAATTTTGTTTTTGCTTTTGTTTTGTGTTATGAACGTTCTATGTATACAGTGTATATGTATCAAATACATCATATATACACTGTGTATGGTTTAAACGTTGACATGTTATTTTATGCAATATTGACATATTACTTTTACAAAGTTATTATTCGATTCATATAATATTATGATTAAATTTATCTTATTCTTTAGTTTATGTTTTATCTTATTAATCATGTATGAGAATAATATATTATGTATAATATGATTGTTCATTCCCTATAAGATCTTTTATCCTTTTATTTTTCCTAAACTTATACTTATTTGTGACCTTCATAGCATTGATCTAAATGATTATACCATTTTTATCTAAACATGTTGTTAATCATTTTATATAGATATATATGAGCATGTTGTAAAATTAATATATATATTGCAATTTGTTTATTTGAATTATCATTAACATGGGAATAAAATATGCATATCTAAATTCTCATTACTTGATAATTTAATTAAAAAGATTGATATATTGCTATGTATTATGATATGTATTATACCTTTAATTGATCATAGACATGTATATTTTAAATCACTATGTATTAATTTTGTTACATTTTGTATTATGTACAATATGGTTTACTATTATTATTATTATTTATATATAAATATCATGTCTATAATACATATATATGTTGAGCATGTTATTTATATTGGTTAAATATATATATATATATATATATACAACATGTAGTAATTATCTATATTGTTTAAAATGCATATTTGATATGTTTATTAAATTTCTAATCTAAGTATATTTCTTTGCTATAGTTTTACCATGACAAGTCTTACCAAATTAGAGTTTTTAGCTCTTGATATCAATGGTAACAATTATTTATCATGGGTACTTGATGCTGAAATTCATTTGGATGCCATGAATCTTGGAGAAACAATTAAAGAAGGAAATACGACTTCTAGTCAAGAAAAGGCAAAAGCCTTGATTTTCCTTCGACATCATCTTCATGAGGGGCTAAAGACTGAATATCTTACAGTAAAAGATCCCTATGTTCTATGGCAAAGTTTAAAGGAAAGGTATGATCATCAAAAAACAGTAATTCTTCCTAAAGCTCGTTATGATTGGATGCACCTAAGGTTGCAAGATTTTAAATCAGTAAGTGATTATAATTCTGCACTATTTAAAATTAGTTCAAAATTGTTGTTATGCGGAGAAAAAATTACTGATGAAGATATGTTAGAGAAGACATTTTCTACATTTCATGTCTCGAATATGCTCCTGCAGCAGCAATATCGAGAAAGAGGTTTTAAAAAGTATTCTGAACTTATATCATGTCTTCTTGTGGCTGAACAAAATAATGAGCTATTAATGAAAAACCATGAGTCTCGACCAACTGGAGCAACACCATTCCCTGAAGTGAATGCTATAATTTCAAATAATCATGGTCGAGGTCGTGGTCGTGGTCGTGGTCGAGGTCGTGACCGCGGTAGAGGAAGAAATAACTATTCTTTTCGTGGTAATAATTATTCAGATTTCAAGAAAATCACAAATACTGATGATCAAAGAAGAAAAACTCCACAAAATAAGAGCTTTAAAAGTGTTGAAAATCAATGCTTCCGATGTGTATGAAGGGGCATTGGTCTCGTACCTGTCGTACGTCCAAACACTTAGTTGATCTCTATCAAGCCTCATTAAAGGAGAAAGGAAAAAATGTGGAAGCAAATTTTGCATATCAAGATGATGTATTTGACCCTTCCAACATGACGCATTTAGATGTTGCTGATTTTTTTGAGTCTCCTGAAGAGAAAATTGATGCTATTGAAGGAGTCGCAAATACTTCCTTTGATTATGATAATGTCCAAAAGTAGTTTTGTTTTAGTTTTCTCTTTCTTTTACATTTGCAAGCTAATTTTTGAATATTTATAGTAGTTTTGTCTTTAATTTTTAGAATTATTGTAATCCTTTTTTTTATAATGAAGAATCATGGACATTTCTCATATTTTGGCTGACTCAAAGATGAATAATGAAGACTTATGCTTGGCAGATAGTGCAACTACGCATACAATACTTAAAAATAGAAAATACTTTTCTAAATTGACAATGCTTGAAGCAAATGTCAATACAATATCAGGTTCTGCAAACTTGATTGAAGGTTTTGGAAAAGCAAACCTTATTTTACCTAGAGGAACAAAATTCACAATTAATAATGCTTTGTTCTCTAGTAAATCGAAAAGAAATCTATTGAGTTTCAAAGATATACGTCAAAATGGTTATCATGTTGAAACTAACAATAAAAATAATATAGAATATCTCTATATTACATCTATTGTTTCACATGGAAAACGTATATTGGAAACACTGCCTGCTTTTTCTTCTGGATTATATTATACACATATACGAGTAATTGAAACATACACAACAATGAACCTGAAGTTCATGAATCCAGATATATTCATCGTTTGGCATGATCGATTGGGTCATCCTGGATCAATAATGATGAGAAGAATTATCGAGAATTCTCATGGACATCCATTAAAGAACCAGAAGATTCTTCAATCTAATGAATTATCATGTGTTGCTTGCTCTCAAGGAAAATTAATAATTAGGCCATCACCAGCTAAAGTGGGAATTGAGTCACCTACATTTTTAGAACGAATTCATGGTGACATATGTGGACCTATTAATCCACCAAGTGGACCATTTAGATATTTCATGGTTTTAATTGACGCATCCAGTAGATGGTCACATGTGTGTTTATTATCAAGTCGAAACCTTGCATTTGCAAGATTACTTGCTCAAATAATCAAATTAAGGGCACAGTTCCCTGATTATACAATCAAAAGCATTCGACTTGATAATGCTGGTGAGTTTACATCCCAAGCATTTAATAATTATTGTATGTCAATTGGGATAAGTATTGAACATCCTGTAGCTCATGTTCATACACAAAATGGATTAGCAGAATCATTCATCAAACGTTTACAATTAATTGCTAGACCATTACTTATGAGAGCAAAACTTCCAATATCTGTATGGGGTCATGCTATTTTGCATGCAGCGTCACTTATACGCATAAGACCGACATCTTATCATAAGTACTCCCCAGTGCAATTAGCTTATGGTCAAGAGCCAAATATTTCCCATTTGCGAATTTTTGGTTGTGCAGTATATGTTCCAATTGCCCCACCACAACGTACTAAAATGGGACCTCAAAGGAGATTAGGAATATATGTCGGATTTGATTCCCCATCAATTATTAGATATCTTGAACCCCTGACGGGTGATGTATTTACTGCACGATTTGCTGATTGTCATTTTAATGAGACAACTTTTCCAACATTAGGGGAGGAATTAAGAAGTTGGAAAATGAAATTGCCTGGAACGCATCGTTATTGTCTCATTTAGACCCTCGTACAAATCAATGCGAACTGGAAGTTCGAAAAATAATTCATTTACAAAACATAGCAAACAAAATGCCAGATGCTTTTACAAATGTTAAGAAAGTGACCAAGTCATATATTCCAGCTGTTAATGCTCCATCTAGAATTGAATTCCAACTCAGCAAGTTGTTACAACTAATGAGTCAACGGTACGCCAGAAGCGTGGTAGACCAGTAGGTTCAAAAGATAAAAATCCTCGAAAAAGAAAAGTAATCAATAGTCAAAATGACTCAATTGAAAATGAGAAGATTCAAAAAGAATCTCCAGACATGACTATTGATAAAAATGTCGAAGAGACTCAAGTATATGAAGATAACAGTGAGATCTCGATAAATTATGTAATGACAGGAAAAAGATGGAATAGAACTGATGTAGCCATAGACAACATTTTCGCTTATACTGTTGCTCATGATATTATACATGAAAATGAGGATTGTGAACCTAGATCTGTTGAAGAATGTCGCCATAGAAAGGATTGGCTTAAGTGGAAAGAAGCCATCCAAGCAGAATTAAACTCACTTTCAAAACGTGAAGTTTTTGGACCTGTAGTCCATACACCTGAAGGTGTAAAACCTGTGGGATACAAATGGGTATTTGTACGTAAAAGAAATGAAAATAATGAGGTCACGAGATACAAAGCACGATTGGTTGCACAAGGATTTTCTCAAAGACCAGGCATTGATTATGAGGAAACATATTCACCTGTGGTGGACGCTATTACATTAAGATATTTAATTAGCCTGACTGTATATGAAAAGCTTAACATGCATCTTATGGATGTAGTCACAGCATATCTATATGGATCTCTGGAAAATGAAATCTATATGAAAATCCCTGAAGGATTTAAGATACCTGAATCATATAATTCAAAATCTAGAGAATTATATTCAATCAAATTACAGAGATCATTGTATGGATTAAAACAATCAGGACGGATGTGGTACAATCGTCTAAGTGAATATTTATTGAAAGAAGGTTATCAAAATAATCCAATTTGTCCATGTGTGTTTATTAAGAAATCACAATCAGGATTTGCTATTATAGCTGTATATGTTGATGATTTAAATATAATTGGAACTCCTGAAGAGCTTTCAAAGGCAATAAACTATCTCAAAAAAGAATTTGAGATGAAAGACCTTGGAAAAACAAAATTTTGCCTTGGCTTGCAAATTGAACATTTAGCTGATGGAATTTTTATTCATCAAACGACATATACAGAAAAGATTTTAAAAAGGTTTTACATGGACAAAGCACACCCATTGAACATTCCAATGGTAGTTCGATCACTAGACGTGAAAAAGGATATCTTTCGACCTCGAGAAGATAATGAAGAACTACTTGGTCCTGAAGTACCATATCTTAGTGCAATAGGTGCACTAATGTATCTTGCTAACAACACAAGACCAGATATAGCATTCTCAGTGAATTTATTAGCAAGATACAGTTCTTCTCCAACAAAAAGACATTGGAACGGAGTTAAACATGTACTCCGTTATCTTCGAGGAACGGTTGATATGGGTTTGTTTTATTCAAACAAATCAAATTTTGATCTAGTTGGTTATGCAGATGCTGGATATTTATCTGATCCACACAAAGCTAGATCTCAAACAGGTTATCTGTTTACATGTGGAGGAACTGCTATATCTTGGCGGTCTGTAAAACAGACCATTACAGCCACTTCCTCAAATCATGCAGAAATTCTTGCAATTCATGAAGCTAGTAGAGAATGTGTATGGTTGAGGTCAATGACTCATCACATTCGAGGAACATGTGGCTTGTCTTCTGGAAAATTTTTACCAACAATATTATATGAAGACAATACAGCATGTATAACCCAAATCAAAGGAGGGTATATAAAAGGAGATAGAACAAAACATATCTCACCAAAACTCTTCTACACGCATGACCTCGAAGAAAATGGCGACATTAATGTTCAACAAATTTCTTCAAAAGATAACTTGGCAACTTATTTACAAAGGCATTACCCACATCGACATTCGAAAAGTTGGTGCACAACATTGGAATGCGACGACTCAGAGAACTCAAGTGATATATTCATGAGGGGGAGTAGAATTACTGTACTCTTTTTCCCTTGGCTATGCTTTTCCCCATAGGGTTTTTGTAGCAAGGTTTTTTAATGAGGCAGGAAAGTATATAAAATAATGTACTCTTTTTCCTTCACTAGGATTTTTTTTCCCATTGGGTTTTTTCCTAGTAAGGTTTTAACGAGGCATTTATTTTATATAATATGGATATCTAAGGGGGAGTATTATAAATGTAATATATAAATGTAGATATCCATAACCTATATAGGTTACAAAATATCATAAAACTCCCATTGAATTTGATATTGTAACATACCTCCCCATTGAATTCAATCTTGTAACATACACCATCTCATATCCTATAAATAGTGGTATATGTTACCTTTGTAATACACACCACAATTGAGTTCAATTGTCATTTCTACTTTTTTATTTCTCTCTACTTTACTACTTTTGTTCTTCCTTTGTTCATTGTATTGTTCTTATTTTATAACATTTATTATATTCTTCCTAACAAAACTTTAAAACTTGTATACAATATAATTTCCCTTTTAAAAATTACAAACCACGTGTAATGCACGTGTGTGGCTATGGTTTTCAACATAATCGTCAAAGGACTGAATCCCAATTACGTAAAGCCCAAAACCCTTATGACCAAGAAAATAAAGGCCCAAATATTTGGAAAATAAAGGCCAAATGCCCAAAATTTGGTGCTGGAGGTCATTTTCGTACTTGTGGCCAGTGAGTGAGACCATCTTTTCAGAAAATAAAAAAATGTTTTTTTCTTTTTTTTGAGTAAAATAAAAAATGTTATTGCAACTTTTGTATGTGAAATATTTAATTTTCATAATGTATTATAATGGAAACTTTAATTTCATAATTTTAGTTTTCAATAATTTAGTCTCCAATAATTGTATAAACAAGGCAACAACTCCATTCATTAAAATGTTTCAATAATTATTAAATGTTTCAATAATCAGTCAATGCATTATTAATCATATTATATCATACTATTCACACATCAAATTATCAAGGCATGGAAATAATAATTTCATCTATACAAAGTAGTTGTTTTATTGTTTTTTTTATTAAAAAAAGTAGTTGTTTATTTTAAATTGTATTATTCATGGTAACTAGAAATAAACTAAGAGAGATAAGAATCTACTACAATAAAAGCATAACTTAATCTCATTTAAAAAAAATATCACAAAAGAATCTCATTAAAAAAAAAAAAAAAAAAAAAAAAAAAACTAACCACTAAATTTGCAATTTAAAATATTAACTCCATATCAATGGAAATAAATTCCTACTTGGTTTTTCATTTTTCATTTTTTTTTTATAAATCCTACTTGTTTTTTTAATTCTATTTATCGTTAATTAGATCCTTTGTTTATTATCTCTCTCAGATAATAGCAATAATCAATTGAGTTTTTATTTTTTAAAGAAAATTAGATGATGAATAGCAAATTTCTTTTTCTTTTTTTTTTTTTTTTTTTTTTTTTTTTTTTTTTTTTTTTTTTTTTGGATGCGAATAGCAAATCTGATAATTTTTTAGAAAAATATTTAACCAAAAAAAGGCGTAATAAATTTCTATGCTTTTCATTTTCTTTATACATGTGGTGCTCACTTGGACAAATTTTTCACTTAATTGTGTGTCTATTTTTATTTTTGTTAATTTTTTTTTTAATAAACCTTCGGACCTTCAACGTTTTTGTGGACAGTCCCTCACTTATTAAATATTTTTTTTAAAAAAAAATCACAAATCTGAAAATAAATTTTAGACTAAAATTAGTTCAATTATGGATCTAATAAGTTCACAAATATTAGCTGTAAAAAAGTTAATTAATATTAAATAATTTCAAATGAGTGAAGATTGAACCTAAAATAAAAATTTAAAGACACACAACACTTTCAAAATTAAAAAGTTTATTACACACAAATCTCTAATCATTCAAAATTAATATAATGTTTGATTTTATAATTTTAAACCTGATTTTTATATATCAAAATTTATTTTAAATTATTAAAATTATGTTCTTTTTTATATTTTTAAGCTATTTCTTATTATTATTTACCATTTTAAACCAATTTGTTGTATATTCATAATGGAGTACAGTAAGGACACATATTCTCTATTATTACGTCTTCTTTTATTGTTTTAATTTACTAGCTAATATATTTTTATAAATTATTTCAAAAAAAAAATTATTTCCAACATGTTTTAAAATCTTTAATTTTGAACCGGATAAAAGTAATTTAAACCATTTTTAAATCACTTCCCATCAACAAAAAAAAAAAAGTCACACATAATATAAAACTCAACACAGTATATCATCTCAACTTTCCGTATGACATGATATATATAATAATATCGAAGCACGAGAGGGCATTTACGTGGTGCCACCTCAAGAACATTGAATTAAATATTATTAAATTGAAATAATGACAAAGCTAAAAAGGTGGTGTAAGTTTAATTAGGGCCAAGCTAGTTGAGTTTAGCTTTATAATTTGAGTTTTGATGTGGATTACGTTAACAAAGGTGAGATGAATTATTGAAATGAATGGGAGGAGAGTAGTTGTCCACCTAACCAATAAAATAAGAAGCAATTAGCTAAATTTTTAAAAGCCCAAAATGTCATCTTTAATTAACCTTAAGCTAGGCTAGGCTACTCTTTTATAGTGGTGTCTACTTAATTAATTAATTAGAGTATGATTTTGCCACAAGGAATCCAATTAAAAACATTATAATGGAGTTGGATTACTCCACATTTCACATTAAATCGAGATTAATAATGTTAAATTAACTTTTAAAAAACTATCCCCATTATGTTGGATATTTTGTATGGATTTGTGTAATGTGGGTGCTTTTAATTTATTAATATTTTATTTCTCAAATTTTTTTACTAAGAGATTCGATTTTTATTTTTTATTTTTAGTAATGAGAGATTCGAATTTACCACTTATGATTATTTTATTGTTATTTGTATTCCATTAAAAAGATACCATATAAATAATCGCTTTTCTATTTCAAGAAAGAACACATTTGAATATAAATTATGGTATAAATTAGTAGGTTGATGTTTTATTGGGAAGTTAAATGTAATTGACAACTCAAAGCTAGGTTGAGTTGTCATAAACCTGTTATTCTGAGGTTAATTATCGATCCTTATCGACTATCTAGTTAGTTCATCCTTCAACTGTAGGTAAAGTTTAACTAGGGGTGATAGTCAATTTGGTTTTGTTGGTTTTAGGGTCAACTAAGAACCAAACCAAACCAATTGATTTTATATAGAAGAGATCCATACCGATGTCCAATAACGAAAAAAACCAATGAATTAGTTTTTATTTGGTTCGGTTTATCGTCGGTTTGGTTTTCGGTTTTGACATCTTCTTCTTTTCTCTTCCAAATTTTTATTTTTATTTCAAATTTTGTTTTGAATTGGTCATTTTTGCTAATTTTAAATTAAAATTGGGTCCATTTCTTTTTTTTATAGATTGAAATTGGACATTTTTTTCTTGGTAATTTCTAAATAAATATCATATACACTCCATAATAATTGATTTTTTTTCTAAACAATAAATATACATTGACCATAATAATTAAAACACTAAAAGATACCTAATATTGTTAAAGTTTATTTATAAGATTAGTATACATACCTTCGGTTTGGTTCGGTTTTGATTGGTTTTTCCATTCAAAATCCGATCTGAACCAATACTTTTTAGTTTTCTTCAAATAAAAACCAATATGTCCAATTTTATGCTAAAAACCAAACAAAACTAGTGGATTAGTTTGGATTGGTTTGATTTTTTGGTTTCTTGATCGGTTTTTTGTAACACTCCTAAGTTTAACTGTGAAGGGATCAAATCCTGCAACAGAAGTGATTGATCGCTTTGCTTTATTTTTGTTTAAGAATTAAAGTATAGAAAAGAAGAACAAACTAACATACATTGTGCAGTTTTATAGATTAAGCATGAAACATAAGGAATAAGAATTTACCCTTGAAGAACCTTTCTTCTTTCCTTGCCACAACAATTCCTTCTACTTCTTATCGAATCAATCTCCTCACGTAATTGGACACCTTTAAAAGGTCAAAATAAAATAACTCTTTATTTTATTAAATAAATAATATTTTTACAATATACAAACCACGAGTTTAGAGCATAAATTCCAACAAACTGATGTATCAAAATCTATGAATATTAGTCAAGTACGTTAGCTTCTAACTTTTATTAACTTTCAAGGACCTACTGCCCCACAATTGACTAAGGTAAGCTCATTGGCTTAAGGAGTGATAGGTCATAGGCATAATGCTAAACCCGAGAAAAGATGTATGATAAGATGTTGATGTGACTCTACTCGAATTCTGAATCAACAAGTGGAAAATTATCAAAGTTGTTATTTGTCAAATTATTATAAACTAACACGATGATTACAAGAAAGTGCTCTATTTGAAGTAGTGTTATACTCTGACTTAAACAAAAGCACCATATTCAATAAAATGATGTTTGATTTGAAATTAATATCAAAGTGACATTTCACAAGCCCTACATTAATAAAGTATATCCCTTTACGTTTTTTCTTTTCCCCTAATAAATGAGAATTAGGGGTTTTGTTTGCTTATTAGGTTGAAGTTGAACAAAGGGAGTAGTGAAATTGATGGTAATTTCTTTGGCATCATCAACGGCTTTTTTTAAATTTACCTTTTTGAATTCCTCATTTCTTTTTAAAATAACATTGACTATAAACAGTCACATCAATGACCAAAGCACTTTTTGACAAATTTACCAAATTTACTATTCTTTAAGGTAAAAAAAGTAAAAAAGAAGGAAAAAGAAAAAAAGCACCGCACCGCCCATAACAGAAATTTCCACTTTACCGTCCATCAACGGCCCTTCTCAAAGAAGGATCAACAAGAATCCACTCTTAACGAAAAAAATAAAAAAATAAATAGAAAATATTTAAAAATAAACAATAAATAAAAACTATTATACACAAAATAGCAAAATTTTTAAATAGTTGTGATAGAATCTATCAGTGATAAAAATGATAAAAATGTATCACTAACAGAGGTTGATAGAAGTCTATCAATGTCTATCAATATCTTTTTTTACTATTTTCTGTAAATAATTTGACATTTTTTCTATATATGAAAATTTTTCTAAATAAACACTCCTAAACTGTTTTCTTTCCAAAAAAAAATTCTCTTATTTTTTAAATTTACCATATTGTTGTTACCTTTTCTAACAATTTTTAAAATACCTATGAAATGAAATAAAATAGGATTTGACCAAAATTAGTACTTAAAACGGTGTGAAAATGACTTAAAACGAAATTCTAAAATTTAAACGCTATCACATCATATTAGATCATGTTACATTGATTTTAAGTCTTAACTTCGATTTAAAACTAACGAATTTATAGAAATGTAAAAATTAATATTAAATAATATAAGATTAAAATATTATTTTATTTCATGTACTTTAGATTTCATTTTATTGAATTTCAGGTACTTTTCAATAGTTAATTTTAGTCATCGAACTTTTAATAAATCTTAAATTTAATATCTATTTTTTCAATTAACCTCAAAGTTAGTCTTCGAAAATTAATTTTTATTGAGATTGAATAAATAATACTAAAATGAATATTTTGAAAAATATTAAACAAAAAAATGAATTAAAATAAGAGTGTAGAAATGAGTAGAATTTTTTTCTAAAATTCTACTAATACTTACAACTCTCATTCATAATTTAACACATTATTAAATAATACATTAATTTATTATTAATTTATTTTATAAACTCTACATAATACTATATTTTACTTTTACAAGTTTGAGGATATTTTGAGGTATAATTATAATTACTATCGATTTTTACTGTTTATTCAAAAAATTTCATTGAAATTTTTCCGAATGAGAGAATTGTAATAAACGAAATCAAGGTTAGATTCGGAACTTTAGTTTACTTGCTTTCACTTGTCTGGTGCAGCGTACCAATTGAGACCCACACACGTGTCTCAAAAGTCCCAACACGTGTCACGTAGATTTTGACGGTTGTTGGCATAAATTTTGGAATTCGAATAAAATATTAGTAAATATAGTATATCATTTTTTTTTTAAAATTATATATAAATATATTATTCGAGAGAATTTATTCTACTTCACCTTTTTTTTTTCTTCTTTTAAATTTTTGTAATTATTCTTTTTAGGGCACTTTGCCGCTGACGCCTCCCTTGCTTAAGGACAAGCAGTTCCCCATATTGCAATTTTTTTATTATTTGTAATAAAATAAAAAGTAATAATTAAAATAATTTAAGGGATGGGTGGCCTTTAATTTAGGGGACATGCTGGTTCACAAGGAAACAGACGTGGGAACGTATGTGTTGTACACGTGTTTTAATTTGACGAGTTCTCTGTACTTTTATCTGCAAAAAAAATGTGATGCGGAATCGCTTTATCACGAGTTTTGTCCACTCCCACTATTATATATTTGGCTAAATTACTTCTTAAGAAAATACCTTTTATGGGTTTTTTTAAGAATTTAAAATGTTAGTAATTTTTTTTAATACAACAATGGTAAAAGTAGAAGATTAAATTGTTTGAAAAAAAATATGTATAAGAATTGAATAACATTAACAAAATTAATATCGTGTGAAAAGATCAACGAGTAGTCGAGGCATGTTATCTTGAAAATAATTATTCGCGCTTTGTACAGACTGCAAACAGACTATAACAATCGTCTTAGTAAGATACAATGACTAATTTTGGTAGAACAATAACTTCGAACTACTTGAATCTAATAAAACTGTTGGATAATTGTTTTCGAAGAGAGGAGATAAATCTTCAAAAATTGGAATGTGATACCACAAATTAAGAAACAATTGTCATTTATATGCTAGCAACTTAGTAACTCTTACAAATAAAAAATAAAATCAAATAAATATAAAATTGAAACAATTTGTCAAATTTAACTCAATTGAGTTGTTACCTAATCAAAATCAAACATAACTCATTCAAATGAAAGAAACTACAAATTTAAGATATGAAATAAAATTTATGAATGAAACAACATCTAATTTGAAAGTTTCACAAATGAATTTAATCTACCTATTAAATACGTTCAATTTTTTTTACTTCTTTCACGATGTTATAAATATCCAACATCTTCTGACTTTTAGGAAAGAAGGTCAAGTCAATTACTGTTCAGCTAAGCTCATTTTGGTTTAAAATGTTACACTTTTAGTTTTTACATTTTGATTTTGATTTCAATGTAGTCTTTGAATTTCAAAATGTTACAATTTTACCTTTGAGGTATGAGTTCTATTTCAATTCGGTCACTAAGATTTGCACTGATTTTCACTAAATACTCACTTCAGCCTTTGACATCAATGTCTACTAATCAAATTTAAATAATTATGAAGTAGAATTTTAAAGTTAATTTTAATAGTAATGAAAATATAGTGAAACTTATTCAACTATAAATTTTTTAACTCTTTTAAATTAATTAATAGAAACTAACCCTAAAGGGAATTGAGTATTTAGTGAAAAATCAATGACAAGTTGACACAAAATTGAATCAAATTGAAACAAAACTCAAATTCCAAAGAAAAATTGTAACATTTTGAATCTTGTGTTTTAGGTGCAGACTATTTTAGTCTTGGTAGAAAATAGTAAACACCATAACAAATAGTAATTTGAAATAGTAATATTATAATTAATGGTAGGTTATAATAAATACGTGCCAAAAAAAACACTATAACTTGCGTGAAAAATTCCAAAGTCAAAAAAAAAATTCATTAATTATGTAAAAAATTGTTACAAAAATACGTACCAAAAAAAACACAAAACTCAACAAAAAGGTAGAGTATTTTTACTAAAGAAGAAACAAACTTGGAGCCCAAATTTACTAAAAAATGGTCTCCTCACATGCCCTTCACCATGCCCAACATGATTATGTACTTAATGAAGGATTACAATTTGAGATTTACATTTTAAATTAAAAAAAATTTAGATGCTTTTGAATTCGATTCAATTTGAATTAAGTTGATTCAAACATAATCAAATTTTTATCTCAAATCAAATTCTACCAAATTCTATTTTAGAATTTTATTTATACCTAAACCAAATTTTGGATAGAATCTAACCATTACCCTAATTAAATTTGGACATATTCTAAAATTTATCTCAATTTAAAAAAAAATGTAAATTTCAAATTCAAACATCTAGGATGGATCTTAAATTAAGAAAAATGGTTAGATTTATATTCAATCTCAAATCAAAATGGGCAAAATTGAAAATTGAAACAATAGAACGAATAATATAGAAAGATTTGTGATCATATTGGTTGTTATTTAAAAAAAATTGATTGATAGATGGCTCCATTTGTGTATATATGTATAAAAAAAATAACAAAAAAGTAAACCTACAAATTTTAAAACTCTAGATTAAATTGTTAGAAATTTTGATTTCTAATATTGATTCATATAGTTTAAGTAATTAATCATTGTTATGATTGTATACATGATGATGATTAGTGTAGTATTAAAGAGACAATTATCGGGTGTAAATCCCACCATCCCATACCGTAAAATTTATAAGTTTGAGTGGTGTTATGTGAAGTTGGAGCGAGATTAATCATGGGTAGTTGTCTAAATTATGTGGGTAGTTATCCATGTAATGCGGAGTTGGTAATTATTGGGAGTGTAGGTAGCTACCTTAGTGGTGAGTGAGAAGTTACCTCAAATGTGGGCAGTTGTCTATATATATGTGATAGTCATTTCTTCTCTGGGTGTTCACTCAATCTCTGCATAATTTTTTTATTCCAAAAGAAAAATACACTCTCTGACAATTTAAGGTTTAGATCATTGATTAAACAAGTCTTTATATCATCAAAGGGTGAATTGGAGAACATATAGTATTGGGATTAGAGACATTGATTTAAAGAATTTTGGATATTCATCATGGAATCATTTGTTGGATATATATATATATATATATATATATAGTGAAAGAAAGTGAAAACAATTGAATATTGAAACATAAAAATGATTTTAATTGTGTAGATTAAATTCATTGTTAGAAACTTCAGATTGGATTGAAATCATCAAATTAAGATGATGTTTCATGTACAAATTTAACATGTATAAAAGTTAAATTTATAGTTTCTTTAATTTGAATGAGTTATGTTTGATTTTTGTCAAATAACAACTAAAATGAGTTAAATTTGACAAATATTTCAATTTTTGTATTTATTTAATTTAATTTTGTATTTTTTAGAGTTACTAAATTGCTAGTGTATAAACAGCAACTTGCTTCTTCATTTGTAGTATCCCATTTCAAATTGAAGAATTCTTTCATATTTTTCTTTCTTTCTTTTGGTCTTGAGTTGAGAGCAAATATTCATGAGTTATGCCTTATCCGAATAGTTCGAGGTTACAATTCTACGAGAGTTAGTCGTTGTATCCTACTGAGATGATCGTTGTAGTCTACTTGCATCTGATGCATAGCGAATAATTGTATTTAGAACAACGCTTATCAGAAGGGCGTTTCGACTACCTATTGGCTTCTCCACAATATCTTGAAGTTTTTAGTTATTTCAATTCATAAGTCTTGTTACACCATCTTGCTGGTTGAATAATATACATGGAAAGTAGTGTTTTAAGTAGAAGTGTAATCAGTTTGCTAGTGTATTCAGTTCACCTATATCATTTTTCCCTAACAATCTGAAGACAATTAATAATATCTAAACTGATGGTTGTAAACTCTTCCACCAATGTTGCTACTTCTGCCATGATGAGATCACCCATTGTCAAACTACATGCTAAAAAACCAGAGAAGTTCAAAGGAAACAACTTTAAGAGATAGCAACAGAAGATAATCTTCTACCTCACCACATTGAATCTTGCTCACATTTTGAAGATTGCCCACCAGAAGTTGTAACTCCTGAAACGGAAACTGCGAAGAATTGCAAATTATCATTGGTGATTTGCAAAGTGAAGGATTAGACATCAGTAAGTCATTCCAAGTTGTTGTTGTGATTGAGAAGTTGCCTCCTTCCTAGAAGGACTTCAAATACTATCTCAAACACAAGCGAGAGAAGTTACCCATAGAGAACCTTGCAGTAAAATTCCGCATAGAAGAGGATAACAGAAAAGGAGACAGAACTCCGCTAGAAGTTGAAGCCAAGGCTCACATTGTTAAAACTTCAAAACATAAACCCAAGAAGCAGAATTTCAAGAAGAAATCTATGAATCGTGGGTCGAGGAATGATGCAACCAAGCACATTCGAGGAAATTGTTGGGTTTGTGGTAAGAGTGGTCATACTGCTGCAATGTGCAAACACAAAAAGGGACAAAGTTCCAATAATCAGGCAAACGTCGTGGAAAATGACGATCTGGTTACCGTCATTTCTGGGGCAAATATGGCTTCAGACCAAAGATTGGTAGATTGATACTAGTGCTACTAGACACATTTTGAAGGACAAGTCATTGTTCATTACATATGAGAAGTTAGACGGCAGTGATAAGTTGTACATGGAAAATGCTTCAACTGCCTCTATGGAAGGCAAAGAGAAGATACTGCTTAAATGGACTTCTGAAAAAATACTTATCCCCAATAATGTGTGGCATGTGCCAGAGATTTAAAAGAATCTAGTATTAGGAACTCTACTTAACAAAAATAGGTTCGAGCTTATGTTTGAGTCAGATAAATTTATTCTGACAAAGGGGGCCTCTATGTGGGAAACGACTATCTAAGTGATGGCATGTTCAAATTGAATGTACTAGCACATATGCCAAAGAATAATAATAATAATACCAGCTCTTCTGCTTATATTGTTGAGTTGTGTGGTGTGTGGCATTCTAGATCGTGGCATGTCAATTATCGTTCTTTAAATAAAATGGTAAATTTAGAACTATTGTCGAATTTTAAAATTGATAATAAATACAAATGTGAAGTTTGTGTTGAATCAAAGTTTATTATCTCAATTTAATACGTCAAAATGCTTGGCTAATGAACCAAAAGAAAGAAACCTAATAATTCTCAAACCAAAATGAAAATTAACACTACACTTTAGAATGGGGTATTTGATGTTTTGTAATGTCAATAATTTCCTAATAGAGATGCAATAATTATTTAAATAATATTTTTGTTTGAAATAAAACAGACACTGAAAATGATACATGAGAAAATAAAAGGTATGGTCACTTTTTCGAAAATATAGTAATAATATTTCCTACAATTTCTGTAAAAAGCGACACTATAAAAGCTCCCAAATAATTTTACAATAATGGAGAGCTGTTTTTTAAATCTATTTTTTTTTTAACTACAAATGTTTATTTTCTTCTTCTTCTTTTTTTTTTTTAAAAAAATAAGAATAGTAAAAAAAATCTTTAAATAATTATTTCATAAAAGTTACTTTTTCCCCCCTAAAAAGATGTCTATAAATGATATAACATTTTTTTATTTTAAGTTTGGCCTCCTCCCAATGCAATGAATGTCTAAATAATTAATATGATTCAACCCTAATTTATTAGAATCTAATTATAAGTGTAATCTTTAACTCTTAAATATCCTCCAAACTTTATGTAATAAATTTACAAATTTTTAATGTTGTATCTAGAAATTTCTGACATAGTCGAAATATACTTTAAAATTAATTGATCTATTAGATTTGAAATTAATTTTATGTTTAATAAGATTTTAGAGTATCAATTTTAAGTTTAAGTACATTCGAAATGTTTTTTAAAAAATGTCAAATAATTTAACTTTGAAGATGTACTTTTTAAAATTTATGACACTTACAAATTTAGAAAATTATTATAAATAGAAAAAATATCAAATTATTTATAAATATAAAAAAAATTACTATCTATCGTAATCAGACAATGAAATTTTCTATATTTGAAAACTGTCTTAATAATTTTATAGACAGAAGGGACTAAACTTAAAATATATCACTTTAATACTTATGAATCAATTATATATAATTTTCAATATTGACGACTTTGAAAATAAATACATAATGTTATCATGAAAACCTTTTTAAAACAAATTTCAAGTAGTTTTGCGAAGAAACAAACAAACAATTTCTAAGTAATTAAACTCTATGTGCGGTGGAATATACAATTTGAGTTATAAATATTAATTTTTTCTTACTTTGAGTTACTAAGTTTTGAATCTCCTATTTATGATATTATATATTAAAAATAGTATAAAATATCTAAAAATGATATTTAATTTAGAGACAAATCAAATCGCTATCACCATATATAATATACTAGAATAAGGAGCTTCTTGGCACATATCAAAATCGAATATCTAGTAAACCTTTAATTAAAATAAATTCTCATTTTCCATATAGTCAAATCACGAAGTTCTTCCACATTAAAGAATTTTGTCACTCTCTTATAAACATTATTGACAACATATATACATTATTATTGATTCGGAAAATTAAATTAGAGGTAATACTTGGATGCAATTCAGACAGCTATGCATTCCTCCAATTATAAAGGAAAAAAAATTAAAATATTTTTTGAGAAAAAAAAAAGGTTTGCCATGTGGCCACTTGTAATTGAATATTTGAGTAGACTACACAAAGATAAGTACCGCTTACAATTAAATATTTACAAATATAGCAAAATGTCACTGTCTATCAATGATAGACACTATAGACATCTATCAGTATCTAGACTACACAAAGATAAGTACAAATTACAATTAAATATTTACAAATATAGAAAAATGGCACTGTTTATCAGTGATAGACACTGATAGACATCTATCAATATCTCGACTGCACAAATATAAGTACAAATTACAATTAAATATTTACAAATATAGCAAAATGTCAATGTCTATCAATGTCTACCACGGGTAGATAATGATAGATGATAATAATCTATCAGTATTCATTAATGTCTATCACCGATAGATAGTGTCATTTTACTATATTTAAAAATATTTTCAATATTTTTATCATTTAAAGCAATTACCCTTAGTACAACCTAGAATATATCTATTTTTTTAAATTATTAGTGGTAGAGGGAAGCTACGAAAATAAGAAATGGATGTAATTAATTATGAAGGGAGATTAAAATATGGAAATAATAGGTCTATTATTTTATATATTTTTTGGTAGAAGGAATAAAATGATGGGAAGGAATCAATTGAAATGGAATGAAACGGTGGGAACCAAAAACCAGAAATGAAGGGGAAAATATTCGAAAGGCTTGAGAGGAAAAGACAGGACCAAAAATGTAAAAAAAAAAAAAAAAAAAAAATAGAAAAAGAAAAAGTGGAATGGTATTAGGTGATTCGATCTACTTTGCTAATTGTGAATTAAATATAAAAGATTTAACAACTAAGGCCACGTTTACATTACGTGAAAGATAAATTCATTCATGGTAATGTAAAAAGTAGGTAACAGTTGATTTCTTTTGTTGTTGTTTATCTGCGTTCAGTAATCGTGATAAGTTATAGGACTTGCTTTGATATTTGTAATCAAACCATGTAATCTAAGGACTTGTTTGAGAGTGATTTTTTTTTAAAAAAAAAAAATCATTTTTTAAAATCACTTAAAGACAGACTTTAATCACTCAAAATTAATTTGATTTTCAATTTTACACTTTTAAATGCAATTTTCAATCATCAAAATTAGTTTTGAAGGATTAAAAACATATTTTACGGTGATTTTGAAAATGACAAAACCGATTTTAGTCATTTTAAAATCACTTTCAAACATGCCCTAAGTGAGAAATGAATGGTGCTCAATCTGATTGTGGTTGAAAATTACGTGGGATCCACTACTTTTACCTTTATTGCTACTGTTACAGATATTGCTACTGTAACATTGTGAAAATTATGAATTTGTCATATTTATTGTTACTTTTACCGTTACTGTTACCATTAGGGTCAAGTAGTAACGATAATAGTAAAATGTGATAGATTCATAATTATGTTTACGATTCAGGTCTATTATGATTCATTCATCAATGAAATCTCATTCTGATTACACCAATTTTCATTACGATTTTGGAAAACATGGCATAAATGAATTAAATGTGAAATTAAAATTAATGTACTAAAAAAAAGTAAGTTAAGCTTATAGATATTACCATATAACCAACAAAATAAATAAGAGAAAATTTTTGGTAGGTAATTGAGAATTTATTTTATGTTTTCAAATTTAGTGAGTTTAGAGAATATGCATTAGTAAGCAGTCTAGACTTTGTTTTCAAAAATTATTTTTTAATTATATGATCCAAACAATGTAAATTCTGAAAATAATATTCTTATGTTTATGTATATCTAGATTTTGATTTCAAAATTTTAAAATGTTAGAAAAGATTAAAAAACAAAAAAAACAATAGCAAGTATAGTATTTCAGATTATAAACTCAATTACTTTTGTAAAATTAAAATATATATTATATATTATATGATATTACAAAGAATAATCATACAAAAATCTTAACATAAAAGAAGTTCATAAATTAATTTGTGATAGTTTATATTCAACCTAATATTTAGTGAGTACCTATAATTAATTTTATGGTTTATAAATATATTATCAAACACATTTTGAAAAATTGTTCAAATTAGAATTTAATTTCTATCATTGTAACCAAATACAAATATGAAAATCATAAAATGCAACTCAATTTTTTTTAAATCTTTTGTTTCTAAAATTCTATTTTCAGAATATCTATTAAACAGACCCTTAATTTTCGGCATCATATATCTATATATTGTTTTAAGTTTAAAAAATGCATGGTCTTTTATGTCAACAAAAGTCCAAAACATTAAGTAACATGTGATTAAAAAAATAAAAGTCACCAATAACACGTGTTTAAAAAAAGGTTTTCTCATGTAAAATAATTCTTTAAATTATAATTTGATTTCAATAAAATATCACATGACTTGTGAGATAAAAGAATTCAAAACTCAACCTTTTAAAGAAAATAAAATACAATTTTGTAATCACTAAAATTAGGTTAATATTGGCTAGACTATATATATATTATTAATATTTTCATTAAATTTCGTAAATAGTGGTGGATATTTTCATCGAAATCAATATTTAAAATATATATATATATATATATATATATAAATAAAGTATTTCCACCGTATTTTGGTCAAAATCAACCTTTTAAACTTTCATATATATATATATATATATAAAAAGTATTTCCACCGTATTTTGGTCAAAATCAACCTTTTAAACTTTCATATATATATTTTAAATATTGATTTCGATGAAAATATCGATGACTATTTACGAAATTTAATGAAAATATTAATAAAATATTGATTTCGATGAATATTTCTAGAAAAATTATAAAAGTAAAAAAAATTAAAAAATTAATAAATTTAAATTAATAAAAAATATATTATATAATTTCTAAACAAATTAACATGTCTATTATTTATATTATATCTTCATAAATTACATTATGTTGATTATCTTTTATGTTTGAATAGAAATTTCGATTTACCTCTCATATCGATATTTGAACATATGAAAATACAGAGATATTAACTTGTTGACATAAATTTAATATATATATTAAAAAAGAAAATGAATAAAAATAGTGAAAAATAAACTCACTTTGAGGACAATGATTAATAAAAAAAGAAATAATAGTAAAGAAATAAAGTGGAAAACAACTAAAAGATAGGTTGGCCAAAACCATGGAATGGGGTACCCACTTTGTAAGAGCATGCCACAAAAGTTTATATTTTTCCCAAACTTACCTCTCAATTTAATTGACAATTCTCCTCTCATTTTAGAAAAAGGCAAAAGAGAAAGTTTAGAAAGTGATATCCAATAATACTTAGTGTACGACTTTTTATCATAACTAAAACGTCATCATTTCTACCACCTTTAAGTTTAACCCTTAAATACATAATATATCATTTTTATTTCAGAAATTAATAACAAAAGAAAAATGACTTTTTTTTTTTTTTTTTTTTAACTCCTTTTGGGTTGTATGTATCAATTTAAACCTCAAATTAGTGTAAGTGTATCAATTTACATGTTCATTTAAATTTAATTTAAAAAATATTTAGTGAGACATTTAATTTTTTTCCATTAAATTTTTAATTGTTATAAGTGAATCGATTTAGAATCTTTATTAGGTTTATATTTGAAATTTGTCGATGCATTAATTCTTACAAGTGTGTATATATATTTATTTAGATATCGATTTAACAAAATGGACGATTAGAATTTGCATGAACAATGTTTAAAAAAATCTTAATTGAGAGTTTAAATTGATTCGCTTATATGAATTTAGAGATTTATTTGATAAAATTATTAGTCTCACGTGATGTTTATATCCAAATAAATATAATGGAGGGTTTAAATTGATACACTTATAAAAGTTAAAGGTTTAAATTGATACAATTATTAGTTTAGGGTTTTAATTGATTCAACTCCACTCTCACATGCATCTCTTTATGAACTAGTCTTCCTAGCCAAGACAAAGGATACCCGGTTCGCTCATTAGTTCATACAGAAAGCATCTTCTGCCACTACGTGGAGCAATTGGTTAGCTTGTTACAACACCTTAAGGTTACATGTGTAAATCCAGTCTCTGCAACATCCTTCTATTTGTGTCACATTCATCAACCCTTGTGGGGAGAGACGATAAAAATAGTTGTGGCTATCAACTAAATATTATGTAATCACAGGTCTCTAATACCACATTAAATTATTGATTGTCCTAAAAATTTAAGTTAGAAGGTGAAGAAAAATTTGATATTATATCAACAATTTAACAATTATGTATTTTATATATTTTAATTTATTAAAAATGAAATAAGTTTATAATATAAAATACTATATTTACCCTACAAATTTTAGTGTAAGTCTATATTTTAATTTTTTAATTTTTAATTTTAAAATATGAATACACTAAAAATATATGTGTATATAGACTTACATTAAAATTTTAAATTTAAGGGAAATTTAAAAATAAATAATAATAATAATAATAATAAGGGAAACTATTTACACAAAATAGCAAAATTTTTAGATAGTTGTGATAGATGTTGAAGTCTACCAGGGTTTATTAGAAATGATAGAAGTCTATCACTAATAGATGTTGATAGAAGTCTATCAACATATATCAATATTTTTTTTGTTATTTTCTGTAAATAATTTGACATTTTTTTCTATCAATGAAAATTTTCCTAAATTTAAATTGTGAATATATATATATATATACACATAAATACATGCATACATGCGCAAGGTTTAAAATATCGATGTCGACGAAAATTTTGAAATCCTAATATTACGAAAATTTTGATGGAAATATTAATAAAATGTCGATTTCAATAATTTTTTTGAAAATTATAAAAACAAAAAATAATAAATTTAAATTAGTAAATAAATGTTTTATGGTTTTTAAATAAGTTAACAGGTCTATTATTCATATTATATTTACAATTAGTGACATTTTATTTATTATTTGTTATGTTTCGTGAATTTTTCTACAATATAATAAAAATTTCAACAAAAATATCGACATGTCAATAGAA
Source organism: Lagenaria siceraria (assembly GCA_002890555.2). NCBI lineage: Eukaryota > Viridiplantae > Streptophyta > Magnoliopsida > Cucurbitales > Cucurbitaceae > Lagenaria > Lagenaria siceraria. The sequence goes on from CM016483.1 coordinate 821,124, forward strand.
ATCTAATACTAAGTATACGAGCATTTTTAAAACACAAATATGTCCCTTTTAAATAAATAAATAAATAAATAATGTGTCTTGCAAACATTTGCTCAATCCCAATTGCATACTAAACACGTCTTTAATTATTCCACAATTTCTCCGTGACAATAATATTTTAAGGACATCCATCGAATATCATATAACAAATTATTACCCTAAAAAATAACATTAAAATTGTTTACCATTTTATCTCGATGGAAACAGAAAGTAGAAACCGCCAATGAAATTTCATCATCGACCTCTCAGCCACGCTTCACGACTATGGCTGTATATAATACAAATATGACTAAAGTAGTGTTGAAAATATGAATAAAACACACCTTTTTTTTTTTTTTTTTAATTTGGAAAATGACAACTCATAATGAGAGGGTATATTTTTTCCTTTTTTTTTTTTTTTTTAAAGAACACAGCCTTTAATGAAAATATAAACAACATTACTTAAATTATCACAAATAATTTATAGATGTGTAGTTTATTGACAGTTTAATATACAAACAAAAATTATTTCTCTAATTTTTTAATTCATTTATACAATTATTCATATACGACAATTTTCGTTGAGTCTTATGATTGAAGTGTTACATTTATGAGTTAGTAATTTATCAAAGATAATTGTTCGTGATACTTCAAACATTAGAGATTGTTTGACTTAAGGAATTGGTGTTAAGAATAGTAGATTTGTGAATATTACCCTTTCGTTTGATTTGTAAGTTCCATGACTAAAAAAATTAATTTTAATTTAGGGAAATTTATCTTTTTAGTCCATAAGTTTTCAACAATATGTGTGTTTGGTCCATGAGTTTTAAAAATATACCTTTTTAATCCCCAAGTTTATAAGATGAGGTCCATTTGGTCCCTAAGTTTTCAAATTGTACATTTTTAGTCCATGAATTTTTAAAAATAGGTTTAAAAGGTCCCTCAAATAATTTTTTTTATTATTATAAATAATTTTGTGACATTTTAAATTAGAAGAATAATTCTTAAAAACCATATCCTCTCTAAAACTATTTTTTTCTAATTTAAATATCATATAATTATTTTTAAAAAATCAAAGAAAAAAATACTTCAAAGACTTTTTAAATCTATTTCTAAAAATTTAGGGACTAAAAAGGTATATTTTAAAAACTCATGGACTAAATAAACCTATTCTTATAAACTTGGGGACTAAAAAAGTATATATTTAAAACTTAGGGACCAAACGCACATATTGTTCAAAAACTTGAGGACTAAAAATGTAATTTTCCCTTTAATTTATATTTTATTCATCGTGCACTATACAGACTTTAGAACTTCACTCTTTATCCCAACTACTAAAAGAAAATAAAATTGTTAATTGGTTAGATTTAGATTAATTATTTTTAAATTAAAATACTATTTTTATCCCATACTTTAAAGTTGGTTAATTTTAGTGGATATAATTTCAATAAAATTTAAATTTAGTCTCCAATGCTAGTTTGTTATTGATTTTTAAAAACATTTTTGTTATATATTAATATTTTTATTATAAATTCTGAAAATATATTCACATATTATAATTCTTTGCCTGAAAAATCATTATCATTATTTAACTAATTTTGATAAAAATTAATTTTGACCGACTAAATTTAAGATCGGTTAAAAATACAAATACCAAACAAACTTCAAATTATATAAACTAAAATATTAGTTTTAACATTATTTTTATTCTACTTTAATTTATTTATTCTTAAAAAGCGACCAGCCAATCGGACGGCAAATAAAAACAAGAAACGACGACGAATCAGGATCTGGCGTACCTGTTAGAGCAATTTTTTCTTTTTTCTTTTTTTTTTTTACTGGGGGTTAACTCGTGGCACGTGGCACGTGGCACGTGTTTACCTTGAACCCATGGGACACGGAGGGGGTCAAAAAAGTTCACACGTGTAAAGAAAAGGCAGATGGCACTGGTCATTTCTGCCCGTTGATTTCATGGGCAGAGGAGACAAGAACCTTGGAAAGAGAGCTCCCTCGTAATTAAAGTAAAAAATTTAAAAATAAATTCTTAATTAACGCTCCAAAAGGGGCCGTTTAGGTGGGTCCCACTTTCCATGACTTCGTAAACTGGGCTGGGCCGTGAAGTAAGTAGCTAAACGACAAAAGAATTTCATAATTTTAATTAATTAATTATTATTATTATTATAAAATTTAAAAGGTATTTATGACGTCAGCTTTCTTTATGGGGAATGTAGTAGAAACCGTGGGTCGGAGGGAGGTATCCGACCAGTACGGTTGGGAGATTACGGAGACTTTGGGATTAAAGTTTTACCGCCGTTTTAAAGCGCGTGTTTAACACGCCCTGCATTTCTTCAATGGAGTATCTTCATCAACAAATTAAAATTTAGTCCATATAATTTATAATTAAAATTTAATTTTTATTTAAGACAAGTTTATTAAATTATGAATACTAAGATCATAAGAACTAAAATTTTCAAATTTAAGTAACAAATTTATAATTGAATGTTAAAAAATAAAATAAAATAAGTTAAATTAAAATTTATCTTTAATTAAAATTTAGTTCATATTGTAGGAATCGTTTATGAGAGCAAAGACTATTTATAATATTTTATCAAACTATCAATAATTAATTTTAACTTTTAAAATTATATGGATACAATTCTAACTTTCTCTAAACTGTAAGGACCATATTTATAATTTAACCTTAAAAAAATCTTTAATTTTGAGAAGGTTTCATCTTAGATTTAAACTTTAAAATTTGTTCAAAAACATATATTTTACTTTTGTTAAAATAAGATGAAAATTGGCACCACAACTAATGTGTAAAACTGGGAGACAAACATTTCATCATTTATAACATCATTCACATAAATTGATATGACAACTAATGTGATAAAATTGATTATATAAATAAATTTAAAAATGATTTTTTACCTAAAGTAAATGGTAACAATAATTATAACATTTTAAATAATATTAAAATAATATCACATATGCATTATAGTTTTTGCACATCAATTGTGACTTTAACTTCTATCATAGGAATAATTTTAAGTTACTATTAAGGATTTATAACCTTTTTTTTCATACTATTATAAGTATAATTGAATCTTATTTTTTTTTTTTTGGGTATAATTTAGCTTACACCTGTAAAATTAAAATAATTTGGTCTATTATTCATAATAGTGCAACTTGAGGTAGCTTGAATTCATAAATGAAAACTAATTAAATATTGAGTTTTATTAATTAGTTTTTATCATTATTCATTGGTAACTTATAAAATTTAGGTTTTTTCAACAAAAAAAACAAAAACTTATTAAATTTTAGGCTATTTCCCCCCCCCAAAAAAAAGGAAAAAAACTTATAATTGGTAGGTTTATAGGATTTCTAAGGTCGTGAAACATTAATAAATCATTTATGTCAAAAGAAAAATAAATTTTGTATTTCATGCATTAGGTACAAGGAATGGTTTAATTAATTCATGAAAGAGAAAATTAAAATTCTTTTTTCTTTTAATTAAATAAAAAAATTCGTTAATAAATTAGATATATGACTATTAACATTTGAATAGGCAATTAACATGATCTAATAATATTTTAATACATAAGATATATTCGATGCCGGAAAAAAAACACATGAGATATATTAAAAATGAAATCCTAATTTGAGTATGACTCAAGTAATATTTTATTTAAAAAAAAAAAAATCCTAATTTGAATATGACTCATTAAAAATAATATTCCTAACTTTAATAGGACTCAAATTATACTCTATATATCATTAATAAGACCTTCCGTCTAAAGCCTAAATCAACGAATCTCTCGAGAATATCAGAGTTTTCATTGCAAATTTTCCTCGGTTTCCTATTCGATTTAAAGACGATCGAGTCTTGTTTCAAAGGTTTGTTTTTTTTTTATAATTTTTTTTTTCAATTTACATGTCCACAATCCAAAATTTTGAGGTTGGTTTTTTATTTGAATGGTGAACTAATAAAAATGGTATTAATTTAAATTCTTTTAACTTTCTAGGTATATCAATTGATATTTTTATTTTAGACTGAGTAGAAAATTATGATGCAATATAATTGTTTCAATTAAATTTTTAAATTTTTGTAAGAGAATCAATTTAGACTATTTACGAAGACTACATTTGAAAATTGTTCGTACAATATTGAATTATTACAGGTGTATAGACTTCTCAAACGCCAATTTAATTGATAAAATTATACTAACATACAGTAATAAATGATGTAAATTGATACATATCCGAAAGTTTAGATTTAGGAGGGTAAATTAATATTTATGTTTTCTTTTTTAATAATATCTTTACACACTAAATGTTATAATAATAGTTTTAAATTTTTTTAAAAAATTACTAGTATTTTAAAAAAAATGGAGCGACATCCACTCTCTCATGGGAGCGTGAGCACTGCCTTATTCTTCTAATAATATTGACGTCACGACTTGGAGCTTAAGAGTCTTTCCCGTTTGGTAGCGACGTGTGGTGCCTTCCCTACGGAAAATTTTACTTTCCCTTACTGTTTTACCCTTAAACTAACCCAAAATTACAAAACACACCACATTCTCAATCACATTTTTAAATTTTATGTTAAATTACAAATTTTACCCTCAAACTGGAAATGACTTAAAACTCTTAAATTTGTGTCTAAACTTTAACAACATTAATAAGTTGGTCAAGTTATCAAATTTTGTAATTCAATATTTTTTTAAAAAAATAAATGATATATTTGATATAGAATTGAATTATTTGTTTAATATGATTTAAAATTTTGTAGCTTTGTATCTTGTAGATTTGTAAGTAAACACGTTTAATAGGTTAAAAATAGATTAGACGTCTTTTAAAGTTAAGGAAATAGATAGAGAAATTTGAAATTTTATTTTAAAAGTTTAGGTTGAATTACAAATTGAATTTCAATGATTTGAAAAAGGTTGTAATTTAGTTCTTATGGTTTAACGGTTAGAATTAAATTTGTAAGGTTTGATAAAATCTCATAAATAGTCCATTTATAGGAATATTATCAAAACATAGAAACTAAACTTTTTCAATGTAACCTTAAATTTTAAATTGAATAAATAGTTTATCAAAATTTATAGGTTAAATTTGTAATTTAATTGAAGTAAATTTGACTATCTTGATTTAAAAAATAAATTACAAATTTTATCCTTTTATTCAATTTATAAACTTTAAAAGAATCAAATGTCTTCAAATTCTCAGATTTATAAAGAATTTCAAATTTATAATGTAAATTGATATATTTAGTATGAAATTTAATTTTATCTCTAATAAAATTATAAACTTTTAATTTGAAAATAAATAAGTTTAATAGGTAAAAAAGTGTTTATGAATCAAATAAACAGAGTCAAAGTTGATTAAATCGGAGTAAATTTGAGATTCTTAATTAGGTCACAAGCGTAATTAGTAAGAACATTAGGGGCGAATACAAAAAGTTTATTGTTTATTATTTATTATTTTTAAATTTAGTTGAGGTATTTTGTTCCAATGGATTCACTCTAAAACCTGCCGTTGGTTGTGGGCCTATTTTTTCTCTCAGCTCCTTCACTCCACTTTTTCCCTTTATAAAACTCCGCTCCACACCTTCGCAATTCCAACTCTCTTCTCTTTTCTCTCTCATCATCAATCTCTCTCTCTCTCTCTCTCTCTCTCTCTCTCTCTCTCTCTCTCTCTCTCTCTCTCCAGATTCAGAAGAAGGAACAACAATGGATTCTTCTGCAACTGCGAGAAGGCCGTATTTCATCGACGAAGACGATGGATTGGTCTCTTTAGTCGATGTGGAAGCTGGAATTTCTGGAAACCACCACAACCACAGCCACTATCCTAACTCTTTCTTCCTCCGCCCCAAGGTAATTTGCCACGGCGGCGCTCTCCGGCGAACCACCAGAAACCTCTCGTTTTCATCCTCTAGAATCTCACCGAGGTTTTACGACACCAGATTTGAAGATCACCATCACCATTTCTTGGAAGCTTGTTTTCTCTGCAAGAAGCCGCTTTCTGATAACAAAGACATTTTCATGTACAGGTTAGTTTTTTCCTTTTCTTTCTTCTTGAAGGAGAATTGTGGATTTTGGTTTTGATTTCATGAATCGGAGAATCTGTTTGGTGATTTGAATCAGAGAAACCTAATGGAAATAGGGACCGATGTTTTAATTCTTTCTTTTTCTAGTATTTTGACGAACATATATAAAATCTGGAGATCTGTTTTAATTACGAAGAAGAAGAAGAAGAAGAATAAATATTTGGATCTGTGGTTGATTCTGATGATATTATTATAATTATGATCTGCAGAGGAGACACTCCATTTTGCAGCGAAGAGTGTAGACAAAAGCAAATCGACATGGACGAAGCGAAAGAGAAGAAGTTGAATCTATCATCGTCTATGAAAGCTATGAGGAAAAAAGATCAGAGAAAATCTACTTCTCCGGGCAAATCCACCACCGACCACGACTGCCGTTTTCGCCCCGGCACGGTGGCGGCGGCTTAGATCAAGGAATAATCATTCCCGGAAAAGATGTAAAGATTTGAAGACTGAAGAAGAAGAAGAAGAACCGGGAAGAGCAGAGAGTTGGTTTTGGTTATAATTTTTGTTTTTTTTTTTTGTTTTTTTGTTTTTGTTTTTATTTGGGGGTTTAAATTGTGGTGAGAAAATTATGCAACTGTGAATGAAGTTGTGTGGATGGCGGGTGAGGAAGTCTTGTGTTCATTTTTTTTTACTGGGATTTGCTCACGTTTTTGCTTTTTTTTTTTTTTTTTGTATATTATGATATAATGAAATGATTAATGAGAAACCATATGCTTTGGCTTTTTACTATAATTAAAAGGATTTTTTTTGTTCATTTACTTTGTACGTATTCGTTTATTTAGGCTTAACCATTTCATTTTTCTTTTCTAAATTAGGTCTATTTTCTCTATTTTATTTACGAGTTAATTATTAATCAAGCTCCAAAAGAAAAACATGCTTTCAATGACTATTTTTTTTCGGATTTGGCTTGATTTTTTACTAAATGGTAAAAAATATATAACAAAATATTAAATTTACTCTCTTTTTAAATTAAGTCTATTTTCTCTATATTTACAATGATTTACGAGTTAATTATTAATCATGTTCCAAAAGAAAAACATGCTTCCAATGACTAGAAAAACATGCTTCCAATGACTATTTTTTTTCGCTTATCTTCTACTAAATGGTAAAAAATATATAACAAAGTATTATTTAGAGATAAAAAAAGTGTTTATAGACATCAAGTTTAAAAATTAAAAATAAGAAAATTAATGTTGAGTTTGAATAATTTTATTTTGGACTGTTTTCAAATATAAAAAAATAAGTTAAATTAATTACAAATATATAAAAAAATTGTTGTCTATTAGCGAGGTTAGATGATATTAAATAAATATGTATTTACCTATCTGTTTAAGTTTTTGGTCAATTCACGATTTAAGATGATTTAAGATGATATCAGAGTAAGGTTGGTTTAGGATGTCTAGAGTGTGACAATGAAATTTTCTTTTTATTTTTTATTTTTTATTTTTAATTTTTTAAAATTAAGTTTATTTTATTTCAATTTTTTATCATTTGCAACTTTTTTGAATTTTTAATCAAATTTTAGAAACAAAATTGAAATTTAAATTATTTTTTTGTTAGTTTTCAAATTTTGATTAAAATTTTGAAAATATTAATAAAAAAATAGATAATAAACGCAAACAATTTAAAAATGTAAAATGTGTTTATAGGCTTAATGTTTAAGAATAAAAATCAAAATTAATTATCAACTAAAGCTAAATTGAAATTTAATTTTCAAAAACTAAAAATAAAAAACCATTACTCAGCCTTAAATTTTATAGTTTTACTATCGTTTATTGGAATATTAATAAAAACTAGTGGATATTAGAGTATGATTTTCTTGTTTGGAGAATTTCTTTTCTTTTAGATGCCTTGGAAGTTACAACTAATATTAATGATAAAATGACGAAATATTCTAATATCTAAGCAACTAAAATATCTTCGAAGAATTAAAGAACAAATCTTATTATAAAAGTTTCTAACCATGAATTTAATTTAGAAACTTGAGTTTGAAGGCATTTATATTTGATTTGTAGATTTGAGATTTTTACAACTTTTGTTTCTTTGAAATTGAGAAGTGAGTTTACGTGGTTTTCACTTCAAAATATATAACCTTTTGGTCAAAGTTATAATATCTCAACCAATTGATCGGCTAAAGCTTAGGTCGGTGTGACTTTTCCTTTTTGAATTAAACTTCTTTGTAGAAAATTGATAATTTCCTATGTTTGTTTATGGAACTTCATATTTCTATGATGTAGGATGTAATAGGGGAATGTTGAAATTTCCTATAAATAAAATGCTTTCTTAGCAATGTAGTTGAGCTATTTTAATCCTCTACATAAATAAAGGTATTATGCCCTTGTTTAGCTATTTTCAATTGCTATTTTATGAAAGATTTAATACAAATTTCTCTAAAATTATCCCGTGAACTCTATTCCTTGTTTGGCTTAAAGAGTTCATAGGCCCTACGAATAAAAGCCAAACTTACTAACTCATTACACTATAGGCTCCAAAAATTTATAACTCTCCAAACTTCACAACTCCATTCCTTACTTCAAAACACGCATATATAGTTTTCGTCCTTCAAAATTTGCATGGACAATTATTATTGTATATTAAGGCCACGTTTACCAATCCGTAATGAAATTTGGTGTAATCGTAATGAGATTCCATTGATATATCAATCATAATGGACCTGAACCGCAAATGTAATTGAATTGCTTTTGATCGTGTTTTACCTAGAATTATGAATCTGTCACATTTTACTGGTATCATTACTGCTTTGACCCTAACAGTAACGATAAAGATAAAAGTAATAATAAATGTGGTAGATTCATAATTTTTATACTGTTACAGTAATAATATTTGTAACGGTAACGATAAAGGTAGTGGATCCTATGTAATTTTCAACCGCAATGAAATTGATGATCCACCGTTCCTCAATCAGATTATGCATTTTGATTAAAAATTTTGAAGGCAGACTCCACAACTGATTACGATTACGGAACACAGATAAACAACAACAAACGTAATCAACAGGGACCCACTTTTCAGATTACCATCGATGGATTACGTTTAACCTGAGTTAAACGTGGCCTAAATACAATCTTAATATTGATACATTTATTTCATTTATTTAATAAACATGAATTTCAATCCAGACGTGAGAAGTTCAATTCTTCGGCCGTGCACACACACGCATATATATAGTGAACTAAAAAGAAATTGTTTTGAAAATATATTCAATATTTTAAATTCTCTCTCAGAAAAAGATTAAATAAAACATTTAAAAATTGAGTGATGATGATGAATCCAATTGAGTGACACAAATTAAAATAAAAAAAAAACAAATGAGAATAAAAGTCCCTCAGATTTGAAGATCTATAAACTTAATTGTTACCCTAGATGCTCCCTAAAAGCTAATAATAAGCACATGAAAGTAAATATAATAATAGTATGACTCAAGTGGGCTGAGGTATAGACAGCTAGGAAAGGAAACAACATCAAGTTTTGCAAAATATATTATGTTTAAATATCTAAGCATACACGATTATAAAATATATATTTTCATTCATTTCATCATAATTCCCTTTTTCCTAATCTAAAAATTAAAGTTCATTTTCCACTATCTCTCTCATTAGTACCATTTTTATTTATTATCATTATTTTCTTCTTTTTAAATCCACCAATCAAATTGTCAATTTCAAACATAGTTTAATAAATAAAGTTATTTATATGAAACTATGAAATATAGTTGGTAGAGATACAACTTTTAAATTTATGTAGATTTATGTGAGTTGTGATGTGTTCTCTAACACTTGATCTTCTGATACTCTTTTTTAATGCATATGTTTAACTTGAAGAGTGGAACATGTGAATGTTCTTGGACTTGGACTTGGGCGACTCCCGGCCCAATCAAACTTATATTTTGGGTTTGATTGGTATTTGGATGAATTGTTTAATGATTTTTTTTTTTTCTCAATTGAACTTAGACCCAAGTATCATGATCTATTCAGACCAAAATTAACCTATTCGATCAAATGACCATGATGAAGACATGTGATATTATTGAACTTCGTCACTTTATAGCTTCAACTTCAATTTAGAACAAATGCCAATTTATAATTAGTCCCAAATTCAATAATTGATAATTTTGTCATTAATTTAAGAAATAATTGATAATTTTGTCATTAGATTGTTACAAATTTGAAAATACAAGGATTAAATTGTTACATACTAAAGTTCTGGGACTAAATTGTTACAAAATTGAAAGTATAAGGACTAAATTGTTATAAACCAAAATTCAGAGATAAATTGTTACTTTCATGAAAGTTTAGGTACCAAAAATGTTTTTTTAACCTCCTTCTTCTTATTATTATTATTATATTTTCAAATTTAAACATAGTCCAGTAAATAAGGTTGTTTATATGAGATTATGAAATGTAGTTCATAGAGATAAACTTTTAAGTTTAAGTAGTATGCAAGTTTTGATTTGATCTTTAACACTTGATCTTTTGATACTCTCTTTTTAATGCATACACTTAACTTGAAGAGTGGAGCACGTTAACGTTCTTAAAGTTGAAGTCTTAAAAGAATGTTTCTTTTATTTAAAAGATTTTAGTCTTCAAGTGTCCTTCATTCTTTTGGAGCTTTAGTTTTTGAATCCCAAAATGAAGGGTTCATCTATTTATATAGTTTTCAGGGGTCAATGTGTACTTGGACTTAGGCATCCCTGGCCCAATCAACTTAGATTTTGGGCTTAGTTGGTCTTTGAGTGAATTATTTAATGATTTTTTTTTTTTTTTTTTTGCTCAATTGAACTTAGACCCAAGTATCATGATCTAATCGGACCAAATTAACCTATTCAATCAAATGACTATGATGAAGACACGTAATATTATTGAACTTCGTCACTTTATAACTTCAACTTTAATTTAGACCAAATATCAATTTGTAATTAATTCTAAGTTTAATAATGGATAATTTAGTCATTAATTTAAGAAATGACAAATTTCTTATAGAACATATTCACAAATCCATCTTGCACCTAATTATTAAAACAAAAACAAAAAAAACAACCAGCAGCCCAACACTATGTTATTAAGGGTTAATCCGTAAGTTGATTTTTTTACTGCCTGTGAATAGTAAACGGTTATTTGGTTATATTATGTCTTAAAATTTCAATTTAATTTACCAATTTTCAAATATTTTGATATCTGTTTTACCTTTTAAATTTTACATAATTGTTAATTTAATTCATTTAACAAAAGTTATAAACACTTGAAAATATTTATTTGATTTTTCAGTTCAATTTGTTTGATTCCAAAGACGCAGTATCCTTCTTGAGCATCTACTTATAAAAAAATGTAAGCATTTGACAAAAATTTGTCTAATTGTTTAACAAAATAAATATCAACAAAGAGTAATTTATTTATTTTTAATTCATCGTTGAAATATAATAATTAGTAAAAATTTAAATAGAATAATGGTACATATTTAATGACTAAAACAATATAATTTAAAGCACAACTTATATCCATGGTATTGAATGTTTTTCTATTAGGTGGGTTCGACATCAACATAAGGAAGGAGTAAATCGACATTTCTATTATATTAAAAAAAATTAATGAAACATAAAAAATAAAGTAACAAAATGTCACTAATGTAAATATAATATAATAATAACATTATAATATAAACAATAAATTTTAAACTTATTTAAAAAGCATAAAATGTTAATGATATTCATTCAAATTTAGAGAACATTGCATTGTTGCTCTATTTTAGAGGCTCAAAATGACGAATGTTCCACTTTTTAAAAACAATGATAATTGACTTTCTGTTGATGTCATAACCACGTGAAGTTACAATTTTGCCCTTCCTTCTTTGAGATTGAACGCTACAGAGCGAGAGTAAAAGAACGAGACCGTGAGAGAAAGGGAGAGAGGAGAGTGAGCTGTGAGAGAAAAGAGAGCAAGAGTGCAAGAGCGAGACCATGAGGGAAAGGGAGAGAGGAGAGATCTGTGATAGAAAATGGGCGAGAGAGGGATAGTAAGAGAGCTAGAAAAAACTCATTCCAGGTGCGCAGAATTTCTTTTTTGGTAATTTCACCCGAAATTGACAAAAGGATAAAAAAACTTCATTTTCAGAAAGTGGGGCAAAACTCATTTTCTCTAAAAAAATTGGGTCATCCATCCAACAGACACTCCAAATTTAGCCCTTAAGGCTTAATAAAGTTGAGGTAATTTTTTGTGTTAAAAAAAACATAAAATAATTTATTTGATTTTTTTATTTTTATAATTTTTTCAAAAATATCTATCGACATTGACATTTATCAATATTTTTATCAACCTTTTCGTATAATTGAGATGACATTTTCGTGACATTTCAAGCCTTACTTAGGATCACCACTTCTCCTTATCAGAATCTTTCTAGTTGAGAAATTTTAGATGCAAGTGCCTACGAAAATTTTTTTTAGTACAACAACTGTGGAGATGGGAATCAAACCTTCAACTTCTACCGAGGAAGACTATGTTAATTACCGTTGAGTTAAACTCACTTTAACGACATCTAATTTTACCATGATAATAAAAGGTAGATCCATAATTACTTTGGTTAATGATTCAACCTAATGTATTTTTCCTTTTTAAAAAAACGATGTGTTTTCCCCCTCTGTTTGTCTCGGATCGGAGTAAAACAACGTGCTATAATGTTGATTCATTTTTAGACTAACTTACAAGTTGCAAAATTATAGATCTATAAATTCTTGTAGATAAAATAGTAAAAAAAAAAAAAAAATACTGTTTTAATCCTTGAATTTGAGGATAGATTTTTATTCGGTCTCATGGTATAATAAAACCTTATAAATAATCAATATGGTATGATAAAATCTTCATAAATAGTATCTATCATAGAGACTAAATTCTAATTATAAGCCTTAGAGACTAAACGACTCTAAAGGAATGTTTGAGGTGCAAAACTGGTTATAATAGTTTGTGGCTATTATAATAGTTTGTGAAGTTGAATATACTACTTTTGAAGTGAGACTATTTTAGTTTGGGTTTAGGAAATTTGTTTTTGGGTGCAAATTATTTTAGTTCGAGTTTAAAGTTAATATGTTTGGGTTGCTAATTTGTTTAACATGAAATTTTTAAGTATGAGTTGAGGGTTTAGGTTGTTTACGATTTTTTTTTTTTTTTTTTTTTGATGATATGATAGAAGTAATGACACCTTAACTATCATATTTTGCAAATAGAACTAAATAGAATTGTTCCACCAATTTTTAAAAATGTGTTTAGATTTTAAGTTATGTTATTCTCTGTCCATTTGATCATTTTAGGGATGTACCAATATTGTTGATCATGCATAAAATAGGTGAGATTAGGCTAAAAATTCATATAATTTATTAGGTAAGAAACTTCATATGTGGAGGTGTACAAAAGCAACGAATTCTCTAACTCCATCATATTGCATAAAAATGTACGTAAATTCAGAAGTGATAATTACCAAGTATAGGCCACCACCACGATGACAAACAAAAGATAATGTCAACTTAGATACATGGATTAAACGAATGATGGTAGTTAATCAAAAGTAGTTCAAGAAGAGAGTGAATTGAATTAAACGAATGTTTTTTGATGTGAAGGTTGCAATACTAAAATAAGTTACTATATTGTATGAATTTAATTAAAATGTATAAATCGTTGTAAAAGATTAGGATATTTTATCTTATTCTCTAGTTCAATTTTATGAATGATTTTTCTCCATATATACATAGTTTTCTTACTTTGAATTTTGATGAGACCAATGAAACAAGTTATATATTAGGGTAGTTTTGAATTGACTAGGAAAAAAATGTTTTTCAAAAAGTCATTTTATTTAAACACTTTTTATAAAAACGGTTTAAAATAAAAACACACATGTGAAACGTTACATTTTCTCACAAGTATTTTCATACACAAGTTTGTTTGGTTTCTATACCCTCAAAGTGTTGTCATTAATGTCAATTACTATATAAGAAGACTATTAAACACTATGAATTGGTCACTGGAGTGATCCTCAGAGTTGGTCGCATAGGTGGTAATCCGAGGTAATTGTTGGCCTTGGCTGCTGGAGGTAGTTGTTGCTAAAATTTGGTGTCGAAGGTGGTCTTTGTTGGAGTTTTCCACTGCCGGAATTCGTCGTCGAAGTTAGCTAGCTGCCATCTGGTGGAGTCATTAGAAACATTAGAGGAAGGGAAAAAGTTGATTATTTTAACCACTAAATTGTGAACCGTGCTAGTGCTAGTGCTACTATAGCAAAATGGTGGTTAAAATAACCCTTACCCCCTTTTTCTTATACACGCCACAACCACACTGAATGGACTATTATTGTCCACTTACCTATTCCTAATTGGTGCTCCCAAACAACCCCTAAATTTCTCCAAACCATAAAGACGAAATTTATAATTTAACCATAAATGTTTGTAAACTTTGTTCCTATCATGTCAAATTTCCGAAGCCCTACCATAGGTCAAACTAAACTCTTCATCAAACAAATTGAAAAATAAACCTAGCCATCTCTTTAAGGAGTGTTTGGGACTCCAACTTCAGGTAGGTCTCCATATTTGAGACTCAAATTACAATAATTAGAGTTTTCAACTATTATAACCTACAATTAACTACAATATTACTATTTCAAACTTCTCTTTATTATAGTGTTTTACTATTTGATACAAATTGCACTCTAAAATACATACTATTATAACTCATTGGCTATAGCACCCAAAACTTAACGCACTAAACTTGTGATGTATTATATTCTTCAATTAGCATGAAACTACGAGAAAATTATAAGTTAAAAACAATAATTTTAAATTAGAGGATACAAACTACAACTTGAAATTTTACTCCCATGAAATCGGTAAAGTTGCAATTAGTAACCAATTATTGTAGATTGTTGAAGGATTGGTTTAGCATCTTAAAGCTTTATCGCTTTAGATATCATCAACTGGTCTTCAGATCTTTGAAGACTTCAAATTTTTTTGGAGTCTTCAAAGTATTTAAATTTTGAAAGAGATTTTAGTCTTCAAAGATTTTGAAGTCTTTATAGAATCTTGAATCTTTAGAGGAGTCTTCTAATCTTTAATCTTCTTAGAATCTTCTTGATTCTCCTTCCTTCCCCTTTAAACAAGTAGTTACTCTATTTATAGACCTTTTGTTAGGTTTTATGTGGGGATTGACTTGATTGTATTTGGGCCCATCTTTGGACCTGGGCTTCTCTGGGTCACAATCATTTCTTTGGCCCAATTGTTTTTTCTTCTCATGCTTGGGTGGGCTAAGTTAGGCCTATTGCTACCAAATTACTCTAATGAACGAGCTAGGACTAAGATGGTAGTATTTTTGTAATTATAACAAATTCGAAAATTAATAAAAGTAAAAAATTGATAAGACTAATGGTTTTCTACACTAGTCTATTTAAATAGGTCTAATTACATAGTCTAAAGTCACTATTTTTTTTTCTTCTGAATAGCCTAATGTGCTAGGATATTTTGTAAAAATTCGGTCCAAATGTTATATACACCCCTGCATAATTCAGACGGTCTTTTTTAACAAAAGAAATGTGAAACGCCACGTATAAAAAAAATATTAAAAGAATGCCACATATGGAAAATATTAGAAAAAGACAAAATATAAAAAAAATTAGAAAAACGCCACATATGAAAAATGTTAAAATAATCATTATAATAAATAGGGACATTCGAATTATCTGTAGTGAAATAATATAAATTTATAAAAATATGGAAAATACAACATGAAATAGTCAAAATCAGATACAATATACATGGTAATATACTAAATATACATTTCTTAACTAGATGAAGGGTTCTGTCAGTTGAATATATCAGACAATAAATCCTTGTATATATGAAATATATAATTGACATAACTAGTGACATTCGAATTACATAATGTAAGTTTATGAAAATATGGTGAATAAAACACAATATATAATGAAACAACTACAGGAATAATATACATTCTAACATATAATGAACAAAATAAAAAAAAATGTGGCTAGTTCGATTTAGGTCTGACTGAACATACATTTCGGTTCAGCTCATGTTGTACGATTTTGGTTTAACACTCAAGTTGAATCGAGCCGAACTATAAACACCCTTAGATAGCTAAAAGACTAATTAGAACATAACTTACTTATAGGGTATTTGTTACTCTCTTTATAAGTTTGAAAGTTACCCAATTACATATTTTTTAACTAGATAAATAAGAAAAAAAATGGAATAATTTGAACAAAACGATGAATCACCAAACAAAAATAGACCAACACAGGAATATCATCTTCAATCACTGAAAATCGCTTCTTAATTGGTCACAATAAATAGACTCATTTCTATTACAAAAGGATCAAACAAAGTTTTCATTGCTACAAATTAGAATATACATGTTTTCTTTATTTTTCTTGGTTGTCCTCAAAATTAGGACCAAATTCTCAACATTTTTTTTTTTTTTTTTGGTATATTTAACTCAAACGATGAATTCACACATACTCAACTACTATCATGCAATATTGTAAAAATACTTAACTTCGAAGGTCACTTGGGAATTTCATTGTACTTTTTCTTTTTGTTATGACATTTACCTTAATTGAATGGGGTAGTTTAAGAGGTCGAGGATAGAAGGAGAGGAGTAAGAGAGCATTGAAGAAGAGAGAAAAAAAAAAAAAGAGAAGATATGAATAATATTTATGATATCCTAAGGTGCATAAAAAAAAAAAAAAAAGGAAAGATGATGTCCAATGAAGGAAATTGTTATAGTGTAACGGTATAAATGACAAATAAATTTAATATGAAAATTAATTTCATAAGGTATTTTTATAATTAAATATTAATAATATTTATGATTGAAGTAATAGCTGCTTAGCTAGCTAGTTTTAAATATTAGCTTATATAGTGAATTTATTTTAATTTTTATAATTTAAAAGTTTATCTTTAAAAAGTTGTTTGAACAATAAAAAAAATATAAAGAATAAAATATATTGATACCAAAATCTGAAAGAAAAGAGTTTGACCTTCTCGTGACAATATGGTAAAATTTTTTAGAAAGAGAAAGTGTAACTTGCAAGACAAAAGGAAACCTACACACCGATGTGATGCTTGCCACACACACACTTTGATGCTTAAGTGAAAGAGTGAAATAGTGTGGAATCTTTAGGATTTGAGAGTGAGAATTGAATTACTTTTCCTTAAACTATAATGATGTATTTATAGGAATAAATGACCCAAGTTATAATCCATAGAGTTTCAAAGCTACATTAGAATAACCCTTTACTTCTTCGAGTCGAGGTATACAATGGGCATGTCTCATTGGCCATTTTGCTAGGCTCGGCCTCGGCCAAGGTACCTTCCCCTAGGCTCATTTTGGTCTTAGAACAATGTTCTTGGGTAGGGGCATGCACAAACATGTCTCGTTAAGCATTTTGTTAAGTTCAGTAACAACCAAAGTTGAGGTCGAGCACATTGGCTTGGGCTAAGTCTCAACAAGGCAATCCTCTTCCCTAGGCTCATTCTGCCCGAACCTTATTATTTTCTTAGTCCTGTCGTTTATGTTCCTATTTTTGGTTGATATTTCGTACATCCAAATTTACTCCTAGCAAAATATATTATTACTAAAAATATTTATCAATAACTTGGAACAAATCATTAGATTCTTGGAGTAAAAATATGTTTTTAAATTACGATATTAAATTAGAATGGGCCATCATATTGGTTAAATAAGAAGTTGAGTCTTCCATTTTTAAACTTGTGTCTATAAAATTTTTTTTTTCTTAAAGGCTAATAAAATTTTAAAATATTCACTAAATCTCTAAAATTTTTACTATGTGTCTAATAGGCCTTGATATATTTAAAACAATTTAAAAGTGACCGATCTCTTAGATATAAAACTAAATTTTATCTATGATCGAGCCTTAAACTTTCGATTTATTGTTTAGTAAATCCATAAAATTTAAAATTGTTGAACATGTCCATAATTATTAAAAACAAAATTTAAATTTTAAGAACCTATTGAATACAAATAAAAAAAATATAAAGACGTATAAGACACCATTTAAAGTTTAAGAACCGGATAAGTTTAAAAACTAGACTCGTAATTTAACTGATCGATTTTTTTCCCTCTAAGTAGATTGTTGCACTCATAACAATTATCTCACAGAAAAATAGCCACCCCAAATTTCAACAAATCATCGATTGTAACACTCTTTAATCACATTGAAGGCCCGCCACGCCTTTAATAGTTATTTATTCTTCTATTTTGAGTAAAATAATTGTAGGACAAAGGATCAAATTTTTAATTTAAAGGAGAGAGTGAATTATAATATTACTGTTTAGCTAAGCTCTATTTGACACCTTTAATTTTTTTTTTGGGGGCTTCTTTATTTAATCATATGTAATGTGAGGATTTGAATATTTGACCTTCGAGTTAAGAGTTAAATTTTCTTAGTTTAGTTATGTTCAATAAATTACTGTTAAGTTAAACTCTCTTTGACACATTTAAATTATTTTTATTTATTTTTACTTTTTTATTCAACAATATGTAATGTGAGGATTTAAATCTTTGACCTTCGAGTCAAGCGTTTAAGCTTTTTTAGTTTAATTATGTTCATATTGACCCCTTAATAATTAATAAATTCAGGTAAGTGTTGCAATTTTTATAATTATTCTAATTTACCAACTAATATTACCCAAAAAAAATAGTAATCTAAAAATCTAAAACGAATAACTCTTAAACGTGAAATTTGGTACAAAATTAAATCACTTTTGTCATTTTTAAAATCTCTCAAAAACACACTTTAATCACTCAAAATTAATTTAATTTCCAATTTTACACTTTTGAATGCAATTTTCAATCACCAAGATTAGTTTTGAAGGATTAAAAACATATTCCAAAATAATTTTAAAAATGACAAAAGTGACTTTAGTCATTTTAAAATCACTCCCAAACATGCTTAAGTTGGCTTGGATTGTGCACCAATTTTTTTTCCTCTCTTTTTCAAATTAAGGTCAATCTAGTTTTTTGTTTGACATTCTAATTTCCATCGGTTACATAACATACATATATTTTATATTTGATTGACACATATGAAATGTTTTATTTAATGATTCTTCAGAAAAAAAAAAAAAAAAAACTATGAAACACTCATTGAAATTCAAATTTAAGTTAAATGCAACATTTATCCAGGTATAAAATGTAGATTGATAAAATTAAACGTTTGGGTAAAAATAATTGATATACCTTGCTAAATTTTGAGGTAAAAAGTAATTTTTTTCCCTAGCTTTTATAGTAACATTTGAATAAAAATAATAATTTTAAAACGAAAAATTTTGGTAGCAACAGTATTAAGACTCATATAGCAACTATAATTTTCCCTTTTTTATTTAATAAAATAGATAAGCATTTGATTTTTGAAATTTAAGCTTTATAAGCCTTACTTTTATCTCTAGATTTTGTAATATTGTCTATTTTCTACCAATGTATATAAAAATCAAGTAAATTTTAAAAATTAAAAAAAATAATTTTTAAAAACTTGTTTTTGATTTTAGATTTTGACTAAAAATTAAAAAAAAAAAAATGAAAACCATGTTATGAAAATGGAAAGAAACAAAGTAAATTTCAAAAACGGAAAATTAAAAAAAGTAAAGGCTATTAAACGAGCCTTTAATAATCGTCTTTAATATCATCAAAGCAGCATTTAAATATTCGCCAAAACAAAAATAGAAAAAAAAATCGACGATTTTGAAAACATTTGAGAAAGTTAAAAAGAAAAAAATTATTACTCAAATTACGGTACTCACCAAATTGTTCGATCCTTGAAAAACATTATAGAACCAAACATCATAATTTAAATAGAAAATAAAAAAAATGTAAAACATAATCAAGATCATGTCTTTCCATCTCCATTGTCAATTAACTGAAATTGGAAAAGGAGAAAAATAATAATAAATGAAAGAAAAAAATGCGACCTAAAATAATTATTATGTTTTTTCCATTTCTGAAAAAGATTGGACAGATGAATGAATGAAATTCCATAAAAAGGATAAAAAAAAAAAAAAAAAAAAAAAAAAAAAAAAAAGAAGAAAAAGAAATCGCAATGTGGCCAATTTACGTTACTTCCACGGCCATTCCAAAAGAAAGGAAAAAAAATTAAGTCTCGGAGAATATCTCTAAAAATAATAATAATAAAAAGGGAAATGTAATTCTTTTATTACTTAAAATACTTTTTTAAAATTTTATGAAAAAGAAAAAAGGAAAAAAGAAAAACCCGCCAAATGGCCTGAGAAACTTGCATTGGGCCGTGGGTTTGGGCCGTGGATTTGGGCCTTAGGAGAGATAGACCTCTACGCTGGAACTTCGTTTCGAAAGGCATAACGGGCAAGTCTGAGCCACTTGGTCACAGTCTGTACAGAGGCAGAGATGACGGCAGGGCAAAAGCAACATCGACGCCAACCGTTTTCTACACGCTTTGCAACTCGGTCCCAAACTCGCCACTCGTTCCGGGTCAATATGAGCCGACTCCGCGTCGTCGGCTTGTCCTTCCACCCCGGCGGTGCCGCCGTCTCCTCCGTCGCATCCACCGCCGGACATCGCCTGTTGTAATTGTGCCTGTAGAGATACGGCGGTGGCTTCCTGTGCCCTAGCCTTTGCTTGCCAGACCTGTGCCTCGACGCTAAGTTGGGCGGCGCGTGCTTCTAACTCGGCATTCCGGCGCGTGGCTTTCTCGACCTCCACTTCCCTCTCTCGTAACCTTCTGGCTACCGATTCCTCCACCGCATCGAGAAGCGCACGGTAGTGTCTTTGCCTTTTCTCTGCTAATGTGCGCCGTAGTTGCTCTTCCTGTTTTGAAATGAAGACGGAACTCCCTTCAGAAAATCAAAATGAAGATGGAAGATTAAACTCGTTGTGTGTTAGGGAGTGAATTGGAACCTGTGCTTGAAGGAATTGGTCTATTTCGTCTTGTTGCCGTTTGAAATTTGAGGCGAAATCGTCTGTTAATAGCGGTAAGAAAGCCGATGATGATTGACGAACGAGATTGTGGTTGTGGTTATGTTGTTGTTGCTGCTGCTGTTGCTGTTGCGCCGGTTGTTGGTTCTGTTGATGATCACCGGATGACAGGCGGAGGCCGGTGGAGACGACATTGTTTTGGTGGTTATGGAGCTTGGCAAGGTCAACAAGAAGTGGAGGACGAGGCTGCTGTAACGCAGATAGATTGATTGGAGCCGCGATGGTTGTAGTGGCAGTGGAGATTTCTCTTCCTCTCTTCCGAGAATTGCTTCCTGCTTTCATCAGAAATCCAATTGATTAATTGATTTCTAAAAGGTACGTCGGCTTCACAACTCAAATTAATCAAAATACTTTTGATGTTCATAAACACAATAGAACAACAAAACCTAAAGAAAGAAAAAGAAAATTCATCCTAAGAAACAATGTACCAAAAAAAAAAAAAAACTAACTCACCTATATTATTGTTGAACACCATATGAGTCTGGTCAAGAAAACCCCCTGGTTGTGGCTGTAATGAATAATCATGTCCTTCTTGACCATTTCTAAAACCAAAACCAAAAATCCAAAACCCATTAGAGTTATTAAAACTTGAAGTAGTAGAGAAAAGGGAAAACAAAATCTGTATATTATACCTGTTCAATAGCAAAACATTAGAAGGATATTGAGCCTGAACAGCCATGGAGAAAGGAATTTGTATGAAAGAAGATGAAAATAAGAAAGAAAAGTGGGGGAAGTAAGTTTAAAAGAAGAAGAAGAAGAAGAAGAAGAAGAAGAAGAAGAAGAAGAAGAAGGTGGGTTTGTTTATGGAGCAATGTGAAGAAGATTGGGAATGAAGGATAGCAATAATAAAAGGTAGCATAAGAGAAGCATGAAAGACAAGGAAGATGCTCTTCTCTTCCCACCTCCTTAAGTCTTTAGACTAGACGGACGGAGTCTTCAATAAGAGAGAGAAAAGAAATGGGAGTTTTGTAACTTTGTATATAGAAAGAAAGAAAGAAAGAAAGAAAGAATGAAAGAAAGAAAGAAAAGAAATGAATTTATGTCTGGTAAGAGGGCACCACCACTTTCATCTCCACCTTCACCACCATTCTTGCCTTCTTCACCATCTTTGTCACCTACCCTTTTGGTTTTATGATGCTTTTTTTCTTTTTTTATGTGTAAAATTAAAAATTGTTTTGGTTTTTGAATGGCAATTAAAAATCTGGCTGTGTCCTCCTGTTACGTGGTGATATAAATAGTGAGTAATGAAATAAAAGAAAGGTAAAATAGAGAAAGAGAAAGAGAAAGAGAAAGAGAAGGAGATGCGATTGAAACGAATCAGTCCAAGAGAGAGGCGCCCTGTTGCCCTTATTATTCTGCTCTCCTTTTTCTTTCCCTCTCCTTCTCTTCCTCTGTTCTCGTGGGGTTGGAATCGGTGTTGGCTTTTCTCGAGGATGACTCTCTTTCATCTTTGAAAAAATCCTTTTTTTTTTTTCCTTTTTTTAAATTTCCCATCTGCCCCCAACTGATTTTCATGTCTAATTTTCTCTCTATTTTTGGAGAAAATTAACCCCCCAAAAAAAAAAAGTGGTTGATGGGCGTGCAGCAGTGGTTCTGTAGCCATCTCCACGTCTTGTGTTGGAGTTGTTTGTAAATGGCCCATACTCTCTCTCCCTCTCTCTCTCTCTTTCTTCTTGTGGGACAATGGCTTGGCAAACTGTGCCAACCATGAAGGTTCTTATTTTAATTGGATTTGTACCTTTTGTGTGAAAGGATTTTTCTTTTTTTACCCTTTCCTTAAACACCATGAAATGTTCTCATTTTAATTATATTTCTACTTCCTATGTTCTTTCTTTTTAATTTCGGACAAATATAGTAATCAGACTTAATGTATTTGTTGATATAGCACAATACAAAAAAATATGTAAATATAGCAAAATTTAGATTCAGCTCTAAAAGTCTATCAACAATAATAGACCATATCACAAATACGAGTTTATCAGTGATACTGTCTATCATTGATAGATTTTGATATATTTGCAATTCTTTTACAATGTTGTTATACACTTAATTATTAGTCTTAAAAGTGTTACCCATTGCAATTACGCTTTTAAGTTCTATGCCTTATTATCACTCTTATCTTTAGAATATTACTTTAGAGAGATTGGAACATGTTATCTTGTAGAGAGAGCAACTCACTTGTGAATTGGTAGGTTCTCGAGTTATTGCTAACTTGAGCATACTTCAACTGGTTTAGTATATGTCATTGACCAAGAGGTTAGAAGTTCAAATCTTTTACCCCACATGTTGTTGAACTAAAAAAAACTCGAGTTATTAATATATATGTAATGTCATAATGTCAATGGTTCTATCCGTGTCTCTAACAGAATGAAAATGTTATGTCATAGAGTTCCTTTGCTATATTCAAAATTAATGTTTTACTTGATTTTTGTGAAGACATCGATTAAGGTGGTAATGAAACATTTGAAAATGTAGGGTTGGAATTGAAAATATGAGTAAAGTATAGGGATTAAAGTCAAAATTTAAGCTTTCTTGATTTGAATCATGTTTTATTGAGGTGGGGTTTTTTGCTTGGTTATAAAATTTGCAAATCTCCTTAAAAATCTACCTTTGTTTTAAACTTTCCATTTTGCCTTAGTGTGAAATTGACAAGACAATAATAAACACACTATTTATGGCCTTAGTGGTTAATTTCTTCTTTTGAGGGAAAAGTAAAAGAGAGCTAAGTGTTCGATTAGGAATTCTTGTCTACGAATATGACCTCCTCCCTCTCTCCACAAACTCAACCAACAAAATAAATGTAACAAACAAAACAAAAATAGGTTGCTAAAATAAAATTTTAGGTAAATAACAAAAATGTTGAAAAATTTGAAGTAATGACTAATTTTATTAATTAGGATTTAATTCCATTATTTAATGACTTTTCTAGTCATTGATTTTTCTTATCTTACTCGTGATGACAAATTTTGATTATTTTTTTTATGAGTTTTTTTAGTTGAAATATATTTTTAAATAGAAAATTTTCACATATAGAAGAAATGTCAAACTATTTACAGAAAATAACAAAAAAAAAAAAAAAACACTGACAGACATTGATAGACTTCTATTAGTATCTATCAGCGATAGACTTCCATCATTTCTATCACTGATAGACCCTAATAGACTTCTATCAGCGTCTATTACAACTATCTAAAAATTTTGCTATTTTGTGTAAATAGTTTCCATTATTTTTCTATTTTTAAAAATTTTCCTTTTGAAGTTCATATAACTTTTTTTTGTCCAACAATGAGTTATCTCGTATAAGTTTTAGGAGAAAAAAAAAATACTTTGTTGGTTTTTAGATTTTGAGTTTATTTTTCATTTGGTTCCTAAGTTATAAATGTCACACTTTTACTCTTGATTTCTGTGTTTAATTTCTATTTGGTTCTTAAGTTTCAAAATGTTGCATTTTTACTTTTGAGTTTTGAGTTTAGTCTTCATTTGGTCCCTAATTATCTATATTTTATACTTTTACTCTTGAGGTTTTACAAATGCTCACTTTGGTATTTGATATTAACGTCTAGTTGATTAATTAAAAATAGTTATGACATAAATTAAATCTTGAAGTCTTGGGGAACAAATTGAAACAAAATTAAAAATTTAAGGGAAAAAAATGTAACATTTTGAAACTTTGGACTAAATGGAAACACATTTTGAAACCTTGGACTAAATTACTTGATCTAAAATCTCGGGATCAATAAGGTATTGTTTTTCTTTCAATATTTTAACAATGAAGTCATGATGGAGAGTTATAATCTGCAATTTGGATGCATATCCTTCCAATTTGTTAGGACATGAACAATTGAGCTAAAGTATTATTAACATGGGCAATCATAATAATAAGTGATACATTAGTTTATTCAAGGCTATATTAAATTGACAACCAAGATTCAATTATTACATGTATACTAACTAAATCATCTTGAATTATATTTTAAAAAAAAACTAAATCATATTAGCTTGAAGAATGAAGATTAAATAGACGAACTAAAATTGTATTTTAATTTGTTATTTCATGATATTTCTTTCATATATATATATATATATATATATATATATATATATATATATAAAACTTTAATTTGTTGTAAAAGCCTAAGCTACAAATAATCTTGTCAATTGCTCAACAAAAGAGCATAATCTTCCTCTAAAAGAAGAAATAAAGTGCTACAAATTTTGGCTCCAATTAAACATAGTAATTTTAGTTTTCTCACCTCACCTTTAATTTAGCATGTCATTTTTTATTACTTAATAATGACCATCATTTCTTCTCTTCTAAAGCATTACCTAACTATCATCAAACATTTCTTGGATATATTTTTAAATAACTTTCCCCAAATAATTGTCCATATTAAAATTTATTTTAAGTTTATATAATCAGTTATATATATATTGATATGTTAAATTATATCTTCTATATTCGTATTTTATATTTATATTTTTCATATTTATGTTATTGAATTATATGTCAACACGCATTAAGGGTAGGGACTATGAAAATATAGAGATATCATTTAACTTTATAGTTATCACTTTTACCTTTTTTTTTTTTTTTTTTTGGGGGGGGGGGGGGGAGTGGGGAGTAGAATATGATTTGGAAATTCTCTCTCATACATTAATTTTACATCGTATATGATTTTTTAAAATACATTTTTGATACGTGGCATATAAAACTTCAATTTATTTTATTTTTTTACGATAATAAAGTGAGAGATCGAACTATCAATTTTTAAGACGGTAATTAGTGATTTATCCATTGAGTTATGTTCAAATTGACGAATAGATTCACGAGTTTTTTTTTTTTGTACGGATGACCCAAATTTCAAGTTTGTAATGTCGTTTGTCACATATTTTAAAAATAATGAAGTACAATCCCCTTCTATTGTCAAAACAAACTAAAAGGGAGTTAATTATTTACGAGGGTTTACAGCAATGAGCGCGAGGAGGAAAAACCCTAATGTGTGAGAGCACTATTGTACGAACACGAAAATCGTAAGGATAGTATAGATAATTAACATACTCTTAGTGCGTTCTGACAACGACAAAAGGTCATATTTCATTATTTTTTAAAATTTGGGACTAACGACATTATGACAACACAAAATTAGAGTGATCCGTACAAAAGTTCTTGATATAAATTTGATACATTGTATATAGAGATTATATTATATTTGGTAAGACAAAAAGATTAGGGAAGAAATGGAATAAATCCACCAAGAAGAAAAGCATAGAAGTTGGTGTTGTTGATCTTTTCCAAAAACCCATTTTTGGACTTCTAAACCTAACTTTGATTAATGAATGTAAGAATACACAAAAGAAAAAAAAAAAGGATTAAAATATTTATTAAACAAAAAAAAAAGCCACAAAAAAAGAGTAGTGAAAAACAAGTGCTTAGAATTGGCCATCAAGCATTTTTGTCTTTGGTTAGACCCCACCAAAAAAAGGTCTCTCCTTGCAGGCCAAATATGACCATCTTTTTTTTTTTTTTTTTTTTTTTTTTTTTTTTTTTAAATTTTATTTATTTATTATTTTTTAAATTTAAATTTAAATCTCTCTCTCTCTCTCTAACCCATCTTCCAACTCACACCCCATTGTTCCTCTCATGAAATTTCCTTTAAGACAGCCTTTCCTTTTCACTCTATTCTCTATGAGTTGTATTGCTTTGGTACCATTTTTTGTAATGTCTTCTTAAATGGTTAAACAGAGAATGAGAGCCTTTGTTTGCTTCTCACTTTAGTTTCCTTCCCATAAATAATTTCAAAAAAAATAAAAAAATAAAAAAAATAAAGGACCTCATTTTCCCTCCCTCTCAACCTCTATACCCTTCTATCATACACTAAATCAAATCCTATATTCTTTTATTACTATTCCCCCTAAAGCCAAATATTCCTTCTAAATCCCATCCCGAAATTTCTCTTCAACTATTTATTTCGTATTTCGTTTCAATTTCCATCTCTACTTTATCCTTTCAACTTTTAAATCAACGATTTTATTTTATTTTACTTCAACAAAATGAGCGATAAAAAGTTTGAAACTCTAATTGAAAGAAACAATTGAGTTATTGTATTATCATAGGATTAAATTAAATTAATTTATTTGTAAATTTAGTTAGGAAGGTTTTAATTATAAAATAATTTCAGATTAGAATCATTGGTATAACAAAAAAATAAAATAAAGAAGTTATAGGAAACACACATCTGAAATTGTCAGAATATTATTTGTGTTTGCAGGCTATTATCTTGCTTTTTTCTGTATCTTAATCCTATTTTTAAATTAATTCATTATTATTATTATTATTATTATTATTATTATTATTTGTATTTGACCAAATGGTGTCTATAATTTTATAATATGGTCCACAGTTTTAAATGCATTATTAAGAATCTATTGAAACCCACACAAGCACTATTTTTCAGATCAAATCTCTCATTTCAAGCACTATATATTAATGTAAAAAAAAAAAAAAAAGATAAATTTACTTTTAATGCAAGAGATGCTAATCCACTAATTAAGCATCTTAATTGATCTTTCTAGTCAATTTTATCAATTTGATTATCATTTTCTTAACTATTTATAAATTTTAGATTTTTATTTTTACTGGAAACATCTTTTCTTTTCAAGAAAATACAAAAATTACTTTTTAACCATGTACACATCTTTTTTTTTCTTTTTTTTTTCTCTGTGCCAGCAAAGATGGGGCATTAATGTCAGATATTAACAAAGTCCCCCCTGCCATGTTTATGATTCTTCCAAAGAATGCCTTTGTAAGTGGGTTACAAGTGCAAATATAATAAATATTTGGGCTATAAATAAATAGGAAGGATAAATATTGAATTGGACAGAGTGGATTAAGATGTTGATTAATGTTAAATGGCACTCACTTAATATACACCTAGAAGAAGCCAAACATCATTGACCTAATATATTTTTTACATTTTCTTCCATTTTCTAGTTGATTCATTGGTGAAGCACACATTGCCCAATGTGAGTTTTTTTTTTTTAAAAAAAAAATTATTTTAATGTTTAGTTTCTAACATAAAAATATATTGTTTCAAACCAAAGAATTAAATGATAAACTTTGAGAGAAATAACAATTTAGGTTTCCGTTTTTTTTGTTTTAAAAATTAAATTTTTTCATAATCGTTTACATCTTCTTTAAATACAAGAGTTGAAGATTTTTAGAAAATTTAAAAATAAAAACAAGTTTTTAAAAGAGCCATTTTTCAAATATAGAAAAATGAGTCAAACTATTTACAAATACAGAAAAAATTTATTGTCTACTAGCGATAGAGAGCGATAGAATTCTATCGCGATCTATCGCGGATAAAAAGTAAAATTTTTCTATATTTGTAAATAGTTTGATATTTTTTGTAATTTCTCTTTTTAAAAACTATTTTTTTTTTAGTTTTTAAAATTTGGCTTCATTTTAGAAACACATAGGTAAAAAGTAGATAACAAAGTAAGAAATCTAGAGATGGTAGAGTTGTTTGTAGGCATAATTTTCAAAAACTAAACCAAAAACTAATTGGTTACTAAATGGGGTTTTCGTTTTTAGTTTTTGTACCTACAGTTTCACAATAATTTAGTTTCTAAACATTAATTTGTAATAACTTAGCCCTTGTACTTTAAATCTTGTAACGATTTTAGTCTCCATCGTGAAAATTAGTATTTAAATGTAATGAGATATCTTGCATAGATAGATTAATAAACTAATTGAGAATTCTACATGTTTATAAGCTACAAGTGTAAATCAGTAAATAGTGAAAATAATGTTGATGATTTTTTACGATATGAATTAAATTGTTACAAATTTAAAAATATAGAGACTAAATTATTATACAATAGTAAGTTAGAAATATTTTTTTTAACCTAAATGAAAGTATATGTTAAAATACAATTTGAAATAGTTGAAATTGCAATAATTTTTAATGTTTTAAACCCATAATTGATGAAATAAAGAGTAGGAAGTCTACATTGTATCTACCCCATTAATTTAAAGAAAGATTTGACAATTGACCTTAAAGTATAATCCATATTAACTCACATGATTCAAACCATTGAAACATACAAATGGAAATGGAATATCATTGAAAACATGAAACTTTTAATTTAATTTTAGTTTTATTATTATATTTTTTTTCTTTCTAAAGAAGCATTATAAGGAGGTTGGGATGTATTTATGATGTGTCAGAGGAAAGGAGCCAAAGTACTCTCGGTGGTTTGTGATGGTGAATTTTTTTTTTTTTTTCAAATTCCAATAATAATAATATAAAAAAAAATTTTAAAAAAAAAAGGAAAGAGAGAAGAAATGGGTAACATAAGAGTGTGGGTGATGTGTTTTGGTATTCGGTTCTGAAATAACAATCAAAGCTCTATAACTCTGCAAACCCCATTCTCCTAACCCTATATTCATTGTGGGCACACAAACTCACGCACACCAACTTTGGACTCTTCAAACTCGAGTGGGTCTCGAAATTTTTTTTTGATTTTACGAGAACCATATTCTCTATGTTCACAAAGGTAGATTTGTCTTTATAAATACTAGTGGATCCCACATTAATGTCAGTGAGTCCCACTCTATTCTTAAAAGCAAGTTGATGTGACACACAATAAATGAATGGAGTATGTAAATTTTTCAGTAGGCCTACTCCACCACCTTTCTCCTAATTTTCTTGTTAATTGTAAATTTAATCTCTATAGTTTAGGAAAAGTTAGAGTTTAGTCCTTATGGTTTGATAAAATTTCGTAAATAGTCTTTATGGTTTGATAAAATCTTCATAAATAGTCTTCATAAATCTTATGAAGGTTTTATCAAACCATAGAGACTGAATTCTAATTATAAACTCTTGAGGTTTCATTAATGTCCACTTTTAGTCATTTGTGTTAATTTTCTTTAATTTAAAGTAATTTAAATTTAACATAATTAATTTTTTAATATTAAAATTAATTAAAAAATTTACATTATAATTATTTTAAATTAATTCATTGAAAGTTAACACTATGGGACTACAAGTGAGCTACGGAAGTGTAAAATATAGAAATTTAGAGACCAAATAGAAACTAAACTCAAAATTTAGAGATAAAAAAAATGTAATATCTTAAAATTTAGGGATGAAATAGAAACTAAACTTAAAATTGAGGGACAGGAAAAAAAAAACATGTTTTTCCTGTAATTATTCAGTCCCAATATCCCACCGAAACAGTTAGAAAATTTATCACATAATTATTTAGGATAATAGGAATATGAAAAAAACCAATCATATTTTGATTTCAATATTTGTCTCTAATTTACTTTAAACCTTGCATTTAAATAAGTTTTAATTTAGATTTATGTAACTAATGTCTATATTGCCTTTTAACATGTCTACTTTACGTTGTGTTTGGTTGAAGGTATTGTTGGATAAGAATCGAATTAAGCAAACTGAACCAGATCTATTACGTAGTTTTCAACACTTTACTTGGAAATAACTTATTTTCAATTATTTCTTTTTCTCTTGGCACAAATTTTATTTGTCGTTCTAAAAATGTAGGTTTTCCATATAATTTTATTTTGAATATAGTTAGTTAATTAATTAATTGAACTAAATAAATACAATTAATTATTTCAATTTAATAAATCAATAATAATTTATTAAAATACTTATTTAAGGATATTTAAAAAAGATGATGTTTTATAACATTAAAAAAATGAGTAAAACTATTTACAAATATAGACAAATTTTGATAGACCACGATAGACCTAGATTTGTAAATATTTTGATATTTTTTCTATTTATAATAATTTTCCTTTACTTAATTTATTTTTTCAAATAAAAAATAGTAAATGAATGCTATTAATTACTTATTGCTAAGAGATATCTTATATATATATTTAAATAATTATTGGAAAATATTTTAAAAATAGAAAAACAAGGAAATCTATTTAAATAAAATAGCAAAATTTTTAGATAATTGTGATAGACGCTGATAGAAGTCCATCAATGTCTATCCGTATTTTTTTTTTTTTTTGCTATTTTCTGTAAATAGTTTGACATTTTTTTCTAGAGAAATTACTATAAACAGAAAAAATATCAAACTATTTACAAATATAAATTTTTTTTTTACTTTCTATCAATGATAGGCCGCGATAGGATTCTATTGCTATCTATCGCTTAAGGGATATAATTCTATCGCGATCTATCGCTGATAGACAATAAAATTTTTCTGTATTTTTAAATAGTTCGACTCATTTTTCTATATTTGAAAATAGTCCTTTTTTTCTATATGTGAAAAATTTTCCATAATTATTTGGGACTAGTTAAAAATAAGTTACAACACAAATTTATTTATTTTTAATAATTATAAATAATTACTTATTGATTCTTTATACTCAAATAATTATTTTTTAGGATGAATTTTATTAGATCACTCATTATTAACGTAGAATGATTTTAAAACATTTTCCAAATAATTTTTTATTCTTTTGTTCTTTTTTTTTTTTTTACTTTCATTTTTGTACAGTGCTTATTAAAACGTATTTCTTTATATTGTTTAATTGAAATTAATTGATTCAAATTAAATTTATAATTAATAATACCAAACTCTAATTGACTAATATTAAATAATTTATTGTACCAAATAAATAATCGTATACTTGTTTAATTCATTTTTTATTGATAAAAATATGCTAAATTAATGTAGTTATTATAGGAAGGGATTTAATGAAAAATCGAGATTAAAATTGTACATTTTGAAACTTACCAAATTGAAATAAAACTCAAATCTCAAGGGTAAAATTGTAACATTTTGAAACCTAAAAACTAAATTGAAACAAAACTCAAAATTTAAGGACTAGATGTATAACATTTAAAAACTTAAAAGACCAAACGAAAATTAAACTCAAAACCAAAGGACCAAAAAGATGTCTTTTCCAAAAATATATTTAAACCTACAATCAATCATTTTTTTTTCCGAAAAAATATATATATTTTTTTAAAAAATTAAAGACGAACACAAAGATAGAAATTAGGATAACAAACTTGTGTGAATTGAAATTATTTGAACTTTTATTTTCTTTACGTGTTTAATTTAGAGTATAATGTAATTGAAATTAATGGACAATTACAGAAAAGGACAATTCTTTTTTTTTTTTTTTTTTGATGATGATAAACAGAAAAAGGAAAGTTAGAAATATTGTTTTACTAATTATCGAAATATATTATTAATAATATTTATATAATTAGTAATTCTGTATATTTCAGTACTAATTCTTCCATTTTGGTATTTTCCATACGAAGCCAACAAAGTTTTCTTATTGGATTTGTTATCCACATTTCGTATGGTTAGGGATTGCTTTTAAAAAGACAAAATTTTAATAATAATAACTTGTTTAGAAAACTACTTTCTAAAACTTATTTCCTCCTTTTTCTTTTTTTTTTTATTTAGTTTAATTTATATGAGCGACTTATTTGCAAAATAATGAGAGCAATAATAATAAATGAAACTTTTTCTTTTGTATTAAAAGTAAAAAAAAAAAAAAAAAAAACTATAGTTTCATTTCATATGCCCAATTTTAATAGTTATATTTCTAATAAATCTTAAAAATAATTCATTAGAATATTTATTATTGATTTTTTTTTCTGAAATGTATTGTTTTTTTTTTTTTTTTTTAAAAAAAGTCTCTTCTAGCAACCTTTATAAATTTTGAAAATCTATTCACATAGTATCGTTTTATGACTGAAAATTATTATTATTATTAGGGTTGTTTTCGAATATAAAAAAATAAGTCAAACTATTTACAAATACAAAATTTTTTTACTATCTATCGGCGGTAGACTGCGATAGAATTTTATCGCTTGAGCGATAGAAGTCTATTGCTTTCTATCCCTCAAGCGATAAAATTCTATCGTGCTCTATCGCTGATAAACAATAAAAAGATTTTATATTTGTAAATAGTTTGATATTTTTTTTGTTTATATTAATTTCTCTTATTATTATTATTATTATTTAACCAATTTAGACATTAAAATTTAGGAAAATTACTATAAACAGAAAAAATATCAAACTATTTACAAATATAGAAAAATTTCACTGTCTATCAGTAAAGACCGCGATAGAATTCTATCGCTTTCTATCGCTCAAGCGAATAAATTCTATCACTTGAGTGATAGAAAGCGATAGAACACGGTAAAATTTTTCTATATTTGTAAATAGTTTGACTCATTTTTCTATATTTGAAAATAGCCTTAAAATTTAAAATAGTTTTGAAAGAGACTATATTTAAGATTTATTGAAAGCGTAGAAACTAATAAAATATTTTGAAGATTATTTTATTTATTTTTATATTTTTGTAAAAATTAACAACGGTAGGTTTTAAGGTTTATTAAAAGTACCAAAACTAAAATTGAGTAAAATCTAAAGTATAGAGACAAATGATACTTTAAAGTTTAAATTACCTTTATAGTCTCTTAGTTTTAAGTAATAAGTGTGTTGGTTCCATGGTTTAAAATATCGATGTCGATGGAAATATCGAGGTCTTAACTTTATGGAAATTTTGATGGAAATATCGATAAAATATCGATTTCGATGAATATTTCTGAAAAAATTATAGAAACAAAATATTTAAAAAATAAATTTAAATTAGTAAATAAACATTTTATTATTTTCAAATAAATAAACATGGATATTATTTATATTATATTTATATTAGTGGCATTTTGATGCTTATTTTATGTGTTTCGTAGATTTTCTACTATATAATGGAAATATCGATTCATCCCTTATATCGATATCGAATCCATAAAAATGTGGAAATATCGATAGAAGTATCGACATATCAATGGAAATTTAATACTATGGTTGGTCCTTAAGCTTTTAAAATGTAATTTTTTAGGCCCAGTTGGTAACTATTTTATTTTTTTGTTTTTTTATTTTTAAAAATTAAGCCTATAAACACATCTTCCAACTCTAAATCTCTTGCTTTGATATCTACTTTTTATCCATGTTTTCAAAAATCAAGTTAAAATTTGAAAGCTAAAAAAAGTAGTATCTTAAAAATTTATTTTGTTTTTGGAATTTGGCTAAAAATGCAATTCTTTTACTTAAGATTGAAAGAAAGCATGGTAAAAAAATGAAAGGAAATAAGCTTAATTTTCAAAAACTATATAAAAAAAAAAAAATGAAAGGTTAAAATGTCAATGAACTAATTTTTTTTATTATTTTAAATTAGAAATTTAATTTTTGAAAAAAATGATATCTTCTCTCTTTTCATTTTCTCTCCTCTATCTTCACCCTCTTCTTCTCTCTTTGTCTTCCTTCATACTTATTAAGAAGGTAATAAACATTATAAAGAACATATAGTTATTTTATTTAGAAATAAATAAAACTAATTTACTAAAAACTTGTTTTTTTTGTCAAAAACTTTTGCATCTATAATTTAATGAGGAAAATATATCAAGAGTGAGAAATAAGTTGGCTTCTGATTTAATAAGTTCTTTAGACCATGAAACCCGTCTTCCATAATTAGCTCTTCATCGTAAACCACCTATATTACTTATAAGACACAATCTTAAAATATAGTAGTAATAACAATTACATCCTCAAACTTTCAATTGTAAAAATTGACTCATCAAAACTTATACGTGTGCTAAAATTAGCCTCTCAAAATTATATATTTGTAGAAATTGTAACAATTATATAAGTTCGAGAGTTTAATTTTTATTATTTTAGGTCAAAATTTTAAAACTATTATAAATTTGAAGATCAAATTTTAATATTTAATTAAAAATTTAAGTCATTTTCGAAATTGGGAGTAGAGTTAATTGAAATGGAAGCTCGAAGGCTATTTCTCTCTAATGTAATTCCCAATAAGTGAAAGAAAACTGCAAGCAACCTTCCCACAGCACAATCAATGCCAAGCAATTTTCAGCAACAAAATAAAAATAAAAATAAAAAAACAATAATAATAATAATAAAAACGGAAATTAAATGAATAAATACACAGAATCAGTGGTCCCCTGATCCAACGGATCACAGCACAGGTTTCACATCACTAATAATACTACTGCACCCATCACATCACTCTTTTTCCCTTTTTCCTTTTTTTTTTCTTTTCTTTACATTCCTTATATGAATAATATCACAAAAATATATATACACACATATATATATAACCTTAAATATCCGAAAGAATCTAAACACAAGTAATTTACATTCACGTTGTTTTCTTAAGACAATTTTATTCACTCTAGTACTTGAGTTTCATGAGTAATTGTCTTAAGGATAAAACATATTAATTTTCTTGTGGAAGTAACATCTCGTTTATAAGATCTAACGAACTATATTTTACGGAAATAAACTGAATTTCAAATATTTATAGAATAGAAGAAAGTTTTATGCAAGAAAAATGCTTATGAGAAGTTAAAATGCAATTTGAAGAACAGACATATTTATAAACTAATTCGTGACTATTCAAATAGTAGTACGTGTTTCTTCTTCAATTTAGTTATTTATGAAAAGACATATACATTCATGGAACACTGCAACTCTATACACATAGTCACATACCATTTATTCTAACAATTCTTGCATTGCATTTGCATTTTTTGAATTTCCATGATTTTTTTTTTTGTTGAAATACAATTTTAGTCTTGATGCTTTAAAGTTTGTTCAATCATATACTTTTAATTGTCCAAATTTAGTCTCTTTGCTTTAAATAAATCTTAAATTTAATTCCTCAAAATTAATTTTTTATCGAAATTGGTTAAATAATAATAATTTATCAATATGTGAATATGTTTTCAAAATTTATAGTAAAAGTCAATTACAGACTAAATTTAAGATTTATTAAAAGTATAATAACTAAAATTCATCAAACTTCAAAGTAGGGAACAAGATGATATTTCAACTTTTTTTTTTAATATTTTTTTTAATTTTTCCCTTTTGAGGAAATGGGTTTTGAGAAATCTCTCTCATTTTGCTGCCTAATTTGATTGATTACCCTTAATTTAGGGCACTTCAATATCATTAATGTAACTCTCATTGGGCCCCACTCTTCCAAATCAAAGCTTTTCTTATTAGTTTTATCTTTAATCATCACCACATAATTATTATTCCTTCTACCCTTCTTTTCCCCTCTTCAATTTGACCTCTCTTAATTACCCACCTAAATTTTAGGTTTAATTAGCATTGTTATAATTTTAGGTTTAATTAGCATTGTTTTAGAGTATGGGTTAATTAGAGATTTGTAGGATTTAGCTACCTTGTAGCCCATTGGGTGTTCTAATTGTTGAATGGATGTCTTTTTCTAAAAAGAAATAAAAAAATAAAAATTAGAGATTTGAATTT
This sequence comes from Lagenaria siceraria, assembly GCA_002890555.2. Classification (NCBI taxonomy): domain Eukaryota; kingdom Viridiplantae; phylum Streptophyta; class Magnoliopsida; order Cucurbitales; family Cucurbitaceae; genus Lagenaria; species Lagenaria siceraria. Next base: position 857,655 of record CM016483.1, read on the forward strand.
AAAGAAATTTTTCAGAAAGAAAGAATGTCAAACTATTTACGGAAAATAAAAAAAAAACATTGATAGACTTTTATCAGCATCTACCACAACTATCTAAAACTTTTGCTATTTTATGTAAATAATTTTTTTTTATTTTTCTATTTTTAAAAATTCTACGAAAAATTAAAAATGTATACACATATGCACACACAAATGTACGAAAGTAATTTTTTTTTTCATTTTGTGGGTCAAGCAAAAATTTAATATATCGGTGATTAGTTTAATTGTTATTTTATCATTTTTTATAATTATAATTAATTAATTATGAACTCTTAAATTCATATTCCAAACATGCATGATATGAACGATACTATTATTTATATTTAAACTATTATATATATAAATTGAAACATGACATTTTCAAATTTAATCGTTGTTGGTCCCGAGTATGCCAATTCAACAACTCTTAGTCCCCTCTATTTATCCATGGTTTGTTTGTTTGTTTTGAAATATTCTAATAATGAAAACTTATTTACTTTAAATATAATAAAAAGTAGGTTTAAATACTACTTTAGTCCCTATACTTTTGGATTTTGTTTATTTTGGTCCCTATACTTTTAAGATATTCATTCTCATTCCTATACTTTCAACTTTGGTTCATGTTAGTCCCTATTGATAAGTAACCTTCGACGCGTTGGATCTAACAACCTTGTTGACGAACAAAATCTTTAGAACTCAACTGCAAAAGACTCCAAATTCAATTCGATCTCAAACCCTAAGTATGGCTAGACGACAGATTACTTAGACGATCATCAAAACCACTCATCGGACAAAGCTTGTGGCTCCTATCCACCTTTGATCTTTGAATCACTCCACAAGTAAGATCGATCAAGTCAGCTTGAATGGTTTTGAACATGCAATCTAAATGTCATAGAATTGCAAAGAAAACTTAGCTCTAGGCTAAAAGAAAGCTCAAAGGCTCTTTTTACTACATTTTCCAAGTCTTTCCTTTTTTGACAAATTACATTACATTATATAGACCTCAAAATATAACCCTAGACATTCTATAAGGCATTTAAAGAGTTGTAACTCTCACAATTGATGACCATTATCAGTCATGATCTAATATAACATAAAATCACTTAAAATGACTTAAAATTGAAAATTACATTTAATTAATACAATAAATCTAAAAATATTTCTTTTTAATCAACAATCCCTTAATTTGTAACCATCTATGAGTCATGAAGCTACACTTGAAGTCTTTGTTCCATAAATGAAGCTTGATTCTTCATAAATTCCACTTGACTTCACATAATTGTAAGTTTTCTTCATTGTGAATTTGGACAGCATACAATTTACATTCATGATGTCTTTCTTGAAGTTCATATGCATGATTTAGGTTCGTCCATTCATATCACCTATACTTTCAAAATGTTCTTTTTGGTCCTTGATCTTTCAGAAAGTGACCATTTTGATAAATGAAGTAAAAATGAAAGTAAAAGGACTAAAATAGTCACTTTTTAAAAGTATAAGGACTAAAGTGAACATTATGAAAGTACAGAGACCAAAGTGAACCAAAATCAAAAGTATAGAGACTAAAATGAACGTTTTAAAATATAGGTAATAAAATGAACTAAAATAAAAAATATAAGAACTAAAGTAGTATTTAAACCTAAAAATATATACTCTATATTATTATGGGCAGGTAATATAGAAGTTGTAGCTTAGCTTTCCTTCCTTTCAAATGCATTTTGGTATAAGCAAGTCATTATTGGAAAAACAAAAATAATTGAACAAACACTTAGCTTGGAGGAGAAGCACAAATAGAACAAATCCAATATTGTTTAAATTCTTGACCAATAAAAGAACCAAATTAAAGCTACTCATTGTAATTACTTACCATCAAAGCTTTTTATTGTCTGAAAATTTTGATGTGTTTCTTTGAAAAATTTTGTGAGTTGAAAAAGGGTTTTCTTATATGATGCTTAGGGGACCATTGTAGATCAAAGGCAAATGGGTTGGCATTTTATTTTTCTTTTGTGGATTGTGTCAATTATAGCACAATTTTTTGACTTTTCAATGCAAATTGTATATTTTTGAATTTCTGTTCAAATCGAATTCCTTTATGGTAATATTTTCTCATTATATAACTAACTTAAATATTTGTAAATGTCGTCTCACCATCTCTCGTTCTCTATTTTTTTTCAAAGGAACCTATAATCAATTATGTAATATATATATATATATATATACTATTCTCTTTGAGAAATATCCCATGCCACTATCAATGGTCAAAATTAAAATTATTAGGAACAATTTTAAAAGTCCTAGAGAGGGGAAAAAAAAAATGAAAGTGAATTTTTTTTATTAGATTATGAAATCAATTTCTATATTATTAATGTTGAGTTGGGTATTATTTGTAGAGGCAAGATGATAGCAATTTTGAAAAAGAAAAAAAAAGAGAAAAAAAAAAAAAAAGAAAGGGAAAGGCAAAAGCAAGAAAACCACAAAGCCTTTATCTAACTTTTTGTCTATATTGAGAAAAGAAATTCCTATTCCTTTTACATCAATCATACTTAGCTAATTTAATTTTGCTACAATCATACTTCATTTTATATAGGGATAAGCACACCCACTAACTTTTCTTCAACCAATCAAAATCTTGATTTTGCTCTACAAATATTTAAATATGGGGGCAACTACCTTGAAGTTTCAAGAAAGTTTTAAGTTTTTTATTTTCAAGAAATCAAGTTCAAATATATTTATAAATCCATGTTTTTGTACTCATACTTTATTGTAAAGATTCGGTTCTTGTTGTTTTGAATTAGGTTTAAATTTAAAAGAAAAAAACATTAGGACGGTTTTTGAATATAGAAAAATGATTTATAGACAGTGAAATTTTTCTATATTTGTAAATAGTTTGATATTTTTTCTGTTTATAATAATTTTCCAAACATTAACTAACACTTTGATTGAAAATAATTTATGCATGAAATATTGACAATCAAAGAAAGAATATAAATTTTGTGTACTATATAAGCATGCCCCAATTGGTTTAGGTTATATATTCTCGACCAATAAGTTCGATGTTCAAATCTCGTCTAATGAATGAAAATTGATTCTATAAAAAAAAATAAAATATTAGGCTATATCTTTATGCCCATTTAAACCTCACTCAACTAATTATAATATTAATGAACTTTAATTAAAAAGTTAGAAGTTCAAATCTTAACCCCATGTATTGTTAAACTCAGAGAAGAAAAAATAGCTAGATCATTAAATAAATATGTAGAAAGACCAAAACATTATAAAAATTAAAATATTATAAAAAATGTATCTCAATTTTAAATAAGTTACTATCTAATTAGATTTTAATTACGTAGAGAGTAGAAATTACATGTTTTTTTAAGCACGCCAATTTAATTTCTCTCCTTTTTTCATAACAAAATTATGAGAATGAAGATCAAACTTACGACTTCGAAGGAGGGAATGTTTATCAATTATCACTAAACTAAATTTATTTTGGTTGCTAACTCACTTTCGCAACAACAATTAAATTTAATCATTCATTTCTCATCATTATTCTATTAAATTTTTAACGATAACACAAGGCATTCTCATTCCATGGATGCATACTCCACATGTTCCCTTTAAAGTTAAGAAAAATTTAATATATATATATATATATATATATATATATATATATATATAATTAAAGCAACAATAATTAAATTAATGTGAATGTGTGCATATAATTTAATTAATTTTGTTGGTTTTGATAAGATGGAATTGGTAAGGAGGAAAATGGGATTGTGATGTGCTTCAACTTCTCCAATCCTTCAACTCTACCATAGAAGATTCTCTTTTCTCTCAATTAGTACAATGTGCCATTTTTCCAAGTGGGACACTAAAGTTTTATTCCTTTTATCATCTTTAATTTTTTTTATTTTATTTTTTTATGTATGTTTGGTCATGATTGAAATTCTAAGCGTAGAGTTGTATAATCAATTAATTATTTGATAGCTTATTTTAAAATTATGAGCCTTCCCTCTATTTATATAATATTCTTTATATTCAAACTTGTTGAGGCTGAAATTAATGGGAAAGAACATAAAGGTTGTTTTTTTAGTTCAATTTTTGTAGTTTCTCATATATACTTTAGATTGAGAAATAAAAATGAATGTTAGCTATATACATATACGATCATGAGCGAGTAAGATGGTGAGATACTTTAAATAAAGGGGGTCATAATTTAATTCTTATAATTTAATTTTATTGTTTTTATAATCTTATTTATCGGATAAGTTGGAAGAAGATGACGAGACCAAAGGATAAAGAAGGATGAGTTTTATAGACATTAACCATTTCAATTAGACTTTTTTTAGCCAAGCACACTTTGAATTTTAAATAGGAAAGACTCTCTCTTTTGACTAAAACTCTTAAAATTAAATATTTTTTTCCTGTGAATTTTTTGTATACAAGTCTTGGCAGGCGTCCATATTATGTTTGGAGAGGGATCTTATAGGTTAGGGAACGAGTTCTCTAGGGAAGAAGATAGAAAGTTGGCAATGATGCCTCTATTGACATTAATTTATGAATATCAATGGTTGCCTTGGGAGTGAATATTAAAGTTGTTAGATCATTTTGTAATAGTAGCTTGATTATTAGCAACAAATGGGATGAACTGAGGATCCAGGATCTCTTTTTGCAAGAGGATGATGAGTTAATTTTATGCATTCCCTTGGCTCACAATCCCAACTCACATTATTTTTTTTGGCACTATGAATATCGAATAGAGTTATACGTACTCAACTAAAAGTGGATACAAGTAATTTGTTCAAGATGTAGCCTGTGAAGTTTCCACATCGAAAAAACGTTAGAGTAGAGAAATGCGAAATATTAGAGTAGAGAAATGTAGTAGTAGAAGCTTAAAAAAAAAAAAAAAAAAAGAAGAAAAAGAAAAAAAAACCCTTTGATGTGTGTAAGGGAGCCCTTCCTACCAAGACAAACTTTTATCACACGAAAATTTGTGACTCAGAGCATTGCCTTCTCTTAAAAATAATAATAATAATAATAATAATTGAGCTTCATGTTATTGAAGTATAAAATTCAACATTAAATTAATTTGAGTGATTAAAGTGTGTTTTTGAGTGATTTTGAGTGATTCTGAGTATTTCTAAAATGTTAAAAATGATTTTTAACATTTTAGAAATACTCAGAATTAAGGACGTAATTTGGCTATGTTTGGGATTGCTAAGCATAAACATGCTGATTCTAAATGTCTTGCGGGCTTGGAAGTTTGTTGAGGAGATGGATACTCATACTGCTCAAAGAAGCTTAGGATTATTACAGCCCTAACAATTTAATTTGATAAAAAAGATGCAATAAAATTACCTTCCTAGGCCGTAGATATAATATTAAATTTGTCTTCACCTATCAATTTAAATTTTTAGGTTAATTGATGATTTAACATGATATCATAATAGGTAGTTCAGGGAGGTCGTGTAATCAAGTCTCAAAATTGGTGTGTTTGGCCTTTGAATTTTAAAATATAACATTTTAGACTTTATTTTATAATTATTTGATTTTGGTTTTTAGTTTTTGAAAATTAACATTATAAACATCGATTCTATCTCTAAATTTCTTGTTTCTTTTATCTACTTCCTACTAATGTTTTCGAAAATCAAATCAAGTTTTGAAACTAAAAAAGAATAGTTTTTAAAAACTTGTAATTGTTTTTTAAATTTGGTTTAGAATTAAACTCCTTTGCTTTAAAAGAGGTGAAGACCACCATAAGAAAATGAGAGAAAATACGCTTAATTTTCAAAAATAAAAAACAAACAACTAAGGCATTGTTTGATAACTATTTAGTTTTTGGTTTAGTTTTTAAAAATTGAGCCTACAAATACTCATTTCACCCTTAAATGTGGTGCTTTCTTATCTACTTTTTACCTATGTTTTAAAAAACTAAGCCAAATTTTGAAAATTAAAAAAAAGTAGTTTTTAAAAACCTTTTTTTATTTTTAAAATTTAGCAAGGAATTCAACTCTTGTACTCAAGAAATATGCAAACCATTGTAAGAAAATGCAAAGAAATATGTTGAATTTTCAAAAACAAAAAACAAAAAAGGTCTAAATGATTATCAAATGGGGCTTTAGTTATCAAGTTTTTGAGAATAGATGAATTTAAAATCTGAATCTTTAAAATGTATCTTTTGACTCTCGAATTTTTATGAATAGATTAAAAGGTCCTTATGATAATTTTTTTTATTGTTTTAAAAAAATTCTCTCTGTCTTAAGTTTTTTTTTAAAAAAATTATTTTACTAATTTAATCTATTATATCATTATTTAAAATAATAAAGAATTATTTCATGAGTCTTCTAAACCTATTAGTCACGAAACATGTAGGTATACACGTGAAATCTTATAATTTTCAATAAGAAAATTTAACATATAGTGATTTTTTTAACATGTGATAAATAAAACATTATATATTTTTATTTTAATTACCATAAACTTTTAAAAATTAGAAAAGATAACAATTTTTCTTTTCATATTTTCATATTTTCGTTTTTTTATAAACAAATTCTTCTATGTAGTATGGTAAAAAGCAATTTTTTTTTGTCAGTAACTATTTGAATAATTGCAACTATTTGAAGAATGATAAAATAGGATTTTATGAAATATTTTAGAAATAGATAGGAAGAAAAAGTTCTTTGTGTAGCTAGTAAAATCTTATAGTTTTAATTAAAAAATGTGTTTTGTTTTTGTTTAAGGATCATTTTGTTATAATTAAATATTATTTGAAGTTTGTTTTAATCAGCATAAAATTTATGAAAAAAGGTTTTCATACAGTATAAATTAAAATTATATTTAATTTTAAAGAAACAATACATTACATTTAAAATTAAGAACTAATCCCTTCTTTTGGAGTTTAGTAATCTAAATTTTCTTAATTGTTTTGAAACTTCTATTTCAATTTTTTAATTAAAAATTATAAATTCAAAATTCATAATTAATTTATGCACATGATTATAATTTAAGTCTTTTTTTAATATATAAATCTACTTTACTTTCAAAGTTGTCTCTTTAAAGATTTTGTGCTATTTTTTTTCTTCTAAATTTTAATTAAATAAAATTAATGTTTTAATTAAAAATATAATCACACTTTAATTTTTTCTTTTATGTATGCATTTCACACATATATGAAAGGAAGTGCTTGTTCGATGTGCAACTACCACTATCCGAACAATCACATCCCACTGCCATAAATTACATCATTGGTGCTCATCAAACACGTTTGAAGAGCTACAACACTAATTGCACCTATTTGACCTAAAACTTTAATTTTGAAATATATAAATATATTTTGTTAATTAAAAAATTAGAAAGGTCACTTCTATTGTCTTTTAAATGGACATCTACCCTCGAAAAGGGGTATCCTGTCAGTTGAGTGTATCATAGGAATTTACTAAAAATATAAGGATAAAATTAGTATCTAAAAATTATTCTCTTATAACTCCTTTCATATATAGTATAGATTCTTAAAAGCTCGGGAACTTAAAAATGTACATTTTGAGAACTTAGGGATCAAACACACTTACTCCTAAAAACTTGATTACTAAAAGATACATTTTAAAAACTTGTGGAATAAAAGCACACATATTCTTGAAAATTCATGGACTAAAAGTTTCCAAACGAAAAAAAAAGGTAAAAAATATCATAGTACTTTTACATTGAGTTTCATTTCATTTTAGTTCATGTAGTTTCAATTGTTCAAATTTAAAATCTGTATACTTTAACTAAATCTTAAATTTAGTCATTCAAAGTTAATATTTAGTAAAGTTGATCTAACAATTATAATAATAATTTCCATACAAGAAAAGACAAAATATATTTCTAAAATTTATAGAAGAAATGCTAATGAAGACTAATTTTTGTAAAGGAAAAATGAATAATAAACTAACAATAAAGATTATTTTCAAGATTTATTAAAATTACATAGACTAAAATTCGATATATAGAAGTAGATCGACTAAATTGGTCTTTTAATTAAAAAAAAAGAAAGAAAATCTGGCCTACCTATGCGATGTCGTGTTTAAAACTCCCAAAGTCTTTTTGGAATAATGTGGCTAGAGCTATGACTCATTTCTAGTGGAGATCTTCGGGGGGTTAAAGAAAAATTCATTGGATGAATTAGAAGACTATGTGCGCTTCAAAAGCGATGGGTGAAATGAGATTAGGGATTTTGAGGGTTTTAACCAAGCCTTTTTAGAAAAACAAGCTTGGAGAATCATTCAATACCCTCTCTCTCCTTGCTTGTCTTTTTAAGGGGACATATTTTCGTGATGGGAATTTTCTTGAAGCTAAGATGGGGAATAACACTTCTTATGTTTGGCGGAGTGTGATGTGGGGGCGAGAGCTGTTAGAGGGAGGTATTTGAAGAAGAATTGGAACGGGTGAAGATACTCTTATTTTTACTCACCTATGGATCCCGAGGACGCCTTCCTTTAAGACTAGTACGCCTTGTTTAGAGGCTGCTGCTAATCTAAAACATCGTGAGTTTATTTTGGAAGGGGGTATGTGGGACGAAGACAAGCTAAAACAATGACTTTGGGAGGAGGATGTTGGAAATTTTTTAACTATTCCTATTTGTAGAACGATGATTCCAGATGGATGGTGTTGGCATTATACAAAATGTGGAAGATTCACAACTAAAAGTGTGTACGAGTTGTTTATTCAATTGAAAGGCTCCCCTTCTTCTTCATCTGAAGGACCTAATGATCTATGGTGGAAAAATGTTTGGCAGTCTAATCAACAGTCAAAAATTAAAATTTTTTTGTGGAAAGGTTTTCATGGAGTTCTCCCAACCAATATTAATCTGGCAAGAAGGCATATCCAAACTCAAAGGTGGTGTGTGTGCTATGAAAGAGATTTCAAAATAGAATATCATGTTCTTTTTAAGTATAAGTGAGCTTCAATTATATGGCTGCTAGGATTAAAACCCAAGCGCAGCGGAAACATATCAGAACCCTATCTCAAAATTAATTTTAAAATTTTGAAAAACTTCTACATTGGTAAAAAAAAGTCTAAAATAATCTAGGTGAAGCATGTTGAATAAAAAAAATAATCAGAGAAGAAAAAAACTTACGCGTTGTGTCACCACCACTGGGAGACCTTCCTTTTTCTCTGAATCTTGAGGAAAGGTTTGTGGGAACCTTTTTAGCCAACGGAAAAAAAAAAGTACGCAGAGAATTCTGAGAGATTTTTTTTAGAGAGAATGAACCATTCCCTTTTTTTTCTGTTAGGAGCTATATAAGGAAGCGAGAGAAAATGGGAAACGTGGGTGTTATCCCACGTATTAAGTAACTCCCCTACGTGGGAGTTACATCAATATTGACTCTTATTTAATATTAATTAATTAAATTAATAATTAATAATAAAATAATTAATAATTAATTAAATCTAATTTAATTAATCGATTCATTTAAATCATATTTAAATGAACATCTCTCACATAACCTATAGTTTTAATTCAATTAATTTAATTAAATCAAATTTAATTAAATTAGATTAAATTAAATAACTAATTAATTTTTCAATTAATTAATTACCAAATTAAATATCAAATATTTAATTTTAACTTGCATTTGAATCAAATTCAAATACATTTCTCTCATAACCTATAGTTTTAATGTACATCTAATGCGCATTAATTTTAACCTAAAGTTTTAATATAAATCTAATTCATATTAAAATAATATTTGAACAATTTCAAATATTTAATTCTCTTACAAATTGACTTTGAATCATATCCAAAATTATATTTATACTATAAAGTTTAATTTGTAAAATAAACTTTATATTATAATATATCATTATACATTATACTTTTCCCTTAGTAAATTTAAACTTTTCAAATTTCATCGAAGAATAAATTTCCTCAATATTCTTTACGAGCTAGGAAGGGGACCTAATGGACCTACATATCAGAAGCTCCAATGATATGAGATTAACGGACTAAACTCATTAACCACATTAATCCATATTCGTTAACTGTGGGTACACTCCACTAAAGACCCATAGTTGCACTCTTCTCACTGTAGATATATTTCTGTGTCCATGGATATAGACCAATAACAGCAAGTTAGTCCTTCACAAGTGTTCGTAACACCAGCTGGGTCAAATTACCGTTATACCCCTGGGTTACTTCTAAATCCTTAAGTACCAGTGCTCCTCTAATGAACAACCTGTTTATGGTTCAACCATCAAACAGAAATCCCTCTCGGGCCAGTGAGAGGGTAGGGCCCTTTGTTCAAGTCCCGGAGACACCACTTAAGGGAACACTTATCTAGTTACCCTAAAGTCGGGAAGGAGTGAAATCCATCTTGTATAATTATGTTCCCAGCTCCCCACTCAGTCTTGTCCCCAAAATGGTAGGCATATCGAGTCGGCAAACGGGCCACTCTCACCCATACAAATCAAAGGACAATCCCTCGTGAACAGGAGTTCATAATATACTCAAGATTAAGACTAAGTTGCCTAGGTCAACCTATTGAAATAGAAACCTAACCAGTCAACGGAGTTACATCTAGTGGTTACTATTTCGTGGTCCAATCTTATGCGAACTCATTGCATAGGATACCCCCAGTCGCATGTCTCCTACACGAACGCGTTGGATCATTGCGTTTGTATCAAATACAAAGTGGGTCGTATCCATAGTGTTACCAGGATAAGGTACCCAGCCCTATCCTTATACTATAGACCCTTTAGGCTGTAACTTGAACATTGATCTCTATGTGTCTCTACATATTGTTCAAGACTCATAAAACAACCTAAGATGTTAGTTTATTGGATTTTAGGGTTATTAAAACAAGATAAAATAATCAATAACATTTATTGAATAATAATGAATAATCATTTATTAATGACGGTCAAAATACAACATTTACTATCTACGAGTTTTAGGGCATAAAACCCAACAATGACATCTAATGTTACCTGCTGTTGAAAGTTTGGTGTGGGAGTTGCATGATTGTGGGGATGTTTTGGTGGAGGTGGCGCTGAACTTGAACAGAGAGCAATTCCTGTTGTTTGGGGTTGGATGTTGGGCGATTTGGGAAGACCGAAACTGAAGGAATTGAATTTCCAGCGGAAGCGATTTATCCCATTATGGTTTCAATTACTCAATTATGAAACTTAAAGAAACAGAGAAAAAAGAATAAAATAGGATAAACTAGCATGCAATTTAAAGAAGAGAAAACTTAAAGGAAGAAGAAATTGCTTACCCTTGAAGAATGTTCTTCACAAAATCCTTCTACAAATTGATAAGGACACTACCACCAAAGAGCACTTACTATTCTCAAGGTTATCAAATCCATGGAGATTGGTCTCTATTTGTCTATTTAAAGGGAGAAAGAAGTTATCTTTTCATTAGAGAGGAATTATGGAAATAGTTAGTGGGGAGGAATTATGGAGAAAAAACCTCCACACCATGGGAGTTATTATTTTATTTAATTTAATTTAAATAAATTAATAATATAAAGGGAAATTTTCACAAATAGAAAAAATGTCAAACTATTAATAGAAAATTGCTCGTAACAACAGTTGGGTCAAATTACCGTTTTACCCCTGTGTTACCTCTAACTCCTTAAGTACTACTGATCCCTCTAATGAACAATTTAGTCATAGTCCAACTATGAGTTGGGTCAAATTACCGTTTTACCCCTGTGTTACCTCTAACTCCTTAAGTACTACTGATCCCTCTAATGAACAATTTAGTCATAGTCCAACTATGAGTTAGACCCCTCTCTGGCCAGTGAGAGGGTGAGGCGCCTCATTGTTCAAGACCCGATTTCTTGTACAATTGAGTTTCCAGCTGCTTGCTCGGACAAATCCTCAAAGTGGTAGACTTATTGAGTCAGCGAACTTGGTTACTCTCACCCATACAAATAAAAGGATTGCCCTCACAAGCAGGAGTTCACAACTGACTCAGGATTAAGGTCGAGTCACCTATGATCATCCTAGTGAAATGTAATTCTCATTAAGTAACGGTGTTAATACGAGAGACTAATCATTTTTTGAGGTCCGGTCTTATATATGTCTCACATATATAGGATACTCCCACTCACATATCTCCACATGAACGTTTAGGATCTAAACATTTGTGACACTTTACAACACTTGTAACAATAACAAAGTGGGTCGTATCCGTAGTGTTACCAGGATAAGGTATCCAACCTTATCCATCTACTACAGACCGTTTAGGTTATCACTTAAACACGATCCACTTGTATGTCTCTTCATACGTGTTTAAGTTACTACTAATAACCTAGGATCTTAGTTTATTGGTTTTTGAGTTAGTGCAACTAAATGTCAAAGAAATTTTTTTTATTTTATTAAATAAATAATGTGGTTTGTACAATACAATTCTACAAAATACAAGACCATGAGATTTAAGGCATCAACCCCAACAGAAACAAGGTTAATAATTTTATCTCGATAGCTCCTATCGACCAAAAAAATTGAGTGGATTTGTTCTTATGTGAATGAATTTTTTGGTGGGAGTGCCTCCACGGGTCGACGAGGTGATGATGGTGATAGACGTGGGTTGAGCGTCCATAACAGCAGCGAGGTCGACCAGACCGAGCAACAAAGGGGGATGGTGACAGAATCTTCTTCTCCGGTTAGGTGGCAAGCTTAAGCGAGTGGTATTCTTAAAATCAATTTGGATGTGGCTTGTCATCCGTCCAAGATGGGTGTTGGGCTGAGTTTGATTGTGAGGAACGAGTTTGGTAATGTTGTGATTGCTCGAGCCATGTTCTGTCAAGGCTGTCTTGATACTGAAGCCAACGAGATCCTTGTCATTCTCATGGTTTTGCAGCTTGGTGTGGAGTTTGGTTGGAGTGCTTACTAGGTGGAGTTTAATGCTAAAAGAGTAACTAACTCTCTTCTCTTTTTCGATTTCTCTTTATCTCAATACGGAACTATATATGCAGAAGCCTTACTTAATTGTCGAGGTATGTTGATTTTAAATTTTGCTTCTGTATCATGTAATAATGTAGCTCATTTACTTGCTAAGTTTGCCATTCCTTGTTGGGTGCCCTCGGGTTGGGCTGGCGATGGGCCAGATTGGTTATCTCAATGTATTGAAGCAGATAAACTTTTGTTGGAGTAATGATATTGCTATTAATGTTGTGTTTAAAAAAAAAAAAAAACTCCTTCAAAACCTACTACTAAATTCTTCTTCTTCCAAGATTAAATAACATGTTTATTTCCTTCAAAAATTGTAAGCGATGTGTTAAATAGAAACTTAAACATTTTGATATTCTATTAAATAATTATAGATTTTGATAGAAGTATTAGACACAAAATTAAAAATTTTAGTGTTTTGTTATACACTTTTTAAGCTTAAACATTATTAAATACATACATGAAAATTTAAAAATTAAACCATGATATGACCTTTTAATTTTTTTTAACTAGAACTTTATGCTTACATTGCATGTATTGGCAAATGCAAAATTCATAATGTTGATGTCGAAAACTAAATTAACCATAAATTTGTACTTTGGAGAAAACAGTCCAACGCCTTATAAGATAAAAGAAAATTGAACGCGAATGTGGTGTTAAGCCGCTCACACTCCAACACTCAAATTTTTAGATAGTTGTGATAAACGCTGATAGAAGTCTATCATAATCTATCGGTGATAGAAATGATAGAAGTCTATCACTGATAGATGCTGGTAGAAGTCTATCAATATCTATCAATAATTTTTTTTTATTTTCTGTAAATAGTTTGACATTTTTTCTATATGTGAAAATTTTCCTATATATATATATATATATATATATATATATATATATATATATTATTTAAGTTGAAGATTTGAATATGTTGTAATATTTAAAAATTTAAATTTGAGAAATTATGGTAATTTAACATTTTAATTTATATCTTCTACTCATTAAATATGATTGTTTTTAGCTAGAAATTTTATAACATTTTATTTAACTAAAAATTGTATTGTAAATTGCCCATTAAATATAGAAAATTTTGAAAAATTTACTTGATTGAAAATAAATTAAAACAAATTGTTAAAAAATGAAGAAATTGAAAAGAAACCAAACGAAAAAGATTTTCCCGCGGGGGACCTGATCCACGAGAATTTTCTGCGGAGAATCCCTGCCCCAATCTCGCAGGGAATTTCGTGGGGATGGGGATTAAAATAGGGTGCGGGGATGGGGACAGGGAAGGCTTCTCCGTCCTCGTGGACATCTTTATTTGTGAGTAACTTGAAAGTAGAAAATAGTAAAGGATTTTAGGCATATATTTGATCAATGACTTTGGTTGTTTATATACGCTAGTAATGCACAACTAATGTTTGGGCTCATAAATTGATGAGTCATTACTTGTAATTTGGTGGTTATACTACCATAACTTGAGGTTGTAATCAATGCTTAAATGTATCATTCATTGAACTCCGTGGGTGACCTTTGTCGGTGTCATGAGTCCTCTAAGGTCCCCCAAGGGTCTGTTAAGTCCTTTGATAAGTTTCATTTATGATACTTATTTAGCTCTAAAAACCTAAGTTATTGAATTGTTTTGCATATTCTTGGCCTAAATTAGGTAAAAATATTGTGAAATTGGAAATAATTCGTGCGAGGATGTCAAATATCCTTAATCCTTGATTTTTGGAGTTTTTCTTATAATTTCCTTGTTTTTTTTAAAGATATTGACAAACTTTCCAGAATTGCAGTTTATGATGCAATTGCAATTTGGGACAATTATGTAGATTTTCATAAAAGAAAACAAAATATCAATTTTTGGCAGTTTTGGAAAGAATCTTTCCGGCAGATTTCAGCCCCAATTCTCAGCGATTTTAAGTCTAAGTCCGGTTGAGGTCTTCCATAGGTCCTCCAAGGTCTTCCATGTGACTCGTACGTCCTTGAAAAGTATAAGAAAAGTGCTTCATTTGCCTTTTATTTATAATTATTTTTACTTGATATTGTTAGATTTAATGTCATTTGCTACTGGTTTTCAAGATTTGAGTAAAAGAACGAGATTTAAAGTTTAAGAGAGTGAAAACGGACCAATTTTACCAATAAAGTAAAAAATGGACTAAATCTCTAAAGTAGGGAGAAAACAAGGCCATTTTGCACAAAATGGGGGCACCATGATGCTTTATGACACTACCGCGACGCCCCCCCGAAGAGCATCTTCTAGGTGGCGCTGTGGCTCTGTGGAGTGGCGCCGCGATGGAGAAGAACTCCACCATGGCAAATTCACCACAGCACCACCGGTGCCCGTCAACAAATATGAAAAAAAATTGTTTTTTTTTAAATTATTTTTCAAATAATCTTAAATTTTGACCGCCTTTTTGAGGAGCTAATTTTGGGTCCTATAAAGTTTTTTGATTGGGGAAAATGTGTGAGAGAGCGAGGGAATTGCTTGGAGGTCGTTCGTTGATTTCAAGGTGCAAATCAAGGATTTTTGGACATTCTCCATTGTCGGGATTCACGACAATAGTAGTGTTCCTCTATTCTCTTTAATTTTTACTCTTTGTATGGTTGTTAGAATGTATGAAAGTATAACAATGATGAGTGGCTAAACGTTTTAGTTTTAGGATGTTGATGAACTTGTTTATGGATTTGAGTTAATGCTCAATATTTTCTATGGATATCATGAATGTGATTGTTTTTCAATGTTATTGTGCTTATTTCAATGTTGATTAACTATAATTACTTATCGACTAAATGTGCATGAATGATGAAAATGCAAATTGATATGGTCTTAGTGCAAGCATACACTATCAATTAGTTAATAAACTTGGTCGTATTCCAAGTATCGTAGTCCATGAGACTAGATGCAATTCAATTTTTCTTTAAATACTAATAGACACCATAGTAACTTGGTGAAATAAGTGACGTTTTGATTGTGTGTTGAGTAAAAAGGTAAATAGTAGTTGATAACAAGGATTTACAGTCAACTTTTATCTGACAGGCTTTATGTCTTGAGCTATGCGATCACATCACGCTAACAGTGACTCAACATGGACATAAAACTTCTCATATTCGGCCTTGTTCTTAAGTTCCTTTTAGAAGCCTAAGTAGCTAGTCCTATATCTCTATGGTTAGCTAAATCTACAACAATTTTACATTTTTATAATCCTCCATAATTCATTAATCATCCATTGTTGCTCTCTCTAAGCTTCAGTTTTCTTCCCTTTTCATCTTATTCTTGAGAGAGATCTATGTTTGGCGAGGATTGATTTGTTGAGTGCTTAAAGTTGTAAATCCACTATATTAAAAGATTTATCAGAGTGTTCTTTAATTTTTTCAATTTATTGTATGACTTGCTGTTGATCCCTAAAAAGAGCAAGTATAACAGTTTGATCCTCAACTGCGGAAAGGATTGAGTTGTTTCTTATTCTATGAAAAGTACTTGCAGCAGTTTGATTCAAAGCCGTAGAAAGAGTCAAAGGCTTCTAGTGAAGTTCCCAAGAGGCACTTGGAAAAGTGGAGTAGGTCAAGTTTGACCGAACCACTATAAAAATTATGGTGTCTTCCTCTCTAACTCTTTCCTACTTAATTTTGTAATTAATTTTAGTTGCTGCCCTATTATTTTCGTGATAGCTTGATATTGATTGAATTTAATGTTTTATACTTTTAATCAATCATGTTTTTAGCATCAAGTCAGTTTTTTATTAGTTTGTTTTAAAAGGTTCTAATTAGTTTAAATTGAACATAATTAAGAAAAAGTTTAACTAAACCCTATCCATCCCCTCTAGAGTTGCCATGCTAATCCTATAATTAGTATCAGAGCTAGTTGCACTTGTTTGTAATAAAAAATTTTTCATAACTTTTAGATTGATACCTATTGTTTTATTTTTTCCCTCCTACAATTAGTATCATAGCAAGTAGCTCTTTTATATAAATAACTTTTCAAATATTATTTTGATATATAAAGTATTTTATTAATATTTTGAAAAATTATTTGAAAAGCTTAATTGCTTGAGCTATGACAACTTTGGAAAATCATTCTATTGATAGACCTACATTCTTTGATGGTACTGGTGTTGGGTTTTATGCCCTAAAACTCGTAGATAGTAAATGTTGTATTTTGACCGTCATTAATAAATGGTTATTAATTATTATTCAATAAATGTTATTGATTATTTTATCTTTTTTTAATAACCCTAAAATCCAATAAACTAACATCCTAAGCTGTTTTATGAGTCTTGAACAATATGTAGAGACATATAGAATTAATAATTAATAATTAATTAATAATTAATTAAATCTAATTTAATTAATCAATTCATTTAAATCATATTTAAATGAACATCTCTCACATAACCTATAGTTTTAATTTAATTAAATCAAATTTAATTAAATTAGATTAAATTAAATAACTAATTAATTCTCCAATTAATTAATTACCAAATTAAATATCAAATATTTAATTTAACTTGCATTTGAATCAAATTCAAATACATTTCTCATAACCTATAGTTTAATGTACATCTAATGCGCATTAATTTTAACCTATAGTTTTAATATAAATCTAATTCATATTAAAATAATATTTGAACAATTTCAAATATTTAATTCTCTTACAAATTAACTTTGAATCATATCCAAAATTATATTTATACTATAAAGTTTAATTTGTAAAATAAACTTTATATTATAATGTATCATTATACATTATACTTTTCCCTTAGTAAATTTGAACTTTTCAAATTTCATCCAAGAATAAATTTTCTCAATATTCTTTACGAGCTAGGAAGGGGACCTAATGGACCTACAGATCAGAAGCTCCAACGATATGAGATTAACGGACTAAACTCATTAACCACATTAATCAATATTCGTTAACTGTGGGTGCACTCCACTAAAGACTCACAGTTGCACTCTTCTCACTGTAGATATATTTCTGTGTCCACGGATATAGACCAATAACAGCAAGTTAGTCCTTCACAAGTGTTCGTAACACCAGCTGGGTCAAATTACCGTTATACCCCTGGGTTACTTCTAAATCCTTAAGTACCAGTGCTCCTCTAATGAACAACCTGTTTATGGTCCAACCATCAAACAGAAATCCCTCTCGGGCCAGTGAGAGGGTAGGACCCTTTGTTCAAGTCCCGGAGACACCACTTAAGGGAACACTTATCTACTTACCCTAAAGTCAAGAAGGAGTGAAATCCATCTTGTATAATTATGTTCCCAGCTCCCCACTCAGTCTTGTCCCCAAAATGGTAGGTATATCGAGTCGGCAAACGGGCCACTCTCACCCATACAAATCAAAGGACAATCCCTCGTGAACAGGAGTTCATAATATACTCAAGATTAAGACTAAGTTGCCTAGGTCAACCTATTGAAATAGAAACCTAACCAGTCAACGAAGTTATATCTAGTGGTTACTATTTCGTGGTCCAGTCTTATGCAAACTCATTGCATAGGATACCCCCACTCGCATGTCTCCTACACGAACGCGTTGGATCATTGCGTTTGTATCAAATACAAAGTGGGCCGTATCCATAGTGTTACCAGGATAAGGTACCCAACCCTATCCTTATACTATAGACCCTTTAGGCTGTAACTTGAACATTGATCTCTATATGTCTCTACATATTGTTCAAGACTCATAAAACAGCCTTGGATATTAGTTTATTGGATTTTAGGGTTATTAAAACAAGATAAAATAATCAATAACATTTATTGAATAATAATGAATAACCATTTATTAATGGCGGTCAAAATACAACATTTACTATCTACGAGTTTTAGGGCATAAAACCCAACAAATGAAAATTATAATGTTTGAAAAAATAGAATTAAAATATTTATGCTTGTTATTGATTTTAGTGTTTTGTATGTTTGTTAGTATGATTTGCCAAAATTGGAATTGAATAATGAGTTGCTCACTTTTAATGGTAAATCCATTGATATCACATATTTTGCATTAGATAGAAAAATATGTGATGAAATCTTACATTTTGATTAGGTCAATTGTTTTTAAATGGCAAAATCGTTGTAAATATTTTCAAATGTAGCAAAGGAAAAAAAAATAGTTCTATTACTGTCTATTAGTGATAGACACTGATAGATGTCTATCAGCTATCAGTGTATATAAATAATAAACTACTATCACTAGAAGAAGACTGTTAGACAGTGATAGAACTTTATCTTTGTCTATTACTGATAGAAGAAGATAGAGTTTTATCATTGTCTATCAGTGATAGATAATGATAGAAGTCTATCACTGACAGACAGTGATAAAAAACTCTATCAATGTCTATCTATAATAGTGAATAAGAAAAAGACTGACACTATCACTATCTTTCAAGAAGAAGGTTGTTTGTCACTGATAGAGTGTTGAAATCAGAAGAAATTGGAAGAAATCAACAAAAGAAATGAAGAAATGAAGAATCGAAAGAATTGTTTGTTGATGAAGGAAGAAATTTTGGGATGATCATGGGTTAGACGAAGGAGACGGGTTGCACATTTTTTTAGGTCAAGTGCGCGCATGTGATTGGTCGATTGTGTATGAGTGATAATTTTAAGAATAGGCAAGGTCTAAGTGCAGACATACACTAACGATGAAGTAATAAACTTGAAGTATTCCAAGTGTCGAATCTTACGACTAGATGTAAATTAAGTTCTTTTAAACAATGCAATCAATTGTAATTGAAGGTAACCAAATGTGAACAGATGGTGGTTATACTCACTAATAATTTTAGTGGTTTGAAGTATCTATTGTGTAGAGCTTGGAACAACGGTTCCAACACAATTTGAATCACTCAAATCGAAGCTCAAACAAAGAAGATACAACTGAAACAAGCTTAATGGAAAAATTAATGATGTGGCAAAATTTTTTCATCAAAGTGGACCAATTGAAAGGTGCCACTTGGGGCAATGGAGGAGTGACACCCATGGTGGGCTTTTGAGTTTTTGTTGGTTTTAAAAAGAATGATTTAAAAAAAATGAATTTAAAAGGAAAATGAATTTAGTATTATTATATATGTTTGTGTCTAACGACTAGTTGAGTTTAAATCTCAACCATTCAATTTTCTTTTACCAACATCTAAGGGCTCAAATTGAATTTGATTTTTACCTACCCTATCTCTTTTTAAACACTTCATCTTCTCTAAAATTTTAACAACTTTCATTATTTTACAATCCTCCATAATTCATTAAGCTTCCTTTGTTACTCTCTCTCCAAACTTTCAATTTTATTCTTTTCATCTAATTCTTGAGAGAGATTTATTGTATTGTGAGGATTTATTTGTTGAGTGCTTAAATTTGTAATTCTACTCTTTGAGAGAGTTTTTCTCATCTTGTTCTTCATTTCCAAATTCATTGTAAGGGTTGCTCTTCATCCCTAAAAAGAGTGATCGTAACAGTTTGATCCTCAACCGTGGGAAAGGATCGAGTTTGTTCTTGCGCCCGAAAAAGGAACGTTGTAGCGGTTCGACTCTAAGCCGTGGAAAGAGTCAAGGCTTCTAGTGAAGTACCCAATGGGAGCTTGGGAAGTAGATGTAGGCTTGTTGTGCTGAACCACTATATAATTTCAGTGTCAATTCTATATCCCTCTCCTATTTATTTTTGCAATTAATTTTTTATTATGTTTTATTGCATGATATTAATTGCAAAATTTATTCCTTAAATATAATTTGTCATATTTGTTTACTTTGATCGGTAATTCTTAAAATTCCATATCATTTACCAATCTTATTATTAGAATTAAATAAGGTGCTTAAAAGTAATAGTTTTAATTTCTTGGTTAATTTGGATTGAAGTTATTTGCATAGAATCTTTGTTTAAATTGCTAGTATAAAGTGTATTAATTTGTTTAATTGAGTCCACGTTAAGAAAAAGTTTTAATTAGTTTGAAAAACTCTATTCACCTGTCTAGAGTTGTCATACTGATCCTACAAAATCATAATTTTTTTTTATATTTATAAATATTTTAGCTCATTTTTCTATATTTGAAAACCATAAAAAAAAATTTGATTTTTTTTCAAGAAGTAACCAAAAGTTTTGGTCTATATATAAATATATTTAGGGTTGTTGAACGCATCTTAATATATACATGGATTTCGATACAATAATTAATTTAAATAAACAAAATTACATCTTTTTATGTTTGAACATATTCAACAAGCTATTTTAATTAATTAATCAAATCAAGGAGAGAGCACAAATTTGATTTAATAATCACAATCTGATAAGGCTTAAAAGAGACCTAATAAGATTTGGTATAGCCTCATCAGCACACCATTTTAAATTGAATAAAGAATTTAAAATAAAGTTTTTCAAACCACATTAATTTCAATGAGAAAGACTACTTAAAAGAAAATTAAGCTGTATGAAAAAAAAAGTGTGGTCTGATTGAAAAGGATTGAAAACATTTTTAACTTTCTTTTAACTTTAATTTAATTCCTTTCTCTAGGCCTTCAAAGTAAAGGTAGCTAGAGACACCCAAAACAAAAGTTGAGTTTAATAATAATTGTAATTGATTGATTAGGTTAAATTATAAAAAATATAGGAAAATTACCATAAATATAAAAAATATCAAACTATTTACAAATATAGAAAAATTTCACTGTCTATAAGTGATAGACCGCCATAGAATTCTATCGTTTTTTATCGCTCAAGCAAATAATTTTTCTACACTTGTAAATAATTTGACTCATTTTTCTATATTTGAAAACAACCCGTATACTACTATTTTTTAACTTTTAAAAGTTTCCATAATACTTATAAACTTAACAAAAAAAAAAAAAAAAAGAATTACATTCCCTTTATGGTTAGTTTTGGATCGTAATTATTTTGTTTCAAAATCTCCCATAAATTTCAAAGATGTCAATAATACGTACGCTTAAACTTTCAAAAATACTATTATCTTTAGTACATGAATAGAACCTGTTAGTATCTCGTTTCAAAAAGTACCTTTGAACTTTCAAAAGTTGTATTAATACCAGTAAGCTTTCATTTAAAAAAAAAAATCCCCTTACTTTTGGTATATGAATGAAAACGGTTTACCTACCTCATCACCTCCCTTGTATAGTTTCTCATTCTCCTTTACTTTAGTTTAGGGTCTAACACTTCCTTCTTTTCATCTATTAATAATTGTTATTTCTCTTTTTCAATTGCTCAATAATTTAAAACCATTGTCTTTAATTAAGGTATATATGTATAGGAAGAAGAAAGAGAATAATGCAGCTACCAATGGACCTTAGTTAACGTTAGACTTTAATTTTAGCAAGGTTGTACGTTAGTAGTTGAGTGTGTATTAATATGTTGTTTGAGTTTAATACAAAAAAATAAGAGACACAAACACATTGAGATCAATTCAAGTTATAGTTTTTGTAGTTTAAATTAGTCTATTTATTGTGATTAGTTTAGAATGTTCTCCATGATCGAAGATGAGATATTCTTTTGTTGGCCATTTTTGTATTTGGTGATTCATCGTAATTTTGAGTCTTTGGAGGATTTTTTGAAATTTTATACTTTAACTTGAAGTTTTGAGTTTTATTTG
The DNA here is from genome assembly GCA_002890555.2 of Lagenaria siceraria. NCBI lineage: Eukaryota > Viridiplantae > Streptophyta > Magnoliopsida > Cucurbitales > Cucurbitaceae > Lagenaria > Lagenaria siceraria. The sequence continues at coordinate 880,183 of CM016483.1, forward strand.
GTTGATGTAAATATTGATGTGGAAATTGAACAAATGAAAAAAAAAAAAACTAAAAATATCTACATGAAAAATGTAGTATATGAGTTGTTTACAAATTGGTTATTTCTCAACTCAAGGCAACTTCAAATAAATTGATTATACTAATGATAACAACATAGACAATTTTCTTTAAAAAAAAATTAAGGGTACTAATAAAACTTCTGAAAGTTCATGATTATTTTTAAACGAGGTGCTAATAGTTTTAATCCATATACTAATGATAAGAATATTTTTGAACTTCTTTTTTAAGTTTAAGGGTATTATTGGAACTTTTGAAAGTTCAGAAGTATTTTTTAAATAAATTACTAACGCTTTTCATACAAAACTAACAGTAAAGATATGATTAAACTTTTTCTTTAAAATAGGCAAATTGCAAAAATCACCTCTAAAGTATAGTGGTAGTTGCAATTAACCCTAAAACTTTCAATTCTAAAAATTGAGCCCTCAAACTTCTATAAATGTTAAAGTTGGGTCAAATTGGACCTTCGAACTTACATAATTATATCAATTGTAACATTTGTATAACTTTGAAGGTTCAATTTTTATCATATGCGGGTTCAATTTCTATAATTATTATAAGCTTAAGGGTTCAATTTTAACCACTTGTAGAAAGGGACCCAATTTTTACAGTTGAAAGTTTGAGGGGATAATTGTAACTACCATCATATTTTAGGGACGAGTTTTTGCAATTTACCCATTAAAATAAAGATATTATTGCTTTAAAGAATTCTTGAGTATTTTTTTTTTTATAATTTAGACATCAATTAATTTTTGGTTTATAATTAAATAATTGTGATATTGTAAGAGAGTGATGGAGATCACATGCATCCCTTGAATCGGACAAAAAAGAAAAAAGAAAAAAAAGCTCCTCTCCAATGCAACATCTCTTGACAAAATTTTTACGTATTATGAATTTATGAATGATGTGTCAGAAAATTTTCTTTCCTTTGCCTTCACGTTTACTTGTCTTCTTTAATTTCCTCTTCTATCCTTCTCTCTTATTCATCAAATTTCCTATTTCCTTCTTCAAAATAGGTTCAAATTATTGTGTGTGTTTTCATTTGAATTTTTCCTCTTTACTTTTGTGTTTAACTTTTAAAACGTTAAATTATACCCTACAAAGTTTTAATTATATTCCTTTTTAATTTTAAAAAATACTTTTAATCTCTAAACTTTCATAAAAACGTAACAATTTAATCTTTAGAATTAGATTTATAACGATTTAGTCTATGTACTTTCAATTTTATTCCGGGACTGAATTATTACTTTTATAGAAGCTACTTTTAACCTTATATATATATATATATATATATATATATATATATATATATCCATGAGTGTCCAGGTCAATTTAAGCATACCTCGACTAATTTTATAGGACAACTTGTTTGACTCTACAATATTTGGGTATCAAGAAAACTCATAGGATATTAAATCTTAGGTAGGTGGCTATCATAGATTGAACTTATCCCTTCTGAGCCCTTTATCAAACTCAATGCATTTTATTTACCACTAGGTCTAACTCATAATTATTAGTTTCAATTATGTTCTTAAGTTTTAAAAGTTTTAATTTTTATCTTTTAAACATTGAAATTTTGTTTTCCAAAAAAAATGTAATTGGAGTATTTTCTTTTATGTTAAAATAAAAACATATGAAAATTTACCTGACAACTAATGTGTAAAAATTGAAAGGTATATGTGATATAATTTACAACATCATTCACGTAAACTAACGAAATATTTGATGATATGTAAAAATTGATTATCTAAATTTCTTTAACAATATATTTTGATCAAATGAAATAAATGGTAATAACATTCTTTTAATCTTCTAAAAATTCTTAACTAATATCACGTGCATTTTTTTAATTTCTACACAGTACTGTTACGTCAATTTCATCGTAAAAAAAGCATTTTTTTAAAATAAATTTCAAAGTAAAGGGTAAAAATCAAACATACTAAAGTATAAGTGCATAGTTGTACCCTAAAGTTTATTGTATTTGGCATCTTTTTAACCCTTTCTTAATCTTTTCAAAATTTTCCATTTTGATCATCATAATACCAAATGTTTATTTGAGAAATTGAACAAAAAAGAAAAAAAAAGAGTTATTATTATTATTATTATCATCATTTTTGCTATCTTGCTAGTCTATTTTTTAACCAATGATATCATGACACATATTATGTGTGAATTTATTGATCTAAGTATATGCTAAAGTCACGGAGGTTAGGTGTGTGAATATTAAGGGGTAGAATTACTAAAATGATGATTAATAATTTTACAAACTTTATTGATTAAAACAAACATTTTCGAGTATTACAACAATGTCTTGTTATGATAAATTTAAGAATCCTAAATTTCATAATTTCCTTTTTTTTTTTATTTATTTCAAATTAACAGTCCATTATCACAAACACAAATAAAGAATATTTATTGAAGCAATTAAATATATCATAACAAGAAATTTAGGTTTAATTTAATATTATTCCTTTATTCACATGGCCTATATGTTTGAAATGAAAAGGACTTTCATTTGAAAATGTCTATTCTCAAAGAGGTGGAAGCTATCAACTTTCACATTAATGATGATATTAAAAAATGATAATGTTTTGGCTAATTTGTCATTTTTCAATTGTAAAGAAGTTTTTGTTCTTACCCATATATGAGATATAACTTTGATCACAATTTCTCTTGCTTCTTTCATTAACTTTAATATTTTGGCATAGCCCACCAACCCACCAAGTAAAAAGATAGCCTTTAATATATATATATATATATATATATATATATATTTGTTTTCAAATTTGGTTATCTTTCCCTCCCTTATCTTTAAATATATGTCATCTCAAATTATTAGGCCTCTTAAAAGATTTTTCTATCGTAGAATCTTTAAAACATTTTAATATGGAAAAATTTTACGGATTGTTTTTAAATATAGGAAAATGAGTTAAACTATTTACCATTAGAGAAAAATTTTACTGTCTGACAGTGATAGACCGTGATAGAATTGAAATTTTTTTATATTTGTAAGTTGTTTGATATTTTTTCTATTTATAATAATTTTCTTAATTTCACAATTATTTTTATAAAAAATAAATAAATACGTAAATATATTTCTTCTTAAATTTGTTTAAGATATGTTAGTTTAAAAAAGTAAAACTAAATATACGACATTGTTAATAAAATATGGGAAATTACTATAAACAGAAAAAATATCAAACTATTTACAAATATAGAAAAATTTCACTGTCTATTAGTGATAGACCGCGATAGAATTCTATCGCTTTCTATCGCTCAAGTAAATGAATTCTATCGCTTGAGCGATAGAAAGCGATAGAATTCTATCACGGTCTATCACTAATAGACTGTAAAATTTTTCTATATTTGTAAATAGTTTGACTCATTTTTCTATATTTGAAAAGAGCCCATAAAATATTTCTTTTTTTTTTTTTTTTTGGAAAAAAGATAAAACTAAAAATAAACCATTTGCAAAGAATGGCTTAATATTCAAAAACTTTATACTAAAAAAATTGAACCTATATAGATAATAGATTTATCCACAAACTCATTAGTACTATTTGAGTGTAACTCAATATATAGTATCAATATTTATTTTTTTGCATATTTTTTTTAATGGTTTGAACTTAAATTACAATCATTTTAATTTGATCAATCACCCACCAGACTTTTTGATTTGTTAAAATTACACATCTGAAATTTTAATTTGAATAATTAGTTCCTTTAATTTATTAATTATTACAATCAAATCCTGTAGTTTGTTTAAAATTTACCTGACTTATATGTATTTTTTTACGTGCTTTTTTTATTGGAATAACATTTGATGAAATTTAAAATTTACAAATAAAATCAACAAATTTAAATGAACTAGAATGTCAAAATAAAATTTACAATTTCTAACTAAATAATAATTAAAAAAAAGTAAAAATTAAGATCAAAATTTTACATCTACTCTTTTCCTGAGTTACAATATATTTGTAATTTTTCTTTTATTAAAGTGTCATTCAATGAAATTTAACGTTTAGAAAGAAAATTGACAAAATGAAATGAACTAACATATGGGTTGATTGCAACAATGAACAAACTATAGGAGTGTAATTATAATAAATTACAAAATTCAGAAAGTGATTAATCAAATGAGGGGTGTAATCGTAACAAATTCTAGAATTCAGGGTGGTTTGTGCAATTTTTTTTTTTTTTGGAAAGAAAATCTTAAAAATTCACAAGAGAAATGGTGGATGGGGATCCATGTTTACATCAAATCAAAGATTTATAGAGTTAAAAAGATGAAACTTTGGTTGAATCATGTGGTGGCTTCCTCCTACTCTCTCTTTCTCTCTCACAATCACAAGACTTTTGTCAAACACCTTCTCAATGAAACCCTACTATATCATGACTCACCACCCACCTTTTAAATTCACCAACTCAATCACACCTTTTTTTTTCCTCATAGGGTTAACATTTTTTAAAAAAAAATCAAGATTTTTTTTTTAAAAATATATTTCGGACCCAATTTAATCGGTTTTTTTGAGACTCTGTTTTGATAACCATTTGAATTAGGTATATAAATACTACTTTTAGCTTCTAAAATTTTTTAAAATTCAATATATATTTTGAAAATTAAGATTTGGTTTGATAACCATTCTTTTTTGTTTTTATGATTTTTGAAAATTAAATCTATGAACATTACCTTTATCGATAGTATTATGTATTTTGATATCTACTTTTTAGGGATGATGTCTTTAAAATCTAAGCCAAGTTTTGAAAACTAAAATAAAATTTAGTTTTTAAAAAAACTTGATTTTATTTTTGGAATTTGATTATGAATTCTAATGCTTATTTAGGAAAGATGAAAATCATATCGTAAACAATTGTGAGAAAACAAATACAATCTTTAAAACCCAAATGGTTATCAAATCGGAGTCCAAAATAGTGAGTTTTTTGTATAACAAATTGTTTTTGTTTTGTTTTGTTTTTTTTTTTAATTTGACTAAAAATTTAGATGTTTGTTTAATAAGATAAAGACACGAAATTGTGAGGTAATAATAATAAATTTAAAAAATAAAGACTAAAAATCAAATCATTAATAAATTTTAGTTGAATTGATAGTAGACGAATGTGCGGTGAAGAATCAAACTTCACACTTTAAAATTGATAGTACATGTGTTATTTCAGTTGAGCTATGCTCAACTATGCTTATATTTGCGTGTTATATTTGATTATATATATCTATATTAAAGCAATTCTTATTATAATGATAAAAAAAAGTTACTTTCCTATGTTTTATTTTCACTCTTAAATTCTATTTTAAAACTAGAACTGTGATATAGTTTTCCATATTATTATTTGCTAAAAAAAGAATTCCAATATTAATTCTCAAATGATATATCACTAATTAAATTTTATATAAAGTTTAAAATGTAAATAAAAAAGGAAAACAATCGACCATTTTTTCCGTGAACTTGTCTAGTCATATCAATTTGGATCTAAAAGTTTCAATTTCATCAACTTTGATTGTAAACTCACATAAATTTTGTAATTTTAACCTTCACGTATATATTTACTAATTTACTTACTAATTTTAACTCAAAAAGATAATCATTAATTCAATAAAATTATAAGTTTTGTACAAACACAAATTAACTAACAATATAGCTCTAATAATATAGCTCTAATGTTATTTTTCTCTTAAAAAATGATAAAAAAAAAAAAAAAAAAATTTCAATTTCACACGTTTTACAAATCTTCATAGTTGGCCCAAATTTATAGTCTGAGAGGTTCTGTTTCTGCCCCCACAAAGTCTCAATTATAAAAAGGGCCCATCTCCAATCTTACCTTTATAAAAGTCAATGGTGATATTTTTTTTGGGGGGTTTTTTTTTTTAAAAAAAATAATATTATTTAAATAATTTTATAGTACTGCTTGGATCATGGCTAAAATTCTCGTTTCAATTAAAAATTAAAAATTTTATGTTTTTCCAAAATAATCTTTTTAGTCAAATATTTATTTATATGAAAATTAAAAAATTATCGAAAACTTTATATTTTAAATCTTTGGTAGTTTAACCATCCTTTTTAATTTTTGTATCAATGATATTTAAAATTAATATAACATAAAAACAATAAAGATTTAAAAAACATAATTAATATTTTTTTTATTGTAAAATAGAAAAGAGAATAGGTAAAAGTATAAACCATTATTTTTCATTTCTGAATAGGCATAGAAAAGAGATTAAAGATGTAATTCTCTCTCCACCCTATGAGGAATGTTAGAAAAAGAAAGGGAAAAAGTGTTGGAAAGAAAAAGGGAGAGGGAGAGTTATAAACTATTATAATATTAAGTAATTAGCAAAAGCTATGTTGATGATCAATAAAGATAGTGTGATCCATATCGATAATAAATTGTCTTTATTCGTGCAGAATCGAGAGTTTATTTTAATAATTAATCGTATTATGATAATTTTGGACAATAGAATAAATCTAAAAGATAAGGAAAACGAAATCAAACTGAGGCCAAAATAAGTCGAATTGGGCCAAGGGAAAGAAGTTGGGTCTTCGAGGCCGAGAAGCTAGCCCAACTCGCACACGGGTCGTGTCTAGAATGCCCTCTAGTCTAACAAGTTCTTAGAATATCTGACAATTAACTAGATTCTTTAAGGAGATAGAAGAATACCTAAGTCAACCTTACGATAAATATATAATTACAACTCTCATAGAGCTAACTTTAATCATACTCTCAATCTCCCTAGCTTGCACATTCTCACTCTCTAACTTAAACATATATATGTGGTAAGTATCACACTGGTGTACATATTTTCTCTTTTGGAGGTTAAGTTCTTTTTCCTCTAAACAAATTCACTATTGGTGGCATGTGAAGGTCAAATGTATTTTCTTGTTTGAATTTTGGCATCAACAAATGTGCTTAGAGTTATCTATATATATATATATATATATATATATATATGAGACATTGTTAACATTAACAATATGAATAGCACACTAGAATTTTTTTTAAAAAAATAAATTCACTTTTTTCCCCTTTCAAGACAATTCAAATTAGATGGAGGATTTGAATCGAATCTTTGATCTCTGGGTCGAGAATAGGTTTTAATTAGTTGATTTATATTCAGGTTGCAATAAACGCAAAAAATATTTATTATACACTATTAGCTGTAATATTTTGGATTAAGTGGTAATCTGATATGACTTTTTTTTTTTTTTTTTTTTTTTTTTTTTTTTTTTTTGCAAATGTGATAGAATATATTGCAAAAAGATAACCTCTTAGCTTGAGGTTAAGGTACAAACCAAACAAAACTGACAGTACAAGAGCTTAAGCTCACAACCAAAGCGAAGAAGCAAAACAAAGGACAAGCTCACATCTCGAGCAAAAAAAACCATCTAAATCACAACAAAAGAAATTATCCTAAGTTTTTTTTTATAAGTTAAAGGGGTTTTGGAGGTTCACCAAAAGTTTAGACTTATTAGCCATACAACGACAATAGACCGCCAAAGGGAAGATATCTTCTCGAGCAAACATCACCAAAGGAAGGGAATGAGTACCTTTAGGGAAGAACGCAACCTTGAGCCTTCACCGCAGAAGAACCTTCAACAGTAACAACAATGACCCCTTTAGATAGAGGCCAAAAACCTCACAAGTTGACGCCTCAGCAGGGGCAGAGACCGAACCATCACCAGTAGAAGTTAGATGTTCTGAAGAGGATCAACACCTCGTTAAATCCACGCCCCACTCTTATCAAAAGAATGACCAAAATCACCACAGTGAGCACACTTACGTGGCCTCCAAGCACACTCTACCAGGATCTCAAAATCATCTCCCCACAATTGAACCGTCACAAAATGAGAAAGATCATCCTCCACTCTCACCTCCAACACAAGGATAGAAAAAAAAAACGATTCTTAAAGCTCTTTAGTAGCCTTATCCATACAAATTGGCCAACCAACATCACTAGCCACAATACTCAACCCCCAAGGAGTCCACAATTCCAAATGAACCAGAAGCAGCTTTACCCAAATCAGCTCCCGATCAAACACGATGGTCTCAGGAACAATGCCCGGGATCCACTTCCTTAGCAGAATAGGCCTACCCCCCATATGCCAAGGACCACTAGAAATCACCTAATTTCGAGCATCCTATTTCTTAAACTGAAAAAGAACCAAACCATCCTTCAAGATAGTAATCAACGATACTTCCACATGACCCTACACCTTAGCAACCATTCGAGAAATAACCTCAATCAGAAGTCGACTCTCTACAAATTGGCCCACCAAAGAGCAATTTCACAACTTAACCCCTTTGGCAAGAACGCCCTCAACTGGAAGGACCACTTGCTGACCCTCCAAAATCGTAGGAGAGGAGAAACAAAGCCCCCTAGGCCCAACTAAAAAGGGAAGCCCAAGAACGGGGCTAACCAAAGCCCTCGGCATTCCCTAAACCATTCAGATCGGACGAAGAACCCAGAGAACCAACTGGGCCCAACCTCAAAGCCACCAAACTGGCCTGTACAGGATCTTAGAACCAAGTTGAACCCTATCACAATTAACCAACCCTAGAAAAGACTGCCTAGAACTAACTTTCTCATACCCTAAACTTGCCAGACCTACAAAATTGTTGGCTTTTTGGCCCTTAATCTCAAATTAATTAATATTTTGATGATAACAAACCTAATTTTATTTATTAACAATTTCAGTATTTTGAAGTGTCTATTGCGTAGAGCTTGGAACAACGGTTCCAACGCAATTTGAATCACTCAAATCAGAGTTCAAACGAAGAAGATATTGCTGAAACAAACTTAACGGAAAAATACCCGACGCGGTCAAATCATCAAAGTGGACATACTAGAGGATGACGAATAGAGCAATAGATAAGTGACACATGGAGCATTTGATTTTTGTTGGTTTTAAAAAGAATGATTTTAAAAACAAAATGAATTTAAAAAGAAATGAATTTAATATTATTATATATGTTTGTGTCTAACGGCTAGTTGCCTTTAAAAGAAAATGAATTTTATATTATAAATGTGTGTGTCTAACGACTAGTTGAGTTTAAATCTCAACTATTCAATTTTCTTTTTAACATCATCCAATGGTCCAAATTTAATGTGGTTTCCAACAACTTTCCTCTCTTTTTAAACACTTTCATCTTCTCTAAACTTTAACAACTTTTATTATTTTTCAATCCTCCATAATTCATTAAGCTTCCATTGTTGCGCTCTCTCCAAGCTTCAATTTTCTTCTTTTCATCTAATTATTGAGAGAGATTTATTTATTGTGAGGATTGATTTACTGAGTGCTTCAAATTTGTAAATTTACTCTTTGAGAGAGTTTTCTCATATTGCTCCTCATTTCCAAATCCATTGTAAGGGTTTCTCTTGATCCCTAAAAAGAGTGGTTGTAACGGTTTGATCCTCAACCGTGGAAAGGATCGGGTTTGTTCTTGCGCCCGGAAAAGGAACATTGTAACGGTTCGACTCTAAGCCGTGGAAAGAGTCAAGTTCATAGTGACATACCCAAGAGGAGCTTGGGAAGTGGATGTAGGCCGGTTGTGCCGAACCACTATAAATTTCCGGTGTTATTTTCTCTATCCCTCTCCTATTTATTTTTGCAATTAATTTTTGTTATTATATTTCATTGCATAAAATTAATTGCACTTTTTAATTCCTGAAATCAATTGTTCATAATTATTTATTGAGATTGGTAGTTCTTAAAATTCCATACCAATCTTCTTGTTGACATTAAATAGGATGTTATAAAGTGTTACTTTTAATTTCTTGATTACTTTGGGTTGAATTTATTTGCATGAAATTATTGTTTAAACTACTTATTAGCAAAAAGCTTATTGACTTGCTTAATTGGGCCCACATTAGGAAAAAGTTTTCATTAGCTTAAAGAAACCCTATTCACCCCCTCTAGGGTTGTCATACCGATCCTACAAAAACTAGCTGACCCACGCTTGACACTCACAAAAGTTTTTTTTGTCCTTTTATATATATTTTTAAGGGAAATTACTACAAACAGAAAAAATATTAAACTATTTAAAAATATAAAAGAATTTTACTGTCTGTCAGCGATAGACTGTGATAGAAAGTAAAATTTTTCTATATTTGTAAATAGTTTGACTCATTTTTCTATATTTGAAAACAACTCTATTTTTAATGTATTTTGACAAATAAGTTAATATAAATATATATTTTTTAAACATAAAATATGTATATTAAAAAATATGGTAGGAAATTTAAATGGTACAAAAATAATACAGTCAAAATCTAACTTAAATTCAAATATAAATTCAAACACAGTTAAAAAATAAAAAAAGTTAAAATTATGTTCTATATTCTTAAAAGATTTAAAGTCCTAATTTTATTTGGTCAACAATAAAGACCACCTTTTTTTAGAGCTTCGACGTTGGAATGCTATTGTTGAATTAAAAAAATTAATTGAGACATCGTTTAAAACTAGACCATAACACCTACGATGTCCATGAAATTCAAAGTTTAATTTTGGTACACAAAAATAGGTTTAAAAAAATTTAATCAAGGAAATAGCTTTTTTACATTGTTGGACTAAAATGGGTAACTATTTGACGAGAGATAATCTTCTCAAGGTTGAGTGTTATATATATCGTGCTCTAAGCTCAATTACTTTTTATGGCTAGCTAGTCCCTTTATTTGAAGAGTGTAGAAGTTAAGGATTTTAGGGTTTGTTTAAAGTAAAATACTCAAATGCGCTGTTGGTAATCTTTGTGAACCGTGCTGTTGAGGGTGTTACCAATTGTCGTTTAGATTAGTCTATTTGCATATGAATATTGTAAATCATTTTCTGTGAAGAAAGTGAAGGAAACTCACACTTAGGGGGAGACTAAGTACGTTATATTGAAGGGAACTCCTACAAAGCTTGGGGAGAAGCTTTATTGTGGAAGTGAAGGGGAGTATAAACTTACGGGGAGCCTAAGTTGAAACTGAATGGTAAGTTTACTTGAGTCACTGATGAGGGAGTCTATCAGATAAATTCTTCGTTATAATTATTAAATTATTTAGATAGTGAAGCATTTTTCCACCAGGGACACACTCGCCCAAAGTAGGCGTGACATTGCACAAAATTGGGTTACCCATCTTTGTGTCTCTCTATCTCTGCTGTTATTGTTTGATATTAAGTTGTTCTGTTTATTAGATATCATGTTCCAATATCGTGCTTGACTTTTGTACTTTGTGTTATATCCACTTTAAAATTACATAACCATTTCGATCCAAATAGTTGTAATGAAGCAAATGATGTGATTGTTTGTTCAAATATATCTTTATCGTTAGACCGTGATGCTTCACATGTATGGTCTAGACCACACACCCATATATAAAAAGATGTACAACTTCATCGTATAACCACTTGACTCGTTGTAACGAGGCAACGAACGTGATTATTCGTTCAAACATATCTTTACCGTTAAATCGTAAGATTTCATATCTATGGTCTACATATCACCTATACACAAAATAATACATCTCTTTGTGTGTATCTACTTCAAACCGAATATTTATAACTTTGTTTTTCTGGGGAACAAATTGTTCTAAAAGAAAAATGTGCCCTAATATATAGTAGATTGTGTGAATTTTCTTAGGAACTTTACTGAGGAAATCAAGTGGCCTAATGAAAACTTGAGAGGGAATCTAGCTAGCCCAGTATGCCTGTAAAAAATTATTTTAGTCAAACTTTCCATTTATTTTAGTCAACCATGTTAGAATTTTAAATTAGTCTTTTTACTTTCGAATTTTGTTTATCTTAGTTTTTTACTTTCTTAATATTTATTTTAGTCGTTGTTTTAATAAAAGTGATAATTGAAATTTTAGCATCAAACTTTATTCACTAAATGGTATGAATCGGTAATCTTGCATATATGAATCAAAATAGTCAACTTAAAAGGTTAAGGACTAAAGTGAACTAAATTTATCAATATAAGGACAAAATTGAATTAAAATTAAAATTAAAAAAAAATATGTAAAAAAAATTATGTAATTAATACTTTATTATGATTTTGATTTTGATTATATACAATTATTTGTTTGGAATAGTTATTCTTAAAATATGATTTTTAATGTATTTAGAGAGAGAACGAAGAAGAAGAGAAAAAAAAAGAGGGAGGAAGGAAGAAAGAAAAAAGAACATCCAGAGCAACGACGATGGTAATAATTGCCATAACGATGGAGGAAAAAGATGGAAGGAAGAGAGGGAGAAAATGAAAAAAAAAATACATATATATATTTTTTAAAAATTAATAATTAATAAAATAGTTTTGTTTTAAAAAATATGATTGTTTTCAAATATAGAAAAATAAGTCAAACTATTTACAGATATAGAAAATTTTCACTGTCGATCACTGATAGACAATGAAATTTTTCTATATCTGTAAATAGTTTGATATTTTTTCTGTTTATAGTAATTTTCTTAAAAAAAGTATGTGTGTCATGTCAACTTTATGTTAATAATTAACTTAAAAAAAAGTTTGAAGGACCAAAATGAAACAAAATGTAAATCTCAGAGATAAAATTGTTGAATTTGAAAACTCGAAACTCAAATGCAATTTAATTCAAACTTTAGTAACCAAATATAATTTTTCCATTCTTTTTCTTGATCCTTCAAGCATGGAATGTTTTCTTTTGGGGCCCCTCAATCTTTGTTGAATTACAAACTCCTTTTTATATATGTTTGGATTAAAGTGTTAGTTTCAATAAAACAATTGCGAAATTTAACGTTTTTAACCATTGGTGGTATCTTATCAAGATTTTGTCCGTTTTCTAAATACCATATTTAGATATAATGAAAATAAGTTAAAGTAAATTATTGAAAGTGAAAGGGACTAGTTTTTCAAAAAAAATAATAAAAAAGTAAAAATAAAAAAAAAGAGGTGAGGATAGAGCTTTAAAAAGTTAAAAAAAAAAAAAAAAACAAAAAAACAAATTACGTAAAATGAAATAAAAGTTACGACCCATTACAAGTATTTTGCTTTTATTTTCTTTATTTACGTTTTTTTAGAAAGTTTATTGAGTGATAGTTGCTTCGACCAGTAACAAAGTTTTTTTTAAATTAATAGTCAATTCTTTTTTGGTTGTTGAAAAAAAAAAGTGAAAAAGGAAGTTTTTGAAATTATATTTTATTGTTTCTATAATCAAATGTTCCATAAAAAGAATAGCTAAGAAATGGATTTCGAGTTTTTTTTTTTAAAAAAAAAAAAAAGAAAAAGAAAAAAAAGGAAGAAAAGAGAAATGATCTCGAGGTTTTATTATTCTTATTCTTATTGTTATTGTTATTATTATTATTATTATTATTATTAAAGTTATATTTTGATTAAAAAAACAATAAATGATAATAATATGCATCTATTAAATATTTATCTCTTTATTCTTTTATTAGCTTTTTATTGAAACCTTTATTTTTCATTTTTGGAAAGCAAATTGTCAACCATATCTTTAGCTTTACTTTAGATTGCATCAAACTCAATTAGCAGCATATATAAAGTTTAAAAGAAACTGGCTGAACTAAAATACTATTATTAATAATAAATATGTCCGTGTTAGTAAGTTTGCATCCTCTCGAGATTGTTATTTGATCTGGACGAAAAATATTTTTTCAAATAGTATTCTCTCCCTTATTCGTGATGAAGAAGTTAGAGAGTAACTGTTGTGACACTTGTAAACAATAAAATAAATTAATAATAATAATAATAAAACAATAAAATAATAAAATAATAAAAAATTTATTGAGCTTGCTTGAGGATGATACCTAATGCTTATCTTGGATAATCAAAAGTGGCCTATCTGCATTCTAAGTCCTATCTTTAATTCAAAAGCTATATGATAAAATTTATTATATAAAATCTAGGTTAAATTACAAATTTAATCTTGAATTTTTAATTTTTTATCTAAAAATTCACAAATATATTATATACAAAGTTAAATTTTAATTTATACTTAATTGAACAAATTTTTCTTTCCATTTTTTAGAGATCTATTAGATACAAAGTTGGGAGTCATCAACCTACTAGATATAAAATTGAAAGTTTAGGAAGTTATTAAATATTTCTGAAAGTTGAGTGTTGAATGAGAAATTTTGGATCAATCACAAATTGTTATGTCATTTCTCAAATTAATGACGAAATTACAAATGATTAAATTTGGGGTTAATTAAAGGTTAATATGTGTCTCAAATTGAAAGCGAAGACATACGTATAAGTCGGCAAATCCCGATGATGTCACGTATTTTCATCGTGACCATTGGATCAAATAAAATAATTTGATCCAATTTGATATTAATATTTGGATTAAAATCCAATTCAGCCCAAAAATATATTTAATTTGGTCTAAAGGCCAACTAAGATCCAAATCCAATTAGTTGGGCCCAAAAGCTAGGTCCACGGACCAAGCAAGGCCAAACCCATAAAGCTCACTTGAGAACTCTATAAATAGATAGGTTCTCTTTCATTTGAAAGGTTCAAATTTACGCTCAAAGAATCTAGAGAGAATTCTCTCTACAATTAGAAGACACTCTAAGCTCTTGAAGATTGAATCACACTTGCAAGCAAGCTAAAGTTCTTTGGAATACAAACAATCTTTCAAGACTTTAACTTCAGGAATATCAACGCACTCTACTTCCTCAAATCAAGCTTACACATTTAACTGAGAGAGAATCAGAGAATAAAATACTAGAGATCGAACCACATTTGCATCAAATCTACATAAACACACATTTAACTCTACAAAACACGTTTAAGACCTCTGCGAATCTTGAGTAACTAAATAGACATAAATCTTATTAATTTAACCTTAAATTTACATTAATACTATGATTGAGTTAATTTTTTATTCAAATGATCACTTAGTGATAATGTCTAAAAATTAACTAATGCATGACTCACCACCACCGGTCACCCATAAAATCAAAGTAAAAAAAGATTATTGTTGATATATATATAATTTAAAGGGAAACAGAAGTAGTGAAGCTAAAGGGACAGTTTGTCGAATATAATTAAAATATTTGGTAACCCACATAAGATAAGAAATTTTAATGTAAAGATTTTGAAGGAGGTGTATTTGGATGATGAAATGTTCAAGTCTAAGTTCAGAGAATTGGTTATATGATATCTAGTGAAACATTTTTATATATCCAATTCAATGAAAAGATATATTGCATCAATTTTTAATGACTCAGCCACAAGTACTTAGCTATTCACCTCCCCCACATGAACCCTCTCTCTCTTTCTCTATTCTACAATGTTTTCCACAAATTATAGATTTGATTCATGAATTTGAATCTAATTATCTCCTACCTCCTAATATATATATATATATATAGTGGAAACCTAAACTTTGTATAAAAAGTACTTTTAAACTTTGAAAAATTTCATTAATATCTTTGTACTGAAAAAAAAAAAAATTCAATAATATCCTTATTATTAATTTTTAATGGAATCTGTTATTTTTTTTATTGTTTAAAAAATAACCATTAAACTTTCAAAAAAGTTTTATTAGTACACTTAAATATTTAAATTCTTTTTTTTAAATATCCTCGCAGTTAGTATACAGGTAGAAACAGATAACATCTCGTTTTGAATATATGTTGCATTAAACTTTCAAAATTGTTTATCTATATAATCCATCACCTCCGCTTTCCATTTCCTTCCTCACTTCTTTAATCCTCTTAATCCCTCATTTTAATTTCAATCATCAATCTCTATACAATAATACTAAGGGCATTATTTATTAATTCTTTTTTTGAAAAAGTTAAGGATATTAATGCAAAGTTGAAGTGTTTTTGAAACTATGTGCCAATGATTTATGTTCATATATTAATGGTAAGCACAGGTGGATCTACATAGGGGCTAGGGGGCACGTACCCCCTCGACTTATCGGTTTTTACATTTTTAATATAAATTTTAAGTGCTATTTAACAATATATATATTATAACGAATATTTTTATTAAATTTAGAGGATGATGCAGTGGCAACAGGGTGCAACAAGGCACAGTTAATGTTATTGGTTGTGGGTTCAATCTTTCCACTTACACTTTTTAAAAATGAATAGGTTGTGGGTTCAATCTTTCCACTTACACTTTTTAAAAATGAATTTATTCGATAGTGCCATGTTTAGTATTCCTTCCTACATATCAAAATTTTACTTTCTATGGAGCTTTTTTTAAGTACTTTTGAAAAAGGAACGTTCACTTTTTTTATATAATTTTTCAAATTCATTTTACTTAGTATATATTTATTTTAATTAATTTTAGAGTCAAGAGCTATTAGATAATTTTTGTATGTATCGTTCGTTTTTGTAAAGTTAACTTTATATCAATATGAATATATATTTTAAAAAAAAAATAACAACAAAGGATACGGAATCAACATTTTTTACTCTAAGACTCAATTGCGTAATAGAATGAAAGATCAATGATTGTCTTATAACATATATTGAGAAAAATTTATTGAATAAGTTATATAATAAATCATGGATCTATTTCAAAACATTAAAACTCGTAGAGGACAATTGTAATATGTATTAAATTAGTTATCTATGGAGCTATGAATATTTTTTTACATTTTTTTAATAATTTTTTATTACATAATGCCTCCCTATATACAATTTCTGGATACGCCACTGATGGTAAGAGTATTTTTGAAACTTCATATGTATTTTTGAAAAAAAAAATTAATGATACGCGTGAAGACCGATAATTTTTAAAAGGCTAACAATGAGTGCTACTCATGCATGTTAAAGTGATAACCAGAAGAATGACCAAAAGGTTTTTTTTAACAGATAAAAGACCAAATAATTTGTAAATGTTAATTTTAAATCATTAATCAACCAAAATACTACTATCAATTCTTTAAATAGAAGTAATTAAAATGAATGAATATTCAAATCAAGTCACCTATTTTTTTGAAATTCTAAAAGTTTTGATAAATAAAATATATAATAAAAAATTTGAAAAATCTATCTCATATATCTATTATCTAAAATAATATCTAAAAAACAAAGCTACGAATTCTTTAAAAATAATAATAATAATTACGCATTAATTGATGAGAATTAGAAAAGTCTTGATTTCCAACAAAATGAACATTAGTAATAAAAAAAAGTAAACAAATACCTTGCATTCAAAATGAATGAAGTCTCCCTGTGACCAAGTCCCAAAGCTTAATACTAACTAAGTTAATTTTTTTTAGAAACTTGGCTAGAAAATAACTCTTTGGAAATAATTATTATAGAAATATGCATAAATAACTTGTATTTGAAGATGTTTAATAGTGTTCTGGCTTTCTTTGAAACTTACTAATTAAATCTTGAATTTTAAAGGCTCTCTTAAACCACATCAGACTACACATCTGCACCTATCTTGGGGAGGTCCTTTTCTTCTCCTTCGTTAATAGTTGAGACAATATCCATCTTTATGTATTAAGAAATTAATAACACCTAAAATGTGCTATCTTACTAAGCTTAATTCGAGCTCGTTCCTATATATGTTTTACGTGTTTATTTGATGATTTTGTAGGTATCGGACGAGGAAAAGGTAGAATCGAGCATTACAACAAAAATCATACTTAAAAGGATCATTTGAAGCCCTAGTGATCCAATTAAGTCAAAGAGAGGTAAAAAAACCGTGGATGCCCCCCGCCACGGCACTGCACGACGCAATCTGCGACGTTGAAGGCAGTAGCAACAATTCGTGGTAGCACTGCAACGTCATCACAAATATGGAAAATGCTCGCAGACGGAAAAAGCCATAGAACTTTGGCACTCTCGACATTCTATAAATATGACCCGTAGTCTTCTAGGTTGACTCACTCAACCTCTACCCAAATTCTCCACAACCTCCCCTTTATTTTCTCTATATTTTCTCATCTTTATGTTGTATCTTGGCCATTTACACTTGTATATATCGGAGATGAAGATTTTTATAGGCTTAGAGGTTAGTCTTAGCTTGGGTTAGAGGTCTTCCCCATTGTATACTTTTAAGACTTATTCTAATTTTGATTATTTCTATGTTGTCAATGGATATTCAACTTGCATTATATCTATTATTGTGTTTCTTTGAGATTACCTAACAAACTAGTCAAAGTTGCATAATTTATTGTTATAGGTTAAGTCTTAATCTGTAATTGTTGAGATCCTTAATCGAATGATAGCAAATGTTAAGTTAAACTATTATCCTAACCTTTACAGCATTAATACTCTGCTTGCATGTCAATTTAAATGACCAGTTTAACTTAACAAGATAACATTCTAATCAATAAAGGAAATAGAAAAGGACAAAGTGAAATGATGTTGTTACATTAACTCAAGCGATATTGTCTTAGGGTATCCACATATCAAATCCCTAAGAAAATTGGCGCATGAATAGAGAAAAACAAATTGTACTTCATTGATGCAAAGGTCATGCAAGTGTCAAATTCGAAGGGTAAAAGATAAAGAAATGTAAAAACAATAAAGAATTAATACATAAAGCTAGAAAAACAGTATAACAAACTCTTTGAGTCAAAACCTCACTCTCAAAGGCTCTCTAGGATGGATTTAACCTCTTTCAAGGATGAATCCTTACTCTACACATGTTCTCGCGCGTAAGAGTGACTTAAAGACTACTTTTCTTCAGATGAACTCTCGTTCTTGAAGATTATCTGGATGTAACTTATGCGCTTTCTTCTAAGGGGTGGTGATTGTTGAATTTCTAGGCTTTCCATATTTTTATATAGGCAAGGTAGGTTGAAGAAGGGTCGAATTCCATGCCGTGAACGTCCCCAGGAGATTTTGGCGCCGAAGAATGATTGAAGACTAAAAACCCAGCAAGTTAAAACGACTGGGCACTATTTGACTCGAACTAGGGCACAATTCGAGCACATCGAAGACTTGATGGGGGCTCATCATTGATTTTTCTTGCAAAAAGTAATGAAACTTTTGTAAAAGCTCATGAATTTAGTTCAACACAACCAAAACTAACTTAAACAGTTAAATGACATGTGTTTACTCATTTGACTCATTTTAGGCAATTTCGGGGTCAGAGTATCATATGAAGTGGTAATTTTACAAGAGCAGTAGTAAAATAGATAGTGAAATTGTGCACTTTCTGATAGTTATCACTTAGACAATAATAGAAGTAACATTGAACTCAGTGATCAAGTAAACAATCGGGATACCTTGAAAACTTGAGCTAGATATTATGGTGTAACCAGTTTTGAAAAAAATACTCAAATATTATTTTGCCTTCTGAATGAAAGGAACTTGCCTTGTATAGGCAAAGATTTAACAACCTAAACAACTAACTAAACTAAATAATAAACTAAATATCTAAAATACTTAAAATGTAGTCGTTGGACAGCAACGGTTAGAAAGAAATAGACCAAAAGAATATATTTAACAGCTACTTTAACTGACTAAATATATCATATTCCACCCTCCTCAGATGAAACTCATCCACGAGTTTTAAGTAGCAAGCTAAAAATCATCTGGAGCATGATAAGGATGAATATCAGGTACACTGAAGCCTTGGTTGATGTGTAAATCTGATGGTAGTTCCAAAAGGTAAGCATTAGTTCTGTAGGCACGAAGAACTTTAAAAGGTCCTAGTTTTCTG
This sequence comes from Lagenaria siceraria, assembly GCA_002890555.2. Lineage (NCBI taxonomy): Eukaryota > Viridiplantae > Streptophyta > Magnoliopsida > Cucurbitales > Cucurbitaceae > Lagenaria > Lagenaria siceraria. The sequence continues at coordinate 899,870 of CM016483.1, forward strand.
TTTTTTTAATTTACTGTATGTGTCTGCTAGAAATCTTCTTTTTTGGATGTGTACCATCATTAAATCCCTATCATGGAAAATTTGGAGACGACAACGATGCTTGTCTGCTATTTTTTTGTATGATGCATTGGCTTGTTCGATGTTGTTTTGAACTTTTTAGGGTAAACTAACAACTTTTACTGCCATTTCTTTAGCTTTGCTGCTAAGATCAATAAAAGAAGGGAGTTTAGAGAGGTCAACAGTTAAAGCAGGGAGTTTAGTATATACTATTTCAAAGGAACATTTCCTTGTTGAACGATTTTTCATGAAGTTGAATGTGAACTCTGCTTGAGCAAGAACAAGGTCTCACTGTTTGGGATGATCTCCATAGAGGCATTAGATTAAGTTTCTTAAAGATCTGTTAGTGCCTTTTGTTTGTCCATCGGTTTGGAGGTGGTTTTGTTGGGATTATGCCTTAAATCTCATGGGGTCTCGTAACTTTGGAAAGTGTACATGATGATTTATTTATTCATTTAATAAAATAAGATGTATTTTATGTTATCTTTAGATCAGTTTTACTCAATCCAATTAACTAAGATCCTAGGTTATTAAATGTAGCTTGAACAGTATGAAGTAGACATACAAGTGGATCTTGTTCAAGTTATAACCTAAAAGGTCTGCAGTATATGAATAAGGTTGGATGCCTTATTCTGGTAACACTGCAGATATGGCCTACTCTGTAACTGTTGCATGAGTTGTAAAGTGTTACAAATGATTTGATATAAATCGTTCATGTGAAGACATGCGAGTGGGAGTATCCTGTACAAAGAGTTTGTACAAGACAGAATCGCGAAATGATTATTCTCTCATTATAATACCGTTAACTGTAGAGACTAATATTTCATAGGATGACCATAAATAACTCGATCTCAATCAAGAGTGAGCTATGAACTTCTGCTTATGAAATCAGTCCTTTGATTTGTATGAGTGAGATTGGCCTAAGTCGCCGACTCAATATGCCTACCATTTTGGGGATTTGTTCGAGTAGAGAGCTGGGAACATAGCTATACAAGATGGAGTTTACTTTTTCCAGTTTTTAGGAAAAGTAGATAAATTGCTTCCTTAAGTGCTAACTTCGGGTCTTGAACAATGGACCCACCTTTTCATTGGCCAGAGAGGGATTCATTTATGGTAGGACCCTAAACATGTTTTCATTAGAGGATCAGTGGAGCTTAAGGAAAAAGAAGTGATTATAGGGGTAAAACGGTAATTTTGATCCAGTTGTAATTACGAGCAATTTGTAAAGGGTCGACTTATTGATGATTGTTTATATTCGTTGGACACATAAATTTATCTACAGTGCGAAGAGTGCAGCTATGGGTCTTTAGTGGAATAATCCACAGTTAATTAATGTTGATTTAATTAATTAAAGAGTTTGATTAATTTAATCTCGAATCATTAGAACTTCTAATCTGTAAGTCCATTAGGTCCTTGCTAGCTCACTAAGGATAAAATAAGGTTAAATTATTTTGGAATAATTTGAATTGTTCAAACTATTTTAGGGAATTATATAGTAATAAAGATTAATTTAAAGTATAATATATGATGATATATTATAGTCATCATAAATATGATTTATGATTAAACTATATATTAAGAGAAAAGACAATATTTAAATAAGATTCAAATATTAATATGAATTTGATTCATATTAAAACTTTATTGTAAAATTAGTGTGAATATGATTCATATTAAAACTATAGTTTATAAGATAGACATACATTTACATATGATTTAAATGCATAAATGTGTAACTAATTAATTGTTAATTAATTTTATTATTATTATTATTATTATTTAAATTTAATTAATTAAATATCAATTAATTAATTAATATTCAATTATATTATATATATTAAATATGATTTAATATATAATAATAATAATAATAATAATAATAATAATAATAATAATATTATTATTATTATTATTATTATTAAAATAACTCCCCCGCATAATTGCAAGGGAGTGGAGATAGGAGAGTGAGGGGAAGTTATTCCCCTCACATATTTTTTTGTTCTTAAAATAGGGTTTTTGAAGTTTTTTTTTTTTTCAAAAAACTTTGGTTTGAAGGATCTGCATTTTTTCTCTCTGAAAACTCCCTGCCAAAAGTCTCAAAATCCCACCATTATAAACCTACCCTTGAGATATAGCAAGGAAGTCCTTTTTGGTGGTGTTCTTCAAAGGTATTTTTGCTTAATCTAATTGTCCTGTAAATTTTATTTTGAATTTCTAATCCCAAATCAAAGGCAAAGTGATCAATCGCTTCCACAATTGGGAGTGGAGATAGGAGAGTGAGGGGAATATTTTTTTGTTCTTAAAATAGGGTTTTTGAAGTTTTTTTTTTTTTTCAAAAAACTTTGGTTTGAAGGATCTGCATTTTTTCTCTCTGAAAACTCCCTGCCAAAAGTCTCAAAATCCCACCATTATAAACCTACCCTTGAGATATAGCAAGGAAGTCCTTTTTGGTGGTGTTCTTCAAAGGTATTTTTGCTTAATCTAATTGTCCTGTAAATTTTATTTTGAATTTCTAATCCCAAATCAAAGGCAAAGTGATCAATCGCTTCCACAATTGGGATTCAATTCCTTCAGGCTTGTTGTACTATATTTGAGTGAAGTGTTGAACTTTTGCCATAGCATTTTCCAAAAATGGCTAAGTAACTTAACGTCCCTATCTGATACGATTGGGGGATAACATGGAGACGTACTACTTCCTGAAAAAAAAAAAAGGTTAGCAATATAAACAACATCATGTTTTTTTTTTTTTTTACAAGGGAGGAAACGTGCCACCTTTCCAAACCTATCAACAACCATTATCGAATCGTGATTTCTTTGTGTCTTAGGTAGTCCTAGGGCGAAGTCCATAAAAAGGTCCTCCCAAATAGGGATTCATATTAAAAAAATCAAGATTGAAATAAAAATAATATTATTTTAATATTGGATATTAAATTAATATTATTTAAAATTGAAAATTTAATTTATTTTTTTAAAAAAATTCAAGTTTAAATTAGATGTTGGAAAATCCCACTCACAAAAGTTAAGCTTGATGTTCTCTTCCCATAGTGACACAAATCTCACTTGATTTTGATCAAATTGGGTGTCAATTTCTTGTGTATCTTGATGTGTATGAATTCCTCTATAAATGAAAGTCATTTTGGTTGAGGTAGAGGTTGTTGTTGTCGAGAATTATTGAAGAACAAAAGTTTTACAAAAGAAACTCCATTTTTCTCTCTAAATCTCTTTTCTTTCTCAAATTCATCTCAAGTTTGGATCCCACCATCCAATCTAAATCCAGGGAATAGTAGAGAAGACTATTGTGGTGGTCTACAAGTTGTTGGTGATCAATTCCATCAAGATTCAAGGGAAATTGCTATTTTTAACCTTAAAAAGTTTTCACCTTTCAAAACTAACATATTTTTTAAAAACTACTTTTTCTAACCTCTTTTTTACATTTTGAGATTTTAAGTGGAGGGTCCCACATGGTGAAAATACCATTTGTCCTTGTTGGGTTTTATGCCCTAAAACTCGTAGATAGTAAATGTTGTATTTTGACAGTCATTAATAAATTATTATTCATTAGTATTCAATAAATGTTCTTGGTTATTCTATCTTGTTTTAATAACCCTAAAATCCAATAAACTAACATCCTAGGCTGTTTTATGAGTCTTGAATAATATGCAGAGACATATAGAGATCAATGTTCAAGTTACACCCTAAATGGTCTATAGTATAAGGATAGGGCTAGGTACCTTATCTTGGTAACACTATGGATACGACCCACTTTGTATTTGATATAAAGGCATGATCCAACGCGTTCGTGTAGGAGACATGCGAGTGGGGGTATCCTATGCAATGAGTTTGTATAAGACTGGACCACGAAATAGTAATCACTAGATGTAACTCTGTTGATTGGTTAGGTTTCTATTTCAATAGGTTGACCTAGGAAACTTAGTTTTAATCTTGAGTATATTATGAACTCCTGTTCACGAGGGATTGTCCTTTGATTTATATGGGTGAGAGTGGCCCGTTTGTCGACTCGATATGCCTACTATTTTGGGGACAAGTCTAAGTGGGGAGCTGGGAACATAATTATACAAGATGGATTTCACTCCTTCTCAACTTTAGGGTAAGTAGATAAGTGTTCCCTTAAGTGGTGTCTCCAGGACTTAAACAAAGGGACCTACCCTCTCACTGGCCCGAGAGGGGTTTCTGTTTGATGGTTGGACCATAAACAGATTGTTCATTAGAGGAGCACTGGTACTTAAGGATTTAGAAGTAACCCAGTGGCATAATGGTAATTTGACCCAGCTGGTGTTACAAACACTTGTGAAGGACTAACTTGCTGTTATTGGTCTATATCCGTGGACACAAAAATATATCTACAGTGAGAAGAGTGCAGGTGTGGGTCTTTAGTGGAGTGGACCCACAGTTAACGAATATTGATTAATGTGGTTAATGAGTTTAGCCCGTTAATCTCATATCGTTGGAACTTCTGATCTGCAGGTTCATGAGGTCTCCTTCCTAGCTCGTAAAGAATATTGAGGTAATTAATTCTTGGATGAAATTTGAAAAGTTCAAATTTACCGTAGGGAAAAGTATAATGTATAATAATACATTATAATATAAAGTTTATTTTACAAATTAAACTTTATAGTATAAATCTAATTTTGGATATGATTCAAAGTTAATTTGTAAGAGAATTAAATGTTTGAAATTGTTTAAATATTATTTTAGTATGAATTAGATTTATATTAAAACTATAGGTTAAAATTAATGCGCATTAGATGTACATTAAAACTATAGGTTATGAGAGAAATGTATTTGAATTTGATTCAAATGCAGGTTAAAATTAAATATTGATATTTAATTTGGTAATTAATTAATTGGAGAATTAATTAGTTATTTAATTTAATCTAATTTAATTAAATCAATTTAATTGAATTAATTGAATTAAAACTATAGGTTATGTGAGAGATGTTCATTTAAATATGATTTAAATGAATTGGTTAATTAAATTAGATTTAATTAATTATTATTTAATTAATTAATTTAATTAAAATAGGTGTTTGTAACTCCCACGTAGGGGAGTTACTTAATACATGGGATAACACCCACGTTTCCCATTTTCTCTCCTCTCCTTATATAGTGTCTAACAGAAAAAAAAAAATTGGATATGGTGTTCTCTCTCAAAAGTTCTCTCAGAAGAGTTCTATGTAATTTTTTCTCTTATCAAAAGGTTCCCACAAATTTTTCCTCGAGAAAAGGAAGGTTATTGGAAAATATCAAGTAAACTTACCAAAGAAATTTTTTGTTAACTTGAGTTTAAGTTTAAAGAAATTGGATTTTTGAAACTTTCTTTTAAAAAAAAAGTCAAAATCAAGTTTACGAGAAAAGTCAACCTTACGAGAAGGTTGACTTTCTCGTAAAATTAGCTTATAAAAGGGTTAACTTTACGAGAGTTGACTTTTTCGTAAAGTCAACCAACTTTACGAGAAAGTTGCCAACTTTACGAGAAGTCAACCTTCTCGTAAAGTTGACTTTGACTTTGACTTTAGGAGAAGTCAATTTTTTTTAAGGAAAGTTTCAAGAAATCTTAGTTGCCAACCCAATTTTTTAAACTTAAACTCAAGCTAATCGGAATTTCCCTAATAAGTTTACTAGATATTTTATAGTAAGCTTCTTACCAATATATTAACTTTTCAGTAGTTTTTTTTTATTTATTTTTTTTTATCAATTCTAGTTTTCTATCCTTGGTTAATTTATTTTTTTACCCAAATCTAACTTTTTTTCCGGTAAGTTTAAGTTAGTTAGTTTAATTTCTTGTAAAAATTGAAATTTACTAAATTTTTCCCGATTTTCAATTTTAAAGAAAATTTAACGTAAGACTTTTTTTTAAAAAAAAAAAATTCAATCCTTACAAGAAAAGCCAACGAAATTTTTTTTTTCAATTTTTTTCTTTTAAAAATAACAACAAATCTACCACAAATATTGGTTGAAACTTGCCAAAAATATGATAATCACAAAATGAAAACAATGAAGTTTAATGTTAAAAATTGAAATTAGGTTTAAAAAGTTGGATTAGAAAAAGTTAAAATTGTAGACACTTGAATGAAGGGACAAAATGGTATTTTCACCATGTGGGATCCTCCACTTAAAATCTCAAAAAGTAAAAAAGAGGTTAGAAAAAATAGTTTTAAAAAAGAGGTTAGTTTTGAAAGGTGAAAACTTTTTTAGGTTAAAAATAGCAATTTCCCTCTTGCTTGCTTATAAAGGTAAGTGTTTATATTTTTAGGATCTCGAGCATTACATGCATTTTAGTACGTTACGGGTCGTTCGAAGTTAATTTGGAGCAATTAAAAGCTATATAGACCATTCAAGGCTTCACGAGACTCATAATGACCAAAATGCCCTAAGAGGTTGGCACCAGATCAATGCGTTTTTCAGAAGGCAAGGCAACGCGTCAGTGCCACCCCGGCCCTACAGTTGTGCACTACGATTCAAAGGCCATTTAGGGAACGACGCCATGGTGCTGCCCTTCAGCGTCGTCGTGCCAATTCGATTCTGTATATATTTCTTTTCAATTCTAGGTTAAGGGAGGAGAGTTTTGAGCGATTTTCAGAGCTTTTAGCTTGGTTTTGGTCATTGTTGGCCAAAACCCATGAATTTCGTTTAGATTTTGCTTTGTAACCAACATTGTGGCATCGGAATTCATGTTTTGATGACCAGGTAAAGGACCAAACGTCGATTTTGAGGTTTTTTGGGCACTTTTCCATGGATTTATAAGATTTTGATGTATGTTCTTGAGATTTTCTGTTTGTTCTTGATTTCCTTTCTTTGCTTGAACTTCTAAGATAAGCATGCTAAGTAGATTAAATTGACAACTTACTCATGAATACTTGTATGTTCATTCGTCCATGCTATGTATGTCTTATATTCGTAATGAAAACATGCTTAATTTTAGTAGCAATAAGTTTTAGTTATTGTTATTTAATTGCTAGCATTTATAGGATCACCTAGTAATGAAAGATAATGAAACCTAAAGAATAAAAATATGTTAGGTTAGATTTGGTCAATTTAACTTAATGTTTTAATCAATCCAAGTTCATAATGCGATTAGCTAAGTGAAATAAGATTGTGTGACACAGTTAGTTAATCTAGGAATCAACACGCGCTAGTTTTCCATTGAGAGTCTGTGTCTAGCATTTCTACACAGTCGATTAGGCTAGATAATCAGAAAACCCATGAACTTTGTATGATAAATCGATGAATTAATCCATAGATAGCTTAATGGTCTCTTAATCGATGAAGGTAATCTCATGTATCGCTTTCTCTCTCTTTCGATCTATCTTACTTTTTTGCAATTTACTTTTCTGCATTTATTTTTCCTGTCAACTAAAACCAAACCCTCGGTTTTACTGCTTTCCAAAGGCTAATTTAGCTTAGAGGGATTCTATCTTAGGCTCATTGTGGTTTGATCCTGGTCTTACTATTAAGACTACTTGTTAGTTGAAGTTTGAGATCGTAAATATAAATATCATTTGATCTCTTGAAAGATTCGACACCCTTTGATGCCTCGATCAGTGGTGCTTATCAGCCAAGAAGAACAGTGTTGTCTTTCTAAATTTTATAACATTGTTTTGCATTGAGTTGAATTTTCATTTTAGGTTTGAAATTTTGTTAAGAAACTTCTCATTTTAGTATTATTGTCTTACTAAATAGTCTTATTATTTTAGCTGTTACAAAAATCAACAAAAAAGCATTGTGTCGATGAGATTGTTGAAATTGATGGATTGAAAAGGGAAGGACAATAGCTGGACAAGAATGAGACTTCATTTGTTGACTTAATAGATGAAGATGAAGAGGTTGCAAAGGGAAATCGACCAACCACGACATTTATAATGACTAGTTGAAATTATATGAAAAACCAACTAAATGCTAGTACTAGATATGCTTATCCTTATGATCAACTGAGAAATAAGTTTAACGAATTAACATAAAGTTACAAAGATTTCAAAAAGATATTGAGTGATATGATAGGAAATGGCCGAGATCTATTATTGGGCACTATCACTCTAGAAAAGGAGCAATGAAATGATCTTTTTAAGGTATAATTAAAAATTGCAAGTGCTTTTCTTTTCCAATTCTAATAATCTATTGAATTATGGTTTATGTTATATATTGTTGCGTTATTTCTTATAGGTGGATAAGAGAGCTAAAATGTTTTAAAGAAATGGTTGTCCACATTATGCAAAACTTATGAGAATTTTTGGAGATACTACTGCTATAGGTGTAAATGTTTGCCCATCAATAAAGCTTCCTTCAAATTCTGAAGATGGAAATGATGTTGGAAGCAATACGAACTTTGTTGGTGAAGAAAATGGTAGTGAAAAAAGCGAAAAACGAGATCGAAGGAAAAGAGACGAATTTGGTAGTTTCCTTTCTTCATTTATAGATGTGTATGCTGAGAACCAAAAGAAAAAAGAATGACATCCTTGAGAAAAGATCTCTTAGTTCTAGGATGAAAAGAGCATTCATAACATTTTGTGAAGATTTAAAAGCTGTCAAATGGAAACGATAAAAGAAGTTTTGATTGTTTTAGGATGAAAAGAGCATTCATAACATTTTGTGAAGATTTAAAAGCTAAGACAAATTTGAAAGCATCTAGGTGTCTTACAGTTAAAGAACATTGCTAGTTTTTATTCAACATATCATATAATGAAAGCAATCGTATAGCAGCAGAAAGGTTTCAACATACATGTCAAATTATTTCTCGAGCTTTTAACCTTGTTTTGAGGAAGATTTGCAAACTTGGAATAGAAATTATTTGCCCACCCAACATAGACATTGTACCGGCAATCGTATAGCAGCAGAAAGGTTTCAACTTTCAAGTCAAATTATTTATCGAGCTTTTAACCTTGTTTTGAGGAAGATTGCAAGCTTGGAATAGAAATTATTTGCCCACCCAACATAGATATTGTACCACTAGAGATCATATCAAAACCAAAATATTAAGGTAATACATTTTAAGTTAATATTTTGATGTGTTTTTCATAAACTTAATATTTTGAAATCTATTCATTTTTATGCTTATTTTTCAGCATTGTATTGGTGCGATTGATGACACTCATATTAATGCATGTATTCCCAAAAACGAACAAGTACCATTTCATGGTAGAAAACTAACACAACATGAAATATAATGTTTGTTTGTTCATTTAATATGTTATTCACATATGTCATGTTCAGTTGGGAAGGGTTGGCCAATTTTTCTTGCATAATCCTTAAATGTATCAGACATCCTAAGAATAAATTTCTTATGCCTAGAAGAGGTATATAATTATATGTTTTTAGTATTTTAATTTAATATTTGAATTTATCATAAGTTCTTATTTTTTATATGATGTAGACCAATACTGTCTTATCGGTTTAGGATATTCAAATATGCCTAGATTTTTAGCACCATTATTTTGTGATCAAAGATACTATTTACGAGATTTTAAAGAAAGGAGACAACATCCTCGAGGTAGGGAAGAAGTGTTTAACTATCGACATTCTTCACTACGAAATGTTAGTGAACATCGTTTTGGCGTGTTGAAGGCTCGATTTCTTATTCTTAAACAAATGTCTCCTTACCCAGTCAACACGTAAAAATACATACCAACAGCATGTTGCACGATTTACAATTACATTATATTGAATAATCGTCAAGATGACCTATTCAATGGCTTTAGCAATGAATCAATGATCGTTGAAGATATAAAGTGTTTGCCAGACAATTTATAGAGTAGTATAATTAAGTTAGATGTGAGTCAAAATCATTTAAGACAAATGACTAGAGTACATTGTCGATCAAATTTGAGCAACATTTGAAGGATAGATACAATTTTGTTATTGTTTTTAGTTGTGCATCGAGACTTATTTGTATTAGATGATATAAACTTTTGATAATTTCATTTTTTATTTTTAATATATGACATATCTTTTTTATATTATATTATTACAAAAAAGAGAGAGAAAAAAAAAAAAAAAAGTTATCAAAAAAAAGTTTTTGTTTTCTTTTTTTTTTTTCCTTTTTTTCAAGAAACAAGAAATAATAATAGTTATCAAATATATTCTTGTTATTAAAAAACAGGAAACATGAAATAAGAACATTATCAAACGAGAACATTATCAAACGGGCTCTTTAGATAGATCAAACTTTTGGCTTTCGTAGTCATCTTCTTTATCACCTTTGGAAGTTTAGATATTTGATTCCATAGGTAAACACAAGAAGAAGATCAATACCCAAATGACATGAGCTGCAACCAAGTCGTAGTCATACCCAAACCATGCTTTAAGGAACATCCTTAATCATGCTATTTCCAAATCTTGGAATCTCAATGTCAACATCTGTGTCCTAAACTAGAAGCCACAAAGTCATATATTGTCCAAGCCACAGGGTTTAGTTCTCATTCTCGATGGTTTGTGATCAAGAGCTCTCTCTTTAAATAGAAGAGGAGTAGCTCTAAAAATAGAATAACAATATTTCTAACAACTAAACTAATTACAAAAATGAAACTGATTACAAAGAAATAACTATATTAATGAGCTGCCTTAATATCCCCCTCAAGCTAATGTCTGCAACATCTACTACACACAATTTAGTGCTTAAAGGAATAAATGAATATGCAGACAGAGGCTTTGTAAAGATGTCAGTAATTTGCGTTGAAGCAGGAAAAGGTCGAACTAAAATTCTCTATTGAAGTACTAAATCTCTGACAAAATAAATGTCATGTTTGGTTTTTGAATGAATGATTGGATTTGCCTCAAATGGACAACTCCAAGATTGTCACACCATAGGATCGGTGGTTTATCAAGTGAAATTCCAATTTCTTTAAACAATGAGACTAACCAAATAAGTTTTGTACTAGCATTTGCTAGACATTGAAATTCGGCTTCTGTGCTAGATCTTGAAACAGTATGTTGTTTCTTTGAACCCCATGTGATTAAGTTTTCTCCCAAAAAGACACATAAACCAAAGGTGAAATGCCTATCATCCGGATCTGATGCCCAGTCAGCATCAATAAATGCTTGAATAGAGAAGTTTGATGGTTGTCTAAGAAGCAAACCAAATCGAGAAGTTCCTTTTAGATATCGAAGAATCCTATTAACTACTTGCCAGTAAGATAACTTTGGTCTGTGCATAAATTGGCATACTCTATTCACAGAATAAGAAATTTCTGGATGTATAATTGTTGCGTATTGTAGTGCTCCAACAATGCTTTTGTACAAATGAAGATTTTCGAGATATTCACTTCCAGTGGCTGATAAAATTAAAGAGATTATCATAGGGGTAGTAATGGCATTAGCTTCTAACATTTTTTACTTAGGTAAAAGATCTTAAATGTATTTCTCTTGAGACAAGAATAATTCCCTATTTTGAGGATATGAGACTTCTATGCCAAGAAAATAGCTAAGATAGCCAAGATCCTTTAAGAAAATAGTTGCATTTTACAGTGTAATCAACATATTAATATCTGAAGTGGAAGAGGCAGTGATTACTATATCATCTACAGAGATCAAAATGTAACAAGATGATATATTTGTAACTTTCATAAACAATGAAGAGTTAGCTCTTGAGTTGGCAAAGCCATAAGATAAAAGAAAACTCTTCGATCTATCAAACCAAGAGGAATATGGGATATAATGATTTATTTAAATGACATACAAGAGGAACATCATTTTCAACTAGAAATCCTGCAGGTTCTTCCATAAAAACTCATGAAGAATGATAACGTGTAGAAATACGAGTTATTGACTCTTAAAATTAGACCATTTCATTCTTTGAGCTTATCCATTCATGGATAATTTTTTTTATGAATTTAGCCAAGTAATACATAAAGCATGTTTGCGCCCAATATGTTAAAATATGATTAATTTATTCTAAACTTTGTAAGAATTCGGCTCATGGTTGTATCAAATAGCCAAGTTCAACACATATATAGCTGTGTCAAAAGCCAAGTTCAACAAATAGCTGTGTCAGAAGCCAAGTTAAGACATGGCCAAGTTGAACGCATGGCAATTTGAACGCATAGTAATGTTGGAAGCATGCCAAGTTGAAAGCATGACAATGTTGGAAGCATGGCCAAATTGGAAGAATAACAACTTGGACGCATCCCAAGTTCTAAACATAGCATGGTCAAAGCATGGTAATCAAAGTTCAAAGCATGACTTGCTTTGAACACATAGCCATGTTGGGCACATAGTTATGCTAGCTAGGAGCATAGATGTGCTTGTTGGGAGCATGGCTCACTTTTGCTTCAATGCATGGCTTGCCTTTGCTTCAACGCATAGTCCAACATTACTCACCAGCATAATCCCACCTTATGCCCACCGCTTTAGAAAAAGTAAAAAATAACTTGGAGGCCACTTACATCTCTATCGAAAAACAGAAAAAGACATGTGGCAGACGGATAATGGGAGGTTAATAGTAGAGGACATGTAGCAATTTCTGTTGGAAATATTATAGTATAGAAAGGGGGAGGTCTTGCTATTCAAAGGAGATTTGGAGGCATATTCAAGAAATTGAAAACAAGGGTCTCGGATCACCATCTTCTTTCCTCTCCACTTTTTCCTTTTTCCTCCACTCCTTTCTAGTGAGTTTTTGCCAAAGTTGTTGATGGCTGGGAGGCGTTGCACTCTAGTTTTCTTCCGCATTTAGTTTTTGTTTCTCTTATTGTATTTAAGTTATCTTCTACATTGTGAACAATGCATTTAAGCTTCATTTCTTCAACTCTTTCTTTTATGTTTTTCATCACCATCATGATCTAAGTTGCGTAGTAAGACTTTGCTCGACAAACCTCTATATTGTGTTTTAGCTATGATCTAGTAGCGTTTTGACTTCTTAATGAAATGAATCATTGTTTTGAGAGTGTTCGGTTTAAATTACTTTTATCTGTCTGATCAATCGATGTAAAGTATTATCATGCTTTACGCACTAAGACGGTCAAGGTGTGTGGAAATACTCAAAACAAGCAAGGGTGAGTCTTAATCTTGAGGTTGTATTAGACATAATCCAACCACTTACCACTATAGGGGATTATGGCTAATTTTATTAACAAGAATAAAGTAGACATACATCGATTCATGTTGTGCATCATGATGTATCGAGAGAGCATTGTATGAGAGTTGAAGGAATTGAATTCCTAACAGAAGCGATTTATCTTGTTTGATTTCAATTACCCAATTATGAATTTTAAAAAACAGAGAAAATAGAAAAGAACATGATAAACAACATGCTTTTTGAGAAGGAAAAGAAAAACTTAAGGGAAGAAAGAAGTTGCCAACCCTTATGAATCTTCTTCACAAAATCCTTCTACAAATGGATAAGGACACTACCACTAAAGAGCACTCACTATTCTCAAGGTTATCAAATCCATGGAGAGTGGTCTCCATTTGTCTATTTAAAGGGAGGAAGAAGAAGTTATATTTTCATTAGACAGAAATTATGGAGAGAGTTAGTGGGGAGGAATTATGGAGAAAAAACCTCCACACCATGTTCATAATAACTTCCAAATAGGAGTTATTATTTTCTTTAATTTAATTTACATAAATTAATAATATGAATTAAATTAAGTTATATATATATATATATATATATATATGAAATCTCATTTAATATATAATAATAATTAGTTACTACTTAACCAATTTCTCTCACATAACCTATAGTTTAATATAAATCATATTCACATTATTTTTAACCTATAGTTTTATATGAATCTCATTCATATAATATTTAAATCTTATTCAAATATTTCTCTCATGTATATTATAAAGTTTAATTTTTACATTTCATATAAAAATCAACTTTATATTATAATGTATCAATATACATTATTTAGTTGTATCTCATACAATTAATTTCCTTTAACTTAATTTGAACAATTCAAATTAAACTAAGACAGCATATTGTCATCTTAACCTATATGAGCTAGCAAGTGGACCTAATGGACCTATCAGTTTGAAGCTCCAATTGTACGAGATTAATTAATTAAACTCTTTAATTAAATTAATCAACATTCATTGACTGTCGATCATTCCACTAAAGACCGATAGCTACACTCTTCTTACTGTAGATATATTTCTATGTCCACGGATATAATCAATCAATAGCGAGTCAACTCTTCACAAATTGCTCGTAGCAATAGCTGGGTGAAATTACCGTTTTACCCCTATGTTACCTCTAATTCCTTAAGTACTAATAATCCCTCTAATGAACAATTTAGTCATAGTCCAACTATGAGCTAGACCCCTCTCTAGCCAGTAAGAGGGTGAGGTGCCTCATTGTTCAAGACCCGACATCAGCTCTTAAGGGAACAATTCATAAGACGTGAATTTCTTCTTGTACAGTTGAGTTCCCAGCTATCAGGAGTTCACAACTGACTCAGGATTAAGGTCGAGTCACCTATGATCATCCTAGTGAAATGTAAGTCTCATTAAGTAACGGTGTTAATATGAGAGACTAATCATTTTGCTGTCCGGTCTTATATATGTCTCACATATATAGGATACTCCCACTCACATGCCTCCACATGAACATTTAGGATCTAAACGTTTGTGGCACTTTATAACACTTGTAACAATCACAAAGTGGGTCATATCCGTAGTGTTACCAGGATAAGGTACCTAGCCTTATCCATCTACTACAAACCGTTTAAGTCATCACTTCAACACGATCCACTTGTATGTCTCTACATACGTGTTAAAGTTACTACTAATTACCTAGGATCTTAGTTTATTGGTTTTTGGGTTAGTGCAACTAAATGTCAAAGAAAATAACAATTATTTTCTTAAATAAATAATTTGTTTGTACAATACAAGTTTACAAAATACAAGACCATGAGATTTAGGGCATCAACCCCAACAATACCCTTGTTTAGATTTATGAAGTTAAGGAGTCAAGGTTTGTGGTAGAGCATAGTGACCAACACAACATATAGGGTTGAGTCATGAGTAGAGTCTTGCTTCCCACTATCATTCATATCTTTTACATTTAGTATTCTACTTTCATTTTAAGACTTAGTCTACCATCTTTTTATTCATCTTAATTTACCTACATATCAAGGTTAGCTTGTTGTAGCGTGTATGCTTGTTATAATTGATGTTTGCAAAATTTTCTTGTGGATTCGATCTCAGAATACTTTTTGTGTATTTGTAACGACCCGACTTCCTAGGACTTGTTCTAGGTCATTACTTCATGCATGCAGACACCTCAAAATGGCACATTTCATATATTTGACTAAAGTCAAAGATATTTATAAAATAAATAACTTCATTAAATTTAAATAATTAAAAATCTTAGATCGGGGTACCCCTAGAAGTTATGAAAACAAAACTGTAAATTTTGCATAAATATCTACTGGCGCAAAACCAATATTCTGAATTTAAATATTAAGACTGAGATTTAAAAACATGAAAACATAAAAACATGAGCGGAAGCATTTGAATGGTCCCAACGGCACGGTCACGGATTCTTCCTGTCATTCGCCTGTTTGTCCTTGCCTTTACCTGAAAGTTGTAACATAAAAAAGAGTGAGTATAAAAATACTCAGTAAGTGACCCCATTATCGGGATCGCATGCATTTTGATACTGTTCTGGGTGAACATCTAAGTAGATAACCTACCCGCCCAGTCACTCATGTCTAGTGGCCTGAAGGCGCACCGTCAAAATCATGAAAGTGAACCTGATGGTCCACGGTATGGTAACATGGAGGCGAACTCGTCAGTTCACGCATGTCTAGTGGCCTGATGGCGCACCGTCAAAACATGGAAGTGAACCTGATGGTACACGATGTCATGTCTAGTGGCCTAATAGCACACCGTCAAACATGGAAGTGAACTTGTCGATTCACGGTATCATCACATGAGGCGTGACGGGGAGGTAAATCACCATTATCTGTCTAACATGTAATTCATACATATATATATATATATATATATATATATATACACATCTAATAACAGAGTTTCATACCAACAAATTATAAACTCATAACACATCATAAGTGTGCATGTTCAATTTCCATGGATCATAAAAAAATCACCGAAATTTCACTAATAACTTTGGTAACATGAACTAGGGCGTCTGACATAAATGCAAGTCGATAATAACGTCACTTACCTCAAAATTAAGTCCACTTCACCACCAATTCATCTTTTTCCTTGCCTTGAGTAACCCTAAACATAAATTAAAATTAACTTAAATAATCAAGCTTAAACCAACCAAAATGCTTAGACTGACGATCTCCAAAAGGTTACCCAAAACGAGGCTCGAACTAAAATTGAACCCAAAATTTTCTCAACAAAACAAACCTAACACAAATCAACGTTATAGAATTAACAAAATTTTCCAGCAGTAAAACAAATAACCCAACGGAGACCAAAATCCCAAAACTCACCCAGTTTTATAGGTTCTTTTCAGCAACGATTATGACCACACCAGAGCTCCAAATAACGATCCAACCGTTCAGAATAGTACCCCATGTGTCTTGAACATGCTGACAAAATTTCACTACGATCTGACGGTTGAAACTTTGGCAAATGATAAGTTTCCGAGAGCTGTCGCTGAAAAACCGAAGCCTCTTTCTCCTTCTCTGTTTTTTCGGTGTAATTTTCTCCCTCTCTACCTTATTAGGTCACTTAATAAAATATACATACAATTCCAAACCCTAATTCCTTAATAACTTAGGATTACATATATATTTTAAATTTCTTTTCCCTCCACCAATTCCATTAAACAAATTAAATCTCCAAATTTAAATTCAATTTCCACCAATTAAATTTAAACTCAAATATTTTATTCCGTTTAATTTAAATTGAATTATCTTTCCAATATAATCTAATTAAGCCTTAAAATTCAAAATAACACCCAAATAATTTAAGATAATTAAATTAAAATTACCTAAAATTTTGGGTTGTCACAATTCAATAGGCCTAGTTCAGTTTATTTTAATCAACCAGGTTCAGTTTGGTTCGGTTTAAGTTATTTTTCTTTGGTTCAGTGGTCTCCATTTGTGGATTTCAGCCTCTTCTTTTGTTTGCCTAAACTATTTCCTCATTCGTATAATGGTGAAATATTATGAGTCGCTTCCCTACAAAAACTGTGAATTATGTGGTCATAAATTCATTAATTGTCCTACAAATGAGTGCAGGTATTGCCAAAAACATGGCCATATTTTGGATAATTGTCCTACTCGACCACCTCGATCACTGGATAGATCCACCAAAACAAGTAACCTTTCTAATGTTAATTCATCATCCGTTGTTGCTGCTATCTCCTCCCTTAATGATTCTTCTCCACTTGGTTTCCAATGAATATTGTTCCAGAATTATTGTAAAAGGTAATTTTCTCAAATTTCGGCTCTTGCGACCAAATCAGGTAATTCTTGGCTTCTTGATTCTGCTTGTTGTAATCACACGACATATATGCCTTCCATTTACGCTGTTAATGGAAATTGCATGTCTGTTTCCCATAACGGTACTATTGTCAGCCCAACCTTAAATCTTTCGAATACCTATATGTTCCCAATTTAAACATCAATCTTGTCTCTATTGGTCAATTATGTGACCTTGGTTTAACTGTTTGTTTTTTTCCTAATGGTTGTCAGGTTCAGGATCTGCAAATAGGGCAAATAGTTGTACTGAGCATAAGGTTGGACGATTGTTTGAGCTCACATCTCTTCAACTTCCTGTTTCCCAATCCATCTCTGCGCCTGTCACTAACTCTGCTATGTATCAATGACATCTTCGTCTTGGTCATGCTTCCTCAGAAAAGCTTCGCAAGTTAGTTTCCATTGGTAATTTAGATAATGTTTCAAAATTTGCTCCCTTTAACTGTTTAAATTATAAACTTGCGAAACAGCCTACTTTATCTTTTCCCCATTCATCTTCTTCTTGTGACATACCGTTTGGCTTAGTTCATTCTGATATTTGGGGTCCTACTCCCACTCCCACTGTCAATGGCTATCGATACTTTGTCTTATTTATTGATGATTATTCTCAATTTACGTGGATATATTTTCTAAAAAGTCGTGTCTTATCTCAAGTGTACATTGATTTTGCTAATATGGTTCACACCCAATTCTCTCGAATCATCAAAATCCTTCGTACATATAATGCAATGGAGTACAAGGACTCAGCTCTCCTCTCTTTTCTTAGCCAACAAGGCACTCTTGTTCAACGCTCATGTCCTCACACCTCTCAACAAAATGGTCGAGTATAGTGCAAATATCATCATATATTGGATTTTGTTCGTGCCCAACTTCTCTCTGCCTCTTGTCCTGAGAAGTTTTGAGGTGAAGCTGCTCTCACGTCTGTGTATGTCATCAATTGCCTTCCTTCCTCTGTCATTCAAAACATCTCCCTTTTTTAACGTCTCTACGGTACTCCTCCTTCGTACTCTCACCTTAAAATTTTTTGTTGTGCTTGTTTTGTTCTTCTACACCCTCATGAGTTTACAAACCCTTCCAACACCCTGTTTCCTGAGCTTAACCCACTTATCTCCATCTCACCTCATCTAGACACACCATTGGATTCCAATAACACCCTACAATCCAATGACACTTCTTCCCCTGATCCCCCACCCATCTCTCAGCTTGATCAATCTGTTACTATTCCTGCTCGCCTGGCATCAACATCTGTCACTACTGCTGAATCTGAACCTGAATCGGTCATTCCAGTCCGTCGCTCCACTCGGGTAGGTCAACCTCCCCATCATCTCCAAGACTTTCATTGTTTTTGCACTATTCAGTCTTTAGTCGAACCATCATCTTTTAATAAGGCTAGCACGGACCCTCTTTGGTAGCGAGCAATGGATGAAAAACTTAAAGCATTAGAAAAGACTCATACTTGGGATTACGTTGACCTTCCTCTGGGCAAAATACCTATTGGTTGTAAGTGGATATATAGAATCAAAACACGTTTTGATGGCTATGTTGAACGTTATAAAGCTCGTCTTGTTGCAAAAGGATATTCGTAGGAATATGGCATTGACTTCAGAGACATTTGCTCCAGTAGCTCAAAAGACATCTGTTCGGAGTCTTTTAGCTGTTGTCGCTGCCAAACAGTGGCCCCTTTTACAGATGGATGTTAAAAATGTATTTCTTAATGGCACTCTATCTGAGGAAATGTATATGAAACCTCCACCTGGCACGTCTCCGCCATCTCAGAAAGTATGTTTTCTCCGTCGTGCCTTATATGGTCTGAAACAAGCCATATGAGCATGGTTTGCCACATTCAACTTTACTATCACACAATTGGGGTTTACTTCCAGTCCTCACGACACAACTCTTTTACATGCCAGACACCTCAGGGTATTGTTCTTCTCCTTCTTTATGTTGATGATATGATAATTATTGGTGATGATCCACAGGTTATATCTGACTTACAAAGTTATCTAGGGAAACGCTTTGAGATGAAATATTTGGGACCACTCAGTTACTTCTTTGGCCTTGAGATCTTCTCCCGCTCTGATGGTTACTACTTATCTCAAGCTAAATACGCTTCTGATCTCCTAGCTCGATCTGGCATTACTGACTCCACCACATCATCAACACCACTGGATCCAAATGTCCGTTTGATTCCATTTGACAGTGTTCCTCTCAAAGATGCCACTCTTTATGGACAATTGGTTGGCAGTCTCATTTATCTTATTATGACCCGTCCAAATATTGCATATGTTGTTCACATTGTTAGTCAATTCATGACTGCTCCCGTATCTATACATTTTACTATCGTTCTTCGCATTCTACGATATGTTAAAGGCACTCTTGGTCGTGGAATTTAGTTTTCCTCCCAATCATCCTTAGTGTTATCTGGCTTCTCTGATGTTGATTGGGTTGGTGATCCCACGGATCATCGTTCCACCACAGGTTATTGCTTTTACTTAGGCGATTCTCTCATTTCTTGGCGAAGTAAGAAACAAACTGTTGTTTCTCGTTCCAGCACAGAATCTGAATATTGTACTCTTGCCGATGCTACTTTTGAGTTACTACGGCTTCGTTGGCTTCTTGTTGATATGGGTGTTCCTCAACAATCTGCTACTCTACTTCATTGTGGCAATCATAGTGCTATTCAGATTGCTCATAATGATGTATTTCATGAACACACCAAACACATTGAAAATGACTGTCACTTTATTCGTCATCATCTCTTGAGCAACACTCTCCTCCTACGATCTGTCTCCACTACAGAGCAACCTGCTGATATCTTCACCAAAGATTTGTCACCTAGACACTTCACTCAGTTACTTCACAAACTCAAGTTGGTCTCTACTCTACCATCTTGAGTTTGAGGGAGGTTGTTACCTATATTACCTTGTAAATTAGCATAATATACTCCTTAATTTAGGCTAATTTAGAATCTTCCATATCTTTTCTTTGTGTATATTTAGCCCCTTTCATATTTTTGTAAGATACACTGAATATTGAATAATATACCATAAATTTACACTCTTTAGTTAATAGAAGTTCTTCAATTATTTTCATTTTTGTCTTGCTTTTACTTTTAATATGTTTTTCACCTTTTTTTTAATCTTCTTTTAGCTTGAGCTAAATCTTTCTTTAGGACTCAAATATGTAAATACCTCAAAGGATCGGAGGAGAAAAAGTCTTTCATGCACAAGGTAACTTTATTCTTTCCATAGCATGGTTTGTTTTTATTGGGTTTATTTCAATTATTAGTCTAGATTAACACATCTAGATTAGTATACGAAATTTAAGTATAGTACTAAAAGGTTTAAATAAAACTTAATTTTCATAAAAACAATCCAGGAAAAGAGCTTAGAGATAAGTCTTTGTCTTTTACCCTACACTTAGGGCAAAGCCTTTTGTAACCTTGGATATTGTGTTTTTGTTTATCTAAGTTTGCATTAGTCATAGACATATAGGTTTAATGACTTAGACTTCTAAAGATACTTCATAGAAAGTGGAATACGTGTTGAATTCTGTTCACCCTTTGAAGTTTGGGTTAAAGTTACAATTGCACGAAAGGCTACATTTTCCAACTGACGGGTATAATTAAGTATGTTTGAATCTCTCTTTTTATTGTCATTACCTTTTACTTCAAAATAATCATCTCTCTAAAAAAAATTTGGTTACATTCAGTTACTTTCTTGAGGAAAATCTTTACTACATTAAAGAATCTTTGTTACATCTATTACCTTGGGACACAATACTTAGAATATTTTCCATTTATTACTTGTTTGGTAGTGTGTACTTACACTAGAGATTGTGAGCTTTTTCTTTCAAAGCTTTTCAAGTTTAGGTATGTGTTTCAGTCCCATTAGCAAGCACCATCCCAACGTGAATTATTAGTATATGTTTCAAAGCCTTTTCTTTTCTTTTATAGGTTATCTCTTCTCCCTTAATTACAAATATATAGTATCATTGAAACAAGTGTGAATCAAATTCGTAGGTTTGCCTGAATTTGTACATCAATATAGAAAAATGAGTCAAAGTATTTACCAGTATAGAAAAATTTTACTATCTATCCGTGATAGACCAGGATAGATTGCGATAGACTTCTATCACTAGGTGATAGACCGCCATAGACTTTTATCACTTAGTGATATAAGTCTATCGCTGATAGACAGTGAAATTTTTTTATATTTGTAAATAATTTGATATTTTCTCCTTTCATAATAGTTTCTCAAAGACTAGCCTATTAAGATTAAGAAAGTGAATCATAAAAACTAATAATTTAGTTATATTGACAATTTTTTGTAATATGATCGTTGCTTATATGTATAGTTAGTTTAAAAAAATATATACAAAATTAAGATAAATTCGTCAAAAGTTACATTAAATAAGCTGACAATTTTATAAATGAATCTAAGCTTACAATTTCATAATACTCATAATAGAATCACCACTACGTCTAATGTTTTAACTATTATAATATGTCAATTTGAGTATTTGAGTATAATTCAACTCATTAAGTGTAAAAAAAATCCCAAATTTGACAAAGCAATTAATTCATTGATTTAAAAGAAAAGAAAGGAAAGGAAAGGAAATGAAAGTAGAAAAATAGACACTAGTCATCAATGAGGTCCTTCTTTTGGTGTCTATGTTGTTGAACGACCAAAATTGAACCATTGATATTGAAGTCAGAAGATGCCAAGAGGTCCCCGACGGTGCCGAGCTCGGGGCACTCCTCCCAGTCGCTCATCCCTGTGGTTAAGGGCGAGTGGCCTCTTCCTCCTTTCCCCACAATGAATAAAGAGTACATGTCTCCGATGTCTCTTAGCTCTGCCACTGTCTCTTCTCCATTCTTCACTTGCTTCTCCACATACCCTACTTTTCCCGTCGACACATACCTACCACCACAGTGCACAACCTAGTTAAATTTCAAGTTTTGTTTAGTAACTATTTGATTTTGATTTTTTGTTGGTAAAAATTAAGTTTATTAACACTACCTCCATCTATAGTTTTTTCGTTTTGTTATCTGCTTTCTACAATGTTTCAAAAATCAAGCCAAATTTTTAAAAGTTAAAAAAAAAATAGTTTTCAAAAACTTGTTTTTGTTTTTAGAATCTTCACTAGGAATTCAAGAACTTTGAAAACCATAGTATAGAATTAAGGAGAAAACAAGCATAAACTTCAAAATTAAAAAAAAAAACTAAAAACTAAATTAAATTGTTACCAAATGGAGCCTAGCCATTAACTTTTTAAGTCTATGAACGAAAAATTGTCTGATAGGTCACTAAACTTAAAAAAAAATGTATTTAACAAAGGAAAATTACTATCAATAGAAAAAATATCAAACTATTTACAAATAAGAAAAATTTCACTGTCTATCACTGATAGACCGCAATAGAATTCTCTCGCTTGAGTGATAGACTTCTATCGTTGTCTATCGTTCAGGCGATAGAATTCTATCGTTGTCTATCGTTCAAGTAATAGAATTCTATCGCAGTCTATCGTTAATAGACGACAGTAAAAATTTTCTATATTTGTAAATAGTTTTGCTCATTTTTCTATATTTGAAAATCGTCCTTTAACAAATCCTGAAGCTTTAAAAATGTTCAATACATTCTAAAATTTAAATTTTGTATCTAATAGATCTATGATACTTTTTAACATTTTAAAGATGAATAATGTATTAGATATAAAAAAAATAAATATTATGTCTTCTAAGATCAAAAATTTTAAATTTTGTGTCTAATAGGTCTATAAATTTTTTTAAAAAAATGTCGAATAGATCAATAATCTTATTAGTCACAAAAAAAAAAAATGAAAATTCAAAAACCAGTTGGAACAAAATCAAGCTTAAGTACTTATAACACAAATGAAAACTATTAGACACACTTCAAAATTTAAGGTACCAAATAGATTCAAATTTGAAAATGAATAACTAATGCTCCGTTTGGTAATCATTTGGTTTTTAGTTTTTGATTTTTGGTTTTTGAAAATTAAGTCTATAATCATCTCTCCCACCTCTAAATTTTTTGGTTTGTTATCTACTTTTTACCAATGTTTTCAAAAACTAAGTCAAATTTTGAAAACTAAAAAACATAGTTTTTCAAAACTTATATTTGTTTTTTGAATTTGGCTAAGACGGTAACTCTTTACTTAAGAAAGATGCAAAGTCTAGTAAGAACGTGAGACGAAAAAGACTTAAAACGAAATGGTTATCAAGCGGAGCCTACATTTGTCATTTAATATTTTAATTTTAATAAAAAAATAAAAGTAATTAATTAAAGAAACAATAATGCAGACAAACCTGTCATAGAAATCAGCAAGGGAGGTATTATCAGTCTCACTAGAAGTGGTTCTCAAACTAGGCAAAGCCATCAAAACCCCATCATCACTCGACGACGCCCCCGCCGTCGCCGCCTCCACGTCATCAACCGCCGCCGCCGGAACAAACCTTATGACGGTCAAATTAATCCTTGAATGACTAATCATTCTCCTACTCCACGCCAACGCTTCTCTATCATCTGGCCCACCAAAAAACAACGTAGCCACGTGCTGCACGTGATCCGACACCAATAAATGAGAGAACGACAAGAACCCGGTTTGAACCCGGTCCACCAGAATCCCAACAGAACATGGCGCGTGGCGTAGAATCTTCTGATTGGTTGTTCTAATCCCTTCTTTCCCACTCTCCATTTTCCCATCAATCCTTTGATGTTTATGAAATGGAAGAATTACAATCGAAACTCTCAAATCCTCAGCTGCATTACAAACATCCTCGTACAATGTAGGAAAAGCAGACACAGCTTTTGAGAGTGACATGAATATTTTCGTGTCTGATATGAATGCGTCGATGGCACAATGGATTTCAAGCACGTCATTGCCGCCATAGCCTTCGTCATCGCTCAATTCATCTTGTTCGAGCTCGTGGTACGAGACGTTGGTGCGACGCTTGTGGTGGAGTTCGATGAGGTGGAGGAGAAAAGGGGAGAGGTGGGAAGTGTGGCCACCGCTAAGGGAAGAAAGGAGTGGGAATAAGCCAGAGAGGTGGCGCGGACCGTAGGCACACGCTAGGGCTCGAAGCTCGTGGGTTGGGTCCGTGTGCTCTAATGAAGTGTGAGCGTGAGAAAACAGCTTGTGTTCGCGTCGCATTAGCATCGCAACGATAGGGCCCGAGATTATGGTGTTGATTACTATGCTTATTAAGAGGAGGTTGTAGGCTCGAGGATTGCTCCATGACTGCATCCAAAAGATACACAACTCTACCATGACCCTCGTTAGTTTTATAAACATTTTCATGGTTAAGTTTAGAACTTGTTCGATTTTAGTATTTATACTAATAAATATTAAATTTAGTTTAATATTACCATGTTAGGTTAAAAAATCATTTTGGTTCCCATACTATTAAAGTTTGTTCAATTTTAGTCCTTCAAAGTTAATTTTTACTGAAATTGAGTAAGTAATAATAATAACATTCATGAAAGAAAATAAAATATGTGAATATATTTTTAAAATTTATAATAAATATGTCATAGATAACAAAAAAATTAATAAAAATTCAACCATTCAATATTTATCGACAATACAATAACTAAAATTTGATAGTTCAAAATAGAGGGACTAAAATTGAACAAACTTCATAGTATGGGACCAAAATAGTATTTTAACCAAAATATTAATAAGTTTTTTAAAAAGATATATTATCTATTAAATTTACTCAAAGTACATCAACTAAAATTGAACAAACTTTAAAGTAGAGGAACAAAATTATATTTTAAATACGTTTTAATTACTCCTTAAACATTAAATTTTATAGGTATATGCCGATGATTTTAACTAAATAATGATGAGTTAGGAAAATTTTTACCGATAGAAAAAATGTCAAACTATTTACAGAAAATAACAAAAAAAAAATACTGATAGACTTCCATTCGCATCTATCAGTGATAGATTTATTGATAGATTTATATCATTTCTATCACTAATAGACCCTGATAGACTTCTATCAGCGTCTATCACAACTATCTAACAATTTTGCTATATATTTTAGGTAAGTAGTTTCTCTTATTTTTCTATTTTTTAAAATTTCCCTGAATTATGCCTAATTGTTGGCTAATTCAAAATATGGTATAAAAAAATAAAAACAAAAGTGAAAATTGGAACAAAACGAGGACACGTACCATTTTATTTTGTCTAGCTGTTCCACTTTCTTCAACCACTTGTTTGTTTTCAAATTAGTGAACGAACATTTGTTCAATAAACATATAACATCATCATTTAGTTAAAAACAAAACAAGAAGTTAGCTAAGATTAAAATTATGAAACAAAAAAAGTGAATATATATATATATAAAATTACTTACCAAGATTGATTTAGAGGCTCCACCAATGAGCAAGAGATCAGCATGGCCCTTCAAGTTAAGAACAAAACCAAGAAAAACTCCTTCATTCAAAGGAATGTTCAAGTAGTTGCAAGCAGCCAAAGTGCCACTCATTTTGCTTCCAATACTCAACAATACCATAATTGCCACAATTATCACATTGCTCAATTTCCAAAGATTGTTCCCATCAAATTGGAATCCCACATACCCAAAATAGATTGGCAAAATGAAATTGTGAACTGAATAAGTTAATTTGTGTAATAAAGTTCTTGCTGATTTGCCTTCTTTTGGAAATGTTACCCCAAAAATAAAGCTACTAACAATGCTGTTAAAAGCTTCTAGCTCAATTATCACTGAAGCTGCAATGATAAGAGACAACAAAAAAAACACTTCCATGTTTTTAAGGTACTTTTGGTTACGGTTACGTTTGTTGAACCAACTGGCTAAGTACTTGTTGAGTATCACAACACCAGTAATGAATAGAGCACAAAATATTCCTCTTCCAAACCCTTGGAAGGATCTCAAGGCTAAAATTGCATTGAAAACAGACAAACATGCCATTTCATTGATTAACGCTGATGAAATGGCCAGTTTTCCGACGTCGGAAGTGGCAAATTTCAACTCGGCCGCCAGGCGGATGACGATCGGGGAAGCGGTGTAAGCCAAAATCAACATGATTATGAAGAAAAATCCGAACTTGCTGCTTTTTTCTTCGAATTGTTGGTAGAGGAAGAAGGAGACGGCAATGCCGAAGAAACTACCAACGGCAGCACCTCCGCACGCGACGATGCCTGCAACGCGAACGTTGCGGAGGATGTAGGGGAAATCGGTCTCCAAGCCTATAAGGAACATGAAAATGATTCGGCTTAGAAAGCCGAAGATTTCGTAGTAGTCGGCAGCTGAAGCCTGAAAAAAGACGTCTCGTATTGTTTTGATGTTTGATAGTCCAGTGGGACCCAACACCATGCCTGCCTGCAGCAAAATTCATCATTTAAAATATTTATTCTGCAATGTGACTGTCTCTTAATAACCGTAAATTAATAGTAATACCAGAATCTGTGCGATGGGGCCGGGTTGGCCGAAGGCCTTGAGGACGAGATGGAAGAAGTGAGAAAGGACAAGAATAAAGGAAACCTGAACCCCCATCGACGACAAAGGGTTGACCAAGTCCTCTTGACAAACCATTCTATGTGTTGCATCCATTTTGCTTTGGCTTTTTTTTTTTTCTTTGATTGAATGTAGAGAGATTGAATTGTCAATAATAATTGGATTTAGAGAAGGAATTGCAAATGATGAGGATGATTGACAAATTTGGTTAATGAAGTTTTGGGTCTCAACTAATTTTGTGCAATGGAGATGGGAGAATAAAAATGGTTTGTTAGTTTTCCCCACTCTCTTATAAGGGAGAATTAACTAAAGGATCCATAATTTGCTCTGTCCTTTGACCTCTTCTTCTCTATATCCAACTCATCTTCCAACCATGCATGCATGGCCATTAATTCATCTACTAAAATAAAAATGTGTCAATTTTGTTGATCCAATTTCTTATCTGACTTCGTTTTGTTTATTCTTTCTCATCATTTTAAAAAATCGTTATGATAATTAAGGTCCGTTTGTTAAAAGAAAGAAAACTAATTCGAGCGAGTTCAAGATAGTGCAAATTATAAATCTACATTATTTCCATCAGAGTACGTAATTATGATATTTTGATATTCATAATTATTTTTCTAAATTGTTGATGAAGAGAATTATAGGATAAATAGTATATTTATGTTTAATATTTGCTTAGTTGTTAATTTAGATTAATTAGTGTATTATTAAATACCAATTGATGCAACGGTTGAGGTATTAGGCCAAACAAGAAAATCTATCCCTGAAGATGAGAGAAAACTCTCTAAGAACAATGTTCTATTTCAAATTGATATTTAAAAAGCTCCCTATTACAAACCCTAAGGTGACTATTTATAGCCTTACAAAAAAATAACATAATTAACTAATTAAATCTAATTAAACACTAATTAATCTAAATTAACAACTAAACAAATATTAAACCTAAATATACTATTTATCCCATAATTCTCCTTATCAATTGTTCAATTAGCTAAAATTTCCAAAAATAGATACAAAAATATTCTTCCATGGTTTGATAATTATCTAATTTTTGGTGTTTTAAAATTAAACTTATAAATACTATTATAACGTATGAGTTTATTCCTTTTGTTATCTTCTTTCTAACAAATCTTTTCAAAATCATATCACGTTTTGAAAACTTAATAAAGTAATATTTAAAAACATGTTTTTTTTTTTTTTTTTTTGTAAATTGGCAAATAGTTCAAATATTATATTAAGAAAGATGAAGAGTATTGTAAAGAAATTATGAGAAAACGAACACAATTTTTAAAATCTAAAAAATCTAAAATAAAAAATAAAACCCTTTTGCTAATCATTTGATTTTTTGTTTTCGAACATTAAACTAATAAACACTACTTTCCACTTACGTTTTGTTAATCTACATTCTAACAATATTTTCAAAATTCATATCAAACTTCGAAAACAATTAAAATGATGTGTAATTACATTGGGTAGCACTTATAAGGATAATAATTAAGTATATAGCAACATTTTTAAAACATTACAAATATAGCCAAATCCATTAGTGATAGACTCTATTGATGATAAACTCCTACTAGTGATATATCACAAATAGACTCCAGAAGTTGAATCTAAATTTTGCTATCTCTACAAATTTTTTTACATTATGCTATATCAGTTAATACTTTGGGTTTGATTGATATAATTGCAACTATTTCTTAAATGAAATTTCAACAATTTATTTTTATTTTTAGAATTTGTCTGTAAATTTAAATATTACCTTAAAAAATGAAATCATAATACAAAAAATACGAAACGAAACTATAGTTAAATGATCCAAATGATTATCAAATAATACCATGTATAAAAAAAAAAGTGTGAAATATAGAGACATATTATAAACTACAATGTGAGGTATAAAAACATAAGAGCACCATAAATTTTATTTTTAAAAAATTGTTAAAAATTTAACCAAAGACCAACAAAGGTTGGAGAAAGGCTCCAACATGTAGAAGAGAAGAAAAGCTTGTCCCACATCGGAAACAGCACAGGAGGATTGCTCCAAATGCCAATATAAAAGGCCTTTAGATTGAATGTTTAAAGCATACCTTTCTCGGCCTTTTGGCTAAGATTAAGTGTAGTATCTGTTCTTATCAGTTTAATATCTGATACGTGGGCCATCGGCCCACATGATATTAAATTTATTTTTCATGGGGGGAAGGCTCACCAAAGTAGCTTGCTACTTGGGCCTTAGAGTGTCGCCCTTGTGTTGCACTATAGCATGGGCCTGGCCCACCACTCCAAATCCAGTCAGAATACTTGTTCTTTTTTATATATTATTATTGTTAATATAAATAATTTATATGAACATTTTTATGTTATTATGAACTGTTAATATTAATAATTTATATAGATTTTTTAATTTTATATATTATGAATTATTAATATTATAATAATTTATATAAAATTTATTATTTTATATAATTATGAATTGTTAATATCAATAATTTTTATTAAATAACTTGGAGGAAAGTTAATTTAAATGATAAAATTGCTGAAAACATCTTTTCTTTATCAAAATTTCTATATTTTGTGAAAGAATTTTTGGGCCTATAAAAGCGTGATTTGTGCTTTTTGCCAACGTGAATTAGTAATGAGATTATTGGTTAAATAAAGGAGACATAGGTGCAAAATTTTATTTTTTATTTTTTATTTTTTATTTTTTATTATTTTTTTTTTTATAGACATGATATTATTTAAAGATTAATAGTCAATCTTACAAAACACTTGGGTGAAGATTTTTTACATAATCAAAACCTAGTCGAGTATGAAAACTTTCGAATACTACTTTATTCTATATAATAATTACAACAAAAATTTGCTCCAATTTGTGTATATAATAGTGAGAAATACCTAATAATGTGTATTTTTGTAACTCGGAAACACAAGTAGTTTAAGATTAATTGTAGCTTGGCAACTATACTTATAGTAAATTAACGGTAATATAAAGTAAATTGGTTTTCGGGAATTTTCTATTTCACACCTGAAAACACATAGGGTAGTTTCACCATTATTAAATTGTTGTACTTTAAGATATAATGATTATATTAGATATTGCTATTAAAGTATGCTTTCAATTTAAATTTATAGTTCTGTTTCTCTAGGATTATTTGTTAAGTATAAGAAAAACAGTAACAAACTAAAAGAAATATGGTATTATTATCTATAAAAAGTGGGTCATATTAAAATGAGTTTCTTATATTAGAGTGTTTTGTCCTCTCCTCTATTTGTTAATTGGAAATTTTTTATCTCTACTAAAACCAATGGCCACAGCGAGTGAGTATCAAGCAACTAATTTGGATCTTGTTTAAGGAATAAGTACTTAATCTCCGGTGCACCTACTGATCCCTAAACTAGTATCTTGTTTAAAAATATAAAAAAAGAAAAAGAAATAAGTCCCTAATCTAATAGGAAGGAAGCTCAAAGTCAGCTAGCTTTGAGTTCGAGCAAACATTTCACCCTTAACCATGAACTAATCATTTTGAAAAACGAAGATATAGAATTTGGTTTATGATTAAATATGATCCTAAAATGAAATTGTAAAACTTGTAACAAATGATCAAACATTTGATCCAGGGAAACAATTGTAAAAAATGATGTGAATGACGTATATTTTTAAAAAGTAACTTTACTATGTATTTTTTTAAAATGAATATTACTAGATTCATTTACTTTGATTTTTACCCAACACAAAAGGTGGTTAAGATTCTTCCCTCACCAATCAATCCCAATAGTAGCCTA
Organism: Lagenaria siceraria; assembly: GCA_002890555.2. NCBI lineage: Eukaryota > Viridiplantae > Streptophyta > Magnoliopsida > Cucurbitales > Cucurbitaceae > Lagenaria > Lagenaria siceraria. The sequence continues at coordinate 930,635 of CM016483.1, forward strand.
AATTGCACAAGATTCCTTTAACTCCTGTCTTATAAGGCTATTAACAAAGTTTGTATATATATATATATATTTATATATTTTCAAAATGAGTCAAATTATTTATAAAATAGAAAAATTTCACTATCTATCAGCGAAAGACCACAATAGAAATCTATTACGATCTATAGCTGATAGACAGTGAAATTTTTCTATATTTGTAAATAGTTTGAAATTTTTTCTGTTTATAGTAATTTTCCATATATATATATATATACTTTTATCTTTTTTTTCAAAAAAAAAAGAAGAAAAAAAAAAGGTACGTGGGCGAATACACTGTATTTACATTTATGGTGGTGTCATTTAGTGTCAAAAAATGGATTTACAACATTGACATTTACAATTCAAAACATCACACCAATCTCAGTCGATAGTATGTTTCTGATACGCTAAGCAAACTCAGCAGCCCAAAAAGCATCAGGATCTGGACAAAATAGACTAATATCTTTAATTTCCAAATTTGCAATGTGCCAATCAACCAATTGTGCTTGTGTTGATTTGAATAGCAGAAGGATTACAGGCATGATCCACCACTTTTCAATCTCCCTGTTGTCAAATAAATTCAATACTAGTTGAGGTTAGGAAAAACAAGCCTATTCATACATTTGAATTGCAATTCTCAAGTAGTAAATGACAACTTTGTCTATGGTTCAAGACTCATTTCACAAATCCAACTCTCCTTAGCCACTGTTTGAGAACGATTTGGTTTGCTATCTACATTTTACCTATATTTTCAAAAACGATTTTAAAAGCTAAAAAAAAAAAAAAGTAGTTTTTAAAAACTTGTTTTTATTTTTGAAATTTGACTAAGAATTCAACTCTTGTACTTAAGATAGATGCAAATCATTGTAAGAAATTGGAAATAGACTTTCATTTTTAAAAAATCAAAAATAAAAAATGAAATGGTTACCAAACAGGGCTCTAGTTCTTTATTTTCACTTTTTGTTTTCATCCATTTTAGACATGGATGAAGGTAAAAAAATTACAAATGAGTAGAGAATCACCTTCTGTTGCTCCACGTATTTGTCTCATTAGCTGGCTGGAATGTTGAAAATCCATAGAGAAAAATGGCATAAATGAAGGCCACACCCTGTTTGCACCACAATGATGAAGTAGGACTAAGAGAAGTTCTAATTGTAGATACTTTTTTTTTAAAAAAAAAAAAAGAAAGAAAGAAAAATAGATGAGAAGTAATTTTAAATATGATGAGCATCCTAAAGCATATATCTTACAAGCAATGTAAATTAATCGGGAAATTCTGGTGATACTGCAAGTGTAGTACAACTTACAATATTAGCGAAAGAAGTAGCATTCCACAAAGCATATATACGAGCAAGTGAAGCTCTTCTAGGCTCTTTGCTGAAAAGTGCATTCAAGCCAGCTGGGAAAGGAGATAGTAGCGACAAGGGAAGAACAAGAAGAACAAGAAGAAAAGCAACCAGTGAAATCCAATAAAACTGCAGCAGCATAAGCAGAGTAATGGAAATATCTGCTAGAAGCACAATAGTGATGAACAGCTGTACAGTATCCTGAAAAATTTACGCGTCAAGATTTAGATGATAAACTATACGAAGATATCTCTGTTGTATATATGAAAAATATATGCTGATATCAACTAACCAGATGTCCAATAGGTTTTCTGTTGCGTAATAAAAGAGAGAGAGGATAGAGAAAGTCCCATCTATAATGCAAAAATCCCACGTTAGCCTTGTTTATTAGCCCTCCATTAACTACTCCTGTCATCCTTTTTAGAGATAATGATTGCCAGCTCTGATCAAACTGCGTGAGAGATTCTGTTGAACTTGCAGCATCTTCCCTAACATATTCAATAGACAATAAAGTGAGAAGCCAGACGGTGGTTCTAACTGACCACGAGTCCAAACTGTACAGTATCTTCTGATTTAAAAACTTTTTAAGTTATTGTAACAGAATCCAAATTTCAAACCTTCCAGTCCTAGAACTTATTTACTAAATAGCAATAAGAACAAAAGAATTAAGTCGACTACATACCAAGTCAAGGTTATGAATAATCTTGAATCATTACTAAAGCTGTTATTCAGAAAAAATTAACAATCTTGGAAAAATAGTTCCTGTGTGTGTGCGCGTTTAAATTTAAATAGTGCAGATGAACTGCCCATTTTTATTATTTGTTTATTTATTGTTATGAGTATACTTTGAGAAAAATAGCAGATAAAAAATAAATCTATCCATCTGTTATATCTACATTTGAGGTGGTGGTACATAGACTTGAAGTATGTTCAATTTCTTCAATTGTAGAAGCACCAAATGACCTCCATGAACCATCCCAAACGTAGTTCACGAATTAGCAATCCCACAGCAAACTATTTGATGCTCTGATGCTTCCTGCAAAGAATGCACCATTGCGGGAGCAAGACAAGGGAAAGGTGTATTTGAACATGATCCAAAGTATTAACTCTCAAGTAAAACCTGCCACGCAAAAACCTTTTTTGAACTTTAACCTTACTTGGAAAAAGTTGAAGCCTTAGGAGCAGTTGTCAAAGCAAGAGAGAAAGATAAAATGTGAAAACTAAAATGGCAAGAGAACCCCCTAAAAGGATCAAGGGTCCAAACCCTAACATCCCTTCTTGGAAAAAAAACTGGTCTCAAATGATATAAAAAAAATACAGGTTTAAATCTTATTTTGGTCCCTAAACTTTGAATAATGTTCTATTTTGGTCCCTAAACTTTTAAAAATGTCCGTTTTACTCCCTCAACTTTGAATATTGTTTTATTTTGGTTCCTAAACTTTTAAAAATTATTTGTTTTAGTCCCTGTACTTTTAAAAAGTGCTTATTTTAGTCTCTGCTATATTAAGATTTTGTCAACTTTTTAACAAAATGGCTAGGTGACTTATATTTTTTTGGTAAAAGAAATACTTGAGTCTTCCCCAACAGAGCAACTGACAAATTGTGAGAAGGGATAACGAGAAGAGATAGCTTTCTAGAGGTTTTTACTAAGGTCTCTCGACTTCCCAGTCAAAAGGGTGAGGGTCAAACCTGTTGAAGTAGAAGCAACACTAACTATTCCAGAAGCTTCTTGAGATATCTATATAATTTAGTGTAAATATTAGATATCTCTAGATTTATCTAAAAGTATGTAAATAAGTATTTCATTAAGAAATGTTCTAGAAATATCCTAGGCTTTCTTTAGGATCCAAGGAATTCTAGAGAATTCCTTTAGATAGGAATAATGTGATAGAAATGTCTAAAATAGTTTAGATCTAAGAGAAGTCTAAAAAAATCTCATAGCTTAAACTCCAAGGACCTCACACCTATAAATAGGAGATGTGACCCCATTTGTAAAGCAAGCAAAGAGAGGAAGAAAAAGCAAAAAGCTAGAGAGTTAGGAAAGAAAAGTGAGTGAGTGTTAGAGAGTGTAAAAGAGTATTCTCTCTAAGTGTCCATCCTTGTACATTTATAATAAAGTTTCTTTCTTTCCAAGAGATTGTCTCTCTTCCTTTTGTGCCAATTTCTTCAACAAGTGGTATCAGAGTCAAGCTAGCATAGCTTGCTGTGGTGGAGCTTCTGAAGATCAAGTACAGTCTGGGACTGTGAAGCTTGTTGTCTGGGACACAGCTACTCGTGGAGTGCATTTATCACTACAAGATGATGGGAGACCTTCAAGTTGTTGGAGGAATCAAGAAGCTTAACACTCAAAACTACAAAACATGGTCCACATGCATGAAGTCGTATCTCCAAGGGCAAGACTTGTGGGATGTTGTGGGAGGCACTGAAGTCAATCCACCTGAGGATGCTACTGCTTTGAAGAAATAGAATATCAAGGCAGGTAAGGCCATGTTTGCAATTAAAACTACAGTTGATGAAGAAATGTTGGAGCACATCAGTATAGCAGAGACACCTAAGGTAGCATGGGACACATTCGTCTCACCTTTCTCAAAGAAAAATGATGCAAGATTGCAGTTTCTAGAGAACGAGCTCTTGTCAGTTGCTCAAAGGGAGATGATTATCAACTAATACTTCACCAAGGTAAAAACTCTATGCCGTGAAATCTCTGAATTAGATCCTACTTCTGCTATTTCAGAATCGAGGATGAGGAGAATTATTATTCATGGGTTTAAACCTGAATATAGAAGTTTCATTGCTGCTATTCAAGGTTGGGCAGTCCAACCTTCTTTGATTGACTTAGAAAATATGCTTGTCAGTCAAGAAGCATTGTCTAAGCAAATGTCGGAGGTCACAATAAAGAGTAATAACGAAGAAGCGCTCTTTAGTGGCCGAAGAAAAGGTCAATCAAAATATCAAAAGAAAGTAGGATCAAAAGGAGATGAAGAAACTCCAAAACGCTCTCAAGTAGGGGGAGCTAGTAAAACTTATCGAAATCATGAGCATAGAAAAAAGGGTGAATGTTATAATTGTGGAAAGGTAGGTCATTATGCCCGAGACTGTTGTCGAAGGAAAAGGACAGCAAAAAGCAACACAGACACCTCCCAAGCTGAAAGCATTAGTGAAGAAGAGTGGGATGCAGAGGCATGCTTTGCAGCAGCAGATTCCAACCCCCAGTCCACATCTAATGTGGAGGAGAACGAAGTGTTGGCTCTGCATGCAGAAGAGGTAAATTATGAAAATGATTGGATTGTCGATTCAGGCTGCTCTAACCATATGACAGGAGATAAGAGGAAGCTACAAAACACATTAGAGTACAAAGGAAGCCGAGTTGTTGTAACTGCAAACAACTCGAAGTTGCCAATAGCCCACGTTGGCAAAACTATGATAATGCCTCGATCTAGTACCAATCAAGTGGAGCTAGAGAACGTATTTTATGTGCCTGGAATGAAGAAGAATTTGGTGTCAATATCTCAATTGACATCAGCAGGCAACTTCGTCATATTTGGACCTGACGGTGTCAAGGTATACCGAGATTTGGAAGTTAGTGGTACGCTGTTGATGAAAGGACAAGAAATAGACTCTGTCTATGTCATGTTAGCAGAGGGTGCCTACGTGAATAAGGAAGGACACCAAAGGACAGAGTGCATTGATTCTATTAGTGAACAATGCTATACATCAGGAAACGTTACATTTGATGAAGCATTAACATGGAAGGCACCCGAATCAAAAAAGACACCTAAGGACGAGAGGTCTTTCACAGAAAGATCAAAGGAAGAGAATGAGCCAATGACAACAAGCTCCAACAGAGATAGAGAAGAAAATCTTTCAAAAGAGAACAACGAAGAAAAAGAAGAGAAACTAAGGACACAACGTCCTTGGCATGATAGTATACATGATCGAGAACTACAATTACAAAGACCAACTAAATAAAGAAAATCAAATTCCAAGTACGTAAATGCAACATTAGCAACATTTGAAGAGTCATTGGCATATGAAGATGCGTCACAGAATATCCAATGGAGAAAGGCCATGGAAAAAGAAGATGACGCATTAAGCAAACATCGAAGTTGGAACTTAGTACCAGAAGGCTGAGAGCATCCAAGCATGCAGAGTTCTAACAACTCAAGATGATGGAAAGAGCTAGAATAGTTAGCGTTGAGGGGGAGTGTTGAAGTAGAAGCAACACTAACTATTCTAAAAGCTTCTTGAGACATCTATATAATTTAGTGTAAATATTAGATATCTCTAGATTTATCTAAAAGTATGTAAATAAGTATTTCATTAAGAAATGTTCTAGAAATATCCTAGGCTTTCTTTAGGATCCAAGGAATTCTAGAATTCCTTGGGATAGGAATAATGTGATAGAAATGTCTAGAATAGTTTAGATCTAAGAGAAGTATAGAAAAATTCCATAGCTTAAGCTCCAAGGATCTCACACCTATAAATAGGAGGTGTGACCCCATTTGTAAAGCAAGCAAAGAGAGGAAGAAAAAGCAAAAAGTTAGAGAGTTAGGAAAGAAAAGTAAGTGAGTGTTAGAGAGTGTAAAAGAGTATTCTCTCTAAGTGTCCATCCTTGTACATTCATAATAAAAGTTTCTTTCTTTCTAAGAGATTGTCTCTCTTCCTTTTGTGCCAATTTCTTCAACAAAACCTAATTACAATCACTCTATACCACATGTTAGTCTCAGTGAAGAACTGGCACAAACACTCAGTCAAAAGAGCCCCATATCGTAATCTCCAACTCAGTACCCAATCCTCTAAGTTCAATAAGCTTCAGCACCACCTCCCACTTAAACAAATGGGATCCTCGGTCCTCCTCCCTCTTTGACCCCTTCCCACAAAAAATTCCTCATCAATCTCTCAAGATTCTTATACATTAAGTCTGAGATCCTAAACAAGGAAAATAAGAAACAAGGGATCCCACTTAAAATTGCCTTAATAAGAATGAGTCACCCTCTAAAAAATATGTTTTTCTTTTCCAAGAAGACAATCGTCTCTAAAACTTGTATGGGATAGGATCCAGAACAACCGACTTCTAGGGTCCCTCCCACTGGGAACCATAAGTAAGTGGGAGGGAACTGACTCACTTCACACCCTACCAAAGCAGCTCACGAGCCCAACTTAGAAGGGCAACAATTTATGCCTGTGATGGAACTCTTCATCCATTTTATGAAATTGCCTCAGAAAAAGACCGTCTGTTTAGATTAACAAAAGATCTCTCTCGGCCCGAACAAAAAAGAAGAGTGTCATCGACAAACTGAAGTGCGACTAGAGAACCAAATCCTTACCCACCTTAAGGTCCTCAATCATCCTGTTTTCCACTCCATTCGACACTAACCTAAATAAGACACCCACCACTAGGAGAAAGAGGCACCAGTCGAGAAGGGTATTTTGTTACTTGTTGCTAAACAGATTCATTTCCACTTTTGAAACAAAATTACATATTCAGCCAGCCACAAAGGAATATATAAAATAAAATGATCTTAAATAAAATTTAGCGATGCAATTGCTTTTTGATTTAGCTCAACCTCATAATGGCATTAACTACTTTTTGCTCACATTTCTAACAACGCTACTTTCTTAATTATTTCTGGGGACATGCTTTTATTGGCAGGAGAAGGGTGAAAAACTACTGAAGGAAGTAGAGCTAGCCAATATTTCTTCTTCGTTTCTTTTTTTTTTTTTTTTTTTTTTTTTTTTTTTTTTTTTTAAATTTTTAACCTACATTTTATAAATTAACCTTTACTACCAAATTGTAAATTGAGCATAGTTCAATAGTAATTTCCATGTATTCCTTCCCTTGAGGTCAAATGTTTGAATCCCTATACCTTGTACTAAAACAAAACTATATAACCTTTGCTCCACAATCTAACTTAAGCAATGATAAACAAGAAACTATTCAAGCGTACCTTGATGGTTCATTAGTATGTTGGCACAACACATCTGATCTTTCTAACTGATGAGAAGAATAATCACCAAATGCTACAACCAACACACCAAGCTGATAGTAACCAGAAGCAGTAGCTTGAAACCATCCGACCTCAATCTTAACACCATGGAATTCAAGTTGAGGGTTTGCATGACTATTTAGCCAATCTATAACAGGAACTAAGGAAGAACGAATAGATCTATTCCTCACTATCCTCAATTGAGCATTCATGCCAGCAACCAAACGATTCCAAACAGTTGCTGGGACATGCTACAAACGTAGAAAAGTTTATCTGGGGTTAGAGTTTGTTTAGTTAATAGTAATAAAATCACTTCTAGAAGGAAATAATCAACCTGTCCTATGAGATTGGTCAACAATGCATCACTGTGAAGGTTATAAGGAGTCATATAGCTTCCATCCCCACCAAAAATTATGCACATTGGATATCTCTTTTCAATAATTGAGACAATGTCTAAACGCTTCTCATCACCACCAAGAAAAAAATCGATGTAAGCAACCATTAAATCTGGTGTTGCTCCAACCTGCATCAGTTTCAATTCAGATATCAAGTAGGATATAGTTTTGCAATTAAAAATAACACATATGTCCAACTTTCCAGCTGTAGTAAAAGAACCATATTCCAGTTCAAGTAGAGAAAAAATAAAAAAAAGTAAAAAGATTCAACTTATTCCATTTTGTTTTGACATTTATCAATATACCCTTATCGGTAGGCGAATGTTTAAATTGACCGATAAGAGACTTACGTAACATTGATACTTTGCAAGTTAATAGAGATTTAGTGGAGAGTAAAAAATTCTCTCTTAGGTGACTTAATAACTCTCCAAATATCATGTAATTTACGTTTCTCTTTATGCGATTTTAACAGTGACCAACAGTGAGTGCATAATTGAATAATGATACAGTGTAAGGGACCACACACACACAAAGAGGAGTTAACAAAAAAAGAGGTCATTTTGTTGATTACAGATATACCATCCTCCAACAAAAAAACCCAAAGTTCCAACTCCCGAACGGGTCCAAAACCATATGACATCATTCAATGATTAAACTCAGTTTCAATGAGGTTGTAAGAGAATTTTATTACAACAAACAAAAAACAATGCGAATAAATTTCAGAAGATTTGACAACTACTACATTTTAGATTATATTTCACTTGACTTTGCAAAAATCAATATCATAGAAGAACAAGAAGTCACCCTCTTTGATCATTAGATTTTCAATAAAAACATTTGGAGAACATCAAATGCATGTGACTTCCTAAAATTAATGCTCAAGGACCATAAAAAGTATTAGTTTTTATATTTTATAGTCATACCTTCATTCCTTTGTATAAAGCGCGAGATCTGCAGGAGCGCAGACATGAATGGTCATATTCAGACTTCACATAGTCCTGAAGGCGGTGGATTTTATGCCTACGTCGCCACTGTTTCCAAGTCCATGCACAAGGATATGCAAGAATGGAGAGTATGCTATGCACCGATCCTTCCCACCAATGATATGCAGCCACCGAATTTATCTCATCAATAAATCTATTAAAAGCATCTTCGTACCTGAGAAAAATGTAAACAGAATACTTGAACCACATAAATTACAAGGACAATACTAATTTCCCAAATCTCTTACAATACCGCGTGCATATTGAGACATTAAACCAAATTGAATAATCGCAACATGATGATATTCTTTATTAAAAAAGCTAGTCTAGATTAGGTTTTAACTTGTCAATATGATCCACAATACTTTCACACACATTTGTCTCTTAACACATCAAACTGTTAGGGAAAAATTAATGGTTAGTCTGACGTCTTAAAATCTAAAATTATTACTAACAGAAAATTTCTCAGGTCATGAAATTCGAAGGCCTCTTTACCTATCAGTTTCATGGATTTTCTACGACCATGAGTTCAGTTCAATACAAAACATTGTCAATGCATCAACATACAACTTAAGCTCATAAGATGATAGTTGGACGCCTGATCACTATTAAATTAGGAAGCTTGTTGATGAAATGAATTTAACATCATTGAACATGAGTAGTTCAAACACTGCCACTCTAGATAAGCTAATCAAATTACGGTCGTCTTACACAATTTCAATAATTGCATTGGGAGGAGAGTAAGGAAGATGCCAGGGCTCTCTGAATGTATTGGGACCCATAAAGTACATTCTGTAAACATGACTTTGAGTTTCCTCAGCTCTAGTTCCACGTACCTGTAAACAAACAAAAATTACACCTGAATAATATGTCAATAACTGCAACTGCAGGACTGAATGGAAATCTTTAGTTATAGTAATCAGTACCTCAGATAAGGAAAGAAGATGCGGGAAATGACGATGGCTGTGGGGTTCAATTGAATCAGCATCACGATAAGAACCATATCCAACAAATTTTACTCTCAGCGTGCTTAACAGAAGCGCTAAAAGAACCAAAAAACATGACAATATAAGAGAAAAGGGCCAGGGACCCCCAAAAGTGTACATCAACTCCTCAAGAGGTGTAAAGCAATTCGGCATCCTATACTTTTCAGATATGCATTTATACGGACAAAATGGCTGATCAACACCTCCTGTCATAAGTGTGGACATCTTAGCAAGAAGATCTGAAACCATTCCAAGGAAGAAATAAAGCTGAAACAATAACATCAACGACCACTTATCTTGTTACCTCGTGTATATATGAAGTTTGCACGATTGGGCAGAAGGTCAAGAGAACAAGGAAAGCAAAGATTTGCATCAGAGCCATTAACATTTTTGTAAGTGCCAACAGGGCATTCCTGTAAATAGGGGAAAAATTCTGATGTTGTAGTTCGTTATTTAAAAGATCCATCCTGGAATAATATTATTAAACAATTTCCATCATATTCCCCACCATTACAAGCTAGATTCTACTAGCAACGTTGACCATAATATACAAACATACATAATTTATGCATGTGCTAATTCCTAATTCGAACATATGTACTAGCAATTAGGTTAATTTGGTAGACATAAGCGAGTGTAAGGACGACTATTCTTCCATGGTGTACCATATGCCTAAAATATTCTAATTTGTGATTGATGTCAATGAATCTTGAGAGAATGAGGAGGCATTTCTCTGAGAAGTGGACAGGGTAGATATGAAGAGGTAGCACAAGAATTTCTGTCAATGCAGAAAATGGAGGAAGAATTGGGATGGAAAAAAGGAGACTTCCAACTTCTCCATCTTTCAAGCTCAGTCTGGTGAACCTGTCCCTCCTGAACTGAAAAATGCTAGAAAGTCACCAATGACTTGGAGACTCTTCAGGAGAAGCGCAATTTGGTGGCCAAAGATTTTAGGTGGGGTTTTCAAGCAGTTGAGCTTTTTCTCCCTATATCAAACCTGAAACCTAGAAGATGTTTGCTAAATTCAAAGGGGGAATTCAATACTAAACCATCGTTTTCCAATCTTTTATGCTTCCAACCTAACCTAGACAGACATGGAGTATACGCCCTTAAAGCTTAACTGACTGACAGCGTGCAGAAAAGAGGAAAAGCATGCACGTCTATTTTGCCCATTTGTTTTAAGTGTTGGTCAATTCATGCAAAAATCTTCAATACATCCCAGATTTCATCTGGCCCCTGGAAACTTGGAATAACAGGATGCTGGAAAAAGGGAAAAGGATCTCCTATGGACAAAAGTAATCAAAGAAATTGTTTGGAAAATTCTACATGAAAAAATAGAAGTTTTTTTTAAAAAAAAAAAAAAAAAAAAACAAGAGACATAACTTTTCATTGCTGAAATGAAAAGATACTAATGCTCAAGGAAAACAAACTCCAAAAGGGAGTGAAATACTGGCGATAAAGAATAGAAGAATATTTGAAAATGAGAGTATGGATTGAAATGAAATTTTACTTCTACTTGGTCTTTTTCAATTAGCTTTTGTAACTACACTCCCTTTACTACAAATTCTGACGGGAGTGTTGTCTTGGTAAGCTCCTTGGGAGGTACAAATACACAAACTCTTATTCTTTTCAAATCTTCAATGCAAAGTTTGTGTTTAAAAAATGTAGTTCTAATTTGCTATGCAAGTCCAATTTTTCATTTTTCAGAAGAAAGTTACGGAATCATAGGTTAATGGCAACTGCTAGAACAATTCAGTCAAAAAAAAGGGTAGAAAATAGAGCAGCTACGTTGGTACAAGAAGGTAGAATAAATAAGTTTTCAGTTAAGTAAACAACAGATTCAAACAATAATCTTAAACCTGAACTGTGGCACCAACCTCATTAACTAGCAACAATTATTCACCACTCAAACATGCAATGGCTTTTAAAAATTCTTATTGAAAATAATAAGGCAGAATTAAAAACAAAAAAAAAAAAAATTTACCCTAAACTTGTCAGGTTGAATCAATTTTAATCTTAAAGTTTCAATTTCATCAAATTACACCTCAAACTTGATAACTGTTTGCAATCTTAACCATGAACTTTTAAAAGTGTTTCAATTTTAACTCTCTAATAAGTTCTCACTCTAAATACTGTTAAAAAGACAGTTCTTACGTGTGTTCAATGAATTATAAAACATATGTTGATATGAAATTGATAAAATTTTAGAGAAAAACGACATTAAAGCTATTTTTTCTGTTGATATTTATGAATTTTGACAAAGCTATTCAATAGTTAATTTGTGCATTGATCAAACTTTTTTTTGTGAAAAAAATTTATTTTATTGAAATTATTGAGTTTACGAAGATTTTAACACTTTTTGTTTTATTAAAATTAGTGAGTGAATTAGCAAAAATTGAATTGAGGATAAACTTGCACACGTACTAAGTTTGGGGTCAAATTTGATGAAATTAAAAGTTTAGGGTCAAAAATGATATAACCGGACAAGTTTTGGGATCAAAATTGATTTTTCCCAAATAATTATAATTGCACATAGATATAGGTGATTCAAGATGATTTTTCTAGCTCAAAAATATGGTGATGAAAAATTAAATATACCAGTCAACACAATTTTACATGTGCCAGTAGTCATCATCAAATGCAAACAGCAAAATCTAAGTATTTTGGTCAACTTAACAAAAAACACCGGATAATCTTATCTTCTAATTTAGAACACATGCAAGGAAGCTATACCCTTATAGGATGGAAGCACGCATGAGCATTCAGAAAATCATGACAAAAAAATTTCTATATGGTGCAAACGGTGGCATGCCCACATGTATTCCAAGATTTATGATACAGTGAGGTGGTACTAAAACCAATTAAACGTACTTCACAAAATGTACCATAGAGGCCCTTAGGGCATTCTTTTCCGGTAATTGTGCCTTTTCTCCCATAACTACCACCTTTGTTGCTAGCACCTCCACTGTAAGACACCAGACGAAGTACATTATCATATTATCACAAAGTCCAAAGATGAATTGGAAATATAATTAGAATCTAGAGATGGCTATTCCTAAAAGATGAGACAAGTGCTGCAACTGTCTGCTTTTAAACTTTGGTTTTATAAGGTTTTCACTTCTGCTTTTACCATCCATAATGCAACTCCACAACTTGCATCTTTTCATCGCAAAGGAATAGGCCTTAGTATTATTTATCACCTTCTCAATGCAAATGCATAAGATTTAAATGTGAAAAATGGAACCATGGATGATATATAATGATTTCAGAAAATGTTTACTGTATGAGCTACGTCACTGACTTTGACCTATCACAAATTCCCAGAGAGAAGGTTTATCCATTAAAAATTCGAATGTAATTGGTGGAAACCCTCCTAGACCACGAAGAAGATTGAAATACATAGGAAGAGTGAAATTTCAGTAGCCTTGTTGGTTTTGGTACTAATAGTAAGAAAAATGAAGTAAGCAAAAGGCTGAACTTTGAAATCAGCAAGACATCCCAAAAAACAACAGCACAAGGCACAAGTTCAATACCCATTAACAGGCTCGCTACATAACCAAACTGTCGAATAATCACACTGACTTGTAAGCTCCCATCAATCTATAATATTAATTAAAAAAGGAAGAGAAATATCATAAGAATTAAAGGTTTAAGCTGTTTGTCTATCCCTGAAAAGTAAATGAATAGTAAATTATATTGTTCCTTGCAATTCTATCATATAGTTGATGAATTATTTTGCAACTTTTGTTCTGTCTTAGCTCCTTTCTCATTTTGTCTATAAATATCTTAACTAATTCGTTCTGGTAGTGTTTCTCAATCTGTGAATAAAAAAGCATAAATCTACTAAATTGTAGAAAATTAGATTGCTGAAATCCATCAATATCATATTCAGCTATCTTAAAAGATTTAATAAATTAGAGTAGAAAAGTTCAATAATCTAGAAATCAGGCTATGATAAAATGCATGATGGAGTTTTGCAGAGAGCCAATCAACTACGTAACAAGAAAAGCACTCAGGAACACTTCAACTCACCTAATCCAGGAATTATCACCCCTCTATACTTAATGTTAATATACAATCAGATACATTCAAAAGACTTGCAGAACTTTTACATGCCACGTGGCCTGTACCTTACACCAAAACATTTATAGTTTATAGTTAGAAGTCCCATACCTACTATTGATGGAGCCACTTATGCTTGCAACAGGTGTATATTCATCCCCAACATGTATATTGGACCAATGAAAATGCACCCTCCCACCCCCACCTCCACCTCCACCTAGAGAACCACCATTGCCGCCAATAACAGTTATAGATGAATTCCTGAAAAGCTCAAGTTCCTGAAGGAAAAGAAGAATAGTTCCACCCGAACCTCCTCCATGTCCACCATTCATGCTACTATTATCATTTCTCGTTACTTCAAGAAAGCTTTGTCCATCGGCCGTTAAAGATCCAAAAATTTTTAGAGTTAACAAAGGCCACTGGATGGATCCCATCACTAGAAGAAACCACACATGGATTTGCAATGCATGAGAATAAGTTTAGAGACTAAACAAATTGATGAAATATTAGAGATGAAAAAAATAAATACCAACTTCGCTCCTGTTTGCACCATTTTTATCTTGTTATTTGTTAATCTACATTAGAGACACTTTATCATTTACATTTCACAATAGTAGAAGAAATATTTACCAATCATTCCCCCTCCAGCCACAGGTGTATCAAAATGATCGGGGCCTTCTGCTCCACTGCCAAGTTCACAGGGCAAATCAGCATTGCCGTATTCATCACCTCCATTACTCACCCACCCGTTAAAATAACCAGAACCCCCTCTTCCTCCATGTCCAGCTCCACTACCAGCACCATTTGAATAGTTTCCCTTACCAATTCCTTCATCACAACCTGACCATGAAGATATACCACAATTGAAAAGCTTAAAACACAACTCATTTTTTTTCCCAAGTAGGGGCTTAGTTTAGGGTTTTATTTTATTTTTCATTATTATTTTTATTATTATTATTTTTTTTTTTTGGGGGGGGGGGGGGGGGGGGGGTGGTCAACAATGTAACCTTTAGAACAAAAGAAGAAAACGTTGTTTTTACAGGAAACAGATTTTCATTGATAGAAAGAAAATATACAAAATAAAGGGGGGAAAAAGAAAGAAAATGGGTAATAGGTGTCAAGTCATAAGAACAGTTTTTGGTATTATGTTCCTAATTACCTAATTCTGATGCAGTAATCATGCCGTTGCTATTGACAATAACAGTTCTTGCCCGGTGGATTTGAATAATACTTCCCTTGATAATTCCATTAACAATAAGGTCCTCGACACGACAAATCTAACAAAGGTAAGAGAAAACCATTTGGATTGAACTATGATAAATTGCAAAGCCGCAGTCACCACATCAACATTTCTTGGAATAATGGAATAAAAAACCAATCCGAAAACAAGAATAACAATCACAGAACAATCACAAATATGAGTTGGGAGCATCATAACATGACCCTCCACCAAACCATTATATGTACCACAGGGCAAAACCAAGTTCATACTGTGATAGATCACTGTTATTATGCATCATGTATGGATAATTAGCATCAGGTTAACTTAAATACTGGTTATACTCACACCTCCCCTATAATTACGATTTCACCTTCCCTAAACCATTTCAAACAAAACCAAATCATCAGATGATTTCTTCCAATCTGATGGGAAAACACAGCTGTAAATTATTCAGAAATCACAATGATGATGACGCAAATACATCAAAGATATTAGGTATGAAGAAAGAACAACCTAAGGATATATATAAACAATATGATCTCAGGTTGAGTGAGGCCACACTACCTGAGTACCTGGTTAAGAAAGAATATAGAACAGGTAGGTACAGAGACGGAGAGACTCCCAAGCCAATATGCCATTTCAATATTACTAATGCAGAACCCAGTGGTTTAAAAGGCTACAGGTTTTCAAATTCATTTTCTTTGAGAGAAGGAAGGTGTAAGCATTGAGCAGATAAAAAATGCAAGTTTCACCATTTGAAATGAAGAAGAAATGAAACGGCACAAAATATTAGTAATAATTTAAAAAATTGATGGGAAAAAGTGAATAGTCAGCAATTTGCCAAAACAAAGATGACAAACGTACAAATCCTGTAGTTTTTCATTCTTTTATCAGATATCATCTTTTTCTTTTTCTTTTTCTTTAACCACCCTATATCTTTAATTTTCAACTACTCGAGATAGATGAAGAAAGTCGCTAGAACTTGTTCCTTAGTATGGAAGATCATGTTAGCCAGCATAAAAAACATAAATGCGTGATTCCTCAATCATGTTGTCTTTCCACCAGAATAGTCTCCCTAGAAAGAGAAATTCTTCCCCAAATGGTCCCTTCTTTCCTTCCCTTGTATCACCTATC
Source organism: Lagenaria siceraria (assembly GCA_002890555.2). Taxonomy (NCBI): domain Eukaryota; kingdom Viridiplantae; phylum Streptophyta; class Magnoliopsida; order Cucurbitales; family Cucurbitaceae; genus Lagenaria; species Lagenaria siceraria. The sequence continues at coordinate 946,768 of CM016483.1, forward strand.
CTTAATTTCAAGTTTTTGTCAATATAGTTATGCTTCTAGAAGGAATAATTGAGAGATTTTATTAGCAAGGCATGGAAAATGGGAAAGGTTCTTGGTGAATTGAGTGGACGTGTCCAGATTCTAGGTCACAGATAATCATTTGTGGGCTACCTATCAAGCCAAATTACCAAGAACAAGGCCACTTGTTTAAGAAGTATTCTGTAAAGGGGGAAGGCATTTTACTTAATTATCTGTCTGAATAGGCAGCCAAAAGTATCTAGAAAACAAGACCATGATAAATGAGATGAAATCGCAAAACATCATCAAATGAAATCTCTCTCTTACTTGAAGTGAAAAGGACAGTGTATAATTGAAATGGCAATCATCTGGTGGAGTCAATAAATCCAGTGGACACGTCTCACTATCACACATTGCTTTTGTTACCCTACAAATTGAAACTTGAGTCTAAGGATTTCAATAATCCAATGCTGTAAGATTGAGAAAGAAAGCATGCACCTCTTCAATAATTGTTACATATAAAAAAAACAAAATAATAAGTCTGGCCAAAAGGCATAACATAAAACATACTCACAGGCTTCTACTGTCATCATCATCCAATGGAGCTTGAAGCAGGGAGCCAATTCCAACCTGTTATTGTCAGTAGTCTTATATAGATGTACATAGATTCCTTTTTCCCCCCTTTTTAGTGGGGTGAAGAGGTAAGAATGATAATGGTAGTCTTTTTAACAGTTAAGATAATGCGTCATGTCGTTCATGCAAGGAATGAAAAATGTAAAATGAAGCATGTAAATTAAGAACAGAAACTTCAGCAATTGTAATGAAAATCACCAACTCTTTGCAATCTAAAGCTCAATTCATTTGGGTTGCTGCAGTCAAAAGCTATAAGTTATGAGGTTTGGTTTGAAATAAATCAGAAGATTTTGGGAGAAAAGCTTTTAACTTGGTGGAAATGGTTTAATTTATTCAAGATTAAATCTACTCATTGGTGTTTTCTTTCTCCTTTATTTGTTAATTACTCACTTTTAATGTTATTGGTACAGATTGTCGTTCTTCATATTCCCCCTTTAGTTTAGTCTCCTCTCCTTGAATGTTTCTTTTCTTTTCTTTTTTTTTTTCCTTTTCATTTATAAATCAAAGATTCATTTCATAGAAACCCATCCACCTGTTCTGTATAAATTTTATACAAAAAATGATCAAGAAAGGATTGTCCAAGAAACTTGGTCTAGAGTTGCAATGCCAAATGAAAAGCAAGTGCCTAATCGAAGAAGGTAAAAGTTGTTTTTTTTTATGAAAAGCAAGTGCCTAATAAAAGAGACTGTCTGCAAAACATAACTTCACACTTAGTTAATAACGACATCATTCTAAAAACTTGAATATTGATGTCCATAAAGAAGATATAGAATGAATATTCTTTCAGGACAAGAAGGGTAGCTCAGCTCACATGGTCCAAGCTATTAGACAAGCTTGCTACAATGAAGATTGTTTTTCATCTTCGGGATGAGCAATCTAAGATATTGAGAGAAGTTATTTTCTGGTTTTTCCATTGTGTTGCAGCTGGAAAGCTTTTATTTCTCCAGTTCTCTAAACTGTATATTAGTTTTATTTTGATTGTTGGTTTGGCTTTCCTTTGCTTGCGTCTGCTGTTTTTATTGCTTTCTCACTCCTTTTGGAGTTTGTATCCTCAGCAACAGTCTCTTAATAGAAAGTTTTGTATCTTGTGTAAAAACAAAAAGAGAGAAGATTATGTTTAAGAAGTGATGATCCCACCTTCAAACAGTAGTAAACGTTAATAAGCACAGTCTCTTAACAAAAAGAATAACATTTGACTCAGAATCAAAGAGTCTATAAAACAATCATTTCATTGGTTTGATCACTTCGAGTCTGCTAGATTAAAAGCTTCTTCATGGCATTTTCTTTCTAAACTCTTTATTGCTTTTTTTCTCTTAAACTTGCCTCTCATGGGCCACAAATTCTTTACTGGTTTTTGTTCACGATATTAGTTTTAATTGGGATGTCTTTAGTTTACCACTGTAAGTTCTATTTTTCTTCTTTTACACCTTTGTAAAGTTTGTATCTTCTAAGGATTAGCCTCCTTTCATTTATTCAATCTAAAGTTTTGTTTTTTTGTTAAAAATAATAATAAATAAATAAATAACATATGTCTTGGTCCTGATTCCTAAAATGAAATCAAAATTTGTCATCTTAGTCCTCATCCTCATATCAATTATTATTCTATGTAAAGTGTGTAGCATTTCTAACGAACTCAAAACACAATTCAGATGTTGGTTAATATATATATATATATTATACAAGCTCCACGTAGAAGAAGAAACAGCAAATAAAAATTAAACAAAAAGAAAAACAGCAATACACGAAAAGAAAATTATAGGGAAGTAAAGGCAGAGAAAAAACTTAGAATTTGAACATCAAAGGGAGGTCTTCAAACGAGCCACCACAAAACGACCGAACCTTCGACAATGCTTGCTTTCAAAAACTCTTTGATTTCTTTCCAACTATAGTTCCAAGATAATTGTTTTTACAGCATTGATCCATAAGAGATGAGGCCATAAGAGATGAGGCCGAGAAGAAAAGCAAGGACCCATTAACAACTGTAGCAAGTTGCACCTTGTTTGGTTCTGTATCAAAAAGTATTTTTAAAATCGAAAAATTACTTAAGAACACTTCTGAGTACCTCTCCGAGCACTTCTCCCAAGCATAATTTTTAGTGCTTGTTGTTAACAGTTTGAACATTTTTTAAGTACATTTCCAAAAGTTTGTTATCGTTTAAAAATACTAATCCAAAATCACCACCCTAATTAACCTTTAAAATGAGGATTCTCAGCCCCATTTTGTGCTACTAGTCTCTAATCCTTCAAAGAAAAAGTCACGAATGCATATATATTAGCTTTATTAACCAATAGTTTATAAGAAAACAAAACTGACCATAAAAAGAACTGCATATTATGATGATGACTTGCAGATATGTTTTTTTTTTTAAAGGAAACGAGTCTCGATAATAAAACGAGACAAAAGCTCGAAATACAAGATACAATATCTAGTAGAAACACAAACCTAAGGATCAGGAGATGCACCCGGGCATCTCAACTAGGTTAACATCCCCTTAGCACCCTCATCATTTCCAAATGAGAAAAACAAAAAACCTACACTAGGCATAACATGCCAAACAAGCAAAAACTAAGTCCAAAGTCCAAATACAGAGCAAGGAAGCAATACAAAGTAATCTATGAAACAGTGACTTGCAGATATGTTATGAAACAGTGACAGGATATATAAATTTGCTTTCATCATGATAGAAAATTGCTTGGAAGCCATTGTAAATAGAACATAACAAAAACTCCAAAATGTGACGATGGCTTACTGTTATGTTATAAAAAAGCGACAAAGATAGTCGCTGCCCTTTGATTGTGTCACCTTGACCAATCAGATGCAATAACCCTTGACCATACATTCCCAAGTTCGAATTTGAGGTAATGCTTGAGTTTTGCTGCAACATTTAAGGCACCGCAGAGAGCTTAGGTATTATGAGATGTCCAAAGGACTATAAATATAGAAGTCAATAAAACTTTAAAAATAAATGAATAAAAGAATTAAAACCCTGTCCCTAATGTAGTTTCGTTAGCAGAAGAGGTTTAAAGAATAATACCTTTAAAACAACTAGATTCCTGACTTCAAGAACTGAAGCAGTAACAAACGTGTTCCTACCACCATCTACCAAGATTTTAGAGTTCCACATCAGCAGCATCTTAACAAAAACTCTAAGAGCGCCAAAAACCTTCAGTCAAAGAGCATTCTAGTCATTTCGGAAATTAATAAAAATAAATAAATAAATAAACAAATAAAACCCTTCATTGGAACTAAAGGCATTCATCCAAAGGAATTCCACAAGAAAAAATGGAATGTCATACAAACTATATTAGGACCCTAATCCAAGAGATAGGAACAATATGGACAGTGCGTTTAAAATTCAAAACGATAGTGTCTACATGAAGTAAATGTGTTGGAATTCAACCAATAGAGTAAAATAATTAAGGACTTGCATGATCTGTTACTCCCTCAATTCTTGTGTCTAGTATAAAAAAATGGGATTACAGATATCTACATTTTTTCAACAAGGTACAAAATTTTTTATTGATAAAATGAAAAGAGACTAAACTCAAAAAATACAAACTCCACAAGGGAGTGACTAAGAAAATCGATAAAAAAAAAAAAAAAAAAAAAAAAAAAAAAAAAAAAAAAAAAAAGCAATAAATAACATAACAAGATTACAATGAAAATATAAAGGCATTCCAAATAAGACATATATCATGTAAAGATAAGTCAACAAGAGATTTGGAAAGAGAGCACTAGGGTGAAGCCTTAAGACCAGTTGAAACAAAATAAACTCTACATAAGATACAACGAGACAAATCGATCGACCATATAGGTACATCTAGAACAACCAATCAAAGGCCTTGGGGTTGAAGAGTTGTTCCTCTATCTCCTATTAAGCCGCAATGTTGGTCATGTAGTAGGATTAGAGTAAATAAGGTATCTTGGTCAAATCTTTGATTGATTAGGATTAGGATTAGTTTCCTTGATCAATTAGGACTAGAAATAGTTTCTTTGATTAATTTGGATTAGGATTAATTTGCTTTCTAATTCTCTATAAATAGAGGTATTGGCTTCTTGTATTGATAACTTTTGATTCATAATAAAGACTTTGATTTTATTCTTGGAGATTTCTTTCATTTTATCCTTTAGGCTACATCAATTTGGTATGAGAGCGAACACTTGGGCCAACATTGGCTGCCATCAGTGGAAGACCAAGAAACTCTTGGGAGCTTTGTGAGTTGTGCTTGTTGCCAAACAATGCACACTTAATTAGGGGAACCCTTTAAATTCAAGAACAGCAAGAAGAAATTTGAAGAATCGTCCAAGGATGGAGTTCTACGATGTTAAAAGAATGTACAAGTCCAAAAAAATACTCTCTTGGTTATGAAAAATGACCAAGAATGGTGAAATTCTATTCAAGAACACCTGCCACTTCCTATCACAGTTTTTTTTTTTTAAAAGGAAACAAGACTCTTCATTGATATGATGAAATGCGACTAATGCTCAAAGTTCAGTGATACGAGATAAAGACAAAAGACAAAAAAGCCATAATCAAAGAGTACCCAACTATAAGACAAAATTAAGCAGAAAAAATGAAAGCCCCCCAATTCAAACATATATCTTGAATAGAAAAATTGGCATAAAGCTTAAAGAGAGAACAGCATGAAGTTGTATTGATTCTTGCAACTTTAAAACAATCTGACCACTGCAGAGATTTATCATGGAAAATCCTTTGATTCCTCTCGAACCAAATTTCAGAAAGTAAAGCTTTAACAGCATTAGCCCATATAAATGAAACTTAGGCTTCAACCATCATGGATTGGCCTAGTGGTAAAAAGGAGGTCATGACCTTGATAAAGAGCTAAGAGGTCATAGGTTCAATTCAGGGTGGTCAACTACTTAGGATTTAATATCCTATGAGTTTCCTTAACACTCAAATGTTGTGGAGGGTGTTTTTTTCAAGGGTTGGGCAACCCTTGAGTGGGACAAGGGTCTAGGAAGGTGACATGGGAAATTACTATAAATAGAAAAAATATCAAACTATTTACAAATATAGAAAAAATTTACTATCCAAATAAAAATTAAAACTCAAACTTTATGCTTTTTTTATTCCTCAAACTTTAGGGATAAAAAATGTAATTTGATTAAAAAAAAAAAAATTCAACAATTGAATTTAAATTAAAATACTATTTTATTTTAACTTTTAAGTGAACCTATTATAGTAAAAAAGTCTATCATTTTCAAACTAATTAAAATGACAAAAGTCTATGAAATTTTACTTCAAAACCTACTAAAATTAAATATCAAATTATAAAAACAAAATTATAATTTTATTTAATTTTAGTCAAATCTGTATTTCAAAATTTTTTTAAAAAAAAAAACAAATATTCTTCAAGATAGAGTTGAATTTGAATTATAAATTACTAAACTAATGTTAATAAAATAAATAATACTTAATTTTAGATTAGTCATAGTAAAAGAGTATTTTACAAATTAAATTTATTCGAGGCAAAAAAATAGGAAAATTATTATAAATGGAAAAAATATCAAACTATTTATAATTATAAAAAGATTTCACTGTCTATAGCGATAGACCGCGATAGACTTCTAATTTGATCTTAATTAGGTACAAATAAAATATATATTTCACTTTTCATGTCATTTAAAAAAAACCTACACAAAATATTTCGTTTACATTAGTCATTGTTTTCACATATTTAAGTTAGTCAATTTAAAATAACAAAAGTATAAGAAACACGATTTTAATTTTGAGTTTAGTTATATTTGAAAAATATGAAAATTAGTTTTTTTTAAATTTAACTATATTAAAATAATTAATATGACAAAGCTAAACTATGACAAATCTAAAATCTAACCACGGATTAAATATAAAAAAAGATTTCACAAACTTAATATTTATAAATCTACACCTTATTCCCAGACTTCCTAAGCCTGCACTCCATACATAGGCTTCTTAAACCCAAACTTCCTAACCCTTCACTCCAAACATAGTTTTCTTAAACACAGGCTACCTAAACCTCTAGCCTAAAACCCCAAGCTTAACATTCCAAACCTATGTGCGCCCCCTTAAGCTTCAATGGAGGACCAACAAGAAGCTGAAGAAAATTTTCATTGAAAGAAGTCCTAAAGACACATTGAAGATGAAAAACCGACAACAATTTCCTCCAACATCCAGAAGAATAACAGAACTTAAAGGACAGATGGAAGGTGAAAGTAGTGATTTGGCAACTTTCTTTGCAACACCGAAGAGCAGCTTAAAGTTCCAAGGATTGGGTTCAAAGCCCAAGTAAGAATATTGATGCCTTTTGGATTATTAAACTTCCACTTCCTACTATAGTTATCCTGAACCTAGCAAAGTAGTCTGCGTATCCTACATCAATCCTAAAGCACTGAAAGAAATTAGAAAAGGAGTGACCAATGTTCACAGTATCTTGAATAAAATGATGCAGAATTTGGAAAAAATTTCAAGAAGAAGACAAGAATTCGAAAAGGCTAGAACTGCAAATATTAAGAGTAACACTCATGAAATTCAAGAGCCCAACCGAAGCTGTGAAATCGTGCAAGCAACAAATGAAATTGAAAATTTAGAAGATTTGAGACTTAGGACTTGAGTGATAAGCAAACACATTAAGATTCACGACTCAAGTGTGAAGGACGTTTTTCTTTTTTTTAAACGGAAACAGAACTTTTCATTGATGTTATGAATAGAGACTAATGCTCAAGATACAAAAAAGCGAAAGGAACAATCCAAAAAAGAAACACGAAGGAAGGGTGAGGGGTGCACCCAGATATCTCAACTAGGTTGACACATAGCACCTACATCATACCCAGTACAAAATACAACTAACCAACCGAAATGAGAAACTAAACAGTAGCAAAATCTTTTAAAACAGTAAAATCAATTGAAAAAGAAAACCAATTGAAAACAGTACAACTAACTCAAGTGTGAAGGACGTTGTGGGCGGCGAACAAGAAAAATCAATTGAAAAAGAAAACTCAAACTCAAAGTTGCACAACCTTTGTACCGATGAAATTGCGAGCAAGAAACAAGATGGGATGATGGCACCTAAAACCCTATTTTCAGTCCTTGGCGAAGCAGAGAAGAAGAAGAAGTTATGATCCAAGGTAGTGTTGTTGCTTGCAAAGAAGAAGCAGACGAGAAGGAAGAATATGTAACCATTTTTGACCCAATACCCATCCAACTCGACCCACAATCTACATATGTAATTTAAATAGGTATTAATTGATCTATAAATTAATAATTTAATAGTGTTGGTCCGTGGATGATTCCCTATGGTGTACTCTTCCTCATTCTTTTTCAAGCATAAGTAGAATATATGGATGGGGTAGAAGCCTCCATCGATCATCCAGTCCATTGTATCAAGACTTCGTATTCTCCCAAATGAGTCAAGCCCAATACCGCTGCTAGTATTAAACTTAGATCTGAACTGGAGTCTAGTTGCAATGGTAGTATTGAAGTTGCCTGTCCTTATTCATTCCAAGGCGATGCATGCGCTTTCATATACAATTCAAGTAGGTCTAGTTTAGTATATGCAGATATTTGAAAATTCTTAAAAGCAGTAACCACTGAGCATGAAATGTAGGGAACGTATATTACCATTCAGCTCTGTGTGTGTGCAAGGTAGAAACTCCCAAGTCTAATTTTTTTTTGTTGAATAATAATAATAACAAATAAACACACACACAAGAACCCAGAAAAAGAACCATTATTCAGAAACATTGATAAAATAATATACAAGTTTGATAATGGAAAGAAAGAGTCAAACCATTATGACGGAATCACTCATCAAAAGTTCTTCAGCAACTAGTTCAAATTCTGATATTGGAAATTCAGAGAGCCCAAACACAATGCTGCCTCCACAGTACAGAGTAATTTGGCCTCTAACCTAGAAACCATGGGCCCAAAAGGATACGAGTAATTATCGAAGTAAATAAATTCTAGGATGAGTCAAGCATGGACAAAAATCTTCAAAACAAGAAAGGGGAAGAATCATTAATATAAAGAAAGATTAATGCTTAAAATAACAAGTCTCCATCAAGAAAAAGAAGGACAAGAAGCGAAATACAGTGGAAATAATAAACCAAACAAATGCCAAAATAAAGGCTAAAAACGCAGAACTCAAAGCAAAAGAAAACAAAGAATGGAGAAGACAAGGGAAACTAGAGAACAAAGAATTTTCAAACCAACAAAATAGGAACCTTGTAGGCTTCAAAAGATGCTTCATAAATAAGAGTCAACAAGATGATAAGCTTGCTTAAAGCTAAGAATTCAACAAAAATCTAAGAAAGAACTCAACAATTAAGTTTCTCTCGTAACCATTTAGTATTAAAAATGGAAAAAATGCACAATTTTTTTTAAATCTTAGCTCTGATAAGAAACCAACTTTCCGTTAAAAATGAAATAATAGACAAGGTGACAAACAATTTTTTTTTTTTGAAAAAGGAAACACAACTTTTCTTAAATGAAAAGAGACTAATGCTCAAAGATACAATAACTTTCAAGAGGAGTAGAGAAAATATGAAAAGACAAAGGGAAAAGAATTACAATTGAGATACAAAGAAGAGAATACAACAAAAGGCAAACACTTACAACTTAACAAACCAAGCCCAAAAAGAAAACCAAAACTAGAGAGCACATGAACTATAAAGTCAAAGCCGACAGAAGTCTAATGAGCAAGCACGGTAAATAGTTCAATAAGGCCAGAAGTGCGAGGATCAAACCACAGATCAACTTCTAAATTGACGCTTTCAAGCTTACTACTAAGATAAAAATGCAACTTCATAAGACAAAATGGTAAGGCTTAGGCGCATAGACACAAGAGATTCACACAAAAAATTCAATTCCTGGACAAAACCACCAAGTTATGCTTTAACTGAAGGAGAAATAGGAGGAATTGATGTCATCTAAAAACCACATTTTTCAATCAGCGCAGCGAACTTGGCAGGAATTGTGGGTGGCAATTCTGCTTGAACAAATTCACCCTTCTCAAACAAAGTATCAAAACCATCTACAAGGAAAACCTCTAGAGTCTCCTCAACAAAAGCATATTGTGCTAAAGAATCCATAATATCCTCATTGCTTATACTAACATCTGAATATAAGTCTGGAGTCTTTGACCTTTTCATTGTAATCTTGTTTCATTATTTATTGCTTCCTTTTATCGCTTTCCTTATTCACTCCCTCGTAGAGTTTGTATCCATTGAGCATTAGTCTTCTTTCATTTCATCAATGAAAAATTTCGTATCTTGTTAAAAAAACCTATATATATGTGACTTTCTAATCTAGAATACAGTGAAGTATTTCTCAATATTGAGTAAAATATTTAATACCTCTCTTTGAGTGCATGTAATTAAATAACTTTTTAAATACCATTTTTTCTTGATTTTGAACAGTTGAAGCCCCTTTTTAGTAGAGGCTTCTGTTTTCTTGTCTTGACTACTTTTGTTTGAGGTTGGTTTACTTTTTGTAATGCCCAGTTGTATATCCTTTCATTTTCCTCTATGAAAGTTTGGTAAAAGCCATCTCCATGGCCTAATGGCCATACAAATGAAAGAGTTATAAAACTTTTTCTCGTACAAACTTGAAATCATTCTATGCATTTCAGAAGTTTTTTCCAATAATTGATTAATAGTCCTGCAATATATGCATTTCATCAATTAATCAACAAATATTTGAAGTTATAAGGGAGTGGAAAGTATTTGTCACTTCTGCGCAGCAACGGAAGCACAAGAAAATATCACTCAATACCTGGACTCTTGTCCACAGCAATGGTACCAAAGCTTTTGCATTATTCTCCACAAAAACATTTGACCATAGGGGACTAGTTGAAAAGTCTAGCAAAGGGGTTTCAGTTTCTGTCGTCAGATTGTCATTTCCAACTCTTAAACTTAGCAAATCGGCATTGAAGTAAGTGCCGGCCGCTCCAGCATTACCAGAACACCCAATACTTACACCACCTGAAACAAGGTTGGTGTAACATAGAGTTACCAATGTTGTATTCAATACCAGAAGCACTCTAGAAACTCAAACAAAAAAATTGTATTATAATGATTAGAATTTTTTGTTTCCAAGACAGGCAATGGCATACTACACGAAGCCAGATAGCCCAACAGTGTTGTAGAATTCTTTCCAATCTTTATTAACACATAAGCAATATTTATTATATGATGATATAGAATATTTCATCGGTTCAAAGTACATACCATGTACAGTAACTTTAATATCTTCTTGAATGCTATAACAATCCAGAGAAATTCTTCCCCCACCACCTCCACCCCATCCCTTCCCGCCTGCAGCAGATATAGTTCCACTTCCCTTTCTAGGTATACAGAAAGAGAGACAAGTATTAGTAACAGATGAAACAACCAACAGCACACAATCTTTGAGCCAATATAGAAGATAACAGAAGCATCATTTATTCGTGAGACTTTTGCATGCTACAATGAGAGCTCCATTAAATAATCAAGGTACTTTCAACCTTTCTTCCTTTTTTCTCACAGTCTAGTAGGGAGCAGACAAAGAATTCCAGTCCTAATCGAACTAAAAACAAATTTGGCCACAAACCTAGCAGTGGAGGAGCTGAAACATAACTTCCCAAGAACAAACAATAGACATCACTGAGCAAGCGATATGTTAGAAAGTAAAAGAAGAACCTAGCCATTTGGCACCTATTCCCTAAATTTATAATTACTCATTTTATGTGTGGCAGAGGCAATTCCATTTGGCCCCTATTCCCTAAACAAATTTGGCCATAAACCTAGCAGTGGAGGAGCTGAAACATAACTTCCCAAGAACAAACAATCGACATCACTGAGCAAGCTATATGTTAGAAAGTAAAAGAAGAACCTAGCCATTTGGCACCTATTCCCTAAATTTATAATTACTCATTTTATGTGTGGCAGAGGCAATTCCATATTTCCAATAAAAGCAAGGGACCGAAAGCTCATCAATGTTAGCCCCTACTTTCTTATCTAATATTTACTCATTTATCTGTGATAGAGGAAACCAAGCAGTTTAGGTAACATCATAAACCCTTATCAACAGAAACAATGGCATAATCAGCTATTGAAAGCATAAAAGGGCATCCTACTATACCAGAAAAGATAGAACAGATCTTTCCAATTCTTTTATTAGCCAACAAATTTTTGTTGCAAGGATACATCTAATGAATATATTCCCCAAGTGCCTCAAATTTAAGAATGTAACCCAAAAATAAAATATTCAAACTAAATAATAAAGATGACGCAACGTGAGTTTGCACAACATCCTACAAGCTGATAAGAGGGCATTAGCTCGTAGGCTTTCTGATTGAAACTGTCGTCCGCCCAACTACCAGACAGATAAGTTCAAGCAGGGTCTAACTTGTACCACAATCATTTACGTAGAATTGAATTAAAATTCAGATTTTTTGTATGGATGATCAGTTACTACTCATCAGGTCATCTGCTTGTTTTTTTTTTTATTTAATATATTATAGTATTTTTTAAAGCTGACACAATAAAGCGCAATAGTCTTCTGGGGCTTAAGCGCAAGGCACAAATTTTTTTGTGAGGCGCACAGCACTATATATAAAAGTACTAACTACATAAAGAAGAGAAAGCATAGTTGAAGTGGAAACATGGGGAAAAAAGACTCCTAAAAACAAGAAATTTTGCATTTAGGCTTGGAAAATCTGATTTTTTTTATTTAATAAAGGAAAACTCCTAATTTTTACTATGTTTTAAAAATAATGAAAAAACCTCAAGGCCCAGGGCTTAAAGCCTTGGGGCTTCACAAAAAGCGCGATTGTGAGCCTCATCTTTTCAAGGCGAGGAGCCCGACCTGCGTCTTGAGCCTAGGCACGCGCCCAGGAGGACTTTTTAAAACACTGGTGACTGGACTAAGTAATAAATAGATGCATGAGCATGATTATAAAATACATATTTATATGTAAACTAAAGCAAGTAAATTGGGGACATCAACTTCATTAGAAATGGTAGTGTATTTTAGTTATACAGACATCAAAAGCATGAATAGAACTGGGCTCTAAGCCTTCAACTTTTTTTTTTCTTTTGTATTTCTTAATAGGTGGATCAGTAACACTATAATATATTAAATTTAAAAATTAAAAGTAAAGTAAAAATTAAAAAGTTAATAATAATAATTATTGTTAAAGAGAAAAGTCCAGGACTCCATTCTTAAAAAATCCTTCACTAAAAGAGGGTAAACACAAGGCTTTCAGCACTATACTGGGACTCCTTAGATCTCTTATCTGGCTGAGATAAATGAAAGGAAGTTCTAAAGCAATGACAGTAAATCATAAAATGAGATAATAACGAAGCTGTAATCAATGTGCTTTGAGTTATTCGTGTTTAAAAAATTCTACCAATGGTTTGTCTTTAACATTTTATCTTGTCAACAATTAAAAATGTCCAGCGGCCTGAAATTTTCAAGATGTTCCATGCTTCCAAAGAAGACTATGGTTGTGACAGAAGAACACAAGAAGATCTAAGGTGTTGTGGTACAGGCAATCTTCAAATATGTTAAATCGCCGCTAAATCCAAGAGCTTAAGCTCATGGGTACAGTAAATTTAATTATATCAATACTTTGACTCTCTCACATCAGAACTTGAAAATTTTTTAATGTCCAACAAGTGAAAATCAATGTTAATTATAGGTGTTATTATAGGTGTTTAAACCCAAAATCTCTTGCTCATGTGCTCTCCTTCGTTGGGTTTCACTCAAGCCTTGTCCGATATGGAAACGTTGGATATTATCGATCTTCCATCGATGCTTGGAGAGTTTCATTGTAACCCAAGGAGGAGCATCTGTATCTAGAACCCTAGTCCTTCTAAAAGGTTCTCATGTAAATCTTTTTTTTCTTTATTTAGTGAACCATTCTCCCTTGAGTGCTTCGACCATTGCCTTATTACGGAAGGTGAAAATTCCAAAGAAGGTTAAGTTTTTTATTTGGCAAGTTCTCCATGGAAGAATTAACACCTTAGATACGGTCTCGAGGAGGATGCCCAACGTGATAAGGCCATTGTCTTGCATTCTTTACAGGAGGGTGGCAGAGGATCTTAATCATATTATTTAGACTTGTGATTTCGCTTATGCAATCTTCCGGGGAAAAAAGCAAGACTTCAAAGGATATTATTGACTCCACCATCTTTAATGGTTTTTTTTTTTTTTTTTTGTATAAAGATATACCGGCTACAAAAAGCCATAGTTTTTCTTTCCTTATTGCAAATTGGAAACATCTTTTGTATACCCTTTAATGGGCCCTTTTTGTATCTTTGGATATTTCATTCATCAATGAAATTGTTTCTTATTTAAAAAAAAAAAAAACCTTCGTTTCATGAGAAAAAAAAAAGTTCTTGTGGAAAGCTGGAATGTGCCATTGTTGCCATTGTTTAGGGGCCTGGGAAAGAAAGAAACAATGGAATTTTAAAGGGTTTGAGAGGTCTCTAAGTGAGGTGTGGTCCAATATTAGGTTCAATGCGTCCTCATGGACGTCTGTGTCTAAGCTTTTATCTAATTACCCATTAAGTATTGTTTTGTTATATCGGAGGTTGCCTTTGTAGGTTGCCTCCCCTTTTTCTGTGCTCTCCATTTTTTTTATGTTCGTGCATTCTTTCATTTTTTTTTTCACAATGAAAGTTTGGATATTTATTAGAAAGGAAAAAAAAAAAAAAAGAAAAAAAAAGAAAAAAAAAAAGGAGGTAGTATTCACGTCTTCACAGTAACTTCTCGTGCTTACAACTGCAATGCCATCACTATCATCAGTAACGTTTTCTTTAGAAACAAGAAAGTTATGTGTTATCACTTACGTTTGTAACTCTGCCCTATGAAGTGTATAAGATGTCTCTGTTAAAATTTCACACGGTTCAGTTCGCATTAAACATGCAGAGAGCTTATGTGGGTTTCAAACTAGATAAACAAAAGAAAAACACCAGAACACTTCAAACATAATATACAAGCAAACTCAGCAATTAAACTTATATGGGTTTCAAACTAGATTAGCGAAAAGGTATGCATCATAACGTCAAGAGAAAGCACTTGAAAAGTTTAAATCAATCCAAAGCACGAATTGTACTCACAACTTTACTGCATGCACAAAGATACTTCCACCAGATCCACCTCCACCTCTTGATCCTCCGTCTCCACCTTCTGCAAGGATAGAACCATTTAAATATAACACACCTACTATTAAAAGTTTCACACGTCCTCCACCAAGCCCTCCATATGGCTTTTCATCTGATATGCCACCACCCTTGCTCCCATAGCTCCATGGTTCAGACAATGTAGACCAAGCATAGACATCACCACCCCAATTGCTTGTCTGATTACCTTTCGAACAGGAGGCCCCTCGGCCACCATGACCTCCACCAGATCCATCATAACCAACTGGTGTGCCACTAGTTTGAGAAGGAGGTGCTCCACCGAGGGCAGTAGTATTTATGTACGAATTGTATTCCATCGTCACATTAGCAGCAGAAAAAACCACAGAACCAGCAACAACACCTGCGTGCTGACTGACTTTGATATTGCCAGACATATTAAGAGTAATTGTACAACCTTCTATGGGGCAGCAAATCACAACGTGTGGAAGTATCTCTAGATTCCCAGTTCCAGATATGTAGAAATCAGAATATAAAGACAAGTTTGTGTTTAACAGGCAGGTCGTGTTAAATGACCCAACACCACCCAGGTCCTCACATGATACAAAATGATTTGAAGAAGAAAAAACTATTGGACTAATGTTCCGAGAGCCATTGCCTGTTACTGACTGAAACTCATGCCGCCAATTGTTTGAAAAAACATTTCCACTTTCATACTGAAGTGAATTAAGGGAGATGACAGACATGTATAGACATCCCAAAACTATATACTGTCCGATCTGCCAGTGCAACAGGAAAGAACACATCACTGCAGGTTATTTTGCAGAGTTCTGCTTGCACATAGTACTCCAGATGAATTTATTGAGCGAAATTAACCTCAGAAGTAGGTTAGACTTTGTGGTATTTGCTCTTTCTGGTGCACCAGAAACATTAATATCAATATTACATGATAATCAACAAAATAGCTATAGCATTTGGTCCAAAGAGTACAACTTGCCAGTAGAATGCAAATGAGAGAAATAATTTGATTTTAAAGAAAAGCATGGCCAATAGCCAACAAGAAATATAAGAATCAAGTCTGCAGTCTTTTTTGGACACGCAAGAAATATTTTTTTCATGAATGTATAACAGAATAAACCTTTACTATTCGACCAGCACAAATGTGAATGGTTTCTTATTTCTTGTTGATCAGTGATAGGTATAACCAATATACACTCTGAATCCCATGACATTCACTTGACAGAAAACTTATACTACATGCAATTGCCTTTGTAAAATTACCAATTGACCCAAAAGCTTAAACTAGTGAGTTATAGATGGTAAATTTAATTTTATCAATACTTCAACACTCTTCCTCACTTGTGAGCTTGAAAATTTATAGAATGCTCAACAAATGGAAATCAATATTATATGAAGAGTAACAAACACATGACCTCCTTCTCTAATACCATGTTAAATCATCAATTTACCTAAAAGTTTAAGCTGATCGGTTATAATAAATTTAATTATATCAAATACTTCAACAGCCTCAAAGTTGCATTCTAATTCAGGTTACTAGTTTGAATTAACGCGAGGAGAGAAAAATCATGCCACACGCCATAGTGTCAAAGTTGCATTCCAATTCAGCTCATTCTCTTAATGAATGCTGTTTTTTTTTCTTGAAAAGGAAAGGAGTCTCTTTCATTGATATAATGAATTGAGACAAAAGCTCAATATACATAGGGAGCAACATCAAAATATCCTAAGGATAATGAATGCTGTTTTCTAGCAGAGAAAATAAAATCTGTGATGAAACCCAATATGTGAAAAAGCCGGTGTCTGCTACCCACCATGGCTTCAAAGCTAATTCAGCTCATTATTATTAATAACAACAATTTTCAAGTAGGAAAATTGAAATTTGTAATGACACCAGTGCTTGAAAACGCCGGTGTCTAAGAGAAAGTTCTTACTGCCCGCCGTGGCTTCAACACCACATTCCAATTCGGCTCATTGCTCTTAATGAAAGCGATTTCTAACATGGAACATGAAAAAATCTGTAATGCAAGATTACATTGCCAATATTGTGTTAAAAAAATAGAAAGAATTTCTTTGCTCGATAGCTCGAGAGAGATCACTTGAAGCTCACAACCACTGAAACTTACAAACAATTAAGCATCAAACAAAGAAAGAGAAGGAAGAAAAATCGAACTACATACCTCATCATCAAGAGTCAAAGCGGCCGAAATGGTCTTACAACAATCATCCGTTTGATGCTGACCAAAAATTCAGTTCCATCCCTGCGGCGTCTTTGCAAGAAGAGTTGGATCGATCTTATTTCGTAAATTACTATTCTAATAATTTTACAATATTAAAAAAAAATTTAATTACTCTTTTTTTTATTTTTTCTTTTCTTGCAGCGAACTTTAAATCGCTTTCCCTTCCAAGTTGTAATTCTATTCCATCATTCTGTCATGTTTGATTCGGTAGTTTTTTTTTTTTTTTTTTTGTACAACTTTTATAATTAGGAAAATTAATATATTGAGAAAAAATATCAAACTGTAATAGAATTCTGCTTTGTTGTTAGAATAAAAAATTTCTATATTTATAAATAGTTTAACCTATTTTTCTATATTTGAAAATAGCCCTTTTAATTATAACAATTTTTCTTAATTATATAGATTTATATGATATTTTTCAATTTAATATATTTTCTTTTAAAGGTTAAATTATAAGAAATTCCTTTGAAATTTGTCATTTGTTTAAAAAAAAATTATACTTTCAAATTTTACAATATTACCCTTGAACCTTCACAAAGTTTCATAACCTTGGGTAGAAACTAAAATTTTTGGAATTAAGATATGAAATGATGCATAGATGAACTAGAACGAAAATTTGGATCACCACATCGTCTTAGGTCAGCGCTACACAGTTTAAAGTCCTTATTCTAATTTGAAATTCTAAAAGTTTTCTATTCTAAAGGTAGTTTTGAAACTTTTATGAAAGTTGAGAGTAATATTGCAACTTTTGAAAGTATGAGAGTATTTCTAAAACGACGAACAGAGTTTAAGGATATTTATTATGATGTAGCCTTCTTTAAAATATTTTTTAAAAAATAGTCATAAAGCTTCTTACTAGATTCAACTTCAAGCATAAAACTTATACTCCCGACTTCGAGTTTAGAAATTCGATTCTTCGACCCTACGTATTGTAAAAACAAAAACCTAAAAATAATTTGTTTTTATTTTTGTAAAAGAAAAGTTCTTTCACTAAAAAATTTGTGCTTAAGTTCAAATTGAGACCATAGCAACATAATATTAAAATAAAATTACTATAAAGCTTATCTTTCCAATGTAGTTGCTTTTATAGTGCAAATGTTATAAGAAAAATCTAAACAAACTATGTTAAGATATATGTCTTCAATCAAGAGTTTTTCGAATGAAAGCTAAAATTTAATTTAGTTCTAATATTCACAATAACAAAGGTTGTTAAGACATCATAACCTTAAGCAAAAAGTTAGAAGATCATAGTCTTATCTTTATATATTGTCGAACTAAAAAAAGTGTACACCTTTAATCTCATCCGTACTTATGATAGGTTATGACAACTCTCTAATTGGAGGCTTGAATCATTCATACCGTTTCATCTTGAATCTGAATCAATCATACTTCATATATATATATATATATATATATATAAAGGCTTATCCAAATATGGTCGCATCTCATTCTGCCATTTTAAGCATATGGCTCACTCCATGAATTGTTGAACTCGACAAAGAAAATCAAATAAATCATCATGGATTGTCCTAGTGGTAAATAAAATGTTTATATTTGATAAAGAGTTAAGAGGTAATGCGTTCTATATCCTACGAGTTTTTTTGACACTCAAATGTTGTAGAGTCAGAACAGGTTGTCTCATGAGATTAGTTGAGATACATATAAGCTGGCCATGATATCTACAAATATATATATATATATATAAAAGTAAATATTGAAATATTTACAATAATACATTCTAATAAATCACAGTACAATATAAATAGGAAATTTGGTACTTTATCAAATGACTTCTCTCTCATTCAAACATATTAAAAGTGTTGATAATTATATGAAAATGTAGCCCCTTTGATATTATTTTAGTGAATAGTAAATTTTTTTTTAAGGAAGAGGAAGAACTCTATTTGATATATTAGTTTCTATTGTACAACAAATTAAACTAGGTTGACGTGGATAATACTTGCAATAATTGATTATATTATCTACCTATAACATAAAAACGAATAATTTATTATAATAATACAAAAATTCATGATACACTAAAATGAATTTATCTCAATTATAATTAGCATGATCTCTTTTTTTAAAAAAGTCAAAGATTCGATCTTCCATCTTTTTAATTTTTACGCTAAAAAAACAAAAGATACAAAAATTTGTGATACATTAATGAGGCAAAGATTAGCCTTGCAAATAATTTTTATTACCTTTTTAGGTAGATTAAATTAGGGGTGTTCAAAAAATTCGATGACCCGAAAAACTCGATCAACCTAACCCAATCAGTACGGTTGGGGTTGGGTTATAAACTCATTTGGGTTGGGTTGAGTTTAAAAAATTAAAATTTTTATGGTTTGGGTTGGTTCATGGGTTCATCTAAAATAACTCAATCCAACCCAAACTTATACATATATTTATTTTAATTTTATTTAATTTCATGAATTTTTTTTTTTTGATAATTTATTATCCAACAACTCCTAAAAATAATTTTTAACACTTTAAAAAGAACAAAATTTCATAATGTAAATTGAAATTTAGTTCTTAATCTTAATCCAATATATCAAAATAACTAAATAAATTTTTGATATATTAACATTTTACATATTGTTAAAATAAAAATTTTAATAAATGACCGACTAACCCAAATCAATCCAACCCAAATGTTTCATGGTTGAGTTGGATTGGGTTCATTATTTAATAAGAGTTGTTTGGGTTAAAGAAATTTAAAACCCAAACAATTGGGTTGAGTCTAAAAAGTAGTTCAACCCAAACCACGAACACCGCTAGATTAAACTATTCGCACATATAAATTTTCCAGAGACAAGGGATAAAATTGTACATTTTTATACACAAATCTTATATTTTTTAAAATTACAAGAAGAGACTTAAAAATATTAATCTTCATAATAATTTATAATAACAAATGCCAGCTTGCACACATGAGCCCAATCCTTCACTCCACCGTAGCATATTTTCATTAAAAAGAAAAAAAAAAAAAAAAAGTCGTTTCTTTTTTCTTCGAGGGGCAGTGCAATAAATATAAATAATGGGATCGTCAACGTCTTAAATAATTGGCTTTTTGCACCCAAAAAAAAAAATTAATGTCAAAACTTTTATGAAAAAAGCAATTTAATTCTTCAACTTTAATAAATAACAAATTAGTCTATATACTTTAAAATTTGTAACAATTGAATCTCTATCATTCAAAATTTCATCACTATCAATTTGTATTATATAATAACTTTTTGTTTATAGTTTATAAACAATTTTGATAACCTATCAGCTTATTGATCCTACATATATAATTTTTGTATTAAATTCTACAAAAATTTTCATAATAAAAACTAAATCGCTACAAATTATAAACTACATAGATTAAATGATTAAGTTTGAAAATTAAAAGGGGTTGTTTGGCCTCCCTACTTGTAGTTGGTGGGAAAGATTATTATAACTCATTCCATGTTTGAAGTTTTAAATATAATAGTTGTATTTATAACTATATTTACTACATACAATTATGTACAATAATTAGGAGTGTAAACAAGATAAAATCGACCCGACCTAAATTCGTTTGTATGGATAAAAAATCGACCTGAATCCAACCAGATCGATTCGAGTGGATATGAGTAGAAGTATGACTTTTTTTCCTTCTTTTTCTTGTCGAAACTTTCTCCTCCTCCTCCTCCTTCAATGATAGATATTCTTTTTCTTTCTTCTTCCAATTCATAATTTTTGTCAATGGCAGCTTTTGCGCAGCTCTCAAATACACCCTCTTTTCTCCTTGTCCTTCTACTCCATTTGTTTCTTCTTCCTCTAAAACCCTAGAATTCACATCCCTTATTCACCAACCTCTTCCTCTTCTTAACAACCTATTTTAAGGGGATATGTGACGCCGTAGACAAAAGAAGGAAAAGGAAAACCCTAATCTATTTAAGTTGGGTTCGGGCAATGGTAGACCGAACCCCTCAGTTTAGTTCAGTTCGGTTTCATTCTTTTTTCTTTTTTTTTTTTTTTTTGATAAAAATTGACTTGACTCGAACCAAATCGATTCAAGTTTTTACAGTAAGTAATACTATTTAAAATCTCTAAAATAAAATAATCTACACTCCAGACATAGACGGTTATAACCTAGAATAAAATAGTTTTCACTCAAATAGATTATTATAATTCATAAACTATAATAATTACTGACTATAATAATCGATTTAAAGTATTTTTTAACCAATTAATTTATTAACAATGTGTTGGCATATTCATGGAAAAGTCAATCATGGGTCTATACAAATTTTATGTTATTTTATTTACATGCCATTCTTTTTACATTAATTTTTTTTAAAAAAAAACGTGTTACTGTAAGTAAATAATGATATCAATTTAAATTCTTTTGTGAGTGTAAATAATTTAGTCTAATAATTCATTGGGTAAAACTGACCTTCAAAGTAATCTACACATATTTAAAAGAATGATTTTTAAAAGTGTCATAACTAATATAAGAATAATTTTCAAAAGTGTCATAATGTTCTAAATTAATTTATTAAAATAAACTCATTTATTGTTTATAATTTTAATTGATACAACTCTAACATCCCACCTTAAATTGAAGAATTTTCTCATTTCTTTAAATTGAAAAGAAGTATCCAAAAAGTTTTACAGTTCTACTTAAATTAGTTGATCGATACAATCTCCATACATAAATAATTATCTTAATTTTAAGTCATTGAGATGTATTAGTCAATTTATCTTAATTTGCTTAATTTTAAGTCATTGAGGTAGTCAATTTACTAGTCTATTTAATTTTACTAGTCTATTTAATTTTTATATATTAAGTATTTAAATAAATGTTTATAAGTGAAAAAAATGTTTATAAAACACTAAATGCAAAAATAAAATAAAAAAATAAAATAAAATATTTATACACACTTCAAAAATCAATTCAAACGAATCCATCATGCACAAACATTGAAGTGCATTAAACCTCATGGTTTATTCAAATTTCTTTTTAGTTCGAAAAAGAAGTACAAGTAGCCAAAATTAGCACTAGGGATTGATCTAATTACTATACATTAGACCATTCAAAATCAAAGTGCTTTGACACATATTACAAAAATTTAAAGTACAAAAGTAGGATTATACGAAGCACTTTTCATTATTTATTCACACACAACCTTATATCGGACCAGGAAAGACGCCGAGTTTCCTTTGCTCGTTCCACTTCTCAATCTGCACGAAGTAAAAAGATGGCCTTCACTAAACATTAATATATATCCACAGAGGCCTTATTATATAGCAAACTCTCTCTCTATATATATATATAATTTTTTTTAAAAAAAATTCTATCTTTAAATCTCAAAATTTTCATAAGTTTTCTTCAAATCCAAGACGAAATTTTAGATCTCAATATATAACATTTTTAGGAGACATTTTGGAGTAAAATTATATGGACAGTTGAGTTAATAAGATATAAGATATAAAATTGAAACTATCTACAACTCCTTAGGCTAACCTTGTTGAGAGAGAGACAAAAATGATTTTTTTTTAAAAACAATTATACACTAAATTAAAAATAAACATTTTAAAAAGTTAGACCATTAGGATTCTACTACGGAACCAACTCAGAAATTCTTTACTTTCAACCTATCTCGATTTCTCTATTATACACGAAACTCACTAATCATATATATACATATATATTTCTTTTCTTAAGAAAAAGACCAACATGCACGAGGAACCGGACCAACATGCACGAAGAAGAATATATACCTCTGATGTCTGATCAGATTCTTGTGTAACTTCTACGTCAAGAAAGTTGAAAGACACATTTTGAATATAATTTTAGAATAGATATAAAATTATTTTCACCATAAATACATGTTTTTAATCAATCAAAATCAATTTTGATAACATAAAAATCACTTATAAAATTGTAAAAACTAAAAGATAAAACTAAATTCAAATGAATAAATACATTTTATTATAAAGTGTTTAACCATTTCAAAATCACTAATCTCAAATTTCAAATTTTACCCCTCATGATCCTCGACTTTTTTAAAAAATAAAATTTTACTACGACTAAAATTATTTTTTTAAAAATAAAATTTTAATAGGAATAATTAAGAACAACCAATTTTAAAAGATTAAAATTAATGTCTTAATCATTCAAATAAAAAATGGTTTTTTCTTTAAACAATGAAAATGGTATTTTAATAACTTAAGAATTCAACCACTATCCATAAATCACTTACAATTAACCCAATTGTATTATCATAAGACCACTCCTCATACATGTCCTCAATTTCCAAACTTAATATAACATGGATGGTCAAAATTAAACATTTTTTTATTAATTAATGTACTAAAAAACTTTGTTACTGTTGATGCTACCAGGTTAGTAAGAAATAAAGTAGATTATTCACTTAACCAAGTATAGATACTACTTCCATGGAGGGTTTTGAAAACTTAAAAAAAAAAATCATACTATTTAATTTTTAAAAATTAAATTTATAAACACTACTCTCATACATATAGATGGTCTTGATCGTATGTAGTTTAAAATTTGGTCATTTGGTCGTATGTAGTAAGAAAGATAAAAAGCATGAATAAAAAAGTAGTAAGAAAACAAAGACAATTTTCAAAAACAAAAAGACGTAAAACCAAATTGTGTTTAGTAAGAAAAGATGAAAACCATGAATAAAGAAGTGATAACAAAACAAGCTCAATTTTCATCTTGTTTTTCAAAAATAAAAAGACAACAAACCACATAATTATCAAATAATTGTATAGAAATAAGAGCTGCCACGAAATGTCCTAATAACATAATAAATACTAATTAAAGTAAAATTGTGAAAGCAGTATATATTATACTATCGTAGTACTAAAAATTTCTCTTACCCATTCACTTGGATATAGAGATCGATAATACTTGGCGAACTTTTTGCATTCAGGCGCACGCTCCCCCTTCTTTTGCACACACCTAACACGAGCCCGAATGACATAAAAATTTAAAAAAGAAATAAGAAAAATAGAGTTAATTTAAAAACTCTTCTAAAATTATTCTCTTTACATATCATCGGAAGGTTGGAAATGAAGCAAATTGTTGTCACTTCCTACAAAGATTTTACCATAACCAACCTTACATATTTAAGAAACAAAAGATGTAAGATCAATAGAATTTCAAGCCTCAAAATTAATAATACAAGTATTTATAATATAAGCTTATGCTAATTGAGTTATACTTATATGGACGAAAATCGATGTATTAAAAACATTTTATTGACCAAACGTGTGTATATGTGTGTGAGACATTTTACCTATGGTATTCCAAATAGCGTGCATAGCAATGACGTGTTTGATTAGTGAAAGGAAAACGAAGGTCAGTTGGCGCTGTCTCTAATCGTCCCTCATCCACTACCACCTACCAATATTATAATATTAAAAATTACTCTTCAAATCGAAAGTTCAAATTCCAAACTATTAAAAATATTAATAATATAAAAATATCAATATTATAATATTGATTAAAAATATTATATTCACACTAACCTATACCCATCTTGATCATGATTATTTAAATGGGTTAAGTTATAGATTTGGTTGCTACAATTATGAAGATCACCCCTATCTTTTGTGTTGAATAGGTAGACACCTAGACTAATGTCAGGTGAATATTTTGAGTGTCAAGAAAATTCGTATGATATAAATATTATATTCACACTAACCTATACCCATCTTGATCATGATTATTTAAATGGGTTAAGTTATAGATTTGGTTGCTACAATTATGAAGATCACCCCTATCTTTTGTGTTGAATAGGTAGACACCTAGACTAATGTCAGGTGAATATTTTGAGTGTCAAGAAAATTCGTAGGATATTAAATAATCTACGACCTCTTGAGGTCTTTATTAAGATCATACCGACCCTATCAGTAGGCCACCTATAATGGTTACTAACCATGTAGGGACAAAAACGAGTTTGAATTTCAACTTTTTTAACAAGTTAATAAGTACTAAATTCTAGGTTTTCTTTAAGATTGAATTTGTAATTTAACTATTAAAATATTAAGTTTAGAACACAAAATTTAGATATTGAACAAATATAATATTATTTTATCCTCTCATTAATATGTTAATAACCACTATTGTTTATTAGTAATTTAATGAGGGAAAATAATTTTTTTTTTTAACTTTAGGTTTTGAATTTTGTTTTATTGACCTAATCGGTTTCAAAAGGTAACACTTTTGTTCTACATTTTTTAATACCATTTAGTTTTAAAATGTTATCGAAATTTAAGTTTTCTTTCAATCCAATCTTTAATTAAGTTAAAAATATTTTGCTTTTAAATTTGATTTTTTTTAATTAAATACACGCCTATTATTTAATTTAAAATAATTAGGAAGTGAGATTTTAAAATTAATTTAATGAAGAAATAGTGAAGTCTAATCCATTATAATTATTTTCAATTAATTAATAAGCATGCGAATATTTAGTGAAGTTGAAATGTAAATGTTGAAAGTTATAGACCAAATTTAAAAAATTCAAATCTAAGGAGTAAAATTATAAGATCTTGAAACATAAATTAAAATCAAACTTTAAAATTTACTTAAAAAAATGTAAGAGAGCAAATAAAAACAATACCAAATTCTTTTTCAACATTAAATTTACTCTCAACGTATGCAAATAAACATTCTATTTTTTTTAGAAGAGACCTCAGACCTTATTGTCTTTGTCTTCGCCTCCGCGGCGGCGATCGTCGTTACCGTCGAGGTTGGTCTGAGCGGAGGGAACGGAGGTGGAAGAAGGCGGCGGAGGCTTCGAAACGGTGCCGTATTCGTGAGCTGGCCTTGGGGCTTGCTCGCCACGTGCCACCTTGCTTACGTCTCTGGATCTCATCTTGTCGTGAGGATCTACCTGAGCCGCCGACATTATTTAATTATTATTTCTTGGTTTTATTATTATTATTATTATTTCGATCTCTTAGTTGATTTTATTTATATATATAATGGGATTGACATTGAATCTTAAGAAGATAGTGTCGGTCTGTTTATGGGGCAGGAGCCATGCATGCACGTTGCAACGTGCCAGGCACGTGCATCCTTCCTGAAGGCCTATCTGTCAGCAGCATCTCCATTTTCTTTTGGAAATGAAAAGGAGCTTTTTCATTTTTACTTTTAATTTTTTTTCTTTTAAATTTTGGCCTAATGGTTTTTATTTGGTTCTAATTTTCAACGTTTTAATTTAAATGAGATGGTTTGGTTTTAATCCTAATTGGGTTAAAGAATATTTTTCACCTCTTCATTGATTAAAAATAAGTTTCTGTTAAGAAAAACCAGGCACAACAGGAAAATAGATATCGAAAAAATTTAATATTAAAATAATATAAAAATAATATAATAATAATAATAATAATTTAATAATAAAATAAGAAAATAAGAAAAATAGGAAAATATGAAATATGAGAAAAATTCGATGGAAACTCAAAATTCTCTAAATATTCTCCAATTCTTTCTTTACTTTTCTCAACAATGGGTGTATAGTTGACAACCACCAAAATTTACGATTTATAGACAAAGTGGCGAGTAGGTGGTAGATTACATAGACACCAACCATGAGCCAACACAAGGTACATCGACAATACATGTGGTAATAAAAAATGACACATGGCTCTTTGACACTAAACAAGAGCATCTAATAGACATTTATTATAATAATATTTGTAATAGTTTCTAAATTTTCAACATTCATTTCTTTTTTTAAGAACATGATTCAATGTTTTTATTTTACGAAGAATAAAAAAAACTTTTAATTTTTACTCGTTTTGGAATCCTTTGTTATTATTTTGACATTTTTTGAGGGTGAGTTTTGAGTGAAATGAAGAAGAAAAAAAAAAGAAAAGGAATAACAAAAATTGGGCATGAAGATGCCCTTAGAATGGCCTTAGAGAAAAGTGATCACTTGTACAATGTCAAATTAGCCCAGTCAGCTTCAGCCAAGACCGAGGCCGAGTCCAATAAAATCATGTGGTACGGTTCTCGCATGATTTGGCCCAATATAGAAGAAAGGGAATCTAGGAATAACTAGGTAACTCTTAACGAAAAGGATTTAGGTCATTGAATTCTTAAATACGCAAGGAAGGTGACAGACAAGGTAAGTTAACTCTCCACTATAAAACCTGTTACAAACATTAACTACTGAATTTCTAACTTAGGCATTAGAGTGTATATGACCTACACCACATCGGACTCTAATGACCTACACCACATCGGTGTGTGCAATTTTTGCTATCTCGTAGGTCGTATTCGTCAATATAAATTTTCTATTGCTATCTCATTTTTTAGGATTATCTAGTATACTAAACCTAAATTATTTTGAGATGAATTATATATATAACTTGAAGTATAGCAAAATCGAGCTTAATTTATCAAAAGTCTCTAGAAATGTGTTTTGTGATCCTAATTATGAGAAAGAGAAAGAGAAAGAGAAAGAGAAAGAGAGAGAAAGAGAGAGAAAGAGAAGAGCTTGAAGTATAAATTAAAAAAAAATTGACATTATATGTACCGACTGACATCGAAGAATGTGTTATTGTAGGTGTTCAGTGACAGTCACCTTTAACATCAGTCAGTGCCCATCGTTAAAGGCAATTGTCATTGAACACCTACAATAACATGTGCTTTAATGTCGGTCATTGGCCAACATTTATGACCGACATTTGATGTTGGTTAATGACCAACATTAAAAGAGTTTGTCTGACATTAAATGTTCGTATTTGAGACAGACAATGCCCGTCATCGTTTATTTATTTACAAAATAAATTAAAAATATTTCTTGCACATGTGCAAATCAATAATATATTTCTTTTTCACCTGTATATGCAGAAAATAAAATTTCAATTGTTTTTATATACACAACTCAACTTTCAACTGTCACAAAAATTAACTACTCCAACAATTCACAACAAAAAAACCGACACATTATTTTAACTAGTAATATATCAACAAGGTTCATTGATCAAATATATATATATATATATGTGTATATGTGTATACATACATACATACATACATATATACACACATATACATACAATCTAAAGATCGAGAACTGGTTGTGTACTTATAGGGTCATATAATTACTGTTCCAAAAAAACTGCAAAAAAGATATTTTTGTTAGTATAAAATAGAGGATTTAAAAATAAATGAAACATACCTAAAAAGAAATTGTACAAAGTATGAAGGAGCTTATATTTAGACATACCACCAAAGCATGGAGCAAACCAATGAGCAGTAAGCTTTTGCAGAGCCATTAGATTTTATGGATGTGCAAAAGTCAACCAACCTAAACCTAACACATCATTATTCATCACTATAATAAGTGAATATATTTTATGGGTAGTTTAAACCTAGCTGTTTGGGTGAAATCTTCATATTCCAATAAAGAAATTTAGCGGGTCTTGTTCATGTTCTATCTAGGTGATAAGAGCAAGTGTGATCCGTGCTCGGGTGAGCAAGTGACCCAAGATGAATGGGAGGTGTCTTGGGATTTAGAGCAAGCTCTCTCATGGTTGGGAGTGAAACAGATTTGTTCAAGGGGAGGCTCGAAATGGTACTTTGTTCGAAGGGTGTTAAGAGTGCGAACAAAATCCCACATTGGTTAGGGAAGAGAATGATCACGGGCATAAAAGTGAGGACAATTATCTCCATTGGTATGTAGAGATCCATTGTCCTTATCAATAGATTGTCATATTGTTAGTATTGTCATAACATAAATTGAAACACAACTAGTCACTTGGGATACGATACTCCCAAATTTATTACTTTTTTACGACCACACTTATTTCTATTCTTATAATCGATCGATCACAAAACATTACAACCAACTCTATTTCTATTCTTTTTTATGCTTGCACTAGACCACACTTATTTCTATTCTTATAATTCATATATAATCGATCGATCACAAAACATTACAACCAACTCTTATTATCTAATTAACTGGGCACTAGAAAGTTTCATATCAACTCAATATAACAAGCAAAAGCACAACAAAAATACTAAGACAGAATAATTAGGTGAGATGACTACATATTTGTTGGGTTTGATACGTGGAATACTTCATTCTCATTATTTGTTGACAGTGTACACTTGCACTAGCGAGACTAGAAACTTTTTTTTTTCAGAAATTTTCTATTTAGGCACATGTTTTTTAATCAATTGGGGATGAATTAATCTAAAAAATAGTTAAAGATACTCTTAATTGAAATCGTATAATATTTGAAATGGGCGGAAAATAGAGAGGAATCAAATTATAAAAAGTCTAGCTTAGAATATAGAGTTCACCCCAATTGTTTTATTGATCCTTGAATTCTTAATCTTAATCATCTTTTCATGTTTGTGCTTAACCAACTCGCTTGTAAATGCCAAGTCAAGAGTCCTAATTTTACTAATCAATTAATTCGTAGAAGATGCTAAACATAGTTATACAAATAATTAACCAACCACATTAAAATCACGAGAGAATACGTCAGGTCAATTAATTAGTAGGAAAAGTCTAACTTGACTAATGGATTCAAATCTCATTCTAATTTATCATGCAATGCTAATTGTTAGGACACTTAACAATCCATGATTATAACTCAATTTTGCTATTTAGTGATTAATAACGAAACAAATACGAATTAGATTATTGATCTTTAGCGATAGGTGATCAAATCACGAGTGATTTGCCATATCAAATATAAAAACAAAGCCATTAAGGTAAATCAAGAATGAGAGTCACAAGCAATTTAAGCTAAAACAGTGTTTAAGCACCAATTCTCAGAATCTAACAATGGAGATTCTTCAAATTCTAAGCTTGAAAGAAGTACCCTAGCCTCTCATGATGAGAAGATGATTCAAAAGATTAATAAAGGTTTCAAATTATAGCTCAAATGAAGAAATATAATGAAAAGAGGTATAACCAGAGAGAACAATTGTGGGAAAAGGAGGGGAAAATAGACTTCGTGATCTAAATTAAAAAAGAAAAGCTTTTATATGCAGTCGAGAGAGTCGCGATGCTGCAAGCATTCGATCGATCCCCGGTGTTAAGGGTTTAGGGTTTGCGATTTCGTTCACTGGTTAGGGCTTGAAAAAAAGAAGAAAAACTAATAATTCCATTGGAATTGGATATGAAGTGAGAAAATCACGAATGAGATAATTTTGAATAAAATCACAAAGAGGAATTTAGTAATTAGGAATTTTTTAAAATCAAAATTTTCTATATATTTAAAATTTAGTAAATTATGTTTTATCTGCAAATTTTTCTCTAACTTACTATTTATGTATGTCTAATAAACTTCTAACAGTTAAATATATTTTAAAAACTTTTCAAACTCAATTAGAAAATTGAAAAATCAAGTCCCAAAACAATTATGGCTTAAAAATATATGAGTTTTTAAAACTATTGAAGAAGTCAAAGATTTATTAGACATACAGTTGAAATCTCAAGAATTTCTTGCGGTTTTAAACTTTATTGATCTAAAGTATGAATCTATTAAGTACTTTTTAAATATAAATGTGAGTTGATTAATGAAATGGGCCCAGGCGTGCTAGGTCCATCAAGTTTGAGCATTTACAAAAGGAAAAGAAAAACTTAAGCCAACCACGATATCAAGTGAAGGTCTAATCCAATTTTTCAATTACAAATTTTAATCTCGAGCAAACCATTAGGCAAAGTTGAGAGAATCCTAACATTTCCTTCTTTGCTACCGTTGGCCCATTGTGGGGATTCAATAACAGTGTCAAATGGGACAAAAATAAATATAGGAGCTCATTCTCTAGTCAAAATGTACATAGCATCTATCCTTAGCTCAACACATCACTTTGTGCTCGATACTAACTTTAAGTATCAAAGCGTGTTGGACAAAGCACCACATCAACAAACTTATAATTTAACTTAATTATTAAGAAATATATTTTTTTAAAACAAGTGACCTTCCCATTCTTAAGCTTCAACCCTTGGAAGGAAGCCATGGGATCTCTTGCCTTTGATTTTATTGGGTTTTTTTTTTAATAATTGCATATATATATATATATATATATAATATGAAGAAGGGTTAATTAAAAAAATAATCATTAAAATAATTAAAGTTCCATTTGATAACCATTTGATTTTTAGTTTTTGAAAAGTATGTTTCTTTTCTCTTCATTTCTTACAATAATTTTCATTTTTTCTGAGTAAAAGAGTTGAATTTTTAGATAAGTTTCAAAAACAAAAACATATTTTTAAAAATTAGTTTTTTTAGTTTTCAAAACTTGACTTGATTTTTGAAAACATGAGTAGAAAATAGATAACAATACAGAGAAACCTAAAAGTAGAAGTGGTGTTCATCAGCTTAATTTTTAAAAACTAAAAACAAAAAATTAGGTCCCGTTCGATAACCATTTGATTTTTGTTTTTAGTTTTTAAAAATTAAGCGTATAAACACTTCTTCTACCGCTAAGTTTCTTGCTTTGCTATCTACTTTTTACCAATATTCTCAAAAATCAAGCCAAAAATTGAAAACTATAAAAAATAGTTTTAAAAAAAATTTGTTTTTGTTTTTAAAATTTTGTTGAGAATTCAACTCATGCACTTAAGAAAGATGAAAATCATTGTAAGATTCTGGGAGAAAATATGTTTAATTTTTAAAAATAAAAAACAAACAACGAAATAATTACCAAACAAAACCATATTTACTTTGGAATTCATAATTATAAATATAATTTATTGTGGGGATATTCAATCACGTGGAAGTTATAATAGAAAAAATTTTGTTCGATTCCACATTTTGTTTGTGCTTACTCTTTTTAAGTACATCTTTCACCCGATTATGAGAACAATCAATTGTAGATTTCCGTTTAACTCCATATACTCCTAGTAGATTATCTCTAACTAAATTCGAATCTTCTACATTGCTTGCATATATAATTATGTGCAATTAAATGCAGAATTGATCGAAGAAAGAATTACGAGTTGATCAAATAAAATAAAATTTTGGAATAGGAAAAAGAGAATTAGAAAAACGCATATCAAAACGAGCATAGCACAATTAGCATATGAATGTGTTGATAACTACGAGGTCTGTGATTCAAATCTCTCACCCCAATCCCAATTGTACTAAAAAAAATTTAAAAAAATACACAAAGATGAAAAAAACGGAGAAACGTATAAATAAATAAAATTTAAAAAATTAAAAGAAAAACTTCAAAAACCGGCCAAAGACGTGAAACGGCTGACTCTGATTTCATACAGATTATAAATCTTTTTTTTTTTTAAAAAAAAAAAAAAAAAAAAAGCTTGTACGTGTCACAAATAGATTGTGCCACCAAGTTGAACTGAAAAAAAAATTAAATTAAATTTGTTGCACATAAACTTAAATTTAATTAATTTAGACTCTACGACGATAACTCATTAATGCATAAATTTTATATGTATATCTGACTAATTTAAGTTGAGAGGTTAACATAACATTAAAGAGTATGTAAAAAAAATCATGATATTAGAGAGAAATACTTGAATTAAATAAATATTTATAATTTTCATTAATATGAGTGATTTTCCATCCTCTCATCTTCTATTATTTTACTCTATTATTTAGTAAGAATTACACGATAATTTTTCTTATTGCTCTAATAGATTTTGACTTAAAAATAGTTATATTTAAAAAAAAAAAATACACTTTTGGTCCCTAGGGTATTAGATTTAGCTTCTATTTGGTTCTTAATACTTAAAGTGAGTATGTTTAATAAAAAAAAAAAAATCAAAGTTAAAAGTGTAAATTTTGAAATATGTGAACCAAATTAAAATAAAACTTAAATTTTAAAGGTAAAATTGTAATATTTTGATATATAGGAACTAAATTAAAATCAAACTCAAAATTGAAGGACTAAATATGTAGTATTTTGAAACCTAGAGACCAAATGAAAACTAGACCCAAAACTTAGGTACCAAAATGATTTTCCCCATATTTAAATGCTTTTGAGCTTTGGAGTTAATTTTAAATAAAATCATGCAAAAAAATAAATCACTAATTGGTGGTCAAAATTAATTCAATTATGAAAGTTCTAATAAATAAATAAATAAATAATAATACATTTTTAGTTCAACAATATAAGTAGAAGATTCAAATATTTAACTACTTGGTCTAGCCACATTCTAGACTTTTACATCTAGACAAACGTGCACAGAAATTTTACTTTTTGACGTAACTATATACACACATATATAATATTATGTATCCATTCTTAAAAATTAATCCCCACTTTACAATAATTTTATCATGTGATAACTATTTAATTTTTAAAAATCAATTAAATTTCTAGAACTCTACTTTTACCTCTAAATTATGTTATATTGTCCACGTTCTACCAATATTAATAAAAAAAAAAGTTATTAAAAACTTGTTTATGTTTTTAGAATATATTTTTACTAGAATTCAAATATTTATTTGAAGAAATTGAAAACTATGGTAAGAAAATTGAGAGAAAACAAGCATATATTTCAAAAGTAGGTGTTCGTTTTTTTAATTACCTTTGTTTTCTCACTTTCTTTTAGTTTTTCAATTTCATTATAAATATATTTGATTTATTTTTTATTTTTTATTTGTTTTAGGAAAATTTTCACAAATAGAAAAAATGTCAAATTATTTAAAAAAAATAACAAAAAACAAACACTGATAGATATTGATAGACTTCTATCAGCATCTATCAGTGATAGACTTCTATTATTTCTATCACTGATAAACCTTTGATAGACTTCTATTAGCGTCTATCACAATTATCTAAAAAAATTTCTATTTTGTGTAAATAATTATCCTTATTTTTTTATTTTTAAAAATTCCCCTTTATTTTACCTTTGCAAGTAGGGTTGTTGGAGATGGCAACATTAATTTAAAAAAAAAAAAAAAAAAAAAAACTAATTGACCCGTTAATCTCTAAACTTTCAGTTTTATACCTAATAAAATTCATGTCTAAATAAAACCTTAAACTTTCAACTTTATTCTCTATAAATCCATGAATTTAAAAAAATATCAAAACTTAAAAAAGACTTATAATTTTATAAATTCATAAACTAAATAGATACAAACTTCAAAATTTTCAAACCAAATTTGTAACTAAACTTCTATCTAATACATTAGAGATAGTTCAATAACTAACTTCACAATTCAGCCTCTCTCTCGGTCAAACCCAATCAAGAGAAGAAAAAAACACACTAAAAGACCTTTCATTGTTTTTTTTTCTAAAGTAAAAGAAATTCATTATATTTAGAGAATGATTAGGTGCCTATTCCCATACTTTTATTTTATTTACTTGAATTTTTTTTTTAAAAAAATATTTCTTTTTTAAAAAAATTGTATCACGTGGTAGAATTTGATTGAGTATTGGTCCGACGGCACAAGTGATGGTTTTTTTTTCCTTATATTTATACATAAATTGCCTCCCAAAATTTGGTTCTCTTCCTAAACGTGCTGCCCATTAATTTAATTTTTTTTTTTTTTAAAAAAAGGGGTTATTATAAAAACCCCTTTCTTCCTTCAATTTGAAACCCACAATCCCAAATTCTCAAAATGGAAAATCCCATTTCAAAATCAATTTCATTACTTCTTTTCATTCCAACATTTCTTCAATTAGCATATTGTTTAGACATTGTTCAACAGTCTTGCAAATTGGCTGCACAAACAGACCCATATGTTAACTACAAACTATGTGTTCAAAGCCTTAAAGCCAATCCCAATTATTCCAAAGCTGCAAATTTCAAAGACTTGCTTATGATTTCAATCAACCACTCAAAGGCCAATGCCACAGAAATTGGGTCACAGATTTCAGAGCTTTTGAAAGGAAGTAATGAGAAATTGGGGAAATATTCATTGAATTGTTTGAAAAGCTGTTTAGAACTTTATTCTGAGGCTATTTCTGATTTGGAAAAGGCTTTAGGAGCTTTGAAAATGGAGGATTATGAGACAGCAAATACAGGGGTTAGTGCAGCCATGGATGCACCAATAAGTTGTGAAGATGGGTATAGGGAAAAAGATGGAGAAGTTTCTCCTTTCACAGAGATCAATGATGGGTTCTTTCAATTGATTGCAATTTCTCTTGCTTTTATTAATATGTCTAAGTAATGGATTAATCCCTATGGTTTTTAATGGTTTGGCGTTGGGCCTATCAAGAGAAATTTGATGTTTTAGAGGGGGTTTTTAGCAATAATATGCATTTTTGTGTGTGTGTCTTTTGGTATATGGTATTGTGTGTTGAATGTTTTTGTTGTAGAACAATGTACTACATCATCTCAAAAAATTTTAATATTGTTTGTATTTGTTGTTTGTTATAAAGAACTATGATTAAATTATAAGTTTAGACAGTAAACTTTGAGGTTTATGACTATTGAATTTTTAAATTATGATTTTTTTTCTTGATCTTTCGACAAAAAGATTAAAAAGATCAGGAAAAAAATGAGTCCGGACCTCCTCTAAAAATAATTTGCAAAATTAAAAACAAAAAATAGTGGTATTTACTAGTAACAACATAATGGAGGCAGTCAATCAAATATAGATTGATACTGATCCTTCTCCAATATAACACTTCATAAAAATTTATTGAATCGATTCTTTTTTAGTATAATGATGTTGTTAACCTACACTTTTTAAATGTTTGGTTAATTAGTCGGTCAAATTGATGCCCCTTTCAACCTATCAAGCAACTCAAGGCCTATTTGAATTGATTAGAGAAAAAAATACTTTTAAAAAAAGTTATTTTAATTTAATCTCTTTTGATAAAAAAAAAATTGTTTAAAACACTGTTTCAAAATTTATTTTGAATTATTGCCAAACATGTTATTTTTTTGCAAAATGACTTATTTCAAAATCAAACCCACCTTCAATTTCAATCGATCACAAATTCGGAAGTTTTTATGTGAAAAGTTTTCCTAAGTAGAACCTTTGGATTTGGTAAAATATTTGTTTTCCTAACTAGTACCATTTGATTTGGTAATATTCCATAAGATTTAAATAAGTATTTAACTTCGTTATATTTTAATTTTGGTTAAAAAGTACTTTTGGTTCTTAAACTTTCATAAAAGTAACAATTTAGTCCCTGAACTTTGGTTTGTAAAGTAACAAATTTGAAATTACATGAACTAAATCGCTACTGACTAAAGTTCAAGGACTTAATTGTTACTTTTATGAAAGTTCGAGGACCAAAGTTATTTTTATGAAAGTTTGGGGACCAAAAATGTCTTTTAATCTATTTCGGATCTCAAGTGCTCGTGTTTTTGCACTCTTGTGTTTATGTATTCTTAAGGTAAAATCCTCTGATTATGATGAGGCTATGGTTTTTTTTAAGTTTAACATGTGAGAGTAAGTAATTTAAACCTCGAACCTTTCATCAAAGTTACACAAGTCTAACCAGTTGCTGCCCATATCTCATCACCATGATAAAATTAAAAAATTAAAAAAAAAAAAAAAAAAAAAAAAAAAAAAAAAAAAAATCCCCAGTTTTAATTGAATCCCCCCATCTTCTTTGGTAGAATTCAGCTTCAAACTAAGCAAATTAATGAGCGAAAAGCAAAAATCTTGGAATTATTTGAGAAATTCGTACCTGATACAACTGGACAACCATTTGCCTCTACCTTTAATTCAACAGAAGATATAGCTGCAACTAAAATCTCTGTATGATTTTCAATTGGAAAATTTGAATGGCCAATGTACAAGTACATCAGATGACAAAATTAACCTTATAGTATCCCAAGCACACAGTTGATCCATGTCAAAATTACAGTGACTGCTCCTTGCCACATAGGAAACAGACCCTCCAAATATTTAGAGAATATATAACCCATAGCCAACACAATGCCATGATTCCTAATTCAGATCACCGAGACGGTTGTCGTATATCGGTTGAGATGAGGCTCCAAAACGTAGCAGGACTTGAAATTTTACCGAACATCTTAGATTGTTCATTTGACTGTTCTAACAGTGGTAAAGAATCGGAGTCCAATGTAGCTGGCTGGAAAGGATGCAGAGTTTTTCCTCAAGTTTGAAGATCGAGCATAATATATCCAAACAAAAGAACTTTATACTTCAGCAGCTTGAAATGCTTCATCATGCTCTTCCAATTCTTTCGCTTTAGAATCATGACTGTCCAGGTTCGAACCCAATAATCGATGATCGCCACTGTTCATCAGGGACGTCTGATCCATAGATGCATTCCTCTTGTAATTCCATACAAGCATTGAAATGTACTCTTGGGGTGAGACAAGACCCTGTTCCCTAATGCATCGACGTTGCTCCTCCAGCGTTCGAGGATCTTCAAGCATTATAAATTCAAGCAGGGCCTTTTCGTGATCAGGTCTCCAGTTATTTGGTAAGGGGGTGTAGTCTGTCTCAGGGACAAGAGACATCCGGGTGAACTTAAGGCCATCGATTGACTCAGCAAGGCCCATCCTCAGAAGATTGTAGTACTCGGGCGATTGCCCTTTCTTCTCTTTCAAAGGGCGGCTGAGATTTCGAGCACCAATCTTGTAAACTTTTGCTCGTGAACGAAGTTTGTACTTTGCAGCATAAAGCTTTGCAAGTGAACCTCTTAAGATGTAAGAGCAAAAGTTCACCACTTTCCTCCTATTGTCTGCATATCTATACCATTCTACAATTGTTAACAAAAACTTGTTCATTTGTGAATTCGTGTGAGCTTGTGTGGCATGAAACATTCTAAAACAAGGCTGTGGATCAGGATCTCTATCACCCTTTAGAAAATTCAGCTTCCTGAATTGCTTAATACATTGTTTCAAGCTTGCTGTGACAGAAAGGAGTGTACCAACACCTTTCTCGCTAATGATCTTACCACCAGAAGCAGTATACCGAAGTGTAGGGTACACGACTCTTCGACAAAGCACATGATCTAGAAACATGATACCTTTGGTAATGTGTTCAATGGGAAGGCACTCGTTGTCAAGCTTGAGCATATACTTCTGATCACAAAACTCAATCAATTCCTTTCTTAATGTTGCTGCATCGGCCCTAGGTCCTCGAATACCAATCAGAATATGACCTCCATACCGAATGTAATCCATCTTCCGAGTCTTGTCCGGACCACTTGTCGGTACAAATTCTGGCCAAGATGTATTCCCTTGATCTGCTTCTCCTTCAGGACTATTCCAAATGACATCACTCTTAGATGGAGAATAGAAGTCTTTGATCCTTCCCTCCATCCAGCGGTCCAATTCGTCTAAACAAATATTAGCCAGAAGCGGGCTAAGAATCCCGCAGTGTCCCCATGAAGGATTCTTCACTGCCTCTTCAGGAGCAAAACCAAAAAATGTCTCCAACCAATATGGATCGGGCTTCGGTTCATCCTCAGCTAATACTCTCTTCTTCTGGTACTTCCTTTTCTTCTTCTTCTTCTTTTCCCCTTCATCAATCTTGCTCGTTATAACTGGTGTAACCAAAGCAGATTTAATTAAATCAATCACTTGTTTATCTCTAATATCTCTCATCAAAGCATTTATCACCATCCCTACCTTCATGCCATCTAAAATTGTACTTAAATCCCCTTTCACATACCATAAATAACCAGCAAAATGCCTTCTAATTACCCGCAGCACTGTATGTGCATTCCTCCCAGGCCTAAATGCATAAGACTTTGGCGAAAACCGAGCTTCGTATATTGGTTCCAGAATCATTAACAGAACCTCCTGGACAATTTTATCTTGAAATGCAGCAGGCTGCGTAGTTGTCAACATAGCCTTTATCTTCCTCTTCGACAATGATTCATAATCCGTCTTATCTTTTGGTGATTTTATGAAGAACTCCAATCTTGCTCCCCATTTGAACTTACTGTCCAGAACTGCATTTCTAAGCGCAAGTAAATCTTCCAGTGCTGACCTTTGTATTGCATTTCGAGGCATGTAAGCGCCCATCTCATCCGCACAAACTTTCTGGTAAGCCAAAACCCATAATTCAAACCTCCGAAGATAAGTGATCAAATTGGAAACAATCCTATCCGGTTCGCGAAAATTCTCAATCCACATCTGAGAACAAACAGAGACTCCATCTTCCTTCATCAAGGTGGACGGATCATCAGGATCAGGCGTACGGCGGTGCGGCGGAACAAATGAAAACACCCTACACAACGAAAATCCATGGGCACTAGAGTTCAG
Organism: Lagenaria siceraria; assembly: GCA_002890555.2. Taxonomy (NCBI): domain Eukaryota; kingdom Viridiplantae; phylum Streptophyta; class Magnoliopsida; order Cucurbitales; family Cucurbitaceae; genus Lagenaria; species Lagenaria siceraria. Next base: position 985,931 of record CM016483.1, read on the forward strand.
AGGATTGAGTTTGGAGAACAGAAAGCTATTGCTAGTTCTGACAACACTGGAACTCGCAAAAATCCGATGTGCAAATATAGAAACGCCACGATGCATCTAGTGCAGAACGGTACGCTCGATCTTTTAGATCATATCCCGGGAAGAATTTCACGAACAATCAATCCATATCCATGAACTCGTATAAATCGATAAAGCATAGAAATTAACACAAACCCTAACTGATGAAGTTTATAGAAAGTGATTGAAACGCAAAAGTTTATTGTCCAAATCTGAGCTAACCGTGTTAAACCCTGTGGCGGCTGTGGCTTCAACTGAAGAATGCTACCGTAGCGACGAAGAACAAAGAAAATACGGCGAGAGAAGGAAGCGGCAATGGCGGATATGAAAGCAAAAACCCTTTGCTTAAACCCCAACCCCTCCGGTTGAAGTCGCCGTTTGTAATTTTGTATTTTGCAGCAATACCCTTGAACTCAGTTGTATTACCTTGTATGCAATTTAGGGATGTGGCCTCAAAAAGTTTTAACCCCTTTTTTTTTTTAGCTTTAGTATAATTATAAAAATGAAGTATAAAAAAAATTAATCAAATTTTTTCTTAAATTAAGTTATAGAAAATATTACAAAAAAATTTTTAAAAAAAAATTCAAACTTTGACATTTTTATATAAACAAAAATGAAACATTTATCAAACTCCTTTCTTAAATTAAAGCATACAAAAATATAACTAAAAAAAAATGAAAAGGTTTTAATTTTGACAGTTTTTTTTTTTTTTTTTTAGGTTTAGTATAGTTATAAAAATTGAAGTATAAAAAATGTAATAAAATTATTTTCTTAAATTTAAGTATAAAAAATGTAACTACAATAAAAATTGAAAAAGTTTCAACTTTGACATTTTTTTGTAGTTTTAGTATAGTTATAAATAATGAAGCATAATAAATGTAATAAAATTCATTTCTTAAATTAAAGTATAAAAATGTAATAAAATTCCTTAACATTGACTATAATAACATGCACCCCAAATACAGACTACTATAACTTATACTATTTTAGTCTTTACCTCAAACACATATTATAATAACTAATTCAGCACCACAAACAACCTGTTACAAAAGCAAACCAACTCTCTATCTCCATAATTTTATACAAAAATGTATATCTAGGAATGATAGTTGTCATACATGTCACCATCACGATGATACACAAAAACAATATTGTCAACTTAGATACATGATTTTTTTTTAAAAAAATGATGGTAAGTTATCATTCAAAACAAGTTCAAGATGAAGGGTTAATCAAATATGTTTTTTTAGGAGGAGCTTGCAATACTAAAATAAGTTATTATATTATTTGAATTTAACCAAAATGTAAAAATAGTTGTAAAAGATTCTTTGGGGGATTTATCCTTTATTCTCTAATTTAATTTTATGAATACTTTTTTTTTTCATATATACATTGTTTTATTCTTGCCCATGAAACAAATTATATATTAAGGCATATTTGGATTGGGTAGAAAAAAAAATGTTTTCCAGAAGGTCATTCCCAAATAGGCTATTGTAGCCCACTCAACTAAGGGTGTTCGTGGGCTGGGTTGGGTTCGATTGAAGGAATTTTTAGACCAACCCAATTGTTTGGGTTGTAAATTTTTTTAACCCAAATAACCCTTATTAAAAAATGAACCCAACCCAACTCAACCATGAAACATTTGGGTTGAGTTGATTCAGGTAACTCAGGCGATTTATTAAAATTTTTGTTCTAAAACGAAGTAAAATGTTAATATGTAAAAAAATTATTTAATTATTTTCATATGTTGAATCAGAATTAACAACTCAATTTCAATTTATATTATGAATTTTTTTCAAAGTATTAAAAAATTGTTTTCAGAAGTTGCTGGAGAAAAAATTATCCAAAAAAACATGAAATTAAATAAAATTAAAATAAATATAAGGTTGTTTTCAAATATAGAAAAAATTAGCCAAAATTAAATAAAATCAAATATAGACAGCAAACGATAGAAGTTTATCACGATCTATTGCTGATAAATAGTAAAAAATTTCTATATTTGTAAATAGTTTGATATTTTTTCTGTTTATAGTAATTTCCCATAAATATATGTATCTATAATTTTTATCATAAGCAAAAAAAATATACATTTTTAAAATTAATAATAAGTTCGGATTGGTTCGAGTTATTTTAAGTGAACTCATGAACCAACTCAACCCATAACATTTTCATTTATTTGAACTCAATTCAACCCAAATGAGTTAATAACCCAACCCAAACTGTATAGGTTGGGCTGGGTTGTCGAGTTTTTTCAACACCCCTGCACTCAACCCATTTCAAATTGAAGCCTCAAACATCTCTTATGATTTATAATTAATTAATTAATTTTTTTTAGTACAACAATTACTTGAAAGGGTGGAAATTGAACCTTCAATTCAAGAGAGGTAGTGCATATTAAGTATGGTTGAACTAAGCTCAATTTGATTAATTGATTTACTATTTACAATTAACTCTTGAGGACATACTTTTTGAATTTATAAGTTTAGAGAAAAAGAAAAAAAATCACATAATACTCAATTTAAACTCTAAATTTTGATAAGTGATGAGTGTAAAAAAAATTAATAGAATTTAAAAAATGTCCAAATCGTATCAATATCATTTAAAATTAAAAAAAAAAAAAATTTCAAACAGGAGGAACTCACCAGGACTTAAGTCAATGATCCAATACATTAGTATTGACGTAAAGAAGTCAATACATTAGTAATGAAATACCTTTTTTTTTTTTAAGAAAAGTAATGAAATACATATTTATTCGTATGCTTCACTTAAAATATATATATATAGTCGAAATGTTTTCCTTAAAAAATATGGTCAAGATGTCAAATATTACATCGTAATAATTTTAAAATAGTGTCACGTTTCTTTTAAAATATATATTAATGAGAGAAATAACAAAGGACGACAGGGAAAATGGAAGAAAAAAGTAAGGATAGAAAATAGGAAATTTGTAAAGGGGAGAAATTAAAAAAAAAAAAAAAATCTATATAGCACCTCTCTAAAATATTTGCAAATATGACAATATTGACTAGTTAACTTTTGAATTTTTATTATTTTTAATTTTTGAGTTTTTTTTTTTTTGCTTCTATCTCCAGAATCCTCATCTCTCCAAATTTTTCCCTCTCTCACTCATCTTCCCATTTCCTACCAGAAAGATTAAAAAAAGAGTTTACATTACAAGGTTGAGTTTCAAACTCAGAATTTGAGAGTGCACAATTTATAAGTGACTTAACACCAACAAGTCAATCACCAAGTTTGATTATTATAACGAAACGTTAAATATAAATAACAAATGGAAATGGATTTGAAAGAAACTAATTTTTTAGACCTCAAATTTGCACCAGTTTTAGAAACATTTCATAAAAGTTAGAAATAAGAAGCGAGAATAGTTATTAAACAAGTTTATTTCTCAAAAAATGGGAAATGAGAACGTTATCAAACGGGCCAACATTTTTTTTTCTTTTTATAGGACTTTGAAAGTATAAAATCTATCAGTAATAAACTTCTATCACTGATAGCATATGATATCACTAATAGACTAAGTCTATTATAGTCTATCAATGATAGTCTTCTATCACTGACATACTACTTCAATCAGGGATAGAAGTCTATATCTTATAGACTTTTATCAACTAATGTATACTAATTTATTAGTAAATACGCAATATAAAACTGAAAGTAAAAAACTTATAGAATCTATTAGTAGCTACTAGTGATAGACTTCATTATTATAACATAATAATATAAATCTATCAGTGATAGTCACTGATATACTTATAACTTAGTCACTCAAAGAGTTCTATCATTGATTGAACAATTCACTGGTTATTACTCATGTTTTTAAATGTTAGGAAAGAATTCACTAAATATTTGTGTATCGGTAATATCAATATTAGTGATATTAGTGATAGAACTTAGATAGATATCAGTCATATTTATGTATCAGTGATATCGAATTTAGGTAGATATCAATGATAAAAGTCTATTATTGATAATCATGATAAAAGTTTATCAATAATAGCCACCGGTAGCTTTGAGTGTTAATCTTTCAAAATTGATAGTTACTAATGAAAGTCTATTAGTGATAGCCACTAATATTTTTTTTTATCATTGATAACTTAATCTTTGATGATTTTTTTCAACAGTTAATAGTCATTTATAGAAATCTATCATTGATAGCCAACTTAGTGAATTTAATTAATAAAGTTGAATCCCAAACTAAAGTATAAGTGGAATGCCTAGAAGTTATCACTAATAGTATGTTATCAATGATAGAAGCTATCAACGGTAGCATGTTATTTGATGGTAAAAAGGAATGACAAAAGTTATCTCCAATAGCATGTTATCAGTGATAAAAACTATCATCGATAACCACGATAAGTGATAGAACTTAGGTGACAACCATATTGTTGGGTTTTATGTCCTAAAACTCGTGGTTTGTAAACTTTTAACAATTTCTATTATCTATGAAGTTATTATTGAGGTTTATCAATAAAGTTGTTGTTGAATATGTGAATTGTTATTAATATAATCCTAAATTCAATAAACTAAGAACCCATGACTATAGTATGAATACTTGGACTTTATGTAGAGACATAAAGTGGATCAAGTTCAAGTATATAGTCAAAACGGTCTATAGTATAAGGATTAGGCTGAGTACCTTATCCTAGGGATACTATTGGATACGACTCACTTTGTATTTGATACAAACGATGTGATGAATCGTTCATATGGATATATGTGAGTGAGGGTGTTTTATGCAAAGAGTTTGCATAAGACCAGACCACAAAATAGTCACTATTACTTTATAACGTCGTTTACTGTTAACAATGACTATTTCAACTAGATGACCTAGGTAACTCGATCTTAATCCTGAGCTAACTATGAACTCCTGTTTATTCGGGATAATCCTTGGAGCTGCATGAGTGAGAGTGGCCTGAGTTCGCTGACTCAATAAGCCTCTCATTTCAAAGTAAGACCGAGTAGATAGTTGGGGACATAGTCCTACAAGACGAAATTCATTCCTACTCAACTCTAGGGTTAGTAAAGAGGTTGTTCTCTTAAGTGTTGATTCTGCGTCTTGAACAAGGGGCCACACTCTCTCATTGACCCGAGAGGGACTCGGTTTAGTGGTTGGACCATAAACCAATTGTTCATTAGAGGATCATCGGTGGGACTTAACGAACAAGATGTAGTTGCAAGGGTAAAATGGTAATTTTTGACCCAGCTGTAATTACGAACAACCTATGAAGGATCAACTTACTAATCATGGTTATATCTGTTGGATTTTATGTCCTAAAACTCGTAGTTTGTAAACACTAACGTGCATTCTATTTATCAATAAAGTTGTTATCGAGGTTATGAGTAAACTTGTTATTGAATATGTGAATTGTTGTTAATATGACCTAAATCCAATAAACTAAGAACTCATGGCTATAGTATGAATACTTGAGTTATATGTGGAGACATAAAAGTGGATCAAGTTCTAGTAAATAGCCAAACTGGTCTATAGTATAGGGATTAGGTTGAGTACCTTATCTTGGAGACACTATTGAATGCGACCCATTTTGTATTTGATACAAACGATGTGATCATGAATCGTCCATGTGGAGACGTGTAAGTGAGGGCGTTCTATGCAATGAGTTTGCATAAAGACCAAACCATGAAATATGATTTAAATGGACAAAGAGAGTTGAGAATAATATTTAAATATGATTTAAATATTAAAATATGAATAGGGATTCATATTCGAAAAATCGATTTTTCGGAAATTCGGGGTTAGTGGGAAAATAATATTATTTTAATATTATTTATTTATTTAAATTAATTTGATATAAAATTAATTAATTATTTAATTTTATTTAATATTTGAAAATTCTAAAAATTAAAATTGAAAAATTCAATTTTAGGATTCCAACTTACAAGCTACTAGCTTGGTGTACACTCATAATTTAGCCACTAATCTCACTCATTTCTTCAACAATTTGTTGTCAATTTGAGGTTAATTCTCATTGCATGTTCTTCTTCTATAAAACAAGAAGATTTTGGCTGAGAATTAGGTTAGGATTTTGATAGATTAAGGGTTAATTTTGTTAAAATCTCTCAAGAACACCATCATCTCTCTATCTTCATTTTCCTCATAAATTCACCACAAAATTGGATCCCACCATCCAATCTAAGGCCAGAGAATAGTAGAGAAGACTCTTATGGTGGTCTACAAATAATTGGTGATCAATTTCGTGGAGAAATCAAGGAGAATTCAAACTTCAAAGGTTGTAATTTCTAATTCTTAGTTTTTCCCTCTTTCGCATGCATGTTTATCCTAGAAATTGAGCATGTTAGAGTGTAATTCGTAGTAATCCGCTTCCGTTGCATGTTCATACATCCTTCAATATCAAATGGACAGAAATATATCTACAGTTAAAGAGTGCATCTACAGACTTTAGTGGAGTGTCCCGTTAGTTAACAAATGTTGGTTAACTAGGTTAAATAGTTTGGCTGGTTAATCTTGGATCGTTGGAGCTCATGATCTGTAGTTCCATGTGATCCCTAGCTCATAACGGACTAAACCTTAGCATAGTGTAGTGAAGGTTTTGAATCGTTCAAAATCGAATTAGGGAAAAGACGTTATTTGTATTCGATATTCTAAATGTTTAATGTTTAATTTTGAATTAAACAATAAAGAGAGCTTGAAATATTTAAGTATGATTTAAATATTGAAAATATGAATAAGGATTCATATTTGAAAAAATCAGTTTTTCGGATAAGTCGAGATTGGTGTGAATATAATATTATTTTAATATTTATTATTAAATTAATATTATTACTAATTTTATAAAATTATTTATTTAATTTTATTTAAAATTCAAAATTCAAAAGTTAAATTGAATTTTAGAAATTCAATGTGAAAAAGGGAAAATGGGATTTTCCCACTAAGCTTGCTTCATGCTTAGTGTGTTCACCATGTTAAGTCACCAATCCCACTCACTTTTTGATAAATTTGTTGTCAATTTGGTGTTAACTCTCTTTGCATATTGTTGTTCTACAAAACTAGAGTTTTATGGCTGAGAAATGGTTGAAGTTTATGGATAATTAAGTGTTAATTAAGTATCAAAACTTCCAAGAACACATGCACTCTCATGCTTCAATTTCCCTTCAAATTCACCATAATCTTGGATCCCGCCATCCAATCTAAGGCTAGATAATAGTAGAGAAGACTCTCGTGGTGGTCTACGTGTTGTTCATGATCAAAATCATCAAAGATTCAAGGAGAATTTCGAGCTTCAAAGATTGTTGTTCTAAATTCTTGGTTTTTTCCCCTTTTATGATGCATGTTTGTCCTTAAATTTAAGCATGTTAGAGTGTAATCTGATCCAATTAACTTTCGTTGCATGTTTGTACATCCATCACATATATCGATGATATCAATGATATAAAAGTCGATTCCATTTTATGAAAGTCTATCATTAATAGCCACTACTAAAAGCTATTAGTGATAGCCATTGATCGAAGCTATCAGTGATAGCCACTAATAGAAACTATCAGTGATATGACTTAGGTATATATCAATTAAATGAATGATATTGATGATATGACTTAGGTAGATATTAGTGATAGTCACTTATAAACCTCTCATTGATAGACTTTTATCACTTATAGCTTTAAATAAATGTTAATATTTGAAAGATGATAATTTCTTTCCAAACTTGATAACTACTTATAAAAGTCTATCATTGATAACCGCTGATAGCCCTAAGTGTTAATATTTCAAGGTTGATTCCAATTGATGAAAGTGTATCCATAATATTTCAAGTGTTACTATTTCAAGGTTGTATTAATATTTTTCAAATTAAAAGCTATCACTAACAGCAGCTATCAGTGCTAGCAACTGATCGGAGCTATCAGTGGCTATCACTAATAGCTGCTATCAATTAGAGCTTTCAATTTGAGAAAACAAGAAGAAGTAGCGCGAAATGGTCTGTGCGTGGGCTTTTTAGTCATTTATCAGTGGCTATTAGTGATATTTGACACTAATTTTGTCATATCCCTAATATGTTTTTTTTATGCTATATCTTTTATTATTTTGAGTCTGATTACTATTTGTGCAACCAGCCCTTTTTATATCGGTGAAAATTTTAATAATAATAATAATAAATAAATAAATAAAATTAATTAAACCCCGATCCGACCCGTTTGCACAGAATTTAGATCCTTAACGAGTCTAGTGCGAAACTGAAAGAAAAATCCACAGATCAAAGTTAGAACAAACTGGACCAAACCAAAATCCAGAGTTTCTTCCATTGCAACTCATCTTCTCCTTCCGAAATCTCCATCTCCATCCCATAATCCTTCCTCTCTCTGAATTCTCAATCACAGATCTCTGCGGAAATGGCACCGACCTCAGCTCTGGCGAAGTATAAGCTCGTCTTTCTCGGCGACCAGTCTGTTGGCAAAACCAGCATCATTACACGCTTCATGTACGACAAATTCGATAATACATATCAGGTAATTCCTTGCTGAATCCTTAATTGTATAGATCCTTCGTTTCTATCATACTCCGTGCTCGGATCGGTTCCCAAACTCTTAATCAATGCCTGATCCTGTTGTTTCATCGTTAATTTTGTTTCCATCTGCAGTTTTCTTTGATTCTATGCGGCTTTCTTTTCTGTTGCGTCATTGAGGAGGACGAGAACTCCGTGTTTATGTTTTTAGATCTTTTGGTTTTTGTTCATTGGCGATCACCATTTTCTTTCCACACTCTGTATTTATTTCAATATATTGGTTTTTAGTCAAGAGTTCAGTAATTAAGCAGAGTCTTAAGTCTATGATTCTGACCTTGCTGCTTCCGGGTGGATGATGTTCAGATTTTAGCGTTTTTTGCTGTCAACACCATTAGTCTGTTGTACTAGTTTATTGAGTACGCTTTGCAGAATTGCTTCCGCTATGTTACTTTGTTGGATTATTTGAAGAATAGTTCGTTGGCTTTGTACTATAAACAACCACTGTTACATGACCTCGCATGTCTAGTATTTAGTCCTTACCTCATGGAGTTGGGTGAGCATTGCTAATAATCCAACTACCAACTTGATAGTGCAATTATGTGTTCGTTCCATGTCATGTATGTAAAAAATGCTTTGACTATGTGACACATTCACAAAGATTTATAACCATTCTCATGTTCAGTTTGGTAATTGTAATTACACCATGCTGTATTATGTTATGATTCATGAAATTAGATGTGTCTTCGGTTATTGTAACTGGATTGACAGCATGACATGTTAAGTCCTAGTTCTTAAGTTGTCACTGCTTCTATGGATAACAGAATGTATAGAGGAAACAGATAAAGAGTGATTAACGTTCAGTGGGCATGTGGATTGTGCTACTGATTAGTTTTTATGTTGATAAGAAGTAAGAAAATGCTAGATTCATCATTTTTTCGGTCATCACAGCAATAGTTTTTCTTAAATATTCTTGGGATGTTTTTTAATCAGGAATTTTTACATTAAGCCTTTTGTGGTTATTTTATTTGTTTACTCTTGACCAAGTGGAGAGGTTTCATAATTACTTCTAGAGAGAATGGGTGCATTATTTTCCATCTATTGTATTTCTTTTTTGATAATGGATTGTATATACACACTTCCATCTCTCTCACTGTCTTTTTTCCTTCTTTTTATCTTTTGTGGGATACTATGAAGTACTTTCTAAATTTCAGTTTCAAATTTCTATCACACATTGACTTCTTGCAATATAGTAATTTTTGTACCATTGTTCAGGCTACCATTGGCATTGATTTTCTCTCAAAAACCATGTATCTGGAAGATCGTACTGTTCGACTGCAGTTGTGGTAAGATTAAGATTCATTACCTTTCATGGTTTTTCATATATAGGTGACTGCTTTCTATTGGTTTTAATAATTCACATTTTGTGTTTGTATATTTATTAAGCATGTGATTTATTTGTCCTTGAGAATGAAAGAACTTATGTGAATTATGTACTTGAGTCCATGGTGTAAATGATAGATTTCAACAACATAAGCTTTATGCAAACAACCCAATGTAGCTATTCCTTCTAGATTAAAACTATTCTCTTTTGAAACTTTAAAATAAATTTAAAGGTGCAGTCCCTTGGGGTAGAAATCCAAAAATTCTGAATTTAGAATACCTTTTTGGAGGAAAATTCTAAAAAATGATTGAACTGGTATGCTGCTCCTGTCTATAGACGTGGGTGCTCATTTGTAGCAATTAGTATTCCTAATAAAGTTGTTTGAAATTTGAAGATATATATTAGAAAGTTCTTTTGGGATGGATCAAAAATTCAATTGGAAAAGGGGGAGCCGTGTTATTGAATGAAATGTGGCCTCTCTCCTTCTGGAGAATCAATGTCTAAATATTGAAGAAAACAAACATAAAATTAATTCTATTCTTTGAATATGGTTGTGGAGGCTTCATAGGGAAGGAGCCCAATTTTTTGTGGGATGGAATTAATGAAAGCAATTTTGGCTTCTCTGGAAAGCTCAATAATTGTTCTTATTCTTCAGATAAAAGTTCTTGGTCTCACATCACATCGTTTATGTATATGGATAAGATTGAAATTATGAAATGTACAAAAGGAGAGGAGTAAAGCCTCAACGCTGGCTAAGGAAGTTGTGGAAAAAGCCTTCCAGTTGGCACAAAGAGAAGAAAACTCACACACACACACAAAAAAAAAAAAAAAAAACAAAAAAAAAAAGAAAGAAGAAGAAGATAAAAGCAGCCTAGAGGGATATGGTATGAGTTTTTCGATGCCTTCAATTGGTCAGTTTTCTCCCTTTTGATACACAAAGCTGGCTGCTAATTAGTTGCACACCCTTCAAAGCCTCTAAAGTCCATTTGTGGTTATGCATTATTTGTGCTATTTTGTGGAAGATTTGGAATAAAAGAAATGCAAGAATCTTCCAGAAAAAATTAAGATCGACAAAGGAAATTATTGATACCATCATTCCTACTGCGTTTTTTTTGGTGCAGAGATATACCGGCCGGCTATAAATTGCAAACTGGAAACCTCTTTTGTATCTATGAAATGGGTCCTTTTGTACCTTTGATATTTGGATATTTCATTCAATCAATGAAATTGTATCTTATCCCAAAAAAAAAAAAACCTCTAAAATGATTCTATTGTTTCTTTCCGACCATGAAGTCTAAATAAAAGCTCCAATATAACTCATCTTCAACAAAAACAATTGTCAGAACAAATGGGGACGTTCATTAGAGTTTCGTGGCTTCTTTTTGGGTCTGTCTCTCTAATCTTTTCGTTTGCCATCCTTTCTTTCTGAACATGGCCTATTGGAGAGCCTTTATTTTTTATTTTAACTCCTAGGCCTGTTCACTTTGTGCCTGCTTCCACTCAAGGTTGAAAGGAGATACAGATAAATTATACAAGGCTTCAGACTGCTAGACAAGGAACTAATTAGCTTCTATGGAAATATCATCTAGAAGCTAAGTAACAAGCAATATTTAATATATCTCTGCCGTCTCTATATTTTCCATCAAATAAAAAATAATGTTACAGGTATGCTAATCAAATCTATCCCTTGTTTGATGGTTGGGCACATCTTGTGAATTAGTGTATTAATTTTAAATCTGTGCACCAATAAAAAACTTGTTTCCTTTTCAAATTTTCTTTTTTTGAATTCTGTGCACATATATTTATGGTACTTATAATTCTATTTAATTGGAGCGACTAACTTTCTTATTTGGCCTTCCTAGGATAATGGGTTTTTCTGTACATATTTAAATTTTATGTCACTGTTTTTAGGGACACTGCTGGACAGGAAAGATTCAGAAGTCTAATTCCAAGCTATATCAGGGACTCATCTGTCGCCGTCATTGTTTATGATGTTGCAAGTATGGAATCTGAAATTTTCTATAGAATGAGAATAATTAGGCAAACCACTTGAAGATGTGTATTATTTCCATGTTGTGATAAAATATTTTGTATACTCCTGGGGTGGATCTGGGATCTAATATCTGAAGCCTTTAGGTCCTTAATCTCATATTACTCGATTGCATGCTGCGGTGTTAATTCTGCGCCATGATGTGGTCAAGGGACTATTTTTAACTGTTTTCATCCTGTTGCTACTTAGGCCGGCAAACTTTCCTAAACACTTCAAAATGGATTGAGGAGGTGCGCACTGAGAGGGGCAGTGATGTCATTATAGTGCTTGTTGGGAACAAAACAGACCTCGTGGAGAAGAGGTAATAGTTGGCCATGGATTTTTATTTCGTGTGCACGTCCCATCATTTTGGCTGTTTCAAATCTGAATAATTTGCAAACCTGAATCTGAGTACTATGCAAAATAGTGATGATCTTGAAGTTCTATAGGAAGTTTGAAAATCTTTTTTACTTTTTAAATACTTAAACATAGCTCAATTGGTTAAGCCATGAAAGGTTTGTTCTAAAGGTCATATATTCAAATTCTCACCTCCATATTGTTCAACACAAATACTATTATACTCTTTATTGAGCCTACTCAGCAACAAATCTGTAATTAGTAGTAGTTTTTTGTTGCTTTGCTGCTCATTGTGCTATATGATTGCGGAATATAGCTTTCAAAATAAGTTGAACTTTAAGTTTCATGTAGTTAGATTCTTCTCTATTAAAAGAATCACCTAGTTAAATATTGGACTTAGATGACGAGTAATAGTATTATAGTATAACAGTTAATAAAGTAAGACTAGCAGGAAATATTTGTTAAGAACTTAATATATATATATATATATATATATATATACAACTTTTAGGAAATACTTCCAAATGGTTCCTATTAATTTAATATCAGCAGTCCGAGCAATATTGTTGTAAGATGTATCTTTATCAGATAATCTTACGTTTATATTATATGTAATGTGTGGAAAAAGAGTAAATATTATTCATGTAGAACGTGATGTTGTGATTCTACCACTGTTCTTGCTCCTATATATTCGAATTTTCATTTACATTTCCAAGAAGTCTTGTTTGGCATATTGTTTCACCATTTTCCCATATGCTGCATTCCTAGGCAAGTCTCCATAGAGGAAGGAGAAGCCAAAGCCCGTGAACTAAATGTCATGTTTATCGAAACTAGTGCTAAAGCTGGATTCAATATCAAGGTAACACGAAAATTCATTCCGACTCTGATAGTCTGATACTACCTGTCCCTCCAGATTGAATCTATACCAATTTATGTTAAATCCTTAAAAGAAAACAAAACATAATTTTCTTAGTATTCGTTAACGGTCTTTGTAATGTCAAACCATATAAATTGTGCAGGCACTTTTCCGAAAAATTGCTGCAGCATTGCCGGGAATGGAAACTCTCTCATCAACTAAACAAGAAGACATGGTTGATGTTAACCTGAAGTCCACAGGCAGTGGTGCTGCACAATCCCAGCCGCAGTCCGGTGGATGCGCGTGCTAATGAAGGACGATACGAGCTTGTCGAAGGAATCCACTGTTTCTTGGTTCAACCTTCTAGAACTGTTAGCATTCAGGTACAAGATGTGGCTTATATCTATGAATGGCTGCTTGAGCAGAACTAAATTCGTAAAATGTAATTGGTGGCAAAAGAGTAGACTGACTGTTATTTTATGGAGTAATTTGATGTATTGGTTGGTGGAGTCATTATTTGGGTTTTGGGATTTGGGAGATGTGTAAAAAAAAAATAGAAAAATTATGTGTTGGACTCGATTACAGAATTTTGCTTTGTCTTGTAAGTTGTAATTCATCTCTTAGAAGTTCTCCAAATTTTATCTGTTTTATCCAATGGATTTTGTTGCCTTGGTTCATATTAAAAAGCTTGCAGGAGAATCTTTGGTTTTGATAGAAATGCTATTGAAGTGTTATAAGAGGGAATTTGGTTATAAATAGACGATGTTGGGAGAATAAGGAGGCATTATTTCGGTAAAGTGATTTAGGGCGAGAGGGAGGGTCCAAGTACCTCGAATATTTAGTTTATTTTGTAATTTTGTTACTGTTTATCTTTCAATATAATCGGGGTTAAAGGCAGGTTCTTTCAAATGCTTTTCAATTCTTGAAAGACTGCAATAATCATCATTGTTATGTAAAATAAAAATTAGTAGTTGGTACATTAGATTTTTCTCTTTTTAAATTCTACATAGAAGGGCTCCCATCTCATTGTTATTCGCTTGGTTATATTACATTTTTCTTTTCTCCTTTCTTTTATAGCTCTAAGTTTGTTTTTCCAACTAATGAAGGTGAAACTTTAATCTTAAATCATCAAATCAAATTATTTTAATAGGGAAGATGATAAAATCTAATCACCTTAGGTAGAGAAAAGGAGTGGAAAAAGAGATAAATTATGACGAATAATTACAAAATAAGGATTCTGATTGTTTCAAAACATAAATAAATAAAATAATATCATGAAATATGTCGTATTTTTCTAAAACATAAAAACATAAAAATAAAATAAAATGATGTGAAAAAAATATGTATGTCAACTCATTATCTAGATATTTGTTTTTTTAAAAAAAAAATACCAAAAAGGAAAAAAGCAGCATATCTTTCAGGTATTTTTCATAAATTTTTGTTTGCAAAATATCACTTATATTTACTTTTAAATACATCTAATAGATTATGACCACGACAAGAGTACACGCAAGTAAAAAATTAGTATATATTTAAAAATAGTCCAAGCAAAGTATTAAAGAAAGAAGGTGTCTCCCCTTACGAAGATGAAAGGGTGAAACAGAGGGAGAATGTTGTGGATATCTAAAGGTCCGTTTGATAACGTTTTTATTTTTTATTTTCTGTTTCTGTTTTTCATTTTTTAAGAAACTGACTTATTTGATAACTGTTCTCGTTTCTTGTTTCTAGAATTTGATAAACATTTCTGAAAATGGGGCAAAATTCTATTTCGTTTATGTTTTATATAATATTGTTTCTTTTATTTATCAAAACTCATCCTTGACTTATTGGTAGTCATGCATGCTTAATTAGTTTTTTCCTTTTATATTTTATTTTATTTTATTTATTAATTTTGTCATTTACAAAAATAATTGTGCTATATTTATATTTTATTTTAATTTTGAATTTTAAAATTATCCAATATTTAGATTTATATATTATTCTAATTTTCAATAGGAAAATTACTATAAATAGAAAAAATATCAAACTATTTACAAATGTAGAAAAATTTCACTATCTATTAGTAATAAACTACGATAGAATTCTATTGCAGTCTATCGATGATCAACGGTAAAAATTTTCTATATCTATAAATAGTTTTGCTCATTTCTCTATATTTGAAAATAACCCTTTTCAATAGGTATATTAATATTTTTATATTTCAAATTTCAACTCCCAATATTGGCACTTTTATTTTATTTTATTTTTTTTATATTTATTTCCATCTTTTATATTTTATTTATTAATTTTTCTATTTACAAAAATAATTATGCTATATTTATATTTTATTTTAATTTTGAATTTTAAAATTTTCCAATATTTAGATTTATATATTATTTTAGTTTTCAATATGTCTATTAATTTTATATTTCAACTTTTGAGTATTAAATTTTGCAATATGTACTTTTATATATTATCTTAATCTAATATTTTTAGTATATCCGAAATCGAGTAGAATTTTATAATATAGAAATTTTGTTGACTAAGACATTCATTTAGCTTAACTTTAATATTTTACAACCACGATATTTATATAATAATATAATTAAGTTGGATTTGACTCAACATCATTTAAGACAAATGACTCGAGTTAGAGATGAGAACATCGATCAAATTTGAGCAACATATATGAAGGATAAGATACAACTTTGTTATTATATTTAGTTGTCATTGAGACTTACTTGTATTAGATGACATAAATTTTTTATAATATCTTTTTCAATATTTAATGTATGACATATTTTTTTTATATTATATTGTTACAAGAAAAAAAATAAGAAACGTAGTTATCAAACAAATTTCCATTTCTGTTTCTTTTTTTTTCAATAAACAGGAAACAATAATAGTTATCAAACATATTCCTGTTTCTTGTTTTAAAAAAAGAAAAACAATAAATAAGAAACAGGAAACAAAAAACAAGGAATAGGAACGCTATCAAATGAGCCTTAAATAGTCCGACCCTATAACAATGTGAGGAAATGCATTAATAATATAAGAAAAAAAATTTGCCAATAAAGCATGTATGTATATGGTGGAAAGGAAACAACTAAAGGACATTAAAAAAAAAGGGTTAAAATACCATTTTGGTCCCTGTGTTTTGAAATTTATTCAATCTTAGTCTATGAACTTTAAAATGTCTAATTTTAGTCCCTGAAAGTTCTTTTTTATCGAAATTGATTAAATAATCATAATAATCATGTAAAAAAACACAATATGTGAATATATTTTTCAAATTTTATAGTAAAAATGCTAATAAAAAATAAAAAAGAATGAAAAAATCTTCAATAAACTAATAGTAAGGACTAAATTTAAGATTTATTGAAAATGCAGAGACTAAAAATTAAACATTTAAAAGTATAAGAACTAAAATTGAACAAACTCTAAAATATGGGGACCAAAATGATATTTTTAACGGAAGTGGTGTGAGAGTGTGGTATAAGCATTAGTATGCATGTATGTACATAAGAAATGCTTTAGTAATTTAACCGCGTGAATAAATGCATTGGTAAATGTAAGAATGTGGTGTAAGCATGTATGTATGTAAGGAAATAATGGAGGTAGAGAGGGATGGAGAAGTAGTGGGAATGGGGTTGGTCTCAAAGCTTCAAAATGGAAATGGGACTTTTATATAAAGACAACAATTGAAGGGTGGTACTTGGGTAACATATTAGTGCACTTTTAGTTTCAATATTTCGAATCTACGGGTCGAATCTGATTGCTTGGAAGTTGTTAATCTGCATAATGATGAAGCGGTGGATCTTTAGCGTACAAGACCGCGATATGAGAGTTATCTCTTTCTTTCATATTCGTCTTTGTTACTTATCTTTTTTTTCCATATCCTAAGTGGTCTAATCTGTCTGTGTCACATGGTGTAATTTTATAGTATTTTGCTTATTTATTTCTTAAAAAAATAACTAAAATAATTTTTTTAAAAAAAAGAAATAAAAACATATTGGGAAAGGATTCAGGAGAATTATTTTCGCCTTCCTTATCTCTTCTATATTTTGAAATTTTCAACCATGCCCATAACCAAACATGGCTACGTGGATTTTATTCATATATAAAAATAAGGGTTGTTTTCAAATATAGAAAATGAGTTAACTTATTTACCAATATAGCAAGATGTCACTATCTATTGTGATAGACACATCTATTAGTGTTTGTTTAAAACTTTTTTTAAGTGGGCCCAATTAAACAAATTAACACACTTTTGCTAGCAAGTAATTTAAACAATAATTTTATATAAGTAAATTCATTTTGAATTAAACAAGAAATTAACAATATCACTTTAAAGCACCATATTTAACTCTAATAATAAGATTGGTAATGGATTTAGAAATTTTAGAATTATCAATCAAAAGAAACAAATAAAAGCAATTAATTTCAAGAACAAATATTGCAATTAATTTAATGCAATAAAATATGGTAACAGATTAATTGCAAAATTAAATTTGAGAGAGAGGGAGAAATTGACACCGAAAATTGTATTGTGGTTCAACACAACTCAGCCTACTCCACTTCCAAACTCCTCTTTGGT
The DNA here is from genome assembly GCA_002890555.2 of Lagenaria siceraria. Taxonomy (NCBI): domain Eukaryota; kingdom Viridiplantae; phylum Streptophyta; class Magnoliopsida; order Cucurbitales; family Cucurbitaceae; genus Lagenaria; species Lagenaria siceraria. The sequence goes on from CM016483.1 coordinate 1,003,685, forward strand.
ATATCACTACAAACTTGACTCTTTCCATGGATTAGAGTCAAATCACTACAACATCTATTTTCGGGAGTAAGAATAAGCATGATCCTTTCAACTGTTGAGGATCAAATCGTTACAACATTCTTGTTATAGGGTAGTGTAACTCTTTACACTATATTTAGAAATGAAGAACAAAATGAGAAAAACTCTCACAAATAGTAAATTTACAAATTGTAACATTCGACAAATCACTATTTACAATACAATATATCTCTCTCAAGAATAAAATGAAAAGAAAAAAATTGAGAGTCTAGAGAGAATAACAATTGTAATTTTTAGCAAATTGAAGGATTTTATATTGTTGGAGAAAGATTTGAGAAGATGGTAAATTAAAAAAGAGATGAAGGATGTTGAAAACTAAGGACTAGTTTGGATTAACTTTCTATAGTTAAATACTTAGAAAGTCAATCCAAACGGGCCTAAATCTAATTTGGGCCGATGAATCTTTTGGTAAGATTTAAATCAATGATGAATATTTAAAAACAATAATAATAAATAAATTACCAACGATCTTTACTTCATTTAATGCACTTTTTTTATGTTGTTACCGTTAGGTACACATATAAATATATATTATTTTCTAATTTATTTTCTTTTTAAAATCAAACAAAATTCAATGGCTCGTCTCAAAGGCTCATCATGCATCATTCCTTTCCCGTCACTTAATTGAGTCCACTTGGGTTAATTTCAATTTAAGATTTGTGTTCAAACACTTGTAATATTATTTCCTCATCTATTAATATTTATTTTCACTTATTAGGTCATCCATCAACTTAAAAGCTTCTTATTAGGTCATCCATCAACTTAAAAGCTTCTTTTATTTTTCAAAGTTTAGAAACAAACCCATTTATTATGTACATTACATGCATACTAATGCAACTTAAAAGTTTCTGTAGTCACATACCTGACATTTGATACTCATGTTTGTAGGAATAATCAAAATAATTGAAATATCCAAATTATTAATTTATAATTAATATGATATAATTTGAAAGCTGTTTTCAGAGCCAAATTATTTAACAAATCCAATTTATCATCAAATTCAATAACAAATTGAATATAAATTAACATCTGAGCTAATATTTTAAATTTTCATTCGCTTGACAAGAATATACAGAATTTTTTTTATTTATATAATCGACAAGGCAATGGAGAGAAGAAATTGTTAATCCTAGTTGAAAAATATATTTTTTAAACTGTTAATCTTTATTTAAAAACTTAAAACATATTTTTACTTCCAAACGTTAATTTTAATTTATGTACAGTAACAGACGAAATTTATTATATTGATCAAAATTAATAATTATAGTGAAGTTGCTATCATATGGTAGTGCAATGCTAAAATTCTAGTTAAGTTATGAAATAGCCAAATAAAATAAAGTACAGTAACAAAGGAAAGATTTTATTTTACTACAGAAATTCTTAAACTGGGCTCGGAGGGTTACGCCAGGCCCATGCTATAGTGCAACGCAAGGGCGACGCTCGAAGGCCCAAGTAGCAAGCTACTTTAGCGGGCCCTCCCCCTTAAAAAATGAATTTAATATCATGTGGGCCGATGGCCCACGTATCAGATATTAAACTGATAAGAACAGATACTACACTTGATCTTAGCCAAAAGGCCGAGAAAGGTATGCATTTAATGTTCAATCTAAAGGCCTTTTATAGCGGAATTCGGAGCAGTCCTCCTACGCGCTTTCCGGTGTGGGACAGGTTCTAAATTTTACAATCTTTTTTTCTCTTCATTCAATCCATGCCATATTTCAAAGCTGATTTTGTTATATCAGCAAAATAGGAAAATGTTGGAAATAATGGAAAAATAATACTAGATTTGTTTCAAAAGTCTCTACTTTTAATCTTTAAATTTTAAATTTAATGTATGTTTGGTCCTTATAAGTTGTAAAATTTTATATGTTTACTCTTGACTTTGAAATTTAAATTTCGTTTGGTTATTAAATTTCAATATTTTATATTTAGTCTCAAACTTTTATTTATCATTTCATTAGTTTTAGCTTTAACTTATAATTAATTAATCTAAAATAATTATAAAATGAAATTTCAAAATTAATTTTAATTGGAATGGACAATTAATGAAGACTGGTTGATTATAATTGTTTTAGTTATTTTAAAATTAATTAATAGGCTTTAAAACTAGAGCTCTTTTCAAATATAAAAAAATGAGTCAAATTATTTATAAATATAGAAAAAAAATTGTCTATCTGATAGACAATTTTTTTTCTATATTTATAAATAATTTGATATTTTTTCTGTTTATAGTAATTTCCCTTAAAACTAAGGATCGAATTGAGTATTTAGTGACAAATCAAACGTTAAAAATGTAAATCTTGAAATCTAAAGATCGAAGGAGAACAAAACTCAAAACTAAAAGTTAATGATGTAATATTTTAAAAGTAGAGAATAAATAGAAATTAAGCTCAAAGCTTAAGGGTAAAAGTGTAGTATTTTGAAACTTAGAAACCAAATAGAAACTAAACTCAAAACTTAGGAACCAAGAAAAAAAAAATTTCCATTTAGAACCAGATATATTATTGAGAACCAACTAAACTAAATGTTATCTCTTTAGATAATTTTATTCCTTCTATAGTGCTTATGATGTCACAAACCATTGTCTCTTAAGATAAAATGGATTATTAATTTGTTAAAATAACACTTCAATCTCACGACTCTTGAATTTAGTCGTATGTTAGGGAATCATACAAAAATAATAATAAATTTATGAAAAAAAATATACTGAAAAAGGAAGAAAGAAACCACATATTTATATCTTATATTGTGGCCGCCATTCAAATGGTCTTATTTTCAAGTGTGCTCATTGTCATTGGTGAGAGCACATCAATTTCTTAATAGGCTGTGTAGGAAGACATCTCGAGCAAGTTTTGTGCCAACTGGGAACTAACGAGTCTCATTGATGTTTTTGAATGTTATCTATAATGTTGAGATGTCGTTAACTCTCTCTCCAATTCAGACACGATTATTGAGAACCGACTAATGTGCAACTTTTCGACTCAAAGGTTCCTGATCATCCATTCATATGAACATGTCGAGACATGGACTCTATCATGTCCATTTTGTACCATTACTACAGCTAGCTTATAACTACACTGAAATCTCTGGCCCATAGGAAAAGGTGCAATCCCGACACACTCGTGCCACCCAACACTATCCATGAGATCCCATTCTTGATGGAAGACACCCAAGACACTTGTCTTGCAACGCTTGCCCACGTCATGATACACGCATGAGTCATGATGTAGCTCACTTAGGTTATGAGTCTAGGGGTGATGAAGAACTAACATCATGCCTCCTCCTAAAGTACATTTTGAGTAATCTTCCATTTGGCACTCTTGTATATAGATTTGGTGAGGAGTCGTTCATTAGCGTAAAACACTCGTTTGAACTTCGATTGACACGAAATCTAACTTGCTTGCATATCTCATCAAGATGCATCTAACTCCAAAGTTGTTCATCAAAATTCTCGATGAAACCTCCACTTCCAAGGTCGCAACATGGGACCCTATCTGATCTCTACTAAGCTTGTCACGAATACTGTCGATGACACTGATTTTTTCTTCTTACTTGCTACTCGACCTAGCATGCTTGCATGCTTATTTATTAGTGTGTTGGATAATGCACTGTACTCAGTCGCATCATGACACTTCTCTCGACCCTCTATCTTGGCCTAACATGTCAACACTTGCGTGTTGCCACTATATTGTCTACACTAGTGGGTCACAAGCCACTTGTCACACCCGGCCCTAAATTACCCTTCTGAACCTAGGAAGAGATGTGACAACAATAGACCTTGAGTGTGTAGTAGAGCCTACTATTAAAACATTTTTCTTTTCTTATCTTTAAGCATACATGCTACTTTTGAAATGTAAAATTTAGGCATAAATTGCTTCAATCTCTATTTATCCTACAATATTAATTCAGTAATCATTTTCACCATATTTACCAAGGTAAATTTTGATGATTTACCAAGGGGAGTAATACCATATGTTATTCAAAATTTTGATTTAGAGATCTCCATTACTTGCCGATGCTTTCTCTAGCAGAAGCATCCAAGCATGATTCCGAACTTCGAAAGAGTGGCATGGTTGAATGACTAAAAGCTCTTTATTAGGTGTGGAAAGTAAATGGAGATGGTTTCTTTTCTAGAAGCTTAGAACAAAATTCGTTCTTTTTATGAGTCTTCTAAAAAGTGGGAGAGGAGTTGGATTTAGTCAAGTTTTGAGCTTAACGAGGTTTTAGGGTAGATTTGGAATATCTTTTTAAGTGTTTAATTTTAAAAATAAAAAAAAAAAAAAAAATCATTTTTGAAATAAATACGAGTGTTTGACAACCATTCAAAATGGATGTTGAAAGCTATTAGTGTTTTTATTTTAAATAGTTCTTATCAAAAGTGTTCAAATGAAATAAATTTTTGAAAAACTTTTATTTTTTATCCAAACGGGCCTTTATTAAAAAAAAATTCAAATCATTTGAGATAAAAATATCTACACTCCCTGATCATGCTTATAAATTATCTAGAGAAAAATACCTTTTTGTTCTCTAGGTTTTGAAGAATGGGTGTGTTTAGTCTCTAATGTTTTAAATGGACTAATTTAGTCCCTAAGTTTTTACAAATATATTTAAAAGGTCTCTTTATTAAAAAAAATCATTAAATTTGAATAAAAAAATTTGATTAGATGCTAGGTAGCGAGATGAGGTTAGAAAAAAAAAAGTATTTTTTAATATTTCTCTTCACTCTTGCTTTCTCTCTCCCTCCCCCTCTTTTTTCCTCTCATTCTCTTCTCTTTACTCTCTCTCCTCTTTTTATGAATTTTCAAACTAAAATTGAACATTTAAAAATATAGACTAGAATTGAACAAATTTCAAAACATAGGAACCAAAATGATATTTTAATCTAAAATCTACTCTTCTGTTTCATCTATAATTTTTTTTCAACCTATTTTTAAGAACTTTCAAATATTTTTTAAATTTTATCTTCTTTTTATTAGAATTTGATTAATAATTTAAAATATAAATATGTAGTGAAATTATAAAAGACAAACATAAATATCAAAAACTCAAAGTTGAAACCGAAATCATAGTAAAGCACAATTTCTTCCTTTCTTAAAATTGAAAGAAATATTAAAGCACGATTAGTTAGATCAATACAGTATTAATTTCAAAATTAAAGATACTCGTAGCTTTTAAAATATATACTGTTATAGATAATTTCAGACAAGTAAAAAAGACTAAGATAAAATTAGAACCAGGAGAGTTACCTTATTCTAAACGGATCTGAGATTGGCAAGAAACAACCCAAGGTGAGTTTCATTGGAGAGTGAAAATAGCAATTGAGCCAAAAGGCCCAATTGACCCGCTTCGATCTCGGAGGTCAAGGTCGGCCCACACTTGATGCTCAGTTGCCCTAGCCCGCCTTAGAGGCTAATCTAATCTCACATGTGAAGTCTGTCTGTAGTAGGCCCTTTATTTAGAACCTCCCTAATGGCTCAATCTCACCCATGAGCGTCCTATTTCCAAAAAGGTAAAGGAAATAGAATTCTAGCCCTAAGAGGATGAGCAAAACCCTAAAAAGTCTCCATTATGAATAGAGGATGACAACCCAGCATAAGGTTTCATCTTCTCCCTTAAACTGTTTGCTCTGACCTTTGTGTTAAGATCTGACTTAAGCATCAGAGTGTGTGGCAAGCACCACACCAATATGTTATTTTTTTTTGTTGGTTTGCAGGTAACCCTTTCCTCAAATTATAAATTTACTGTTAGCGGCACGCAAAAGTCAGGTAAGTTCACTTGGTCGGATCTTGCCATCAACATATATATATATATATATATATTGAAGATTGAACTATACCGATCTTCTAACTCGTAAGTAGGATTTAAATTTTTGTTGACGTATCAATATTTTCATAAGTATATGAGTTTAACATCGACTTGATGACCTTATCAAGATTTCAATTATATTATAAAAAAATCACAATATATAACAAAGACATAACAAACGAATGTGAACCTACAATTAATAAAAAATATAAACGTATTTAAAAGTGATGAAATGCTCCATTGTTAATTAAATATTTTTAATGACTTCTTAAACTAAATTATAGAAAATACTCTTAAATTTTGTACTTCGTTTAAAAATATACTCCTGAACTTTTGAAAATTTCTTTTATACTCAAAATTCTTTTATACCCTAAACTTTGAAAATAAAATCAATCAGGGAAAATAATAGGACCCGAGCAAAATCAAGAAACTTTTGAAATTTTCTTTTATACCCTAAACTTTGAAAATAAAATCAATCAGGGAAAATGATAGGGACCGAGCAAAATCAAGAGACTTTATAAACATAACAAATCAAATTTGCTAGTGACAAAATTCTATAACAGAATTCATGAAATGTCAAGGTCTAGAGGTGTCTACTTTTTAGGTAAGTAGAGTCCGAGCAACCAAAGCTTTTCATCAAAGAGTTAGAAATTTGAGTGTGAGGGTGAAGGATAAAATGGAGATTGTCGTATAAAGCATCCCACTGAAGCATTATGAAGTCGAGGTGAGGATCAATCTCGTCTCTCGAATTTCATAATGTCTTTTATTGTTCGTTTATCCTTTTTAAAATTTGGTAGTGGCAAACAGTTCTTTAAAATATCATTAAAATTACCTTTTCAAGTTTAAAAAAAAAACTCAGTATATGAACGAAAATTATTACAGCATCATTTTTGCTGCTTTCAAAAAATATTATTGTTATTTTTTATTATTATTTTTTATGCCATGGCATTCATTAATTATGCCCTCTCTTTTCTGAGAGTATAAATAATACTTTAAAATAATGCAACCCTTTTATTATATGTTGAATATCTTTTTTATTAAAAATAATACAGTTTGATGAATTTATAACAATTTTACTCAATCTTCATATTAAAATTAATAAGAAAACCAAACTCCAAACGATGGCTGGCCTTCCTTTTAAAAGGAAAATTAATTGTAATGAAATCAATGATGTAGAATTTAATCATATATAAAATTAACAGTTACTTTTATTTTTAAATTACTAACTATTTTAATTATTAAGTATATAAGTCGAAAGGAAAAACATTTGAAACTGGGCTTGGAGGGGTGCGCCAAGCCCATGCTGTAGTGCAACGCAAGGGCGACGCTCGAAGGCCCAAGTAGCCAGCTACTTTGGTAGGCCCTCCCCCCTAGAAAAATAAATTTAATATCATGTGAGCCGATGGCCCACGTATCAGATATTAAACTGATAAGAACAGATACTACACTTGATCTTAGCCAAAAGGCCGAGAAAGGTATACTTAATTTCATAGCCTAAGGCGTCTTTTATATTGGCTGATGTGCAGCATTTCGTAGTCATTTCCGATGTGGGACGGACAACTTCTAAATTCTCTCTCAAGCAGAGGTGCCTTGGCTTGCAATGGGAATTTTACACCTCATTATGAATGTTTTTTTAATTCGGCTTGTGGTATAATAATAATAACAATAATTATTTATAGCAATCTTTACAAGGCTTGAAGAGTATTAAAGACCAATTTTCATAGCGTTGAAAGTCGAGCTAGATTATTTGAAGTTCATTAATATCCTTAATAAGAATAGTTGAGATTTATCTGATCAAATGTTGTTAAGGATACTTTTTTTCACCTAGGTGAAAGTTATGAGGTTTGCTTTTTGTAATGAGACTTGCAATGAGGTTGTTCGTGTCCTTGCAACGGACAGCAGAGACATGACTTTCCCGCGATTTGTTTTTTTAGGGGTCGTTTGGTTTAAGGTTTCATAGATGCACGGAAATCAAAGATGACCGTGTTTGGTTGTGCATAGGAAATGCTACCATAATTTTGTGAGCAAAAATTATGTTTGTATTTAATTTATGAACGTCATGTTAATTATAATTGATTAATTAATTAAACAATGAATATCAATCAATATATTGATAAAAATTAATTAATTAAGAATCAATAATAATTGTTAAGTATAAATATTTTTAAATCGAGTAATTTATAATTAAATTAACCAACTAATATATTTTACAAACGTCATTTTAATTATAATATAATATTTAATTATTTTTATAATTAATTAAGTTCAATATTACTAATTCTAATTTTAATTAAATAATATAAGAAGATATGTTTTAATAAACATAAAAAGTGAAAAATAAATAAATAAAAATATGATAGGTTCAAAATGAATTAAGTAATAAAAATTAGTCACAATAAACAATTAACTGATTATAAATAATCAATAATGATTATATATTCATAATGAATGATCAAATTAAAATTAATCTCAATAAACAATTGTTTGATTATAGAAAAAAAAACAATAAGTAATCAATTAAAAATTAATTTTAATAAACAATTGTTTGATTATATAAAAAAAAGTAATCAATTATTATTATAGAAAAATGTATTTTTATACCAACTAAATTTAACTAATCCTAATTTACTAATTAAATATATTTAAGATATTGTTAGCTAATTAATTAATAATTTAGGTAAAAAAAAAAAAAGTAGTCGCATTCATTTAATAATTTTTACAGTATAAAAATAAGTTTAGTTTATCCCTCTCTAACTCATGTCTGTCGGTAGTTGAACGCCGCTGCACGCCACCACCAGTCCGTTGCTGCCACCTGTCGTCCATCTGCTGCCGTTCGTTGCCAGTAGCCAGAATCTTGAGATTTGGTGTTTTGTGTTCTTTTCTGGGAGACTATTGAAGACTTTGGCCTAATTTTGTTTTACCCATCGAGATTGGAGTTGATATCTAATTTTTATCATTTGGGCATTGGATTGAAAGTTTGGAGGATTTTAGGCAACTGTCCAGCTGTATTTGGGGTTTTCAACGATATTCTTGGGTGAGTTTTAAATCTTGGGTTACTCTTAAATCTATAATAGATATGAGAAATTGAGTCCTAATCTTTAAATTTTTTTATAGGTGATTGGAGTTTGGATATGTTCTGTTGATGCTGAAAGATTAATTTTAGTGTAAGTTGGATTTACATCCTTAAAATTAGTTGTTTGACTTAAGATCGTATTGATTTAGCTACATTTGGGTAAGTTTATTTGGAGACATGAATTTTATGTTTGGTTTAATCCCTAAATATCTAAGTTAATTTCAATTTCAATTTATGGGTTAGATTCAAGAATTTTTATTCAAGATAAAAAGGATTCTAGTTTGCTTATTACGTTTGGGTTTATTCTCGAGGTAAGTAATTATACTATTGAAACCGCCCTAGAGCTGGACAACTTAGACAGGTTTTGTCTGGATAATTATTGAGAAACATGGCGTGAATAGAATTGTTTAAGAGAAAATTGTTTATGAGCATATGACTGATATGAATATGTGTGGGACCTTGAGACATGTACTATTATGTTTGTGAGCTTTCGTGCTACCAGATGCGTGTTAGGTTGGGTTAAATCGCAATAGATGATCATACATGATTAGTTGATGTATGCATGTCCTACTAGAATGTTACATTTATTGGACAAAAATGCATAGCCTGACTCCGGTAGTAAGGTTACTTACTGAGTATTTTATACTCATTCTTTATTATGATATGTTTTGTAGGTAAGGGTAAGGACGCATCGGCGATTGATAGAAGGAATATGTGATAGTGTCATGGGACCAAAAATAGCTTTTGCATAATTTTCATATTTTAAACCATTCTATGTTATCCAAGGTTCAAAATATCGACGTCGATGGAAATATCGAGGTCCCAATTTTATGGAAATATCGATGAAAATATCGATATCGATGGAAATTTCGGAAAACGTTATGAAAATTGATGGAAATTGTTATAATTAGTTAATAAAATTATGATTGTAACTGAGTTAGACTATAATTGATCATTTTTAATCATTATTTATATAAAATAAGATAGATGTATATTGTAAAATATTTGTGTAAATGTCAATACGAGAGCAGAAATTTAAAAAAGAAATGAAAAAATAATTACAAAATTAAAGAACATGAAATATTTGCATATAAAATAATTGTAATTTATTTATTATTAAATGAAATGGATACAAAAAATGAAAAATCATAGCATTAAACGAACATAACATAATAAGGATAGAAAAATCATAACATTAAAATAAAAGGGATGTAAAAAACATAAGATTAAATATAACACAACATAATGGAAAAGAAAGAAGAAAAAGAAAACTCTAGAAGTAGATAGAACTTGAGAGAAAATGAGAGGAATATTAAAAAACTCACATCAATTCAAGTTTGAGGTGAAATGATGTGAAAATTCAATAGAAAAGATTTGAATGAAAATATATAGTTTCTTGATGGTAAAAGTGAAAAAAAAAATATATCATTGAACTAACATAGCTAATTGTTAAAAATAAATAAAAATCATCGAAATTTCGATGAAAATTTCGAAAATTTGAGAAATTGGGGGAAAATCGAAATTTACCTCCTACTGAAATTTTGAGCCTATTGAAATCTCAAAATTTCGATCGAAATTTCAAGATTTCAAGATTTCGATGATTTCAAAATTTCGACGAAAGTTTTAAACTATGATGTCATCTAAATTTATTTATGAGACTTTCAACATTTTTGTTATTTTAGTTTTTCAAAAACTTATGTTTTAACTATTCTTGTAATAGAGGTAAACTGAATTAAGGTTTTATGCTATTCAAATTTGTATTTATTTTACAAAATAGTTGATTCGCTTGCTTAAGTTGAAAAGAGTTGCTTTCAAAGTTATGCATGCATAAGGTAATGACTAGGGGTGTACATCGGTCAGTCGGTGTCAGTTTTGAGAGGAAACTAGCACCAACGCCGACTAGAAAAATTGATATGATTGTCGCCCACCTGTCGATCAGTTTGGTCGGTCGGTTTATTCAGTTTTATGTCTTTGACGAATTGAGCAAATAAAAGGGAGAAGAATAAAAAAAAACACAAGAGATGTAATGAAACAAAAAGTAAAATGAAGGAGATTAGAAGAATAACTAAAACAAAAAATGAGAAAAAGAAAGAAAGAAGTGAGAGAATACACAATGGGTGAACAATCCAATAAGCACGCCGGTAGTGGTGAGTGACGATGGGCGGTGGAAGGATGAGAGAAAGAGACGGTAGGGGAAGAGGGGAAAAGAAACGAGAAGAGAGAGGGACGGTGAGAGAAGATGAAAAAGAAGAGAGAGAGGAGGGAAAAGAAGAGAGATAATGAAATTATGGAAGTTGAATAGTTTTGGATAAAAATATTATCAATTTTAGAAAGTGAAAGTGGTTTTAAGAGAGTAATTCATGGTTACGAGAAAACCATGTGTGGTTTCAAGAAAATCATGTGTGGTTTCAAGGTAGTTGAAATGATGATTTGATTGCACATATTTCGAACTCTTTAAAATAAAAAAAAACTGGACTTCTATATTAATTCGGTCGGTCGGCCGGTCTATAAAAATTTTAATATAAAAAACTGACCACCGACCAGCTCCACTGATAACCGACCGATCGGTGTTTTTTTGGTCGATGTCGGTCGGTCGGATCAGTTTTCGGAGTTCTCATGAATACTCGTAGTAATGACCCTGTTAGTTGTCTTAGAAAGTCGGATCATTACAAATGTAGTATTTAAACTCTTTTTTTTTGTTGAGCATCATCGATACAATTGATGCCAATTAGATGAATTTGTTCGAGTGGAGGTGATTACACATGGAATTGGTACATCGACTCTTCTATTATATGTGTGAGATGCATGTGTAAAAGAAAAACAAAATAATACTCATGCTTATACTTTTTTTAAAAATAATTTCATGTGATCAAAGTTTAGAGAAAAAAAATAAAAAATAAAAAATTCATTTCATGCATGGAGTAACTTTGATGGTACGTATGTAAAATCATTAAAATAAAAATCATTGTATTATTTATATTACGATACTAAAGTCTTAACATATGTATTCGATAATTTAATTGCTAGCCAATTTTTCTCTCTTTGTATTATATAGAATAATGTGTTTGAAAAAGACGATAATATTAAATATTAAAATAAAAGTTGGATACATGATCTAACTTTTTTTTTTTAATTAAATATATTATCTAATTTTTAAAAGTTTATGACAAGTTCATACAGGTCAAAGGTTTAAGCGGCATAATATTTATTTATTACATTCTAAATACTCAATATTTTAGGGGGGAAAATAATTAAAACTACAAGATTTCCTTGACTATTATATAAAGGCTTAGTTTGGGGTTGTTGCATCTTTTAAAATAATTGTTGTCAAGTGTGCTTCTAGCGATAAAATGAAGTAAATTAGTGTTTAGTAAATTTCAACTTCAAACCTAGTAAAGTAGGTCACGGTGTTTGATAAATAAGGCTATGATTAAATAAAGGGAGATTTTTAAAAATATAAAAATAAGAAAAATTATTTACACAAAATAGCAAATTTTTTAGATAGTTGTGATAGATGCTGATAGAAGTCTATCAATATCTATCACTGTTTTTTTTTTTGCTATTTTCTGTAAATAGTTTGACATTTTTTTTATCTGTGAAAATTTTCCTTAAATAAATAGACCCGCTATCAAAACTTGTAATTTGTATGTGTTTTTTAATAATTTTTATTTTTAAATATTTATTCAAAATATCATATATATATATATATATATTATTTAATGAAAAAATCAATAGCGTTGAATCAATCAATTTGAAAATTTAGGATATCAAAATTAGATTTGTTACAAAATCAATTTAAATTTATAAAAAATAAAATTAAAAATTTGTTAGGAAGTAATTGCTGGAATAAATTTTTAAAAGTTACTATGAAATAGATGCAAACTCTATGATCTAAAATGCAAAACATTTTTATGTTTTCATTGTATTCATATTTTGAATTTTAAATGTTGAAACGTAGAGTTATATTAAATAAAGATAAAAATATTTAGAAATACAATATATCATGTTATAAACTCAGTTCATTTTTAAAATGTATAATATGTGTTATGTAATGTAATATAAATTATACAATACTACAAAATAATAATTATATAAATTTTTTAAATATAAATCATATTCATAAATAAATTAATAATAGTTTTATGATTTATAGTTTAGGTTTGCTCAAATTCTTTATGATTTACACATTTATAATAGGAGAAGTTTTAAAAATAGAAAAATAAGGAAAACTATTTACACAAAATAGCAAAATTTTTAAATAGTTTTGATAGACGCTGATAGAAGTCTATCAGGATCTATCAGTGATAGAAATGATAGAAGTCTATCACTGATAGATGCGGATAGAAGTCTATCAATGTCTATCAGTATTTTTTTTGCTATTTTATGTAAATAGTTTGACATTTTTTTTATCTGTAAAAATTTCCCTTTATAATATGAAACACAATAATATTAATGAGTAATTACTATGATTTATAAATATATATTATAAAACACATTTTAAACAATTATTTAAATTAGAATCTAATTTCTGAATCTACTATCAAATACATATCTGGAAATATAAAAGACAATTCTGTTTTCATTGAATTTCTTGTTTTCAAATTCTCTATCGAATAGGCTCTAAGATTTTTTATAAGCAATCTCAAATAGACAATCAAATTAGGTTTCGAACTTAAGCATCCACAAAATAGGACATGTCTAAAAGGCTAGAGCCAACCATAGTATTAATGAAAAATGAGTTAAAATTTAAGGGATGTTTTCCAATATAGAAAAATGAGTTAAAATATTTACAAATATAATTTTTTTTAGAGAAATTACTATAAACATAAGGGAAAATTTTAAAAATAGAAAAGTAAGGGAAACTATTTACACAAAATAGCAAAATTGTTTGATAGTTGTGATAGAGGCTGATAAAAGTCTATTAGTGATAGAAATGATAAAAGTCTATCGCTGATAAATGCTGATAGAAGTCTATCAATGTTTTTTTTGTTGTTCTTTTCTGTAAATAGTTTGACATTTTTTCTATATGTAAAAATTTTCCTAAACATAAAAAATATCAAACTATTTACAAATATAAAATTTCGATAGACCGCTATAGACAGTGATAGAATTCTATTTATTCGTTTTTCTATATTTGAAGACAATTCTAAATTTTAGTGACTAAGACTTTTATCGCTAAATGATATAAATCTATTGCAATCTATTGCGGACTATTATTGATAGATAGTAAAATTTTTTATATTTATAAATAATTTGATATTTTTTCATTTATAATAATTTCTCTAAATTTTTAAGTTATCCAAAATCATAGCACCTTACCATTACAATATTAATATAACAAATACTGGCGAACTCCTGCAGCCGAACACAGCCCGCCAGAAACAAAAATTTGAAAAAGGAATTTAAATGTTTGTACCTTTTAATTTTTATTCTAAAACACAAATAATTACATGCTGCTGAATGCTAATAAAGAGAGTTCAAATGAAAATCGAATCCCCTAAAAACCGTCGAATCGTGTCACCGTTAAAATCGTCCATCGTTTCCTCCCACAGAACGCAAAAATAGCTCTCCTTCTGTGCTTCAACGTCTTCTCCTTCTTCACTCTCATCACTCTCACTTTCTTCTCCTTGATCTTTTCTCATGCTTCGAATTCAACTTCTTCTTCTACTTCTGTAGTACAGAACGCTGAATTTGGCGGAATGGCTGCCATGGAGTCCTTGATCGGCCTCGTTAACCGTATACAGAGGGCTTGTACTGTACTTGGTGATTATGGCGGTGATTCTGCCTTGCCTACTCTTTGGGAGGCTCTTCCATCTGTTGTTGTCGTTGGCGGTCAGGTAAATTTTGTTCTAACTTCTATTGATCTGTAGATTGTGTAATTCTTCTCTTTGTATGCTTCTGTATCTGGATGCATGTGTATGTGTGTGTGCTTTTACTTGCATGCGAGGTTAATTTTTTGTGTTCTGTTGGAAATGTAGAGCTCTGGAAAATCATCGGTGTTGGAGAGCATCGTTGGTCGTGATTTTCTTCCCAGGGGATCAGGTTTGTCAGTGTTGATTCTAATTTTGCTAGTTTTCTTTTTTAGAAAGTGGTAAAATGATTAACGTTGAGTTTCGAGTTGGTTTTGATTTCTGTTAAATATCTCGTGTATCTACGTCGAAGCGTGGAGCTATGGAAGAAACAATAGCTTGATATTTACTGATAATTTGAGTGGATGATATCTCTTTAAGAATCAGTGTCCGATTAACTTGCGCGGTTATACGACAAGAACAATTAACAGACAGTGTTGTGGAAAAGGAAATACAATAAAACTATAGAAGACCTCGCGTAAATGATTTAAATGATTTTGTCAAGAAGTCTGTGTTCAGTGTTAAAGTTAGTCCAGGAACTTCTACCATCAGTGACTTGAAGAATACAGATTCTGAAGGGAACGGTAGAGTAGACCTTTGTCCGGAGTGTTATATTCAATTAAATTAGAACTTACTACTATTTTCGAGAAGATAGAAATACCTTACTGAAGTTCTGAATGGAAAAAATCCTTAATAATCAATCGTATTCTTCAAATTTCTGCTGCCATAGCAGTTTCTTGAACCGGAGATTAAAAAAATCTCTCTTCCGAATACACAATAGGGAAATAATTAGATAAACCCAGTGTTTTATAAAGCCCGAGGCGCACTAAGGCGCAATGGCCCTCTGGAGCCTAGGCGCAAGGCGCACAAAAAGGCGCGGGCTTTTTTTTTAAGGCGCACTATGTATAAAAAATATATATATGTGTGTGTGTGTACAAAATAGAAAATGTTCATGGGAAGAAATGAGGCTTAACTACAATATATAAAAAATATCCAATGTTATAATATTAGTTAGAAAACACAAAACTATACAGTATTTAGAAACAAGCACATATAAAATTTAGAGTCCTAAAGATCAAAATCATCATCACTAAATTGGTCCTCATCTTCATTCACTCCATCATTGGACTTATAGCCATCTGTATCTTCTTCTTCCATCTCAGAGTCATCCAAATTTACTTGTGTGAGGGTGGGTTGTGTCAGAGGTTGTGTGGAGGACGAGGATGGACATGAAACGTTAATATTAGCTCTTGAGGTACTAGCTCTAGAATAGTAGGCAGGTTCTTTTGCTCCAGTTGCTCTTGAAACATCACCCCACGTTAAAAAATCATCATCGAATACAAGCTCCTCCTCCTCCTCAGAATCGTCATCCATTCTTCCAATCAACCACTCATTACTATCATCAATATCTTTTAAAGAGATAGGGTCGACGATATCCCGAAGGTTGTATCGACGTTTTAATGCTCTATTGTATTTGATGAAAACTAAATCATTCAGACGACTTTGAGCAAGCCTATTTCGTTTCTTGCTATGAAGCTGCAAAGTTAAAAAGTTTCATTGTCGTTGAAACTATAAAAATTAATTCTCAAGATACTTAAGAATAGGAAAGCTAACCTGCTCAAACACACTCCAATTACGTTCGCATCCGGAGGCACTACAAGTAAGACCTAAAATTCTCACAGCAAACTTTTGCAAGTTTGGAGTTGATTGTCCAAAATTATCCCACCATTCCACTGCAGACACATACCAAAAATATATATTAATAGCTTATATTAATATCCCTTAGTTATCAAACACTTAAAAGTTTAAAATTTACCTGGAGATATTTTGTCTCTTTGCTGATTGCTAAAGTTTGTCCAAACAATCCTTCAGCTCTTTTGTACTTGCTTAGTTCTACAAGTATCTTGTCTTGTATGTCCAAAGAAGCAACCATTTTTGATATACATGAGTACAACCCATTAACTATTTCATCGTCCTCCTGAATTTTAGGATTTGAATAATAGAATCCTGGGTTCAAATAATATCCCGCTGCATGCAAAGGACGATGCAATTGAAGCTCCCATCTTCTATCAATGATTGTAAAAATGTCCTTGTATTTTTCTTCCCTATCATTAAAAGATTTAGCAATAGCTTCCATAGCTCTGTCCATTGCCTTATAAATATATCTCATAGGAGGCTTCTTCTCGCCATCCACCAATCTAAGTACTCGCACCAGTGGGCCTGATACTTTAAGAGCAAACACAATTGTAGTCCAAAAGGTAGCCAACAAAATAGTCTGAACTACTCGTTTGCCTTGTTGCTCCTTGCTCCATTTGCTATTCTTCCATTCGTCAAAAGTAAACATCTTCCTCAAGTTGTTCTTTTGACGATGTATACTTGATAATGTAATGCAAGCAGTAACAAAACGAGTTTTAACTGGTCTAATCAACTCTTTTTATTAGTAAATCGCCTCATCATATTTAATAATCCCGGACGAACATAAATAAAATTACTCATCTCCATGCCTCTTTTCAATGCTTTGCGTATATTGGGGATCTTGTATATATCCTCCAACATCAAGTCTATGCAATGGGCGGCACATGGCGACCAAACTAGTTGTGGTCGTTTTGCTTCTAACAATCTCCCTATTAATAAAGTAAAAAAAGAACATATTAGCCTTTTTTAACAAGGTACTAGCTAATTGCAAAAGAAGTAACAAAATTATCCCACCATTCTTACCTGCCATCACATTTGCAGAGGCACTATCAGTAACTACTTGCACAACATTCGCTTCTCCAATGCGCTCAACAAAACTATCGAGCAGTTCAAACATTTTTTTCCCGTCCTTTACATATGATGAGGCATCAATCGATTCAATAAACATGGTGCCTTTTGGACTATTAACTAAAAAGTTAATTAAAGTTCTATTTCTTCTATCCGTCCATCCATCGGCCATAACCGTGCATCCAACTTTGACCCACTCTGCCTTATGACTCTTCATGAGCTCATGAGTGGCATCTAACTCCTTTTTTAAACATGGCACTCTAACGGATAATTTTATTTTCCAGGAATTGTTACACGGAGGCCTCTCGTTTTGCAGCTTCAGAAGACAGAACCAGGAAGAGAGGAGTATGCAGAATTTCTTCATCTGCCTAAGAAAAAATTCTCTGATTTCTGTACGTCATTTTGTTTTTCAATATTATAAAAAGGAACTCATTTTGTATTTTTAGACAATAAATATCCTCAAGTTGGTTGATGAATAAGTTTCAGTCAGAAAAGTTCTCTTGCTCTCAATTTCATATTTAGTTTCAGAGTACTTCGTGTTATGCCATTTTCATTACTTGAGGGGAAATGATAACTCTAGTTTTGTAGTTAATAGTTTTTGAAGGATTTGGTATTATTATTATTATTATTATTTAATAATAACCTTTAGCAGCTTTTCAAAAAAAGAGAGATGAAATAAAGGTTAATAAAACGGGCACTTTGACACTTGTCGGACATGTACGGACACTTGTTAACCCAATGAATGTGTTAGACACTAGTTATACAAAGTCAATATAGGTCTAATATTTGTTAAACATGTGTCAAATACTTGATTCGAATTAACTTTGAGAGCAAAATGTATCAAACTCATTTTTTAACCATATAAATGCACTAACTTTGAATTTTCTTCTGATATGAAAGGATATATATTTTTTTAAAATATATATTTTAATAAATGTGTCATTGTTGTGTCTCGTATCTGTATCTATGCTTCTTAGTATACTACTTATATAATTTCTTCCCCAGCAAATGTTACCTTTACTAAAACAACCACAAGTTTTTCGCATTCCCATAAATGTTAGATGGAAACGGCAGTCAAACAAATAATGGAGATATGTTAAGATTCAAAGTCATGAACACATAGTCACGGTATAGATTATCATGGTAGTTCAAAAGTCTCTAGGAATTTCTACCTATGTAGCTATGGAATTGGATTATTGTTATACTTATTAGTCCTCCACACTCCAAATACGCCTAGACTGGCTGAATATTCCTTAGTATCTCCACTTATCTCTCACTATCTTGCACAGCAAACAAAGTTGAATGAGAAAAGGCTGTTTTGAAGTTTAACAGGTATTGAGTTGTCTTTGTAGATACATACGCATTATGCGGTTTGAAACATCTCCAATATATTTGAAATGAAAGATGTAATAGTTCCTAAGTTTACAAAGCTGTATGTTATGATTTATATCTTATCATGCTTTCCATTATAGAATCAAAACTAATGAAATGAAAACTTAAAGTCCTACTCCAAAGGGGTCCGTATCAGTAAAATTATCTAGATACCTTCTCTGGCATTATTGTTAACTTCTCCTAGTTTTTTGCAGCAATGGTTAGGAAGGAAATAGAAGATGAAACTGATAGCTTGACTGGGAAGTTAAAACAGATTTCTCCTGTTCCAATTCATCTCAGTATCTACTCTCCAAATGGTAATAGATCTAGATTTATGCTGTGGTTCACAGTATTCAACGATATCTGGTTTTTGTATGGTCAATGATTCTTCCAGCTGTATCTTTGTTAGTTTCTCACCTTGCTTGCTTGTTCTGATGATTCATTAGCTTTTGCTTTCATTATAGATAACACATATTATACATCTAGATGTGTTCTTTATATTATGCCATATTTCTAAATTTGATTAGGTGAGAAATGTTACTACATAGATGTAACATTTCTGTTTCCTTTGACCTACATCTCAAAGACTTAAGTGCCACATTTCTAGGATGATTATATAATTCCGAAACAGGCTTCTGCTTGGTTTGCGTATTTGTTTCATGGAATATAATTGCAGGACGTTTCCAATGTAGTTAATCCATATGATTCACACTCACACATCAGATGTTGTTCTTATGATTGTCACGACTCCAATATTTTTCATATTTTTGGTTTGATAAGATAAGAATTAGAAATAATACTGCATGTTTGATGAAAAACTGAACTATATGTAGGATAGGTATTCTGTTTCTGATGACTTTGACATTCATCTCAAAGTATCAGCTGTCACTTTTCTAGGATATTTATAATTTCTTAATGTCGTATTGTGGTACTGCTTTCGTTGCTCATGTATATTGTCAACTAAATAAATATCTCGTGCATTATTTTCATGAATGAAGTTAATTCATATTATTATTTAATCATTCTCTGTGTTAACTGATGACATCTCTTTTTGGTTTCATAATATTAAATTGATCGCAGTGGTCAATTTGACACTCATCGATTTGCCTGGTTTAACAAAGGTTGCTGTAGGTAAACTTCCACCATTTCATACTAAACCATTATAAAATATCATCATAAGTTTCAACCTTATTTTGAGAGGCTAATAAATTTATTTGCTGCAGAAGGACAGCCTGAGAGTATCGTACAAGATATTGAGACAATGGTCCGTACTTATGTCGAGAAGGTAATGAAGTATCTTTTACTGGAAAATTTTTGTTGCCAGTTACTGGAGATATTTCATTGGAATCATTTTCATTAGAGATACAATAAACCAGATTAGCCTGTAAATTATGTGTGCTGGAGGCAATCAAAATCTTATGGAAAAATAGAAAACAGAGTTAATGCAAACAAAGATTTATTACTTTTCCGGCCATTTTTGGTCCATTTCCTCCCTTGATAGTAGAATAGAATATTGAAATACTGAGTTGGATGAAATAAATTAAGTTGATTACTTGATTTACCAGTTC
The DNA here is from genome assembly GCA_002890555.2 of Lagenaria siceraria. Classification (NCBI taxonomy): domain Eukaryota; kingdom Viridiplantae; phylum Streptophyta; class Magnoliopsida; order Cucurbitales; family Cucurbitaceae; genus Lagenaria; species Lagenaria siceraria. Next base: position 1,024,192 of record CM016483.1, read on the forward strand.
AGTAGTTCTTCCTTAAACTTAGGATACGAGTTGCAGTTCTTATGATATTAATGGCCTTTGCATCTAATTAAATAAAAATTCAAACTGGAGAAAAGCTGGGAGAATGCTTATTTTGAAATTTTCAGCAAGCTGAAATTTCCTGATCTGTTTATGAACAAACTAAAATCTTGACTGCAGCCAAACTGCATTATTTTGGCCATAACTCCAGCTAATCAAGATATTGCAACATCTGATGCTATTAAGCTTTCTCGAGAGGTTGATCCCACAGGCATGTTTTTTTGCTGTTGGCTCCAGTTATGAATAAATTATGCAGCCTTATGTACAAGTTATAATGCATGTTTATATCTGTTTTTCTCTCTCTATTATTTCCTTAGGTGAAAGGACATTTGGGGTGCTGACAAAGCTTGATTTGATGGATAAAGGAACAAACGCTTTGGAAGTAAGATCTAGTTCTTTTTACATGTTCAGCTCTATATTTTAGTGATCACTTGCCCATTAAATGATGCCACTTTATTTATTGGGTTCCGAAATGACGTGATTCATTGAGATTGCTCCCTTGATGTTATTTCAAAACGATTAAAAAATATCAAGCATCAAATGTGTTGTAGCCAAATGTTGTACATCTAATTAATTCCTAAAAAACTGAATCTAAAATGAGTTTAAGCCCATTCAATTAGGTTGAAGGCATTCAAAACTGGTTCCTATTTTAATGCAGGCTTCCTTGTCCAATAGCTATCAATATTATAGCATTGTTGAATAATTTAAGTTCTGAGTTCTCTCTCCACTCCATATTATTTCTATTTAGGAAGAGTTTGATATTGTATCAGGATCAGCATATATCTTAAGAATTGATAAATGATGCCACAAACCCTTGGGTTGTCCATTCATTTGTGTTGATGGATAACTTTGTGATTCTTGATTCCTCTATTCCTGCATCCCTTTTCTTTCCTCACGCTGCCTCAAAATTGCTCTTTGAAGGTTCTTGATGGAAGGTCCTATCGGCTTCAACACCCGTGGGTTGGAGTTGTCAACCGTTCTCAAGCTGATATTAATAAGAATATTGATATGATTACCGCTCGGCGAAGGGAACGTGAATTCTTTGCTTCTAATGTTGACTACAGACACTTGGCTGGTACAATGGGGTCAGAGTATCTAGCAAAACTCCTCTCAAAGGTTGAGCTGAGATGCATTTACATGCTTAGTCAGTCATTAATTCAGTATTCACTTAATTCCTATTTGCATCATAAATAAAAATCTCAATTGATATCGTTTCAGCACCTAGAGTCTCTGATAAAAACACGTATGCCTGGCATTGCATCGTTAATTAACAAAAGCATTGATGAAATTGAAGCAGAGCTTGATCAGCTTGGGAAGCCTGTTGCAATTGATTCTGGGGTAATCTTTATTTCTTGTTCAATAACTCGGGGTCTAATTTGCTTCTCTATTAATTAAGTTTGTTTGGTTGACATATAACAGGCTCAGTTATATACCATCCTAGAGCTTTGCCGTGCATTTGACCTGGTGTTTAAGGAGCATCTCCATGGGGGGTATATAATTATGCTTTTTCTATTGAATTTTTATCAGCAAAAGCTTTTTTATCAAGTGTTGTTTGATATTCAATATGTATGCATTTACCAATAATTTCATTGTTCATTGATGCGCAGGCTTGTCAATGCAATTTTGTGTGTGTGTGTGTGTGTTTTGTTGATCATGTTTCTCTTATCATCTGCATGAAGTGCTAAATTTTTATAGCTGTCAGGCTTTTGCTTTTCTAGTTAAGTTAATATTACTCATTAAAAGCTCACATTATATTTTTAATATTATCTTCAACTACACAGATATTTTTAATGTTATCTTCAACTACACAGTTGGACTAGGATTATGCTTAGTTGTGTTTTTCCCATAACCATTTTTCTTTAAATCTCAGGCGACCTGGTGGTGATCGGATATATAGTGTTTTTGATAATCAGCTCCCTCATGCTTTGAGAAGGCTTCCCTTTGATCGCTATCTCTCACTGCAAAACGTGAGGAAAGTGATATCGGAGGCTGATGGATACCAACCTCATCTGATTGCACCAGAGCATGGGTATCGGCGCCTTATTGAAGGTGCAGTTAATTATTTTAGAGGTCCGGCTGAAGCTTCGGTTGATGCTGTAAGTGCCACCTGTTTTCCCCATGCCATATTTTCCTATTGATAGATTCAGTTGATACATTTTGTTGGTTGATAGTGGGAGAATTTTATTTTATGTGAAGTACGGCATTAGAAATACATGCTTTTAATTTAATGGTAAACTACGTAATGGACTATCAAATAGTAAAAGAAAAACGTCATTTAATTATTGCTGTATAGTGTATTTGTTGTATTCTATCTGATTATACCTTGTGATTGTGTGTGTGTAAAGCAGTGGATTGTTTTAGCTAATCAAACATGCGTTGGTTTTAGTCATTCTGAAACTTGTCCATCTTGTACTTTCAGGTTCATTCCATTTTGAAGGAACTCGTTAGAAGATCAATGGCAGAAACTCAGGTCTAATTCAAGAAATAATACATTTTCATAATGCTAACTTAATAACCGTACGATCATCTGAGCTAATGTCCTGAAATGGAGCAGGAGCTGAAGCGCTTTCCCACTCTCCAAGCTGAAGTTTTAAGAGCTGCAAACGAAGCGTTAGAGAGATTTCGAGAAGATAGCAAAAGGACAACCTTGCGATTGGTTGACATGGAATCCTCCTACCTAACAGTAGACTTCTTTCGAAAGCTCCCACAGGAAGATGAAAAGGGAGGAACCCCACCAGCTGCAGCTTCCACAGATAGGTATACCGAGGCACATTTTCACCGGATAGCATCAAATATTTCCTCTTATATCAGGATGGTATCTGAGACACTGAGGAACAGTATTCCAAAGTCTGTTGTTCATTGTCAAGTTAGGGAAGCAAAGCGATCTATATTAGATTACTTTTATGTGCAATTGGGACAAATGGAGGTACTGAACTTATAGCTGACAGTTTAATTTTGTTCACTCGAAAAGATGTTTTCACGTTTCACTGGGATTTCGCTGAATCTTATGCCTACTACTTGATTCTTTTGTAGGGTAATCAACTTGCAGCTCTTCTGGATGAAGATCCTGAATTGATTGAAAGGAGACAGCAATGTGCCAAAAGGCTCAAACTACATAAATCTGCGAGGGATGAGATCGACTCGGTCTCATGGTTCTGATAAGACAATGGTAAGGATTATATGGTCAACTTTTGCTCCCTTAGTTTGGTGTATATGCGTATAAAGCTCTTAACCTGATTCCCCCCCCATTGATCTTGTTTTTCTTAGATTTAGGTCCCTTCCTTTTTCTGGCAAGGCTCCAATTTTTGCTTGATTTGTGCTCTGTCCTTCCTTTGTTCCCAAGTCTTTATTGTTTCCCTAAAAACTTTTGATCAATTCAAGTAATTCATCGAGTTTTATTCAACCATGGATTGGCGTAGAAGGGTGCGCTATGAAAGAAGGGAAAATCATGATATCTTTTCATACCCACTCCCTGCGACTATTCATACTGGAACTTATATTGCTTTTCCTTTTAGTTGTTTGTGGGTGGCTTTGCTTTTCCATAGTTTTGATGGGGGAAATGTCCAAATGTCATACTTTTTAGCCTGCCTGCTGTCAGTTTTTTCCCTTTACCACTTGATATAAGCTTTTCTGGTGAAGTTCCTAATAAGTTTTTTTTTGGGTGGCTGTACTTTGGGACCTATTATTTTATTTTTTCTATACTATCAGAATCTACTAGTTTTTTTTCCCTTTTCCTTTTGGGTCCTTTCAATAAATTTTGAAAGTAGTCCCCACCACTAGTTTAGGGTCAACTTCCATAAGGAAAAGAAATTGGTTACCAAACAAGTCTACAATAGGAATTTGAGAAACATGTATACTGTGGCCTTTAAGGTTATATTACTATATTTTGTCCAAGTTTGGTGAAAATTTTCTCAGAGTTAGTGAGGACTACTTTTAAGATTTCAAATTGTGAGGACTAAATGTCCGAGGACACGGACTTTAACTTTAACGTAATAAGTCCCAGAATACTATTTTAATATATATTTTTTTAAAGTTCTAACATGCAAGGGATCAATTTGAACCTAACATATACCGATGAATTATGTTTAGGTTGAAATCCAACCTGACTTGATAAGGGAGGGGAATTTTCATTTTGGATCTCATGTTCAACTCAAAAAGATTGACCATAGCAAGCATAGGAATAAAATATTCGAGAATGGATTCCATGTCATGAATAATGATGGTTTTCTCCAGTCTTAGCCTTTCTTCTATTGCAAATCTTTGTCGGCGCAAAAGTTCTTTGCCGTCCTTCTCTAGCCATTTGTCAATTGTCAACCAGCATAATTCCACATTGCTGAATTTAAAATAAAGGGGTCAATCTTGGACTTCAGCATATTAGGCTGCTGCTAATTTCTACCTCTATTGAAACCTAGAGCTGATCAAAATTCAATGAATACAATCTTTGAATCTCTTGCAGATAAGTTTCTTGGAAAGTATCAAAGGGGTATTTTCTTCTTTCTTTCTTTCTTTTACATTTTGTGCACATTGGGATAGTTGAAGGTGAACTCCCTAAATTAAGTCAGGTAGGGGATTTGAATTTTGAATTTCAAAGGAATGAGTACATGTCAATTGTTGCCGACTTATGTTTACTTTGACCATTTTATGAGAGATAATTATACGTATGATCCAAAAATTTGGGCTCAAAGTGGAATCTACCCCACTTTTTAAAACTTAAGTATTTTGACTTGTTGCTTAGACCATATTAGTGTAAAATTACTAAAATGGACCATTGTGCATAGGAGTTAGTATCTTGTTCTCACTACTTGTTCTTGCTTTTGCTTCTCGTTTTTCGTTTCTCGCCCTTGTTCTTTTCTTTTTCTTCCTGTATTCCTCTTTCATGATTAAATGTTAGTACTCCCTCTCACAAGAGCAAGAGAGAGAAATAAGATTGGAAACAAGAGTGCGAACTGACAAATGGAAGAAAAAGAGAACGTGGAAGGAACAAGAACAGGAGTTCAAAACGCCAGTGGATAATATGGTAATTTACTCTATTAATGATATCAACAAAAGTTATATAACATTTAGGGGTTGGTCAAATCTCATATGGGCTCTCATTTTTAGGCCATTCATACAAAAATCTCATTTTATTGGCTTGTTAATGCCATAACATGGTCCAAGATTAAAATGTATGATTTCTTGTTGCTTGAGAGGTGTGTGCGTCGTGGCATGATCGAGAAATTTGGGAACTTTGCAACATGAGTAGGGTGTAAAGATCATTGCATTCATAGTAACAACATAAAACTCAAATAGGATGATGACAATACATTAGCTTAGAATATTAATAAGTGGAAACCAGACAGACTCTGAATACACGATGTGAAAAGGCAAGAGATGCTCCTAAATTATTTTTGACAAACACCTTTTCAGTGCACAACTACCTAACTTTTTTCTGTTTTAAGCCAAACCAATTCAATTGGGTATTTTCTTACTGAGAAACCATTGAATATATTTATGAATGATCGAGTTAGGTGAGTCAATGACTCAGTGTTTTGGTTCAAATCTGTCTGTCTTGATCAAATTATTACAAGCATAGGCTAACTTATCCTAAACTCTTTAACTTTGCACGTTCTTGATATCAACAGCTTCGAAGATGGTGGCCAAAAGATACTTTTTTTTAATGGGTGAAGGGCAGCTGAAGGAGAAATACTTTTTATTTTTATTTTTAATCCAAGTATTTGAACAAACTTATATGCATCTCGACTAATCTTACTAGACAAAAAAGAGATCTCAATCTTCATTAATTTATATTATATTTAATCCGAATAACCCAATTATTTGACCTAGTTTGAACTTAAATTATGCCTAATGCATGTGTAATCTTTTTAATACTTTGAAATCTTTTTTTAAGACAATGTTTTTCATATATATTCGTACTAACCATTATTTAACATTTGGATTATCGATTTTATTGAATTAAATCTTTTTTTACTATATATAAATATATTTTTTTTTTAACAAATAGGTTTAGAGGGCACTTATATTTATTAAGATTAAGATGAAATTATAAAAATGTAAAAAAAAATGTTCTAATTTTTTTCAAAAGTTCGTAATTTTATCTTGACATTTCATAAACATTTCAAAAAATCGAAGAGAAAACCATTAGAATATTGAATAAAAAAGTTGATGTGGTGATGACTTGAATGACATAGAGGGTGATTGGAATGCTTTCCTAGGTTAATTTTGAACAATTCTAACATACTTTTAAAAACTCTAAGGCTAGGTTTGAAATGTTTAGAAAATGTCAAATGCAATATTACAACTTTTCAAAAATTAAAAGTAATTTTGAGACAGGGGCGAATTTAGTATAGGCCCAAGGGAGATTGAGCTCCCTTCAACTTTATGCTCTTTATATAATATATATATATATATAAACTGACATAATATTAATACCATTAGCAAGCCTAGTAGTAAATTTGTCATCTAGCCCATCCATACTATTTTTATATTTGTTTTTTCAGACTATTTTTATTGAATTATAAAGCTTCGTTAACAAAATTTTTGGATCTGCCACTGGGCAAAGTTCAATATTTTTTATAATTTAGTTTTAAAAATATACTTTACTAATGCACATTTCTTCTTCTTTTAAAACCAAAACTTCATTCACCAAAAAAAAAGGAATATATACATCTAAGACATTCGATAAAAGAAATATATACATCTAAGACATCCGATAAATCAAAGGCAAACCAGTTGGGCAGCTCCAAACCCACCATGCTTTGCTCAAAGTAAGAAGAGGGACTCCTTTAAAAAAAAAAAAAAAAAAAAAAAAAAAAAAAAAATCCAAAACACCATTACAAATAGCAACTATTACTAATTTGTGTTGATCTTGGACAAATAGCAAATGAAGCTACGTTTACAAAGAAAGTCAACTTAACAATTTCGTCGTGAAAATACAACAAACGTTTTTCATAATGTCAATATACCAGGGTATATTATATGCCAACTTTGCTCTTTTGATGATTATAGTCACTAACAACAGAAATTAAAAAAAAAAAAAAAAGGAGAAAAAAAAACTAATAATTTAAGGTGAGAAAGTGGTCTTTGTTTCTTGTCCAACAACAACATACAAAAATGAAAACAAATGGACCATAGTAAAGGGCAGATATGGAAAAAGCTAAAAGACTAACAGAATTCCACTAAACATTAAAAAAAATACATTAAAATCCTTTTAAATATAAAAATATATATATAAACACAACGAAAGCCAAAGGAAATTGGATAGGAATAACCCAAATTTTTTTCACTATAAATACTTCAAAAACACTGCCCATTTCAATTCATCTCCACATCTTCAAATTCTTTCTTCTTTTGTCCTTCTTCAATAATATTCTTAAAGCTTGTGCTATATTATGGCTCTCTCTTCTTTCTCTTTTGTTTCTGTTTTTGTAATAACTTTGCTTCTCTTGCAAAGGCTCTCAGAGAGTGCCACATGTAACGATTGTTTCACACGATCTCGAGCCGCCCATTACCCTAATTCGGAGGAGCAAGGAACAGACCGTAAATATTCGCTCTTAGTCTCATATTAGTTTAATTGCAAGTTTAGTACCTGGAATTTCGAAGTTGGGTTGATTTGATTTTTGAACTTTTAAAATTCTCTAATGTCATGAAATTTTTTTTAAGAAGCTAAATTAAAAATTAAAAACCAATTAGATTATTAAATGGGAAGTAAGAAACTAAACTTGTAAGTCAATCTTCAATATTATATTTCTCTCAATACGACACCGTTTATGTTATGTTGTTTAATTTAGTTGATTTTTTTTTTCCCTTCAGATGGAGCATGTGGGTATGGATCTTTTGGAGCAACGATTAACGGTGGAGATGTTGCAACTGCCTCTGATCTTTACAGAAATGGCCTTGGTTGTGGAGCTTGTTACCAGGTCAAATATCAAATAAAAATTCATTATCTCTGCTACCAAAATTTGGATTTTGGATATTACACATTAAAAAACGAGGAAAATTACCATAAATAGAAAAAATATCAAACTATTTACAAATATAGAAAATTTTTCTTGTCTATCAGCGATAAACTACGATAGAATTCTATCGCTGTCTATCGCTGATAAACAGTAAAATTTTTCTATATTTGTAAATAGTTTGACTCATTTTTCTATATTTGCAAACAACCTTTAAAACTATATGTTTTCCCTATATTTTGAATTTTGGTTCATTTTGGTCCCTATAATTTTAAAATGTTCATTTTGGTCCTTGTATTTTCAACTTTTGTTCATTGAATTTTAAAAAAGTGATTATTTTAGTCCCTTAAAAACGATATAAAAATGAAAATAAAGGGATCACCAAAACGTTTATTTTTTAAAAGTACGAGAACCCGAATGAACATTAATAAGTATAAAGACTAAAATAGTATTTAAACCTAAACTATATTATTGTTGAAATTTCCTTCTTTTTCTACTAAGATAAGACACCAATTAAATTTCCTTCTTTTTCTACTAGGATAAGACACCAATTACCATCTTAAAAAGTTGATGATTCGATCACACACCATACAATTGCTAAATTTTAAAGAAAATTTATCCTTTCCAAATTCTCGATCAGATCCATTATAGTCTTAATAAAACAAATCACGATTCGTGATAATCGTAGTTCATTATAGTAATTTTTTTTTAAAAAATAGGAAAGTAATGTATTTTTGTTGGGAATATTGAATAGATAAGGTGCATAGACAGTGAATTGTGCTCAGAGAAGGGATCAATGGTTGTAATAACAGATCAAGGCTCAGGGCCAGGTGATTTCATTATGAGCCAAAGAGCCTATGCTGGATTGGCTCAAACCCCTTATGCTGCTGCTTCTTTATTGGCCCTTGGTGTCATTGACATTGAATACAAACGGTTAGTTTTCTCTAACAATCTTTACGTATCCATTTTTAATAATTTCTATTTTGTCCTTCGTTGCAATTATTTAAGTTCAAATGGTGAATTCTTTTGTATATGGGTGTGATTCAGACCGTAGATATAAAACGTTGTAATCTAACAATGAAGATATGTTTGAATAAACGGCCATGTCATCGTCTTTTGTTTAGTTACAACTATTCGAGTCGAAATAGTTATATAAGGAAGTGATATATCGTAATGTATAGGAGTGTGACATAGACTGTAGATATGAAACGTCATGACCGTGCATGTTTGAACTAATAATAACTTTTTTTTTTTCATTTAAAATTTCATAAATTATTTTATTTATTTTTTGTTTTAAAAAGTTTAAGTTGTTTCTTCACTTTCTCCTAGAATAGAATAGAATAGAATAGAAAAGAAAAGAAAAGAAAAGGAAAAGAAAAAAGGCTCCACTTTCGACAAAATGTTGTTATTGTTTGTTATTATTATTTTTTTTCTTTTTGGTTCTTTTAGATGGTAACATTCATCTTTTATTATTTTTGAAGAAAATAATTTTGAATTTTGGCCTACAAAAAGCATTAGAAAAAAAAACTATATTAGACTTTTCTCTCCCACTTTTGATTACTACAGAAATTATTTAACAAAACTATCACAAGCTCGTAGGTTTTTTTTAATATATATATATATATTTTATTTTTATTTTTGATGCATGAGAAAAATTACGAAATACTTTAAATTTGTAACGAATAGCTAGTAGGAGATGTATAAAATTTTCAATCTACACTTCTAATTGTTATTAAGAGGTAACCATATTGAATAATTTTTCCTTGGTTTTTCTCTTTGTGAAAAACAATTAACACAAAAAGGAAGAGACAAACATTTGAAGAAATACACTTTTATTAGGAAAATACAAAGATAGACACTTTTGAAAGTTTTTTCCTCCCTCACTTTTTCTTACTTTTTTTTTTTTTTTACCTTACTTGTGGGGTACATATTTTTTATTTATGGGCATAAGATTCTTTTGAGCCTGAGCAAAAGAAGTTTTTATACTCTTATTGGATCTGAAAAATCTCAAGTCCCGTTTGGTAACCATTTTGTTTTCAGTTTTCTGTTTTTGAAAATTAAGCCTATTTTTTCACATCTTCTTACAATGATTTGCATATTTATTTTAGTACAAGAGTTGAATTCCTAGCCAAATTCCAAAAATAAAAACTAAATTTTTAAAAACTATTTTTTTTAGTTTCTAAAATTTGGCTTGATTTTTTAAAACATGAGTAAAAAGTAGATAAGACATATAGGAGTGAGAGGGGTGTTTGTAGACTTAATTTTAAAAAACTAAAAACCAAAAACTAAATGGTTATAATCAAACCGAATCTTAGATATTTCTATGAAAAACTTTTCCTTATTTAAGTAATTCTAGAATTCTTTGAAGTGGAAGGAAATGCTAAGATATTTCTAGATCATTTCTTTTGAGATATTTACTCACAAATCTTCAACATAAATCTAGAGATAAGATCTAATAAATACATTTAAATTAGGAAAATTCTCACCAAACTATTTATAAAAAAAAATAACAAAAAAATACTGATAGACATTGACAGACTTCTATCAGCATCTGTCAGTGATAGACTTCTATCATTTCTATCACTGATAGACTCTGATAGACTTCTATTAACGTCTATCACAACTATCTAAAAATTTTGCTATTTTGTGTAAATAGTTTACCTTATTTTTCTATTTTTAAAAATTTCCCGCAAATACTCCAAGAAAGCTTCTCAATAGTTAGGATTATATATTGGTATTTATTGTAACCCTATTTTCTTGGTTTGTGGAACAGAGTGGGTTGTAGTTACCCAAACAAAAACATAACAATTAAAATTGATGAGAATAGCAATGCTCCTCATTATTTGGCCTTTGTCATAAGGTTTCAACAAGGCAAAAATGATATCACCGCCGTTCAACTTTGTGAGGTATATGCACTTAAAACTTTATGTTCAATATATCATCATCATCATCATCATAGTCTTTATTTTAAAATATTTTTTCTTCTGTCTCTTAAAAATATTAGTAAGAAATTTCAAATTTCGTCCCTTAAAATTCAATAAGTTGCTGAATTTATGGCAAAACTTTGAAACGAAAAGTTCTTGATTTATTTAATTCTAAACTTTCAATTGTATACTTCAAAAAAAAAAAAAAAAAAAAATACTTTGAATTTTGAAAAGTGTCTCATATAAATATTGATAAGATATGAAATAAAAAATTTGAAACCTCTTAAATAAAAAATGGTAAGTTTAAGAAATTATCCTAATTCTTTTAAAAGTTTAAAGATCTATATTTAATACAATTATGAAAGTTAAAGAATGACCATATCGTTATGTCAACATGAACATAACTAGACTTACATAAATTTATACAATTAACCTTGAGGTTTAATTAGGTTCGCTTCCTACCCCACATATTGTAGAAAAAAAACCCATATACTTGTATTTTAACCAAATATGTTTGACTCATAGGTTATAATTGGGGATGTTTTCAAATATGGCAAAATAAGCTAACTTATTTACAAATATAACAAATTGTCACTGTCTATCACTAATAGACATTTATCACTGTTTATCATTGATAGACGGTGACATTTTACTGTATTTAAAAATATTTCTAACAGTTTTGTCATTAAAAAAAATTACCCTTATAATTGTATATAACTCATTTAATAACTATTTGATATTTAATTTTTAAAAGCAAACATTTGTTTTATCATAAATTTCTTACCATTGTCTTTCTTAAGGTAACAAAACATAAGTAGACTTTTAGCCAAATTCTAAATTTCAAAAACAAAATTTTTAAAATATATATATATATATATATATATATATTTTTTAATTTTAAGAACACTTAACATGGATTTTGAAAACATGACTAAAATTAACTAAATAACGAAACAAAGAATCTCACAGGTAGAATTACTATTAACAAACTTAACTTTTGTCAAAGTTAACAGACCTAAACTATTTCATCTCAAGTTCCATAAGATCAAACTTATTAAAACCATAAGCTATTCGTAAAATTTGCAGACGAAGAACTTCGTGTGCAAGCTACTAGATCGGAGCTACGGTACTGTGTGGACGACGACATCACCGCCGAGGGGACCGCTGTCATTGAGAATGTTGCTGACAAACGAGGACGGTGACGAGCAGTGGATTGTACCCATTAATGATATTCCTCGTGACTGGAAGGCTGGAGATATCTACGACACTGGAGTTCAAGTTAATTAAATTCATCATTCTATATATATATTTTTTTTTCTTTTCTTTTTCTTCATAGATTTGTTTATAAATTTTCTTACAGTTATTTTGACTGGAAATAAATCTCCCACTGGGCAATTGTTCTCTTCCCAGATGAGAATATTCAAATTCTTCTTGGATTTTGTTTGATTGTAGTTTTTTTTTTTTTTTTTTTTTTTTTTGGTTTTGAAGAAATTGGAATGTTTAGCTATGTTGTGGAATCATGTATAATCATTCTATATTATTTTATTAGGTGTTTATAATTTTTTAAGCTTGTAATAAAATTAAATACTTAGAGTTTCTTTGAGTATATAAGTGTATTACAATTTACAAGTCAATTTTTTATTTTGATGTTGTTTACTTTTGACCTAAAATTGTATAATTTTGATTTGATATTAAACTCTTCGCATCATATTCAATTATTTCACAGCATACATTGGTAGAATTGGTCATATTGTTTTTGTTAATGTTTTTATTCAATTATTCACGATTAAAAGAGAATGAAAGTCGGAGGAAATAAGATAGAATGCACCTCTTAAAGAGACACATTAGAATTTTTTTAATGTCATTGAGAATCTTAATTACATTGGAATTGATGGAGAGACCTCTAAGATACACGAGTTACTTCTCTTATTATCAATTGGTTTTGAGATGAACCCTATTATATTATGAGTGTCGGAGTACGTCCATGAAATTCAAAAGTATATTTAGTTTAAAAAAAAAAAAAAAAATCCTCCCAAGTTTGCTCCATAAACTTTATATTAAGTTATTGACACTGTCAATTTTACTATTGAACCTTTTTTTTAGAAGTCTAATTGCTCTAAGAATTCTCGATTTTGTGTCCAATAGATTTAACTAAGAAAACTGTCTGATAGGGTTCTTAAAGTTTTAATTTTGTATTTAATTATATGTCCTTGAATTTTTCAATTTTGGATTGTCTAATAAGTCCGTAACCTAGTGACATATTTTAAAAATTCTTGGACGTTATAGACACAAAATTAAAAGTTTATGGTTCTATATATGAAAATAAAATTTAATTTTATATTTATAAGATCAATTAATTTTTAATTTTCTTTTAATATGTCAAGAATCTATTGAATACAAAATTTAAAGTTGAGAGACTAATTAGATATTTTAAGTTTGTGGAGTTATGGACACAAAGTTGAAAGTTGAGGGTAAGGGTGAAAGCAAAACACATTAAACCAATGGCGGGATTTTGGCGGTCGGTGTTAGGTTGGAACCATATGAACATCGATTGGCATAAGTTGGCTTTGGGTAGCCATGCAAATGCACCAACCACCCAAGCCGACCGATTAACCCAAGCACTTATTCGGTGCAATCTAGGTTGCATCTAATCTTATGCTTCCTTTTCTTTTAACCACAAAAAAAAAAAAGTTTAAAAAATAGTTTTTAAAAAAAAATTACATGACAGTTTTTTTTATTAGACAACGACGACATAAAGATAGATACTGCTAAGACAGCATCCTAAGGGCCTATTTGGTTGACAATCCATATTATGTTTTATGTCTTCAGATTCACTAAATCTAGTAAATATGTGTTTGACAAAAAACCCAAATTCTATTTCTGAAAAGCTGTTTTCGGATTATGTGATTCAAATAGTGCAAATTTTGAAAACAATATTTTTATGTTTTCTTTGTTTCTAGATTTTGAATTTTAGATTTTAAAGTGCAGAATTATATTAAATAAATATAAAAAAGTTTGAAAATATAGTATGTCAGGTTATAAACTCAATTTATTTTTTTAAAATTAAAATATGTATTATATAATATAACAAAATAATAATCATACAAACAACTAGTGTTGTAATTTATAAATTAGTATCAACTATCAAGCACATTTTAAACAATTATTGAAATCAAAATCTAGCTTTTGAATTTGCTACCAAACATATATCTGAAAACATAAAATACAACTCTATTTTCATTAAATGCTTTGTTTTTAAATTTATGTTTTCAGAGAGTATTGATTGAAGTACAAATTTTAGAAAAAAAAGATTTAGGTACAATTGATTTTCATACAATTGTACTAATATTTTGTTCTAAACTTTTAAAAGTAATTTTCATATATTTAAAAGTGATTTTGAATTATAATATTTAGTTTAAGAGTAATTTTAGAATTATCAAAATATGAAAAGGGGTATTTTTATTTTTATTTTAAATGATCCATACAAAAGTGGGGAAATTTTTACTTAAAAACAATAAAGTTGGATAAATTTTATGGATGTGATTTCATCCTATTAAAAGCACATTTCAACTAATTGTTGAAAAATCAATTTTAAATAATTTTCGATTTTTCTAAATCAATCTCAACATTTGCTAAATATCAATTTTTGAAAGAAAAGTATCAAAGCGAACATAGTTCAACTGATATATAATATGTGTTGACGACTAAGATGTATATGTATTAAATTTTCTTACCCCCATTGTACTAAAAAATTGAAAGAAAGGAGATTTTGACAATAACAAAAATGATTTTGGCCATGTGAAAATCACTTTCAAACAAACCGTGTTATAAAGTTGATTTAATTAATTTTTCTTTAAAAATAAATTGATCAATGTATCATTATAAGAATATGATTAATTGCTATAGTTAGTTTAGTTTAGTAGTCATTGATTTATAATTCATCCATCTAAAAATTTGAAGTTTGATCCTCCATCCTCATATTATTGTACTAAACAAAAAGAATAGAATTAATATTGTTTTTTTTCAATACAATGAGGAAATATGTTTGATTTCTTTATTTCAACCTAAATTAATTTAGATTTAAACCTAACCAAGGTTTGAAATATCGATATCGATGAAAATATCGAGGTGCTGATTTTGTGAAAATATCGATATCGATGAAAATTTCGAGAAAAATTATAGTAATTGATGGAAATTGTTACAATTAGTCAATGAAACTTTGATTGTAGCTTAATTAGACTATAATTGACCATTTTTAATCCAAATTTCCATAAAGTAACACAACATTTAGATGTTTATTATAAATGTCTGTGTAAATATTGATACAAGAGCAGAAAATTTAAAAAAATAGAAAAATAATTACAAAATAATTCAAAGTTTATGAATATTTTGAGGTGAAATGATGTGAAAATTATGAAAGTTTTGGATGGTAAAAGAGAAAAAAAACTCACATCAATTCAATTTTGAGGTGAAATGATGTGAAAATTTAACAAAAAAAGTTCGAATGAGGTTATTTTTTGTGGTTTTTTTAAATTCAATTTTTTTAGACCGAAAAGTTTTAAGTTGAAAATAAATCTAAAAATTGAGAAAAGTTGGAAATAGGAAAAAGTAGCACATAAAAAAGGCTTAATCGTTTGTCGAAAATGACATTGGCGTCTGAAACTATAAGATTGTATGTAATTAGGGCCATAAGAATAACTTGAACTGAACCAAAATAGTTAATTAAAATAACAAAATTTTCTCAAAATGTTGAAATTTTGCGAAATTTTTTCGATATCTCGAAATTTTTGTTAAAATTGGAAGAAAACGAAATTTCTTCCTATCAAAATTTCGAAATCATTTTTAATTGAAAATTTGAGATTTGAATGAAAATTTTCCACCGAAAACCTAACAACCTGTCTATAAAATTAGAACAAAGTCCATTATGGTTTGAACATTTATGTTGGGTTTTGATCTTAAAAAAGTCAAGAGATTTTGAAAGGAAGTACAAGTGGGAAAAGAAACATTTTTGACTTTGTTGTGCATAAAACAATGTTGCATAAAAACCAGATTTAGAAACTACTTTCAACAAAGTTTCATAGCCTTTGCATTGAGGATAATGTTTTTTAGCCCACTTTTTTTATATGTTTTTTTAATTAAAATAGATATTTATATGAGTTGTTTTTAAATATAGAAAAATAACAAAAAATATTTATAAATATAGTAAAATATCACTGTCTATAAGTGATAGATACTGATAGACATCTATTAGTGTCTATCACTGTTTATATTTGTAAATATTTTCAATAGTTTTTCCCTTTAAAACAGTTACTCTCTTTATATAAGTAATTTTTTAAACAATCGAGTGTGACTATTCTTTTTTATCTCTCTTCTGTGAGACTCTTTTGAAGAAGAATCTAGCAATTTTGGAAAGAATTTGGTTGGTAAAATTTTAGTACTATAGAATTACTATACTCCCTAATTAAGTCACACTATATTTGTCATTTATAAACTAACATACTTGAATACATCCCAGGATGTAATTATCTTTGTATAGCTCATTCCGTTATCTCAATGTTTATCACTTGACAAACTTTTGTTTTTTCTTTTAAAAAGAATATCTTTTAACTTTTTTTGTTAACTTTGTAATAGAAAGAGATCATCTCGTGTAACCTAAACTGCATTTAAGTATTACTCCTTCATAAATATTAGTGGACCCCAGATTAATGTTAGCATACCACACTCTATTTTTAAAATCATGCTATTGTGGCCAAGGTTTAAAATATCACTGTCAATAAAAATATCGAAGTCTTAATCTTACGGAAATTTCTATAGAAATATCGATTTTGAAGGATAGTTCTAGAAAAAGTACAAAAACAAAAAATTTAAAAAATAAATGTAAATTAGTAAATAAACATGTTATTATTTTCAAATAAGTAAACAGGTCTATTCCATATATTATATTTATATTAATGACATTTTTATGCTTATTTTTTTGTGTTTCGTAGATTTTTCTACGATATAATTGAAATATCGATTTATCCCTTATATTGATATTGAATCCATAGAAATGTAGAAATATCGATATATCGATAAAAATTTAATACTATAATTGTAGCATAATTAGTTTGAAAAGTTTTTCTTACTCTCGTACTACTAGAATTTTTCTCGAATTCCACTTGCTGTGAAGCTTTCCCTGAGTAGGATTATCCTGGATTCATCCGACTGTTTAGCAGCTATTAATTTTGTCACAAAGAAGACAACATCGTTGCTTTGTTGGTAAAAGGAAATTTGGGAACTCTCACTTTTATTTGATTGTATTTGCTTTGCACATGTCTATAAAGAGAGGGGCATGCCCTCCACATGGCATTATTTCTTTCCCTGGCTGGATCTAAGATTTATCCGTTAACAATTTTGTTTCTCTAAATTTTGAGTTTAGACCACGTTTTTTGACCCTAAGATAAACGTAATAAATCGATAGTAATCTAAAAAGTGAGTCGCATTTGATTACGTTTAGTATTTGCTTGCTTATATTATGTATTTGTATTAATATTCGGGACTCACTTCCAAATATGTAATAAAAAAAACGCAAATTGATTGATGAGTGGAGGGTGTTCAATCCAATTTTGTCGATATCGTTATTTTATTGTTATCGCATGAGAACTATGAATTTATCACATTTATTGTTACCGTTACTGTTATCGTTTAATCAAAATTGAAACAAAACTTAAACCTCAAATGTAAAATTGTAACATTTTGAAATCTAAGACCAAATGAAAGTTAAACCCAAGATTTAAGAGTTCAAAAATGTATTTCTTTATCAATTATAAAAACTGAGTTAATAAAAGTTGACACTTAATTTTAGATGAAATTTTTTAATGATAGAATCACGTTGTTAAAAGTTTTAAGGTATAAAAACTAAATTGTAGATTATTAGGGGGCGTTTGATGCATATGTTTGGAATGTTAAGCCTAGGAGTTAGGTTGGGAGGTTTAGGTAGCTTGGATTTAAGAAAATTGTGTTTGGAGTGCAAGTTTTAGAAGTCAAAGTTTATCAAGCTTGTGTTTGAAGTGGAGACTTAGTTGGTGAATATTTTCTTGGCTCTGAAATATTTTATTGTATTTAATTAGTGGTTAGGTTTTAGATTAGTTTAAATTTGTTCTCTTAATTATTTAAAATAGTTAAGTTTAAAATAAACTAAAAAATTTAGAAGAATATTTTTTTTTTTGAATTTTGAAATAGAGATTTTGACTAAAATTATAATTTTATTTTCTTTATTGTTTTAATAATTTTGATATTTTAATTTTACTAGGTTTTGAAATAAAATTTCATAGACTTTGTCACTTTAACTAATTTGAAAATTATCGATTTTTTTACTATAATACATTCATAATATGCTAACTTAAAATTGAAATAAACTAGTATTTTAATGGAAAATTTTTAAAAATAGAAAAATAAGGAAAACTATTTACACAAAATAGCAAAATTTTTAGATAATTGTGATAGACGCTGATAGAAAGTCTATCAGGGCTTATCAGTGATAGAAATGATAGAAGTCTATCATTGATAGATGCTAATAGAAGTCTATCAATATTTTTTTGCTATTTTCTGTAAATAGTTTGACATTTTTTCTATCGGTGAAAAATTCTCTATTTTAATATTAAATTCAATTATTGAAAAACTATAATTTTTTTTTATCAAATTACATTTGAGGAATAAAAAATCATAAATTTTGACTTTTAATTTTTATTTGGTCGCTAAGTTGTTTCAACATTTTAAACCTTTACTTTTAAAAAATGATTCTAAGTCCTCGAGCTAGTTAAATGGACCAACAGAAAAAAAAAAAAAATATATATATATATATATATATATATATATATATATATATATATATATTATTAAATTGAATTAGGGCTTTTTACACATATAGCCTAAATAAGTCTATGTAATTATACAATTGTAGCCTAATAACTTGTTTGGAATGACTTGAAAAAAAAATTCAAAAATTCATTTTTGTTTAAACAATTTTGATAAAAACTCCTTAAAATAAAAATACATTGACGAGAAAATAATTTTGTATATAAATTTATTTGATTTGTTATATACCAAGAATATTTTTATTGATGTTTTTCAAGGTTAGCCTGTGGTGGTTGTCGGAGCTTGGTCGGAAGTTCGCTGGCGGGGGAGGGGTCATCGGAGGTGGAGGCTTGGGGGAATTGAAGAGGGAATTTGTTTTGAAAAAAAAAATGTTTATTAAGATCTTTTTCCTAAAAAAAAAATGAAAAATGAAGAAATCGCCTCCAATCAATGAAACTACGTCGTTTGGTTTCAGTCCAGCAGACCTATAAAAGGCACAATGGTCAAACTTTCTTCCCTTCAGCTCTGAACCGAAAATGGAGTTTCTGGACGAAGATGCGAAACCCAGGTTCCTCTTCCACTCTCGCGCCAATCCATCTTCGGCGCCGGAGCTCCAAACCGAATCTCAATCCAGCAAGCTCTTTCTCTCAATCACCGTCGTAATCTCTTCCATTTTTCTCATTCTCTCAATTTTATTCGTCCAATTCGAACCTTTCAGATCCCTTCTCATCTGGCTTTCTCTCTCGTTTCTCCTCGGCCCTTTCGCCCCCATTTCCCTCACCGGCGGCGACATTCGAGTCGGTCGAGGTCCGATTCTCGAAATCCCCAACGAAGAACCTGAAGTAGATGACGATTCGAAGAAGAAACCCGTTCAAAAGCGCTCTAAACCGCGTAGATCCGAGGAAATCGCCGTTGGTACAATCGAAGTCGCTGAAAAAGCCCCTTCGAAAATTGAAAACAGGAATGGAGGAGCTCATCAGAGTAGCAAAAATGGAGTCGATTTTGCAATCGAGGAGGCGGAATGGGACGAAGCGGAATTAGGGTTTTTAAAGAAGCAATTGGCGAAACATCCTGTGGGGAAACCGAGACGATGGGAGATAATTGCAGAGGCGTTTGGTGGAAGGCATAAAGTGGAGAATGTGATTAAAATGGCTAAAGAAATGGGAGAGAAGAAATTAGGCGATGAAGATTCATACGCCCAATTTTTGAAGAAGAGGAAACCAATGGATAAGAGAATTGAGAATGTCAATGAAGATGGCGCCGCCGCCGCTGCCACGGCCGTGGACGGTTGGAGTTCTGGTGAAGACATTGCATTGCTCAATGCTTTGAAGGCGTTTCCAAAAGATTCGGCAATGAGATGGGAGAAAATTGCAGCGGCTGTTCGGGGGAAGACGAAGGCAGCTTGTATGAAGAGAGTTGGGGAATTGAAAAGGGATTTTCGAAGTTCCAAAGCTGCTAATGACATCTGAGGGAATAGAAATGGAGTTTATCAAAGATCAATGAGGTAATAGAAATTGTTTGAATTGTCTATTTTTCCATCTCAATACAGAATCATTTTCCCCACTGTTACCCATTTTATAGGTTATATCAAGTTCTTGCAAGTTACCCTTTCATTTTCTCCACTGGTTGATTGGATGGATCTGCTAGCATTTTGATGCAATGAAATATCATGTTCTTTTTTTTTTTTTTAGAATATTGCATCATGAAAATTGGTTTGAGATTTGAGACAAATACAGGGCAGTTTCAAAGGGTAGAGAGTTGGGTAAAATTGATTAAAAGATGTATTCTCAAGGCCGAAAATGATTTTTACCGAATTTTGACATTTTGCTTACCTCTCATCATTAAGCAATTTTACAAAGTTACCCTTATTTCTTCTTCTTCTTCCGGTGCTCTTCTTCTTTGCTGCAATCAACTTCGACAAGACCACGCACTAGTTTTGATGAGTGTGTCAACTTCGACAAGACCACGCACCAGTTCTGATGAGTTCACACGAGCAGCTTCGACCATTTTCTTTTTCTTCTCTCCCCATATTTGCAGAGCGACATCGAGTGCCAGAGAGCAAGACCAAAGAGCGAGAGTAAGAGAGTGAGACTGTGAGAGAAAGGAAGAGAGGAGAGCGATCTATGAAAGGAAAGGGGGTGAGAGAGCGAGAGTGAGAAAGCCATCCCGTGTGCGCGAAGTTTCTTATTGGTAATTTCACTAGAATTTAACGTCAACATAGGGCGGCGATTCTTTTTTTTTTTTTTCTTCCAAATTTTGGTCATCCATCTGATGAACCTAAAGATTTAGACCTAAAGACTTCTCTATGGAGGAGGGATAATATCTAGCAGTGTTATGGATTGAGTTGGTTCAGATTAAGTAAATTTAGGGAAATTGTCAAAAACAACCCCTTGAAGTTTCCATATTTCAACAATAGCACGTTTTTCAAAACTCGTTAAAAGAGTTTTTCTTGGGTCATCTCTTCGAGATCGAGACCGAGCTTGAGTTAAAAATGTGAAAATTGTATTCCGCTACATGTCTGAATTCATTAATAAAATGTTAATTTTACCATTATGCCCCAGGTATTATATTATCTTATTATTATTATTATATCATTGTTTTAAAAATCCACAAATTGGCCTGCTCTACAAGTTTAGGGTCTCAAAATTTTGAAAAATTGTAAAAAATAACCCCTTGAAGTTTCCATATTTTAGAAATTGCATAATGCATGTCTTTTCAAAACTCTCAAAACACCTTGGACCACTTAAGATCCAAACACCTTGTTCTAGGTGAGTACGTGCAACTCCATTGGAGGATGCACGATATGGCATTACTAGAGAGCCTACTCGCAACTTGTTCGTTGAGCGACGAGATCGTCTCATACGATCAGACCTACCAATTTAAACAACAAACGAACAACCATTATTACATGATAATAGTAAGTTATTGTACCGAATATTTTGAGTTATACTTAATGAACCTGGAATGCAAATGGAAAGTCGTATAAACTATACAACTCAGCCGACTTACTATTAGTAGGTTCTTCTTATAGAGTGCAACTTTTCCTTTTAAGTACACCTTGTAAGTTACTCAAGATCTTTTGATCATAGCTGCAGAAGTCCCCCCCCCCCCCCCCCCCCCGCCCGCGGTCGTTGTCAATGAAACCCAACATGGTCAGTCCATGTGTTGCCTTCTTTCCCTCACCATCATAGCGAGCTCAATGAAGGAAAATACAGTCATCTTCACCATATCTTCATTACTCGCAAACTCATAATCTAGAAACAATTTGTCCAACTCAGACCTATTCATCTTAGTCTTGGGCCAAGTATAATTGCCTAAGCCTATGTAGTCTATACTTATCACCCTGAACCACATGCTTAGGGCTATATCTCAACTCCGTCCCTATCAAATTGCTCTTGTCCAAAAAAACATCTTCTTTCCCAATAACTTAAAGCTAACGGTGTCTTCTCTAGCCTCCTTTACCTCCCTTAGAAGATGGGAACAATTAGTCAGATTAGCCAAAAAATAATCAGAACTGCAGATTTTGGTACCAATGTCATCTATGATATAGAGAGAAGAACAAAAGTTAAACTCAATAGAAAACAACCAGAAACAATAATTGAACTAAACTCAACAAACTGCTTTCAATCTCGAGCGAGATCGAGTTTCGAGATTGAATAGCTTGTTCCAACATGAACACACATGGAGACCCGACCCGACCTGACCTGCCTCTAGACTCGTGTAAAAAGTAAGTGACGAGCCACCAAGCCAAACTAACCAAACCGTTGGTCTAACTGGTTCAAACCAAAGATTAAGCACAACAAATCGTTTTTAAAATATAATATGTTTTAGGGTAATTGCAATGACTAGTATTTTTAGGACTAATAATTAAGCGTATAGCAACATTTTTAAAGAACTGCAAATATAACAAAATCTATCAGTAATAGACTCTATCGCTGATAAACTCCTATTATTGATATAGTCTATCATTGATAACTCTAAGAGCAAGATCTAAACTTTGCTATATTTGTAGATTCTTTTGCATTTTGTGATATTTGCTAATTCTTTGGGTCTGATTACTATATTTGCAACTGCCTCTAGTTTTGGGGTCATGTAGTTCTTCCCTTGTTCAATGTAAGCTCACAACACACCATCAATCAAGTCCATGTGATCATGAAGCCTCGATAAGGTTTTTCTAACTAGATTAACTACTAACTAACTTTTTAATTCTATGTAGTTGAATTTGCTTCATCTTGTACCTTATCTTATAACTTTAGGACATTGAGTTGAGTTATAAAATCTAAAGTTATTTAGTTCGAAGAGTTAAAGTGCATAGTCATTTTGGCTAAATTTTCTTTAGAAAGTCTGGTTGTTTAACTTGGAGTTTTGAAATTTGTATGCTATCTTTTTTGTTGTTATTTTTTTATGTATACTATATAATTAGAGCTATATGAATTTTTAAGAGAAATTACTATCAACAGAAAAAATATCAAAATATTTACAAATATAGAAAAATTTTACTGTCTCTGTGATAGACCGCGATAGAATTCTATCGCTTGAGTGATAGAAAGCGATAAAATTCTATCGCGTTCTATCACTGATAGACAGTAAAATTTTTCTATATTTATAAATAGTTTGACTCATTTTTCTATATTTGAAAACAACCCAATTTTTAATAGTAACAATTTTGATTTCTAAACTTCCTAAATTATTTGTTGTATGTTTTGATTTTTTTTTGTTTCACCTCAAATTTGATTTCGAATTAAATAAGATGAACTGAATTTTAATTTTACATTTTCTTAAATATTTTGGATAAAGTTTCAAATATGACTCAAATTCAAAGTAAATGTTAGATTTGATCCAAATTTTGGTTTTAATTTGGAATAGAATTCTAAAATAGTCTTTTTGGAATTTGATTTGGGATAAAAATTTAGTTATGCCCAAATTCAATTTTATTCCAATGGAATCAAATTCAAAATTTATCATAACTTATATTTTAGGGAAATTTTTAGAAATAGAAAAATAAAGGAAACTATTTACACAAAATAGCACAAATTTTAGATAGTTGTGATAGATGCTAATAAAAGTTTATCAGAGTTTATCAGTGATAGAAATGATAGAAGTCTATCACTGATAGATGCTGAGTCTATCACTGATAGATGCTGATAGAAGTCTATCCGTGTCTATCAGTTTTTTTTTTTGCTATTTTTTTTGTAAATAATTTGATATTTTTTTATCGGTAAAAAATTCCCTATATTTTATATAAATTTGACAAATTTGTAGTTATAATTTGAATATAAATTCTTAATTTGACAAGTTTTAAAATTGGTAGGTTTGTTAAAAATATTGATTTTGTATAATAAAAGGGAAAACGATAAAAAATGCACGAGTGATGGGCTTGATTTCTCGATCATCACTCCTCGTTCTAGTTTGTACCTTCTTCTTCTTCTTCGATTTTTTTTCTCCATTATTCTTCTTCATCAACCTGCAACTTTGAATTAATGAAATCTAATTAATTATAATTCTTTTAATTTTAAAAATTCATTAATAGAAATTAACACTACAAGTAGAAAATGAGTATTTAGTGAAAAATCAAGATTAAAAATGTAAAATCTTTAAAGTTAGTTACCCAATTGAAATAAAATTATAATCTGAAGAATAAAATTGTAACATTTTGAAACCTATAAATTAAAAAATTGTAACATTTTGGTCTATCACAACTATCTAAAAATTTTACTTATTTTTCTATCATTAAAATTTCTATATATATCTTTTTTTTTTTCCTTTTTTTCATCCTATTTTAAATTAAACATAAAGTTAAGAAGCGGTCGGAATCTTCTGGATTAGAGACATCAGCATCGGGACGTTGCGCGTTACGTCCAAAGCCTTTATCCATTTTCAAACTATTTCACTTCCAAAACCCTAAACCATTCTTCACTCTATCTCCGGTGAAATCTTCCCGATGGGTCTCCTTTCATGGTGGAAAGGCCAATCTCCGCCATCGGACTCCAATTCGAAGCCACAGCCTCCTCACAAGAATGTCTCTCAGCCTGCCGAAGTCCCCGGCCTGAATGGCGCCGTCGAAGTTCCCCGACCGGCCGCCAGTGTGACGGTCTTTGAGTTCGGCTCCGTCTCCTCTTCCTCCGATAAGGTCACTCTCGCCGGTTACTGCCCTGTCTCCGACGACCTCGAGCCCTGCCGCTGGGAGATTCTGCCGGCAAGCGGCTCCGATGCGCCTCTTTTTCGCGTCGTCTTCTGAGGATGCTTGAGAATGTAAGTAAAGTTAGTCTATAAACTCTTATTCTAGCAGAGCAAGCTTTGTGAATTACGATTTCTTTGAGGAGACTTGATTTTTCCTTCGCATTTAATTGACTTTTATGATTTATCTTCGGAAATTGTTGAATCTCCTTGCTTCTTTCTCTTCTTCTTGTTCGTGGATTGGTTTGCCATTTGCTGTTTTTCACAATCTGTAATCGTCTTCTTGATAATAGAAAAAGAAAACTACTGCATTTGCATTTGCTTTTGCATTTGTGTTAGTAGTAGAAATTGTTTAGTTCATCTGTTGAGTTAGTGCATGTTGGGATTGATTTTGAAATAGTTAAAATCCTCCAAAATACACATTTAATCACTCAATATCAATTCAATTTTTACTTTTACACTTTTAAACACATTTTCCATATCATTAAAATTGATTTTGAATGATTAAGAGCATTTTTCAAGTGAATTTGAATATGACAAAAGTAATTTTAATCATTTTAGAATCAATCCAAACATGCCATTAGAGATTTGGGGCAATGGAGTCTATATCTTCATTTCTTAATTTAGGGCAGGTTTAACATTCAATCAAGTCAGTAATTTTGAAATGGTTTAAATCACTTGGCTATAAACACTATAAATCGTGAATGCTTTTTAAAATAGTTAAAATCAAATTTTCCACTTTCAAAATTACCTTGAAATATGTCTTTAATTATTCAAAATGAATTTAATGTTTGGTCTTATACATTTAATCATGATTTTTTTTAGTACAACAAGTGAGAGTGAGGAATTGAACTTCTAACATGAGGAGAATAAGTCTGTTTTGTGCTTTGTTTGCTTTGGCCAAGTTGTGGACTGTACTTAAATTACAGGTTTATGGCCAGCCACCAGAATATGCTTCAGTGGATTGTTGGTTTTATTGGCGACAAGTTTAGGAATCATTCAAGAGAGTTGCAGTAATTTTCGGCGTTTTACATAATGTATGAATAATTTGAATACTTATGCATATTAAAGGGCGGGGGGGAAAGTTTACAATGGATGAAATTTGATGACTCCAGTGTATGATGGTAATGGAATGCGTATTAGAGATTGAAAGATTCTTGTTTGAAAACCAAATTTTAGTGTGCTCAATGAAATCTTGCCTGGCTTGGTAATTTCACAATGACGGATTGTCTAATGATTTTTTTTCCTTACCTATTGTGAGAAGAATCCTCTTCTTTTGTACGATATCACTACAGTGAAGTCCATTTTTGTTTTGACGAAGCGTATGTTTGTCTAACCCCTCAAGCCAAGAGTCAGACCAGGACTATCAGACCAGCTCGAAATTTAGATTTAGCACTTGATGTTTCTGGCATTTCCTTGCATTCCACGTGATTTGGATTTTGGCCATGCTACCTATTTGTTTTAATCTGCTTCTAAGTGTGAATAATATTCGTAGAAACTGATAGGCGTGTTGTCAACATGCTTTATTCTCACACAACACTTAACTTTATAGTTCCTATGGTCTACTTATTGAAATAGAAGATGCACTTTGTTGGTATAGGTACCAATTATTAGTTCTTTTAAGCATTTATTAACTTATACATTTATTTGGATGTAGTCTCGGTTCATTAATGTATTCTTCCTCTAATCAAGTGTTACATGGACAACATTAAGACTATTAATGTCATATCTATTCAGGTGATTTAACACTAATACCTAATAGGTTTTCACTCCATTAGCTTGGGTGGCCATAGACAAAATATACCCTAACGACTATAACTCTAATTTAGCTTGATTTACAAACGATGCACAGGAAAAAGAGTGAGTAGACTTTGAATCAAATAACACCTAAGTAGAGCTTTTAAGATTACGCAGTGTAATTGTCACCACTACACTAGAGTTCTCAGCTTCTTGGTGGGTGGTAGCAAATACTTTTCCCTATTGGTGGGCTTGACTCGCTGTACTAGTTTGCCTAGAATTTGAGGGTTACTTCCCTCCACCCCTAGTAACCTTCCTAGGGTTATTGTCTGTGATATATGCACCCGTTCTAGCCAAGCATCGACCCCAGTGGCATTGTTGACATGAGCTGCACATCAGTTTGTTGTCATTGGTGCCTTCTTGTCGGAAGGGTTGTTGCTTCTGCCCATGAGTTGGTTGTGGTCTTTTTGAGGTATGTTAAAGTCTTTAGAATTTAGAGTTCTTTTTGTCAATAGTCCTTTTTTGCCTTGAAGAGGATCTTGATCCAAAGGGCTCTTGGCGTGGGTGAGTGTTGTGGGACGAGCATCTCGGGCATCTTCCTATGAGGAGGAGTAACTCAAGGACAGTGTCGGGTGGCACAAGTGTGCCAACATTGCGCCTTCTCAGGTGGGCTAGAGGTTGATATATATGGTCGGGTTTCAGCACGATATCATCAAACAACATGGTATGGTCGCAAGTGTTGTCATGTCGAGATAATGTTCGAGTTGGTGGATGTCTAGTTAGTCCCGGTAAATACAAGCGACCCGTGGGTCGGTTCTTGATAAGCGTGCCCTCATGCGAAAAGAAGCTCGATGCCATCTTAAGGTTCGGGATGGCATCCTAAGGTACCGGTGGGCACCCGGTAAGCGATAGAAAGCTAGTATTGACCCGGCGGGCGTCAATACTCATCTCGGTTGGCAAGTTTAGCATTCCTTAGCCCAAAGTGCGGTAGGAATCATCCTGAAAGTATTCGGTGGTCCCGTTAAGCTAGTTAAGAATAGTCTCGGAAGCGTCCAATAGCCCCGTTAAGCTAGTTATGACATAGTTAAGTAGCAGGAATCACCTGGTTGTACCTGATAACCTTGTAAGCTAGTTCTGACCCTATTTGGGGTTTGGACTCATTCCGGTAAGGTCCCGACTCTGAGTAGAAATGGGACAGCCGATTATGCGAGAACTAATTGAAGGGAAAAGTTGAAATGTACGCAGGGGCAACGTACATTGCCAAGAGCAAGCTAAGTTGCAAGCATCGAGTAGAGAATATTCAGTTGAGATGAAGTCGTCGATGAGCGAAAGGATGCTCACGTGTGCGACAAGTCTAGCAAATGTTTGATGCAAGTCGTGAAGCAAAAGAAATGTAAGCTCCATTGAGGAAGAAAGAACCTTCTTCGCCTAAGGTCCGACAGAGTATAATGACTCATGAAAAAGAATGTATTGGCTAGAGATAGTCTTTAGGCTGTTAAATGGCCGAATTAGCCACACCCATAGAATAGAAGGGATCAATCCCACATTCGGCTCAAGAGAAGCAAAGGAAAGATCAGAGTCGGACAGCGGTTGAAGCGGACATTTCGAAATGACAGCATCGAAGATATATATAGATATAGATATATATACACGGTCACGCTTATCCCGGGCTGCGTTCCGGAAAAAGTGGCCTACTTGAAAGAAAGGGCGGGCACTCGATACAAAAAATGCATCTCAAGTGATTAGGCGGCCATGTTCGAGAGAAGATCATGGCGCCGCACGGTTAAAGAGTTACAACCGTGACACACCGCACCTTTGGGTCATCCTGATAGTTCATGTGGTGGAAGATGGTCTCAATGGACAAGAATCAGGACGTTGCTACTAATGGGTCCCGAGACAACCCTTCGAGAGGGCGAGGGGCCCATTTCTTGAAATCCTTTAGGTACCTAGCTTCAAACATTAAGCTTCTATTGTGTTGAGCCAACTAGGACATTTGTACCATGATTGCCGTTTGGACAAGGTATTGCAGAGTTCAATCTTTCAATTGACCCCTTCATAAGCCCAAATCCCTCCCAAACTAAGAATTCGTATCTTTCCCTCCCTTTCAACAATCCTCTATTTTACATATCCATATGGTTGAGAAACCAATCTTTAGTGCAAAAAATGGTGCTTCAAAATATAACTATTCAACGCTAAAAAAGTCTATGCATTTCGAATTGTTTGTTGACATGGATAAAATCAAGGAAAACTTTTGAAATTGTTTCAATATTGAAACTTGGACATATAATAGTGTTGAATCTAATCTTTTTGGAAAGATTTGTTTGTCTAATAGTAGCCTGCTCCATTTCCCTTACGATTATAGACCTCCAAGAAAATTCCACACGAGTACTTTATGAAACACACATCTTAGAGTATATTGTAGTCTTCTTCATTACTCATCCATAGATAACAAAAAATGGCCACCACAAAGACTAAAAGGGAAGAGAAGTCCAGTGCAACTGCTCCCCAGCCTATCATATCAGCATGCTTCAAAATTGCAGGTATGGCAACGCTTCCAACCGCCGTAGCTCCCGTTAAAAATTTTGTCGCATTCACCCACCTGTAAAAGAAAACATGTTATTATCAAGCCTACGCATCGAATTTAATTGTCCCAACAATGATCGAAACAAACCTGTCGCCCGATTCGGAAAATAGCGAAGAACTATCGGAGCCAGCAAAAAACAGCAAAGGCATTGGGATAAGAACATACATAACCGCTGCAAGAAAGTAAAATGGGATTATCATCAACATATTATGTCTAATAAGGTTTTTATTTGTTTTTTTTTTTTTTTTTTTTTTTAATTTGATTGCTTGCAGGGGGAAGATTGTTATGTATTGACTTGAGAAGTACTGAAAGGAAGCAGCTGTTTTTACAAGAGCAACCTACTTCTGTCTGCTTCCAATATCCTAAGGACCAAAATGATTTGTTTTTCTACAAAAGCATCCCAAGATATAGAAAAAGTTCTAGTCGTTTGTCGCTACAACATCAATTAAGAATGGTATGGGAGGGATGAAATGAAATACGATATCACCTACAAATGGTAGAAAATGGATAAAATACATATTTAGTCATTAATTTTTAAATTTTGGATCTATTTGGTATTTTTTACTTTTGGAACTATGGAGTCTCTAAACTTTGTTATTTTCTAAACTTACTTATCTATTAGATACATAATTAAAAAATTTGAGTTCTATTCGATATAAAATTTAAATTCATATCTAATAGATCCGTTCTTTTTTTAAAAGTTTCAAATTTGTCATGGATTTATTAGGCATAAAAATTGAAGGTTTTGAAATTTATTAGACACACAATCAAAAGTTTAGGATCTATTTGATAACTATTTGGTTTCTAGTTATTAGTTTTAGAAAATTGAGCTTAGAAACATTACTTGTACTTTGAGCTTCTTTGTTATGTAATCTCTTTTTATAAGTGTTTTAAAAAACCAAATTCAATGTTGAAAACTCAAAAAAGTAGTTTTCAAAAACTTGTTTTTATGTTTTTTTACCTTCGACTAAAAATTCACGTGTTTGTGTAAGAAAAAATGCCAAGTATTCATCAAATGGAGTCTTAAGTACTCTTTTTTATTTTTTTATTTATTTTTTTATATCTATGGGTGTTTGGGTCATCTTATGCACACCTTGACTAATCTCACGGAACAGCTCATTTGACGTTATTGCATTTGGGTGTCAAGGAAACTCCTAGAATATTAAATCTTAGGTAAGTGGTTACCATGGATTGAACTTATTCCCGGTAATCTTTTATCAAAGGATAATTATAATGAGTAGCAATTTCAGTGATAATAACCAAGTGTATAGCAATATTTTTAAAAAATTGCAAATATAGCAAAATCTATCCGTGATAGACTTCTATTGCTGATAGACTTTTATGGTCTAGGTTGTCTGATAAACCATAAAAGTCTAGGTTTGGTAAAGGAACCATTGCAAATATAGCAATCATATTCAAAGTATTAGCATATATAGCAACATTTTTTAAAAAAATGCAAACGTAACAAAGTTTATCAGTTATAGAGTCTCTTTACCAAACCTATGTCTTTTATTTAGTATTAAGTCAATCCATAATAGTTAACAAGGCCTTAAATATATATTGGACACCAAATAAATACAAGTATCAAAGTTTAAAAACTAAACTCTAATGGTTAGAACACTATCATTTTCCAAACTTACCACTCAGCAATGGCCACCAGTTATTGTACAAAGCACAAGCCTGTCATAAAAGACTTCAAAATTATGGACAAAAATCTAAAGACATGTTTGGATTTATTAAGAAAAAAAGTTTTTAAAAAAATTCACTTTTATCTAAACTCTTTTGATAAAATCTAGTTAAAATACACTTCAAAAACTATTTTGAGTAGTATTCAAACACATTAATTTTTTTCAAAATGACTTATTTTTAAAATTAAACACTTGAAAAGTTAATTCAAACACACTCTAAAAAGAAAAATGAAAATAGTAGACTAAGTGTTGGTGAAAGAAATAGTGTACTAACCAAAAACTGCAACACAATTCCTGCAGAAACCAAGATTCCTAGTGTTACAACTTTGCTCATGTGCAAGCAGTTTCCCATGTCTGCCATCAGGTAATTCTTCTCACTTCACTAAGGAAAACAACTGAAATGTACCAATTCCCAAGATTATGGATCTAAAAAAATGGGAAATAACTTTAATATGGTATATGTTATTTCAATGAATAATGTAAAAATGGTTAAATGGTAAATTTGGTCTTTATATTTTAGAGATTGTTAAAATTTAGTTCTTATGATTTATAATAGAATTTAGTCCTTACAGTTTGATAAAGATTTTTATAAATAATCTCTATAAGGCTTATTTGTGAAGTTTTATTAAACTATATGGTCTGAATTCTGACTTTTGAAATTAAAGAGACTAAATTTTAATTTTCTCTAAACTATAGGGGTCAAATTTGCAATTGAACCGGTAAAAATGGTTGGGAGACTTTTTTCTTCGTTAATATTATCGGTACTTGTAATTATTTTGTTTGAACTATATTTTTTTCAATTTTAGGAGTTATCTTATGCAAAACTGGATAAAAAAAAAAAGGAAAGAAAAGTTAAAATCATTCAAAATCATGCTTTTCTTCAAAACTAATTTAACCATAAAAAAATTGTTGATAAAGACAACGGCCCCTCCACATATCTCTATAATAATATGATCTTGTCTATTTTAGGCATAAGTTCTCGTGACTTTAATTTTGGAATCATTCTAACTACAAAGATAATTAACCACACCTATTATACTATTGATTTCTCTCCACCTATATACGGTTGATTTCTCTTTTTCTAGCGAAAGTAGAACTTTATTTGCACGTAACCATTGCATTTAAAAGTATAAAATCAAACATTAAACTAATTTTAAATTATGAAATACATGTTTCAAAATGACTCTTAAACATGCATTTAGTCGTTTAAGTGTTTTCCCTCATCTAAATCGATTTAGTGTGAAAATAGGGTTGATTTCCAAAATATTTGCAAAAATCTAGTTACCTGAAATTTATTTGTAAAATTGTGGTTGATTGTTTGTCGTCATTCAATTCAGTCTCTTCAAAAGACTAAATAAATTAGGTTAAGAGACTGAATAGGTTATTGCTAGTCAATGGCGAAATTGGATGGCAGAGATTGCATGCAAAGGGTGAGACGGTTGTAATTTGTACAGTCTTTTAGAAAGATTGAATTCGGTTGCAAATTATTATATTCTGCACCAGTGATGCGACGGCACACCGATGGCGTTTGACCTTTTTATTTTTATTTTTTTAATAATCGAATTTATTTTTAATAACTACCCTCTTCACCCTAAATCAAATTTATTTTCCCTAATCCTCTCAACTTCTCTCAAATTTCTAATAAGGCCAAAAAAAAAAAAAAAAAAAAAAAGAACTTCCCTAATTCTGCAAGTAATTTTGGCAACTCGATTTTTACAAATATTTTGGAATCTAACCCTATTTTTCAAACTAAATCCCCTAATCTCAAACAGCCTTAGAAAGTGAAATGGAGCCTGGAAAGAATCAAGAATTCAAAAAAAAAAAAACCTAAATGAAAAGTTGTTTCCCAATTGGTAAGATTGAAATCAAATTCACAAATGAACTCGAACAAAAACCTAACTCCGAACTAAATTCCGTCATGTTTGTCTCAATTTCAGTGTATTTTAACATGATTTAGCTTCAAGTCATCGATGTCCCGATTCGGAAGAACATCCGTCATCGATTCAAACATGAACGAACGCAGAAAACAAAGCATACCTAAAATTTTTCGCTAAAAGTAAGAAAAAACAGACAGCGAAGAACTTAATCAGATGGATTGGAACAAAAAAAATCGAAGGCTCTGAAAATCATAAACGAACCATAAGTCAAATTGGTCTCGAATTTGTGGAATTGGAGAAGAAGAAGTAAGAACCTGAGAAAACAACAATGGCGGAAAACAGGATTGAAGGAGCTCAGCGGCGGATTCGGAAGAGTTGAAGTGAAAAATGAAAAATGTAAGAGAATTCAGCGGCGCCCTTCCATTTGATGTGTTTACTTCAAACTATCCTTCAGCCCAGCCTTTAATTTTGATTAGGAAATGTTTCCCTTTGAGGGCCCCTTGGATATAATTTTTTGATACGATGTGTCTTTATATGATATAGTTTTGGTTGAATTATATAAAATACTCAAAACTTTGGGCATATAATATATTTGGGTCTTTCTTTAACAGCATTATTCTTTCTTTTTTTTTTTTTTTGTAATACATGTTGATTTTTACACCTTCGAAGTATTAAAATTGAACAAATTTAAAGTTGGTTTAAAGGTATGTTTGAAAGTGTATTTAGGAATCATGATTGTTACAAAGTTGATGGTTAAAAGGCAAATTTGGTCCCTATAATTTAGAGAAAGTGAGAATTTTGTCTCTATAGTTTATAATTAGAATTTAGTCTATGTGGTTTGATAAAATCTTCATGAATAGGAACTATTTGTGAAGATTTTATTAAACCGTACGGACTATTTATGAGATTTTATCAAATTATAGGGACCAAATTCTAACTTTTAAACTATAAAGACTAAATTCTAATTTTTTTTTTTCCAAACCATAGGGACCAAATTTGACTTGTTAACACCTCATAGGCATTTGTGTTAAAGAGTGGTTTGTTTCATGGTAATCTCATATTACTACCTCACGACCATCTAGATTGCTTTGTTTGGATTATGGTACACTTAAAATAGTTAGGCATCCAAAGATGCGTGACATCCTAAAATCCCACAATTCTAGTCATCTTCATTCCCCGTTGAAATGACGGATTTTTAAGATTCCCTACTATCAGACATCGTTAAAATTACAATCCTCGCCCTTAACCCTAATTAGGATATAATTAGCTACCATATTATTTTCTTTCTCTGGTTACTTTTGAACTAAGTTCCATCTACACAAAGACTCTCACATAGAACTCTAGTGTTTTTCTGTCCAAAGTATTTTCACATTCCTTTTCTTACTTTCTTACTTTTTTATTAACATCCTATACAATGAGTTTGTATAAGGCTATATCACATAATATTTAATATCTCTTTGTAAATTCGTTTATTGTGATAAGATTAATATTTCACAAGATGATCATATACAATTATATCTCAAGCCTGGGTGAGTTATGGAATTCTTGTCTGTGATGGTTTGTTCTTTGATTTGCATGGTTGAAAATGAACATAATAGTCGATTCAATAAGCAAAACACATTGAGGACTTGCCAAATAGAGGGTCAAGAATGTAATTTTACTCAATACCAGCAAGAGTATAAATAAAAGGGCTTAAAGGGGAAATTTTATGTTTTCATTTTTTGCCCATTTTCTTTAATGGCTATATGGATATATGAGGTGATTTTAATTATAGATTTTGGATTTTATGTCCTAAAACTCGTGGTTTATAAATTTTTTAACATTTTCTATTATCAATAAAAGTTGTTATTGAGTTTTATCAATAAAATTGTTGTTGAATATGTGAATTGTTGTTAATATAATCCTCAATCCAATAAACTAAGAATTCATGGCTATAGTATGAGTATTTGGACTATATATAGAGACATAAAATAGATCGAGTCTAAGTATATAGTCAAAACGGTCTATAGTATAGGGATTAGGCTGGGTACCTTATCTTGGGGACACTATTGGATGCGACTCACTTTGTATTTGATACAAACGATATGATCCTGAATCGTTCATGTGGAAACATGTGAGTGAGGGCGTTCTATGCAATGAGTTTGCATAAGATCGGACCACGAAATAGTCATTATTACTTTATAACACCGTTTATAGTTAACATTGACTATTTTAATTATATGACTTAGGTAACTCAATCTCAATCCTAAGCTAACTATGAATTCATGTTTATTCGAGATTATCCTTAGATCTGCATGGGTGAGAGTGACCCGAGTTCGCCGACTCAATAAGCCTCCCATTTCAGAGGTAAAACCGAGTAGATAGTTGGAGACATAGTCTTGCAAGATAGAATTCACTCCTACCCGACTCTAGGGATAGTAGAGAGGTTGTTCCCTTAATTTCTGATTCCAAGCATTGAACAAGGGGTCCCACCCTCTCATTGGTCCAAGAGGGACTCGATTTGTTGGTTAGATCACAAACCAATGGTTCATTAGAGGGTCAGTGGTACTTAAGGAATAAGATGTAATCTAGAGGTAAAATGGTAATTGACCTAGTTGAGATTACGAACAACCTATGAAGGGTCGACTTACTGATTATGGTTTTATCAAATGAACATAAATATATCTACAGTGAGGAGAGTGCAGCTACGAGGTTTAGTGGAATGTCTCCTTAGTTAACGAATGTTGATTAACTAGGTTAAAAAGTTTGGCCAATTAATCTTGGATTGTTGAAACTCATGATCTGTAGGTCCATGATGTCCCTCTACTAGTTCATAATGGACTAAACCTTAGATTAGTGTGGTGAAAGACTTTGAATCGTTCAAAATTGAATTAGGGAGAAAACGTTATTTGTATTCACACTCTAAAACGTTTATTTGTTTAATTTTGAATTAAATAATAAAGAGAGTTGGAAATATTTAAATGTGATTTAAATATTAAAAATATGAATAAGGATTCATATTCGAAAAATGAGGATTGATGTGAAAATAATATTATTTTAATATTAGATATTAAATTAATATTATTTATTCATTTAAAATTAAATTTATATAAAATTAATTATTATATTAGTTTTTTTAAAATTAATTTAAAATAAATTTCAAAATTAAATTAAATTTAATAATTCAATTTAAAATTGAATTTTATTTTGGTTGGATTTCTCCACTAAGCTTGGAATTAATGGTTAATTCTTGCAAAAATCTCAAAAATACCAAAACTCTCTAAAACTTGAATCTCTCTCAAATTCACCACAAATTTGGATCCCACCATCATCTAATCTAAGACTAGAGAATAGTAGAGAAGACTCTTGTGGTTGTCTACGTGTTGTTCTTGATCAATTTGGTGGAAGATTCAAGGAGAATTTGAACTACAAAAGTTGTATTTTCATCCTTCAGTTTTTTCCCTTTTTATAATGCACGATTGTCCTTGAGCATGTTAGAGTGTAATATGATCCAATTAACTTTCGGTGCATGTTTATACATCTATCAATAGAGATTTAACAATTTGTAACCACTTTCCCCCTCGATTTTCACGTCAAAATCTTAAATAATACCATTATTGCATTTTCTTTTCTTATCATTTTTAGATTTGATTGATTTTCATTTATTACATTATTTTTTGGGCAAAATACATTTTTGGTCTTTGATGTTTGAAGTTGATGTCCATTTGGTATCTAAAGTTTTAAATGGTTCTAAATGGTCCCTAAGGAACACCCTAATCATAATTATTCCATCTCTAATTACTTCTCTCATTAACCACCTTTTTTCTACCTGTTCACATTACTCTCTTAAATTTATTTCTCTCACAACGATCACATTTCCCTTATCTTTCTCATTAACTCTTACTTTCTCTCTCCCAACCCATGAAATTCCTCCTCTCTCTAATCATTTACTATAAATTTATCTTCAACTTCTCTTCTCCATGCACACATCTTCTCCTTTGCTCTTTTATGTGTGTTCATTCACAAGTTACAACAAAAAGCTAAAAGGCGACAAAAAAAAAAATTATAGCTCTAGCAAAAGTAGTTTTGAAAGTCTTCAATTTAAAAATCGGTGAAATAGTCATCATTATTGGATTAAAGAGATGATTGAGAGAAATGATGGTTGAAAATATATAGAGTAGAGAAAACTATTTATATATATATATATATATTAAAAACCAATACATGTCACGTCGAAAATAATTTTTAAAAAAATTAAAATTGTTTTGTTTAAAAACCAAACAAAAGATTTGAATTAGAGTTATTAGATAGATTTAAATAGTTAAAAATAAGTTCTCCTCAATTCAATTGAATTTCTTTCATAGTTTTAAATAATCATAAAATTTAATTCATTAATAGACTTTTTAGATTCAATCAGCTTGGGTTTTTGTAAATATTACATTTAAAACAACAACCTATGTTTATAAAAATGAAAAAAAATAAATAAACTTTGAAAATTATGAGAGTATCAGTCGATAACCTAAAATTTAAATTCAATAAAAAAAATTCTAAATTTCAACCCTTTCAAAAAAATCAAAATTCAAATGTTATATAAAAAAATAATAAATAGATCGCCTCCCGTATGTATTTTTAATTTAATGTTATAAAATATAGTATTCAACTAGTATTTAAAAGAAAAATTATTAAAAATAAAAAAATATCAAATTATTTACAAATATAAAAAATTTTCACTATCTATAAGCGATATAGACTTAAGTGATAGAAGTTTATTGCACTCTTGTTATTTATCAACTATAGACCGTAAATTTTTTTTTATATTTATAAATAGTTTGACTCATTTTTTTATATTTGAAAACAATAAATAATATTTCTAAAAAGTAAGGATATTTTTTCATTTGAAATAAAGTAAGGCTATTTTTTCTTTTGAAATAAAGTACAGAGTTTAGGATATTTCCTCTAGTTTAGCCTGAATTTTTAAATTTTATTGAAACTTTTGAATATTGAGAAATATTTTCGAAAGAAAGTTGAGATAGGTATTTTCTATAAATTAGGCATATAAATTAGAATCACTCCACTCAAAAAACGAGGCAAAGGAAAGAAGCTGTAAGAGAAGGCAGGCGCAGGCCGTGAAGAACGACGTTAATCGATGTCTTCAACTCCGAAGAAGCGAACGAAATTCAAGCGTAATCCGAACTCCGATGTCGGTTCTGGAGGCGATTCCTCTGCTTCATCTTCTACAGTGTTGCTGAAGTCTATCAAGGAACCGCCTCGCGATTTCTTCCCCTCGAAGGATGATCTTGCTGCGCTATTTACTGTACTTTTCATCGCCTGCTTGGTTTTTGTGACTTGTAACTTCTTCGTATCTAGACTTTCAAGTCGCCACCCGAGGCCTTTCTGTGATACCGACGCCGATTCTTTGGATTTTCTTTCTGGTAAGTCTTCCATTGTTACGTTCCTTGTGTTTGTCTGTTTGGTGTTTTAGAAAATCGGAGACGAGGACATTAGAAACGACATTGTTGAATGATTTCTAGCGTATGTTCGTTCTTTGTGAAGTAATGTTCTTCACAATTAGGATGCATATTTTAGCTCACTTCTGTACATTGCATTTAGTTTTTCTTCTTTCATTTGCCAACAATAATTTCCAGTTGCATGAAATGACTTTTTCAAGCGCAATGGCGCCACGTTAGTACATTTTGTTATGCTGGAAGTAACTGGCTTGGGCGGCTGTAGGATCGGATTGCCGCTGCTTCTTTATGTCAAAATTTTAGCCGTTTTAGAGTGCAAAGGACACGCTTCTTGATTAACCAAGTGTTTAATCGTCTGTGGAATATTTGAGATTAAATTTTCATCTATCATGTTGTCTAGAGGTGACATAGAATTAAAAGTTTTTCTGTTCTCTGCTTTGTTCTGATTGCATCGATTGTTTTTCTGTAAATACTTAGAGGGCCCTTTCGTTTTACCCTAATATGTGCTTCTTATAACATTCTCTTTATGCCATTTATATCCTCCAAGTTGAATGTAAAGGTGGTGTAACTAGTTTCATTTGAAGCGATATGTTGATAAGTGATATTCATTATTTTGGTTCTTGTCTGATAGTTCTATACTTCTTACCAAAAACATGTAACTAATTTCAGATGTTTGTGAGCCTTGTCCAAGGCATGGAGAATGTCGTGATGGTAAGTTGGAATGCCTTCATGGTTATAGAAAGCATGGAAGGTTATGTATAGAAGATGGAGTAATCAATGAAGCAGTTAATAAACTTGTACGTATTGAGATTTTTCCCTGGAAGCTGGAGCCTGGAATCGGTCTTTATCTATTTTTTATTTGTCAAAATTTCACACTTTATTGCATTCTTGCAGGTAGAATGGCTAGAATCTCGCCTCTGTGAAGCAAATGCCAAGTTTTTATGCGATGGAATTGGGATAGTTTGGGTTTGTTATCTTCATGTCCCTATCAAATTTTCACTTTTGTATTTATTTTTCTCTTATAAGTATCTCTAGCCTTGCCCCTTTTTAGTTTGTCACCTATATTTCTCTTGATGAATGATTCGTTCTTATTAATTGTTAAATTTAATGACTAAAATTTAGTTGTAAATTTGATCTGAAAGGACTGAGTATTTTTGTTGTCAGCATACTGCATACGTAGTTTTCATTTGAATTCATTATCAGGTTAAAGAGGACAATATATGGGATGATCTAGATGGTAAAGAACTGGTGGACAGTATTGGCTCTGACAATACCACTCTTATGTATGCAAAGAGCAAGGCGTTGGAAACTATTGGTAGGTTATTTCAGACGCGACAAAATTCTCTTGGGTATGTGTTGGTGAAATACGTCATTCAATATTTTGTTTGAAGCCTGAAGTTTAGTGGAAACAATGTATTATTTGATTGAATTTCTTTGCATCCTCCTTGTTGCGTAGGATCAAGGAATTGAAATGCCCAGATCTGCTAGCTGAAAGTTACAAGCCTTTTCGTTGCCGTATTCATCACTGGGTTTTGCAGCATGCTTTTGTTGTTTTACCAGTTCTCTTACTGGTATTCTACTCTACAAGGGAGCTTTGAACTGATTAGGTTTTAGTTGCAATATGTTGAAGCTAGTTGATGATATTGAGATGTACAGCTTGTGGGATGCACATGGTTACTATGGAAACTTTTCCAAAGACAATATCTAACAAATAGAGCTGAAGATCTGTACAACCAGGTATAAGGCTATGGCCTTCTCAATTTTATTTGTTGAGCAATCATTTTTTCTTTGCATGGTTTGCTTTGTCGTTAGGTTGGTTCCTATTTCAAGCTGAAAATTTTGTTCTCAAAGCATGCGTTAGCATACTACATAGGTTGCAAATTTCCAACAAAAAGGAGTTTGGCCTAACTATAGAAAAGGACTCCATCCAAAAGAATAAGACCAAGCTCATCATTACGAAAAGACCTTAGATCTCTTAACCTTTCTAACTATTCTACAATTCTTCTCAAGCCAAATGTCCCACAAAATGACAAAGAAAGCATGCTACAAAACTTTGCCCTTCTCCATCTCTTTAAAGGAAGTAGGTAACAACTCTACCATATTTATGTCGAGCCCAACAAACATGGAACAACCTCATCCAACAACCCCAAAGGTAATGAGCAGACTAGCAATCCCACATCATACAATCGAGGTCCTTCTCACGCCTCCCACCATTGCAGATACAACACATAGAAGTAATTTCTTTGAACACGCTTCATAATATTAACACTTCCATGTAAAACTTGCCATGCAAAGCCTTAAACTTCTTTAGAATTTTAATCTTCCAGAGTAAAGAGAAAGGAGAAGGGTAGAATAGAAAAGAATTGTAGCATGCATGTCTGTTAATTTTCTTTTCCATGTAGTATTTGAGATTTACCCTCCTGAAACAATTTCAAATTCCTATAAATCTCATTGGTTTGTTGTCCTTCTTCGAAGCTATCCTAGGTCTAAAAATCAATTGTTGGAAGAGACAAGGGTGCCATTTTTGGAGTGAATTGTGACTTGTGAGGGTGCTATGTTGAACTACTAGGGTTCTTTGGTGGGGTGTGCAGTCAGTCAGCTTCTTGGGTCCTATCTTGGTCTTCCTTTAGGAGATAGCTTGAGATTTTTCTCCATGGGAAAGTGAGTACACATGATTGTATCCAACAGTTTTTCTCCATAGTGTTACATCCTCAATGGTGTGTTCTTTGTAGGAGAGAGGAAGAGGATCTTTACCTTGGGATTGTGAGTTTGTTACCTCTATGTAGAACAGGTCCTTTAGGACATTTGGGCTTGTGCTTGCTTGTAATAGAGGTTTTTGTTTGATGTTTGAGAAGGTGCTGTTGAATTTTCATTTTTATGACAAAGGAAGTGTGCTTTGGCAGTCTTATTATTATTATTTTTTGCTTTGTTGTGTGGTGTGGGTTCGAGTGGTTTGGGGAGGATTTTGGGATGTGGTTAGGTTCAAGTTCAACTCATCCCATTGGGCGTATGTTAATATGAATTTTTTTGAACAATCAGCTTAATAGGATTCTTTTGGATTGGAGCCCCTTTCTATCTTGGGTGTGAGGGCTTTTTTTTGGGG
The DNA here is from genome assembly GCA_002890555.2 of Lagenaria siceraria. Lineage (NCBI taxonomy): Eukaryota > Viridiplantae > Streptophyta > Magnoliopsida > Cucurbitales > Cucurbitaceae > Lagenaria > Lagenaria siceraria. The sequence continues at coordinate 1,065,571 of CM016483.1, forward strand.
GGGGGGGGGGGGGGGGGGTTCTTTTTCTATTTCTATTTTTTACCTTTGTATATCCTTTAATCTATCTGAATGAAAGTCCGGTTGCTTTATAAACAATCAGTTTCTTTCGTTGAAGCATCATTGAGATGCAAAGTTTTATTTATGCTTGAATATTCATTTCTTAACTCTTTGATTTCCCAAACAAGATTCTTTTAGAAGTTTATCTTAATAAGTTTATTGAAGTCCCAAAACCCTTTTATATTTATTGCCTTCAAGTTTTTATCTTTTATTATCAAGAATGTCTTCTATTGTCAAGAAAATAGAAGTGTAAACGTTTTGCCGATACAAATTCATTCCAGTAGATTTTTCCATTCTAGTGCTACTCTCTCTGTCTTCCTCACAGGTTTGCGAAATACTCGAGGAAAATGCTTTGATGTCAACGAGAAACAGTGGTCAATGTGAATCATGGGTTGTTGCTTCTAGGTTACGTGACCATCTTCTTTTGCCACGGGAGAGGAAGAATCCTTTGTTATGGAGGAAGGTATCATGTCCCTCCTTGACGCTCATTCTGTCTTATTTCATTTAGAATGAATATATCTCACCTGGAGGTGAAGAACAATTTAACTTGCTTCTTAAGAGCTATCAAGTAATTATTTCATCATCTTGTTTTGTGTTACTTGATGACCATTCTTCTTCTTCTTCTTTTTTTTTTTTTTTTTTTTTTTTTTTTTTTTTTTATGTTAAATGTTAGAACTTTTTTTCTGAAATAACAATCTGATTGGTGAATGTTGTTCTGGATATTTGGCCTTCAGAGTTTGCTATACTACTTGGGTCGTTTAAATTCATTGAAGCCTACTCTTTTTTTTTTTTTTTTTCATATCACAGCTTTAGATGACATAATTTCTCGATTCATTATGAGGTTCATTCTGTTAAATAGGTTCTATTTGGATGTAGCCATGGCTAAATGTTGGAAACCAAGTAATTATATGCAACTCTATGCAGTGTTAATGAACTCCATCCATAAAGAGATCACATGGTGTGCTCGCCCTCTCCACATGCCAATTTATAATCTCACTTCATTCTTGATGCTTTCCCTTGTAATTTTTGACCAACCACAAGTTCAATAATTTCTCGATTCATTAGTTTGTTTGCTTGAATGAAGTTTGACAATTAATTTATTATATGCAGGTAGAGGAGTTGGTTCAGGAAGACTCACGAATAGATCGTTACCCGAGACTAGTTAAGGGTGATGGAAAAGAAGTATGGGAATGGCAAGGTATGAAAATATTGCCCTTTCTTTTATTTCTCTTTCTACCTTAGAATGGAACAATCTCATCTATAAATGAAATTGTGGTGAGTGAATGAAGGATTCAACAATGCAGAAAACACATGTCAACATGAATTTAGCTTAGTGGTTAAGTTATCTATACTTTCTCTAGGCTTAAATATTCAACTCCACGTGGTGTAATATTCTGACAAACAAAATACTTATATTTCTAAATTGAGATGTGTGCAAAATCCTAATTAGTAGATGTTTATACAGACAAACATTTTTAAGTCATGTGTAATGGAGCTTCGTATTGAATTTCCATCTAGATTTGGGTTATTGTTAAATATTTCAAAAATGTTAATGATAAGGACTAAAATGGGGTTTTATAATAATTGAGGCACTGAAACATAACTTTTCAAGTCGAGTTAATAACAGAATGTTGAAAACTAGGAACAAAAATGAATAAATTTGGAAGTTCAAAGTCCAAAATAGGAGTGAAACCTATCTTCTTAAGCTTAGAAGCACTAGAGGAATGTTGGAGGCTCAATGTGTTAGTAAGAAGCCTGTGCATCTCGGTGATGGAACGGTATTTGTTATGCTATCTTATTTCTATCTCTACTACATTCTGATATCCATATTCTGTTGAACAGTAGAAGGCTCTTTGAGCTCTTCTAAGGAAAAGAAACTGGCCAGCAAATCCAGTTCCAGGAAGGCAATGGGAGTAAGTACTGATCGAATGTATCATAAAATAGAGAACGGTGAGTTGTGTAATGATCTTTTACACAAACATATGCTTGATCAAGTTACAGAATCTGTTCTCATTCTATTCTCATGTGATCAACTTTTTGACTTTGAAATATAATAACTAAACCACATGCAGAGCCGAAGCCAGTAGCGTTATGACATGGTGCTCGTCCAGGTGGATCCTGTAGATTAGCTGGATCATCTGTCTAGTTAAGAGATGGAATAGATGCTTATTAGGAAAGAATCATTGGAACAGGTACAAGTTTAGCAATTAATATTTGAAGTCCATAATTATTATGCTTTTGCTGTTGTATGGCTGCTATGAATTGTTGAGACGTATTTGTTTAAGTGGCGGCAAATCTATAGGGTAGAAGGTATCGTAATGTATCATTATTCTCTTATGCTTTTCTCTCAAGAGGACTATCATGCCCCACCCACCTTGAGAAATGCTATTTTTAGGACTTTGTATGGGTGTGCACTTCAAAAGTTGTTTTTAAAAAACTGTTTTTTATGGATTAATATTTTAAAGGGAGACGATCAATTTGTTTGTTTGTTTTTTTTTTTAAATTCCAAAAGTGTTTGGGCCAGCTTACGCGTACCTTGACTAATCTCACAGGACGACCCACTTGACCATACAACATTTAAGTGTCAACGAAACTCGTAGGATAAAAGTTAAAACTTATAATTTTATTGGAAGAACTCGAAGTATGCTTAATCACAAAGTCAAATTTCCAGATAAAGAAATCCACATCTAGCATGCATGCGACGATGCTTTTGGGAATGTAAAAATTTCAAAGAATAATGATCAGCGAGAAGGATGAATTATTTCCTAATCAAATAGTATTCCCATTGATGAAGAGCTCGCACTAAAGGATAAAGTTCCACGTCCAGCTCATATGTACCCCATTTTTGTATAGGATCACTTACCTTTTCACAAAAAAAAGTTGATTGGGTTACAGTCTTGGGAACAAAACTGTTCCAATTCCTATGCCATTAGCACCTAATGGTGTAGAAAAATCAGGTAAGGCCAAAACTGGAGGTGACATCAACTTGGATTTAAGAGAATTAAAACTATCTAAAGTTGTTTGATTCCACCTCTTTTAACGGTTTGTTAAAAGGAGCAACTATAGTGTTAAATTTGCGATAGAAAGAGGTAAGACCAAAGAAAGATTGGACCTCTGGAGACAAAACTCCATCTTTTTACTTAACCCATAAGAAAGCTTATTATTGGCTATTGATGAGGTGAGTAAAACCTTGTTTTAATTGGTTAAAATTGAAGGTGGATTTATGAAAATAAGAAAGTAGTGGCGGTGGAAGAGAGACAGTGGATGAATTCTTTCTTATCTTCAAAGGTTAATGGGCTTTTGGCCCATGATTGGTAATTAAGGTGGCAGTAAACACTTATATATGTGTGTTTATATAGTGTGACAGTGAGGAATTTCTTATTGGGTTGAGGGTTTTTCTTATTGTTTATTTCAAGCAATTGAGTCGTGGTACTTGGATTCAAATAGTTCGTGTTGGGCTATTTGGGGAGAGATTTGTAACGTAAGGTTGAGGGTCACTTTGCAATCTCTATCATAGTAGTCTCGAGTTTGGGGCAAATAGTATATTTCTCGGTGTTTCTCTTTTTCCCTTTGCATTATTATTTGTTATTTTATGATCGATTACTTATTTGACTCTAACCTGTGAAGTGGGAGTTTGAGATATAATTTAGTTTATTGCTCATTTATTTAGATCTCGTATAAATTTCCAACAACTGTTATGAAAGTTTTTGGTTTAGGAGTCATGGGATCATCAGAGCCAAAAAGTTTCGAGGGTATCATAAAATTTGATGGAAAAATTTTGGGTATTGGAAGATGCTGGTTAAGGATTTCTTAACTTACAAAAAAATGCACAAGGCATTGAAGGAGAGACCGAAAGGATGTTAGATGAAGAAAGATTGGGAGAACCTGAATGAAGAAGCAGTCGCAGTCATCAGAATATGTCTGTTAATGAGAATATGTCTGTTAATGAATGTGACTAGTCTTGTAGCCAACGAGACTAGTGCAGTGAAGTTGATGGGAGCGCTTACAAACAGATATGAGAAGCCATGTAAATTTATGTTTGGATCCCAGGTAGTGGCAGTTGGCCACATAAATTCTACACTGTACAAATGTCGATTTGATGTTGCTAAAGGATAAGAGAGACAGTGGATGCCAGTTAAAGTTGCAAATGGCAGGTGGAGAGGTACAGTTGAGCCAGCAACAATGATAGCCAATTTCGATCAGTCAAATCAAGATCCATCAGTTTAGAAACAATTGAGAAGTCTGAGAGAGAAAGTTGATGGCTATCACGAACTCCCAATTGTCAGACAGTCGAATGGATTGATGAAGTCGCTTAGGCGAGTAAGGGCATCAAAGTGGAAGGCCAAAACAGTTGCTAAGGTCAAAGATAGAGTCTTTAGCTTGACAGTAGACTTGAAGGAAAGAGTCAAGCCACTTGTAGAACTTGTCTTCTTCAAGAATAGGTCTTCAGGATTGAAGAAGATGTCAGTTGGTACCAGTTAGTTGAAGTGGGAGTACGTGATTGCCCTTTATGTCTGGGGGACAGTTCCATGTAGCTTGTTCATACCTCAGGGCAAGCACAGATGCGTCACAATTATTTTCTTATGGTGTTTTGTTTTGTTACATTGTTAATTTTATAGGTTTTTTTTATTGATTCTTGGAGTTTGCCAAAAAGATCAGAGATAATAGTTGTAGTGGGAGTATAGTCTTGGAGTTTGCCAAAATGATATGTTTCGTTGTAGTTGGAGGCAAGATCGCTGTTTTGTCTCTAAGTGGGAGATTATTAGAGAAGCGGTGACAAAGCTACATCTTTCTACTTAACCCATAAGAAAGCTTATTATGGGCTATTGGTGAGGTGAGTAAAACCCTGTTTTAATTGGTTAAAATTGAAGGTGGATTTATGAAAATAAGAAAGCAGTGGTGGGGGAAGATCATTTATAGAACTAATGGTATCCACTTTGTAAGTCAACTTTAGAAAAAACTTGTGATCCAGCCATTTGGTCCAACAGATTAGAAATTTGTGGTATTGGGAAGCGATATTTTATGGTTATGCATTTTATTGTCCGACTGTCAACACAAAGGTGCCATGAACCACACTTTTTTTTGGGGGCCACAGAGCTGGAATAACACAAGGGTTATGTTATGTAAGGCTTTTATTTAAGTAATTCTTGGATTATGTTATGTAAGGCTTGATATTCTGTAATGAGGAAGATGTGGGAGAGATCTGGGTATATGGTCAATGTTATGTTGGATATCTCTTAAAGAGGGAGGACCGTTAGGGATCTTGGTAAGATGAGGAAAGTTTTCTACTGCTATCTATAATGGTAGTAAGCAAAGGATGTGCTGCTTCTTGAATGAACAGAATCAATGTAAACTTAAAAGCATTTATCAAGGCCTCTTTATTGGGCGACAAAGAAAACAATTGTCCTTTTTATTTTCCTAACCCATTCATTGGTTGAGATTCAAATTTAGGATTGGTAGGTAAAAGAACAACCTTTTCCCCCATCCAATCAAATTCATATGTATTGTCACTTTCTTTGGGTGTAGTTTGATTGTCATATTGTCATAGTCTTCCAAGTAACACCTGATAGACATCCATATCTAACACATCACAAAGGATTTGGTCGGTCTTTGTAGTGACCTCCAATAGAAAGAGGTACCATGCAAATTTCATTGACAAGAACCTCTCCTCCCTTCTTTATCCTGCTCATCTTATATGGACTTGGATGTTTGTCAATTTTAAGGGCGAGGACGAGTTTCAACACCATATTCTCACTACGGCCACTATCCACTATAGTTTGATTGTCGTATTTCATATTTCGCCACTAATAGTACATCTAGTCCTGAACAATGCATGATGCTGAGGATTAGTTTCAAAGGTAGGTGTAAGGAGGACTTTTCGTATCACACAAGAAAGCTCTAGATCATCAACTTGTGTATATTCAAGGTCATCATTAATGGCGCCTTCATCCTCTAACTCATCTTGGTTATCTTTGAATTGTGAGATTACAACTTTGAAGACAATCATTGGCAAGTGTCCCGATTGACCACACCTAAAACATTTTCTAAGATTAGGTCTATTATAAGATTAGAGTTTTTAAATGACAAAGAATTTGAACTTACCTTTGGTTATGAATCTGTCTTCTTGTTTCCAACTTCTTTTGACTTTGATGAGCTCACATTGTTTGGATTCTTGGATGCGTTCGAAATGGGCCTAATGTTTTGAGTTGAAGATTTATCTCAAGTGTTTCTTCTTCCAGACTAACGTTTTAGCTTTTAAGCTTCACCATATTCTATAGTTGTAGCAATAAAAACAACCTTTGCCAAGCATGTCATAGGATGAAGGTGAAAATTTGCCTTTATATCTTGTCGAAGCTCACCAATGTGTCTAGCGATTTGTTGGTTTTCATTTTCAGCAAAGTTATTTTGTGCGCAAGTAAACTACAACTCTTTTCATGAGACTTTTTGTTGTTTATTTTCTGTCTCATGGATTTTTTTACGATATAATGGAAATATCATTCACCACTCATGTCGATATTGAATCTATGAAAATGTGGAAATATCGATGGAAATGTCGACATGTAGACGAAAATTTAATGCCATGGTTCTAACTACAATTGTTTTGCCCCAGTTTATTGCGATGAAAAGATGGTTTGTGCTTGAATTAAAATGGCTCTATGTGATTAGGGCATTCAAGTCCCTCTTGATAACTCTCCCCTGGGAAATTGGACTGGGTAGCAACAGTTTAGGTTCCATTTTGAAGATTGACAAAAACCAATAAATTTTAGAATTATAGCACATTTGCTCTGGTGCACGTGTTCTGCTTTTTGCAAATCCTAAAATGGCCCCAATAATATCTTGATCGACAATGTAATTAAATTGTCCTTATATTTGAATATCAAACTAATCAGATTTATACCCTAAAAAGCCCTTTGAATCTTAAGATATAACCATTTTTTTCCCCAAATCTCACTTTATCTCAATTCCTCGTTTTTTATTTTTTATTTTTGTTTTGTTTTATAGGTTTTTTTTTTTTTGCATGTTATGATATTTTAACTCACTATCTTATTTTTTTGCATTTTGATATTTATTCTATTGTGAACTTGTTATGCATTTCTTATATTCGACTGACAATTCATTTTTATTCTCAATGATATTATATTTCAACAATTTTTCCTCTTCCTATGACTCTTCAAAAACAAAGAATTTTGTTTGATGACAAGGGAGATGAAAATTCTCAGTATCATGAATTTCAAGTTATTGAGATTTCTAGGATTTCTATCCCTAGAAACTCACCTTTCAATCAATTCGTAGATTTAATCCAAAGACAAGTCTAACATTAATAGGATTATTGAAGATAATGTATTATGGTTGATGTTTGTTAGTTCAGACTCCCTCCACAACAATTTATGTGTTGTGGTTACTATGTTTCGTCTACTCCCAAATTCTGCAATTGGAGTGTATACATGTGTTAATATTCCTAAAACTGGTGCTCTGTCTAAACTCTTTGTTAACCCTATCGAGATCCTTGACCTTTTGGATTCGGATTTGTGTACATTGGACTTTGACATTAAGGAAGTTTTTGTTTTTAAGCGAGTTATATACTTACTCTTAATAACAATTATGAACTTAGACCTGTCTATCATATGTTTGAGATTTGTTGCTAGGACAACATGACATTAACCTGAGATAATTAGGATTGGAGAGGCTGGGAGCTCGTACTGAATTCAATTTGGGGCACTCCTAAGTCTTCATACGTTCTCCTCGCATTCTTTTCCACTCTAGTTGAAAAGAATTCAGGTGTGTCGTATTACAAATACAACTTAATTATTTAAGTACATATTGTATCTTTTTTTATCATAAGTATTATGATTTTTTCTTCCTACAAACACTCATACATCACAAGAAGTAGATGACGAAGGTAGAGTAAGATACTATTTTATGGCTCTTGTTATTTCAATTCATGCTTGAGATTTTTCTCATCCCATCATGTTAGTTGATGGTGCAACATAAAGATGTTCACGGGTGGGGATAGCTTTCTCGCTCCCCGTCTCCGTTCATCATTTCATTCCCCGTCCCCGCCAAATTCCCCATGGGGATCGAGGCGGGGAATCCCTGCGGAGAATTCGCAAGGATTAGGTTCTCCGTTTGATTTTTTTTTTAAAAAAAAATTAATCAACATAAATCATTATTATGGAAAAGTTTAAATTAAATGGTTAGCTTTTATATGATTAGTTCTACATGGACACTTAGAATTTAAAGAAAAATTACTCAAAATTTTCAAGTTAAAGAGAATAATCATCTATTAAATTATTCATATATATAATCTAAATTTATTAAAATTCGAACATATCATTTTTTTACACTAATTCAAACATATTCATTATTTTGACCATCAAACAATAAATCTTGAAAATTAAATATAATATTTATAAAATAAAAATAAATAACATAACAATAAATTACTATAATAAATATAAGAAAAAAGCCTAATGGTGACGTGGAATTTTTTTTTTTGAGAATTTTTTTCTCCCATTTAACTTTTGGAGAATTTTTTTTCCTCCTATTCCCTCTCCTATTTCTCGCCTAAACGGGGAATCCTTGCCCTGTTCGGGGTGGGTCCCCACTGACCCCCGCCCCCATGGGGAAAGTGGACATCTCTAGTGCAACATTAAAGAATAATTTTTTGGGTATGTTACTATTAACTTGCATATTGTACGTAATTTTGCAAATTGTTCCCCTTACATTTTCCATGGTTGTTTCTAAGAAGGGCTTGATGTTTTTCACAATTTGAAATCTGCTTTTGGTGAGCCAAACAAACTTGCCATTGTTTCTGATGGTCATAAGAGTGTTCCTATGGGTATTATGGTCATAAGAGTATTCACTGGAATCTCTGAGATTGTTGCTCACAATGATGGAAGGCATCAATGACAAACTTCCACACAAGGGGGGAAAAAAATAGAATGAACAAGAGCATGTAGAAAATCTAGAAAGAAATAAGGTTCTTTCTGGTAGTCTTCAACTCCTTGATTTATCAGTAATAGACTACTATCACTATCTATTGTTAGTGATAGACTACATCAACATTCAATAGTGATAGGAAAAACCTTGTATCATGTTGATAGACAATGATAGCAAAATCATGTTAATAGTATTCGATCATTGTAGCATTAACTATTAGATTTAATTTAAAAGATTTCTATTTGTTTACAACTCAAGAAGAAAATGAATAAAAAAAATAACTTTGATAGACTCTAATATCAATCCATTTAGTAATACACATAAAAAAAAAAAAAAATTCAATTGTCATGGCTACATCATTGATTAATTGGGGCAAATTTGCATGGCTTACAATTGTGACCTGTGCGATTGTAATGTTTGCATTTGGTTGAACTTCTAGCTTCAATTATAGATAACATAATTTGTTTTTGAGGTCTTCCTGTTTGACATTCAACAATATGAGGCAATGCTTTAATGTCATCATCTATAGAATGAACTCCAATAACACAACCTTTATATGTTGATGACAATGTTCTCGAAAAATAATACTCAAACACATAAGAATAATTATTCACATTAAGCATCCAAAGAACATCAATTGCATGAGCACATGGAAATTCGTCGATATCTCATACTCAACAACTACAAGATTCTAAGTCCAGCTTCAACGTGAATTGTTTATCACCATCAATTACTTTGTATTTAATGTTGCAATGGGATCAACTTAATAAATATAAACAAAAAAAGTTACCAATATCAATCTAAAATTCTATCAAATTATGTTAAAGTTTATCACTAATAGATTGTAAAGTTGCTTTGTCGATGAAAACTGTTTTGACTACTTGGGTTGAGGGTAAATAACGTAAACACCATGATAAATCAAGAAGTTTCTTGGTAAGAATTCTTTATTCTTTATTGGTTTTGTTTTTGAATATAAGCAATTGTTCTAACAATGACAGAAACTATAGACTACTATCATTGTCAGATAGATAAGTATAGCCGTATCACCATCTATCAGTGATACAAGTCTATAGTGATAGACACATGATTTGATAGAATTTTAGATTGATAATGATTATTTATTTATCTATTTATTTTTGTTTTCATTTATTAGGTTGATCCCATTAGCAACATTGAATATAAAGTAATTGATTGCGATAAGCAATTCATGGTGAAGTAGGACTCGGGATCTTGTAGTTGTTGGACATGAGATATCCACGAAATTCCATGTGCTCATGCACTTAGTGTTCTTCGAGTGCTTAATGTGGATTCTTATTCTTAGGTATTTGAGTATTATTTTTGGAGATCATTGTCATCAAAATATAAAGGTTGTGTTCGTCTTGTTGGAGTTCATTTTGTTTGAAGGACGGTAGATGATGACATCAAAATATTACCTACCCCCTATTGTTAAACGTCAAGTCGGAAGACCTCGAAAACAAAGCATGCTATCTATAGGTGAAGCTATAAGTTCAATAAAATGCAATCGTTGTAATCACATAAGTCACAGTTGTTGGACTGCAAATTTGCTCCAATTAATCAATGATGTAATCTTGATAGTTGAGTTTTCTTTAACGCATGTTATTAAATGGATTGATATTAAAGTCTATCAAAGTTATTTTTTGATTCATTCTTTTTTTGAGTTATAAACGAATATAAAAGTACAACAATATCTTTCAAATCAAATTTAATTGTTGATGCTATCACTTATTACCGAAAAATGATAGATAGTGATAGAATACTATTAGCATGTTTTTGCTATCATTGTCTATTAGCATGATGTAAGGTTTTTGCTATCACTATTAAATGTTGATGTAGTCTATCACGAATAGAATACCCTCTATTAGGAGTGCAACAAAAAATAAAAAAATCGAGAACTAAACCATTCCAAATCGATCTACTAGTTTGGTATGATTTTTTAGTATAAAATTTGATATATTGGTTTGTATTTAGAGAAAATCAAAAAGTGGTTCAGATTGGATTTCAATTGGAAAAACGAATCAAATTCGAATCGAACCGTGGTATATATATGTTTAAAAATAAACTCTAACATTAGGTATCTTTTGGTGTTCTATCACTCTCTGTCAATGATAGTGAATGTTAGACTAACATTACTAATAGATAGTGATAGATTACTATCCAACATTTGTTTGAAAGAACAAATTACTTACCTTATTTTCTTAGAATATATTCTCATGTAGATTTTGCCACTCCTCTGATTCCATGCTTTTCCAAGAAATGATTCTTAGACTTCAGTATCTTAATTTATGTCCAAATTCAATATTCATATATGAAAGTTTGAGTATTATTTCAAAAGCCCAAAACATTAATGTAAGTGGGAAGCCGAAGATGTGATACTATAGAAAGCTTTTTTAAAGTTAGGTTGTAAAAAAGTCTCCCCCAAAGATATTCTTCAAACTTTTGTTAATTGTAAATTAAATGAACATGCTTCTTATTGACGTTGTTGTATCCTCGTTTAGAGATTAGGATACATTCCAACAGGTAGAGGTTTTGTCATTTTACCTTCAATAATTCATCATTGCAAATACAGGATATTTTGAAGGTTTTTCTCTTTTTCTTTCTTATTTTTTGTCTTATCATCTTTGAAGATGGAATCCTTAAGTTCACAAGGTTTATCATTTTTGGAAACTCATCACCTTTTAATCTCATTATCAAACAAAACTCTTTTAGTCCAAATTCAACATGTCCATTAAAGTTGAAAGCTATGACATTAGGTTTGTTTGTAGTACCTAATGAGATAAGGAATTGGTGTGGTATTTTGGCCATTTTGTGATCCAAAAAATACCAAAAGGTTCACCTCTAAAAGTCCATAGAAATGTAGCATCTAATGTATGTATATATTTTTTTAATTGAGGGATTACATTTAAGGTCAGGTAGAGAGTAATTCTCATAGTCTTGTTTTGATCTTCAACTATTAATTCCTGTTCCTTAATTTTCTATTTAAAGACGTATTAAACAATTATCAATAATAGTCTAAGAGTACATTATCTACCATTGTGTATTAGTTAACATTATATCATAACACTATTAGTGATAGAACAATGCTCGACTAAAGTGTAAAAATGCCTAGGTCGAAATTTGAAGTCTCGATCGGAACTTTAAGTCTCGACCCACGACTCCCTGCTACATGCTGAACAAAGATACCCTACTGCTGCATGAAGAAGGGAAAATTGGAAATATATTGTAGGTTCTGAAAATATTTCTCAAAACATTGTAGTTTTGAAAATAATTATGAAAATATGGTAGTTTGGTGATGTGATGAGAGATTTGTCTTTTTTTATTTTAAATGATCAACATATTCCATTTTTTTTTAATATTTTACAATGATCGAGTGTTGAACTTTCGACCATCTCCATTCTTCTTTTTTTTCCCCTTTTTCTAAACAATTTACTCTTCCCTTGAACAAACTTTTTTTTTAATAATTTTATTTTATTTTATTTTATGCTCTTTCTTCTCCTTTCTTTTTTTTTAATAGAAAAAAAAAATATAATTTATAAAAATTTACCGTTCTATTTTTCAGTAAAAAGAAAATTTTATCGTTGTTTTAACTTTAATTACCTATTCTAACTTTAAGATACATTATAGAGTTCGTAGTAAATAACAAATTCTGAACCCTTTTTTCTTACCTATTACAACTATTGTTTATAATTGAAAAATAATAAAATGTAAATTAAGTAAATTAAAATGTCCATATCAATAACAATTTAATGTTTTTCATTCATTTAAAAATAATAGTAAAAAAATCAATGTGTCCCACAAGATAGATGTCGTCAATTTCGAACTGGTTGTCGTTGTCGACTTTGAACTATATGTTGCTCTAGTTCCTCTAGTGGCTCTGGTACCTCTTCATAGTATAAATATTCGTTATGCTCTCCACGGCTGCACCATGTCTTTGCATGTACGAAGATGATGAAGCGACCTCTTAAATCATAATATCCTGAACTAAATGTTGGCATCATCATCATCGAACTAGCATAATCAGTCTTGCTATGCATATGCGTCATAGGAGGCAATTTTTTCACATTGTGATCAATCCCATACTGATGCATAGCCATACTGATTATGCTTGGTCTGAAGATGATGATGTCAACATTTGGTTCAGAATATTATGATTTAGAGGTCGGTTCATCATCTTCATACATGTAAGGACATGATGCGGCCGTGGAGATCATAACAAATATTTATACTATGAAGCGCTTGTAAAGGTACGAGAGCCACCAGAGCAACCTAGAGTTCAAAGTCGATAACGACGACCAGCTCGAAATCGACGACGTCTACCTTTTGGGACACATTAATTTTTTTATTATTATTTCTATATGAATGAAAAACATTAAATTATTGTATTGATATGAACATTTTAATTTACATTTTATTATTTTTCAGTTATGAACCATAGTTGTAATATGTAAGAAAAAAATATTGAGAATTTGTTATTACTATAAGTCTATAATGTCTCTTAAAGTGAGAATAGACAGTTTAAACAATGAGAAAGTTTTCTTATTACTGAGGAAAAGAAAGAGCATAAAATAAAAAAGGGTAAAAAAGGAGATGGTTGAGTGTTCAACCATTGTAAAATATTAAAAAAAAATTGGAATATGTTCAACACTCGATCATTTAAAACCAAGAAAAGAAATCTCCCATCACGTCACAAAACTACCATATTTTTGTTATTATTTTCAAAACTACAATATTTTGATAAATATTTTCAAAACCTACAATATATTTCCAATTTTTTCGTCTTCGTGCAACATGAGGGTGTCTTTTTGCAGCGTGTAGCAGGGACTTTTGGTGGGTCGAGACTTCAAGTTCAACCTATGTATTTTTACACTTTAGTTGAGCGTTGAAGTCTCAGACCTTCTGCACAGCTCCTGCTAAACTACCATATTTTTCCAACCACTATATTACTTTAATTATTTTTTTCAAAGTACAATATTAATATAAAAGGTCCAATACAAAACATATCTTGTTTTTTTTTTTTTAATATTATTTTATTAAATAAATATCAATTTTCGTTAGATTGGTTTGACTATGAATACATGAGATACTAGAGAAATAAATCTCTTCGCTCTTTCTTCTAAAATCATATTAGTCATTCCCCTAAATACTTCAATCTCTTAGCCATTTTTCATTGGGTTTTTAGCTATATATAACAATTCCTCCTTATTTAATGAACCTTTTTTTTTTTTGGCTCATTTGAACTTGGGCCAAATATAATATGATCCAATTTGACCAAGCTTAGACCTACGGACCAAATGTTGATAATGAAGACAAGTGACATGACTTGGAGTTGTTTTTTTTTTTTTTTTTTCAAATTTAATTTGGAACACACGTAATTTATAGTTGGTCTTAAATGTAATCATTATTAATTTATAAATAATGAGGTGTTGTTTCTCATCCAACATGAACCTTGGTTATTTTATTTCGAAAAATGTAACAATAAAGTCCATTCTTTCTTTATCATCAATCGAGCCCATATCCTTGCTTTTCGATCAATCTCTAATTCTAATCTTCCTCCCCAATCAGATATTATGGTGCCGGTATAGACCAAAATTCTGTTATGGTTCAATTCTGACCGGTAATAGATACCGGGGCTTTGTAATATTTGACTGATCACAATTCTATATAGTCCATTTACTATAGAAGTTCCCAGGGAATTCATTAGAGAGTTAAACTAGTGAATGAAATTAACTAACTTCATTTGAGTCGTGATGATTAATTTTTAGTTGATTTGTATGACTCGATCTTAAAAAGATTTTTATCATTATAGAATTGAAAATAAAATTAGGGGGTGCACTAACTCTCAAAACGAAATTAGGGTTGCTCTTAGTGCTAACAATCAATGATGAAAATATCCATGGATATGTCGATATATCCGTAAATTGAAGGATTCAATATCGATATTAAATATCCATGGATATTTTCAACATATTTTATTAATGTTTGTAACACATTAAAATGTCACCTATTTAGTTCAATATAAACATGAATACTAATAACAATATTCATAACTTAGTTTGAGAGTAAAAATAACTTAATTATTAATCTAAATAAATTTTATAAAATTCGTAATTTACATAAATATCCGTCGATATTGATATTTTGTCGGTATATCCGTTGATATATCTATAAAATTGAAATGTCAATATCGATATAGACATTGATATTTTAATCATTGCTCACAATAGACATAGACATATATATATATATATATATATATATATATATATATATATATATATATATATATATTTTGTTGAAGGAAATTGAAAAGGATGGTTTTTTTTTTTTTTTTTTTTTTTTTTTTTGGAAGAAAATTGAAAAAGTTAGTTAAGTTTCGTGCGAGGAGAAGTTGAATGTTTAGGCATTTTGCAATGTGGAGGAAGAATTTGAGAAGAAAGATGACAAATGATTTATCATCATACACTGTTGGCAAAGATACGCTTAGCTGCCTGTGATCTTTTCTGGGCCCATCCCTTCTTCCTTGTGGCAGACACCTTTACCAAGTCGTCGTGCTGGACCAATACAAACTTGCCTTCATGTACCTCCCGGTCATGATATTCCAATAATTGTTCACTAGATTATTTTTTTTTCTGTACTTTTTTTTTTGAAAAAAAAATGCTGATTTTTTTTGGAATTTTGAATAATTACATTATAATTAGAAATTGGATTGCTGTAATTTTTTTGTTACAAAAAAGTATTTCGAGATGTGCATTCTAATCAAAATTTGAAATATTGATGTTGATGGAAATATCGAAGTTGATGGAAATTTTGAAAAAAATTATGGAGACCAGTCTATTGTAAATGTTGATGCGAGAGCATAAATTTAAAAAAAAATGGATTACAAAATAATATAAAGTTTATGAAAATTTTGAGGTGAAATGATGTGAAAATTATGAAATTTTTTTATGGTAAAAGAAAAAAAACTCACATCAATTGATTTTTGGGGTGAAATGATGTGAAAATTTAATGAAAAAAAGTTTGAATGAGGTTAAAAATAAATATAGTTTATTTTTTTTTGTCCTTTTCAAATTCAATTTCTTTAGAAATGAAAGTTTTGAGTAGAAAATAAAGCTAAAAATTGGTTCAATCCATTGTGGTCACCTACCAAAGATTTAGTATCTTATGAGTTTCATGACGCCCAAATGTTGTAAGGAACGAAATTTCTTCTAATGACTTTGAAATTTCGAAATAATGAATATAATTTTAGTTTTTTTTCTTTCTTCATATTTTCTTATAAAAGATTGATTAAAAATATGTTTTTCTTTTTCTAGTATATTTTGAGTTTTATTAATTTGAATGCTATAATTAATTGAAAATGGAAAAATGTCGCTTCTATTTTGTGCTCTTATTATTAATATTTTCACGTTTCCAGACAAAAGTTTTTGTTTTTTATTTGAAAAAAAATAAAAACCTTATCTGGAAAAACAACTTTTTGAACTTCATTCTCAAAATAGTTAGATGGCAATTTGACGATTGTTATGCCACTTTGAGTAAGTGCATGTTTGAGAGTAATATTATGGTTAAAATTACTTAATTATGTCAAATTCATAAAACACGTTTTTAATTATCCTAGATATACAAACAATTTTTTTAAAATAGATATATGTTAAACTTATAAATATTGATAGACAGACTCAATTACATTTAACTTCATCAAAAGTGGATTTGTAACGTCATATAAGTTTTTTATCCGAGATATAGATTCACATGTGCATCCCTTACAACTTTAATATACCATCAAAACACGTGTCACCTCTTGAAAATTTTAATATACCACCAACATATTGAAATATTTTGAAGATTGAATAGGTTTTGAGAGCAAAGAGAATATATGGAACAAAAATAAAGAAGAAAGAAGAAAGGAACGATAAAACTTCAAGTGTTTGTGAAGAAAATGGTGAATAAAATGTTATAATACAAACTCTTTACATTCTAACTTTGTACTTTATCTTATATATTTATTATTGATAATCAATTATTAGTTAATTAATTAGTTAACTATATTTAATCAATTGTAATTGGTTGATAAAAGAATATATATGATTACATTTTTCTGAAACTTCCATTATGAATATTTAATTTAAACTATTACCACCCATAAAATTAAACAAGAGCATCAATGAGATTAATCACTACCATTATGAGGTGTAATTAATTAATTTGAAACAATTAAATTTAATAAATTAGCTGTAAAATCATGATCGCCTATATTTTTCAATCTCCTTTTCCAGAATTAGGTTAGGATTAGAGAATCAAATTGTAGATAATTTAGTGTAAGGCTTCACTAAAATAGGTGGTAGTTGTTAGAAATTTATCGATTATGATATTTACATTTCTTTTAGAAATATTTAAATATTTAGTGTTGGTTTGAATTAACTTTTTTAAGTGTTTAAAAAAGTGTTTATAAATGCAAAAAAAATTGTTTATAAACACTTAGACCGTCAATCAAAATGGGCCCTTAGTCAAATTCTAAAAATAAAACCTAAAACCTCGTTTGGTAATTAACCATTTATTTTTTGGTTTTTAGTTTTTAAAAATGAAGCCTACAAACACCCTTCTTTACCCCCAGTTTCTTGTCTATTTTTTACCTATGTTTTAAAAAATCAAGCCAAAGTTTGAAAACTAAAAGAAGTAGTTTTTAAAAATTTGTTTTTGTTTTTAGAATTTGGCTAAGAATTTAATTCTTGTACTAAAAAAATATGCAAACCATTGTAAGAAAATGTGAGGAAATAAGCTTAATATTTTCAAAAACCAAAAACAAAAAAACGAAAAGGTTAACAAACGGGGCATAAGTTTTTGCAAACTACTTTTTTTAGTATCTATTAAAGTATTGATATAATATTAAATTTACCATAACTCGTTAGCTTAACCTTTTAGATTGATTGATGATTTAACATGATGATAGAGCAAGAGGTTCCGGGTACGAACCCTTGTAAGCCCACAAATGAAAGGACTGCTAGAATATTGATATAATAATAAATTTACCATAACTCATTAATTTAAGTTTTTTGGGTTGATTGATGATTTGAACCGTATCTAAAACTTAACTTAATTATTGAAATCATCAATAGAGAGTGGATAACAAAACATAGAAGCTTATTGGTAGAAGTACTAGAGTTTATAAGCTAAAGTTTTCAAAACTAAAAGTCAAGAATCAATCATCAAATGAAATCATATCGGATTAAGCTCATAAATGTTAGATAAATAAGCATAAGAGAAAAGCATAGAAATGAGATGAACAACAACATTGACTTAAAGCCAATCCCATCATCAAAGTCTTCCAACTTTTACTTGATAAAGAGTTGTTCAATGAGTGGATTTGCTTTAACAATGAGTACACTTTGGAGTGTTGTTACCAAACAAGACGAACCCTAACTCAACTTCAACCACTAATTTTTTCAAATTTTAAATCGAATTGACATGAAGATTTTGACTTTTTAACTTTTTTTTTCTTTTTTGGGAATCTTAAATTATATTATAATAAATCTATTTACAT
The DNA here is from genome assembly GCA_002890555.2 of Lagenaria siceraria. Lineage (NCBI taxonomy): Eukaryota > Viridiplantae > Streptophyta > Magnoliopsida > Cucurbitales > Cucurbitaceae > Lagenaria > Lagenaria siceraria. The sequence continues at coordinate 1,084,121 of CM016483.1, forward strand.
CTACCTCAAATAATCTTTTCAACTCATATTGATTTATATATATGATAATTGAATGGTGAAGAGATACGAATCTTTAGATGCTTTTTTTCTTTATAATATAATATATGGAATAAGAGATCAAACCTCATGCATCAAAGTTAATAGTTCAAGTTCATGCTAGTGAGCTACGCTCATGTTGGTAGATACATGACATTTTACATGGCTATATTTGTTCAAGAGGAATAATTTCTAAGAATATATGGAAATATTTAGTTAAGCTATATGTTCAAATTATTTGTAAGTTAAAGGGGCATTCAAAATGGATTAGATGCTCCATATGGGTATCCTAAGATGTTCGACTATCTTGATGATAGTACAAATCTATGTCAGTTGAGTTATACTCATGTTGGCAAATATCTATAACTATGTTTGTTCTGAAGGAAGAATTTCTAAGAATATTTGGAAATTTTAGTTAAACTATATGTATAAATTATTTCTAAGTCAAAAGAGCATCCAAAATTGATTAGATGTCCCATATGGACATTTTAAGATGCCGGGTAACTTGAAATGACTAGGCGTCCTTCATTTCTATTTTATACAAATCAAATGGGGTAATCTTGCCCATCTTATGAGAATCTTAAATTTCCACGAAACAAACTGTTTCTTGTAGTTAAAAGAGTTTTTTTTTCCTTGAGAAAGTATATATACATTTTGGATTATTTCGAAATATTTTACTTAAAATATCATTTTGGTTGTTGGTACTTTGGATTTTGTTCTATTTTGGTCTATATTATTTCAATTATCCAATTTTAGTTCATGTATTTTTAATAAATCTTAAATTCAGCATAAATACTTAAAAAAAGTCTTTAATTTAGCCTTTCCATGTTATTTTCTAATCAAAATTGGTTAAATAATAATAATATTTTGGTGTATGAAAAGACATTATGTAAATATATTTTTACAATTTATAAAGATGATGCTTATGGAGACTTAGGACTGTGTTTGAGATTTCTTTCTATAGGTTAAAAGTGTTACATAAGAATCTCAACCACTTGGTAAGATTGATTATGAATAAATTTGTTAGAATTACTTTCTTAATCATAGGATTCATTCTCACTATTTTTAAAATTTATTCCCTACTAGCTTAGTAGATTCTTGTAGAATTTGGAGTTACTATAACAAAATTTTAATTCTCAATTTTTATTATCTATACATTAAAATTGATTTTGTATATTTAATAAATTCTTCACAAAACCACTTTCTATAATCTAAAATTTCAAGTTGTTTAGTTGAATGCCATCAATTTTTTCTTTACATTTAGTATCATTTGTTTTTTTTTAAAAAAAAATGCACCTATCTCTCTTACATTTAACAAGAAATTTTATCCTTAAGAAATGATATAAAGAAAATAAAATATATATTAAAGTTGAAAAGCATGTATATCATACAACATTTTAAATTTTTGATAAAAAAAAAACATTTTAAATACATATTTAAAAATATAAATTATAAAAAAAAAAAAAACATTTTGATAGCTGATGCATTTGGTCATTGAAGTTAATGACAACAATTTAGCATTATTTCTCAAATACTATAACTTAATTTTTTTTAGGTTTAAAGCTGAAATTTACCAACACTAATTTATTTCATTTTATAAGTGATTTTTTTAGGAGCACAATTGCCATCGATTATTTTAAAAGTTACAACCCAAATTAGGCCTTAAATTATTTGAAAAAAATTAATAAAAAACTATTTGTATACAAGGTTCAAAATATTGATGTCGATGAAAAGATCGAGGTTCTGATTTTATGGAAATATCTATATCGATGGAAATTTCGTGAAAAATTATGGAAATTGATGGAGATTGTTATAATTAGTTAATGAAACTTTGATTGTGACTTAATTAGACTATAACTGACCATTTTTAATCACAATTTCTATGAAGTAAGATAATATTTAGATGTCTCTTGTAAATGTGTGTATAAATGTTAATGCGAGATTATAAATTTAAAAAAGAAATGAAAAAATAATTACAAAATAATATAAAATTTAAGAATATTTTAAGGTAAAATTATGTAAAAATTATGAAAGTTTGGGATAGTAAAAGGAAAAAAAAAACTCACATCAATTGAATTTTGAGGTGAAATGATGTGAAAATTTAATGAAAAAAGTTTGAATGAGGTTTAAAATAAATATAGGTTATTTACAAAATTCAATTGAGAAAAGTTGAGAAAAGTTGGAAATTAGAAAAAGTAACACATAAAAAATGCTTAATCATTTGTTGAAAATGACATTGGCCTGCGAACCTATAGAAATGTGTGTAATGAAGACCATAAAATTGAAAAACTTGAACTAAACTAATATAGTTAATTTAAAATTTTGAAACTTTCTCGAAATGTCAAAATTTCTTCAAAATGGATGAAATCAGAATATTCTTGAAATTTCCACAAAATTGGCAGATAAATGAAATTTTCCCCCAACCAAAATTTCGAGGTTATCGAAATTTCAGAATTTTAAGATTTTGATAGAAATTTTCTACCATGTTTGTATAGACTAATTTTATGATTTATTCAAAGTAAAGGAATTGAAATTGAAGAATTAAAAATATAGGTTGTTTTCAAATATAAAAACATGAGTCAAACTATTTACAAAATATATAAATTTTTTAATATTTATCAACGATAGATTGCGATAGAATTCTATAGTTTGAGCTATAGACAATGATAGAATTTTATCACGGTCTATCACTGATACTATCACTGATACTGTAGAAATAGTTTGATGTGTTTTATGTTTATAATATTTTTTCAAAAATATAGGTGCAAAATAAAATAAAATTGAAAACAATATTTTAACATAATTTGTATTTTAAATATAATAAGATTTTTTAATGTTTATATGTTAAAGATCCATATGGTGCCACGTGAAAAGACATCTTCACTTTTTGTTTCTCAAGGCAGCACGAACGTCAATCACATTTTTTTTTCCTCTTTTAAAAACGTGACATTATATTTAGTAATTCTTTTTTAAAATAGAATATTTAGTAATTTATCATTACTTCTACAAAATCTGATTAAAAATGACGACATGCATATGAAAATTTAATACCATGTTTTTGCCTATAAAATTAAATAAAAAGTTGAGGATTTTTATTTATAATCTTTTTTTTAATAAAAATTAGAGTTATTTTTAAATATAGAAAAATGAGTTAAACTATTTATAAATATAGAAAATTTTTACTATATATCAACGATAGATCGAGATATAATTTTATCGCAATCTATCACTAATAGACTGTGAAAATTTTTTATATTTATAAATATTTTGATATTTTTTCTATTTATAATAATTTCTTTAAAAATTATTATTAAAAAAGTTCCAATCACATTAAAAAAATTATTTTAATCTTTGAAGTCATTTTTTTTTGCCTCTATTCCTTTTTATCATTTTCGTTATTCAAATTTTTTTTTCAATTAATTTGCATATTCACTTTTTGCTCTTATCCTTTTATAATAAAGTTAGAAAAATAAACATATCATAATCTATCGATGACTAAAACTATATGTATGTTTTATTTAATTAATTTATAATGAATATGAAATTTGTTGAATATAGTTGAGTGAAATATAAATTGTTAAACAAATATATTTTTTGTAAATATTAGACATGAAATTTCAAAATGATTAAAAAGATAATATGGAAAACGATATTTTCATTTATAATTTTAAATGATCTTGAATAAAAATAAATTATTAATAACTTTAATAATGATACATACTTGAGATTATTTTACTATAAGTTATCTCTTCATCCAGAAAAATAAAATTTTAAATTCTCTTCATTCAGTCACATTCCAATGTTTCTCTCACGAATAACAAATACTTTTAATTTTTGTTTAGACGACATTGAGAACTCTAATAAAATGAAGTTTAGGGGGGGAAAACGAAATTTATGAATTTATTATGTGAAAAGGTGGAAGAAAGAGAAGTGTGTAGCTATTGTGTTAAAAAAACTTGTATTTATTGAAGAATGTGTATAAAAAATAATAGTTTCAATTTACTAATTCTTGAAAATAGGAATTGAAACAAATGATATAAGAACAGAATATGAATTATCGAAAGATCTAAGGACAATAAGTGAAGGTAAAATTAAATGGAAAAAAGAAAAAGAAAAAAAAGGCATGAAAGGTTAAAAAAACTAAAAATACAAAAAGTAGGAAAGGATGTGAAGACAAAATATGAATATAAAATTAAATGAAAAAAATAAAAGATATGAAAGGTATGCACAAACCATGGAGAGGTGTGAGCGTGAGGGCAAAAGAGTCATAATTGAAAAACTTAAGGGCAAAGAGGGAAGTTAAAAATTCCCTCTTAATCCTTTTTAAATAGTATATATATAGATAGAGAAACCGTACATGAAAATTAGTTTCGCCGTGGTCACATAATAATAATAATAATAATAATAATAATAATTAAAATGAAATTTTTTTTATAAAACTCATATCATCTATTTTTCATTTTTTTTGGCTTTTTTTTTCTTTTTTTTTTCATATGTTATTATACTAAGTTTGATCTAAATGCATTTGAGGTGACTTGATAAATAGAATATACAAGGCTTAAAATGTGAATATCAATAAAAATATCGCGATTTTTATTTAATAAAAAATGTCCATAGAAATATCGATATGGATGTATATTTATGAAAAAACTATAAATAGAAAAAGAAATTTAATTGATAAATAAATAATTTTTAATTTTTAAACAAGTTTACATATTTACTATTTATATTATATTTACATTAGTGACTTTTTGTTGCTTATTCTTTATGTTGAGTGAATTTTTGAATTTTTTTACAATATATTATTGAAAATATCGATGTCTAACCCATGAAAATGTAGACATATCAATAAAAATATTGACATGATGACATAATTTTAATACAATGGATAAATGTATGGATGAATTAAGCTATATATAATTTGGTGCCAAATTAAGGTAGTTAAGAAGAAAAAATAAGTTTGAATTTGATTCAAATTAATATTATTGGTGATATTATAACATGAGAGTGATTATGAAGTTATTGAAATCACTTTTGTTAGGTTTAAAATCATATTGAAACATGATTTTTAATCTTTCAAAATCAATTTTAATAGTACATAAATTTTATTTAAAAATATAAAATCAAACATTAAATTAATTTTTAATTATTAAATGCATGTTTTAGATTGATTGCAAATATGACAAAAGTAATTTTAATCATTTAGAATTATTCCCAAACATGTCTTGACTTAAACTAGATTATCTTTTCTTCCTCCTTAATTCAATAACATGTAGGATGAAAAATTCAAATTTTTTATTATTTTTTTTTTTTGTTAGAAGTATATGTCTTGACTAGATCGGCCTATATGCTTAAATTGGCTATGTCAAATTAATTTGTATGATGACAGTTTTGATCGATGTGCCTAAAATTTATGTAATAAATTAAGTAAAATAGCAAGTTGTGGTAATTGGTTTGCACACCCAGATCGAAGATTCATTCCTCTACCTCCATGTAATCGTTATACTAAAAAATAGTCAAGGTATGCTTATGTGTGTATATATAAATTATATGTACTAAAAAAATTCTCCATCTCCTCCAATTTCTTTAAGTTTACCCAACAACAATAAAAAAAATTAAAAAAAAAAAAAGCACTCACTAAGGGACAAAATAAAAAAAAAAAAAAATAAAACGGCAAAAGAGAGAGAAAGAGAAAAAAAAAAAGGAGTACCTTACAAAATTGGAGTGTAATTTTAGTCAATTTAGAGAATTTAGTTTCAAATTTAAGAAAAAAAAATCATAATCGAAACCAATTTTTTTTTTCATAAAATGAATCTAGCCCATATATTATCTTGAATTTAATAAAGAAAATTGTTATAAATTGAAAAAATATCAAACTATGGACAAATATAAAAAAATTTCAATGTCTATCTGCGATAGAGTTATATCACTAAGCGATAGAAGTCTATCACGGTCTATCATTTAGTGATAGAAGTATATCGCAATCTATCATTGATTGAAAATGAATTTTTTCTATACTTATACATATTTTTACTTATTTTTCTATATTTAAAAACAACATTTTAGGCTTTAATAAATTGTTTAATATTTTAACTAAACTATTTTAGATAGTACTAATTTATTGCTACGTGAGATGCAAGTATTATAAATTTTAAAAACATCTTTATAGAAGTTGCTATATGATTTAATTAAATATTGATAATTATGTCGTTGGTTTAATAAATTTAATCCTATATTTTATATATGACCGTTCATACTTCTGAAAAGTTTATTAAAATACTTTTTTCACTTAGTCCAATAACATATAGAAACTAATTTCCATTCACTTAAAAATTTTATGACAACACTGTTTCTTTGAATATTATTGAATGATTTAAATATGAAATTACCTAAAATAGCGAAAAAAATTTCTATCCATAGCTCTTCTGATAGTATAGATATAGACATATTATTAGATTTCGATAATTCCATGTTTCCATAAGTTTGATATAAACATAAAAGGTGAATCAAAATTTTCATTATATCGTAGAAAAATCTACCAAACATAAAAAATAATCAACAAAATGTTATTAATGTAAATATAATATAAATAGTAGACATCTCAACTTGTTCTTAGAAATTTTTGTAAAATTAGAATTTCAATATTTCCATCGACATCGACATTTTAAACTTTGGATAGAGATGGATGAATACCAATAAAATTAAAAATTTTAAAATGGAAAGAAAAAAACTTTTCTATTATATAATTATATATATATATATATAATTATATATATATATATATATATATATTTTTTTTTTTTTTTTTTTTTTGAAGAAAACATCGCATGTGTGTATTTGACTGACAATGTACAAAAAAGTTGAAGCTACAGTATAAACCGAAACTTTATTTTCTAGAAGGGAAGAATACTCTCCAATAAATAGATGATTGTTGAGCGGGCAAAAATATTTCAACTACGTAGAATGTTCGTTGCTCATTCCTAATTCCTCCATTTTTCCACTGTAAGCTTTCGTCTTCCATTTCTTCTCTTCAAATTCTTGCAATCTTTCAAAACTGAACACAGATTCCACAGTTTTCTTCATTGCCATGGATGTAGTGCTGTGGTCCGCAATCGTAAGGATCCGTACTCTCTCGCACTTCCACTCTCTTTCTACCACCTCTTTTTCAGTTTCTTGTTGCTTTATTTGTGTAGATGCTGAATGTACGTACGAGTCGGTCAGAGGAAGAGACGAAAGCATGATTGAAGTAATCTCCTATGCGCCTTTTGGATTAGATTAGTTCTTTTGGCCTTTCAATTCGTCAATGTTCGATCGTTGTTTTTTTTTTTAAATCTGTTGTTTGTTTGTGATTTTGGTGAGTTTGATTTTCGTTTCTTGTTTGTTTTGGTTGGAAGGATTTCGATATGATTCTTGAATCTTTGTCTCTCTGTTTGGTTGTTTCCTGAGGCGTTCCGATGGGGAATATAAGTTTTTCTGAGGATTTAGTCTTCGAAAAATTGTTATCTGCTTCATAAATCTGAGTTCAGGATGTTTATGATTACTGTATGTGGCTTTTTGTGTAAATGTATTATCGTTTTCACGAGTAATCTCTTGAGCTGAGACGTCTGTATGCATTTGTTTTACTTTTTCCTCGACCGTTTCGCTCTTGCACTTTGTGAGATTTTGATTTGCTGTTCGTTGTTCTTTTTCTTTAAAAATATGTTGAAATTTCCTTATCATATAAGGATGATTAGAAGGTGTTTGAGTTTTTGCCGATAAACAGTGATATAAGAAACATGCCAAGCGAGCTATGGTTTGCACTGCCGACGATTTACAAGAATGGAAAGACTTCCCTAAGGGTCTGAGGGTTCTTCTGCTTGATCGCGACAGTCGCTCAGCTACTGAGATTAGATCAAAACTTGAGGAAATGGAGTATGTTGGTGAGACATTTCAAACTCCCCATTTTTTCCGTTTAAAATATCTGTTTGTTAGAAATCCTCTTTCTTTTTAAGCAGTGTTTCTTTCCTGTCTTCTTCAACTTTTTCTTTACTCACGTCCTAAAGAAGGAACCTTAAGCTACCTGATTACTTGAGGAGATCTGCATGTCTTTTCTATAATCCATCCTTGGATGCTAATTACATGTATATATTTCCATTGAACTTGGCCCCCTTTCTTTTTTTGCTTGGTTATGATTTGAGTTCATTCATTTTGGTCATTAAACTTTTGGTCGGAATTTTGATTTTGGTCCTTAAACTTTCATTATATTACTTATTTAGTATTTATTGGAAAGATGATAATACCAGTATGACATATATATAGTGAGTGAGATGACATCACATTTTCAACAAATTAGATATACATTTTTATTGTAGGGAGTAAATGTGGAATATAATTAAGCTTGAGGACTAAATTGAGATTCTAAAGAAATAATAATAAGAAAAATAGAAACCAAAGTAGAACATTAATGAAAGTTCCAAGTACGTCCAAAACTATATTTAATCTTTTTTATTAAAAAAAATGTAACAATAATCAAATATATAGTGGTTGAGCTGGAGTTATGAACAGATTGAAAATGCAATGATTTCTACTCGACGACTTTAGAGTTTCATTATTTTTTCCACAAAATATGTATTTCCAAATATTAATTTGTTGAAATCTGAATTCGCACTATTGTGATCCCATTTTCATGTTCTCTATTCCTTTAAGAAGTTTCCCATTTAGTTTCTTTTATACTTCTGTGTTGAGAAGTTTCACTCGTCATACTGCAGTTTATTCCTGCAGTGATGAGAAGGAAGCTTTGTCAGCAATTTTGAACACACCGGGAAACTTCCATGTTGCAATTCTGGAGGTATGGCTAATGAGTTTCTGAATGGAATTATACATTTAGGCCATAAGCTGACTCCTCTGGTATGTTTACTTGAGAATATTCACTTCTCATGATAATTGGACTATTGTCTGTCTTTTTTAAATTCTTGGATCCATCTTTGGTCACAGGTGTGTGCAAGAAATTACGATGAGAGTTTTAAGTTGCTTGGAACTTCCAAGGACTTGCCAATAATAAGTAAGTTAACAGCCAAAACTAGTTAAGATATATATCCTCGACCAAAAGGTCAAAGGTCCAAATTCTCACCCTTACATGTTTGTTGAACTACTTAAAAAAAACAAAGCTGGTTTCTTCTCAGAATAAACAAGACTGGTTTAACAGCTTCCTTCAACTAATTTTACGGTTCCTGACGTGACACTGAGATTATGTTGTTCTGTGGCACAGTGACTTCAGATGTTCATTGCCTAAGTACCATGATGAAGTGCATTGCAGTAAGGATTCTAATCTAATCTCTCTTTAAATGGTCTCTTTGTCTTTGGTAATTCTAAAATTAGACCTTAGTTTAGCAGCCCTTTCAAGAGTTCCTTAGGGACTGGTTTACTTTGTGTAGATTGACTGACTGCAGAAAGCCTTCCACCGGTAGGCATGTGTGTGTTCTGCAATAACTGGTTTTAGTTTCCAGTTTTCTTGTTGGTCTTAGAAACCAGATTCTAAACAAAGCTAGTATCTGTAATTTTCATTTGATTTCCAGCAGAAATTGATTTTCAGATCATAACTATGGTTTTGCATTATTGTCTATGCATCTAGATTTACAATTTACGTTCAGCTTGGTGCAGTTGAGTTCTTGCTGAAACCACTCTCTGAGGACAAACTCAGGAATATCTGGCAGCATGTCATTCACAAGGTGTTATTCAGTTCTGGCAAAATTTGTTTTTTGCAAAAGAAACACCGAATTATAATGACAAAAAATTGACTAACAATATTTTGAGAAGGCATTTTCCAATACTTCAAAGCCTGATGAAGATTCCGTAGCATCCTTGATGCAACTCCAATTAGAGAATGAAGACAAGAATGGAGTTCCGGAAGATATGGAAATTCTTTCTTGGATTCAGGATATTGTGTGGGAGCAACCAGAAGGAAGTGACAATTCTCAACTGAACCTGGGAGCATCTTTGCATGGTAGCTGGGAAAGCGGAGATCAAATTAACTGTTCAATGGAAACAGATTGCAGGGACAAAGATGTGCAGTCTAAATTCGTCGAAACTACTTCACATGATTTGGTTTGTGAAGGCCCCCTTCAGAAGGGCCAACCTCGATTATCTGATAAGGTAATGGTCAAAGAAGACAAGAACTTCGCAGTTTGTTTAATAAAGGCAGAGAGTAACGTTTATCATCCCTTTGCAGAATAAATCTGGTGTCAAAAGTAGTCCTTCAGCTGCAGAGCACTCAATCCAAGGATCTGATGTTAACCATTCTGTTGGATCCAAAGCGAAGAAAACAAAGGTAAATTATCCGACACAAAAATTTTGAGAAGTGTCTTCTGTCTGCATATATCAAGTTCGTGCATCTGGAATTTCATTGTGTCAAGGCTGGGATTTTTCTGTGAAGATGTGTTTTATGATCTATCCAAGCATGTCACTTCATCTAGATGAAAGTTTAAACACATGAAACAGGCAAAATGTTGAAGTTTCTCTTTTATGAAAACTGCCAACCAAGGAATGCAGGGTGACACAATTCCATGCCAAACTTGAGTTTAACTATGACGGGGAAAAGTTTAATTATGCAGGGTAACAAAATGTTGGGATGCCACCAACCGTGGCCCTCAGCAGCTCGCAACTTTAAGCAACACTGGCGAAGAAAAAGTTCGTAGCGTCGCGACACTGTCTCCTAGTGTGGCGATGCTACACCATTTGATACTTTTAGGTTTCTAGCTTCGTGCAACATTGCAACATTCCTCCTTCAGCTTTTTGGCTTCTTTTCCTCCTTTATTTGTAGAAATAGCCATAGAGTCTATCTTAGATTCATTTTTCGCCATTTTTCACTTCGAAGCTTCACATCTTGCTCCTTAGCTTGGTTTCTGAAATTTACTAAACATAACAATGTTAAATCTCTCAATTTAAGCAATATAAACATCCTAAATTTAAAGCATAGAAAACAGTCCTTACAAAGTTCTATGAGTTTTTGACAACCTAATATTATAGAGTCAAAGAGTCGTACTATAAGATTGATCGATTGTGTATAAACTAGCCAAGTGTTTCATGAATTTTATTTACGAGATTTTGAATCATATATTGTTGGCTAATATTGTCCATTAGGTGGACTGGACCCCAGTGCTACATAGAAAATTCGTTCAAGCAGTTGAACAGTTAGGCATAGATCATGCAATTCCTTCAAAAATACTTGAGCTGATGAAAGTTGAAGGTTTGACAAGGCACAATGTTGCAAGTCATCTCCAGGTGGCAACCTGACTTTTCTCTTCCATATTCTTAAAATATTACCTCCTAACTCCTTTGTTACTTTGCCAAATTGACACCATTTTTTTTGTTTTTTTTTCTTTTTTTTGTTTTTTTGTTTTTTTTTTAATTTTTGCTTTTACTTTGTTTATGCAGAAGTACAGGATGCAAAAGAAACATGTAATGCAGAGAGAAGAAAATCCAAGATGTACAATACAAACCAATCACTTGAAACCTATAATGGCATATCCTTCTTATCATCCAAACCGTGGAATATCAGTGTCTGCTGTTTATCCAACATGGAGACAGACCAATGGCCATCCAGCTAATTTCCACATGTGGGGTCCGCCCGGTTATCGCCATTGGCCACAACCAGGAATTCAGCCCTGGAATTCCTATGCTGCAGGGGTAACGTTTTCTATTCTTACAGTTCACTATAAAATAATCAGATTGCCGGCCACCATAAACACCCAAATAAAACCAAAATAAAACCTAGTAGTTCACTGCAAAAGTGCATGCTTAAAACTTGGACGTGATGGTTGACTATATTAGAAAAACAGATTTAGGTATAATTGATTTTGTAAAACGGATTTTCATAACAATCACATTGACTCTTGGTTTCAAACATTTAAAAGAACCAAACACAATTTTAGGACTGTCATAGTACTAAAAAGGGAAAGATTAAAATATCATTTTGATCTCCATACTTTCTTCAATTTAAATTTATGTACTTTCAATTGTTTAATTTTAGTCCTTGTACTTTTAACAAATCTTAAATTTAGTTACTCAAAGTTAATTTTTACTGAAATTGATAAAATAATAATAATAATTTTATGGGCTCTTTTCAAATATAGAAAAATGAGTCAAACTATTTACAAATATAGAAAAATTTCACAGTCTATCACTGATAGACCGCGATAGAATTTATTTGCTTGAGCGATAGAAAACGATAGAATTCTATCGCGGCTTATCACAGATAGACAGTGAAATTTTTCTGTATTTGTAAATAATTTGATATTTTTTCTGTTTATAATAATTTTCCTAATTTTAATATAAAGAAATACAATATATGAATATATTTTCAAATTTTGAAAAAAATGCTATTAAATAACAAAGAAAAAATCAACAATAAGTTAGCATTGGGGACTAAATTTAAGATTTATGGTAAGTATAAGAACTAAAATTGAACAATTGAAAATACCCGAACTAAAAGTAGACAATTTTCGAAGTATGGGAACCAAAATGGTATTTTAACAAAAAGGGAAAAGATTATTCTTAAATATGAGGGGAAATTTGGTATTTCAATACTTGAATGTAATAATAGAAATTTTTTTGGATGATTCTCGGTCAATCATCCCACCAAAAATTACCTCTCAACCAATTATTGTAAAATCAATTTTAAATCATTTTAAATTTTCTTAAAATTAATTTCAGCGTTGGCCAAACATCAATAGTTTTAAGATTCCTCGCTTTCAATGCTTTGTAGGTACTAAGAAATAAGAAACCGAAATAAATTTTTTGAAATATCATTATTCTTGGTTTTCCAAATTTATGCAAAATTTTGTTTTGATGTAAAGTTTTGCTGTAAATTATAAACTTAATGTCACAAACTTTTTAAAGCTACGGTCCTTAAAGAACAAACAAAATAGTAAAATGGGAAAAAGAAAGTTGGTTGTAATCTAAAGCATTGACACTTAGTTTGGCTAAGGTGTTTGTATCGGATACTTCTTGGATACGTATTAAACATTTGTTAGTGCAATAGATGTGCTACTTGTTGAACAAAGTCAAAGTAAGTCCAACATTTGTTAAAAATACATTGAACACTTGTTAAGTATACTAGACACACGTACAACAAAAATAATAAATTTTGAGAGCGAAACACATCGAGCTAATATTTTAAAGGGAAAAAATACCCTTTTGGTTTTTAGATTTTAAGTTTAGTTTCTATTTAGTCCTTATGTTTTAAAATCTAACACTTTTGTTCTTGAAATTTTAGTAATACTCAATTTTAGTCCTTGAGATAACCAAACCATTAGTATTTTAACAGAAGGCTGACTGACTGAACTAATTTTAAATCAAAATACATTGATGTTAATGGCAATTTTGAAATAAAATTCATCTTTATTCCTTTAGAGAGAAGTTGCTGCAACGGTGAGAGGGGAAATTTTTTAATTCCTTCTCCCGCCTCCCTCTTTTGTTCTCTTCTTCTCTTAACTCTGTTTTTCAAACTTCAAATCAAACTCCCTCTTCTTCTTCATCTTCTTCCTCCCAATTCCAAACAATAAATCCCACAGCCATTGTCAAACCTTTACTCCTCTTCTCTTTTGACCAAATCCCATCTCTGGTTTTTCCTCAAAACTCCCCTCTCCCCCTTCAATGGATTCCACAACCTCCCCTTCCCCTCTTTCCACTCCCACCACCGTCGTCTCCTCCAAACCCAATTCCAAGAAAAGTTTCGTCTCTTCTCTAATGGAAGCTGCCACTCTCCATTCTCCCTCTTTTAAAGAAGACACCTACTTCATTTTCTATCTCAAATCTTCCAAGAACAAAGCCCTCTAGAAGGTGTTATATTCCGCTGCTGCAATTTTTTTTCCCGATTGAAGCCCTAAAGGAATAAAGATTAACTTTATTTCAAAATTGTCATGATCATCACTATATTTTGGTTTAAAATTAGTCCAGTCATCATCCTGTTAAGTGACTAATGGTTATGTTATCTCAATTACTAAAATTAAATATTATTGAAATCTTAAGGACAAAAGTGTTAAATTTTAAAACATGGGACCAAATAAAACTAAACCCAGAATATTTTTCCATAAACATGTGCTCACTAACTTTAAATATATTTTTTTTCTTTTTTCTTTTTTCTTTTTTTTCTTCATAAAATTGATATATATTTTAAAGAAGGCATATTTTAATAAATCGTATCTTTCACGTGTGCGTACCTTATATATATATGTATATATATATCACATATCCATGCTTATTTTTGCTCAAACTGATCGTTTTAGGTGCGAGCTGATGCATGGGGTTGCCCTGTGATACTGCCTTCTCATACTCCATATTTTTCATATCCTCGGGTGAGGTTTCCTTTTTTTTAAAAAAAAAATATATATATATATATATTAAATAATGATTATTATTTTTATTGATTTTATCGAAAGTTAAACTGAGATTTAAACTTTTTTATTCGGAGTGAGTAATTATGGACGTTTTCTTTTGGCTATTTTGCAGCATGTATCAGCATCACACAATATGCATACAGTAAATAAAAGCTATGGCATGCCTCAGGGTTTATTTGATCTTCAACCAGTAATATAAACCTCCTTTTTTCTTTTACATTATTTGATTATTTGTTTTGATAAATTTTAGCAGGTGTGTTTGGTTTAATAAGTATTTAATTTTGAAAATAAATCAATTTGAAAAATTTTGAATGTTTGGCAACCACTCAAAATAGTTTTTGAAATATTTTCAAAACTTATTTTAAACCCTTTTTTTGAGTTTGAATAAAAATATATTTTATTTTTCAAAAAAACACTTTTTTTTCTCACCCTTAATCTATTGATTTGATATTTATTCATATGATCAGTATAGTTTTCTATGCACATTTTTTGTGCATGATACATAATTTGAGTTTTCTTATTGGTATTCAATGGAACTACAGATAAAAAAAATAATAATAAAGCCTTATTTGATATCCATATCGTATTTTAGTTTTCTATTTACAAAATTTATGCTTGTATTTCGTCAATTTTCTTATTATGGTTTTTACTTTTTATAAAAAAAAACATTTGAATTTTTTAAAAAAATTTATTATTATTTTTTTAGTTTTCAAAATTTGGCTTGGCTTTTGAAAAAATATTGGTAGAAAGTGAATACGCAAAACAAAGGAATAAATAGGTGAGATAGTGTTAATTAGCAAGTATAATGAGTAGCAATTTTAGTGACAATAACCAAGTGTATAGCAACATTTTAAAAAATTGCAAATATAGCAAAGTCTATTAGTGATAGACTTCTATGCTGATAGACTCTTATGGTTTATCAGCGATAGACCACTTAGACTATAAAAATCTATCAATAATAGATTTTGCTATATTTGCAATTTTTTAAATATGTTGTTATATGTGTTAATACTTTGAATCTGATTGCTATATTTGCAACCGTTTCTAAGCTTAATTTCAAAAAAACGAAATAGATATAAAAATGGTCAAAGTCTTACATTTATTGTTTTCAAATTGAGTTCATTCATTCTGAGTTCATTTATCTAAATTTTTAGCCAAATTTCTAATTAATAATTAAATGAACTTTCAACCATTTATTTTAGCATTTTCCTAATAAAAGTTATTTTCAAATATAACAAAATGAACCAAAATATTTATAAATATAGCAAACTGTCAGTGATAGACAGTGACATTTTGCTATATTTTATTATTTAAAACAATTATCCTTTGCCAAATGTATTTTTGAAAGAAATTATAGATTTACACTTTCTAAGTTCTTAAACATATGTTATTAAATAAAAATTCATTTCAAGCATGTCTACAAGACATAGAGTGCTTAAATAAATGTATTTTTGAAAAAACAAAAAACAAAAATAATTATGACTCTATTCGGTAACTATTTGGCTTTTTGTTTATTATTTAAAATTAAATCTATAAACACTACTTCCATCTTCTTATTTCAGTGTTTCGTCGTAACTAAAAAAAATAACTTTTTAAATTTTTTATTTTTATTTTTATTTTTTTAGAATTTGGCAAGAAATATGAAACTATGATTAAAAAATTGTGAAAATTATTTACAATTTTAAAAAATTAAATGATTATCAAATATGTCGAGACAGGGTTTAAATAACTAAACTAATGTTAGTTAATTATTTTTGGTAGGATGAGGAGGTGGTTGACAAGATTGTAAAAGAAGCAATGAGGGAGCCATGGTCACCGCTTCCATTAGGGCTTAAACCTCCTTCTACAGAGAGTGTTCTCACAGAGCTTTCTAAGCAAGGAATCTCCACCGTCCCTCCTCAAATCAATGGCACCAAACCTCCCTGATCCCCCCCCCCCCCCCCACATTTGTATGGTGATTGATTTTAACTATGTTTGTTAAACAATAATACTTTTTTTTGGAAGGGAATAAGAATAATATATATATATATATATATATATATATATATATTATTTTAAAGGAAAAAATATATTTGTGGTTCTTAAAATATTTGGAATTGAAGTTTCAAAACAAACACTTTAGTCTTTAAAATTGGTAAAATAACTCTAAATGGTTTATGACTTAAACTTGGTCATTAGTTAATTGGTGGAAGAACGACCTATACATTCTCAAATTTGAAAGAACAATTTTCAGGTCGATTCGTTTCCTAGTTTTTTAGGGTTTACCTTTGCCTTTTATTTAATCTTCCTCTTTCGAAGCTTGAGTATTCATGAGATCTTGAGAATGCATATTGGGTGAGAAATATTCCTGTTTATTCTTTGTAATTTTTTTTTCCCTTTTGTGTATTTTTTCCATTTTATTTTGGATTGTAATTTAGGTCCACTAATTAAATAGGTTGTATATATTTACATTATTTCCATTTTATCTTGGTGATTGAGATGTCCTGCCGATGCTGAAAGGACAAGTAGCCGACGTAAAGTAAAAATAGCAACAAATTAAATTATTTATCTTAGCACAAATAGTAGATGGTGAGGGAAATTCTAAAGGAGGAAAGATTGATTCTCTGTTTCTTTATTATCTTGGTTTGACCAACCACAAAATTTAATCAGTCATGTTTTATTGATATCTAAAATTATATCATGTGATCAAAAGAAATGATGTTCTCATTCAAGGTTCAAAAAAATTTGTATTTGTAGATGGGGCGATCTCCAAACTAAAAAGAAAAGAAAATGATGCTTGATCGAAACACTATTAACTCCATACTTGTTTCACAGATCATGCGAGGTATTGACTCGAAGATCGCAGCTCCAATTCCTGATCACGACGAGGCTAAAAAACTTTGACATTATTTGAAAAACTAGTTTTGTGTTGCCTTTGGAATGGCTCACAAGTTCACAAGAAGGTTGTTGCTACAAAAAAAAAATCAAGTTTTTTTTTTTAATTTGCAAGTGTCATGATCAAAAGTAAAATTTGATGTCTAATAGGCTTGACAAGTCTCACCTATGTAGTACTCACTACAAAAATAGTGGTCATATGAATCATGATGTATCAACTTATTTTAAAATCCATGGCTACCCAAACTAGTGGGAGCAATGCTTGACATGTGGAAAATGAACGACAGGTCATGCTCAAGGTTTTGGGGCTCGTGCTAATGTTGCAATTGTAAGTAGTATTGTAGATAATAGCAACACACAAGTATCTAAAAATGGTGATTCAGTTTCTGATTTGGTTGTTCTCAAGCCTCAACAATAGAGATTTCCCTCGCTTCCTGTCGCTATTCCTCATTTCATTTTTGGACCCTGACAAATTTTTCATAGGAATCGGACTGGGAATTCTCTATGGGAAATTTTTTTTCGTTTGATTTTTTTTTTAAAAAAAGTCAATAAACATAATCATTATTATGAAAAAGTTTTAATTAAATGATTAACTTTTATATAAATAGTCCCACATGCATAATTAGAATTTAAAGAGAAATTACTCAAAACTTTCAAGTGGAAGGAAATAATTATCTATCAAATTATTCATATATATAACCTACATTTATTAGAACTCAAACATATCGTTTTTCTTACACTAATTCAAACTTATTCATTATTTTGACCATTAAACAATAAATTTTGAAAATAAAATAAAATATTTATAAAATAAAAATAAATAAATAACATTAAATTATTATTATAAATTTAAGAAAAATATCTAATAGGACGGGGACGGGGAACGGGGCGGGGGGGAGCATTCCCTGTCCCCGTCTCTGTCCCCATTTAGCTTTTTAGGGAATTTTTTCTCTCACTCCCTTCCCCATTCCCTGCGGGCCCTGTCTCCATGGGAAAAGTGGACATCTCTAGTCAACAAGTTTAAATATTTTTAAATATTTTGCAACCACAACATTTACAAAAACAATATAATTGAGTTAGATACGAGTTGACATCATTTAAGGCTAATGACTCAAGCAACAAATAACAATGCAGATTGAATTTGACTAACATTTAAAGGATAAAAACAATTGTGTTATTATTTTTAATTTTGCATCCGGACTAATTTGTGTTAGATAATGTATATTTTTATGATTATTCTTTTATATATTTTAATGAATGTTTTATATTTTTTATACTATGTAATGAAATTATATTTAAACTATAAAGTACGAAAATTAAGAAAAAAAATACAAGAAACAATAAATAAGATATAGTTATCAAACAAGTTTCTGTTTTTGTTTTTTCTCTTCAAGAACTATGAAACACAAATAGTTACCAAACATATTCTTGTTTCCAGTTCTTAAAAAAACAGAAAATAGAAAACAATAAATAGAAAATAGGAACCGAGAAACAAAAATATTATCAAATGGGGCCTAAAAGTCTTCCACCTTCCCTTAAACCTCTAGTTCCCGACATCGTTTCAATCAATGAATGTTCAATCTCCAATTCAATATCTTGTTTTCTTTTCTTCTGTTTATTCTTAAAAAATTCAGATTATTTTTTTGTAATATGTACAAAAGATGCATTCTACTAGTGAATGAGAACTATATTTTACAGACAACATTTCGATCATGATAGCATACTTTTCAAAGTGTTACAAAGGTGAATATGCAAAATGTTGGACAATGAAAGGAAGCATTTCAAGATAAAATAAAGGCAGTTAGGAGGATTTTGGGAGAAACCCTTTGGTCTAAGAAGATGATCCATTTTAAGAGTGATTATTTGGCAAAAATATAGAGGATGACCCTATTATCAACTCACAGGATCAACCATAAGAGCAAAAGAGATCAACTTACCAGATAAGTCATAAAAAAAGGTAAAAAAGAATATCATGAAAACCAACCCATAGAGTTAGTTATGTTAGAGAAAAAATAATATATGTAAACTGAATACATTAACAAATTGATTACACCTCAACTTAAAATAGTACTTTCAATGTATAATATTCAACAGCAAAATGGTGTAACAAGGCTTAGATATGATAGTAACCAAATACTTGAAAGAACCTCAAAACCTTTTGAGACTCAAAATGTAGTTGAGACATATTTCTCATAAGCGTTGTCCTGAAGAAAATTATTCGCTTTGCACCAGATGCAAGCAGACTACAACGATTGTCTCAGTAGGATACAACGACTAACTCCGGTTGAATTGTAACCTCGAACTACAAGGATCTAGCAGAACTCTTGGATACTTGCCCTCAACTCAACTCAACTCAAGACCAAAAGAAAGAAAGAAAGGAGAGAATTCTTCGAGATACTACAAATGAAAAAATAAATTGCTATGTATAGGCTAGCAACTTAGTAACTCTAAAAAATACAAAATCAAATCAAATAAATACAAAAATTAAAACATTTGTCAAATTTAACTCATTTTAGTTGCTATTTGACAAAAATCAAACATAATTCATTCAAATTGAAGAAACTACAAATTTAACTTTCATACATGTTAAATTTGTACATGAAACATCATGTTAATTTGATGGTTTCAATCCAATTTGAAGTTTCTAACAATTAATTTAATCTACACAATTAAATTCATTTTTATGTTTCAATATTCAATTGTGTTTACTTTCTTTCACTATGTATATCTTCAACAAGTTATGCGAGGAGAAAAAGGCCAAATAGAGACTGATCCTAGACCTTGTGAAGGCCAAGCCACCATATACCCTGTGGAGGCCTAACTCATAATTATACCTAATGTTTAACTTGAACCAACTGCATGTGTTTGGGTCCGCCGACTCATAATGGTTGAGTTAAAATAATTTATCTGAAAAAAATAAATAATTAGCAAGTAACTATTATAAAAGCATATTTCTGTATTGAGCTCTCTATTTTTATATCTCTAAAATTGTTACTGACTTGATCGTCAGAGTGTCGGTGACTAAACACTACACAAATATTAAATCTTTATTTTGCTGAGCAATCGTTCAATTTTCTTCCTAATATTACAAATTCACCAAAGGGACAATATTTAGGTGTCAATAGGGGGAGAGAATTAGGGCAAAGAAAGGGGAAGGAAAATCAAGATATTCAAAGAATAAGAGGTGATGAGGAGGAAGAGATTTACAGGATTTGCCATTCTTTTCTCTTTCTACTCTTTTATCTTGATAGGATAATTTAAATTCACAATTATTATTTTTTTTTTAGAAATCCTAATTATCTTTTTTTAGAATCAGAATTATCAAATTATTTAAAAAAAAAAAAATAGAATATCAGTTCTGGTTGTTTCTAGACCCTAGATATTTGTAAGTTCTGTGTGGAAGAGAATTTGAAAAGTCAAGTTTCCTTTTATAATTTTATAATTCTGTTTTTTCTCCTAAAACTAAAAGACAGCCTGATATTTTTAAAAAGGAAAAAAGAAAAAAAGCGGCAGAATTATTATTAGAAAAATTATTATAAATAAAAAAAATATCAAACTATTTACAAATATACACAAATTTTCTATTATTGAAGTCTATCGTCTAGTGATAGAAGATGTATTATGGTTTATCGCAGATAGGCAACGAAACTTTTCTATATTTATAAATATTTTAACTTATTTTTCTATATTAGAAAACAACTCTTATTATTATTTTGAAAGAACTAAAAGACGCATGTTTAAAGTTTATGGCGGTTTTTAAATATAAAAAAATGAATCAAACTATTTATAAATATAGAAAAATTTTACTGTCTACAGTGATAGAATTCTATTGCGGTCTATCGTTGATAGACAGTGAAATTTTTCTATATTTGTAAATAGTTTGATGTTTTTTTGTTTATAGTAATTTCCCTAAAGTTTAAGTCCAACTTTTTTTTAATAGTTCAAGACGAACTTTAAACCACAAAATATTCCAAAACCTTCTTTTCTTTTCTTTTTTTCTTGGAAAAAAAATTAAAATACAAACAAAACAACGATAACTTTGGATCGTAACCATACAATTTTTAGTTTTATGTTTTAAAAAATTAAACCTATAAACACCAATTTTTTCTATTAATTTATATATTTTGTTGCCTTATAAAAGTGTTTTAAAATCAAAACCAAAATTTAAAAATTTAAAAATAAATAGTTTTTAAAAATTTGTTTTTATTTTTAAAATTGATTAAGAATTCAAATGTTTATATAGGTAAAAAATTATGAAAAACAAGTATAATTTTAAAAAAAATTAAAAACTTATTTTTATTTTTAAAATTTAGTTAAGAATTTAACTCTACTTCCCGTCTTTAAAAATTGAAAATTAAGTAGTCATGAATTAAGCTGCAAATGAATTCTTCTCCTTTTCCTTTTTTAAATACGATTAATATTTTTTAAAAATAAATTTAATACTTAATATTATTATTGGAAGATTAAAGACAATTGAATTATAAACTATCATCTGGTCGGTGCCAACAAAGTTGAACGAATTAAAATATTTTACATTTATTATAATAATCAACTTTTGAATTTAACGAGAAAAATATATTTTTGGTCTCTAAATTTTGAGTATAAGTTTCATTTTATGATTCCTAAATTTCAAAATATTACACATTTAGTCCTTAAATTATGAGTTTAGTTTCGATTTAGTCTTTAAATTTTAAATTGTAACAATTTTACCCTTAGATTTGAGTTTTGTTTCCATTTGATTCCTAGGTTTCAAGATTTTTACTTTTAACCTTATTTTTTTTCACTAAATACTTACTTTTCCATCTTTATTGTTAATGTCTATAAATTAATTTAAAAGAATTAAAAGAATTATAATTAATTAAGTTTTATTATTTTTCATCACTATTAAAATTAAATTTAGAATTTCACTTCATAATTATTTTAAATTAATTAATAGACATTAACGTAATGGTTAAATATGCGTATTCAATGAAAAATCGGATTAAAAGTTAAAACCTAATGACCATATTAAAACACAACTTAAATATGAAGAACAAAATTAGAACATTTTGAAACCAATGGACTAAATTGAAACCAAACTTAAGATTTAAGAACTAAATGTGTAATATTTTGAAACTTAGGGACTAAATGGAAACTAAACCTCAAACCTAAGGACCAAAAAATTTTTTTTTCCCAAAAGATAAAGAAAGATTTGGAGAATTAACCTATTACATAACTAATATTTTACAAATGTACTAAAATTTAATAATATTTCATAACTAGATTTTAGTAATATTTAGAGACATCTTTAACATTTCAATAGGTTTTTTTCCATCTTTTAATTTCATAAGATTTCTAAAATAAAAAAAATATGTCATTTTGAGATTCAGTATTAATTATTATAAGGATTTTATTTTTTAAAATATCATTAATTACATTATCCTTCATCGATAAATTTTTGAAATATTTAATTTTTTTCTTATTAACATCATTTTTTAATTTTGACTTTATTTTTATTATTTATGAATTTCGATAGACATTCATTTAAAATATAATATTTCAAATTAATGTTTCATTCATTTTTGGAGATTTCATTTATTTTATTATTTTCCATATTTAAGCTAAAAATCGATCATTTCTCCATTGAAAGCTCAAGTATATGTCGAATATACTTGAAAATGTAAATTTACATTGTATATACCATGGTTTATTTTTGGGTGTGTTAAAAAATATATTGGAAAATGTAAATATACATCTCATATCTTGTCAGTAAATAAGACGTAATATTGTACAAATTATCTTGTTAATGCACTTATCAAATATACCTTGATTTATTTCTAGAAAATTCAAATATATAATATTGTATATATCAAATATATATTGTTTTTGTTCGAAACTTGTTACCGATTCTTGCTTTCATTTATGAGGATAGATTTTTTTTGAATTTTTGGAGAATTTTTTCTTAGTTATGTGGTTCCAAACTATTTTGGGAAGTTCATAGTGCTAGAAAACTTCTTTATATGCTTTTTTTTAACTAATATTATTGTATATATTTTAAAAAAATAAATGGTAAGAAGGGTTAAAAAGGTAAATTGAACTAGACATTTGTGTAAAATAATAGCTCATTAGGTTATTCAGGTAAAAAAAATAAAAAAATTTAGACAATTATATAATTAGATAGGCTATATGGGTAGAAAGTTCAAAGATAAAATAATTATTTTCTAAAAGAGAGTATAAAAATAAATTTGGACTTCAAATTCAAATTAAAAATATATATGTATATGGGATGTGGTGTAAATAAATATTTATTGAGGGGGCAAATGACAAATATGCTTGTCCAAACTGTCGTCATCCGAAATTGACAATATTGTCCCCGTAACATCCGGGCACCCAAGCGTAAAGGGTAGGACAGAAATGTCTTCCAATTAAAAGAGCCACTAGGGTGCAATCTCCATTGCCAACTGGCCTTAAGAGAACCGGACCGTCTTTCGAATTCCAATTTCTCTCTCTCTCTCTCTCTCTCTCTCTCTGATTTCAAGGTCCGGGAAATCGAGCAATCCGATAATCATCCTCTCTGAATTTGTAAGTTCTTCGATTTCTTCCTTCATCGTCTTAACTTTTCAGCTAGGTTTCGTCCGCTTGCGTACTTTCTTCGATGTTTATTTGAGGAATTTTGCATGATTTCATTCCAAACCAGAGAATAGGGATATCGAGAAATTTTGTGCTGTTTTTTTTAATAATTCCACTTTGATGGTCGATTTATGGGGAAGGGAAGTATTTCCGTTTGGTGTTTGAGAACGCAACTGGAAGGTTATGAGGATTTTATTAGTTCAGGTGTTTTGGAAATTGGAAGGTGTTGTAGCTAAATTGTTGGTGGGGATCCGTATTTATTTGGTTTTCTGAATGGAAAATTTCGTGCTTGGGATTCTTTAAATTTGGGATATTGTAGCGGTAGAAATGACTAGTTGTATGTATTGCGAACTTGTGGGTTTTTTTTTCCCCCTAATTGGATATTAATTAGCGTTCTAATGCATGTAAGATGCACATTTCAAATGTTGTTTTAGGGATCGAAAGTATATAGAGGATGGCCTGCAGAGGGTGCTTTGAGTGCCTATTGAAGCTTTTGAACTTCTTCTTATCCCTGCTGGGTCTTTCCATGGTGGGCTATGGGATTTACTTGTTGGTTGAGTATTTGCAATCTCCTAGTGATGTCCCGGGACCTTCGTTGAGTGGTGATCATGATCTGGTCCAGCTTGGTCGACCAATGCTAATGGCCGTGTCTCTGTCTTCGAACATCTTTGATAACCTTCCAAAAGCCTGGTATGACTTTTCCTTTTGAATATTAGTACATTTTAGCAGTCATAGATGATACAATAATATGAATATTTTTGGATCTGCTTAATCTGTTTCTTTTATTTTAATTCTTTTGCAGGTTCATATACATGTTCATTGCTGTGGGAGTCATTATCTTTGTTGTCTCTTGTTTTGGGTGTATTGGAGCTGCAACACGTAATGGATGCTGTTTAAGTTGTGTATCCTATTTGCCTGCATGGCTGCATGGTTGTTTGATTTATGAATTATTGATGAAACAGTTAGGGCACTGGGGAACAACTTGTTGGCTTTTGTATAATTACACTGTTCATAGAGATAAGATGGTGATCGTAAATACAATACAACATAGTAATGGTATCACATACAGTTTAATCTAAAAAGTTTGACACCGGTTTTCATTTGAGTTTTATGTTACTTTATCCTTAATGATCACAGTATTCAGTTTTGCTGCTTCTACTGATTTTGCTGCAACTAGGATGTGCTGCCTTCATATTCTTTGACAAAAATTGGAGAGATGTGAGTGATCATTCACAAACTAAAGTTTAGTTTAAGTTCATTTTCTTATGCTCGGTTTTTATATCCTATAGGAAATTCCTGGGGACAAAACAGGAAACTTTGATAAGATCTATGAACTCCTGGAAGACAAGTGGGATATCATCAGATGGGTTGCATTAGGAGCTGTAATTTTTGAGGTACGTAAACCCCATTTTTGGAATGTTTGAATCTTAGACTAGCACGATGGCAGACATCATTGGGTGAAAGGGCCTAGCGATGCTCTAACCTCATAACTAATTGATGCTCTAACCTCATAACTAATGGATGCTCTACCCTCATAACTAAGTGGGCTCCCATAGCATAAATGTTAATTTAAACCCTGAACATTTGTGAGTGTATCACTTTACACCCTTATTCAAATTTTGTTAAAAAATTAACGTGTGGAACTTAAAATTTTTATATATCAAACTCTTAAATTTTCAAATTTGAGTCAATTTAGACTTTTCATTATGACTACCTTTGAAAATCATCCATGCATCAATTGTATAAATTCCCACACATGTAGGCTTCTCCAAATGTTGGTTTTACACAATGAACCATTAGGATTGATGCATGGCCAATTCTCAAGAGAAATCCTAATTAAGCGTCTTAATTGATTCACTTACAAAAGTTTAGGGGTTTTATTGATACTATACAATGTTTTTCCAAACAAAATGTAATGAAAAGTGTAAATTGATACACTTACAAAAGGTTATTGTTTAAACTGATACAAGTATTACTTATTAGTCTAGAGTTTTAATTGATACAACCCCTAGAGTTTTAGGAATATAATTTGATATTTTCCCTTAATATAATTATTTGTAGAATATATTAGCTTTAAAAAGAAAAAGAAAAGAAAGAATATATTAGCTAGACAATTTTGATTTGGAAAGAATATATTAGCTAGACAATTTTGATTTAATTATCTAAAGGATATGTATCAATAATCAATGTATTAATTTAATCTCAATAAGATGGTTCATTTTTGTTTTTAAATTCAAATGACATTCAAAATTCTTATTCTTTGTCTGATTTTTTGTTAATCTTATTTTAGTCTTTTTAGTTATCTACTCTTTACTAATTCAACTTTTACTATTCTTTACTAAGTTGGTATGCATTAAACGTTGTGCTTTTCAAAAAACAGATGGACATGTTGCTTGCTGCTGAAATTCTCTCAGCAAGGATGTGTACTTTTACACCCTTCATCAAATTTTTGAGATCTGTTTTTTCATCTCTTGCATTCTGGTTTAGGGCATTTTTTTCAGCATGAGTTTAACATATGTGGTTGGTGGGTTCTTTAACTCCCATTTGTGATTTACATCATTTTACTTTTACATCATTAATTAAAAACTTTGTTTTGTTGGTCACAAGAGAATTCACAACTTGTAATACTTGAATGTTGCTTCAACTTAGTTGGCTTTACTTTCTTTTTCCTCCTAATTGATTTACTAAATGTATGCTTTCACCTAAGCCACCTAGCTACAAACTCCCTTTTACCAATGAATGACCATGGATCTGCTTTGCATTAATTATATCTTCTCTTTTTCTCTCAATGAGAACAAAATTTCCACTTTGTAATAACTAATAATATGATGTCTTGATATATTTCTTTACACGCGAAATTCTTTTGTAAATACAACCGTTCGATGATTATGAGTGAATGATTGGAAGGCTCGCATGGTGTAGTTTTTTGTTTGGGGGTGTCCTCCCTCTGTCCCTTAGGTCGTTATTGCTCTCTTTTTTTTTATTATGATCCTTTTGCTTCTTATAAAAAAAATGTTTCATTGTGTTTGCAGGCTCTCCTATTCTTGTTGGCTCTTGTGGTTCGTGCAGCAAACAGACCTGTAGACTATGACAGTGATGATGAGTACATTGCTCCAAGGCAACAAATCCGACAACCGTTGATCAATAGGCCTGTTGCTCCTGCAACAGGTGTGCCTGTTGCTGGGACACTTGATCAACGACCAAGTAGAAATGATGCTTGGAGTACACGAATGAGGGAAAAGGTATAATCTTTTCTAGGTTGAATTTTGCCGCTGAAAATAATGAGAATGTAACGTAGAGTTACAAGACAACAACAAAGTCTTCCTTTCCTTTTATTCTTTCATTTACTATAAGAAAATGATCCTGATATTAGCCAAATAGCTAAAATATATTGAAAGATAAAATATAGAGGAATTGCATACCTTCTACTACTCTGACTCATTCTATTTATAATGAACTCCTTGGCTAATTACTGATATGCCCTTAATACCCTAATAATATTTCTAACCACCCAAATATCATTCCTTTTGGATGCTAGGACTTCTCATGACTCTTTATCATGTTCTGTATTTATGTTGGGAGATTTCGTTTGAAGTTTGTATAAATAGGTCATACGAGGGAGAATTCATTGTTAAATAGTTTTTTTGTTCCAATAAGAAATTTAAGCGGCATCTTTTTATGTACCTACTCGTACTGATCAACCTTTGACCTTTTGATTTTAATTCCCCTGCAAAATTTGGATGTCATCGTTGGTTCATATTGAGCTAAAGACGACAGGCTGTTAATTGAAGATTTGTGTGTTAGCTTTTGTCCCAGACCATGAACTACATATATGATCTGATGGCATTTTCTTTTCACAATGTGCTTCTGATGTAATGTTTGGAACCTCTTTTACATAAATTGCAATTCTGACTTTGTTGTTCCTTTTCTGTTTGAAACAGTATGGGCTGGATACTTCGGAGTTCACATACAACCCATCTGAGTCTCACAGGTTTCAGCAAGTTGCCCCTCAGCCAACTGAAGAAAAGAGCCGCTGCACCATCATGTAATAAGTATGTCTTGTACTATTTGTTTCTCACTCTACTGTAGTGTTTTAGCGGGTCAAATGCTTGTGTCCGCTTGTGTATAACCAAGAGGTTTTTTCGGAGGCTGTACTTGTGTAACCTGAACTTTTCAGAAAAAAGAAAGTTGTGACTATTTGTTGTGTGAAACCATTCTTCTACATTTGGATTTTCCTTTTGTTCAAGATGGATAGGTCAGCATAGGACCTAGGGAAATGATTGTAAGTTCCATCTCACTTGGGGAAAGACTGCTTGCTGGAAGTTACTTTTAATTGTGAGTTGAATCCAAGTAAATATGCAATGTTATTCTGCATCATCTCCTCGAGCCTTCTCGGTTTCACATGACATCCCGATATTTATTCAATATCTTCTAGCTTTTCCATTTTCTATTGGGCCTGTTTTTGGAGCTTTGTTTCTGGTTTATTCTGTGTACAAAGAATGAGGAGTTCAACCACCATTTTTTACTTGAGCTATTTACAAGAGTTTAAGACAGCTCTTTGAAGGCGTTTAAGCAAGAGTTTGGATGTTTGATATTATGAATTGGCTTATCTCAAGCTATTAGTTTTGACTTTTGAAACTTTTGTTTGGTTTGATATATATATATATATATATTTAAACCATTGGCTTTGACTATCTAATTTGTAGATAAATTCAGCATTAAAACTAATCAATCAATGCTTTACTTGAAAACAATGTTTCTTTTTTTTTTTTCTTCATCTTTTCTTGTTTACAAATTTAATTAATGGCTTGATCAAGATTAGTTTACATTCTTCTTATGGTAAAATGGGATTGCTTGAAAGAATGATGTATAAAAAGGCTGCAAAGCAGGTGGAGTTGGGTAGAGTTGGTTGCATCAACTTTGATCAAAATCTTCAAATGGGAAATTTTTAAGGGAAAAATGGTACAATTTATTACTATAAAGAAAACTAGTAGGGAGAATTCCTTTGCCTTTCATCTTCACAACCTTAACTGTTAAAACATTCAATGGAGATTTTGAAGATATTGTTGATTGTAATATTTGGTGTGGTTTTGCATGGAATTGAAAGTTTAGGAGATGGACTGTTGGTTTTTGACTATTACAAAGAAACATGCCCTTTTGTCGAAGATATTATTCGACGACAAGTGGAAATTGCCGTGCTCAAAGATCCTCGAATGGCTGCTTCACTCCTTCGCTTGCATTTTCATGATTGTTTTGTTATGGTACGTCTATCTCTCAATTGGTTTTTAGAGAAGTTAGAGATTATTTGAAAATTATGTTCGTAAATGTCTTTTAAACATTTTAAAAGCTTCTATATAAGAATAGGATCTAAAATCTTCATTGATAAAATAGGGATGTGATGCATCAGTTCTTCTAGACACTAATGACGAGATGGTGAGCGAAAAGCAAGCAGCTCCAAATTTAAACTCTCTTCGCGGTTTCAATGTTATCGATGAGATAAAATACATATTGGAAGAAGCTTGTCCTTACACTGTGTCTTGTGCTGATATTTTGACCATTGCTGCTCGTGATTCTGTTGTGCTCGTACTAATCTCTCTTCGCTTATTTCTTTTTACTTTTCATTTTCTTTTAGAACATAACGTTGCTTCTCCCTAAAATTAAAGATCATATTCAAAATCTTATATGAATATGTTAGGATATTATCCTTTAAGTATGAGCTTAAAAATTACCTTAGCACAACATACTATTATCATATGAAATCGTAAAGAATAATAATGCCAAAGGTTTGAACTTTTAACACGTTTTTCGACTCCGAAACCATATCATAATAGCTAGAGCCCATATTAATAGATTATATTTGTTTTTTTTTTTTAATGTGGAAAGAGAGGAGGACCTGGATGGGCAGTGTTGTTGGGAAGGAAAGACTCCTTGAAAGCAAGCTTTGATGGTGCCAACAAATACATTCCTTCTCCCAATTCTTCCCTTGAAACCCTAATTGCCAATTTTGAAGAACAAGGTCTTAATGTTGCAGACTTGGTTGCTCTATCAGGTCAGTCAATAAAACAAAACTAACATATGATATATCTCAAAATTGAACTATTTTAACTTCCATTATACTTTTCAACCAAAATTGTGCTTCAAAATCCGATTTAATTTTATATTCTAACATACACCCGTATTAGAAATGCATGCGTTAAATTTAAATTTAAAAGGTTTTTACTTTTATTTGAAAAATATTCATATTCTCTTAAAAGTTGCGATATTATTTCTATCTTTCATAAATATTTTAAAACTACTTTGGAGTAGACGTTTGTTAGAATTTCGGATAAAAATTAAGACTTAAAAGGTTTGGAGTGACTTGAAACAATAGTGACAATCCTAATTTTCGTGTTTTATGTTACCACCGCATTGTTCTATGAACCAATTTTCATTCAACATTCTAATTGATTTCTACTCTAATAGTAGTTTTGAAATTTTTATGAAGGGTATTGAGTATTTTTTAAACAAAGGGCAGGGATTTTTTTTTTGGAAAAAAAAAAGTTAAAAAACACTTTTGGTTCTTGAACTTTTATGAAAGTAACAATTTAGTCTTTAAACTTTAGTTGATAAAGTTTTAGTCATGTACTTTCAAATTTGTAACAATTTAGTCATTAAACTTTAATAAATAATAATTTAGTCCATGTACTTTGCAATTTGTAATCACTTAGTTCCTATTGTGAAATTTTCAACAAAATTAAGTGTCAATTTTTATTACGTAACAACTTAGTCTTTATAATTTATAAACAAATTTGATTTTGGTTAGTTTATCAGTTTACATGCGTAAGAAATTTCATCAAATCATACTAATATTTTTCATGATAGGGACTAAATCGTTACACATGGTAAAATACAGAGACTAAATCGATACTTATTAAAGTTCAAAGATTAAGGCTCTGTTTGGTAACCATTTGGTTTTTTGTTTTCAGTTTTTGGAAATTAAACCTACAAACATCCCTCTCACCCCTAATTCTCTTTTTTTTTTTTCTTTTAATCTACTTTTTACCATATTTTCAAAAATCAAGTCAAATTTTGGAAACTAAAAAAAAAGTAATTTCTAAAAATTTATTTTTGGAATTTGGCCAAGAATTCAACTCTTGTACTCAAGGAAGATACAAATCATTGTAAGAAAATGTGAGAAAATAGGCTTATTTTTAAAAAAAAATTAAAAAAAATGAAATAGTTACCAAATGGGGCCTAAATTGTTACAAAATTGAAAATATGTGAACTAAATTATTACTTTCATGAAAGTTCAAAGACCAAAAGTATTTTTTAACCACCGATCGTATTTTTCTAGACTAACATCTACAAGGGTTTTATTATGAAAAGGAAGCCACACCATAGGGAAAGCAAGATGCTTGAGCTTTAGGCAAAGAGTATACCAAATGAATCCAGAAGAAGAATATGACAGATACAAGAGATACAACACATACAGAAGAATTTTAAGGTCAATCTGCCCTAAAACAGGGCAAGATCAAAGGGTAGCACCCTTAGATTTTAGGACACCTACAAGATTTGACAATCACTATTTCCTCAACATTCTTGAAGGTAAAGGCCTTTTGGGATCTGACAATGTGCTCATAACTCAAGACCATGAAGGTGAAATCACAAGACAAGTTTGGAGCTATGCCTCTGACCAAACCCTTTTCTTTGATTCCTTTATTAAGTCCATTGTCAAGATGGGGAACATCAATGTCCTCACTTCCCATCAAGGTGAAGTCAGAAGGAATTGTAGGTTTACCAATCACTAGTTTTTCTTTTTTTCCTCATATCTATCGACTTAAGCATTTGAGTTGAGTGGTGGTCGTTGGGTATATGATATCAGAGCGAGATGTCTTATATTCAAACTTTGTGATATCTTTTAACATAGGATAATAGGATCAAAGCTTAAGCCTTTAAGTTACGGTAAATTTAATTATATTAATATGTCTATTTGATCGGTTCATCTTCAATATGTGTTTTGATCTTTCATTCAAAGTTTTTAGTGTACAATGTGTACTAATGTAATTTATGCTAAAACGAACATAGCTTAACTAGCATACACATGTATTAGTGACCAAGAAGTTTGTGGTTTGAATCCCCTACTCCTATTGTACTAAAAAAAAATATGTAATTTGCATATTTTGTAGATTAACCTTGTGTTTTGAATTATTTGAAAATCACATGTTTTTATTAGTTTCTTTTTATAAGAGATAAATTTTAAACTTCTTTTTTAAAAACTAAAATTCATAACCCGAAGCAAACCAAATTCATTAACCCTTTCAATAATAAGGGAGAGAACCAACGCTGAAAAGACATTTTCAAATCAAACAAGATCTAGAAGAAGATGTTAAATATGCTAAGTTGTGAGCAGCTTTGTTCTCCTATCTAGGACCTTACGAACATCAGATATTTACAAAACCAACAAGGCTCATAACTTCTCTCACAAAAAGGTGAACTTCAAACGAACTAATATTTTGAAGGTTCAATAATCTAACCACCTCCAAAGAATCAGATTCAGCCCCACATTAGAGGATTTTGCCCCTGTCAATGCCCAGCAATCTCGCTCAAGCCAACTACCATTGCCTTTGCATCCAACACCTTGAAACCCCCCCCCCCCCCCCCCCCCCCCCAATATGTTTACAGCTTCCTAGAATTGGCATTCCAAGATGACCCTACAAAATCCATACCACACCACATCAATATTGAGCTTCCAGCGGCCCTCCTTAGTAGCTTTCCAACCATCCCCACAAATTGTCTCAAGAGGGAAAGGGGAAAGGGAAGGAGGGATATACCTTCCAAAGAAGGCTTTAAGCGATGCTTCAACAACCGTGACGATGTCTCTTTTTTCTTAAAATTCTTGGTTAAAATGGATTGCATTCCTTTGATTCTAAATACACTAAAGCAAACTAATAATTTTTCCCATTTCCTTGTTATCATTAATCTCCTTTAGTCACTCCCAGTAATCACATGTTGACCAAATTCCCCTGCCCACAGAAAACAAATTAACATTAAAGGGGAAGAAAATATTTCAAATCTTTTTAGATACCTTAGACTCCCACACATAAAGTGACAAGTTGTTTCATGTGCGCTCTGCAAAAGGAACCAGAAAGGTTAGTCACAATCTTAGAAAGATTACAAGTTAATAGGGAATGATATAATGGATTTATTTTCCATCCAACAATCTTAATCTTTGGCAGGAAGTAGTACTAGTGTCTAACTACTTAGAACTACTTTCAAGCCAACACATCTTTCAATTAATAACTAAATCTACATGAGTGATATACTCTATTAGTCTAAAAAAAGGTTAAAGATTGCATTAGTAACAACTTAAAGGTAAGTAATTACAGCAACTAGAGTATAGCTCTGACATGAACTTGTACTTCGAACCTCAACATCATAAGTTCAATTCCCTCATCCTACATGTTGTAAAAAATAGTAAGTAAATTAGAAATAGAGCAAAAAAATGTAATGGAGTTTCGAATATCGCAACAATTTAGTCGTATATATACATATATATATATATATATATATATATATATGTATATATATATATATATATATAATGACTGACCTCATTCCAAAACTTTTCTTATGACTACTTTTTTTCCATGTGAAATACCAGTTATACCTCCAATTTTAAAACATTGAAGCCAGCGCCTTTTTCATTACTTTATAACTAAGGGATCATTCACATTCCTTACTCATTATCTCTCTCATTATGCAATTGTCTCTCAGTTTTCTCTCAACTTTTTCCTTCGACTTCGATGTCGTCTTCGATCATTTGTTCACTGCTTGCCAGTCGTTTATACACATTTTCCACCACTGTTCTCGTGATCTGAAAGGTATTTACTCTTTTCCTTCAATGCATGTTGATTTTTCCGTTCAGCCATAACCGAAGGGTATAGGGTTTGCTTAGTTTATTGAAATTGATCGCCTATCGTTATATAAATATTCGCCTACCTTTTATTAAACGACCGCCCATATTAGGTATAATGATTGCCTATCTTAGGTTAAACGATTTCCTACCTTTTTTATAAATGATCGCCCATATTAGGCTAAACGATCGCCTACCTTTTTGTAAACGATCGTTTAATTTTCATTACGCGACCATTTAGGATTTGGTAAACGATCGCCTATATTTTATTAAACGATGTTCTACTTACTG
Organism: Lagenaria siceraria; assembly: GCA_002890555.2. Taxonomy (NCBI): domain Eukaryota; kingdom Viridiplantae; phylum Streptophyta; class Magnoliopsida; order Cucurbitales; family Cucurbitaceae; genus Lagenaria; species Lagenaria siceraria. Next base: position 1,118,198 of record CM016483.1, read on the forward strand.
CTATAATGTATATGCTTGTTATAGTATATGCTTGTTATAGTTTGCTAAGATGGTCGTCCCTACTGAGAAATATTTCCCTGCTACCATCTCTTGCATGGTCCACAAAATGAATGCACTGATTAAAAATAAGCTGACCAAGGAGCAGATGGACATGTTTAGGAAAACATGCTTTGGTTCACTGCTGGACGTAGACCTTGTTATTGCCATCAATACACGTTGCTATTAACAACATACCTTTGTATTTCTTGTGCAAATGGTCCCATCAACAATGATTACAAGAATCCCCTAATACACAGATCGAATGCCATGAAGACGTACTTAAAGTGTAACAACCCAAAATTTTAAGTAATTTTAATTTAATTATCTTAAATTATTTGGGTATTATTTTGAATTTTTAAGTCTTAATTGAATTATTTTGGAAAAATAATTCAATTTAAATTAAATAGGATAAAAGATTTGAATTTAAATTCCATCGGTGAAAATTGAATTTTAATTTGGGAGATTTAATTTATTTAGTTGAATTGGTGGAGGGAAAAGAAATTTAATATGTATATACCTAATTTATTAAGGAATTAGGGTTTGGGATCGTATATATATATTATTAAGTGACTAGAGAGGGAGAAAAATACACCGAAAAATGGAGAATGGGAAAAACGGCAGTGCAGTTCGGTTTTTCAGCGACAGCTCCTAGAAAATTTTCGTTTTTCGGAGTTTCAACCGTCAGATCGTATTCAAATTTTATCAGCATATTCGGGACATAGAGGGCCTCATTCTGAACGGTTGGATCGTTGTTTTAAGCTCTCATGTGTCCGTAATCATTGCCGAACAGAACCTGTAAAATTGGGTGAGTTTTGGGATTTTGGTCTCCATTGGTTATTTGATTTACTATCGAAAAATTTGGTTAATCTTTAATGTTGATCTTGTGTTAGGTTTGGGGTTTCTAAAGTTTTGGTTACACTCAACAAGCCTTGGCGTCAACATATTATTATTATTTTTTTGTGGATTTTAGGCAACAACCGTTGTGGGTCATAACGTTGGTGTGGATTGGAATTGGTACACAGGGAATTTCTGAGCCACTTATTTCAAGGTAAGTGATTCCACTGCTGCAGGCTACAGTTTCAGGTTTGGCACCTAGCCTTTCATGATTTATTGGGTTGCTGTATGCTTATTGATCAGATCTATCTTGGGCATGTATGAATTTATCTGCTTGAATTTATGGTTTGTCTACTATTGAGAATTTATCATGTATCAGTAGTGTATGCTCACCGTACTCGATGCCAATGCTCGTTGTCCCATGCTCTATTATTTTGTATTATGTGAATCATCAGGTTCACATCCAGTTTTGACGGTGTGCCATCAGGCCACTAGACATGTGTGGACCGACGGGTTCATCTCCATGTTCATTGGTGTGGGTCATCAGGCTCACACCACAGTATTGACGGCGTGCCATCAGGCCCCTAGGCATGGTGACAGGGCAGTTGGCCTACAGATCTAGAAATCCCGACAGTGGGATTACTTACTGAGTTTTATACTCATTCGGTTACAATTTTATGGATTTCAGGTAAAGACAAGGACAGACAGGCGAATGACAGGAAGAATCCGTGACCGTGCCATTGGGACCAGTCAATGCTTCCGCTCATATTTTTATGTTTTCATGTTGTTAAATCCAAATCTGAATGTTTAAATTAGAAATTTTAGTTTTGCATTCTTAGAGGTTTTATGCAAAACTCACGGTTCTGGTTTTATAATTTTTTTAGGGGTACCCCGATCTAATATTTTTAATTATTTAAATTTAAATGAAGTTATTTATTTGATAAATTTCTTTTATTTTAGTCAAATATACCAAATGTGTCGTTTTGAAATGTATGCATGCATGAAGTAACGACTTCTAGAAAGTCGGGTCGTTACATAAAGTATTTTTCATCTTCTACTTCAACCTCAAAAATGTTGGACCGGTATGGCAACCCTAGAGAGGGGGTGAATAGGGTTTTATTAAGCTAATTAAAACTTTTTACTAATGTGGGCCCAATGAAACAAATTAATACACTTTATACTAACAAGTAATTTAAACAAGAATTTCATGCAAATAAATTCAACCCAAAGTAATCAAGAAATTAAAAGTAATACTTTGAAGCACTCTATTTAATTCTAATAATAAGATTGGTAAAGATATGCAAATTTAAGAACTACCAATCAAAGTAAACAAATATGACCAATTAATTTCAAGGAATAAAAATTGCAATTAATTTCAAACAATAAACTATAATAGCAAATTAATTGCAAAATTAAATAGGAGAGGGATAGAGAAAATGACACCGGAAATTTAGTGGTTCGGTACAACCGGCCTACATCCACTTCCCAAGCTCCTCTTGGGTATGTCACTAGAAACCTTGACTCTTTTCACGGCTTAGAGTCGAACCGCTACAATGTTCCTTTTCTGGGCGCAAGAACAAACCCGATCCTTTCCACGGTTGAGGATCAAACCGTTACAACAACTCTTTTCCGGGATCAAGAGCAACCCTTACAAAAGTTTAGAAATGAAGAACAAGATGAGGAAAACTCTCTCAAAGAGTAGATTTACAAATTTGTAGCACTCAACAAATCAATCCTCACAATACAATAAATCTCTCTCAAGAATTAGATGAAAAGAAGAAAATTGAAGCTTGGTGAGAGAGCAACAATGGAAGCTTAATGAATTATGGAGGATTGTAAAATAATAAAAGTTGTAAAATTGTTGTTATGATTTTGGAGAAGATGAAGTGTTTAAAAAGAGAGAAAAGTTGTTGGAAACTACATTAAATTTGAACCATTAGATGTTGGTAAAATAAAATTGAATGGTTGAGATTTAAACTCAACTAGCCGTTAGACACACACATAAAATAATATAAAATTCATTTTCTTTTAAAGGCAACTAGCCGTTAGACACAAACATATAATAATATTAAATTCATTTTCTTTTTAAAACCATTCTTTTTAAAACCAACAAAAATCAAAAGCTCCATGTGTCACTTATCTATTTCTCCACTTGTCATCCTCTAGTAGGTCCACTTTGATGATTTGGCTGCCACGTCATCGACATCGGGTATTTTTCCGTTAAGCTTGTTCCAGCCATATCTTCTTCGTTTGAACTCCGATTTGAGTGATTCAAATTGCGTTGGAACCGTTGTTCCAAGCTCTACACAATGGACACTTCAAAACACTCAAATTGTTAATAAATAAAAGCAGGTTTGTTATCATCAAAACATTAATTAATTAAAATTAATTAATTTGAGATTAAGGGCCAAAAAACCAACAAAAAACCGTGCACGAATTTGTAAGTTTTAGTGCCTCCACATATGCTTTAATAAGAGCATATGATCCTTTCGGTGATCCTCGTGTGAACACCAATGTGTACTCTCTTGTGCGGTAAGCCCGCCCGTAGCTTATGTTCACCCCATAATCTCGCCAGACATCTTGAATTATATCCCTTGGGCGGTATGTTCGACCAACTTGATCGTATTTGGACTTGATTAAGTGTTCAATAACCCAACTTTTTGTTGTGATGATTACCCATTCTCATTTCAAGAGTGTTTGTTTGAACACTTGGATACTTCGTCATTTTGAATGAATCACTTCCTTCTAATTTTTTTGCACGAACCCTCCACTTGCATTCCTCCACCAAACACTGTACAGTTAGCAAGCTCTTTGTTGACTTTTTTATACGGAAGTCAAACTTCTTTCTTATTGCAAGTATTGGCAATTTAACTGATAAATCATATTTTGAAAAAAAAAATCTGACCAACCTTTATATCATTGTCATTCAGACAGTTGTGAGGTATTGTGATGAGGTCGTCATACGATAGGCCCTCTGATGGTCTGGGTATATCTACAAATGGTTGGTTGGAATAATGGAATGCATTTGGACCGAAGGCATCACCACAGGTGGGATGGGAGCCGGTGGGGGCGGAATATGAATGAAAGGTGTTGAAATTGTTTGTGGCCCTGAATATTGTCTGTATACATGGTTAGTATCAAACTGTGGACTACATCTAGATTGAATGTTGTGACCAATCTAATCTTCATTTCTGTCATCCCTAAGGTTACATGGCTCAATATTCGCATCCAGTAAAGACATGATGAGAATATTATGTGTTGGAATGGTTGCAACCCCAAAGTTTTGACTGGTTGGAGTAGTTTGAATCGTTGGATTGCACTGCAAGTACATATTATCTGTGTCTACTCTATGCCTTTTGTGAGGTGTAACTGATACAAACCACGACATCCGGGATGCAGCACTGCCTTCTAAAAAAAAAAGCTAAGGTCTTTGTCATTGACTATGTCAATGGGGGAGCTGGGACCAATAGATTGTAACAACATTTGATGTGTATATCAAACATATCTTGATCGATATTCAGTCGTTGGTGCAGAATACTCACTAATTCACTACACGTTATATCATTTCTGACCTTTAAACATTTCATATAACCTCCAACATAATTGCATCCAAATTGGTCTCATTCCCCACCAAATCGTACAAAGATGCGAAGTAGTGTTATTGATTTGTAATCAGAAAATTGACAATTGGATTCGAATTGCTATTAAAGTAAGCAATTGCCCAACAAGTTATAAGCTATCACCCATATTAATGTAAGTGATTGTTTAGTTGTATATAAGCGATCATTTATATAATACTAAACGATCATTTACATTATGGTGAGCGATCTCCTATCTTTTATGAAAACGATCTAGGAAGAGAAATATTTCTTAAACACTTACATGCTCTCCGTTTCTAGTTCTGACGAATGATCTTACTCTACACCCAAAGACAAAATGAACTGAACGAAAATGAAAGCGATGAACAATGAGGATATTAGATTGAAACTCTAAGAGAACAATAGGAGAAGAAGTTGGGGAGTTCGACTAAAAGTGAATAAGAGAGTGACATTCTATTCTTGATATCAATAACTTTCAATGTTATGGGTAGAATATTAGTTAAGAAAAAATGTTTTGGTAGAATATTGGTATTGCATTCAATACATCTATTATTAATCGCTAAAGAAATCGTGGTAAGAGAAAGAAGTTGGGCGGGTTGGGAAGAGGTTTTAAATTTGGGGGTAAATATGGTATTTAGGCAAAAATGTCAATAGGAATAAAGTTTTTAGGAAAAGGGTCCGTCATAGAAGAATTTTTAGTTTTTGGGTTATTTTGTGAAAATTTTCAATTTGGAGAGGGAAAAAAACGAATAAAACACAAGATTGTGTTCTTTAACTTAAAATTAATCGGGAGAGAGAGAGAGGCCAACAATGGCGACCGCTTCCGCATCAGGTCGAAGCAACAGGGATGGAACGGCCAAAGCCATGGTGGCCGATCACATTTCTCAATCGGTACGATCCACTTCAAATCTCCTTCATCTAATGCAGCAATCTTCTTCGACTCAGGCATGCTCTCTCTCTCTCTCTCTCTCTCTCTCTCTCTCCCTTTTTATCGTTTGTGTTTTCTGAAGCTTCACGAGTTCATTCGAACGGTACTCTTAGGAGTAGAATCGGTAGAGGTGATTCCTGAATTTGTTCGATATATGTTTTTTAGATTTCATTTTCGTTCTATCTCGCGAGTTCTTTAGGACTGTTGATGACGATCTTGAATCATATGAATAGATGATTGAATTTCCAAACCTTAATTGTTCGTTTTGTATCTTTTCCACTTTCTAGCTTCAGTTAATTGGGAAACCACGTTCTGTTTTGAAGAAATTGTGTAATATTGTACTGAAAATTGACTGTGTGAGTATTGTTGGAAGTCATAGTTTCAAGTTATCCCTACCTTGTACAATTGAATTGGAATTTGCCTCTGATTTTTCTCTTCACATTTGTCTACGTGAGATGGATTCAACTCGCGGAAGTTTTAGTCATATTGCTAAAATGCAATTTTGTTTGAGATTTTTTCTTATTGCATTGCTTTCAGACTTTCAGTTCAGTTTGTCACGTAGTTCCGTCTTGTCTGCAGGCTCAGTTAATAAAGTTGCCAAAGAATCTTTTGGCGAAAGCACCTACTATTAAAAATACTGGGAAAGTATGTAGCATCAGACATCAGTTAATAACTTGAACATATTCTTATTTCGTTTCTTTATTTCTTAACAAAAAAAACTTCTGATAGTACTTTCTCCTTTCATCTTGTGATGCAGATCTTAGAGCAGATGCCACAGGTGGTTTCATCATTAGATGCATATTTTGAGAAGGGACTTGAAAGGTTATTTTTGTCCTTGAACATGCATTGCTGGAATTAATTCTATTTCTACGTTCAAATGTATAAGCTCATGCGTTATTTCTTTGGTGAAGAAACCCATGATTTCCATTAAACTTCATAACAATTATTGAAGCACATTAGTAAATGCTTTGTTTTCCAGTGATATATTGATAACCGACATCTTTCATATTAAAATCGATATGGCTGAGACAGAGGGGAGGTTGGATGATTCTTTGAAAGAGGAAAGAGAGACTTTGATGGTGGAATTTGCTGACCTAATCAGGAAAGAGACCAGCAGCTGGAGCAAAAGGCTAAGGTCATTTGGGCTAAAGAGGGGGATTGTAACTCGTCTTTCTTTCATAGGGTGGCTAGTGGTAAGAAAAGTAAGAACACCATTGGCTCTTTGGAAAGTGATAGTAGGGAGATTGTTCGAAAAGAGAAGGATTTTGAGGGGAGGAGGTTTTATCCTTGTTTTTTAACCTCTGACTCCTAAACCCTTTGTTCATGGTATTGATTGGTGTTCTATTTCTGAAAGGGAAACGCTCGAGTTGCTTGCTCCCTTTTCCCTCGAGTAGATTAGGAGAGCGGTGTTTGGGAGTGATAGGAACAAATCCCCATGTTTAGATGGTTTCTCCATGGTGTTCTATCAGGATAATTGGGATTGTGTAAAGGGGGGTTTAGAAGGAGTTTTTAAGGAATTCTTCGACAGCATCTGGAACAATTCTACCTCTGAAATTGTTGTGTGCCTTATCCCTAAGAAGATAAAGCCAACAAGATTAAGGACTTTTGCCCTATTGTCCTCATCACAAGCGTTTATAAAATTATTGCTAAGGTCTTGGCCAATCGTTTGAAAAAGGTTCTCCCATCGACGATTTCTGGGTTGCAAGGAATGTTTATAGCTGGGAGGCCGATTCTTAAGCAAGCTCTTATAGCTAATGAAGCCACAGAGGATTACAGTCAAAAGAAGAAAGGAGTGGTCCACAAAATTGATTTTGAAAAAGGCTTATGATCATGTGGATTGTAATTTTTTGGACTAGATTTTGTAAAAGAAAGGGTTTGGGTATAAATGAAAAAATGTGGATGTGGAGTTGCGAGAAATGTTAGCTACTCTTTTCTTATCAATGGTAGTCTGAGGGGTAAGATAAAGGGTACGAGAGACCTTAGACAGGGTGACTCTTTATCCCCCTTTCCTCTTCCTGTTAGTGGTGGATGTCTTGAGTATGATTGTCACTAAAGGAATGCAAGGTCAAGTGATTGAACCCTTTTGAGGTTGGCAGAAAGTGGTCTTATCCCATCTTCTATTTGCCAATGATACCATCTTTTTCTATTTCAGAAAGGTGGGTTCTTTCTTTTTACCAAACCATATTCTAGCCTTCTTTGAAACCATGTCAGGGCTTAGGATCAAAATGGGTGAGTGTCAGATTATGGGTATTAACTGTGACCCGGAGAAGCTCAAGAGTTGGGTTGAGGAGGTGAGTTGTGACTTAGGTTCTTTTCCCTCCTCTTACTTAGGGCTCCCCCTTGGAAGCAATCTAAAGACAATCTCTTTTTGGAATCTAGTGGTGTGTATTAGAAAAAAAACTGGCCTTGAGGAAGAATTGCTTCTTCTCTAGAGCTGGTAGATTATTACTTATTCCTTGTGTTAGATGATATAATATTAAATTTACCTTCACCCATCAGCTTAACCTTTTGGGTCAATTGGCGATTTAAGATAAAATTAAATTTATCTTCACCCATCATCTTAAGCTTTTGGGTCAATCGACAATTTAACATGGTATCAGAGTAGGTGGTCTACGGAGGTCCTGTGTTCAAGTCCCTTCAATGTTATTTCCTCCCCAGTTAATATCATTTCCACTTGTTGGATCTTATTCATATATTAAGCCCACAAGTGAGGGGGAGTGTTTGATGATATAAGATTAAATTTTCCTTCATCCATCAGCTTAACCTTTTGAGTCAATCGACGATTTAACACCTTCTATTCTGAGTGGTATTCCCATTTACTATTCCTCCATGTTTAGAGCCCCTAGCTTGGTTTGTAAGAGAAGCTCATGCATAACTTCCTTTAAGAAGGAGTTAAAAGAAGGTAAGAGATCACATATGATGAGATGGGAGATTGCTGAGAAGCTTGTAAACCCTTTTGAGTGGTTGTCGGGTGAAGTTAAAGGCATCTATCGGAATCTATGAAAAGAGATTTCTTATAAGCTCTTCTCTTTCTCTCTCAATTTGTCCATTGTGTGGTGGGGAAAGGGAATGAAAGGTACTCCTAGGAGAATATGTGGGTGGGTGATAGACCCCTCTGCTCTTTGTTTCCTCGTCTCTATCATTTGTCCTCCTTCAAAAATCGTTTGGGGGGTGATTTCATGTATGGTCCCTTGTTAGATTTCATGTTTCCCTCTAGACTTCGACTTCGAAGAGCTTTTGTAATTATCTTTTAAGTTATCTTTTGTACAATTAGATCCCTTTCGTTTATAAGGGTTTCCTTTTGAGAACTTTTCTTTTTGTATCTCATTGTATTCTTTCATTAATTCTCAATGAAAGTTATTGTTTCAATTATAAAAAAATTATTAAAATTGATAAGTTTATCAAGGATGATAAATGCTCTGGTTCTATTTTGTTATAAGTTTTTTTTGTATGTACCACAAAATCTTATAGCTTGTTTAGGAGTGATTTTGAAATAGTTAAAATCACTCCAAAACATGCTTTCAATGACTCAAAATCAATTTTGATTGCATAAATATCATGTTTAAAAATGTAAAATCAAACATTATATTGATTTTGAATAATTAAGGGCATGTTTTGGAGTGATTTGAACTTGACAAAAGTTATTTTAACCCTTTCAAAATCACTCCCTAACATGCCTTGAGAATGCTAGGATTCTGCTATTGCAAAGAAAACAACTTCCAAGAATGCTAGGATTTTGAATAATTTTTGTTGGCCCGAAGGAATTAATATCAATGGATGATGCCCGATGGCATTGTAGGCTATCCATTAGGCAGATATTTCACTATATTGTCTGAATTACTACTTTGTTCTTGCCATTTGGTATGTCTAGTAAAAGTTGCTTGTACTTTTACTCGACCCTCCACAAGAACAAGTGTTCTATGTTGCATTTTAAGACAAACCCCTTCTTTCTCAATATATAGTTCTATGTCTACTGATCAATTTTGCTTCTGTCTTGGTTTACTTGATTCTGAATGTTTGCAGCATTCCTCATCTGCAGACAGTCGTGCAATTACTTGCAAACATGGAAAGCTCCCAGCTGAAATCTCTCTCTCAATTCCAACACCCTCAAAAGGTTCGACTTCTCCAACCCCTTTTCTCCCTCGGGATGAGGGGTTGTCTTGTTTTGTTCGTTCTATGGTAGTTTGTTGACTCAATTTCTTATGTTTAACTGCTCTCCCAGGAAAGTGAGTCTCGTCGTCAACTGAAAGATGTGGACTAATAGTTCTGTCCTTCCAAAACATGTTAAGACAAGCCATAAGAGTAAATACCCTAACCTTTTTCCTTCTTGTCCTTGGCTGTGGGATGGTATTGTATGTCTGTTGCCTCAATTTCACCATTTGCTTCAAGGAAGTTGATTTCCCTTCATCAACCAAACGACACGAACAGTGTCGTTCTAATAGTTTCCTGCTTTTAAATCTAAACTTTGTTGCTGACCATGTAAAAGAGTAAAATGAAATTAACAAACTGCCACATATCTGTATATCTTTTTGTTTTTTTTTTTTTTTTTTGGCTGAACATATAGATGGGTTATTTTGAGTTCAGAGTACCTTAGATCCTTGTAAGAATTTATTTTCTCCATCTTAGATACTTGTATGAATTTGTTTTCTCATCTTACATGCTTTTGTAAGAGTTTATTTTCTTTTCAAGAATATATGTTAGATAGGTCATTTCTAGCAATTAGCAATTACCTATATGGGCAAATATTTAATTCTTAACGACTAAATCATTATATTTTTTATGAACTTTTATTAGCTTCCACAAATGTTTTTCATTCATAAGAACTAAATAATGATGGTATTAGTAACCATTTTTTTTAGAATTAGCTTATCCTTTAAACCGTCAAAACAAGCCTAATTCAACTAATTACAATATGTATTAGCGACTAGAAGATGTATAATTCGAATTTCTCTAACTCACTCGTTTTATTTAAAAGAAAAAAGAGTTTTAATATTTTGAAGTCTAAAAATAAAAGAGAGATAAGAATGGTAATGTGACAACGAAGAAAGAGAGTGAGAAAGATAAGAATGCCAACCATTTTGAACGTGGGAAAGTGGTGAGATGATGAAGTCAAATTTATCAAAGTTTCATGAAAAAAGAAAAGAAAAAAGAAAAAAGAAAAAGAAATGCTTACGTGGATGGATTTTATCGAACCAAATAACTCAATTTTGTCAGTTTTTTTATAATGACGTCCGCGTTTTCAGTTTTCAACTCTCCCAAAATGCCCCATAACGCATGCTCTTAAATATAATATAAAACGTTTTTTTAACTAAAAAATTTATATAAATATATAACATTTTCAATTCAACTTCCCAATGCATTAATTTTCACCGATATTTTCACATTTCAATAGATTCGATATTAATATAAAGGATGAATCAATATTTTTATTATATAGTAGAAAAATCTACCCAACACAAAAAATAAACCTCAAATTGCTACTAATATAAATATAATATAAATAATAGACATGTTTACATATTTGAAAATATTAAATTATTTATTTACTAATTTAATTTAATTTTTAAAATTTTTTGTTTTTATAATTTTCTATAAATATCCATCAAAATCGATATTTCCATCAAATTTTCCGTAAAATTAAGATCTCGATATTTTCATTGAAATCGATATTTTAAACTTTGGTTGTACTCTTAATTTTAATTTATTTTGATTTGTATATTTTTAAAATGTTTATTTTAGTTTCTGTATTTTTACAATATGATCATTTTGGTTCTTTAATAATAAAATGGAAATGAAAATAAAGAAACTAAAATGATATTTTTTTAAGTAAGAGATCAAAATGGAGATTTTGAAATGCATGGATCAAAATGAATATTTAGAAAATAAATAGACTAAAATGAACCAAAGTTGAAAGTATATGAAACAAACTACTATTTAAACTATTTTTATTACCCATAAATATTTAAAAGTTAAAACTATAAATTTAATACATGAACTTTAAAGTTTATTTCTATTTGGATTTTTAACTTTTAAAGTGTCTAATAGGTCGTTAAATTTTCAATTGTATTTAAGAGGTCCTTAAACTTTTAAATTTGCGCCTTATAAGTCCCTTGCAAATTCAATTTTGTCAAAAATTAATTAATTAATTTGATATAAGTTTGAATTTTGTATCAAATAGAACTCCAAACTTGTAATTTAGGAAATTTTTCACAAATAGAAAAAATGTCAAACTATTTACAGAAAGTAGAAAAAAAACACTGATAGACTTCTATCAGCATCTATCAGTGATAGACTTCTATTATTTCTATCACTGATAGACCCTGATAGACTTCTATTAGCGTCTATCACAACTATTTAAAAAGTTTATTATTTTGTGTAAATAGTTTTCCTCATTTTTTCTATTTTTAAAAATTCCCCTTTTAATTTTATATTTAGTAGATTTATAAATTTTCAAAAATATCAAAGTTCACGGATTAAATTTAAATTTTGAATGTTTAAAGATCAAATAGACACACAAACCTCAATGTTTAGGGGGTATTTTTTGTAATTTAACTAAATTATAATAACAATTTTAATTTTTTTTTTTTTTTTTGATAAGCCATTTTATTTATTTTTAATGATTGATTCCTTTTTTACAACTTACAAGTATGCCCAGCCACCCCACATGTTGTCATAAAGAAAAAGAAAAAAGGAAACAGAAAAGAGGTATACCAAACCAGTTCGTACGTCACTCAATTTCAAATCATATTATAATAAATCTACATTCTACATATTAACGTTTATTTTTAAAATGGAAATTATTATAAAGAGAAAATATCAAATTAGACGATAGAATTCTATCGCAGTCTATGGTTGATAGGCAGTAAAAATTTTCTATATCTATAAATAGTTTGACTCATTTTTTTATATTTGGAAACAGTATTTTTTAAAAATTAGTTGAAAAGAAATAATTAAAGGAAAAATGTTTTTATTTTTTCCTCTAAATTTGTCAAATTGTATGAACTTTTAATCATAAACTTTTTTATCAATTTAAACTTTAAACTTAAATAAATGTATACATTTACACTCTTGATTAAGTCTATGTTTCAATCCACATTAAAAAAAAAAAAAATTATACAAGTGAAAGCCACGTGTTACTCTATAATATATACTTATTTTTCATTTTTTTCAAAAATAAAATTGTTGAAGAAAATTATAAAAAAAGTCATTGAAGTGCTTTTCAATTTCAATGAATGTTTCCATTTTTAACTTTTAGGAGAATTCTTTTTTCAATTTCAAATTTGGTCTTCTACAACAATTATTTTTTCATTTTATTAATGGAAAATTTTTCAAATTTAGTTCAAAATTCTTCTTAGTAGATCGAGTTTTGGTAGAAAAAAATTATTTCACTACAACAAAATTGGGTTTTCATGACTCTAGAGTTTAACTCAATAGAGTGCTCTCATTCCTAAATTGGTCGTTAGTATTAGTTTGTTATTTTTTTTTATTTATCGTTGTCATTTGAGCTCGATTTGTTCTCAATTTGCCATAATGATAGCAGGAGTTCGAAAATTACCCTTGTTAGAATTCTTGTCTCCTTCCTTTTTGGCATCGATATTGCCCTAATCTTTCGTAAGAACATCAATAGGGTTGACAAGATCGATTAAAACTTATTTATTATATTCATGGGTGTTGCTTTGTCCATCACCGTCTTTCTTTTTTTTTTTTTTTTGTTCTTTCCCACATTTTAGCAAGCTCAAACTCCTCATCACTATGGTCGAAGAGACTATCATAGTTGTCATCACCTTCAACGATGTCACGACCTGGATCTTTCTCACACTTTTCATTACTCATAAGGACTCCGAAGGTGAGGGGAACACAAGAGTTTGTTTGTTTTCATGTTGGTCCTACTTTCGAGAGCTAAGATTATTGTGATTTTCATGGTGGTTGTCACTCGATCTATAATGAATTAATTATTATTATTTAAAAAAAAAAAACAAGTACCTATCACAAATAAATATGCGCCTTTTCTAACAAACATTGAAAAAAAAAACTTAATCAATTGCATAAATTGATACACTTATTCAAGTTTGAGATTTAAATTGATGAAATTAATAATTTAGGGTTAGATTTTATTAAAATTTACCAAGTCTGAGGCCTATATATATTTAGTTTTTTTAACTTTTAAAATATCTAATTTTAATAGGTCCCTAAACAAGCAATTTTGTGTCTAATAAGTTTATTACATATTTAGTTTTTTTTAAAAAAAATTATTGAATCAATTACATATAATCTTGAATATTATATCTAATAAAAATCTAAACTTTCAATGTTTATGATGAGTGGATTCATAAATTTAAAAAAATATACCAAATAAATCAAATGACTTATTAGGCACAAAATTATAAATTTAGCTATCCTATTGAACACAAAATTGAAAGTTTAAGGACATATTTGACACATTCAAAGGTTTAAAAGCTTATACACACAAAACGAGTATAGGTCATCAGTAATTGATATATATTCATTCTCTTGAGATTGAAGGTTCAAATCTTGACACTCTCACTTATTATATTAAGAAAAATTTATTAGACAATTTTAAAAAATTTAGAAATCTATTTATGAATCAAATCGAAACAAATTTCAAAATTTAGGAATAAGTGGTTACTTTTGTAATTAGCCATTTTCTTTCACCTTTGCATTATTAAAATAATAATAATAAATAAATAAATAATTGTTGTTACTTACAAGTTACCGTCATTGGACAATTTCTGCCCACCGTTGGAACTTATCCATTCCTTTAGAAAAAGGTTCGATTTAACTTTAGATTTAAAGGATAGTGGAGGATATAAGCTATCTTAGAATATATTATATACTTTTTTATTGACCATTCATTAACCAATATGAATAAATCACTATAGATTTATTACTATAATAGTTATACATATCCATATCCTAAAAAAAAAAAAAAAAAAGTTAAGAGTGTATGAATGGTTGACAATTACTCAATTTACATTTATTAATGTAAGTTGTCTAAGAAATTAAAATATTGTACTGTTTATCAGCGATAAACCGCGATAGACTTCGGACAATGAAGTATTTCTATAAATATAAATAGTTTAACTCATTTTTCTATTCATAATAATTTTTCAAATTTGTATGAATCCAATATTAATATAATTTATGAAACTTAACTGCTTAATTTGGCATGATTGAGTGTTGAGTAACATATTGTTTGACTTTTTTTTTTTTTTTTGAGAAAACTGTTTGACTAAATAATCATATCCACGTTTAATGTAAAGTAATTTTAAGATTCTCTTTTGCATGTGAAAATGAAGAAAAATAATGTGTTCTAATGGGATGACAATAGACCATTTTTCCTTTCTTGAGTTTACTTCATTAATTTTTAAAAGTATTGAATAGATCAATCATCTTTTATTTTGTGTCGAATATATTTTTTAACTTTAAAAAGTGTCTAATAAATTATTAAACTTTCAATTTTGTGTCTAATAAATCTATGAATTTTTAATTTTATGTTTAACAAATCATTGACTTAGTTAGTGTCTTAAAAAATTCATGGATTACTCGACACAAAATAAACTGTTAATGGTGTATGAGACATAAAATTCAAATTTATATTTAAAAGGTCGATTAATTTTTAAGTGTATCAGTTTTTTTTTAATGTTTAATATTTGCAGAGTGGAAAATCAAAATATTGATCTTCGTTATGATAATTGGTATTTTTAATTTGGGGTTAATGAAGATATAATTTTTTTAATACCGAATTCCAACTAATTATTCAAATGATGATAAAATATCAAGTCTCTATGTTCATGCTTATTACCGAGAATGCTTTAAAACAAATATTATTTAAGGGTATTGTTTTTATTATTATTATATCTTTTTTTATTTGAGAAAACTACCTTTTTAGTCTCCGATTTTTGAAGAATATATACGTTCAGTTCCTAAACTTTCAAAACATACTTTTTTAGTCCCTAAATTTTTTTAGAATTGATGTATTTAGTCCCTAAATTTTAAAAATGTATTTCTTAAGTCCTCCAGTTTTTAAGAATAAGTTTAAAAAGGTCTATAAACTATTTTTTTATGAGAAATTTTTAAAAATAGAAAAATAAGGAAAACTATTTACACATATAAGGGAAACTATTTACACAAAATAGCAAAATTTTTAGATAGTTGTGATAGAAATGATAGAAGTCTATCATTGATAGATGCTGATAGAAGTCTATTAATGTTTATCCTTTTTTTTAATTATAAAAATAAGTTTAAAAAATAATTCAAGTGAGAAGAGACATTTTTAAAAAATTATTTTTAAATTTGAAATAAGAAAAAAAATTACTGTAATGATCATTTAAACCTATTTTTTAAAACTCATGAAATAAAAAGTTATATTTTAAAAATTTAGAAACTAAATAAACTTATTTTAAAAAACTCAATGACTGAAAAGATATGTTTTAAAAATACACGACATATTCTTCAAAACTCGAAGACTAAAAAAATAATTTTTCTTCTGTTATTTTGAGTACAATTTGAGGGCATTATTTAGAATCTCGAAATATTTCGTTGATTGTAAGGGTATCCATACCATATAATATATATATATATATCCATATTCTTTTTCTTTTTGAAAAAAATGTTATCGATTATTGACCATTGCTAAAGTCAAGTTATATTTTCCTCCCTCCCTGGGTATATTTTAAAAATAAAATATCATTTAAAATGTATTTTTACAAAATAAAAAAAATCATTTAATTTAAAATGCTGTTTACACATAAAGTAGTCTGAAACCTTATTTGGAATCTTGGACTTCATGGTCATCTCAATGATAAAGAATTCTGCACATTTATTTTTATTTTTCTTTTTATTCCCGTCTTTCCCTTGTTTATTTTTGTTAGAATATTTGAGCTACTTTGTGTGTACCACGAGATGTCCAAGGAACAGGGATGACTTCTCTGCTCTCTGTCCTTATTCTTCCTTTTATTTTTCGTTTCCGCCAAATTTACCACGGGAATCGAGATGGGGATTCCTGATAGAAAATTCGTGGGGATCGAATTTCTCGCGGATAATTTTTCCCATTTGATTTTAAAAAATATATAATTAACATAAAAAAAGTCTAAGTTAAATAGTTAACTTTTATATGATTAATTCTACGTCAACAATTAGAATTTAAAGAGAAATTATTCAAAATTTTCAAATTGAAGGAAATAATTATTTATCAAATTATTCATATATATGTATAATCTAAATTTATTAAAATTCAAACCTATCATTTTTTTTTACACTAATTCAAATATATTCATTATTTTGATTATTAAACAATAAATCTTGAAAATTAAATATAATATTTATAAAATAAAAATAAATAACATAATATCAAATTACTATAATAAATATAAGAAAAAAGCCTAACGAAGTGGGGCGAGAGCAGGGACGGGTGCAGGGAATGCATTCCCCGTCTCCGACCCCATTTAGCTTTCATAATTTTTTTCTCCCATTTCTTCTCCACGAGGCGGGGCCCGTCTCTGTGGGAAAAGTAGACATCTATGTACCTTGACTAATCTCATAGAACAATTCACCTAAAACTACAACATTTTGGTTGTCAAGCAAACTCGTAAGATATTAATGTATTTGGATTAATTTTTGAAGTGTTTAAAAAAATGTTTATAAGTGAAAAAAAAAATGTTTATAAACACTTAAAAAGTCATTTCAAACTAACTATAAATTATTAATAGAGGTCACCCTGAGTTCAACATCTATCAAACAAAATGGACAAGATGATTTCTCTTTTATATTTCAAATGCAATGTATTTAGAAGAAATAAAGTTTCTACCTATTTATCTTTTATATTTCAAATGCAAAATGGACAGTACGTTTATCTTTAACGTACACAACATTTTTTAAAAACAAGAGAATTAATTTCTACCCATTTATTACTTGTATATTTTTTAAAAAAATGTTGAATATTTCAATGATTTTTTAGATATAAAATTAAAAATTCGAAGATATTTAACGCAAAAAAAAAAGTAAGTACATAATTATATCAAAACATACCAACTTGAAAATTAAAAAAAAAAATAAAAATTTTAATTTAATATATTTTCATAAATTTTCAAGAACTTTTAAACCAAACCATAAAGTTGTTATAGAAAGTTTTAAAGATTTAAAAACATATATAAACCAAAGCACTTTAAACCCACTTATGATGAACGTGGGAAATTTTATAATAGCTTTTAAAATTGTTGATAAAGATAAGTTAGTTTTTCTAATTATTTACAAAAACTATTCAATTTAATTGGTTAAGATTAAGAAAATATTTAAGAGGACAAGTTAGATGTTTAAATAAAAATAAAAATAACATTAGAGGAATTAAAATTAATTTTTAACAAAAAAAAATATAGATGTCAATATGATACATCTTTTTTAAAAATTAGATGTTTGAATCTCCACTTTATTTAATATGCATATAACAAATTAATTTTACAAATAAAGAAAATTACTCAAATAAAAGAAAAGAAAAAGAAAAAGAAAAATTACCTTTTTAGTTCTAAAATGTTGAAGAAAAGGTATTTAATACTTAAGTTATTCCGATGTACTCTTCTATTCTATAAACTTTTAAGAATATGTTTTAAAAGTTATATATATATATATAACTATTTTCTTAATTAAAAAATGTCACATAATTATTTAAAATAATAAAAAATTATTTGATGGACTTTTAAACATAGTTTTATAAATTCATAGATTAAAATGGTACATTTTGAAAATTCGAGAACCAAATATACGTATTTTTAAAAATTCGAGGTCTAAAAAATGATATTTTAAAAATTTTAGAACTAAATATACATATCTAATTTTATCACGAATTAAGAATAAATAACCTACCAAACAAATTAATATTTTGTAGACTTTTATCTTTCCACAAGGATATTTGCCCGCGTGTCATATTAAAATGAGGAACATTAATTTCTTTTTATTTATTTATTTATTTATTTTTTTTGAAAATGGAACATTAATTTCTGTTTGGACTTTGAAATTTGGATTCTAAAATGTCCTTTTAATTTGGATTTTGATTCTTCATTCTTTTCTTTGACCTGACCCCACCCTCCGCAAATCCGTAGCCAAACAACCCCTTAAAAAGGAATAACTTCGCGTAAAACGACGACGTATCGGGTGCTTGATGTGACTCTTTTTCTTCACCGAAAAAAGGAGAAAAAAATTAAAAATTAAATTTCCTAATTGGCGAAAATATATAAATAAAATAAATAAATTTTATGCAGTACCGCCATTGTTATATATATAAGAAGCTCACAGAGCTGTTCTTCGTCATCTCTGAATCTTCTCTCAAATTTTGTCTTGGAGGACCTAACCCTAGCGAGCTCTCGCTCCTCCTCCTTTTTTTTGAAACAGAGATGGCTTCTATGGCTGCGTTGACTCTGCCGTCTTCTTCTTCTTCTTCTTCTTCGTTGTCGTCGTCTTTGTTCTCTGTTGGCTCCCTCGACCATGGTGCTTTTGTTTCGAATGAGTCTCGCATTCGAATGTGTTCCAATGGCGGAGTTGTATGCTTCCTCTTTCTTTGACTTTGTGTGTTATTTGTTTTGAAGATGCGTTTAATTGTTTTTGTTTGGCTCTGTGCATTCGAGATGCAATGCCGATGATTCGTTATGTTTTGCTGTTTTTTTTTTGGAATCTTGAATTCTGTTGATTGCTATTTGTTCACGAGAGGATTTGATGTACTTTCAGGAGAAGGGGTTTTTGTGTAGAAGATAAATAGAAAAAACGAGATAAAACAGTTTTTAGTGTTGAATGTACTGTTGTTTCGTGTTCGAAGATTAATGCTAGAGGGGGAAGTTTTGGGATTTTTTCCCCTTCTCTTGTTGTTCTAATGTTGTGCTGCTATAAGTTTTCTGACCACATAAATATTTTCTATTGCATTTATTCTTATGTTTTGTTTCAACTTAATTTTCTGCCAGAGATGTGATCTGTCCGAGTCTTTGAAGCATGTGAACGGGAAACCAACAATTCCAATTGTTACTGAACGGACGCTGCCCAAGTTCTTGGAGTCAGCTCGCATGGAGAAAAAAGTTAATAGAAGTAGTACGCGTTTGAAATTGTTTTCTGGCTCTGCAAATCGTTTACTTTCACAGGTTAACCTCTTCAGTTGAAAATTTTACTTGTATTTAAACTTCTCAAATGACTGTTTAGTAATCACCATCAAGGTGGCATGATATGTGGTGAGTTTTTTTTTTTTTTTTTTTTTTTTTTTTTTTTTTTTTTTTTTTTTTTCCTCTTGATGGTTTTGTCTGATTATTTTTTTCTAGCTTTTGGGTGGAGGGGGTTTGAAGGTTTTAATAATGATGTCTTGGTCAACGGCAGATCAGCCTACCCATCTTGTTGGTTTAGTCGAAGTGAAATTTTCTTGGCTATTGTCTAATCAAAAGACTTTATTTGCCCTATATTTTCATTTGCAAGATTTTGACTTTCATTCTATATTTCAATTGTTTTTACTTTTACTCTTTAATAGTTAGATATGAACGTTTTTACACATAATGTTGCTTATTTAGGCATATCATTCATGTTCACAATGATGAAAATATTATTCAGTTGGAACTGAGTGAGTTCAGTTTATTCTCTTCAACAATTTTTTTTTCTGGATAATTTGGTTGAACTTGTGGGATTACTCGTTCTTTTTTGTATTCATACTTGTGGAGGATCAATGTTGGCTGAACTTGTCATGTTCAATTAAGGTGACTGACAAGGCTGAATAGTTTGGGCCATCAAGGTGTTCAGATTGAAAAACTTCCCAAGTAGCATGCAAATATTAATCTTTCTCTCTCTGAAGACTAATTTTTGTTTGCTAAATTTGAGTTATTTACTTCTCAGGAAATTGCCTGTTACATGGGTCTGGAACTTGGAAAGATTAACATTAAGCGGTTTGCTGATGGTGAAATATATGTTCAATTGCAAGAAAGTGTTAGGGGATGTGATGTATTCCTAGTACAGCCCACCTGTCCCCCAGCTAATGAGAATCTTATGGAGCTTTTAATTATGATAGATGCTTGTAGGAGAGCCTCAGCCAAAAATATTACTGCTGTGATTCCATATTTTGGATATGCTAGAGCCGATAGAAAGGTAATACTTTCAGTTGCATATTTTTATAAGTCATGTTTGAATATATTCTAGAAAGTGCTAATTTTTAAATGAACGAGGAATCTGAGTTTGATATGCTGATTTTATTAAGTTTGAATAGAATAGACATATTGAGCGCAAAATTATCTACATTGGGTTGATTAAATGAAGTGGTCTTGGACGGAAGTGGTTCCATTATTTGCTGTCTAACAGTCTGTTTAAATCTAACATCAGACTCAAGGGCGTGAATCCATTGCTGCGAAGCTTGTTGCCAACATCATTACTGAAGCTGGTGCAAATCGTGTTCTTGCTTGCGATCTTCATTCTGGACAATCCATGGGTTACTTTGATATTCCTGTGGATCATGTAAATTGCCATGTAGGTTCATTCATTTTTTCCCTTCTTTTTGCCACTAATTGGAAATATTAGATCTTTACTGATTTTTGTATTGTTTGCCAAATTGCCATCTGCTTTGTAGCCCGTAATTCTTGACTATCTTGCCAGCAAGAGGATTTGTTCTAGTGATTTGGTAGTGGTTTCTCCTGATGTTGGAGGAGTTGCCAGAGCACGTGCTTTTGCTAAAAAACTGTCCGATGCACCTTTAGCCATAGTGGATAAAAGACGGCATGGTCACAATGTTGCTGAGGTAATTTTGCATTATTCTTGTTGGTGTGATGTTTTCTCTCTTGAACTCAGTGAAACATGCACCAAATCTATTCGTACTGAAATCCGCGTTCTCTAATTTAGAAAAAAAATTGTGCCATGGACAACTGGCCATACAAAATATTATGATGCTTTGTTGGGTTCATCGAAAGAATTTTACTTATTGTTTGTTGATGAAGCAATATGGACGTTAGATTGCTCAGTTGAAACAAGGACTCCCCCTATGTTTTTCAACAGTTAACCCCTTAACGAAAGAAATAAGAGGGTAAATAATCTGGTTATTTGATAAGCCTCCTGTTACGTATGTGTATAGGAGAATGCGTGTGAGGAAGGAGAGTAGAGAAAAAGGTGTTGCTACAAATTAGTTAGTTGTGGGCCCAAGGGGGGGGGGGGGGTGGAGTCTGGGCAGTGCGTTCATGCTTATAGGGAGGGGATGTGAGCTGAGAGAAGTATCTTTTTGGCTAATCATTTTTTGAGGATTTCTTGTGGGAGAGAGGGGAAGCTCTAGAAATCTTCCCTTGAATTGTACCTTGTTGATAAATAACCTCAGTTGCTGTCATAATTGATGCATGTGAAGACAAACAGCGACTTGGGTCATCTTGCTGAAGTATATTCAAGTTCATTAACAGTGGCATGCTGCACTAGTTAGTTGTAACTACCTATTGGACAAGGCTGATATGATTTATTTAAGAAGTTGTCAATTATAAATTGCTTTGGACTCCATGCATTGTATAGCAGCACTTAAGATATGAGATGTTTGTCGTGGCTTTTTCTCTCTTGTAAAATTAATAGAATGCCGATGGATATAGGAAAAGCTAGTCTTGACTAAAGCTTTAGATTAAATTGCTTAAAATCTTTATGCAATGTGTTTGCAGGTAATGAACCTGATTGGTGATGTAAAAGGAAAGGTTGCAGTTATGGTTGATGACATGATTGACACAGCTGGTGAGTTAAGAAACCACATATATTACCTTCTGCTTTATCCCACATCCCCATTGATACCATGTTTACTAAATCTTCTACCTTGCTGAATGTTCTTTGTAAGAAACATGTCTTAAATAAACTATCGTGGGTTGTAGGAACTATTACAAAAGGGGCTGAACTGCTACATCAAGAGGGAGCCAGAGAGGTTTATGCTTGTTGCACCCATGCTGTTTTCAGGTATATTCCCCCTTCCTCTGGATACAGAACATTCTATACTAAAAAAAAAGTATATAGACAAAGATATTCTCCCTTAGTAAACACCAACTGAGATTACAATAAAGATCTCCAATCAGTTAGAATTCAAATAGTTGGACTATCTAGAATCCTAGATTAAGAATTCAATCTAGAATGCATAACAAGAATCCAAGTCTATTCAAATGACTGATCCAGGTTTTTACTTCTTTGTATTCAAAACTGTAACTTCTTAAATAATATTTTCCTATCAACTTTCTATGTCCATTAATACAAAAATAATTCTCTGGGTTGTGTAGATTTCAGTGTCTTGGATGTGAGAATATGTAAGACATGTTTGGGAGTGTCATTTTGAAAATCACTCTGAAGCATAATTTTAATCATTCACCACCAATTTTGATGATATGAAAATTGCATTTAAAAGTGTAAAATTAAACATTATATTAATTTTGAGCGACTAGAAGAGTGTTGTGGAGTGAACATACTCTCAAACATGCACTTATCAAATTAGGCTTAGCTTATCGAAACTGTTAGTTTTTATCGGACCAAAAGATGCTGACCATCAAACATTCTATCAACATCAAACGTGTGAAAGCTGAAAAGTTCCAGAGCTGCTAACTAGAACTGGATTGACCTCCATATTGTATGAGTATCCTGGATAATACTGTATTTTTTTCTTCTTTTTTGAGTTCAACAACATTTGACCTCTTAGATTCGATGGTATATGTCTAAACCATTTGACTTTTTGCTACGAGATACTATTGTCACTGCTTGGAATTTTTACCTATTGGCTGTTCCTTATAATCTTATGGCTTCACCACTTAAATTTGATTGTCTTCATTGCTCTGCTAGTAATAACTGCCCTTTAAAGTTTCCAATATGCAGTAGCATGTATCAATATCACCTAACAAAGTTTCTCTCTTTGCAGCCCCCCTGCCATTGAGAGGTTGTCCAGTGGCTTTTTTCAAGAGGTGATTGTTACAAACACAATTCCAGCCCCCAAAAGTCACTTCCCTCAGTTGACAGTCCTCTCAGTCGCAAACTTGATGGGCGAAACCATTTGGCGCGTTCACGACGATTGTTCAGTGAGTAGCATTTTTCAATGAAAACCGTACGGAATTACAGAACTTCAGTTTGCCACTGCTCCCTTATTTATGGAGGTTTTGTGGCCAGCTTATTTTATAATTGGCATATAGTTCCCTATTGTGTGACAAAAGAAAGAAGAAAAAAGGAACCTCCCTTTTATTTATGGCTTGGACTAAGTCCTTGGCTGAATGTGATGTTTTCTAGAAAAGGGGAAAAGGAGAGGGAGGGTTTGCCAATTTCATGGCAGATTACATGTAATAGATTAGGAGGTAGTTAGCATAAATTACTGCTTTTCAGCATTGGAAGTGAGCATTGTGGACTCTAAATCAAGGTTTCTTGTCATTCAGTTTCCTTGAATGTATAAATATTTCAGTCTCATTTTCAATGTCTTAAATGAGAAGCATTTGCAATTTTGAGTCTTTAAGCCTAATTAGGTAGAATCATTTTTCACTTTCTTCTTGTTTGCCATTGGTTTCACTTTTTATGGAATTTCCTTGTGATTTATGATATCTGTTTCATTTAGCTCGAAATTGCACTCTTTTTTCTCCCGTTTCCAAGTAAAGACCTTTGATGGAGAAGTTGTTCTATAGAAATGCAATTATTTGTGGGAGTTTTGTTATATAAATGGGAATGGGACCTTTGTAGTCCGTTTGGAGTGCATTTTCGGAATTAGAAATCCTGAGAATCTGATTCCTATGGTGTTTGTTATATATGGAATTGGAAGCTTTGGGAATGTTGAAACTTGTGTTTGATTGAAGAGCAAGATTGGGTTTGTCGAGTTTGTTATGTGTAGGGTTAAGTTGGGTTGGATTTGGTTAGTTTGCCCTTTTATTGCTATTTATCATTCAAAAGTTTAAGAAATATTACAAAAAAGGCTAGTCTTTTAGACCATATAGATCCATGATAAAAGTAGATGAATGTTGATAGCTAGAGCAGTAGTTAACCGTTGCAAATATAGTAATCATGCTAATTATCAGTGATAGACTATATCGTTAACAGGAGTCTGTCAACGATAGAGTCAATCATGGATAGATTGTCATATTTGCAATATTTTAAAAATGTTGCTATACATTTCATTATTAGACCTAAAAGTGCTAATTACCCTCGTAAAAAAGTAGATGAAAATGGGCAAATCTTGAATTTTCAATGATAAGGAAGCAATCATGCTAATTTATCAGTGATAGACTATATCGCTAACAGGAGTCTTTCAACGATAGAGTCAATCATTGATAGATTTTGTTATATTTGCAATTCTTTAAAAATGTTGCTATACATTTCATTATTAGCCCTAAAAGTGCTAATTATCCTCGTAAAAAAGTAGATGAAAGTAGGCAAATCTTGAATTTTCAATGATGAGGAAGGTCAAGGGCTTTGCCCTTGTGCTCCTAAAAATTTCCATGCAATAATTGTATTTCTTTTGCAAAGGGAACAATGTAGGATGTGTTTGGTTTAATTTTTCAAGTATTTAATTTTGAAAATAATTCATTTAAAAAAAAATTGAAATGTTTGTCAACCTACTTTCAAAGTTTATTTTAAACTATTTTTATCAAAAGAGTTCAAATAAAAAATGACCGAGTTGTCTTGCACAAATATTTCATGGATTGTCTGTGTTCGGCGTAATTTTGGATGGTCTAGGGAACATTTTGACTGATTTTTTGAAAAACATAATTTAATTTTGCACAAAAACTTTTAGATAGTAGACATTAGTATTTGAATGTTTTTTTTTTAATTAACATGATATTAACTACCTAATACACCTAAAACTACACCAACTATGGAGGCTAATTACAAACAAAAAAGTATGGTATTAAAGGCCACATTAAATTAAGGTAGTACTATCTAGTATCTATGTCTCGATTAAGTCGTTGATGGTGTACATGCTTTATATTTGTCGTTTGGCCATTTGCAACAATAATGTAAGCATTATATGCTGCTTTTGCTTCTTCAAATGTATAGCAAAACTTGTGTATTGCCTCATTAATGCCATGTACTATTAGTGCATATGACATTTTTATTAGGTTATATATGAAACAAAAAATGATATTATTAGCACGTCAATGCATAAATTACTAATCGGATTAGGGGTTTTCTACCAAAATTAAGAATTTAGTTATTTTACAAAGCTTAGAAGGTATTATTAGCACGTCAATGTACAAATTACTATATTTATTTATTTATCTGTACAAATTACTATATTTCTATAAAGTTACTATATATTATATATATCTTGAGTTCTATCTAATTTCTTTCTTTCTATCTATATATTGTCCGTCTCTTAACTTGAGTTCAATCTATTTTTTTTTTTTTTAGTTCAATCCTTATTCAAATACCTCATTTTTAGATTTTATTTTATTTTATTATTATTTTCCTTTTAAAAAAAGTCTTTCTGTACAATGGTCAAAATCAGTCTTTAGATTTTACTTATCTTGATCCTTGATTAAGATTAAGATGTCATTTTTAAGATTTTTTTTAATAGAAAGATAATGGAGTTGTTTTTAAATATAAAAAAAATTATTTACAAATATTAAAAAAAAATTACTGTTTATCATAAACCGCGATAGAATTTTATCGTAGTTTATTGTTCTTTTTTTAGATAAAATATAGATGCAATTTAAATGTGTGGCCTTTTATGTCAACAATTAGGCTGAGAAGGAATGGAGAGTCCCTCGCCTTTGTAATCAATTACAATCCCCTACACAAAGTTCTCAAATGGATTAAATATTCAATCCCTAATCGACAAGACTTGCTTAAAAGGATTACTACATCAAAACTCTTCTTAAAATTCGACATGAAGTCTGAATTTTAGCAAATTCAATTCAATTTAAATTTAAATTTGAATATCTTACTAAAAAAATAATAAGAATTATGGTACAAAAAAATATGATATATATGGTTGACAATATTTATTTTAATTATATAATGCAAATGAATATTAATATATAGATTAATATATATGTGTGTAAAATTAAAAAAAAAAAAAAGATAAAAATGTAAAATGGGGATGCCCTCAAGTTGGGAATCTTGAAAACTCATGTAAAACTTATAATTGTTTCAATTAAATCTCAAAACTTTCATAAATGAATCAATTTAGTATCATAGACAAACTTCATTTGAAAAACGTCCATGTATTTATTCTAATCGCCCATTTTGTAAAATCGACATTTGAAGAAGTTTACACATGTTTGAAATTAATACATGAATAATTTTCAAAGGTAATTATAATGAAGAACCTAAATGGATTGACTAATGAAAATTTAGAAGTTTAATTGACTCAAATTATAAATTTCAAATAATATTGATTCAAGAAAATCTTAATGAGGGTAAAAGTTCCAGTTTAAATTGATATAATTATTAGTTTTATACCATTCTTAATTTAACCAACCTGCGTGATTCCACCTCCATATGTTAAAATTAAAAATAACGGTGAATTTTATGTTCAATATGTTTTCAAAGATACACAATCTAAATATTAAAAAAAAAAAAATACACAGTCTAATGTGGATAAAAGTAATATTATAATTATGTAAATAATTTCAAAAGTGTCATTTTTTTAAATTTTTTTTTTAAATTCAATATTCTCCTAATGTATATATTGCATTCTTCTCTCGGTTCGTTGTAAACAATGTAATCCAGATGAATGTTGTTGTGCTGTGGATAATTCCACTGCCTTGAAAGCAAGAACGGCGACCTCGGTGCTATATAGCAAAAACCGGTTGCTCAGCTTGACGGCTAGAATTTTTCGTATATTAAAAAAGAATGAGAATGAATAGGTAGTAAAAACTAATTTCTTTTTCGCACAAGCAAAGTTACCTAAACCCGACCTGACAGACGGCGCTGTGGTGAAAAGGTTATACTTCCACCACTACCACATTTTGAAAGCTCCCTTGCAAGCTCTAGTATATATACCCACTTGTCACTCTTTAATCTTCTAATGTGGGATAACTTCTACCTCTTTTCTTATAAAAAATATCTTTTTCCTTTTTGCTATGGGTTAAAGGCCCAAAGTCATTCTTAAAAAAAAAAAAAAAAAAAAAAAAAAAAAAAAAAAAAAACTGGTTTGAAAAAGATTCACTTCTGCCCATTAGATGCAAGTATTATTGATTACGTGAACTAAAAGATTTTTTTTTTCCTGAGAATTAAAAGATTTGGTGGTTAGTATAATATCATATTGCTCATCTATTAAATCTATATATAAAATTTAAATCTCATCTATTAAATCTACTCGAAATAGAAAGTTAATACCTTTTGAAACTTAAGATTTTAATTTAAATATATTTTCAATATTTTCTAATAATTTCAAAATACACATTGACATCTACATTTATAGTTATTCATGTGACAATCCAAAATTTTAGGTAATTTTAATTTAATTATCTTAGATTATTTGGGTGTTATTTTGAATTTTTAAAGCTTAATTAAATTATTTTAGAACGATAATTCAATTTAAATTAAATGGGATAAAAGATTTGGATTTAAATTAAGTATGTAACGACCCGAGTTCAGGAGGGGATATGAATGAATCGATATCACATCCGAATGAAAGGAATCAAGATAGTACTACCTATACCAAGTGCACCTCCTGAGAGGGATTGGGACAGTACTACCTATACCAAGTGCACCTCCTGAGAGGGATCGGGACATTACTACCTATACCAAGTGCACCTCCTTTTTCGGTGGCTCAATCATAAGAACTCCACAGTTAAGCGTGCTTAGCTTGGAGCAATCCTAAAAAAAAGCTTAAAAGTATTCAAGACAGTCAAAGATGACGTACCCGAGTCGCAGGGGACAGGGGAGTACCCCGAGTCGCAGGGGAATACCCGAGTCGCAGGGGACAGGGGAATACTGGGACCATCCGTTGCCGAATCTGAGTCGCAAGAAACAGGGAAATGTTGGGACTAGGGGAATGCTAGGACCATCAGTTGTCGATGCCGAATTCGGAATGACCTTTTTGTTAAATTGAGATCTCAACATTTTCATCTATATTTTGATCGTAACGTAATTTAATGTCATTATAATTATCTATTGAAATATATATCCTTAATTGAGAACTCATGGGTCGAATTCTATAATTAGATTAACACTTTTGCTTATATATTTATATAATTTGCATCATTATTGATGAGTATATTACCAATACATATATTTATGTTACGCTTGAAATGAAATAAAGTATATATCACTTTATACTTTATTTTACAAAATTCATTTTATTTAAGTAAAATAAAACCACGAAGTAGAGCTATAGAAAAAAAAAAAAAAAAAAGAAAAAAAAAGTAAAATTCAGCGAATGAAGGGTGAAATTAAAGCCTTCAATTTTCTTCTACTTTATCCTCCGTCTCAAGCACCGGCGGAGTAATTCCCATTCCGTCGCAATATTCGTTCACCGCACCGCTAATCTCCGGCGAAAACTCTCCGCCAGACGAAAAAACCACGGCGGTGCATTTCTCCGGCAATCCATGTAATATCACTCGACAGCAATCGTAACTCACCTCGATCTCATTACTCTTCATCGCCATGTCGATCTCGTCCTCGCATCCTTCCACCGCCTTTATCGCGTCCCAACAAGCCGCCGCCGACCAATCGGCTGAATAAATCGCCTCCGGAATCTTTCTAACAGCGAAAGCCGATTGAATCGACGATGAAATTGCTAGGGCACAGAGGAAGAATCCGAAAAATTGAACCGATTTCGACATCGTCAGGTTCGTTAAATGTTCTTCTCTTCGATTGATTGATTGATTCTACGTCTTCTTCGATTTTGGTGTTTATAAATTGGTATAGGGAGAGAGAAACGGAAATCGGAAATTCGTTTTGGTTTAAATTTGATTAAGGCGTTTAGGAATTCATTTAATTCGTGCCGATGAATTTGGTTCCAACAAGTTTTGAATGTCTTTGAACATTTTTTATTTGTGGTTTCAGTTTCGTTTTGGCTGCATTTATTGTGTTGGAGTTTCACTGAGATTATATCAAAACACTCTTTCACGTTCTCACGTTATTTCGTTTGTTGATTGATGATTCATAAATTTTATTGCATGAATCATTTTGTTGATATGCATAGCCATGAACTTGTACACTAAGGTATGTTTGAAAGTGAGTGATTTTAAAATTTAAAATCATTTTCTCATTTTTAAAATCACTAAAAATCAAAATTAATTTAATTTTCAATTTTACACTTATTTTTAATTATCAAAATTAGTTTTGAATGATTAAACACATATTTCATAATAATTGCAATTTTAACCATTTTAAAATCACTCAAACATGCCCTCAATCATTTAAAACTAATTTTGTTGATATAAATATTGCATTTAAAAGTGTAATTTTGAGTGTTTAAAAATGGAGTGATTTTGAACTTGACAACACCACTAAGAACCATGAATGTTGATACGAAACAAGCACTAATTTATTCAAATATACAATTTAAAAAATATATCTAATTTTTATACCAAAAGAAAATTTGAAATAAATGGGTTAATGCATTTATGTGCTTAAAAAATTAGTTTGATATATTTCACACGTAAATTTATTTCTTTTTAGTTACATAACAAGTGTTCTATGCATGTTTAACACAATCTGATACGTATCCAACAAGTATCGGCACCCTCAAATTTATGCTCTTTATAGACATTAATATCAATACTATCTTCCCGTCCCTTCTAGCCCTAGATTCAAAGAAAAAAAACAATAATTCCCCACCAAATACAGATGGAAATTAAGAAGGAAATCATCTACATGACTATTCAACTTCATTTTTAAATTTCTTTTTGTTTATTTTTATAAAGTTTCAACTTTCATAAATCTTTAGCTTTTTAATTCTTGGCTTCTCCTTAACTTCCCCTAATTTGTGATGTAAGTTTTTAATTTATTTTTCTTTTCCTTTTAAGTTTGTTATTTTATTTATACGTATTTAGTTTTTTATTTCAAATCATTATTATTTTTGTTTTAGTTTTCTAAATTTCTTCTTCAACTTCTCTTTGGCTTCTTCTTTACTTTCTTCTCTTAGTCTGTGAGGTAAGTTTTTAATTTATGTTTCTTCTTCTTTTTAAGTTTGTTATTTTATTTATATGCCTTTAGTCTTCATATTTCAAAGTATTCTTATTTTTTGTTTTAGTTTCTTTGTTTTATATTTATTTTATTATTTTTTGAAATAATTTATAGATCTTAAGTAAACATCTTAAACTCTATTTGTTAGGTTGTTTAAATTATGATATTGTTGTTATATTGTCAATTTCTTCTTGATTTATTGTCGTTACAATGTTATTATAGATTTAATTTGAAATCTAAATAGAGAAATTGTAATGTATAGTTGTGAGGTACGAAAGTCATAAATTGATGAATTTTTAGAACTACTTACTTATCAATTATTTTTACTAAATTATAAAGCTCTTCTTCAACAAAATTTCTTGATTTCTTGATCCACCACTGAATATCAGAGTGTCAAGTGTCAGACATAGATACCTTAGTTAAATAGAAGTGTCTGTGTTTCTAACTTCAAAGCATGAGGTTGAGGGTTGATCCTCGTGCACCCCACATATTGTAAAAGAAAAATGGTGCGGATAAGTGGAAGAGGGTTTTGTATACCAAGAAGAACAGGGGACTGATACTTATTGTACAGTTTTGTGATTCGATGGAAGTTTTGGCTCTTTAGAGAGTAGAGAGAGTATGGAATTTGTGGATGAATCAAAGAAAATGGGCAAAAGGGGAGTGAAATTAAATGATCAAAAGACCAGAAGGAAGTAATTAAGGAGGAAAAGGGACGATGTCCTCGAGCATAAGCTTGTATTACTGTCATTAGGTCCGGGTCCGATTCTCCCATCCCACATTTATCCAAAACAAAAAATTTTTGTTGAAAGAAGGAGTGAAGTATAAGTATATCTGTCAATATATGTGTAAATTGAAGGGTTCGACATCAATATTAAGGATTATATACATAAAACACAAAAGATTATCATCTATTAATCTCAATATGGATATGAGAAAAGATTATCATCTATTAATCTCAATATGAATATGAGAGGGTTCAACATCGATATTAAGGACTATACACATGATGCAAAACTAAATGATTCTTGAAGAATCTTGGAGAAGAACTTTTATTCCATATGAGAAGTGTTCAAAATAATAACAATGTTCCCTTTAAATAGACCCAAAGGGAAAGGGTGGGTTCACACCTAACTACCTAACTAATTAACTAAACCTAACCTCCTTTAAATAGACCCAAAGGAGAAGGGTGGTTTCACACCTAAACTAAAACATTAAATTGAAAAATTAATTAAAGCAAATGATAAAATACAGCCAAGAAATAATTCTGAAATTCCTAAAATGACCCTTTAATTCTTGATTACATCAAATCTACCCCCCTAAGAACAAACTCGACCTCGAGTACTCATGTAGCCAGCCGAAATTCATCAGGAGCGTGGTATGGAGTTAAGTCAGAGATGTTGAATGAAGAACTTATGTGTAAGGATGGGGGAAGATCTATTCGATAAGCATTGGGACCAAATTTCTCCAGGATTGCAAATGGTCCTAGGCGTCTGTTTGCTAGCTTGGAATAAGTTCCAGTTGGAAACCTTGATTTACGAAGGTGAACCTTTACCAAATCTCCCACTTGAAACTCCAAGTGTCGTCTCTTGTTATCAGCTGCAACTTTATATCTGAGATTTGCTTCCTCTAAATGTTGTGTGACCTCATTATGAAGTTGTTGCACTATGTCAGCCAAAATTGTAGCTTCTGAACTGAGATCAACAGAAGAAGGACAATTAGATAGATCCATAGTTAAACGAGGTAAACGAGTATAAACCACCTCAAATGGAGACTTCCCTGTTGATTTGTTGCACATGTGGTTGAAGGCAAATTCAGCTTGGGCTAAAGAAAGATCCCACTGTTTAGGTTTGTCACCACTTAAACACCGTATAAGGTTTCCAAGAGTGCGATTGGTGACTTCAGTTTGGTCGTCAGTTTGTGGATGGCTTGAAGTGCTGAAGAGAAGGTTAGTACTGAACTTCTTCCATAAGGATCACCAGAAGAAGCTCATAAACTTTACGTCTCTGTCTGATACGATCGATTTAGGAACACCATGGAGTCGAACAACCTCACGAAAAAAAATGTTAGCAACATTAAGGGCATCATTAGTTTTCTTGCACGGTAGAAAGTGAGCCATTTTGCTGAAACGATCGACCACAACTAAAACCGAATCAAAACCTCTTTGGGTCCTAGGTAGGCCTAACACAAAATCCATGGATAAATCTTCCCATATGGAAGTTGGAATGGGTAGTGGAGAGTATAAGCTAGTGTTTTGAGAAGAACCTTTAGAGGTTTGACAAATGAAACACCGTTTTACAAAATTGTTTACATCTTTTCTTAATTGAGGCCAGTAAAATTTTGAAGAAAGAGCTAAAAATGTTTTGTCTTGGCCAAAATGACCTGCTAACCCACTAGCATGAGCTTCTTTTAAAAGAGCCTCTCTTAAGGATGTGTGAGGAATACAGAGGACATCATTTTTAAAAAGAAAACCGTCTAAGATGTGAAAATCTTTGCATGGCAAATGGTTAGAACATCTATGCCAAATATCTTTGAAATCCAAGTCATGCGCATAAGAATTAGGAAGGCAATCAAATGCAATTACTTCTCCACGAAGAAGAGTAAGGAGGTTACCTTTTCTACTTAGAGCGTCAGCCACTTTATTGTCCTTTCCAAAAGTGTATTTTATGACAAAATCAAATCGTTGAATGAATTGGAGCCAACGAGCATGGATTCTACTTATTGATTTTTGAGAATGTAGGAACTTTAGAGAAAAATGGTCAGTTAGTAAAACGAACTCCTTACCCAATAGGTAATGTTCTCATTGCTTTAACGATCGTACGAGAGCATAGAGCTCTTGCTCGTAAGTGCTCCACTTGACTCTAGCATCACTGAGCTTCTCACTAAAATATTCAATAGGGTGTGAATTTTGAGATAAAACAGCCCCTATTCCATTACTGGATGCATCAACACAAACTTCAAAAGGATTAGAAAAATTTGGTAAAGCAAGGACAGACGCTGAACTTAATTTATCTTTTAGAGTAGAAAAACTTACCTCTTGAGGTTGATCCCAAATAAATTTACCTTTTTTAAGACATTCTGTCATAGGTGCTGCAATTGAGCTGAAATTTTTAATGAAACGGCGATAAAAAGAAGCTAAACCCAAAAAGCTTTGAAGTTCTCGAATAGTGGAGGGAGACTTCCAATTAGTAATAGCTAGGATTTGTTGGACCGGTATGGCAACCCTAGAGGGGGGTGAATGAGGTTTTATTAAGCTAATTAAAACTTTTTACTAATGTGGGTCCAATTAAACAAATTAATATACTTTATACTAACAAGTAATTTAAACAAGAATTTCATGCAAATAAATTCCATCCAAAGTAATCAAGAAATTAAAAGTAATACTTTGAAGCACCCTATTTAATTCTAATAATAAGATTGGTAAAGATATGCAAATTTAAGAACTACCAATCAAAGTAAACAAATATGAGCAATTAATTTCAAGGAATAAAAATTGCAATTAATTTCAAACAATAAACTATAATAGCAAATTAATTGCAAAATTAAATAGGAGAGGGATAGAGAAAATGACACCGGAAATTTATAGTGGTTCGGCACAACCGGCCTACATCCACTTCCCAAGCTCCTCTTGGGTATGTCACTAGAAACCTTGACTCTTTCCACGGCTTAGAGTCGAACCGCTACAATGTTCCTTTTTCGGGCGCAAGAACAAACCCGATCCTTTCTACGGTTGAGGATCAAACCGTTACAACCACTCTTTTTAGGGATCAAGAGCAACCCTTACAATGAATTTTGGAAATGAAGAATAAGATGAGGAAAACTCTCTCAAAGAGTAAATGTACAAATTTAAGCTCTCAATAAATCAATCCTCACAATACAATAAATCTCTCTCAAGAATTAGATGAAAAGAATAAAATTGAAGTTTGGAGAGAGAGCAACAATGGAAGCTTAATGAATTATGGAGGATTGAAAAATAATAAAAAGTTCTTAAAATTTGGAGAAGATGAAGTGTTTAAAAAGAGAGAAAAGTTGTTGGAAACTACATTAAATTTGGACCATTAGATGTTGGTAAAAGAAAATTGAATGGTTGAGATTTAAACTCAACTAGCCGTTAGACACACACATAAAATAATATAAAATTCATTTTCTTTTAAAGGCAACTAGCCGTTAGACACAAACATATAATAATATTAAATTCATTTTCTTTTTAAAACAATTCTTTTTAAAACCAACAAAAATCAAAAGCTCCATGTGTCACTTATCTATTTCTCCACTTGTCATCCGCTAGTAGATCCACTTTGATGATTTGGCCGCCACGTCATCGATATCGGGTATTTTTCCATTAAGCTTGTTCCAGTCATATCTTCTTCGTTTGAACTCCGATTTGAGTGATTCAAATTGCATTGGAACCGTTGTTCCAAGCTCTACACAATGGACACTTCAAAACACTCAAATTGTTAATAAATAAAAACAGGTTTGTTATCATCAAAACATTAATTAATTAATTAATTAAAATTAATTAATTTGATATTAAGGGCCAAAAAGCCAACAGGATTTTCTTTGGATCAACCGAAATACCATGCTTTCCAATTATAAATCCCAAAAAGCAAATTTGAGAAGTTAAGAAAACACGTTTCTTAAAATTAAGGTAAAGTTCATTGAAATTTAAAGTAGAGAAAACCTGGTATAAATGGTGGAGATGTTCATCTTGAGCATGACTATAGACAAGAATATCATCAAAATAGACGACAACAAACTTATTAAGGAAAGGTAGTAAAACTTGATTCATAAGGCGCATGAAGGTACTAGGAGCATTGGAAAGTCCAAAAGGCATAACTAACCATTCAAAAAGGCCTTCATTTGTTTTAAAGCCGTCTTCCATTCATCCCCTTGTTTAATCCTAATTTGGTGGTAACCACTTCTGAGATCTAATTTGGAAAAAACAGAGGATCCACCTAGTTGGTCCAAAAGGTCATTGAGTCTAGGAATGGGAAAACGATATTTAATGGTTATTTTATTTATGGCCCTGCTATCAACACATAATCGCCAAGATCCGTCTTTCTTTGGGGCAAGTAGAGCTGGAACTGCACAAGGACTAATGCTAGGTTGGATATGTCCTTTGTCTAAGAGTTCTTCAATTTGGTCATGGAGGTGTTTATATTCTGTAGGACTCATTCTGTAATGGGGAAGATTCGGTAAAGAGCTACCAGGGATGAAATCTATTTGGTGTTGAATGTTACGTAGAGGAGGTAAAGATGAAGGGTGTGTTGTTAGTTTAGGAAAATCATCCAGAAGCTTTGAAACTAAAGGGTTGGTTTGTTGAGTGTCTCCTTCAGGAATAGGGTTTTTAACTATAAAAGCTAACACAACATCCTTTCTAGATAATAAAAAATCATTTCCAGCACATAGAGTAAAAAGGTTTTTGGATTTAGTGTCTAGTTGAGACTTCTTTACCTCGTTTTTGTCTAATGGTAGCAAAATGATCTTTTTTCCCATCCAAAGAAATTCATAAGTATTCTCTTGTCCTTTGTGAACAGTTTGATTATCATACTGCCAAGGGCGCCCTAAAAGAATATGGCATGCATCCATTTCGAGAACATCACATAATATTTGGTCTTTATATGTATTTCCTATGGACAAGGGAATGGTGCAAATTTCAGTGACACTCGGTTCATTTCCCTTTTTAATCCAACTAACCTTATAAGGATTAGGATGTGGGGTGGTTTTGAGGTTAAGGGCAGTGGTCAATTTTTTAGAGACTATATTTTCACTACTCCCACTATCTATTATTTTTTGGCAAACTTTTCCATTGACAGTACACCTAGTCCTAAAAAAGGGCATGTCTTTGACGGTGAGACTCTGTTCTAGGAGTTAGTAAAATTTTTTGTAAAACACGTGATAAATGGTCACCTTCATCAGCTTCTAAGAGAGCAACTTCCCTTTCTTCGTCTGATAGGACTTCTTGTTCATCTTCACTAGCCTCACGAATTGCAAGGGTCCTTATTTGAGGGCATTCATTGGAGAGGTGCCCTTGTTGGCCACATCGAAAGCATTTACCTAAAGAAGGACGAGAATATGGATTAGCAACTCTTTTAGAGGAATTGCCTTCGTTACCTTTGTTTTGGGTTGGTTGCTTGGCCTGGATTTCCTCCTTCTTTTGAGAAGATGAGGTGGTATTGGCAATGTTAGGTGTCTGATGAGTGCTAGTTCTTTTCTGTCCAGAGTAATTGGAATCCCAACTTGTCTTCTTGAAGCGCATTGGTTTAGTTGCTTCTTGCTCCTCCACTTTAGTAGCCAAAGTAGTAGCATCTGAAAGGTGTGCTAGAGGATAAAGATTGACTATTTTCTTTATGTCTTCACGCAAGCCTCTAATGAATCTTGAAATCCGTTGGTGCTCTGTTTCGGGGAGGTTGTTTCTTGCCCCTAACTTGTGAAATTCCTCGATGTAATCCATGATTGTTCTACTGCCTTGAGAACATTCTTGATATTGGTTGTAAAGGATTTGTTGATAATTGATAGGAAGGAAGCGTTTCTTCATTAAACGAAGCATCTTTGGCCAACTTTTAGTTGTTGCTTTCCATACAATCTTCTATTGATTTGAAGTTGATCCCACCATGCCGATGCACCGCTTTTTAGCTTGAAAGCCACAAGTCTGACCTTTTTATGATCAGGTGTATTAGCGTAGTCAAAAAAAATTTCTACATTTTTTACCCAATCCAAAAAGTTCTCAACATCCATGCGACCATTGAAGCTTGGTAGATCAACCTTCATTCGAACTTCTTGACTTTCTTGGTTGAGATATTGATATCTTCTTGGAGCTCTATCATCAATTTCTTGATTCCAGTGGCCTCTTCTTGGAGCTCTTTCTTGGAATTCTTGATTCCAATTGCCTCTTCTTGGAGCTCTTTCATAAAATTCTTGTTGTTCAATGTCTTGGGCATCTTCTTCATCGGATGACTTGGAATCTTGTGCCATAAAACCGGGTATTTGCGCCTCAAGTTGATGCTGGAATGAAATTTCAAATCGCCTGCGAGGTTGCAATTGACAGCCATCTTCTTGATTCCTTGCTGTCCTTCTTTCTTCAATCAAAACAGGTTGGTTGATAGGTAATTGGTTTATTTGATGAGTTAATTGACCCATTGTTTGCTGTATTTCCCTTACTGTAGCAGTGTTGTTTACTAGTTGCTGCTTGAATTCTTCCATTGACACTTCAACCAACTGCAAGCGTTGATCGATGGCTTGATTCTTTGTAGAAGCTTCCGCCTCCATAATTTGCTGATCCAATTTGAAGAAATTTCAGGCCTTGGATCGGGCTCTCTGATACCAAAATTATGCAAAACTAAATGATTCTTGAAGAATCTTGGAGAAGAACTTTTATTCCATATGAGAAGTGTTCAAAATAATAACAATGTTCCCTTTAAATAGACTCAAAGGGAAAGGTGGGTTCACACCTAACTACCTAACTAATTAACTAAACCTAACCTCCTTTAAATAGACCCAAAGGAGAAGGGTGGTTTCACACCTAAACTAAAACATTAAATTGAAAAATTAATTAAAGCAAATGATAAAATACAGCCAAGAAATAATTATGAAATTCCTAAAATGACCCTTTAATTCTTGATTACATCAACACATAAAACACAAAAGATTATCATCTATTAATCTCAATATGAATATGAATACTAATAATAAGATTTATACCTAAAATAATTTAATTACTAATTTAAATAGTTTTTATAAATTTATTTATTTATTTATGTACATATCATTCATTAATATTTTGTTGATATATCTATTGACATATCGGTAAAATTAAAATTTCGATATCGAGATCGACCTCGATATTTTAATCTTGGGTTGAAACCAAGCTATGAAATTCTTAATGACATAAAATTTAACTTCGAATATTAACTTTAATACTATAATGACTATGCTAGAATTTTTAGGGATGCGGAGAAATCTAGATGAGGGGTTTAGGAGTGGGTGAGATTTAATACTTTTTTGAGTGTCGATCACTAGACCATTTTGTAATTATGATATTGATTAGCTTGTTCGGAGTCCTTTTTATAGTCAATGTTGGACTCCTATTTATTTGATACTTTGTTTTTTTTTTTTTTTGTGTCATTGTATTCTTTTATGTCTTTTTCTAATGGAAGTCCTATTTCTTACCAAAACAAAGAAGCATGTACATTAAAATCTTCATGCCTGATTAGAAAGCTTCAACGTGTCAAAATATAGCTCGATGGTTAAGGTATATGTTCCTTTTCTTAAAGTAAGAGTTTAAATTCTTGCCTCAAATTTGTTAACTCTAACCTCAAATTAGTTGTAGATCAAAAGTTCATGTCAAATTAAGTATAACTCAATTAGTTAAGGTGTATACTCTTGACTAAGAAGTCAAAAGGTTTGAATCTCTCACTCCACATGTTGGATTTAATAAAAGAAAAGTTCCTCTATACATTAAGAGGTTTTTAGGGGTTTTAACTTATTACTTTTGTGTTCGAATATTCAATCTCTATATTGACAGAAGAAGCAAAAGTCAAGGTTTAAAACAATATAGTCAAATGAACCATTATATAGTGAGACCAATAACTATGAATGTAGGGTTTGTTGTCTTTAATGGTGAAATCACTGTACCAAAGAAGGAAATCTTATCAAATCACACTTGCGAATTATAGGGGCTATTTGGGAGGCTGAAATGTAATTAGGATTACTGGGAATTAGAAATGAGATTGTGAAGCGTAACAGTGGTAAAGAAGGTTGGGTTGAAAATTGTGGGAGCGGAATGAGTTTGGTATTACAAATTGAGCTCAAAACGTTCAATCCAAACATAGGTTTTGGATTACATTACAATCCAATCTCATTCTAAATCGGACCTCAAACACCCCATAGATGTTTTTATGTAAAGACTATGTTAAAGTGTGGTGTTGACTAGTTGGGGCACTATATTGTTGGAACGGTTTAAACAATTAAGAGCGAAAATATTTAGAAGTGAAAGTTGCTCACGATGATTGTCATTCTATGTTTCATATGGCTTATTTAAGATCAATGGACTATATCATAGTTGATTCTTTGATCTTGAAAGCAAGATTTGAAGTAGACCTCTCATTTTGTATCAACTCAATGGACTGTATTTGGTGTGGAGTAGTTTTATTTTATTGCATCTATATTTATTTATTTTGAAACGGAAACAAGCCTCTTCATTGATTTAATGAAATGAGACTATTGCTCAAAGTACAATAATGAAATACTTTGAACAAAAGAAAAACTAAGGATCGGTAGATGCACCCAGGAATCTCAACTAGGTTGACACCCTCTTAACATCCTCATCATATCCATACAAGATCTAATACAAATAAACCAAGAATTAAAACTAACAAGACAGTCCTTTGATGATGAAACAACATAATTACAATACAAATGCAAACTTAATTTAGAAAAATAAAGGCGTGCCGATTTAAACATAGATCTTGAATAGAAAAGTTTTCAAAAAGGTTGGATAAGGTGCACCAACATGAACCAATCAAGCAAGCCACCTCAAACTGGTCTATCCACCCAAATTGTTTGTCATGGACTACTCTTTGTTTCCAGTAAGTAATGCCTTAGCTGCCATTAGCCCAAATCAGTCTAGGCCCCTCTTTTAAAGCTGGCCCAATCAATATTTGACGAACTTTATTGCATCTTTATCTGTAAACATTTTTTAGGAAAGTTCTCCCCTTTATCGTTACTACTTATTTGTTTTCTTTTATTTATTTGTATTATTCTTTAATTTTTTCTTCCTAAGAAAAAGAAGAAAAAGAGGAAGTTTAACCCTCTTAACCCTCTCTATTCTTCGTTATTCTTCTTCTCCACTTTCTTCACTATTTATACCCCTTCTCTCGGATAGTTCTTCACTCGAAAAAGGTAGTTTGCTAATTTTATCACCCTTCCCCATTAGTATAAATAGGGGAGTGACTATAGTGAGAAAAAAAGGAAAAACACCGTGAAAGAACTGAGAAAGAGAGTTAGAGCAAGTTGGAGGAACACTCCCAACCCTATAGCAAATAAATCTCAGGCGAGCGCATACTCATTCCAATGACCTTCAACTCCGACGACAACCATGCGACATTTAGATTTGGCAAGATACTCATTCCGGCGATCAACTTGATGGACTTTGACTCTAGCGATAACCCACTTCGTCAACACAAACCCAATATGACACTGTCATCTTCTCAACAATTCTCTTTTTATTTTTGGAAGCTGCTTTGACCACATCATTCATTTTTGGTCTATCAGAGGTTGAGTTGAGATGCTTCATCTTAAAATTTTCACATAACGCATTCATCATGATATTGTTTAAGTTGCAAGCTTTGTTAGAGGTTATAGTCTCGGGGGGACACATTGACAAATATCTCCTTCTTGATGAACTTTATCATTGACTCCCTTTGTCACGTTATGGTAAGAGGGTGCTCAACCCACTTGGTAAAGTAATCCATGGCTACTAGGATAAATCGATGTCCATTTGAGGCTTTAGATCAATATGACCTATAACATCCATTTCATTCCCCACATGGAGAAGGATCAGGGAGTTATGCAACTCGAATGAAGGAGCGTGGACTATATCTGCATGAATCTGATACTTGTGACATTTTCTCGCTTAGATATAATCTGTATTCATGGTTAACCAATAATAGTCAACCCTTGAGATTTGTCTAGCCATTAAATGTCTATGCGTGTGTGTGCCACAGATTACTTCATGAATTTCTTTCATAATATGGTTTGCTTTTAATGGTGTTTCCACATCTAAAAAATATCATGTCATGGACTCTTTTATAGAGTGCCTCTCCATTAAGGAAAAATTTCGTTGCCAAAAAGAGTTCACTTCTCGTTCTTTGATGCATTGGAGGGACATTATCTGCATTTTAGGTATTGTTTGATTTCCTAAAACCAAGGTTGGTCATCTGAATCTTCCTCAATATTCATACAAGAGGCTGAGACATATCGTTTCTCAATTTTGATTGGCTAACCTCTTTGTTGATTATTCTCTCTTGGCAAACAGTCGAACTTAATTTGATCAAATTTCTTAGATAAACATGTTATAAGCTATTTGTAAAGCAATAACTGTCTCTAGTCTCCCATTCCCCTTTTCAACCAACGAATAACTAGCAGAGAGTCTCCCAGTGAGCTTTCTAATCCTCATATTAAGAGTCGTCCAATCCGTATGCCCATCAAACATGCTTCATATTCATCTATATTATATGTACTGTTAAAACCAAATTTACTAGTGAGCAGGAATAACTCTCTTTTTGGTGATATTAGTATTGCACCTATTTCATGTCCCAATCATTTGAAGACCCATTGAAAGACATGGTCTATTTTTCTCGATTTTGCATTTATGCTCCGGTAAATATAATGAAGACATGTTCATTTGGGAAATTAAACTCATTTGTTCATAGCGAATATATGCTTGTCTTGTGTGTGTAGGTATTTTTAGTGAATTCTCTCTTTGTGGATAATGAGAAATTGGTGAAGACATTCATTCTCCAACGAAAGGTTGTACTAAGGTGAACTCCTCAAGCCGCACAAGTGAAGTAAGCAAAAAATTTGTAATCCTTATTCTACTTGTGATAATTAGTATCAGAGCTAGGTTATACTCCAAAGGGAAAACAACCAATGCTCACTTCTGCAATTCACAAATCCAAAGAATGGTGCTATCACGAAGAGCTAGGTTATACTCCAAAGGGAAAACAACCAATGCTCACTTCTGCAATTCACAAATCCAAAGAATGGTGCTATCACGAAAAATCTAAAGACTAGAAGCTCGCAGTTTGAGGCTTAAGGAACAAATGGTCGTTCTAAGAGAATATTTCACAAAGGAACGCTTAAGCCCAAAACGACATGATGTCTCAAGCACGTAGTTATTCAAAGTCATGGTCGCACCCATCACTACAACCATGGTAGTGTCAATAAGCACTCTAAGGAAGCACATCGAATCCCAAGTGAATGTGGCAAGGGGTAACCTCAAGGTCTTCCATGGGGCCACATGAGCCAGCCTACTAGCACTACAACAAGATATTCAAGCATCGAGGGAGAAAATCAACCAACTAAAGGAGACCATCAACCTTCAATCTCAACGGGCAAAATGCGAAGAACTAAGTGCACTTTGTCAAGTTGATGGATGGTTGAATGATGGCCCGACCTAGGAGACTCGGAGCTTATTGTAGTGGACAGTGACTCGAATTCAGCTGGTGAGTCAAGCCACGAATCGTGCCAGACCAATAAAGATGAGCGCTCCTTGTGTAAAGTCTTCCACGATTCTAATGTTTGTCCCAAGAAGTTGGGAACATACCACACGGACCAGGCGGTTCCATCCTACATTTAGTATTAGGTAATAGAGGTTGGGAAGAGAGGAAATTCTCTCAATCCATGGTACAAAGGCTCGAGGCCAAGTTGGGCCGTAGGAACTAAAGCACACACGATAAAGGTACCTTCTTTTTATTTTCGAATCCTTTTCACATAATAAAGTGAGTGGTGGGGATTTTAGCTTGAACGAAAGATTGGGCGTCGTTCTTAAAAGAAAATAAAAAAAAAAAAAAGAAAAAAAGAAAAAAAAAGATTGGGCTTTTCAAGCATGTAAACCCAACGAGGACGTCAGAACTCTAGTGGGGTAGGTGATCAATCAGGTGTGTATGAGTGATAAAAATGATAATAAATATGATCTAAAGTGCAAGCATACACTGTTGATGAAATAATAAATCTTGGAGTATTCCAAGAGTCGAATCCCACGAGACTATTTAATTATTCAATTCAATTTAATAGGGATGCAGTTATGTTCCAACTTTTTAGGTTCTATGTTGTAAGTGATGT
Source organism: Lagenaria siceraria (assembly GCA_002890555.2). Classification (NCBI taxonomy): domain Eukaryota; kingdom Viridiplantae; phylum Streptophyta; class Magnoliopsida; order Cucurbitales; family Cucurbitaceae; genus Lagenaria; species Lagenaria siceraria. The sequence continues at coordinate 1,161,527 of CM016483.1, forward strand.
GGCCGCATCATACCAAGACAATGACATATGCATGAATAGAAAATTACTCCTATTCGGTCTTGTGTCAAGTTCCTTTAGGAGATCTAAGCAGCTAATGCCTAATGTTTCCATGGTTAGTTGGATCTTAGATTAGTTCAAGCTTAGATTCTTTATCCTACGGTGTCCCTTACTTCTAAGGCGACATGACCATCCTATTTCTAGGCTCCCAGTCCCGTATTCCTTTGTGACATCGGTTTATATCCTAACCTTCTCAGCATTAAGACTCCACTAGATTGCTAAATTAAGTGATCAGTTTAACTTAACAATATCTTCCATAAACTCAACAAAGAAAATGTATAAGTCAAAAAGGTATGAAGCATAAACATTGCTCAAGCCATAAAACCCTAGGGTATCCACATAACTGAATCCCTTAGAGAATTTAGCTCGTGACTAATGATAAAATAATGAACTTTATTGAATAAAAAATCATAGCTACAAGATAATGTTCAACGGATGAAGAGAAAAGTACAAGAAATGAATGAATATAAATTCTATAAAAATACAACTCAAGAGGTCTTGGGACAAGTCCTCAATTCTTTAGTCTTTCCCTAGGTTGATTCTCCTTTTTCAAGGAAGAATCATTTCTCACCACACGCTTTCACGGGATGAGATTACCTAGAGCCGCTACGCCTTAGAGGAACTTTCGTTCTTAAGACTACTAACTTAAGAAATTGAGAAAATGCCCAAGGTGCTGGAAATTTGACAGTAGAATGGAGAAGAACGTGGTGATTGCGGCGGTGGTGAGTTGTTCTTCTAAGATGTAGGACTTCCTCGCCTTTTATAGGCCCCAAATCTGTTAAGGAGGGCCGAGATTTACGTTCTGAAGATTCACCAGGCAGAATCGAGGATTTTTAGCCAAGAAAATCGCAATTGATCTGGGCAGAATCAAATCTAGAAAATTAGGGCTCGACAGTGCTGGTACATCACTTGCTGCTGTGGGCGCATCACATGAAAAATAGCCAGAAACCTGTCAAAAACGTACCAGATCTGCACTAAATTTGCAAAAATCATCTTTTATACATGATTAGTCATCGTTAAGCTCATTTAAACATAATAAGACCAAATTTGGGATAAAAGTCATGCAAGAGATCATTTTTCACATTAAAAATGCTAAAATAAAAGCTTAGCATGAATCACACCCACAAACTTGAATCTTTTCTTGTCCTCAAGAAAACAAAATATATAATAGATATTCAAAGTGAATTAACATGCTTAATCAAAAGTATATGCAAAGTATGCGTCTTTCAGAAGAGGTCTCAAACCTTAGTGTCTTACTTGATCAAACTCCAAAAGGGCCCTCACAAGAGTTTTGACTGACTTTAGGCTCAACTTCCCTCAACTAACTAGCCGACATGCCACACTAACCTAGCTTCTATTCATGGAACCTAGAGATCCCTAGTGATTTACAAGTTTCACCAAAGCTCCATACCTAAGTGGAAATACATCCTCCCCCAAACTTGTGCTTTTGCTAGGCCTTAGGACTTCCATTTTACAAGCCTTCACGTTTTTTTCTTTTCTTGCTCTTGCCTAGGAAAGATCCTTAGTGTCACCTTCACCTTCGTTCCAGCTTGCCCACATGGGTGTCATGCCACACTAACCTAGCTTCTATTCATGGAACCTAGAGATCCCTAGTGATTTACAAGTTTCACCAAAGCTCCATACCTAAGTGGAAATACATCCTCCCCCAAACTTGTGCTTTTGCTAGGCCTTAGGACTTCCATTTTACAAGCCTTCACGTTTTTTTCTTTTCTTGCTCTTGCCTAGGAAAGATCCTTAGTGTCACCTTCACCTTCGTTCCAGCTTGCCCACATGGGTGTCACCTTCACCTTCGTTCCAGCTTGCCCACATGGGTGTCATGCGAGACAACTGACTACGAGCAAAGGTCATACTTAAGGCAAACGCTCATTCCTTGTTAACCATTTCACGTAAAGAAAGCACGGGTATCATGCTTCACTTCTAGCTACTTTAGCTAACTCAGAAAGGAAAAGTGTCATCCTAGCTTCTTTTTTTTCCTTTTTCTTTTGCAAGGCCTAACACACTTACATATATATTTGAATATAAATATTCTCATATTCAATAACAACTTTATTGATAAACCTCAATAACAATTTTATTGATAAACCTCAATAACAACTTTATAGATAATAGAAAGTGTTAAAAGTTTACAAACCATGAGTTTTTTTTCCTTTCTATCTTGTTTAAGTCTCATTGGAGGGAGAGGGGTCTTTCTATATTAATGAGTTTTGTTTAGTTTGCAATATTGTGCATGGTTTTCATTTAGTTTTTGATAAGAAGTTAGATTTTAAGTGTGTGTTCATTTTTTATTTTGGTGTTTGATTCTTTTGCCCATTGAGAGTTTATGCTTTGATTCTTGTTTAGTTCTGTTTGTCTTCTAGTTTCTTGTTGGGAGGCCATTATAATGTGCTTACATATTTAATTTCGTTCATTGCCAAATTTTATGTTTCAATGGTTTAGAGTACGGTATTATTTCATTTTGTTTCAATGATAGTCTTGATATTGGAAATGTATATCTCCCTTTATAATTTTTTGTTTAAATGTAAAATGACAGTTGATTAAAATGCATAAGCATAATTAACTTTTAATTTCTTCGTTGAATTATTGTCAAGCATGTCTAAGGATGAGTGGTTTAACCGTAGTTGTCTTTTAGAACATTTGGCCCATACTATTTAAAATGACATCCTTTACTATTCAAGTTTTGGTACAACTTTGTTATGCATAATTGCAAAGACCTCTCAGTCTGGAGATTTTATTTATTGCCTCTTTGTGATATTCACATCATGTATGTGTAAGTTATGTTTTTATTTGAAATGTGAGGTAGTTTCAATATGCTTAGAAAATGCATGTATTTTTTTTTTGGCTGGGAAAACCTCCAGATTGGTAGGATTATTTTGTTGGTATATATGACAAGATTCAGTACGCGATTATTTTAGTTTTGTTCTTGTTTTTGTTGGATGTATCTATATGACCCTCCAAAGTAGACAACCAACACTCTAGATCTTTAGACTTCAGAGGTTTATGTATATAATATATTGGCCAATATAACTTGTTGGTAGGTTAATTAAACAATTTGTCACTTTTTTTTTTGTTGTTATTGTGAATTAGTTAATTTTTATGTTTGTTTAAAGTTGAGTTGTATATATAAAAGCAATTAAGATTTTATTTCGTGTCGGTATGATAAAAGAGAAATATTAATGTTTCTTTAAAAAAAATATTATTGATATGCATGTGCGTAAGCCAAAATATATATATATGTTTTTTTAATAACAAAATGATGACGGACATTTAATAGCAGGCAATTACTGACCAAAAGTAGGTGAAAAACTGACATTGAACATTCGGTCAAAAATCGACATTGAAGATAATTGGCATTCAAATGTTGGTCATCTATAATGTCAGTTTAAAATCGACATTAAAGACAACCGACATCGAAGACCTTTTAAAACACGATCTTTGATGTCGGTTGTTAACCGACATTTTATCTCTATAATGTTTGTTTTAAACCGACATTAAAGTTCAATGTTGTACTAGTGATTTCTAAGTGGGACAACAAAGATAACAATAAATTGTTGTCTAATAGCTGAATATATGTGAATCATGCTAGTATAATATCTGAAATCAAATTAAATTAGATCTTTTACAACAAATAGAATGACTAACATTATAATAAAGTCAGTGATAAAAAGTAATTTTACATTTTTTAAGTGATAGTAGATTTGAATATAATATTGAAAACAAAAATACGGTAGCAAATTGAAAATTTTTAATTCATGGGAGGTGAAAGTCAAATAATTAATGAACAAATTTTCAATTCAAGAAAAAAAAAATCCAAGAATTGAAAAAATTGAAATCCAATGGATGGGACAAAAACATGAAAGATTACAACTAAGATCCAACGCTTCATGGACAAGACAAGATCATGTTTCTCATGCAAACCTCACATGTCAAACAATTGTCCATTTTCTTATGTGTCCCTTCTCTCACTCTTTCAACTTAAAAATTTGTCTCTTTCTCATCCGAAATTATTCCAAAATCTCAAAAAATTCATTTTGATCTAAACATTTTTTATAAAAACGATTTAAAATAAAAAATACTCGTGTTGAGTAACTTTTTGTGAAATTTTTTTTTTATATATAAGTTTGTTTGATTTGTTATATATCAAAAGTGTTTTTATTGATATCAAATTACTATAAATAACGACTATAAAATATTATATGAACTAATAATAATTTAAAATAATGGTCGTTGGAATTGGTCTCGTTTAGGAGTGAGATAGATAGATAACTTTGGTGCGTTTTGATAATTTCAAGAATTATACAAATTAGAGAGAGGTTAACCATTAAACAATACTTAAGTCATTTTTTAAAAAGTTTATTTTAAGTGTTTATCCTAAACATATTATTTTATAAACTCATTTTTCTTAAATATATTTTGAGTAGTTATCAAACACTTGATTTTTTTTTTTTTTAAATGACTTATTTTTTAAATTAAACACTTAAAAAGATATTCTAAACACAACATTCTTCTCATTTTCGATGCATATTGGCTAAATATATGAGCACCAAAATAAGCCTAATTATGAGTGGAGTAATACACAGCTTAGTCCAATTCATTTCCATGTATTCTCTTCAATCACAAAAGAAACAAGATATTTAAAAAATATATTTTTTTAAAAAAAAAGAAAAGTTTATCATGTGACAATATGTAATTGGACACTTAATTTAGCTATATAAAGATAGCTACAATTTGAGATACACACATTTTTTCTTACAAGTGACTAATTAGAACCATCCTTTTCAAAATCCCAACTTCATATTGCAATCTAAACCAGCCGTATGCACACAAATTCAACACCAAAATCAAATAGCCATATTGTTGGATTTCTTTTAGAAAAAAACATATAAGTCTAATTTGAGGGATGTTTAGGGATTTAACGTCATGCTTTAGGAGTGATTTTAGAAACACTACTTTTAGCAAATACATACAAACCAAAAGATATTTTCTAATGTTTATGCAAAATTTGAGACAAGGAAACGCACCTACCCGTCTAAGTTAAAAGAGAGAAGAAGTCAAAAGTTTTTAGATCAAATGTTTCAACCCCTCGTATAGAGCCATAATAGTTTATTTATAGGAGATTTGATCTAGAGTCTGTCTTAATCCTACTAGGATTAAGATACGAGATTTAACCCTCCTAAGATTAGGATATAAGGTTTTCCTAATCACATGCAAATTAGATCAAATCTTATCTTATCTTACCTTTATTTTGATTTTTGGCTTTATTTTGCTTGATCACAATTCACCCACAACACCTAATAATATATAAATCAAATATAAAAATATATTTCTTAATATTTTTACTTTCATTTTTCGATTAGGATGGGGGAAAAGTATGTGAGGAGGACTAAGTTGTCTTATACGATGTCGTTAAAATATCCAAATACCAATGTCTGGTAAAAATTCTAATATTTTCATTGTATTTAGAAAAATCTACGAAATGTAAAAATACAAGCAATAGAATGTCACTAAGGTAAACATAATAAAGATAAAAGACTTTTAAAAATCACAAAATATTTATTTTCTAATTTAAATTATTATTTTTATTTTTTTTTTAGAAATATCTATAGAAATTGATATTTTATCTATATTTCCATTGAATTTTTTTTTTTGTAAAATTAAGGCCTCGATATTTCCATCAACATCAACATTTTAAATGTTGGTTTTCATATGTTTGGTCTCTAATAGGTACTTCAACTTTAAAAAGGTAAAATATGTCTTGAACTTTCAATTTTTGTCAAAAAAAAAAAAAAAAAAAAAATCTAAGGCATATTTGATATTGTTCTAAAATCAATGAATATTTTTCTAGCGAATCTATAAGACAAAATTAAACTTTGTGTCTAATTAAGACATCAAATTTTCTGTTTTTGAACAGTAAATTCGTGAAGTTTAATAAATGTAAAATATATTAAAAATCTTTTAGAGACAAAAATTAAAAATAAGAGACTTATTAGACACAAAAGTAAAGTTTTATTTATTAGATACTTTATAAAATTTATAGATCTATTAAATACAAACTTAACTAACTTATATGAGATTATATATATATATATATATATATATATATTTGGTTGAACCAAAAATTAAATAATGTTTTTTATGGTTGAAATTGTGACCTATTTTTAGGCATAGAATCACCAAGTCTGTTTGATGTGATGTGTTAAGGTGATCTTTTTTATCAATGCAAAACAACTACATTTTTTTTAATATTTTGTAAACAACTACATTTTTCTAAAATAAATTTAAACTACAAGATTTTTAAAAAAGATCTAGAAAAAAGGCTATCCATAGCCATTACCCATAAATAAATAGAAAATAAAACCAAAGATATTTCTTAATAATATACTAATCAAATATGGAAATATAATTCTTAATATTTTTACTTTCATTTTTCAATTAGGATTATGGAAAAGTATGTGAGGAGGAGGACTAAGTTGTCTTTTACGATGTCGTTAAAATCTCCAAATACCAATATCTAGCAGAAATTCCAATATCCTACGGTGGAAAAAAACTCAAATTTGTGGCCGTTGGATTATCTTTATTGACACGTGGCAATAGTAAATCCAGATCAGAAAAAATATTCCATGTTATATTCTGATTTTGTTTTTGAAAGAATCTTCAATGTACGAGAGATGCCAGTCATTTGTTATAATAGAAAAAGATCTTCCTAGCATTGGGCCTACACTCGCTTATTGGCGCGTACATTTCACCGCTAAATAAGGACCCTTGGTTTTTCATTTCTTTAAAAATAAATGACAAATTAGAAAATAATAAATAATTTCAAACACCACTCGTGCCATTTGGAATCAATGTTTAAAATATCGATGTCTTAATTTTATATTAGTCTCATTTTTATGTTTATTTTGTATTTTTTTGTGGATTTTTCTACAATATAATGGAAATATTGATTCACCCCTCGTATCGATATCGAACCCATAAAAACGTGGAAGTATCCATGAAAATATCTATAGAAATTTAATATTATGTTTAAAAGCAAGATTTTCAAAATTGGTACATAAAACCGTTAGATTATAATTGTTGGGCAAATTCAACGTAGTATGGTGGTAATTATAATTACACCCTCCAATTTTTAATTGTAAAAATTAGATCTTCTATCAATATTAAAATTGAACCTTTAGATTTATATTAGCAGTAGAAATTGGATTCAAAATGATAAAAAAAATTGAACGTTCAAACTTATACAACTATTACAATTTCTATACTTATGTAAATTTATTGGCTCAATTTTAACATTTATATAAGTTTGAGGGTCCAATTGATACCATTGAAAGTTTGAGGGTATAATTGCAACTATCACCCTACTACTTTTTTGCAATTTGTCCTAAATTGTTCGTGTTTATTTCATTCCTAATGCTTTAAAATTACAACTTTAAGTTTTAAATTTTGATATTTTAAAAAAATTGTAGACCTGACATAAAATTAAAAGTTTAGGATCCATTAGATTATTAATTAATTTTTAAAATTTTGAATTTGTTAAGGACTTATTGAACCTAAAATATAAAGTTTAAAAATTTATTGAATACTTATTTAAAAATTTTAAAAACTAATTTAACATCTTTAAAAATGGAAGAATCAGGTAGACTCAATTGTAATTTAACCTACCTAAATTATGAAGTAAGAATAATTATACGATGAACTTTCATCGTTTTGTGAATCAACTCGAATGCGTGAAAATTATAGTGAAACTCAAAAAGTTTTAGGGTGTGTTTGGGAGTGGCCAAAATCACTTTTTTCCTTGACAAAATCATTTTTTTTTATAAAAAGTTGATGTTTGGCACTCACATATTTTTCAAAAATTTGAAATCACTAAAAATTGATTTTGTAGGTATCAGTTTATTGGTGATTTGGTTGGGTGATTACCAGGAAATTAGATAAAAAAATTTAGAACATCAAATTTGCCCCTCATATTTAAGGATAAGATTTAGCCCTAATCCATTTCTTCCTTCTCTTTCAGCCGATACATCCTCTCTCTCGTATCCATCGCTTGGTTCCATTAACTATCCGTGCTAGTGCTGATTTCAGTAAGTTTTTGTTTTTTTATAATTTTCTTTTCACATGGATGAGCTTTAATTTTTAGCAGTTTTTGTTGCTTTTTCACTGTATCGTTCCTTAGTTTTTTGTTACTATTTACTTTGTTCCTTTCGTGGCTTTTCCTCTAACAATTTTTTTTTGGGATATTTCAATCATTGTCTTCAATCCTTGTTGATTTTTTTTAGTCTCTCTACTTTTCTGATGGAGCGGGAGAAAATTGCAAGACTTCTTATATCTCGTTAATGTTTTTGTAATACATTTTGTATTTCAATAGATAATATCTAGTTTAAGTATTTTGTAATGATACAAAAATTTCTAGATTGGATGAGATATATGTTTTGAATTTTCTTTTGTTTTTATTATGTGTATTTTTCTTACCTATCAATTATGCATACAATAATTTAACATTAAAATAAATAAAAATTAATTAATTAATTAATAAAATTAGATATTTTTATAATTATTTTTTAAAACAAAAATTCAAATATAAAATACCCTTTTTAGTAATTTGGTAATTTTAAAATTACTTTTAGAACCAAACATGATAAATTTAAAATCACTGTTATATATTTGAAAATCACTTTAAAAGTTTGGAACCAAACATAGGTTTGATTGTTTAAAAATCAATTTTACAAAATCAAATTGTTCCAAAATCTCTATCACTAAAATCACTACTCCAACTATCACTCCCAAATTAGAGGATTGAGGTCAAAGAGAAAATTATATGAGGACAAGAACGAAATTATAGAACAATAATTGACCATAAATTGATCTAGATACAATAGATACAATGAGGTTTAAACTCAATAATTTAAAAGTACATTATATTTTAATAAATATTTGGTAAATGTATATTATTTTTTTAAACAATATGTGAGATGGAAGAATCGAATCTCTAAATTTGATGTCGATAGTACAAATTTTATATCAGTTGAGTTATGCTCATTATAGAGACAAATATATAATATTTTGTACTATAAACTTATTCTATTTTTAAAAGATAAAATATGTTTAGTACCATATATTATAAATAATATGATATTATAAAATAATAATTACACAAAATTTATGACATGAAACACATATTTCCTAAATTATTTAGTTGAGATTTAACTTAATATTTAGTTGGTAAATTAAAATTTTTTGTATCGTTTATAAATATGTCATCAAACACAATCTTCAACAAATTGTTTAAATTGAGATGTAGTTTTGAAAATATGCTATCATAACCCTATTCGTCATTGAATCTTTTGTTCTCGAATCATTATTAGTCAAATGCATCTATAGGACCTGGTAAATATTATGCATGTAGAATTCATGTAGGGAACGTGTGAAAGGGGAATTAATTTTTCATCGACTTTGATGCAAAATAAATAAATAACGGTTTAAATACTATTTTGGTCCTTATACTTTTGATTTTAGTTCATTTGGCATTTGTAATTTTAAAGTGCAGTCTTTGTCTTTGTACACTCAACTTTGGTTCATTCTAGCCCCTATACTTTCAAAATGTTCATTTCAGTCCTTGTAATTTCAACTTTAGTTCATTTTGGTCTATATACTTTTTAAAAAAGTGATACTTTTTTGTCTCCTAAAAATAAAATTTAAAGAAAAATGAAGGGATCAAAATGGTCACCTTTTTAAAAGTACAAGAATGTTTAAAATGGACATTTTAAAAGTATAGCGACCAAAATGAACTAAAGTTAGAATTACAAGAATTAATATGAACACTTGAAAGCACAAAAATCAAAATAAACCAAAATAGTAGTATTTAAAAAAATCATATAAAAAAAGTTAAAGATTTAAGAAGTTGTTTTTATTTATTTATTTATATTTTATACATATAGTACTATGAACTATATTCATATAAGTATTAATATGGTACCAAGACCATGTTTGATTACATATATAAGTAAATAATTCATTTTAATTACTCTCTTGAATTATTAAGTTTGAATAAACTAATTATATTTGCTCAATAAAATAATTCTAAGTATTAATATTGTATCCATTGAAGTGACAATGTTCAATAGAAAATAATTCATTATAATTACTCTTTTGAATTATTTAGTTTCAATAAACTAATTATATTTGGTCAATAAAATAATTTATGTACTTAACCTTCCATTATAATAAAATATGATCCACATGATATAAATTTTAAAATATATATATATATATATATATTTTAAAAGTTTATATGTTGTTTTATTATATATTGATTTTTATGTGGTAAAGTTCATTTAATAAATATGATCTTATCTTTTATATAGGGTAGCTAATTCCTCAAAGAAAATTCATTAGAATAAATCTAATAAAGTGTGAAAAAAAAACACAAGCAATCATTAGATATACTATTATCAAATCTTCTCTAATGAAACATTTGATTTGATATGATTTCATCATTAAATAAATAATTAAGGAAATCAATACAAGTTTATAGCAAAAAAAAAAAAAAAAAAAAAAAAAAAAAAAAAAACTATACCTTTTATGGAGAAGAATAAGGAAATTAAAAAATATCAAACTGTTTACAAAATATATATAGAAAAATTTTACTGTTCTATCAGCGATAATCGTGATAAAATTCTATCGCTTGAGCGATAGACTTCTATCACTGTTTATCGTAGTCTATTACAGATAGATATTAAATTTTTCTATATTTATAAATAATTTGACTATTTTTTTATATTTAAAAATAATCCTTTTGAATATGCACATATATCATTTATACTTATGCTACACCTGAGTTGTGGGAAAAATTATATATAAATTAATGATGTACCACCTTTAATTTATAAATATTAATTACAATTGTTCAAATATTGTTTAATTTTCTTAGTTTCAAATGTTGTTAACTTAATAAATAAATAAGTAATTAAATTATTTTATTAATCACGATTTAGAGACCTAGGCATGGGAAACACGGAATAACATGAAAAATTTCTCCCTCATCTAATTCGTTTCTCTTCATTTCTCTCTCCTCTTCAACTAAGAAAAACTCTTCGAATTTTTCTTTTTGGAGCATAAGATGCAAAAAAAAAAAAAAAAAAAAACTCCATTTTATTTTTAGTTTCAATCTATTTCATGACGTGAATTGCGATAAAATCATTTAAAAGTCAACAAAGAAGGTTACTATCCACGGTTAATGTCTACTGAATTTAGAGATTGTGAGAATTTGAAAGATTATTTCTTCTCCAATCCATCTTAAAAGTAAATACTTTTCCTTTTTTAAAAAAAAGATAAATAAATTTGTTGGTGATTTATGAGCTTCTTTTTATTTGTTGGTATTGAAATTTATCGATATTCTCATATTTTTGTTTGTGTGATGATTTTTATTTGAATGTTATTTTTTTAATTGGGAGGTAAAATGGATGGCTAAAGCCAAGGCTAGGACTCTTGAAGTTTTTTTTGCATTCTTTCTGTACTTTTATTTTTCATTCTCTTGCTTGTTTATTTTTTTTTAAGAATTTGATCATGGGTCCTAGAATTAGAAAATATGATATTTGATGTGAAAAATAAATGGATTGATTTATATTTTTAGCAATATAGAGAGAATGACTTTGAAAATCTTTGAATGTTGCTAAGAACATTACCGGGGGAATGAACATTGATCCCATTTTTTCCCAAAGGCGTGAAATTAAAAAAAAATATATTTCTTATATATTGTTGATTACGCTATTATTTCTCTTAATAGGAAGTTTGAACAATACCAAAAATATGAAAAAAAAAAATTGACTTTTTGTTTACTTCTCACAAATTGCAGTCCTAGATGATACAAGTTTGTTGTCACATTGTACTTATTTTGAGTCAGCTCTTAAGAATAATGGAAAATTAGATATTGATGAAAATGAATTGTATGTGGAGGTGAAGTTATTAAGAGAGTTATTGCCTACCAAAAAAATGGGACTACTAGATATTTTGAGGTTTGTGAAAGGTAATATTTTTCTTAATGTTACTATTGCGTATAGAATTTTGTTGACTATTCGTGACAGTTGCATCTGCAGAATTTTTTTTTTACAAATTGAAGTTGTTGAAAACCTATATACGCTCTAAAACGTCACAGAAATGCTTAATGGGTTAGCATTGATAGCGATTGAGAATGATATTTTGGAGAAAGTTGACCATAAAAAGTTGATTGAAGATTTTGTTTCAAAGAAAATTCGAAGGATGATACTTTTTAAAATAAAATATCACTTATAGTTTGTTTGGTGACATTTTCTTAGTTTCATATATTTTATTATTATTTGGAAGAAACAATTGTAGACTATTATGAGTTTTGATATTTTGCAATTTTATTTTTGTTACAAAATATTTTAGGACTTAAATTTTGAAAGTATCACAAGACCCACCAGGGCCTAAATCTAATAATTAAAAATTTCTTTGTTAAATCTCGTTAGATAATATAAATTAATGGTAACTACACAGTTAAAATTTGGTTATAATATAAAGTAGGTCAGTGTTTGTAAAATTTCATTTTTTTTTGATGAAATGAAATTTCAAGTTTAATATAGCTAGGAAAAAGGATGATATATTGTAAGTTAAATGAATACTAATGATTTAGATATAGTAACAAAAAGTAGAATACAATTAAAACTTTGCACATCTATCTATATATATATTATACTAGTTATAAGTTTGTAAATAATGGATTAAAATGATATATCATTTCAACTAAAATTTATATTTTGTTTGCTTTTAAGTTATTGGTGAAGTATATGAGAAATAGTTACAATAAAAAAAAAATACTATATTAATTTTTTAAAGAGAAATTACTATAAACAAAAAAAAAATATTAAACTATTACAAATATAAATTTTTTTTTTACTATCTATCAGCAATAGTCTGCAGTGGAATTCTATCAGTTGAGTGATAGACAACGATAAAAGTCTATCGCTCAAACGACTATTTATCGCTCAAGCAATAGAATTCTATCGCAGTTTATCGTTAATAAACAGTGAAATTTTTTCATATTTGTAAATAGTTTGACTTTTTTTTTTTTTTTTGTTTATAGTAATTTTTTTTTTATTATTAATCAGTTTACAGATATTATGGCTAAGTGTCACAAGGGTGTTTACTAAGGCCTTGTCTTCTTCTTGATTTTTACTTCGAACCAAGCTCACAGTTCTTACGAACACCCATTGGCTTGCGGGAATGTCAAAGGATATTTCTTTATATTGTTTCATTTGTTAATTACTGTTTTGCCCTTTATATTTTTCTTTTTTCTTTTTGTTGATATTCTTGTATCCAATCAAAACTAGACACGTGTCCTTTCATTCTCTATTTAATAAACTGTTGTTTCTCTAGTGCAGAGGAAAGTACTCATCATAATTCTCTTCTTATTGTATTACATAATTATATTTTTAAGAATTGCACTGTATAGTAAAAAATGAGAGCTATTTTTAAATATTGAAAAATGAGTAAAATTATTTATAAATATAAAAAATTTTAATTATCTATCAGCGATAGACCGTGATAGAATTTCATCGTTTGAGCGATATATCTGTCTATCAAAATGTTCTATATTTGTAAATAATTTGATATATATATTTTTTTGTTTATAATAATTTCTCTAAAAATTAAAATTGGAATTAGTTTTCAAAAATTAATTTCTGCAAAAAAAAAAAAAAAAAGACGAATTTATTTTTTATTTGAGAAGGAAAATAAATATGGTGAATAAGCGCGTGAGGGAGAAGAGAAGAGTATAAAATATGTGAAAGAGAAATGAGAGAGTAAGAAAGGAGTCAGAGTCAGACCCCTAACTGTCCCCGAAATCTCTTCCCTTCTGTCTCTATAATAACAGAACTCCACCGCCGCCTCTCTCGCCGGCCGGCGGGAGTGAAACCACAGCCGTCTTCCGCCTCTCCCGTTGCTGTTCCAGGAGGAAACTTCTCCTTCTCTTTCAGGATTTTTGAATTTCTCCGGCTACACACACACTCTCTCTCTCTGTCTCTTGTTCTGTTCGAGGTTTTCTTCTATGGCTACGTTTAATCTTTCTACTGGAGTGCCTCTGCTGAAATCTGATTCTACCAGAGTCGCCGAACGCCTTGCCTCGTGCAGAATCGTTTCTGATGCTTTTGGTCTTGAAGCGAAGAGTGGAAGGATGTGTTTGCAATCGAAACAAATCGCTGTGGTTAGATGCTTGAGAATTGCCGAGCAGCGGGAAGTTGCGTCGTATAATGGCTCTCTGGAAACTGTGAGTTTGTTTCTTCCTGTTTTGTTTGTTTTTCTGATGCTTACTTTGATTCTCGTTCTTGGCTGATGTTGATGCTTCTCTCTGTTTTGTTCTGGACATATATTGGCTCTTCTACGGGCATTGAGTTTCTATGGATATTATGAGTTTGTTGTCTTCCTCAGTTCCACTTTATGTAACATTAATTTTCTATTTTGGATTGCGCTGGAAAGATTAATGAATCTTATGGTGATTACTTTCTTATTTCCTTTTTTCGGTTAAACGAAAATGGAATGTTTTGTTCTTCGTTATTGCTATTTTTGATGCATCACCGTCCTAAGAGTGAGACTTTTGTTTTGGTTCAGGATCAGGACGTTTCGAACTCTACCTTTGAGCTTCAGTCTAATGCATTCCCTCTTAGCAGGACAAAGTTAACTACGAAATCTCGAAGGAAAACTAAGATAGTTTGCACCATCGGTCCTTCGACTAGTTCACGGGAAATGATATGGAAATTGGCAGAGACTGGGATGAATGTGGCACGTTTAAACATGTCCCATGGGGATCATTCTTCCCACCAGAAAACCATCGATTTGGTTAAGGACTATAACGCCCAATTTGAAGACAAAGCTATAGCCATTATGCTTGACACGAAGGTATGTTTTCTACACTCTATATGTTTATCTAATGTTGAATTATAACTAGTCCAGAAGGGATCAACGTCAAAATTTCAGATCACACGAAGGTATGTTTTCTACACTCTATATGTTTATCTAATGCTGAATTTTAACTAGTCCAGAAGGGATCAACGTCAAAATTTCAGATTGATCTGAAACTCTTAACCATACGATACCTGAATTAAATGGTTATTCAAGTTTCTAGAACCTATTATTCATATGTACGATTTCATATAACAGTAAGATTTTTGAAGCCCAATCTCAGTTTGAGCTTTTATAGAAATGTTCATCATTGTTGAATCAATTTGCCTACTGGTACGAAAAATTTGTTGTATGATAAACTTCAGTTCATATCTAACTCTGATATATGATTTTATTTTTTTGAAAAGCTAGGATATATGATTTAATGATTGATGCTTTTGATATTATAATTACTGCATCATATTCCTATTTGTTTCATTCAGGGCCCTGAGGTTCGAAGTGGAGATGTACCTAAACCAATCTTGCTCAAAGAGGGACAAAAATTTAACTTCACAATTAAAAGAGGAGTCAGCACAGAAGACACCGTTAGTGTCAACTATGACGACTTTGTAAATGATGTAGAAGTTGGAGATACTTTACTTGTTGACGGTGAGTATATTGCTCTTGTTTGTTTCACATTGGTACTGCAAATATATGACATCTTTTCTCAATCAGCAACTTGTTTTATGTCTTAGTCAGCATCTTTCAGATTTCTCATTAAAAAAAAACCTTAAATATACTAAAGCTTCGATCAAAGCCAGTATATGCTTGAATATGTTTTTTTTTTTAAACAGAAACTAACTTTTCATTGATTTAATGAAAAGAGCCAGTATATTCAATATATGCTTGAATATGTTGAAATATGAATCTAGTTATTTATCGCTTTTAGCTGATGACTTATAGAATCGCAGTTGACTATTCTAGTGTCTCAAAATAAAACTTTCTTTTCCATACTCTAGGTGGAATGATGTCATTGGCTGTTCAGTCGAAGACAGATGATTTGGTTAAGTGTGTAGTCATTGATGGCGGTGAACTCAAATCGAGGCGTCATTTGAATGTTCGTGGAAAAAGTGCGACATTGCCTTCTATAACAGGTATGTTCGGTATTTAATTTCAGTGTTGCATAATAGAATTTAGGTTAAATTGCAATTTGAGTCTTTCTACTTTGACACCTTTAATGCTCATCTTCCTTTATTTTCATTTTAGTCTTCATACTTATAGAACCGTATCAGCTTAGTCTAAGGTTAATTATCTTGTTAAAGAGTTACATAATTTGGTATGTTGCAATAGCAAGGTAGAAGTTGAAGTGATAACTTGATATGTTGTATGGTTCTATATGAATGAAAAGAAGAGGTGGCAACATATCAGTATTCACTTGATGCTATGTCAGCCTTTTGTTACTATTTAAATGGATAATTAACTTAAGGGACTGAATTGGTACGTCCACAGAACATGTACCGAAATGAAACAAATGCAAGGATAGAGACCAAAATGTAAAAAAGGGTAAAATATGAGGAGTCGAGGACCATATCTATAATATAACCTTAAATTAGTGATTTAAATATATTCATATATATATCAACTTTTCATCTATAAATCTTTCGTGGTGCAGACAAGGACTGGGAAGATATAAAGTTTGGGGTGGATAATCAGGTTGATTTTTATGCCGTTTCTTTTGTGAAGGATGCTAGAGTGGTTCACGAGCTGAAAGACTATCTGAAAAGTACATTTTTGTATATATCAATTAGTGGCCCGTTATATTACCACTTCAGGACATCTATGCTTCCACTCATTCTCATAGCAAATATTTGTATATTTTTTGTAGGCTGTAATGCAGATATTCATGTGATTGTAAAAATTGAAAGTGCAGACTCGATACCTAATCTTCATTCGATACTTTCAGCATCAGATGGGGTTAGCTTTCTACTTCCTTTGTTTAAAGCTTCTAATCGATATTTCATTGTTCTTCACCATTAGGATGGCAATGAGATGACGTATCTGCTATAACTGATCGGTGACTCTCATTTTGTTTAAAAAAACGTCTGAGAGTTTTAGAAACAAAATTCATCCTTTCCTATTGTTTATCATGAACGTCTTTAAATATGATATATGCCTGTGAAATTGATTAAAATTAGTGTTGACTATGAGTGTTGTGTTGACTATTAATGTGATGGTGATGGTCAACTTGTAGCACAGTTACTAAAAGTGGCCTTGATGCTTTCTTTTAGTATAGACATGGCATTAACCTTCAGGTAGTGTGATAAACAAGACTCAATTTAAACATAAATCATATATATATATATATAATATATATATACTTTTCATTGATGAAATGAAAAGAGACTAATGCTCAAAATACGATGATACTTGATACAAAAAAGCAAAGATCAAGAACATATAACTGGTTTTCCTAAGTGTGCTTGCATGAATGATTGTTTTTTTTTTACATAAAGTTACTCTTTTGAAAATAAAATTTTTTTGTACAATGGTTTTAATGTGCACAAGATTATTAGCCTTTGTAAGGTCCCCCAAGGGACAGCTCCATTGACTAAGGCCAATGGTCTTTGAATAACACCTACCCAAAGGACGTGTGTTCAAATCAAATCCTTGATGTCTCCAAAGTTTTAGCCTCACCCACATTTCTTCTTCTTCATACTCTCTCTCTCTCCCTTCTTTTTTTTTTTTTTTTTTTTTGTAAAAAAGGAATATTACTTAAGCATTAATCTCCTTTGAATAAAAAAAATGTATAAGCCTTTGCATCTCATCTCGAGGTGAGCCTCAAGAACCTTTTGAAACATCGCTTTCTAGAACGCAAAGAAGCCATGGACCACGTGGCTTATAAGAGTCTAAACACTCACGATAGAACACCAAGAAGAAATTTCTACCATTGTATCTCCCCACTGATTTGCTCCAACTGTAGAAAAGATGAAGAGACTGAATCCCCTAACTATTCATTATAACCTTGCTGTTGAGGGTTTTTTTGTCCACGCTGAAGATTTTTGGGCTCAATTATTGTTTTCTAGAGGAGATTACAGTTTTGCAGATTGGCTCTAGAGTTGCACGATGAACTTTGGCTAAATGTACAACAAAAAGTTGTATCGGGGATTTTTGTAACTACAACTTATTAACTATCAGAGCTTTTTGACTGACTTAGAATGGGGAGATCTTTCTGGCCTCCTCTTTCCTCTGACCTTTAGGCTCTTTTCCCTACGGTTGTTTATATTTTCTCTCTCTTATCGACAAAAGGAAAAAAGGAAAAGGGAAGAAGAAAATTAAAAAGACATAAGATATTCAATAGAAAAGGAATCACAACACACTTCCACCTGAAAATGAACGAAACTTCCTTTCTAGAGAGGTTCGTTCAATCCTACCACTGAAGATCGATAACATGAATTGGAAAATTTAGTAATTTGGACAACTTAGAGAGTTATATATTTCTCATGAAAAAAGGAGAGCTATATGTGACTGTTTGTTTACAATGTAGAATTGTAACGGTATACTTTTGAAACTATTTTCGTGATGTAGATTTGAACTTATGCTGACGGTTTCTGGAATTTGGCTGAATAGTCATATTCTGCATTACATTCTGAAGCAGGATTTATTTATTCATTTCTGCTTGGCTGCCTCTTATTTTTGTGTCATATGTGACTGTTCATGCTCATCACGGTGTTCTGAGTTGCAGCTTAATTAGTTTATTTGACTTTTTAGGCAATGGTCGCTCGTGGAGACCTTGGGGCTGAACTTCCAATCGAGGAAGTTCCTTTATTGCAGGTAAAACTCTTAACGTTTTTGGGACTCTCATCTATCTCTTCCATTGTGCAACATTAGTTCCATATCAACCTTTTGTAGTGACTTAAATGGTTGTGTCTTGACAAATAAAAGACTATAATTGGCATTGATCGCAAATGAATAATAATTTTACAGAATTTTGAAAAGTATACTAGTTAGAACTCTAACTTGATCTTTGTAACTATTCCCTATGGATAAAGGAATTGTACATATTTCTGAAACTTGTGCTTCACCTCCCTTTTTCATCCAGCTTATCTTATATGGATGGGGATGAGGATTTGTTGATAAATTTAGTGCAGTGACTAATTTTCTTGATACTATGTTCTCGCTGCTACTACTGTCAATGATGATGCTACAAATTTTCCTGTTTACTGTGCATCTTGGTTTGAATAACGAATGACGTTGATCCCCTTCATCTGGTGCAACATATGTTGTATCTTCCTCAGAATTGTCGCTTTCTTCAAGATCTTGAGTTTCTTCATCCAAGATTGCTCAAGTTTTCCTCTCAGGACATTCATTTGATAAATGTCCTAAACCACAGCGAAAACATTTTTCCCAGATTTGTCTGTTATACGGATTAGTTGTCTTTTCTGATGTGTCTGGAGGTTTTACCTCTTTGCCAAACCACTGTTTTTCCTTCTGCTTTTCTTTATCATATTGGCTCCTAGGTGTAAAATTTTTGGTGCCAGAAGAAGAAGAATTTTGATAATTATTTTGACTTTAGATCTCCTTGCCTCTATCAGGAATACACTTTCTTGAATCGGCTCTCATTCATTTCTGCAATTGTTGTAGCAAGTGTTATTGCATCCGTCAAATCACAATCCTCCTCCAAAATCTTGCAATCAAATGCTGTTCATTTTCAGCGAAATTAGTTCTTGCCCCGAGCCTATGGAAATCCTCCACATAATCTGTGATCGAACGGTTAGCTTGTCTGCAATTTTGATATTGGTTATATGAAATTTGCTCATAATTTGTAGGTAAGAATCTGTCTTTCATCAACTTCTTCATTGTTTCCCAAGTCTTGATCGGTTTCTTGCCACATTGTCTTCGGTTAATTTCTAATTGCTTCCACCAAGCCAAAGCTCCGCCTTTTAATTTGGACCCTACTAATTGAACTTTCTTTCTTGCTGGTGTATTTGCATATTTAAAGAAAGTTTCAACATTTTTAACCCATTCCAAGAAGATTTCAATATCCATCCTACCGTTAAAGGTAGGTAAATCAAGTTTCTTCTTGTATTCATTATCCAGGTCGCTTAATTCTTCATCACTGCTTGTCCATTCCAATTCTTGCATACCCCTTCTATGATGTGATTCTTCCCTGTGTCGTTCTTGATTAATTATTCGCAAACCTTGGACTAAATCTTGATTGTTTCTTGGAGGTTGCTGTTCTTAAAATGCTATTGGATCCCTTTCTTGAATTCTGAGAGCATTGTTAGTTCTCACTTGATGGCGTGGGAAGTCTCTGTTATCTATCGTTCGGGCTTGATTTTTATTGATCGAGAGTTGTACCATTTGTTGCGTCATTGAAATCATCACCTGATGTATCTTCCTAACAGCTTTTTGTGAATTTTCACAATGATTTCGACCATCAGCATGCGATTGGTCATTGACGTTGGGGAGAAAATGGTTGGTAATGCTTCTTTTCCACTGCCTCCGGTGTTGTCTCCACCAGCTGAAGTACTCGACTTCTTGGCAGCCATGAGTCCAAGGATCTTGGAACTCTGATTCCAAGTTTGGTGTAATCCAAATCTTGAAGGATTTTAGTTAATGAAGGAACGAGTTTACAAGCACAAGTGACTCCCTTTATATAGAAAAAAGCCAGAATCAGACTAACAACCAGACTTAACTAACTAATTAATCATAAGAAAACAACCAGCGTAAAAACAAATTACCCCAGTAACAACAACAAAACATAAAACATAGAAGTTAAAACAGAGACACTTAAATTACATTGCTTTCCTAGGTGAGAAATTGCAACGTCTTGTTCTCTGTTAAAAATTGCAACTTTGATTCTATGTATTTCCTAGGTGAGGATTGGACAAAAATCTTCGAAACCAAGATGATTGGAATCAAAATTTGGCGATGAAAGGATATTTGCTTTGAGTAGTAACAAAACCTTTTTACAAAGTTTAAGATTGTTGGTTTTCATGAGGTACAATCACTTTTACTTATTAAACGTTGATACACAAAGATAGGAGTCCATCTATTTCCAAATTATTGAGTTTCTTTGGAAAGGAGTACAATCCAGAATTAAATAACTTGGTGCTAGAGATGTGACACTGAGCTTTAATACTCAAACAAAATAAAAGGATTATACATATATACTTTTGGGTAAGAAACAAAACTTCCATTAGTTACCAAAAAAAGAGTACTGTGGTGGAAGGATTGTAAAATTAATAGGATAATAGGATTAACATTCTATCATATGTCATCATATAACAGTACTTCACATTACTTTTCTGTCAGGAGGATATTATCAAAAGATGTCATAGCATGCATAAACCAGTTATTGTGGCAACGAACATGCTGGAAAGCATGATTGATCATCCCACACCAACTAGAGCCGAGGTTTCTGATATTGCTATTGCTGTACGTGAAGGTGCTGATGCAGTCATGCTTTCAGGGGAAACTGCTCATGGAAAGTATGTATCCTAGTCCATTGTCTGGGAGCTTTTTTTTTTACAGCAATTTTGTATACGTTTTGATTTAACTCAAAATCCAGTTTGCCCCTTTGGGACCTATCGGTAGGGATGAGGTCCTTTGACCTTTCAATAATGTATAAGGCAATAAATATGAAGATGCTTTTGTTTCTTTTCTTGTTTTGTAATTCCAATTTGCAAATATTGAAATATACCATGTCCCGTATGCGCAATGCTTATGTTTGTTTTTCTAATTTGATTGGAATTGATGAAAGATTTCTGTCATTCTTTATGTCGGAGCATCATTCCAACTTTTTGTGTCTACTAGTTCTGCAATTGAGCTTCATCGAAGAAGTTCAGGCTGTTTTCTGTTTGCTAATGCTATGAAAATTACCCCCTTTCTCCCCTTTTTGACTTCATTTTTATATCAAATTGATATTTTGATCCATAATGGTAAAAACATTAGGTATCCATTGAAAGCTGTGAAAGTGATGCATACTGTGGCTTTGAGGACCGAATCTAGTCTACCAATTAATCCTACCACTCCAAATCCACTGAGTGTCCACAAGGTTCGTATTATTGTCAGTGACGTGTTAAGTTTTTCTAATTCAGCGTATCTTCGATGTTCCTTCTTTGATGTTGTTGGGACATGGGATGAAGGCAATCGTTCTTCTAACTGGGTTTAAGATCTTATCAGAACGCCCAATTTGTATTTAATGCATAAAACCTTATTTCTTTTTTCAAAAAATCTGATGCGTTCGTCATATTCTTTGACAGAGCCATATGGGAGATATGTTCGCGTTCCACGCCACCACTATGGCGAACACCCTTAATACTCCTATCATTGTTTTCACAAGAAGTGGCTCCATGGCTATACTCTTAAGTCATTATAGGCCCTGCTCTACTATCTTTGCCTTCACTGATGAGTAAGTTCAGAAGTGGTGTAATGTATTGGAATTTCCTTGAATGTCATGATTTCCTGTACTCCAATTTATGCAGTTTATGCCATTAAGATGATCCAGGTCAACTTTATATATGTGGTGTCAATTATGAATAGTTTTCCTTGAAAATGTAGAGTTTGCTATTGATATATATGTGAATTTTTTTTGTAACTATGATTTGTGACATCTTTGCCAGTCGGTAGGCGTTTATGTATTCCTCTGGCTTTGTGGGATGCCTCGTACCCCTTCTGTTGTACATGCATCTTGGATCATTATATTTTCAATTATTTAAAAAAAAAAATGAAGTTATGGTTGCATAGTAGCATTCTGGATCCAGGATGAAACATATAGATAATCTTTTGTGTGTTTTAGCTCTAGATAGGGATAAAACAATGCAAGATGCATCAATTACTGCTTGGTCCATTGAAATACTACCCTTACATATCACTTATCAGCCCATTTTTTTTCCCTTGAAAAAGACTATTTAACAGGTCATTTATGTGAAGTCCCAGATCTATGTTTCTTTGGATGGGTTGTAGTTTACACTTGAATTCGCTGATTGGAGGACAATGCATTTGTGTATTTTTGCTCTCCATTTAGTTTTTCTTTTAAGTTCTTGACGACTTGAAGAATATCTGCTAGATTCATTTGATTTTGATCCAATCATTTCTTTAAAAAGGAAACTAAATTATGGTCTAATACAGCGAAAGAATTAAACAAAGGCTGGTGCTTTATCATGGGGTCATGCCCATCTACATGCAATTTTCGAATGATGCAGAAGAGACGTTCTCCAGAGCACTCGAGTTATTGCTGGTTAGTTTTCTTTCTTTATTTCCTTGTGTTTTGTTTATAGATCCTTAAGGATATGGTTTTAAATTCCCACGTTTGCAGGATAAGGGTCACGTGGTAGAGGGAGACCACATTACGCTTGTCCAAAGTGGAGCTCAACCAATTTGGCGGAAAGAATCTACTCACCACATTCAAGTACGTAGGATCCAAGGTTGATTTTGCTGGTAAAACAGGCTTTATTGTTTTCTTCTTTTTAGAGATTGCTTACAATAAGTAATAGTTCTGTAACATTTTGACTTAATTGACCTATTTATTAGACATTTCTTGTTGATTGATAGTATATATTTCATTGCTTAGAGCACCGTCTGTTTATATGTCTTTCCCAAACCACCATATGTATTAATCAAATGTCACACCAGTCCATGGGGCATTGAATTGAGGACATGCGATGAGATACAAAAACTACCACAAACAAGGCCAAAGCATAGGAACATGTAGTTATTTCTCCCTCTTGATCTTTTTTCTCCTCCCGTCATACCAATTTCAGAAGACAAAGGAGAGATTCATTTCCATTCACAACTTGATAGATAGAAAAAAGATGGCTCAGTGATTGTACATACTAGCTTCCCCACATGGAAAAGGTAAAACAAAAGAGGAGGAGAAAAAAAGTCAAAAGTCCTTTAATGAATAAAGGGGAGAAATTTACCAGGTCGGAACATGGAAAGGTCTTTTGGACAAGAAATCTGCGGAACACGCCACCCTTGCTCTTTCAGTAACATGGCTTGAAATTATTTGATCAGATGTTGCAGAAAAGGGAAAGAATTGGGTATAATGAGTTGAGCCAAGAATAGGTTTCCGACTCTTTAGGCCCCATTCCTTTTATTCTTACACAAACTGATAGAATATTCATCAAACAAGTCTTGCTTTTGTTTATATTTCTTCAAATCAGACCTTGATGTCTTCCGAGTCTTCATTTTCTTGACACTTGCCCTCCAATTTGATACATTTGTACCATTTAGCACACATAATATACACTGCAAAGTCAATTGCAGTCAATCCAGCTAAGAGGAAGTAAAATCTATCTAGATGACCTCTGTTTAGGTTTCCTGGAATCCATCCTGGCATGTGGTCCTCTGTTGATATTTTAATAACCATAGTGACCAGAAGGCTACTGACATAATTCCCCAAAGAGATTGATGTCATACAAAGTGCACTACCAAAGCTTTTCAATCCATCCGGGGTTTGTGCATTGAAGAACTCCAATTGTCCCACGTACATGAAAACCTCGGAAGCTCCTATGAATGCATACTGTGGAACCTGCCAAAAGATGCTTAAGGAGCTTGAGCCTTCACAGTGTGTGCAGTCGCCTTTGGCGTACTTTAGCCTATAACACTCTACAATTCCTGCTGAAACCATTGCCATTACTGCTATGATGAGCCCGATTCCCATTCTCTGAAGCTCAGTAAGACCTTTAGAATCTGATTTTCTGAGTTTTCCTGCTAGTGGGTCTAGTACTCGCCGGTAAAGAAAAATGAAAACTGCCACACTGAGAATGTCAAAGCTGGACATGCTTGCAGGTGGGATATGGAAGTTTGAAACAACAGTTTTCATGGCAGCGCCTTGCTCGACGAAGAGGGAAGCCATTTGAGTGAAGACCACAGAGTAGATTATGGTGCAGAGCCAAATAGGAAGTAATCTTAATATGCACTTGACCTCTTCCACTTGTGTGATGGGACAGAGGCGCCATGGATTGCTAATGCCTCGTCCTTGGTTATCTAAATCTCTTGATGAGATATATGCTGCCCTATCCAGAAACCTACAATATATAGAAGAACAAGCATGAGTGACATGCAGACTATAATGGCAGCTGAATTAGAACCATGATTTTCTTTTTGTTGTGTTTTTAAATGAAAAAATGTTTCTGAAAGTTCGGAAGAAGTTTATTAGATAGGATTTCTCCAGATTTTCCTTTAACAATTCAGAAGAATATTCAGAATGATTCTGAAAGTGGAAACGAGACATGATGTGAAAAATGAATGTTTGTCAGACTTGTTCAAAGGAATGAGGCTGAAATGTGATGTCCTTACTTGAATCCATGGGTGTGAAGTATCTTTCTACCACGGTTCATTGAACAGTCCTTGGCATCAACACTGTATAGTTCATCTTCACTCGGTGGCATCTTGACCGTTGATTTCTTAGCTGCAGCTACAATTACTTGGCAGAATCTTGAGAGAGGGTTACCACTTGGCTTGAAGTGCCTGTATCTTGGGGTTCCACAAAGAA
The DNA here is from genome assembly GCA_002890555.2 of Lagenaria siceraria. Lineage (NCBI taxonomy): Eukaryota > Viridiplantae > Streptophyta > Magnoliopsida > Cucurbitales > Cucurbitaceae > Lagenaria > Lagenaria siceraria. Next base: position 1,186,992 of record CM016483.1, read on the forward strand.
ACAACACCAATGCTGCAAAAGCTGAGCCAGCTGACACCCAGAAGCCCAGAGCCCACACTCCTCCATCTTCAAAGTACCCTAAAATGGTGTTTGAGAAGAGAGAACCCAAGTTAAGCGCCAAGTAAAAGTAGCTAAAGAATGCCACTTTGGAGTGGCCCTCCGTGGAGTCCTCTTCATCAAATTGGTCTGCTCCAAAAGTGGCAATATTTGGTTGATATCCCCCGTTTCCCAGTGCAATAAGGTAAATGGAGAGGTAAAACAATGCATTCCCCAATTTAGAATGTGACTCGCATGAAGTGTCCTCATCCCCACAACCTTTTGGTTTGATCAGGAAGAGCTGTGATGTTATGGAAAGTGAAACCAGGCCCTGTAATAAAGAAAGGTGAGCAAGAAGCAGTTGAAGAGAAAAAGACATGTCTCCGTTGGTCAAACTGAAACCTTTAAGATTTAGTACCGTACTTACAATGACAAAGATGATCTGAAAAATGGCACAAGTTTTGTACCTTCCCCAGTATGAATCACTGAGGAAAGCCCCAACAAGAGAGAAGATGTACACTGTCCCGGTCCATTTGCTCACACTGTTGGCTGCATCCGCATTGTTTTGCTGCAAAACCCTTGTCAGGAACAACACCAAGTTCACACCAACCCCGAAGAACGCAAGAGTTGCAAGACCTTGATTCACTGTATTATGTTGTGAAAAGAAAGTCAGGGTAGAACTAAATTTGATGCTAAGTCTGTTCTTTATTTTGTGGTGAATTCATGAAAAAAAATTCCCCAAATAAAGCCGACTGATTTCCCTAGTGGTTGACTTTTCTCATCACAATGTTGTCTGTTGAAAGAGCTGAAAGTGCTTTGAGAAGTGAAAAGGCAAGTTAAGCAGACTAGATTTCAACTCAGACCCACAATAGATTCCATTCCATAGTTATCTATAAGGACTAGGATTCAAATTTCTCAAGGGTGAGTTTTTGTTATTGTCGTCTCAAATGGATTTTCTCTACAAATCATTGGAAGTTAGGCTCGGATGAGAGCATGATAGAGGTAGCTTGTTATACTCTCTCTCTCTACAGTAAGCCCCGTGAAAATGGTATGTGTAAAGTAAAAGTGTACGTCCATTGTGAATTTCACTACTGGGAATGGCTTCTCGACCCTTGGTTGAAGGAAAAGGTCTTTCCTCTTTGGTATTTTCCACTAAAAGGAGCCGTGTTTCTTTAATCTCCTGTTCTCATTATCAACCAGCTTTGTTTGATGATATTGGGGTATGCAAAGCTATATGCTTTAAGTTTTCTTCCTTTCCTTTACTTCTAGAAGGATATTTGTGATGTCAGAATTTCACGTGAGCTTTAAGTTCAAACAATTTAGTTATGGATCCAACTCTATCACTTACCTGAGTTTCTTTTTTTTTGAAAAAAAAAAAAAACCTTACCGGAGTTTCCTGCTATCCCTCTATTGGCTTCTCATAAAAAATGCTGTAGAACTTTCTTTCTATTATATTTTTTGATACGACATATTTTCAAGTTGTCTGTTAATTCTTTAAAAGTGACTGGTAGAGAAGCAAAAAGATATACAATAATATCTTTGTATTGTATTCGGCCCAATCCTTTTTGTTTAATCCTTTTAGAGGAAACAAAGAATGGAGAGAGATAGAAAAAGGTTGTGGATGAGGACGCTCCATACGGATCACACATAATTCATCTAGGTAATTGAAACAACACGTGGAAAATCCACGTCATGCCATGTTAAAATAGTTGATCACGTGTCAGACACGTCTCTGGTTAATGCATGTCTCTCTCTCTCTCTCAGTGAGTGAATGAGGTAAGATAGCATAGTTCTTAAGAAATCGCTCTTTCTTTCTCTCACCATTTACGGGTTCTTGTCTCTCTCTCTCTCTTGTCGTCCAGCTCCCATGGAGTCAATGAGGCAACAAAACATAGTCCTTAAGAAATCTCTTTCTCATCATTTGTGGGTTCTTTTTGGGCTCTCATTCTCTGTGGGCTAAAGATTATGATTATAGTGTAGCCTGAAATTAGGTGGAGGAGAGAGTAGCATGCAAGGAGAATACAACACTTGGCTCGTTGTGTAGTGCCAAATGTAAAGCAATAAAGCCATTCCTATTTCTCTCTTATTTTCCCATCCCTGTCTGTATTAAGAAATCAGGTGAGAAGCTCTTTTACATCTCTAGTATGTACTTCCACTTATCTTGTTCAAATCCAAACAAAAACTTAACAAACATTTCTCTTTCCCTCTAACGTATACCCACCCACACCCACCAAAACTTCTCGATTTTTCTGCAACCACTTCCCTCATAACCTTGTGGACTTATATGCTATAACCACTGCACCATCTTCTTCTCTCATAAGCTAATGAAGAAAACAAGTTGAGATTGAATCTTGGTTGGAAGTGCTCAATGTGGAAAATTTACTACAGAAGTTTCTACTGTGAGAAGAATGAAATAATAAATAACTAAGTTGATTGAGACTAAGTCATTTTTGTTGTGTGAGAGAGAGAAAGACATTGTTTGAAAGAGAAATGATTTGGGGCCTTACAGAGTATGATGATTCCAGCAACCCATCCTCCAGATTTTGATCTGATTGCAGGTTGGCCATGCCAATCAATAGTCCCATCAAGAGTGCAAACTTCCCTCTCTTCTTTTATCTCCCCACCCTGCAAATTCTGTACCCAAAAAACAAAATACACCATGAAATGTGCTTCTTCTTCTTCATCATATTCAAAACTCAAAAGAGAGAGAGAGAGAGAGAGAGAGAGAGAGAGAGAGAGAGAGAGAGGAGAGAGAAGATTTCATTTGGTACAGACCTCATTGCAAATCTCCAAGCAAGCCATTGATGAATGATGTTGAAGTATTAGGAAAGAGAACAAAGCAGATGGGGTAAGTTGGTGAAGTAATGCTGATGATAGTTGCAGAAGAAAGACACAAGTCTTGAGACTCTAAACAAAATAGGAAGTGTGTATAAATAGAGAAGGGAAGAATGGTTTGAACGGTAGAGATTTAGAGAGAGAAATGTGAGGTCACCCAAATGTCGAAAAATCTTTTTTTCCTCCTTTTCTTTTTACAGTATTCATCACACTCTTTGGGATGTAGATGGACTTCAATTAATTCTATTTATTTGGCCTCCTAAGGATTTCATCAAATAAACAACAAATAATAAAGTAATTTGTGTTTGTATCTGAAAGGATAAGTTAGGCTTCTTTGCTTTAGATGTTATTTTCTGATAATTTGTAGTTAATGAATAAGTGGTTCTCTTTATTTTGTCCTTAAATGTTTTATTTTTGATAGAAAGAGATATGACATAGATTCTTTTGATTAGTCTCTGTTTTATTTAATGAGGCCCTTGTAATATCCACTTTTGCCTCACTTAGTGCCCATACATATATTTTTGACATTGACAGCATAGAAATTAAGTCATTTTTATTTGATGAGTTGGCAGCCACGTGCCACGTTTTCATTAGACATAGTTGAAAACATTTTTAATTTCTTTTTGTATATATCTAATAGTTTGTGAGTGTTACATTATTTTAGCTATGTTGGCTACAGTGACTAATTGCTTAGGATAGATGATCAAGTCTTAGGATAGATGATCAACCTTCTCAAAACCTAGAAGCTTGCAATTGATTGGAGAGAACACATGGTATTTAGATATTATGTAGGATCAAACTCGGGATTACTTTTGGAATTTACCACAAAATTTCTTATACTAGAGTGGTATGAGTATTACTTCCATTAATTAGTTGTCATGTCAATATTCTATTGAACTAGGGTGGGGTTCACTATTATTTAAAAAAACTTATGAAGCTAAAACTATAATCTAAACAGAAGTAATACCATACCCTTGTAGCACTAGAATTTCTTTTGAATTTACCCATCTCTTCAAATAATATCCTTTAGCAACTAGATTGGATAAATCAGACAAATAAGATATAATGAAAGTGAAACTTTATATATTTCTCTACATTACCTAAGATCAAACTTGAAGTTACTCTTCCCAAACTTAGGTTATTTGGACTCATCCATTCAAAAGATGCAACTATGATTGGATGACCCAACATAAAGAAAATGTGAAACCATAAATATTCTCATAAATGGTAACTCTTAGCATCTTCAATTAAAAATATTCCCATTTGGAAGAGCATAAATACTAAATGACATTTGAGGTTATGGTACCAAATGGGTCGAGAAGGTGACTATTAACAAAGATTTTGGAATAGTAATTGGTTCGATTATTAAACTTTGCCATATTATTATATAGGATATAATTTTCTTGTACTATATTCATCAATTTGACATATGAATCAAATTATAATTAATGTGTCAATCTTAATATAGCTTAATTGGTTATAATATATGTCCTCGACCAGTGTTAGAAGATCCTCTAAACTTTTGGTCGAGGGCATGTCTACTTTTCAACATTTTATTATTATATATATTTTTCAAATAAATGATGGGAACCTAACTGAATATATATTGTTCTATTTTGCTTTGTACAATGTTTGATTGTTCTTTAGGGCATGTTTCATTTTGTTCTCAAAGGAGTAATGAACTAATTTAGAAGTTGCTTTCACGTTAAGCCCATGTTTTGGCAATAATTTATGGGAAGCTTTTATCCCAAAAAGAAAAAAAAACCTCAATTTTGTATTTATTCATTTAGGTTGATGAGGTCAAATTTTTATATCTCTCTCATGTGCAACTATAATGTGTTTTCTATTGTACAACTATTAAATTGGATCCCCGTGTTGAATAACTTAAAAACTCTTTTTGTTTGAACACATTTATTTACCTAATATTGTTTAGCAATTCATGAAATAGAAATAGATATTTTTATATGCACAAACTTTACTTTCAATTTGTACCTTTAATGTATGAATATATGTCAATTTACATTCTAAACGGTACAAATTAGTTTTGTCACATATTGCTTGTCTCACGATGACTTTCTAACTTCGTCCTTTCCTTCATGGCAAGGACGGAAATCCAGAAATAGATTAAAATGAAATGATATGCTGAGTGAAATTGTTAGGTAAATCACTTGTTTTTCCAAATGTTTTTAAGCAAGATGGCGAAACAGATTATGGTATTAGTGTTTGGCAAGTGAGAAAGTTGAAATGGGAAAGATATAAATTAGAGGTTAAATGGAAAGATTCAAATAGCATTAAATGAGAAATAACTATAACCAACTTATAGATTATTCATATGGTCTAAGTTAGGATCTCATCTCCCAAATTTTAGGGGTTTATTTATTTATTTATTGGGGTTGTCTTGTTTCTTGTGAGTCCATATTTTAGGGTTAAATGTACTTCTTTCCAAAGTAATGTTAGGCTGTCTTTCGTTGGAAATACACATGTTTCCAATAACCATAATCTCATATATGGCTAATCAATAATTTTCTTTTCTTGTTACGTATGTATAATTTAGATACATTTTCCAATTTCATATCTAATGTTCCAAAAATTTTCAAACTAATTTCTATTCAAACAAGAAACTCAAAGAGTATTTAACCAAATCTCCATTTTTGTTAGCCAAAATGATGTTCTAAAAATATTTAATGCTTATGAAAATTGATTGATCTCCAATTTAAGCTAAATATCTATTGTGTAGAAAAGGACACTTAAATCAATGTAAGATTATCTGTACAAACAAGCAAAGTTTACAACAAAATCTCTCCTTTTACAAAGACATTCTTAAAAAATGCACTTCGGCATGTTTGAGAATGATTTTGAAATGACTAAAATCACTTTTACCACTTTTAAAAATCACTCGAAAAATGTTTTTAATCGTTTAAAATTGATTTTAATAGAATGAAATTTATGTTTAAAAATGTAAAAATAAAAATTTAATTGATTTTGAGTGACTAAAAGTGTGTTTCAGAATAATTTTATTTATGACAAAAGTGATTTTAATAATTTCAAAATTACTTGCAAACATGCATTTATATAAGTAGTTGCAAATAAACTCGAATTGTATAACCAAAAGAAAAAAAGAAAAAAAAACTGACTTTTATTACAAAATTACGAGTTCATTAGAAGCAATTTCAATATATATAATAGCATAAACCTTTACAAGTTACCTAGTCACAATGAAGTTCCAAAAAACAACGCTAACAAAATCTTCTCTCCAATGTTATTTGAATTAAAAAAAAAAATTATCCCTCTTTATCTTTTCAATTTTAATAAAATGCAGAGCAGCACAATAATGATATCCAGCCAGCCTCATTCACAATCAAGCCTAAAAGTTGAAAAAAAAAAAGAAAAGAAAAGCATTGAAATATTATTACACACACATAAAGAAGACCACAGAATTAGGTCAATCCTAACATTTATATTCATAGTGGCAATGTGTGTCATTATAAATATGTAAAACTGTCCAAAAAGAGAAAAAGAAAGTCCAAAAAGGCTGGCTATTGCACATTTGGAACCCTATATATGTTTCAAAGGGTGTTATTATGGGCTGAAATAGAATATTTGGTGCAAGGTGGCTCAGAAATCAATTTAATCTATAGAATAGAGTATATATTAAATGATATCTATATATCTATCGATATATACAATCCTTTTAGCTCATTTTTTGTTTAAAAAACTAACAAAAGATCTAACAAGTGATTGTTTATATCGATTGACGAGTATAAACATTAGAACTACTAAATCTAAAATTCTAAAACTGATGAGTCAGAAGTCAATTCGAGCCTATCTTAATGAATATGACATCAATTATTATCTTAAAAGTCGATAGATCGATTTTCTCTTTACAATTGTTGGACCAAGAGTATGTTACATAATCTATATACATGTTTGGTATTTTAAAAACTAATCAATTAAATGAAACTCTTTTCTCAATAATTATTAGAACTCAATTTGGCTAATTGCTAAAAGAAAGAAAAGAAAAGTAAAAATAAAATTGCTAAATGCATAATTTTTTTGGGTAAGTTTTGCTTAATTATGTGCATATATGGACAACTATTTGGCTAATTGATATGATTTTTTTTTTAGTTTGTTTCAACCTAAAATAAAAATGTTTATATCTTAAAAGGAAATGGGAGATATTTTTCCCTTTTCCATAAGGGAATACAACTGTTAAGCATGATATCAACAAGTAACTAAAAAGTGTGAAAGGGCAAATAACATAGCGTTTATAAATGGTAATATTTAATATAAATTCCCCCATTTGAATGGCCTTTCATGCCTTGTTTAGACATTCAAGCCATTTATTTAGGTCAAGACAATAAAGAGGTGTTTGGACACTCGTAATGTAATGTGTCTATAATGTAATGTAATGTGTCTGTAATATAATGTAATCCAAAACTCATGTTTTGATTGAGCGTTTTGGGCCCGATTTGTAATACCAAACTCATTTTGTTTCGGCAGTTTTCAATCTAACTCTCTTTTCCATCATTTTCACGTTTCACAATTTCATTTTCGTTCCGTCCTTGATTCCACACGTATTTTAACACCCCTCTGATTCTTAGTAATTTTGATTACATTTTAGCTCTCAAAACAGTCACTAAATTTCAATTTTTTTCCTTTGTATAGTTATGAATATGGAATTTTGAGATGATAATTAATTAATATTTTATCTACTAAGATATTACGACAAACTTCATTTTCTAATTTAGGTTATATAATTGAAAATATTTTTACGCATGCAAAATGTTATTAAAAAAAGTGAGATAGAAAGCACTTTTTACCTAAAATGTTCAAATTCATCCTCTAATTTTTTACTTTTTCTCTCATTAGTTAGTCTCTCTCCACACATTTTTTTTCTTTCTAATTCTTCATTATTCAATTTCTTTTTAAATTTTTTTAATTTCCACATAGTTTCTCTCACAAGCTTTTCTCTTTGCATATGCAGTCTTTTTTCTTCATCATAGTATCAATCTCTCTTTTTTCATGCATTCTCTTATGAGTCTTTCTTCTTCTTCTTATTATTTATTTTATACATGCATTTAACATTTTCTCTAACTAATCTCTCTATACATTTTTCTCACTTAATTATTTTATATTTTTTTGAATTTAATTATTTTTATTTTAATATCATATCAATTTTAAAAATATTATTTTAAACATACGTTAATGATTCAAAACACATTTTTGAGTAAAATGAAAATCACTTTTAAATCTTCCAAGATAGTATTTTGATATAGTTAAAATTACATATTCTAAATCACTATGACACATTTTTTAATTAATAAAAAAGCATGTTGCGGATTGCTAATTTTAACTATGACAAAAATTATTTTAACAATCTCAAAATCACTTCCAAACATGGCTCAAGTCACAATAATCAACCTGTAAAATGCTTTTACATTAAGACTATGTTTACCCATGTGAAAGGTAATAAATCAATTGTAATGTAAAAAGTGGGCCCCAGTTGATTACTTTTGTTATGTTTACTTGCGTAACGTAATCGTAATGAGTTGTGGGGTTCACCTCAAAATTTGTAATCAAATCTTGCAATCTAATTGAGGAATGAAGGGTGCTCAATCTGATTGTGGTTGAAAATTATGTGGGACCCACTACCTTTACCGTTAATGCTATTGTTATTGTTAAAGATATTGCTATTGCAACATTATGTAAATAATGAATCTGCCACATTTATTGTTATCTTTACCTTTACAATTACTGTTAGGATCAAACAGTAACAGTAACGATAATGGTAACAGTAAAATGCGACAGATTCATTAATTCTAGGTAAACGCGATCAAAAGTAATTTCATTATGTGCGATTCAGACCCAATACGATTAATCAATCAACATTAATTTTCATTAGAGTTTGATAAACATACCATACATATATTTTTATTTTTATTTAGAGTATTTTATAATAAAAGTACTTTTGGCAAACCACGCATGAGCACTTGGAAACGTGTCCTGAATGGAACAAAAACAATGTGTTTTAAGACATAACCAAACTTTTGTATACTAAATATTTTTCTTTTAAGAAAAGCACTAATTAAATTATGTAATTGGTAAAATTAATAAAGAATGTTGTCCAAAGCACATGAACAAATCAATTATTCCAAAGGGGCACTATAAAACATGCATTTTGTTTATGTGATTATTTTGTGTCAAAGAAAGAATTAAATCCATGCATTTTAATTTTGGTTGGTTAATTTCAAGATTCCAAATCCAAAATTAAATCTTTCAAATGTGAAACGTATTGGCTCATCTCATATATATATATATATATATATATCTTTGCCTTATCACCCAAACCAAACTAAAATATGAATTAATTAACTTTGGATTAATACAAACCCATTTTTCTAATCCCTTAAAGAAGTTGGTTTAAAAAAGGCATTTTTAAGAATAGAAAAATAAGAGAAACAATATATACAAAATAATAAAATTTTTAGATAATTATGATAGACGCGGATAAAAGTCTATCAAAGTCTATCAGTGATTGAAATAATAGAAGTCTATCAATGTATAAGTGTTTTTTTTTTAATTTGACATTTTTTCTATTGGTGAAAATTTTCCGTTTAAAATCAAAGTTTTAGATTTTTGTTTCAAATTTAATTAATTTGGTCTTTATGTTTATTTCTTTTGGATAAATTAATGATATATTTGTTGTAAAAAGTTAAGGGACTGAAGTAGAGATTATATAAGAATTTAGAGATTAAAATGAAATTAATGTTGACAATTTAGGGATTAAAATAAATATTTTAAAAGTTTAGAAACTAAAATAGAAATAACTTAAAAGTTTAGGTACAAAATGATATATCTTTTTTAGTACATGATACACATTTTTTCTTTTTTTTTTTTTTTGAGAAAAATACTTTTTTGGTCCCTAGATTTTAGATTTAATTTCTATTTGGTCCCTAAGTGTTAAACTGTTACACATTTAGTCCTTAAGTTTTGAGTTTAGTTTCAATTTAGTCCCTAAGTTTCAAAATATTATAATTTTATCCATAAGATTTGAGTTTTGTTTCAATTTGGTCCACGAGTTTCATGATTTTACATTTTTAACCTCAATTTTTCATTAAATACTCATTATCAATCGTTAATGTCAATGTCTTTGTCTACTAATTAATTTAAAATAATTATGAAGTGAGATTTTAAATTTAATTTTAAAAGTGATGAAAAATAGTGAAACTTAATTAATTATAATTTGTTTAATTATTTTAAATTTATTAACATTACATTAACATTAAAAATGAAAAATGAGTATCTAGTGAAAAATCAAGGTTAAAAATGTAATTCTTGAAATCTAGGGACCAAATTGAAACAAAACTCAAATGTTAAGAGTAAAATTGAAACGTTTTAAAACCTAGGAACCAAATAAAAATTAAACCCAAAACCTAGGGACCAAATATATATATATATATATATATATATTTCTTATGCTATCAAGTGGTGATGTTTTTCGGTTGAGATTTTTTTATTTTATTTTTTATTTTTTTTAAAAAAAAAAGAAAAAAAGAAAAAAAGAGTTTGTTTGCATCCTCGAGTCAGATCCAACTTATAAATTGAAGAGATTTAAAATGTCTCTTTCCATACCAAATTGAATCACCAAATGAACAAAAAGTGAGCACCTATTCTTCATCCAAACACCTTCTTTTATTATTATTTTAACCACAAACATTCCACCATATTGCTTCACTCAAATCATCAGTTTTTTTTTTTTTTTTTTTTTAAAATAATTTTTTAGTGGCCTAATTTCTGAAAATGAAAGCAAAAACTAAATATATTTTATTTTTCTTTATTTTTCTCATTAATCACCATGTTTATAAGAGACCATTTTATTTAAAAGAAAAAAAGAAAGAAATTGTTTTGTACACTGTGTGTGTAATTATCTGCAATTTCCTTTATCTATTTTCAGTCTTATTTTTACTGTAAAGTCAACAGAACATTGTACCCACCAACATAATATGGAGAATTAGCAAGATGTTGACATTTTCTTCTTTTTCCCTTTTTTCCCCTCTCTTTTCCAACTTTGTGAAAATGACATTTTTTTTACCACATGTTAGAAAATGGTTAAAAAATTTCTTCTAGAATTATGCACACATTTTGTTAATTTTATCGCACAATTTACTCAGTAAATTAAAGCATCTCATTACGTAATTTGAAATGACCTAAACGATAGTTTTAAGAATTTCCTTCTCTTCTTGAGATAATAGACTTTCCTTCCACCTTTGAAAAGCTTTCCACACTCTACTAATTGATTATGAAAAATACTCTATTTTTCTATTCAAGGGCTAGACACGAAGAAAAATGCTATTTCTATAAATAGGAAAATTACTATAAACAGAAAAAATATCAAACTATTTACAAATATAGAAAAATTTCACTGTCTATCAGTGATAGACCGCGATAGAAAGCGATAGAATTCTATTGCGGTCTATCACTCATAAACTGTAAAATCTTTCTATATTTGTAAATAGTTTGACTTATTTTTCAATATTTGAAAAAAACCCTTCTAAATATGAGTTTTTATTAAGGGTTGTTTTCACATATAAACAAATGAGCCAAATTATTTATAAATACAAATTTTTTTTACTATCTATAAGTGGTAGATAGTAATTTTTTTTATATTTATAAATAGTTTATATTTTTTCTGTTTAGAGTAATTTTCTTACTATTAACCCACTTTATTTTGAGATTTGTAATAATAATAATAATAATAATAATAATAATAATAATAATAATAATAATAGAAAACACCAGAAACGAAATTTGGACGGGTAAAAACTCTTGTTAATCAACATGTCTTAGATTCGTAAAGTTACAAAAATGCCCCTTTTATTTAAATTTAATAAATTATATTGTGAAGATTGCCTATATTCCATGAATTGGTGTATTTGATGTAATATATTAATATTTATAGGATAATACTTTTTGGCGAAATATATATGTTCATAGAATTGAAGACAAGTTGCACTATTTGATGATGAATTCAAGCAAATTATCAAGCTTTTGACATGAATCCATGATTACATGTTTGCCAATAATTTTTTAAGGATACATATTATAATTTTCTTTAAATTTATTATAATAATTTTTTTTATACAAATTTACTATATAAAATTAAACTAATGGTAGACATTGACCTTACAGGTCACTTGGGTACTGATATAAAGTCTTATGATCGATTAATTAGGTCATCCCACCAACGAAATTATCTTTTATTATTTTTCTTTTTCTTTTTCTGTTCTTTTAAGAAATATTTTTCTTCTTCTTCTTCTTCATTTTTTTTAATCTTCGTGTTTGGTTCAAGAAATGCCCTAATTTCTATGTTCAAGTTTCTCCCAAAATTCAGCTGACGATCGATGTTCGGTAGCACCCCGGTGTTAGAATATTTTACTTTCTTAGTAGTTGAAAAAAAAAAATTTATTCCATGTAATTTAAGACTCATTTAGATTAACCAAAGAAAAGAGTATTTTTCGAACAATACATTATTATTTAAACTCTTTTGATAAACATTGTTTAAAATACCTTTATAAGTGTTCCAAAAGCTCTTCTGAATAGTTGCCAACATTTTAATTTTTTTTAAAATTATTTATTTTCAAAATTAAACCTTTGAAAAGTTATACCAAACACACTCTTAATTTATGTATATTATTAAATCTCTTAATTCATGTATATTATTAAATCTCTAAATTCATAAATCTCTTGAGATTATGAATCTAATTATAATCTATATTAATTATATTGAGTCAAAAGAACTTGTTAATAATTGAAATTCAACTAGGGGAAATGAGATATGAGAATTTGAATTTGTTAATAATTAAAATTCAACTATGGTTCCAACTCTATTATGAATTTATAGTTGGATAATCTAATACACCATGTAATTGTTGAACTTAATTTATTATATTTTTTTCTTATAATTCAGTCAATATAAAGGATCGATCATACATTTTAGAGAAGTTTGAGTGTAAAGTTGATTATAATAATATCTGGAGTTGAATAGTCTTTATTTGCAGTGCAAACTATTTTAGTGTAGGTTCAAATAGTTTGTGTTTGGGGTGGAGACTATTTTAGTATGAGTGCAAAAAATCTGTGTTTGGGTGCAGATTAATTTAGTCTGGGTTCAAGAAGTCTGTATTTGAAGTGTAGATTATTTTAGTTCAAGTTTAGGGTTTATGTGTTTTGGGTTGTTAGTTTGTTTAAACTTTAAACATGGAGTCTTTTATGAGTTTAGGGTTTAAGGTAATTGTTGTTTTTTTGTTTTTAATTATATAAGTACTAGTATCTTAAATATCATATTTTGTGTAAATAGAAATAAAAAAATTGTTCCATCAATTTTTAAAAATGTGTTAGAATTTAAGTTACATTATTTGTCATCCATTTGGTCACTCTAGAGATGGGTCATTACTGTTGAACAAAATACGTGAGATTAGACTAAAAATTAATATCATTGATTACATAAGAAAACTCCATATTTAGAGGTGTACAAAAGCAACTAATTCTCTAACTTCATAATATTGCATAAAAATGTATATCACAATGACACACAAAAAATAGTCAACTTAGACATGATTTAAAAAAAAAAGTGATGGTACGTTATTATTCGAAAACAATTCAAGGAGAAAGGTTGATCAAATGTATTGTTTGAAGAGTTCACAATACTAAAATAAGTTATTATATTATATGAATTGAATTAAAATGTATAAATCATCGTAAAAGATTTCTTGTTGGATTTCTTATCTTATTCTCCCGAATTCATTTTATGAATGACTTTTTTTTTCTATATATACACAATTTTTCTGCCTTAAACTTTGAAGAGATTCATGAAACAAGTTATATATTATGATATATTTAAATCGAATTCTTTAAGTCCTATAAGTTTGATCCTGTAGAATCTGACCTATTTTTTCATTGAAGGAAAGATACAAAATAAATCAGATTGATTTTTTTTATTTTTATCACCAAGTGTTTAGAATAAAAATACTTTATGCTATTTTTTTAAGTATAATTGGAGTAGGGAGATTTGAACCACAGACCTTACAATTTTTAGCACACTCGTATGTTAACTATGTTCGGTTTGACATGTAAAGTTTTGAGTATTGATTGTGCAATCATCATAATTGTTTTTTAATCTTGTTGAGGTATGGAAAAAAATTGTCAAAAAAAAGGAGAAAAATAAGAGCCACAACTTATTTCGCACAAGCAATGAAAGAAAGTTTTTGAATATTTATCATAAAAGCAAAATCTTTTACATAAAAAATTAAATTCACTATATATAAAGTAAAATTTGACATACAAATCTTATTAGTAAGGATGATTGCAAAATCCATCACTAGAAACTATTGGAAAGGAAACCATAAACCAAACAATATTGTAAATCATAGAAAATGATTACTTTAAATCATGTAAGATATTACGAAAATTTTAAATTAAGCTATATAAATAAAAAGTTGGTAACCACGATAACACCAAGCTTAGATAAACAAACCACGTGGCTAAGTTGTAGTGAGTACACAAAAAATCCAATACATTATTTACTTCAAAAAAAAAAATTATTATTTTTTTCATGTGAGTGGAAAAAGAGAAGACTTTCATGTGGCATTAAGGATAAATTTATTTAGAGGGAGAAAGAATTTGAGTTTAAAAAGAAAGAAAATCTACATATTAGTGTGGTATTTGCTACACACTCAAATATTTAAGTAAGATAATGAAAAGATGAAGAAGCGTTAGGATTTGAGAGTGAAAACTAATTAACTTATAGGGTGTTTGGTTTAACTTTATAAGTGTTTAATTTTTAAAATAAGAGTGTATTTGGAATACATTTTCAAGTGTTTAATTTTAAAAAGGTTAAAAATCACTTCTAGTTCCTAAACTTTCATAAAATTAACAATTTAGTCCCTGAACTTTGGTTTGTAACGATTTAGTCCCTGAACTTTCAATTTTGTAACAATTTAGTCCCTAAACTTTACTATGTAACAATTTAGTCCTTGTAATTTAAAATTTGTAACAATTTAGTATTTATCTTCAGTGGAGATGTGCACCTAAGGCATGCACTGTGAACTTTTCTACATCTTGCAGGGAATAAAACCCTGCACATTTGAAGAGTTGGTGACTCGCTCCCACGATATGGAACGAAGATCGCCAATAGGGAATAAAAGATTCCCTAGTCCCTGAGGCAAAAAAAGGATAAGAAGGCGATCAAAGGCATTGAAAGTACTTTGAAGAGCCATAAAAGAATTTATGGTTGTTAACTCGACCCCTCTAAAATTTTTCACCAAAGGAAAAGAAGCAAACTTGGAAAAGAAATATGATAGAGGTGAGAGACGTCACCTAACATTAAAAGAAAGACAGAAAAATGTTTATCCATTTCCTGACTCTGATGTTGCAGATATGCTAGAGCAACTATTAGAGAAACAACTCATTCAACTGCCAGAGTGCAAGCGACCAGAGTAGTTAGGGAAGGTCAATGACCCCAACTACTGTAAATATCATCGGGTCGTTAGCCACCTAATTGAAAAGTGCTTTGTGCTGAAAGAGCTGATTCCAAGGTTGGCTCGTGAAAAAAAGATAGAGTTAGATTTGGACGAAGTAGCTCAAACAAATCAAGCTGCAGTGGCAGTGACTTAAAGTGTTCCAACATCGATTGCGTTTAATGATCAAAAGCATTACACTGAAACTGAAAGCTTAATCCAGTTTGGGACCTTTGAGTCTATAGTTGTTCGATTCCAAAAAAAGGTTCTAATAATAGACTCCCAAAGTAAAGATGAGCCTGTTGAAGATGATGATGAAGGGTGGATTCTTGTGACTCGTTGAAAGAGAAAAAAGTCGTGTTCTGCACAAAAGAAGTTGCGCTTCCGTTAAAATTACAAAAGCGGAAGTAAGACTCAGAAAAAGAAAGGAAAAAAGAAGGCATGGAAGCCTAAACATGTTAAGGAGAAGGTCGATGATTTCCCTCAACGTCGACGACCAATAACTTTGGTAGAATTCCTCCCAAGAAACTTCCTTGATGATCATCCAGAGGAAGTACTAGAAGTTGTTGCATGTCACGGTGTCAACACGATAGAAAGTAAAATTATTATTGCAAGTCCATTAGAGATGGTAGTAGAATCAAAAGACTTACCATCTTTTAACATAGATGAGTTGTTGTCACTCCCTCAAGCAACTAAGACTGCCCTTATTGACGCACTGTTGAGTTCAGATGCAATAGGTGTTCCAACCTCTATGATGCGCACATATGCATCTTGCTGCACATTTATAGGTTTTTCAGATGAAGATTTATTGTTAGGATCAAAACCTCATAACAGACCCTTATTCATCTTCGGATACATGCGAGAACAAAGGGTTGGTTGAATTCTCTTTGATGATGGGTCGGTCGTCAATATAATGCCTAAGTCAACCACGAAGCAATTAGTTATCTCAATGGAAGAACTGGCGAATAGCAAGTTGGTGATCCAGGACTTCAATTAAGGCGATCGACGACATGATACGCCTGGAACTTATTATTGGTGACCTAAAGGCCAACACATTGTTCCATGTTATAGACTCAAGGACTACTTACAAACTGTTATTAGGTTGTCCTTGGATTCATAGACATGGAGTGATTACCTCTTCGCTGCATCAATGCTTCAAATTTTATTAAGATGACATTAAAAAAGCTGAAGCGGACTCTAACACATTCTCAGAGGTCGAGTCCCACTTCGTAGACGTAGAGTTTTACTTGAAGAGCGATAACGTCGGTGAAGTAATGTCAACAGAGATCCCTTTAATAAAAGGTGGAGATAAATTCGAGCCAAAGCCACAAGCAAAGGTAAGAAAAGAATTGAGAGAGGAGGCAAGTATTTCCAACTCTCAAAAGAGTGAAACATCCATTAGCCCAATGAAGACTAAAGTTTTAAATGATGAGAAAGCTTCAAGTTCTCCAATCTTGCACTATGTTCCTTTGTCGAGACGCAAGAAGAGCGAGTCACCATTCGCAGAATTCTCGAGGGGCCTGAAGGTTGGTGATGTTGAAATCTTAAAAGAAAGTTTTGTTATGCCGCTTACAAATATAACAAAACGAGAATTTCACAAATCAAAGGTACATCTGACAAAAGTGGATTTGCTTGAATGACGAATGAAAATGGGTTCGACCCTAAGGCTTATAAATTGCTGGCAAAAGCAGGCTATGACTTCACAACTCACAATGTTTAAGAGCTTGAAAATCTATGAGCAACCTGAACTTTCTCCATCCTAGAAGAAGCTTTTGAAAGAAGGGTATGCTATACCCATGTCGAGAAAAAGACTTAGATATAAGTCCCCTGAGCCAGTTCGTATAACTGGAAAGGGCAAGACAAAGGTTGTTGACAACAATCATATAAGTGCTAAAGAAGTTGACGATTCAAAAGAAATCGAGTAAAGAACTTCTGTATTGATCGTCACAAGCCTTCAACTACTTAATTTTCAGTATTCCAAAGATTAAGTATGGTCAAAACAAAAGGAGAAGATCAATGTTTAGAAGTTCACCTGAACATCAGCATTCAAAAGGCTAAGTATCTCCACATCAAAGAAAAATTGACCTTCAACGTTTGTTTTTGATCGTCTCAAAACTGAAGGAATTGAATTCCTAACGAAAGCGATTTATCGCGTGGTGATTTTAATTATTAAATTATGAATTTTAAAAAAAAAATCAGAGAAAATAGGATAAACAACATGCTTTTAAGAAGGAAAAAAAGACAAACGGAAGAAGAAAGAACTTACCATTGATGCAATTTTAACCTATAGTTTCTATATGGATCTAATTCATATATTAATATTTGAATCCCATTCAAATATATTTCTCTCACATGTTATAAAGTTTAATTTTGCATCTCATACAAAAATTAACTTTATATTATAATGTATCAATATACATTATTTAATTGTATCTCATACAATTTATTCCCCTAACTTAATTTGAACAATTCAAATTAAACCAAGGCAACTGGCCGTGATCTTAACCTATATGAGCTAGCAAGTGGACCTAATGGACTTATCAGTTTGAAGCTTCAATGGTACGAGATTAATTAATTAAAATCTTTAATTAAATTAATCAAAAGTCATTAACTGTCGGTCATTCCACTAAAGACTGGCAGTTGCACTCTTCTTATTGTAGATATATTTCTATGTCCACGAATAAAAATTAATCAACAGCGAGCCGACCCTTCACAAATTGCTCGTAACAATAGTTGGGCCAAATTACTATTTTATCCCTTGTTACTTCTAACTCCTTAAGCACCACTAATCCCTCTAATGAACAATTTAGTCATAGTCCAACTATAAGCTAGGCTCCTCTCTGGCCAATGAGAGGGTGAGACACCTCATTGTTCAAGACCTGATATTAGCTCTTAAGAGAGCAATTCATAAGATGTGAATTCCTTCTTGTACAGTTGAGTTCTAGTTGCCTTCTCGGAAAAATCCCTAAAGTGGTAGGCATATTGAGTCGGTGAACCGGCCACTCTCACTCATACAAATCAAAAGATTGCCTTTACAGGTAGGAGTTCACAACTGACTCAGGATTAAGGTTGAGTCACCTATGATTATCCTAGTGATATGTAAGTCCCATTAAGCAACATTGTTAATACAAGAGACTAATCATTCTGCGGTCCAGTCTTATATATGTCTCACATATATAGGATACCTCCATTCACATGTCTTTACATGAACATTTAGGATCTTAACGGTTGTGACACTTTACAATACTTGTAACAATGACAAAGTGGGTCGTATCCATAGTGTTACCAGAATAAGGTACCTAGCTTTATTCATCTACTACAGACCGTTTAGGTTATCACTTAAATACGATACACTTGTATGTCTCTACATACATGTTTAAGTTACTACTAATAACCTAGGATCTTAGTTTATTGGTTTTCGGGTTAATGCAACTAAAAGTAAAATAAAACAATTATTATTTTGTTAAATAATTTGGTTTATACAATACAAGTTTACAAAATACAAGACCACGAGATTAGAGCATCAACCCCAACAATCTCCCACTTGTCCTAAAGCTAGTGGGGTGTACATTGTAAAATAAAATACAGTACACACAAAACAATAAACTAGGGCACAAAACCCAGTAAATCCTTCCACTTGCTCGAGACTAAATGTGGCATGTCTCGTAGACCCAGACTCTCCAGGTGACCCTCAAAGACTTTAGCCGTGAGAGCCTTTATAAATGGATCAACAACATTGTGCTCCGAAGCGATCTTCGTGACGATCACATCTCCTTGATGCACAATTTCTCAGATTAAATGATACTTGCGCTCTATGTGCTTTCCATGTTTGTGACTTCAAGGCTCCATGAAATTTTTCACAACACCACTATTATCACAATAAAGGGTGATGCGCAACGACATATCTGGAAAAACTTCTAGATCAATCAAGAATTTTCTAACCCATACAACCTCCTTGGCAGGTTCACAAGTCGCTGCATACTCCGCCTCTATGGTAGAGTTAGCAATGCAACCTTACTTTATGCTTCTCCACACTACAACTCCTGCGTTAAGAGTAAACACTGATCCTGAAGTGGATTTCCTAGAATCCCTATCAGTCTGAAAATCAGAGTCAGTGATCCAGCAAGGATCAAATTCTTGGTACCATACACGAGCATGTAGTCCCTCGTTCTCTGAAGATACTTGAGGATCGTTTTATAAATCCTGCAGAAAAGAAAAGGTCGGTAGTTCCTTTTTTCCTTTGAAGAAAGATCTGCTCTCTTAAAATTCTCTCTCAAATTCCCTATTCTAGATTTGGTTCCCACCAACCTTCAACCTCGCTACTCAGAAAATAGGAGAGGTTCCTTGGTGGTAGTGTTCTACATTGGCCATTACAGAATTAGAGACCCAGAGTCGTCAACGAGAGTAAGATTTTTCTTTCTCTGTATTTTTTTTTAAAGTATATTTAACCTAATTTTTGGCTATTGTACTAGTATTTTCAAAAATTTGAAATTAATTTCAAGATTAAGGTCTTGATACGTTTTCGTTGCCCTAGGGTTTTTATCCTTGTAGGACGAAGTTGGATAGCTGACTTTCTAAGTTGGGTTTTGGATATAATTAATAGTGACGTGTTGTTTTCGCTACCCCCTTAAGTTGAGCTTTAATGATTTTTTTTTCGAAAAAAAAAGGTTTAAAATATTAACTCACCTAACAATTGGGTGAAGGTGGAAAATCCTTCCGATGGAT
Organism: Lagenaria siceraria; assembly: GCA_002890555.2. Classification (NCBI taxonomy): domain Eukaryota; kingdom Viridiplantae; phylum Streptophyta; class Magnoliopsida; order Cucurbitales; family Cucurbitaceae; genus Lagenaria; species Lagenaria siceraria. Next base: position 1,207,100 of record CM016483.1, read on the forward strand.
CCCATACATAATTTTTGGTAAAAGATTTTGAAACCCACCAAAAACCCTTTCCTCCCTTCCCCAAATAAGTGATAAAGGCATGATTTTTCATTTTTCCAAAAAGAAAGAGAGAGAAACCTCAATTGAAAGTAGTCAAGAGAGAAGGAACCGAAAAGTTTAGCATCAAAGTTTAAAATATCGATATCGATGGAAATATTGAAGTCTTAATTTTACGAAAATTTCGATAAAAATATCGATAAAATATCAATTTCGATGGATATTTCTAGAAAAATTATTAAAACAATAAATCTTTAAAATTAAATTAAATTAGTAAATAAATAATTTATTATTTTCAAATATATAAACATGTCTATCATTTATATTAGTGGTAATTTGATACTTATTTTTTGTGTTTCGTAGATTTTTCTAAGATATAATGAAAATATCGATCCATCCCGATATCAAATCTATAGAAACGTAGAAATATCGATGGAAATATCGACATATCGATAAAATTTTAATACTGTGGTTTGCATATATGTTAGTATAAATAAATAAATAACTTTGCTTTAACCTACACCTATTATATAATCACTCTGAGACACATCCAAATATATAATATTTTAGGTAAGATAAAGTATTCAAAATATAGAAAAATAATCGATATGACCTAACAACTTAAAGCTTTTGAATTTTATTAGAGGATTAATATATAGTATCAAAAAGTATAGAATACTAAATTCAAGTATTTGTAATGCATGTTTGTTTGTTCTTTAATTTAATATTAGAAGATCATGTTAGCTTCCTAGAACAAACAAATTGGGATTGGGTCACCAAGACAATACTAAATTACTAATAAAACAAATAAGATAATTTGGTAGTGTAGTAATATACATTTTTCTCTTTTTATTTTGAAAATTGATGTCCACTGATATGCCAATAATCAAATTATTTTAGGATTTAATCATTCTTACATTGTGCTCTATTATAATACACATATGTAGATGCTAACTTAAGAGCAATAGTCTATATATCAACAATTTAGGTTAAAAAACATATTCGGTCCTTGAATTTTCATGGAGGTAACAGTTTAAGTCTCGTTGGGTAACCATTTGGTTTTTTATTTTTAGTTTTTAAAAATTAAGCCTATAAACACTTCTTCCACCTCTAAATTTCATGCTTGCCAATGATTTAAAAAACCAAGTCAAAATTTGAAAACTAAACAAAGTAGTTTTTAAAAACTTGCTTTTGTTTTTGAAATTTCGTTAAGAATTCAACTCTTGTACTTAAGAAAGATACAAACCATTGTAAGAAAATGAGAGAAAATAGGCTTAATTTTTTAAAAACGGGGCCTTAGTTCATAACTTTGATTTGTAATGATTTAGAGCTCTTGTCCTTTCAATTTTGTAACAATTTAGTCCTTGTACTTTATTATGTAGTAACACTTTATCTATTGTATTTTAACATTTGTAACAAGTTAGTCCTTGTCGTAAAACATTTCATAAAAATTAAATGTTGATTTTTATTCTTTAATGATTTAGACTTTATATGTTATAAACATATTAGATCCTTAATTGATATAGTTCATAGTACATCGATTTGGGGTGAGAGAGTCGAAACTCAAACCTCTTGGTTAAGAGTGTATATCTTATGCCAGTAGAGCTATGAACATATTTTTTTTCTTTTGAGTACAAAAAAAAAAAAAAAATCCATGAACATGTTCCCAATTACTTTTTTACTACAAAAATGTTAGATTTTAAAGTACATGGACTAAATGTTACATGTTAAAGTTGTATGGACTAAATTATCACAAAAAACAAAGTACAAGAACTAAATATTGGAAAATTAATTATAAAACTTAAGTTCTTGATTATTCTAAAATGACTATATAGAATAATCAAGACAAAGGATCTATGCAAGGATGAAAACTGAAAAAACAAGAAGGTAATTAGCTCGAACCAACAGATGTTAAATGTAATGCTGAGACACTTAATTAGAGTAATAATGCTTAAGGTAAAGACGGAGAGAGATAAGAAGAACACAAGAGTTGGTAATCTAGTTCGGTGCAAATTCACCTATGTATGAGGGGCAGTGTGCCCAAGAAAGATAAATCCACTAATGAAAAGGAAAGCAATTACAACGATGTACTTGCTATCACAGTGTGACACTCGTTAAGCTTTACACTTTTATATAACACTCAGGCTCCCCCTAAGACAATGCACATTAGTGGAACGCTACTTAGGCTCCCTTAAATAGGAGACTTCTTCTCTAGGCTTAGTAATACAATGGCTCTCGCACCATCGTATACTCTCCATTTCTTTTTCTCACTTTTTTTTTTAAAAAAAATGCTAACCCTAGCCATTCTCACCTCATCTTTTAAATACGCAGCGGGACAATAAAGAAAATCCTAAAAAATATTTAGAGAACCATCAGGAAGGAAACACACACAAGGAGAATATAGAGCACAAATCTTCCTGATGAGACAACTCAAAGATCTGCAGAATTTGCACCTTGACCCACAATAGCCTGCCAGAGCCAACTCATGTTAAGACATTCTCATCAACACTTGTGAGTGAACACCACAACACAATTTAAACAAACATGGCCAATCACAACTCTAACAAAAACCAATGTAATAACCCCAATTTCTTATATATAATTAATTAACTTAAATTGAGATAATTACTCATAAAACATTACTTCTTTAAAAAAATATAGATCACGCTTCTACTAAAATATGTTTTACCAATATTAATACAACTTTAACCTAAAGTTTAGCAGCAGAAATCATAAAAAAAAAAAATATGTTTTTAAAATTTTAAGTAACGTGAAACTAAATACATGCTTCTAATTTAGTTAGACTAAAAATTATGGCAAACTGTCTCATGACTCCTCTTAAATGCCAAGATCATCTTCGACATACTCATTATCATCTACGTGACTATTTAAAAAAAGTAAAAACAACGAAAGGTAGTATAAAGGTACTCTATAGTGGTTCCCATCATGAGGAACCTTCATGCTCAATCACACACAACATACTTGCATGCGTGCGTATCCTATCCTAGCACATACACCATGAGACACCCTAAATAAACATAGTTGCACTTACTTATATAACCTTAATTACATACTTCCTTGATTTGGCGTCATGCTATGCAAAAATACCTCATACCATAACCATCAATTTCGCATGTAATATTTACAAGGTAATTGCCCCTTATAAATACCATGAACATATGACTAGTTTTGTTTTATAGGGTCCAACCCTTAGCAAAAACAATACTTATCATATCGTACATCTAACTGCATAACATAACTACTTAATTTAGGTATTACATACATAACATATTCTTACCTAATTCCATGACATAAGACTGTTAACTAGACTTCAATGCAATGTAACATACAACTATGTCATGCTTAACCTAAACATGTATTACTAATCAACATGCTAACATAAATCGTGAGCAGCAGAAAATCATAGAAAATACACACGGTAACATTGCTTTCTCAAATATCAATTGAATATCACAAAGCAACATTTCAATTGAACATATTTCAAAGAAACACAATAGAAATTACTCATAGTCAATAATATATCAAATTTAAAGATTCAACATATCACAATTAAAGCAAACAACTCAATAGATAATTATTCATAAGAGTCAATCACAACAACAACCCAATAAAAATAATCACAACTATATTATAGAACATTTGATTAGCAATTTATGGTGGTAAACTACTCATAAATAATAATACAACTTGCAATTAAACAAGACAATGAAAAAAAACCACTCAATTAAGTAACTTATGATGGAATATACTTAAAACTAATATTACCACAAACAATTATACAACACAATAAAACGAGACACTCAATTTGGTAACTTATGATAAAATTCACTTACCACAAACTTGAAATCTAAATCTTTTAAAGATTCCTATATAATATGTAGCCTGATTTAAATTCAGTTTTAACAATTTAAATTTAGTTTTTCAAGAAGAATCTCATTAACTAGCTAAATACACTAATTTATCTAGCTAACCTAAATTACATATTCATTATTATAGTTATCATTCATAATTAAATTACTATATAAATCTCATAAGTTAATCTCTTTAGTGATCAAATTAGCCTCTGATCTATACCTAAAAAAATACATGAATATAATTTACTAATTTTAAGATTAAATAAAGTAATTGAAACTTCGAGTAATATTGTTTTTAACAAATTTAAGCCCTATGCAAAATAAATCATAAAAAATTAATTTTAATGCCTTAAACATATTTTTTTGGCTAACTTTAGGCTACTAGTCATGATTTCAAAGTTTCATATCCAATGCTTTTTAATTTTGATATCAATCAAGCTAAAACTTATAAAGATTACATAAATCGATAAAACACTATTTTAGACTAGTTTTAGGGACTATTTTGAACCATTTTTTATTCTAATTTTTAGACCTAAAATCAATATTTTAAGATCTAAATAGCACTAAAAAAAACCTATATTTGCTATGAACAACCTCTAAAAAAAAATTGAAAGTTAGAGAAAATGATCCTTGCCATTTGATGTGTTTTCCTCTCTACTGTATTGATGGGTGGCGGAAACCTTAAGTAACTAAGGAGCTTGAGATAATACTTGAATACCCAAAAAAATAGTTACGAACATGCTTAGGGTCTACAGAAATGAATATGGAAAGAACTCACTATAAAAGGATATTGAAAAGGGATTTTTCTTACTGATTTGATGCACTGTTGAACAATCTTGTGAAATCCAATAACACCACTTGAAACAACTTTGAATACACAATGTTCTCTCTAAGAAGCGTGATTTAGAGCATTAGGATAGGGGTTAGAGAAGAAATTTTCAAAATTTGTTAGGCTCACTTGAAGGATAGATGAAAAGGCACGTGGGAAACTTAAATGACAACGTTTTTGGAATGTGAGCAAACCTCTTTTTCTCTCTCCTCCATGCATGCACGACCAATAAATATTAAAATAAAATTTTTGGCTTTTCAATTCACCCACTTAAACCCCTAATGACCATCTGGTGAAAGGTCAAAAGGTTGGGTTAAGAAAACTATACTTTGATTAAAGTTAACTTTATTTAAAGAAGCACCAATAGTTGAAGTTCAACTCTTTTACTTTTAATTTTTTAATGATATTGTTTTACATTCTTAATAATTGAATTAAAAACTTATGACAAGAAGTTATAATTAAGTTAATAAAATTCTAAATAAGAAGACCAAACATCCACTTAATATTATATTCTTACTAAGTTAATTAATCTTATATATCCATTCCATTTTTCTCTTCTAATATTCAAATAACTATATATAAATTAAGTTACTAATATTCAAAGTGAATTTCTAGAATCATAATAATCATATGCAAACAAGTATTAAGATCGACTTTGAACAAAGAATTATATAAATTAAACTTAGTAGCTCTTAATCACTTTAAATTAAGTTTTCAATGGATCCTAAACTAAATTTGAATAACTTAGTTTAATAGTTTATATAAATTAGCAAAATCATAATAATTGTATAATATTACGAAAATACCCTTAATGATTATGCGGATCATTACAACAAATCTATAAAGTGTTAGAATTATCTCAATTTAGATCATTTGTGGTCTTTCTCAACTATATATGCAACTCAAATCGAAATGGACAGATCCTCACTATTAGATGGAAAATGGGAGGTTGAAGAACGATAGTATTTTAGGGACCATAACCTTGTATTTCATAAGTTGATTTTAGCGTTCCCATAATTCTCAAGGATCAATGGGCTGATTTCTACTTAGCAGACCACACTTTTGGATAAAAAGTTATGGACCAATAATCAAAATCATACAATATGTTCATTAAATAACCCAAATATATAATTGCTATTTAATTTATTAAATTAATCCCAACACTAAATCGTTATAAATAAAAGTTTAGATACTAAATTATTGCTTCGATAAAAATTCAAAGACCGAAAGTGATTTTAACATTTTAAATTATTAAAGATATGCACCTCAATGTAAAAAAAAAAAAAAAAAAATTAGGTCATACAAAAGATTGTACTTAATGAAATTAAAAAAAAAAAAAAAAAAACGAAAACAATCGGTAAGTTATGACTATAGTACATAAAACAATAATTGTTATGATTAATTATTGATTTTGTAAACTAATGAAACAAAAGTAGAACCATATAATAAATTATTATTATATTTATAATTATTTATGTAAAAATACATTTTTTCTTTTTTCATGACAAAGCAGGCTTTTCTAAAACTTTCTTCATGTTGCTTAGGCCCATACTAAAATTATGTCACTAGCCCAAGTCCGGACAATAAACTTTGGGTCATGGAACAAAATAGCTAGTTTTAGGGTTTAGATTTCAAAAATACACAAAAGTGCCTAAACCTACATTTAGGAGAATTTGTTAGTTTTCTTAAGACAAAACTACCCCTTGATTTTAGTTTTTAAATAACATCTAACCAACTAACCCAAAACCTACTTGCTAAATAAATTATAACCGAATATAAAATAAATAATCATCAGGTAAACAAAAATTATAACAAATACAAAATTACAAAATTTCCAACTTTCTCAATGTATCTCAGAGTGATGTACATTCATATAGATATATACTGGCGAACAAACTCATAAATGTTTGTGTTTCTGTATATGTATAAAAGCCCTAATTAACATGGAACGTATCTTACTTGTGGGGTAGTACTAAATGACTAAAAAATAATGATAAGTTGAATGAAAACTTTAAAGCTTGGTGCAACTACCTCGTATAACTTCATAAAACGCAAAACTCTCTGTTGTTAGTTACTTGAAAGTATTTAAACCTATTTACATATAAACCACTTGTGCATCATAAGTCTTGGGAGAAACAAATGTTGTAAATATAATTATCCATGTAGTATATAAGTAGTCGGAAAACACAAAGTAAACAAATATAACTGAATTATTCAATGAATTTAGGAGCAAAAGTGTAAATAAGTGCACAAGGTTGTTCCGTTGAGGTCTTATAACTAGGTACATCGCTAAAGATACCATATAATATAAGTGTAAGTATATACCCTAACCCCCACCCCCATGGAACGTTAGATATTTATCATTGAGAAAAAAATGTAGAGAGTTGAAACCATAAACTTCAAAATAATCAAAACCAACCTCTCCATGTTAAGTGTATCGAAGAAAAAAAAGCATGCATTAATATAAATAATTACCTACAACCATTAAATGATGATTTTTGAAAATCTTCCATTGTCTAAGACATATACACTAAAAAAAGCATTTGATGTCTTCTTCTTCTTTATCTTCGTGCGCTTCTATATCTCCCTCCACGTTTTCCTTTGATGATATTTGTTTATATATCATTCTCGTTCTACATCCTACCTAAAGTCTGTCTATATCTTCATCTACATCTTCGACTAGGATCATAAAATGAAAGTATTTTCATCTTCGTGATATTTTGATTGAGGGGTGTGGCTTACCAACAACTTGGAAGTTGCGGCTTAACTTTTGGATCAACTTTGAATTTTAGAAATGGGGGCTTGAAGACAAATTAATTTTGTTTCTCGTTTAACTAAAATTAACAAAAAAAAAATGTTTTGTATTTAAATTCTTAATAATCCACCAATATTGTAGGGATTTTGTTGAAGGTTGGAAAATTAAAATTGAAAATGTTGAAGAAAAACATGTAATGCAACTAAAATGTTGAAAATAAGTTTTAGATTATTTAAAAATCATTCAATGTATTTACAAGTAAATATAAGTGATATATTAAAAATCAAAATTTTATGACTATATTTTACAAATCAAAATTTTATGACTATCTTACGATTAAAAATCATTAAATGCAACTAAAATTTAGAAAAACAATGAAAAAATATAAAATATATTCGTTTTTAATATATATATATATATATATATATATATATATATATATATATATATATATATATATAGTTGGTTGGTTTGATTATAAATAAACAGATATACTAGGAGTATAAATGCAGAGAAAATACTTCGCTTTGATTTTCTCCTAAAATCTTGTTAGTGAGAATTAAGAGAACACAAATCATATTTTATTTATTTATTTTTTAAAAAAGTGATTTTCGGTTGGACTAGTTTGACTGTAAACATATGAATATACTAGGGGTATAAATGGAAAGAAAACTCTTCACTCTCTTCGATTAAAAATCTCAGTTATTTTTCAAAGAAACTCTAATTCTCATTATCATATACTTTTGATAGGGATTTCTCATAATTTTCCTAATTTTCAATCGAATTTTGAGGAGGCCTTTTAGAAGGCAATATGTCCTATACACTATTTCTACTAAGTTTTGGAGAGTACTCTTGAGAACCAATGAAGAAATTCAATACTCGCAATCATACTTTACAATGGAAAATAAGTGTGACACGTGTCAGAGAGTTTTTCTCTACTTCTTTTGTACTATGTAGTTTTCTTTAGATTTTTCTAGAGGAGTTCTTGGTTTTTATTGTGTATATATCAAGTGGATTAACTCGATTTGTAGGCTTTAATGTAATTATTTGGGATTTTCCTTTTGATTTAATTGAGGGAATATTTATCATTTAGACAACAATTTATTCATGCTAAGTCTATAATCTCTTGATTACAAATTGTTTGATTAATTGGTTTAAATTGTTGCCCAAATGACCATGAATTTTGTTAAGAATATCTTTAGAAGTTGTGAAAGAAGTTCGTTAATATATCTTGCTTGTTTGTAGAAAATAGCTAGATATGGATGTTGATTCTGTAACTAAGTAAGTTAGAGAATCAACTAAGCTCGGGAAAGAAAATTGATAATATTAGTATCTCCTTATTATTGTTGCATGCTTAAAAGTACAATCTAATCGATTGAATTTACTTTTCATTTTGAAGAAACCAAGGCGAAAAGGCTACCTTTGATTTTGTCGGTCTCCACTTCGGTAGATTTTAACTTAGATTTATATTTATTCACTTTTTTCTTTTACGTAATTTTCTAGATAAAATAAGGTGTGTTAGTCACTATGGTACTCAATCAAACTTAGAAAACCAATTCTAAAAACGATATTCGATAGTTAATGCATTATACTAAAACTTGACACAGTACACTCGTAATTTTGCATAGTGTAAAAATTTGAGGAACACTTTATCTGTATATTATAGTTAAAGTTGTTTTATTCAATATACAATTATGAAGATGGAGGATCATACCTCCGACTTCAAAAAAGGGATGGAGTAATACCAATTACCGTTGAGTTAAGCTCTAACTTTGACCGTTATAATCAAATTAAATGAAACTTCACTCGATTAGCTTTAACATATTTGGTTGTTTCTTGAAAGATTATGACCTATAATTGAGTTTTTCTACCTCCTCTTTCTTCTCCCCATGTTCCCATGTTCTCCTTAGTTTTTGTTATTAGTTGAAAGACAAGAAAATGTTAGTGCAAGCAAAAACATCTCAATACACAACTTGGGAATTGCAATGCTTTCTTTTGCAAATTCAAGTAATCTTTCTTTCTTTTTTTTTTTTTCAATCTCTCTCTCTCTTTTTCTCGTCTCTCTCTCTTATTTAATAAACTCTCTTTCCAACATTTCATAAAAAAATATCATATAGAAAAATGTTACTGTCTATTAACGATAGATCACGATAAAACTCAACGATAGACAATGACAAAAGTCTATCGCTGATAGACAGTAAAATTTTTCTATATTTGTAAATAATTTTGTATTTTTTCTATATATATATAGTAATTTTTCAATTTAAAATCTGATAACAACATAATTAAGTATATATAAAAGAGTTCAGGGCAAAATGAGAAACTAAGCCTGTTTAGTAGAGAATTTGAAATCAGAAATTTGAAGACAAGGAGTTTAATGAAAATACAATTGTATTTCATATTTTAAATACGTGTTTGGTAGTAGATTCAGAAATTGGATTCTAATTTGAACAATTGTTTAAAATGTGTTTGATACTATATATTTATAAATCATAAAACTAGTTTTACCTGGGGTGTACATGAAGGCACCGAAAATCGATCCGACTAGCCGAAACCAACCAAATCAACCATGATCGGTCAGGATGTGCCATGGTGAGTCGGTGGTCGGGTTTTCAACCAAAAACCAACACCTCGACCGACCAATCGACCATAGGGTGTAAGAGGTTTTTTTCTCTCTTCTTCCTTTTTTTTTTATAAAAAAATTTATTCATTTTTTTCCCATATCCACGAGTGACAAGTCCATGAAAGAAAGAACTTTTTTATCTACAAGTCCATGAAGAATAAAGTCTTATAGAGACGAGGCCAAAATAATAATAATAATAATAATAGAAACCGACGAACCCGACAGACCGTTAGTTGAATATCAACAATTTTTTATGGTTGTTTTTCGGTGCCGGTGTTCACCCAAAACCGACACCAATCGACTGATGTACACCCGTAGTTTTACCCACTAATATTGAGTTGACAATAAACCATTATTAATTTATTTATGAATATGATTTACGTTAACAAAAATTATAATTATTATTTTGTAATATTATATAATTTATAATACATATTATATTTTTTAAAACATGAATTGAGTTTATAATCTAACCTACTGTATTTCTAAATATTTTTATCTTTATTTAATATAATTATGCATTTGAAAGTTTAAAAATCAAAATTTAGATACAATGAAAACATAAAAAATATTGTTTTTAGAATTTGCTGGATCATAGGATTTAAAAACAACTTTCATAAACATAATTTAGATTATCTATCAAATACACGTTTGATGAACTCAGTAAATTGGAAAACATAAAACAAAATTCTAATTCTCAATCTTTCAAATGCATTTTATACATAGTACATATACTTTTGAAATGTCATACCTAGTTGTTAATTCCATAGACTAATCAAAAAACACCTACATTCATAGTTTTCATGAAAATTCTTCTATATGGTACAAAGTGAAAAATATATTTTAGGATTATATTGTTAATTACGTTAGTCCTTTGTGACTTTAAGATCAGAAAGAGTACATGTTAATTAACATTGAGTTATGCTCACTTTGATGCTAATGATCTATTCATAACCTATATTTCGACATATAATTAATAAAATAGTTAAGGTTAATAAATTTATAAGCTTTGTCCAATAACATTTATGTTTGGTCTAATTGGTCCTTAAACTTTCAATCATGCTTAATAGGTCTTTAAATTTTTATTTAATATTCACATATATATGAACATAAAGTTAAAATTTTAAGATTTACTAGAGAGGCATAAAATACAATCTTCCATCCAATAGATTAGTTATAAATTAAATTATATTGGCTAGATACCTATTAAACACAAAATAAAAAATTTAGGGATCTATGAGACACACAAATTTAAAGTTTAGGAACTTATTAAACAAAAAAAAAAAATTAAAATTTAGGGATTTATTAGGCACAAAATTGAAAGTCCAAAGGCCTATTAGACACTTTTGAAAGATTATAGACCAAATAAATTAAAGAGAAATTACTATAAACAGAAAAAATATCAAACTATTTACAAATGTAGAAAAATTTTACTTTCTATCACCGATAGACCCCGATAGAATTCTATCGCATTCTATCGCTGTTTATCGTGATAGACAATAAAATTTTTCTGTATTTATAAATAGTTTGACTCATTTTTCTATATTTGAAAATAGCCTTAAATTAAACAATACAAACCTAAAAAGTTGGAAACTAAACTTGTAATTGAATAAATAATTAAATATATTATTGTTTTAAATTAATCAAACATAATTTAATCAAAGTAAATTGCTAGAATAACACAAATTTAAAAAGGAATACAAGTTGATGCCATATTTGTGGCTTTCTATACATCTAATAATCTTTGATCCAATTCATATATAATAATTGAAATATTTAAGTAGTATGTAAGTGTATTAATTATCATTATTTTAAACTAACGATTAATAGTTAAGTTAGGATGTCAATAATAAATAATGATATACACAAGTATATTATTTAAATAATACAAATTAAAATTGGGTAAACCAAACATTGAACCCAATCTATACATAATATAGCCAATATAACTTAGTCCACTTGACCTAAAAAAAATACAACCCATTTAATGTAATAAAACAAAAATAAATAATAAATAAAAGGAAGCTTTAAAGCCGTAATATATACACTTTCATCTTCCTCTCATTCCAACGCCACCTCCTTCTCACTTTTCAAGTAAATTTTTTAAAGGTTAAAATAACCTCATTTTTATCGAAATTTGTTAAATGATAATATTAATAATTTGTATATAAATATGTTTCTAAAATTTAAAGCTTTTTCAAATACAACAAAATGAATTAAAACATTTATAAATATAGTAAAATGTCATTGTCTATTAGTGATAGATACTGATAGACTAACATCATCTATTACTGATAGACATCTATTTGTGTCTATCAATGTCTATCAGTAATAGATTGTAACATTTTCTATATTTGTAAATATGTTCAACAATTTTACCATTTAAAATAATTTTCCTAAAAGTTAGTCAACGTATTAATATATAATAATTTTTTTGAAAAATCAATAATAAACTAGCAGTATAGATAAAATTTAAGTTTTATTAGAAGTACATAGATTAAAATTGAACATTTGAAAGTATAACAACTAAAATTGAACAACTTTTAAAGTATAGGGACCAAAATGGTATAATTTAACTTTTTAAATATTATTTGATTTTTAACCATATGAAAAGGAAAATAAAAAAGTTCTAAATATTATCTGAGGTCCCATTTAGTAACTATTTGGTTGTTAGTTTTTTGTTTTTGAAAATGAAGTCAATTTTCTCTCTATTTCTTGAGCAGTTTGCATATTTCTTAAGGAAAATAATTGAATTTTTAGTAAAATTAAAAAAAAAAAAAATTCAAAACCTAACTTGATTTTTTAAAAGATTAGTAAAAAGTAGATAACAAAACAAGAATTTAGAGGTAAAAGAGGTATTTATAGGCTTAATTTTAAAAAACGAATAATAGAAAACCAAAAGGTTATAACAAACGGGACTTGACAACTATGTTCATGTATTAATGTTGGTAGTTTAGGATAGGACTAGAGATTAGGGTTTAAATACTACTCTGGCTCTTCTACTTTTAATTTTGATTTATATTGGTTCATGTACTTTACAAATTTTTTTTTGTTTTGTTTGGAATACTAAACATAAGGTTTTTAAATAATAAATACTACATTAGTCCTTTTATTTTTAATTTTATTTCATTTTGATCCATTCATATACTTTAAAATGTTCTTTTTAGTTCTCGTACTTTTCAACTTTAGTTCATTTTAATTTATTTACTATTCAAAAGCAACTATTTTGATTCTTTAAAATGAAATTGAAAGACAAAAATAATCATTTTGTTAAAAGTACAGGACTAAAATAAACCAAGGTAAAAATATATAGAAATTGTAATAAACTAAAGTCAAAAGTACTAGTATTTAAAAATTAAGAAAAATTACTATAAACAAAAAAAAATTAAAAGAAAATTGCTATAAACAAAAGGGGACTTTTTAAAAATAGAAAAATATGGGAAACTATTTACACAAAATAGCAAATTTTTTAGATAGTTGTGATAGACACTGATAGAAGTCTATCAGGGTCTATCAGTGATAGAAATGATAGAAGTCTATCACTGATAGATGCTGATAGAAGTCTATCACTGATAGATGCTGATAGAAGTCTATCAGTATTTTTTTTGCTATTTTCTGTAAATAATTTGATATTTTTTTCTATTTGTGAAAAATATCAAACTATTTATAAATATAGAAAAACTTATAGAAAAATTTCCAGTCTATCGTTGATAGATAGTAAAATATTTCTATATTTATAAATAGTTTAACTCATTTTTTTATATTTGAAAACAACGCCTTAAATTAACGTTGCAGAATGCTATGACAAAATCTAAAGTCTTCTTATTTAATTATAATTGGCATCCCAAGTTGACAAATGACTAACTACATTCTTCTAATATAAAATATGGTATTTCATGATAGAAAAATATTTGCATCTTCATTTGCCCTTCAACTTCTTAATATTAACCATTTACCCCCTCAAATTTTAATAAACACTCACTTTCCCTATAATTTAATTGGCCCAAAGTTCAAGCTTTGATTGATAAGTTAATATCCCTTGCAGATTCATGGACTTCACCTGTTTTAAGATAGTTTCATTCCAATTTTGTTATATTTTTTTAGTATAATTAAGGATAGGGGTAGGAAAATTCAAATCACCGATCTGAAGATTACCTAACACATTTATATGCCAATTGAGCTGTGTTCGGCTTGATCATTTTAATTTTATATAACATTTAATTTTCTCATCATTTATTTACATTTGAAGCATATCAAACGTCCTATGTAATTCATTGTTCTTGTATTATTGCACTTTAATTTCCTTTTATTTTTTAATCATATTTCAATAACATTTTTTAAGGTTTCCATCAACAAAACGTTATATTCTACTTTTCGTTTAAATTTTAATTTTTTTTAAGAACTTTGTAATTTGTATCAAAAATACTCTTAAACTTTCAAACATTTAAAAAATACCTTGAAACTTAAAAAAAAAGTTAAAAAATATCCTTACCTTTAGTTTTGGATATAAACCACTAAAGTTATGTTTCAAAAACACCCCATAATTAATATCGTTTTGGAAAAGACTACCGTTCATTTTGGAGTTAGGTGTATTGTAATCATTGGGAGTTAGGTGTATCCACCAAATAATTTATGACCCTAAACTTGATAAATTGTATCAAATTTAAACTGAAACTTATGAATTTAAACTTTAAATTTGAATAAGTGTATTATTTTATACCATTGTTTAATTTCTCTTTTGCTATCATCTTTGGATTGAAAAACATTTCGACTCATACTGATCAAAGTCATGTGTGTTGGTCTATGATATGTCCTTATTAAACTCATCCTAGTATTTTCAATTTCAAGGCATTACTTTTTTCTTCAATTTTTATCTTTTATGATTATATTACATTTTATTATTTCATTAATGGAGAGTTTTTCAATTTTAGGGTCCTAAGATTCTGTTTAAGTTCATTGACCTTTTAAAAGAAACGAAACTTATTTTTGCACTGAATTTTTCCTTAGTAATATTCTCACTCTTCAATTGGCCGCTAGTATTGGTTTGTTGTTTTTTATATTTCTTGATGGCCTGAAGCTCGACTTGTACTCTCTCCACTGCAACAAGTGTAGGGCTTTCGAAATCACTCTCATTAAAATCTTTGTCATCCCCTTCCTCTCCAACATTAGTCACCTCCGTCCTTTGTAAGATTATACAAGGAGCCAACAGAGTCAACTACGATTAGTACATTGTATTAGTGGATGTTGATCTATCCATCATTGACTTTTCCCTATTCTAGCTCACCTCATTTTAGTCAGGCTCAAACTTCTAACCAACCAGCCAAATTCGGCAAAAACTGTCATGGTTGCCACCATCTTCAACGGCGTTGTCACATGGATCTTCCGCTCACACTTGTTGTCGTTAGTAACGACATTGAAAACAAGGGGAACGCAAGAGTCTATTTGTTTTCGTGTGAGTTCTAGCTACTTTAAGAGTTAGGTTCGCGGACTTCATGATGGTGGTCACCTAATCTTCAATGATCTAGTTATTTATTTTAATTTATAATATTTTTTTTAAAAAAAATAAATAACATATACCTACAAAGTATTAGACATGTGTGAGTATAAAGCCCCAAGTTTAAGGAGGGGACATGAATGAACTGATCACATCCGAATGAGAGGGATCTTGAGAATATGAAAGTATGAAAGACTTAAAAAAAATTGAAAGTTACTACCTACATCAATAAAGTGCACCTTTCTTTTCGGTGGGTCAATCATATCAACTTCAAAATTAAGTATGTTTAGCTTGGAGTAATCCTATATTGAGTGACCTCCTGCAAATTTTTCTATAAAGCGCGTGAATGAAGACAAAGCATGCTGAAAGGACACGTGTTGATCAAGACCAAATCATAGGAACTTAAAATCTAACCATTTTTAAAGTATTAATAGTTTAATGAATAAATTCTCAGCCCTTTATAAAAGACTCAGCATTGTGGGTATGGAGATATGCAGAACAAAGCTATCAAAGATGGAAATGATTAATGTTTGTGTTATTATTGGAAGTGTTTTAGGGGTTTATTTGTTAGTGAGGAGACTCAATGAAATATGGTATTTTGTTAAGTTAGGAAGGAAAGTTTACAAATCTCTTCCTCCTGGTGACTTGGGTTGGCCTATTATTGGCTCTTCCTTGTCATTTTACAGAGCATTTAAAGCTGGAGGTGATCCAGACTCTTTTATCTATCATCTTCTTTCCAGGTATCTGCCTTCATCTCTCTTTGATCTCTTAAAAAAGTCAGAAATTATTTACATTGGGGAGGAGGCAAAACTTTGTTCTCTAATGTGTGACATTAATTATATTAACAAAATGTATATTCAAGATAGTATTACTATAACTTTATCGCAACTCATCTACTTGAGTTTTTGAGTTGTTCGTGGTGATTTAACGTGTGCTATTAAGCAAGAGTTGAGGTTATGCTGTGTTCAAACGTTTGTAATGTCATTTTCTTTCAATAATATTTTATAACCTATCGTATGATTGATTGGAGATTTAACCATACAAGAAACCAGCTCTTTCTTTTTTAAAAAAAGCTTTGTTAAGATTTGAAAGAGAAAAAAGTTGATTGATGATCATTTAAATTAATTATTGCTTCAATAACATATTGGAATATATAGCTGTGTATATTTCTGGTGCTGATGATTCAAATATTTAGTTAGAAAAGGTGAAACTCATAATAAGAAAGATGTAAAATACTTGCTCCGTTTGATAACCATTTAGTTTTTTTATTCTTTAATTTTAAAAAATGAATATTATAATAAACACTACTTCTACCCATTAATCATTTCTTTGTTTTGTTACTTATTTTTTAGGAGTATATAATTTGAAAAATAACTTAAAGATTTTTAACTTACGGATATGTTTTGGAAAACCAAGTCCAAGGTTTGAAAATCTAAAAACGTAGTTTTTTTTTTTTTAAATTTGGCTAAGAATTCAAATGTTTAGTACGGTAAATAAGTTGTAAGAAAACAAACACAACGTTGAAGTATTTATATAATTAAGTTTACTATAATCTATTAGCTTAAGTGAGTTAATCAATGACTTAACGCACAATTTTCAAAAACCAAACTGCCCTTAAAAATAATAATCTATGTATCTTTTTCAATTCAAAGACAAGAATTTTAAAGATGAGAGGCATATTGCCCCCTCACTCCGTCCTTATAATTTGTGATCATATATATATATTTTTTTATACAGAAATAGAAGAGTTGGAATGTATAAAAGTCACCTCTATGGAAGACCAGCAATCATCATAACAGATCCAAAAATAAGTCGACGCATATACTTAGACGATGAAAAGTTCAAACCAAGTTATCCAAAATCAGTGAGAATATTAGAAGTAAATGGTCTTTTCTCAAGGATTAATCACAAAACAGCATATAGAATAATGGCATCTCCCATAAATGGTTATGAGATATTGTCTAATTATGTGAGTTTCATTGATGAAATAATGGCCAAAGGGTTAGAGGAATGGAGCTCAATGAAAGAACCCATTGAATTGTTGAGTGAAATTGGAAGTCTCCTTTTTAAAGTGATTGTTCATATCTTCTTAGGCACTGAAATTGGTGCCCCTACCATTGCTAAGCTTGAGCAATTATACAAACACTTGGGTCCTGCAATCTTGTCCATTTTTCCTTGTGACTTGCCTGGCTTAACCTTTCATCGTGCACTCAAGGTATACAATTTAATTCATTCATATTCTTTAATATTTTCCACATTATTTCTAAGCTTGAAAATAAAAAGATAAAGGGTGTGTTTAGAATACATTTTCAAATGTTTAATTTAAAAAATAAGTTATTTTACAAAAAAAAAGTTGAAGTATTTGAAACCACTCAAAATAGTTTTTGAAATGAATTTTAAATAGTATTTATAAAAAAAAATAAAAATGATTTTTTTTTCTAAAGTCAATTCAAACAGACCCAAAATTTTGTGAGTAGTCAATAAGAAGTCGAGCGTCTGACGACCTCTTGCTGATCTCAATATGTATACTATATTAAGCTGTGAGTCAACTGAAAAGTTTTAAATGATGGGTTGCCTAATAAATTTAATTATTATTATTAATATTATTTTTAGTCTTCGAACTTATAAGAATAGGTCCATTTGGTCCCTATGTTTTCAAAATATACCTTCTTAGTCACTGAGTTTTTAAAAATAAGTTTAAAAGGTCCCTTAAATAATTTTTTTATTAATTTAAATAATTATATGACATTTTAAATTAGAAGAATAATTTTTAAAAACCATTTTGTCTAACTATTTTTTTTCTAATTTTAATTATCATATAATTATTTTTAAAAAAATCAAAATAAGAAATACTTGAAGACCTTTTAGACCTATTTTTAAAAATTCAGGGACTGAAAAGGTATATCTTGAAAACTCAGGGACCAAATGAACTTATTCTTATAAACTCGGGGGCTAAAAAGGTAAGTTTTTAAAACTCAGAGAACAAATGCACATATTGTTTAAAACTTGAAGACTAAAAAGGTAATTTTCCTTAAAATAAATTATAACCCTTATTTTTCAAAACTTTAGTAAAGTATATAATCAATCATAATGCTACACTAAAATTATCTCAAATATAATAGGTAAAAGAACATGTAAGTTATTTTATTTTGATTTTCCTCCTTTTTCTTTTTTGGTTCATGAATGATTTACTTATGCAAATGGAATGTATAATGGGAAAAATATATGAATTCCTATTTGGAAAAAAAAAAAAAAACCAATATTTTATACATGTTGTTGACAGGCAAGAAAAGAGATAGAAATTATCTTAGAATGTGTTATAGAGGAGAAAAGAAAAGCACTTGAAAAGAAGGAAATTAGAAGAGAAGTGAAATGCCAAATGGAGAAATTGATTGTGGCCACTGATGAAAATGGGACAAAATTATATGATAACAATGCCATTATAGACTTACTTCTTGGACTATTACATGCTGGCCATCATACCCCAGCTTATGCTGCTATGTGGGCTCTTCTACACATCTCAGAAAATTCTCATGTCTTCCAAAAAGCCAAGGTGAAAAAAAAAAAGAGAAAAAGCACTTTTAATTTAGTTCATTTTTTCTACCTCTTTTGTGATATTTTTAGATTTTTGGTCTATGAGAACTAATTAATTGTGGTTTTTTGATATTTGAGCATTTTTAGGAAGAGCAAGAATTGATTATTAAACAAAGGCCATCTACTCAAAAGGGATTAACTTTTAAAGAAATCAAACAAATGAAATATCTTATGAAGGTGTGTGCTTTTCTAGTTAATTATATATATAGAATTTATTTTTTTGTTTGTTAAGTCATCCTTATATATAACTAAAAGAGAGATAATAAAAATGATGTTCAAAGTAGATAATAGAAAATTAAGCCTTGTTTAGTAATGGTTTAGTTTTTAGTTTTCTATGTTATTAAAATTCATGCTTGGTTTATCCTAAATTTTGTACTATGGTTCCTCACGTTTCTTGAAGAAATTCTTGTGTTGATGCTAAAATCTAGACAAAGTAAATACATATCTAGTCTTCTTGTGGCAATGCAACCGTGAATTTGTAATTTAGGGAAGAACATGACATGCAAGATTAAAATATCTGCACACTAGTGTGACACTTGCTACACAGACTCTCTAATACTTACATTAGAAAACATATATATGTATAGCAAGTAAGGAGTTTGAGTATTAGAATAGACTTACTTCTCCCTTGAGTTATCATAAAGTATGTATAGGTGTAGTTGACTTAGGACCTCCCCCTTAGGGTTACAGAGTTGCATTGGGATTATCTTTTTGACTTAGTGGGCTGGAAAGTGTGAGGGGCTTGCCCCGTTTGGTATTTTGCTAGGGTCAGCCTCAGGCAAGACCAAGGTTGAGCACCTCTCTTTAGCCATATTTTGGGCATAAGATGATCCCTTGGGTCGGGGTATGCGTGAGGCATGGCCCATTAGGTGTTTTGTGAGGCTTGGTCTTAGTTTTGGCCTTGGCCGAGCATACTTGTTTGGGCCAGGTCCAAGCCCACTCTCTTTCTCTAGGCCCATTTTGGTCTTAAGTTGCCACTTTTAGTCTAAATTATGCTATCTTCTTGACTTTGTTATCTTTCTTGTTTGCTAAATGTCAATTATACATTTTGGTCCAAAATCACCAATAACATTAGCCATCACTCGCAAGTTAGGGATCGTGGACTAACTATTTCATAACCCGGGTCGTCTTGATGCAAACTTGTGAGTATATCTTTGAATCTTGTCACTTATTTCGTGACTTTTAGTCTCATTTTATGATGTATCGGCCTTGTTGGCGTTGGTGTAGTCATATCGAACTTAGTTTTTTCGTGATCACTCTCCAAATCTTCACCATGCCTATAATATCTAACCAAACCTTTTTTTTAAGACTCAGCTATGTTCCAGTCGCGCATCCACTATGATTAAGTAGTGTTGGGCGCAAAAATTTATATTGTTTATGTCCTTTCCTAAGCGGCATAAGTATATGAACTTGGCTTTTTTGTCGGTGTGAGATAATTTCCCTTTGAGACAGGCCGAATCAGAAATATTTGTTAGATCGTCATTGTATATAACTAATTTCTTAATTTTCATCCTCCTACACTTAAGTGGATTTAGCTTGCCCGTCTTGTTACGGTGGGCTTCTGACACTTAAATAATTACATCCAAACTTAGTGAAAAAACTCTGGTTTTGGATTTTTTATCATGGTAGTGCGGTTTCACTCCTTTGTCACACTTGTTGATTCAACCCGAACGCATGTCATCCTTCCAATGTCGGGCTCGGTAAGATCCCTATTTCCCTTATTCGTTTTTGTCTGGTAATAGCAAATCTCCTCATACATCTTCCATGGTGGGTAGGTGTCGATTCACTGTTGGTCGACCTCAAAACGGTCGAGCTTAAAGCTTACCTATACTCATATGTCTGGTCACTTTCATACAACCCGTATCTTCCATGTGTCAGCACTTTACTAGTTGCCTCGACACTATTCAAATATCTAATTAAAATATAGTCTTTTAAACTTACAGGTTAAGAAACACTTTAACAAGAATATAAAGTCAACCATCTCATTCCATCTATATTTGAAATAAAGTAGAGAGAATACAAAATTGGTTTAATTTATGGAAAAATATTTTAAATGATAAAATGATAAAATGCTGAAAATATTTATAAATATAGTAAAATGTTAATGTCTATCAGCGATAAACCATGATAGACTGCGATAGATTACTATCTGTGTATCTATATCTAAAATAGACAGTGAAATTTTGCTATGTTTATAAATATTTTGGTTCATTTTCTTATATTTAAAAACAATCATCCATTTATTTCTTATTTCAGTTCATTAATGAGCTATTAAGAAGACATACCATCGCTGTCGCAAGTTTTCGTGAGGCAAAAACGAATGTGTACATCAATGGTTAGTTATTCTATATTATTATCAGACATATTATGTACCCTTATAATTATGACATTACATGATATTGATTATTTATTTGTTAATAATAATTTATTTTGATGATCTCTAACTATTATTTTATTTTTTTTCCTGTTTGTTTTAGACTACACTATACCTAAAGGATGGACGGTACCGATTTGGACTAGAGCTATTCATATGGACCCTCAAATATATTCAAATCCGCAAGAGTTTGATCCTTCAAGATGGGATGTATGTTTTATGATTAACCATTCAATTCATTAAAATAAATCCACATATGCACTTGAAAATATATATATATATATATATATACATACATACATACAATTAATGATAACTATTTTAAATGGCAAAACTGCTGAAAATATTTTTAAATATAACAAAATGTGTAACATTTTAGAGAAATTATTATAAACAGAAAAAATATCAAACTATATACAAATATAGAAAATTTTTACTGTCTATCAGTGATAGACCACGATAGAATTCTATCGGTTTCTATCACTCAAACAGATAAATCCTATCGCTTGAGCAATTGAAAGCGATAAAATTCCATCGCGGTCTATCACTGATAGACTGTAAAAATTTTCTATATTTATAAATAGTTTGCCTCATTTTTCTATATTTGAAAACTATCCAATATTTTACTATATTTATAAATAAATCGACTTATTTTGCTATATTTTTTTTAAAAAAACCCTACAATTAATTTTCATGTTGATTTTTTTTTTTTTTATATCAAAGATATCAAGACTAAGTTTTTGAAAAGTAGATATAACAAAATATTTAAAGCAGCTGTGTTGATAAATAAAAATGTTTTTTTTTTCTTTTAAAAAGGAAGGAATCATTATAAAATTAAGGATCTTTTAAAGTTGTTTTCAAATATAAAAAAATGAGTCAAGCTATTTATAAATATAGAAAATTTTTATTGTCGATCGACGATAGACCGCGATATAATTCTATCGCTTGAGCAATAGATAGCGAAATTTTTTTATATTTATAAATAATTTGATATTTTTTATGTTTAATAATTTCGTGGTCTTCCTTTTACACATACTAATTGAAAATATAATTAATGTTGATAGTATTTGTAAAATGTGACTGGGCAGAACTGTACACCAAAACCAGGAGAATTCCTCCCTTTTGGAATTGGAAGTAGATTTTGTCCCGGAAGTGAACTTACCAAGCTTGATATTACAATTTTACTTCATCATTTTATTCTCAATTACAAGTAAGTATTATTGTTCCTTTTTTCTTTTTTTCTTAAATTGAAAATAAATATATAAGTGATGGATTGTTTTGTTTGTACATTATTGTAGAATGGAACGTGTCAATCCAAGATGCCACATCACTCACTTACCTGCCCCCAAGCTAGTAGACAATTGCCTTTGCAGAATTATCAAGCTCCTATAGTGAGAGATAGTTATAGTTTGAATTTAAAAAAAAAAAATTTAATAAAATTCTACTTCGATTCTAGTACTCATTGTTTTTATTCATTTTGGTCCATGTTTTCATCTCCATAATTCAATATTTGTTTTAGTCCTTATACTTCTAAAACGGACTATTTCGATTATTTTATTTTTAGGTTTATCATTTTTCTCAATTGAATCTTTAGCATTATACTGCCTTCACTAAACTTGTAGTCTATAATGAGTGCATGCGGGGCTAAGGGGAGAATATTTTGCTTCTCTTTCCTTACATTTTTATTAAATGTGTTTTTTTTCTTTCCCTGTGTTAGAACACAATATTCGACTGTTGGTGTTTGTTAAGTCTAATAAATGCAATTGATACCAATGAGATGTGACTCTTTTAAGATGAGATATACAATTCTCTTTATGTGTGTCTATTGAACTAAATAGGTACAATTGATGATGATGAGGTACAACTATCTAGGTGAAAGTCGTTTAGACATGGAATTAGTGTATCCTTTTGTATCTTTGTGAGATCCATGAATAGAAAAGGAAAAATAATTAATTGAACATTTACGTTCTTATAAAAAATGATTTCATGGGTTTGATGTTTAAAATTCTTTGTTCTTGATAAGGGAAACACATCGAACTATGTTACATTGAAGTGTTGAAATTTACAAAAAAAAAATTATTTTAGTTGATAAAAAGTGCTAAATATTAAAGACATTGGACAAAAGGAGATGCCTTCTTAAAATCAATTAGTTTTAAGATGGAACCTCGTATATATCTAATATATATGGTATACGCAACAACCACAAAGCTCAAACACACACACATTCAATCCAAAAGGAGTAGGATCTTATCAAAGAATGGTGAACCCAAAAAGACATCATCTTGAGAAGGCATGTTGAAGATCCTACGCTGAAAAAAATGGGGAGACCTCCATATTTATCTCATATGATATTAAAGCTCATGAAGCCCAATAGATATTTTGGTAAAAAAATGGATTGGCTCAGTAATAGTGAATCCAAAAAACGGCACCATCGTAATAGGACATGTTAAAGATCTTACACCACATTGAAAGATGGGGAGACCTAACAAAAATTAAAATATACATGAGCGGTTTTGTGGTCGAACATAATATTTATCAAATATTGTATCAGTTCATAATGCCCAAATGGACATGTTGTCTAAAAAATTTGATTTTGGCCTAAAAATAATGAATCCAAAGAGACATTATATCTTAAAGGCGTAAGCATAATTTTTCATTATATTTCCCCAATAATTCTTTAAAGTAAGTATAAGTTTTTAAAGCTTGCGTTAATTACACATTTTCATATTTCAATTTTTTTTAAAATTTTTATTCCATAAAATTAGTAATTTAAAATTATAATAAAGAATTTGAATGTCTCATAAGTATAAGTGATTACCTTTGATGGGTATGCGTCTTGAATTTGAGATTTTTGTAACAAAAATGATTTTCTTATAGTTTTTAGCATTGAGAATTATGTTTTTTTTTAGTATTAGAATGTAGATTCTTTATTCAGACAATTGCACATAGGACAATTTAACACGAAAATAATAGCAAATTCATCACAATCTAAAAAAATATTACATAAGTAAACATTTTCTTTGTAAAATAATAAACTATTATATATAAATAATTTAATGTTTTTGTTTTTGTTTCTTATTT
The DNA here is from genome assembly GCA_002890555.2 of Lagenaria siceraria. Lineage (NCBI taxonomy): Eukaryota > Viridiplantae > Streptophyta > Magnoliopsida > Cucurbitales > Cucurbitaceae > Lagenaria > Lagenaria siceraria. The sequence goes on from CM016483.1 coordinate 1,231,761, forward strand.
GAAAATATTTATTTAAATAAAATAATTATGTCTGTTAGTCAGTCACATAAAAATAAATAAATAAATAAATAAAAATATTAAATTATTTTTAATATTTAAATAAAATAATATATTAAATAAATTGATGATGACCGACTAGAATTAAAAATTTATTTTACAATACCATATTGCAGTTTTCCTTTTAAATATTACCGTACTTCACAAATTTAGTAAAATAAAACTACAATCAAGATTCAAAATATCGATGTCGATGGAAGTATCGATATGGATGAAAATTTTGAGAAACTTTATGAAAATTGTTATAATTAATTAATGAAACTTTGATTGTGGGGTTGATTAGAGAATCATGGTGATTTTGAAAAAAAAATGGTGAAAAAGAGTGGTTTTAAAATTATTTAGAAAAATAAGGTAGTTTTTTTTGTCGTGTAAGGGCCGTTTGTTTTTTGGGAATGTAGATGCCTGGAATGATAAATGTACAAAATCATAGGTGTTCGACATCATTAGATAACTGTGTTTATTTTGTAGGAATATTTTTTAAGATATCTAGGAGTACTTGGATAAGTGTGGATACACAAATTTATAACATTAAACATAAACACAATATAATGGAAAAGAAAGAATAAAAGAAAACTCTACAACTAGCTAGAGAGTGAGAGAAAATGAGAGGAATATTAGAAAACTAAAGATTGGAAAGTTGTGTCGAAGAACTGATTTGGTGACGGTATTTGTAGGATAAATTATGAGTTTTTGTTTTATCTTTTCAAAGTCTTTTTCTTTGAAATGAAACTTTGAATGATAAAAAAAGGAAACCTCACTTCAATTCAAATTTGAGGTGAAATGACCTAAAAATTCAATGGAAAGAAAGATTTGAATGAAGTTAAAATTAAATATGTGGCTTCTTAAAAAAAAAAAATTGGATGGTGAAATAAACAAAACTCACGTCAACTCAATTTTGAGATGAAATACTGTCAACTATGTATTTCGCTAGATGATCTCTTTTTGATTAAGACATTTCCGAGTACAAATCCTATGAAACAACGCAGTTATCCAAGTATTCCTAGATATCTTAAAAAATATTACTACAAAACAAAAATGGTTATCTAAGGATGTCGAACATCTATGATTTTGTACATCCATAATTTCGGACATCTACCTTCCCGAAAAAAAAAACGGCCCTTAAAAGACAAAAAAAAAAAAAAAAAAACTACCTTAACTTCCTAAATAATTTTAAAACCAGCATTTTTCACCAACTTTTTTTTCTTTCAAAATCACTCTAATTCTCTAATTAACTTGAGAATCAAAGTTTCATTAATTAATTATAACAATTTCCATACAATTTTCAAAAATTTTGCATCGATATAAATATTTCGAAGCTTGATTCTAGTTCTATTTTACTAAATTTGTGAAATATGTAATATTTAAAAAGAAAACTACAATATGATAAAGTAAAATAAAATTTTAATTTTAGTCGGTCATCATCAATGTATTTAATATTTTATTTTATCTAAATATTAAAAAATTAATATTTTTATGTGACTAAACTTAACATAATTATTTTGTTTACAAAAATATTTTCAAATAAAAATAAAATAAAATATTAAACTATTTATATATAATAGTTTATTATTTTACAAATAAAATATTTAAATACATAATATTTTTTTAATTAAATTTAATCTTTCTAAAAAATGAAAAGAAAAATAATAATTATAAAAAAAAGAGTGATTATATTTCCTTAAAAAATAAAGGAAATGGATTTGGTAAAAAAAAAGTGTCTTGATGCTTCAGTGTCGAGAATCTAGTCAGTTTTATTTTCCACCAGGTTTGCCTCCATAACTACAACAGCAATAATGTCATTCTATTCCGTAAGATTGGCTTGTGGGGTAGGTTGTTGATCTGACCTCCTTTCTTTCGGTTGCACTAGTAGGATTTGTGCCCTTGTTCTACAGACATAGCAAATCAGCTTCTTCTTTTCAATTTTTCCACCAGTAGCCTTGTGATGTCCCTTATTTTGAGCAGAGTTCTTTTTAACAAACTACTTGTTATTATTTTTAAACTTGTCATTGTTAATAGCAAAAGACTCAACCAAGTTAGCATTAACTGAATTTAATGATCCAGGAATAAGCTTATCTTTTTTTGTCTATTGGCTTCTTCGGTACGCATGTGACTGATCAGCTCCTAGAGTGTTAGATCTTTCTTCTCATGTTTCAGATGGTTGCAGTAGTCACTCCAGGAATGTGGGAATTTCTTATGCAACGCATTTGCTTGAAGAATCTCCACACATTTTCATACCTTCAGTCAACACATTTGCAACCAGAATTTCGTACTCGTGAACCTCATCCATAAATATTGGCTTATCATCCATCATTTGGAACTGTAGCTATTTGCCGACAACGTATTTTTTCCTACCTGCATCATCTCCTCTGTACCTGGATTCCAGAGTGTCTCAGATTGTCTTTGCTAATTTTTGCACCGCAAACAAATCAAATAATTAATCATTCATATGGTTGAGAAGATGTGTCCACAAGTTGTTTTATTGTCTTTTTCATACTTGTCCGAATCGGCGATAAGATCATACTTGGATTGACTAGCTTCTGTTGGATTTGCAACCTTGGATCTGTCCAGATTTGCAACCTTAGAACTATTCGAATTGATAATCACAACACCCTTACCTTAGATCTGGTGGAGGTGAGGACATAATTGATCTCAAGTTGGTCGAAGAAAATGAGGTGCTTCTAAGACCAACGCCGGTAGTTTGATCTGTCTAGTGGCTCCAATTTAGACAGATTGGAAAGGACCTTACCATTTCTTATAGGCATTTGGAAGGAAGAAAAAAATTTTTGCTTTTAAATTGTTGCAATCAAATGTCGAACGTTGTTGTTGATGAGATTGAATCTCGTAGTGAAAGTGTTTAATTGCTTTGCCCCAATTTTATTAAAGAGAAATTTTTACATAACAGAAAAAAGAAAACAGATTAAGCATGGTTTTTCAACGTTAGAAAAGTATCTACAGGTCCCTGAACTTTTAATTTTTACATAACAGATGATGATGATGAACTCTACTTCTTGGGCAAAGATATATGAAGATATATGTCAAAAGTATCTACAGGTCCCTGAACTTTTAATTTTTTTCAAATAAGTCCCTAATATATTAAAAAAATTTAAAAACATATATAAATTTAAATTTTTAATTTTGTGTCCTAATAGATCTATAAACTTTATTAAAAAAATATATCAAAAGTTCAAGTACTAAATTTGTAATTTTAAATATTTATATACCAAATAGATACAAACAAACGTATATTTCAAAGTTCCAGAACTAAATTTATAACCCTCAACCGACAAAAAAAAAAAAAAAAAAAAAAAAAAAAAAAGAAGTTACATGTACTAATTGATTTGACTAGCATTCATGAGCACACACTACAAAAGACTCTTCATCGTGGGTTTGGAGATGTGTGCTATACAAAGCTATCAAAGAATGGAAATGATAAGTGTTTGTGTGATCATTGGAGCTGTTTTAGGGGTTTAATTTTTTGTGAGGAAACTCAATGAAATATGGTATTTTTTTAAGTTAGGAAGGAAAGTTTACAAAACTCTTCCTCCTGGTGACTTGGGTTGGCCTATTATTGGCTCTTCATTGTCCTACCACAGAGCTTTTAAAGTTAAGGGTGATCTAAACTCTTTTATCCAAACTCTTGTTTCTAGGTATTTCTTCATCTCTCTCGTTTTTCCCTCTCTTTATTCTTGATATTTCTTTCCGATAGTTTTTTAATTTGATTCATAAGGTTTTGTGTTAAATAACTATTTGATTTTTTTTTTGTTTTCAAAGATTAAACTTATTATACGTACGCTTTTCATTTATTAGATTCTATGTTTTGTATTCACTTTCTACTAATGTTTTAGTAATCCTGTGTTTTTTTAGTGAGATTATGCACATTCCCGTGGTTTAGGGTATGAATTTGAGTAGAAGCGATTTTGAATTCAAGAAATTTAAAAGATGGAAATGATTTCAATTTCTCATTTGTGTTGGAATTAAAGTGATTTCAAATGACTAAAATTAAAAGTTCTTGTTAAGTACTCACCAGAAATGAATTGAAAGTATAACCATTTACTGCTATGGCCTTCTATGTGAATTAAATATTTATTTTTTTCCCTTATTCTGTGTGACTCTCTTTTCTTCCTTGTATCTCCATAAAAAAAAAAAAAAAAAAAAAAAAAAAAAAGAATCTAACAATAATAAAATTCTTCTCCTTCATTTACATTTGTTTCTTTTAATTTTTGTTGTTTAATTTTGAATTTTTTTCGTTGATTTAATCAAGAGGATTTAAAAAAAAAACTTTTTTTGGTTGATTTCTGCTACCACCAATGTTTAACCAGCTTAACCAACCTAAATAAGAACATAAAATAAAAAATGCATCAATTTTCAAGGAAACAATAGACATATTGTTCTTATCTGAATCAACAAAAAAAAAAAAAAAAAAAAGTTAAGAAGATGATCTAAAAAAATAAGTAGATTGAAAAGATTGAAATTATTCTTATCAATTAAAAAATGACAAAATACAACCGACAAACATAATAGATAAAGTTGAATTTGCTTGGTTGATGTTGAGTTTTTTTAGAAGGACAATGATAAGTTGTACCTATTTTTAAAAAATTAAAAAAATCTATTTTTTGTAAGTGTCATGTGACAATTTTTTACTGTACAGCTCATGTAATATTTTTTCCTTTTTCTTTAAATATGAAAGAAAGAGCTTTCTGAAAAAGACTATAGGGAGAGAGGAAAAAAATATTCTTGGGGATTAAATTGGAAACAATTTCTTTTGGAGTCTGAAATCATGTCAAATCCAACCTATTTTAATTATTATTATTATTATTTTAATAAAAATCATACTGGATTTTACCTCCTTACTTTTTTGTAACACAAAAATTCATTTATTCTCAAATCTGGAGGTTTCAAACAGGGTTGAATATTTTTTTAACACAATTTTTTAGTTGATAATATTTGTTTTATATAATCTTTTTGAATCTTTTAATTAGTGCAATAATTGACGAGATAATAGGTTGAACCTCTGTTTACACGAAAGAGAGTGCATGTCAATTACTACTGAGATATGCTACAATAATTTAAAAAGCAATTTCATCAGTTTTCGTAATTGTGTACATTTCAGATATGGAAGAGTGGGAATGTATAAAAGTCACCTTTATGAAATGCCAACAATCATTATAACAGATCCAGAAATATGTCGACGTATATACTTAGACGATGAAAAGTTCGAACCAAATTATCCAAAGTCAGTGAAAATATTAGAAGGAAATGGTGATTTCTCAAAGATTGACCACAAATGTGCATATAGAATAATAGCATCTCCCATGAATGGGTATGAGGTATTGTCTAATTATGTGGATTTCATTGAGCAAATAATAGCAAAAGGGTTGGAGGAATGGAGCAGCATGAGAGAGCCAATTGAATTGTTGGATGAAATTGGAAGTCTGTTTTTTAAAGTAATTTTACATATTTTCTTGGGGACTCAACTTGATGCCCAAACCATGGTTGAGCTTCACAAGTTATACAAAGAATTGAGCCTTGTAATCATGTCTATTTTACCTTATAACTTTCCTGGATTCACTTATCATCAAGCACTCAAGGTACAATTTTTGTTTTTTTCATTTCATTTTATTAATATTTTTAATACAACAATAATTATAGAATCACTTATGGTTGTTGAGTTAAGCTTATTTTAACTTTACATATTATTATTGGTAGGCAAGAAGAAAGATACAAAATATCCTCCATTGTGTGATAGAGGAGAAAAGAAGAAGATTTGAAAATGATAAAACAAGTGAAGTGCTTTGCCAAGTGGATAAATTGATTGTGGCCACTGATGAGAAGGGGACACAATTATATGGTAATAATATCATTATAGATTTGCTTCTTGGGATATTTTTTGCTGGCCACAGTACTCCTGCTATTGCTGCTACGTGGGCTCTCATACACATGTCAGAAAACCCCCATGTCTTTCAAAAGGCCAAGGTGATTTCTCTAAATTCACTTAGGTTAAATTTCAAAGTAATTTTAGAAGTGTTAAAATTAATATTTTTTCTTCATATTTTTTGAATTATTTGCTATCTTATTCAATTTTGTACTCATTGACTACTAAGAGTCCGTTTAGATCGGCTTTCTAAGTGTTTATAAACATTTTTTTTCACTTATAAACACCTTTTTAAACACTTAGAAAGTTAATCCAAACGAACCCTAATTGTTATGTTCCATTTAATTTTATTTATTTATTTATTATTAATTTTTTTACAGGAAGAGCAAGAGTTGATTATAAAACAAAGACCATCTACTCAAAAGGGGTTAACTTTTGCAGAAATCAAGCAAATGAAATATCTAATGAAGGTGTGTGTTTCTTTCTTTGTTTGTTTCTTTTTTCTTTTTTTTAATTATACATACAAAATTATTTGAGTGCATCTTGGGCTAGATCCATATTTTTATAGACCACTCAATTGTCAAAACAAACTCTTCTTTCTTCTTTTTCTTTTAGAGAAATTGAAGTAAATGACAAAATCAGTCAAATTAATTGCAAATATAACAAATCATTTAAACATGTGGCCACTAAAAATAGAAAATTGGTTTTCATTATTAATTTATTCCTAGTTTACCCTTTCTAGAAGTATGGATGGTAGAAGCATATCACTTCTATCGATGATAGCGGTCTTTTCTTGACAAAATAATTTTATCACTAGTTGAAATCTATTAGTCAGTGACAACGTTGGTCTATCAACTAAACAAAAACTAAACAAATCCAAAGATCCTAGAATATATGTATATATAAATAAAAGCATAATGCAAAAGAATAAAGAAACACATAGAAGTCAACTATACATATTAGAAGAAGCCATGAGTATATTAACACTAATAAAAGTCTCACTAATAGATCTCAATCACGGATAGGAATCCATTCCTCCTCGATATCATATTAACCTCTGTCTATTAAAAAAGTTGTCCATTTTTTGTTGTTCCTATAAGAATAAACATATATAAAAGATAATTAATATTTAATGTAAGACTAATGCATATGATTGAAGTTTGTGACTAATAGGATTCTATCAATGATAAACTCATATGGTTGATAGAATCTATCAGCAATAGATTGTTACTTATATGTGGAAGTATATCAGTGACGAGAGTCTATTATTGATAACATGTCAATTAATTGATAGGAGTCTATTATTTTACTACTTGTGCAAGTAGCCATTTTTTTAAAAAATATATGAAACATGATAAATCAAAGTAAACAAAAAGTAACGTAGTTGTCTTCTAAAATATGAAGTTTTTTTTTTTCAAAAAGAGAAAATGAGTATGTTAGTGTGTATTACGAATGAAACTTCTAACTTCGAAGTCGATTATAGAAGTTTTATGCTGATTGAGTTAGAGAAAAGTAAACGAGAAATATTTCTTCCAACTAAATGTCAATTATTTTAACAAAATTGATTATTAAGTAAAAAATTACGTAAATGGAAAAAAATATAAAGATATGAAAAAACATTCTATTCTATTTTAGAAATGCAAACATACTCTCTTTTTAATTAACTTGGATTGCAAATGAATCCAACCAAAATATACAGAAGATTATCCTAAAAGAGAATATGAAAAGATTTAATATCCAAAATGCACCATTCACATGTCTAATTAAAATATAATCTTTGGAACTTAGGTTAATAAAACAATTATGTTACATTAATCATCTCATTATTCCTTCTATATTTTAATAAAATCGAGAGAATATAACCTTGATTTCATTTATTTCTTGTTTCAGTTCATCAATGAGGTATTGAGGAGAAATACTGTCGCTCCCACAAATTTTCGTAAGGCAAAAACAGATGTAAACATCCATGGTTAGTTATTTATTTATTGTTTCATACAAATATATTAATTCCTATTTTATATTATATATACTATTGGGGTCTTTTCACAAATAGAAAAAAAAAAACAAAAGTAATTACACATATAGAAAAGAAAGTGGAAAATACAAAAGCATGAAGTGCACTTTTTTCTATATGTGTAATTAGTTTTGTTTTTTTTCTATACACAACAATTTTTCTATACTATTCGTGGAGATTTGATTTTTTTATTAATTCATATAATACATAATATAGATTATTCTTTCTTGATGATAATTTCCTTTTTTCTTTTAACTACTTTTTGGTTTTTTTTTTTTTTTTTTTTTTTTTTTTTTTTTTTTTTTTTGTTTAGACTACACTATTCCGAAAGGATGGACGGTACAAATTTTGAATATAGCTATTCACATGGATTCTCAAATATATTCCAATCCACAAGAATTCGATCCTTCAAGATGGGAGGTATGTTTTATGATTATCTAATCAATTCGTTAAAATAAAACCACATGAATTTTTAAAAATAAATAAAGATATATCCTTTTTCACACACACATATAAAGAAGTTAGAAAGAATTGTAAATATAACAATTAGATTTAAAGCATCAGCATATATAGCAACATTTTAAAAATTACAAATATAATAAAGTCAATCAGTGATAGACTTCTATCACTAGTAGACTTTTATGGTCTAGGTGGTCTACCACGGATAGACTTTGCTATATTTGTAATTTTTTAAGAATATTACTATACACTCGATTATTATCCCTAAAATTGTTAATCATTACAATTATCTAAGAAAGTAGTTATTAAAAATATTAATATTGTTCATTATATTTGTAAAATGGGCAGAATTATATACCAAAACCAGGAGAATTCATCCCTTTTGGAATTGGAAGTAGGTTTTGTCCTGGAAGCGAACTTGCAAAGCTTGAGATTTCAATTTTACTTCATCATTTTATCCTCAATTCCAAGTAAGTATGGTTCTTGATTTTTTTTAATGCTAAAATAAAAATAAATAAATAAATAAATATAAATATGTGATGGAATTGGTTTTGTTTGTATTGTTGTAGAGTGGAACGTATCAACCCAAAATGCTGCATCACTCAGTTTCCTTCTTACAACCCAATAGACAACTACCTTTGCAGAATTATCAAGCTGCCATAGTGAGAGATGGATGCAGTTAGAATTAAAAAATAATGATAATAATATTATTCACACACTAGATTTTCGATTTTAAAATCATGTATAATTATAATTGTAGCCACCTATTTTTGTCCAAGCTTATTTAAATTATTTAATTATTAAATTAATTTTGTCTTAATTTTGTTAATTTTAATTTTGTATTTATCCACCTTTATTTTGAAAGAAAAAATGCTTGTTTTACTGTTTGGTTAAAGTAACTAGATTGGTTAGTTAAAGTAACTAATTTAGTTAGAAAATTTGCAAAAAAAAAGTAAGTTTTTTATGAGGTTTTACTTCCAAATTCTTGTTTTCTCTCTTAGGGTGTGAGCCAAGTTTGGCATTGTTTCAATTTGAAAAAAACTAGCCACTATTTTTCTTTGGAAAATGGGGAATATTTTTTTGGCTATAAAGCCATCTTGTTCAGCAGAAAAAATCGTAGAGAGAGAGAGGAAATGGAGGGAAAGCACAGTGGATGATACAGAGAAAAAAAATCCTAGAGAGACAGAGAGGGAGAGACAGAAAAACACACACAAAGAAACCCTATGAGAGTCTTTATTTACACAGAAAAAAACATGGAGAAAACCGCTAGAGAGAAAAAAATCAGAGAGTTTCTAACATCCTCCCAACATTTTCGAAATTTCGGCACCAAGAGAAGTCTGAGCTTTAGTTGGAGGTTGTTGGTAGGGCTTTTTGTCCAAGGATTCACACCTCATACAACGAGCGACTTCTTGTTCCGGATCTAACCTTTAATCTTCTTCTTCTCTCTTGTAGATCTAAAAAAATAGAGAGAAAGAAAAGGTTATGAGGAAAAAAAATTTGTTACCTCTTCCCGTTTTATTCTTATGTTTATTATCATGTGATATTTATATATTTCTACATGCATTTGTTTTAGATCTATACTTTGTCTATTTCGTCTATTTTATTCTTTTTCACTTTTTTTTTATGTTCATTTTCACCTTCATCCTACATCTTCTTTGAGTTTTTTTTTTTTAAGTGAACTGTGTTTTTTTGTTTTTTAAAAAAATAGACTTAAAAAAAAGTAAAGAAGTAGAATAACATACCTTCCAAATGTCGTGGTTGCCGTTTAAAAAAAATAATTTTTCTTGAAGAAAAGAGAAGAAGAAGTTGATGAAAAGAATTTAAAAAGAAGGAGGTTGAAGTTGAAGGAGAAAGAAATGGTGAAAAAGAAAGAGAAAGGAGATTAAGTGTGAAAAAAAAAAGAAGGTAAAAAAAAAAAGAATTAATTAGAGTTTTTAAAAATAAAAATAAAAAGTTTAAAAGTATTATTATTATTTAAAAAAAAAAGGTCGCCCATCCCATCGTTTTAAAAAAAATTGAATTTTTTTTTTAAATTTATGTGTTGCGTCAGTGGCAGTGCTGCCATTGACACATTTTTTTTTTAATTATTATTTTTTATACAACAACAATTGTGGAGATGGAAGATCGAACTTCTGATTCTCTAGAGAACATCATATCAATTACCGTTGAACTCAGTTCATTTTATGTTATTTTGTACAACACTATTGCTAAGCAAGATGTACAAAATATCTTCCACTGTGTGATGGAAGAGAAAAGAAGAAGATTTGAAAATGATAAAACAAGTGAAGTGCTTTGCCAGGTGGACAAATGGATTGTGAGTACTGACGAAAAGGGAACACAATTTTATGATAATAATATCATTATAGATTTGCTTCTTGGGATATTTTTTTGCTGGCCACAGTACTTCTGCTATTGCTGCTTTGTGGGCTCTCATACACATGTCAGAAAACTCCGTGTATTTCAAAAGGCCATTAAATTTCAAAGTAATTTTAGAAGTGTTAAAATTAATTTGTTTTCTTCATAATTTTAAAATTATTTTCTATCTTATTCAATTTTGTATTATGTTGATGCAAAATTTGAGACAAGGGAAATACACCTGACCCTCACGTGACATCATCAGTTGAATTTGTAATTCAAGGAAGAGATGACATGCAAAACAAAGAAAAATGGCACTGATGCCTTAGTCAGTAAGAGAAAATTATAGAAGAGGGAAGAAATAAGAATTTCTCAGTTCCCTTTGATGGGGTCATGATGATCTATTTATAGGGATTGGACCTATGGTGTTATTATGATCCTACTAGGGTTAGGATATGAGTTTCCTAATACCAAGCTAGGATCAAATCTCACTTGGGTCTCCTTTCCACGTGCGGTCCCCTCATTCGGGGAGACTTTGGTCAGCTCAACTCGACTCGGTCTATGCTCTACTTAGCTTGGCCCGGCCTCTGTTCGGCTCGGCTTGACCTCTACTCGGCTCGACTCAGCTCGGCTCGGGGCGGAGATGACAGTTTGAGCTTCTGGCTCAAGTCTCTTGCCTTCCTTTAGTCTTGTATGGTCCTGATTTTTACTTGTGTGTCCTATGGTCCAAAAATCACCCTCAACATTAGCCCCACTCCTAAGTCTGTCTTTGGAAGATCGACCACCTTTTAGTCGCGCGCGCTGATGCAAACTTAGGAGTATTGCTCTGGCCTTCACTACTTCTTTGTCTATGCTGTTTTGCTTATTATATAGCATACCTATCGTTCCTGCAGGTATAGCTATATCGCACTTAGCACCTCCGAGATCATTCTTGGATCCCCAGTCAAACCTGGAATATCTATTTGAACTATCTTTTTCGAGCGTTCAGCTATGTTCCTAGTGCGTTGGTATCGTGCTTGTCCTATCATCAGGATGACCATGGATACTTGAAGTTGGCTATTTCGAGATCATTCTCGGATCTTCGGTCGAACCTGGAATATCTATCTGAACTCTCTTTTTTTAGCGTTCAGCTAGATTCTTAGTGGGTTGGTATCGTGCTCGTCCTGTCAGGATAAGCATGGATACTTGAAATTAGCTATTCCTGTCAATCCTAGGCTATCCTTAGTGACAAGCCCAGTCGGGAGTGTTGACTAGATTACCATCTAACCAGTTCCCCATTTTCTTGCTCCTGCACTTAAGCAGAGTTAAACTGCCTATCTTTTGTCACGGGCTTCAGCACATGTCTTTAGTCTGACCCGAGGTGGTCACCAGATTTTAGACTTTAAATTTGGTTAGTTAACTGTAGGGTGGCCAGCCCCCAGTCTTTCACCAAATATCTTTACTCAAAAAATTGTTTGAGTTCTAATTGGGTTCCTCATGGCAATTTTCCCTTTAGTGAATAACTAAATCTCCAGCTTCCAGTTGTCGAAGTATATTTCATAATCTCATGCATCCAAATACTTTACGATATAAGCAATTGTGTTGTTTCCAAAAGTTTTTACAACAAATATTCCTTTCGTATTTTAGTTAGTCAATAATCTAAGATATATATGAAAATTGATTGGTGTAGTATCAAAGTAAAACTTATCTTGGGTTTTGCAATTTTGTTGAAGTATTTAGAGTTGAGGCTCTAAGATTTGCTCCAATGATCAACGTCTTGGATTGGTTGTAATCATGAATTCTAAATGAATTATCGTCTTTTCCCATGCTTGAGTCTAGTGTCATACTTGTTATGGTTCCAACTTCATTGATGTAGAGTTGAGAAATGTATCGAATTTTCCCTTTTGATTCATTCAACGACAAACTTTCTAGTAATCTCCAAGTTGTTTAAAACTTTGCCCAATTTTTTTTGATAGCGTAATGCTTCATAATCCATATTGATTCAAGATTTTGCTTCCAATTGTGCTTGTCTAATAATTTGTAGCTCCTTTTACTGAATAATTCATCATCATCAAATTGGTTATGACAACACTGTTTTGTTGAGATCTCCCAACTTGTGTATTTCTTAAATCCTTGAACGTAATCAACTTTGTTTTATTGGAAGGAACTACTAATTCTATTGTGAGGAGTTTGATATGTACCCTCAAATTTTTGCTGCTACTAGTGCCAAAAATTGTTGGTTGTTAAACTTTCAAAATCTGTCGAAACACCGTTATCATTCAAAGCCACCAACTCCCACTGCTCAGAACCATCATCATCACCGCTACCACTTGAAGCAGTCATCATCACTCGGTGCTGTTCAAAACTTGTCGCTGCATCTATTGATCAAATTTGGCCTATGCCGCCTCTTGCTTCTGTCATTGTCTTGTTGCCGTCGTTGATCAAATGTAACCACTGACCGCCACTACTCAGAATCATCATCATCGTCACTACCACTTAAAGCAATGGTCATCACTAAAAAATGTTCAAAACTTATAGTTTCCGCCTCTTGCTTCCATCGTTGCCGTTCGGAGTTGCTCGTCATCATCATTCAGGGTTACTTCAAGATAATTAGATAACCTAGCGAGCCAAAGGAGCGTGCCCAATCTTCACTTGGCTAGGGTCAGCCTCAGCCTCGACCAAGGTCAAGCGTCTTCGTTTGGCCATATTGGGCTAGGGGTTGCGTGAAACAAGCTCTGATGCACATTTGGCTAGAGTCAGCCTCGGCCTCGGCCAAGGCCGAGCGTCTTCGTTTGGCCATATCAGGCTAGGGGTTGCGTGAAACAAGACTCAATGCACATTTGACTAGGGTCAACCTCAACCTCGGGCAAGGCCGAGTGTCTTCGTTTGCCATATCCTAGGCCTAACATGATTTCCTTGGGTGGGAATTCTGTGAAACAAGCCCTGTTGCACATTTGGCTAGAGTCTGCCTCGATCTCAGCCAAGGTCGAGCATCTTCGTTTGGCCATATCGGGCTAGGGGTTGTGTGAAACAAGCCACGATGCACATTTGGCTAGGGTCGGTCTCAGCCTTGGCTAAGGCCGAGCATCTTCGTTTGGTCATATCCTCGGTCTAACATGATTTCCTAAGCTGAGAGTTGCTTGTAGCAAGCCCTGTTGTGCTTTTAGCTAGGGTCAGCCTCGGCCTCTGCAAAAATTGTCTCGACCTCAGCTTTGGTATGGGTAGCCTCGACCTTAGCCTAGTTTGTCTTGAACCAACTTCAATTATTTGACACGCTACCTTCCTTTAACTTTGGTCATGGGGATCTAATTCGCCCATGGCTTCCTCTATATGAACTTCTTCCTTAATAAGATCATGAGAACCAGGTCATCGTAGCCCTAATTTTCTTAAATCTGGAATAGAAAGGTAGAACTCTCTTGTTCCCCACAGACGACGCCAAACTGTTGATGCAAAACTTGGGACAAGGGAAACACACTAGACGCTCACATGACATCATTAGTTGAATTTGTAATTCAGGGAAGAGAGGACCTGCAAAACAAAGAAAAAGGACTCCAATGCCTAAGTTAGTAAGAGAATTATAGAAGAAGGAAGAAGTCAAAACTTCTCAATTCCCTTTGATGGGGTCATGGTGATCTATTTATTGGGATTGGACCTGAGTTTTATTATGATCCTACTAGGGTTAGGATATGAGTTTCCTAATACCAAGCTAGGATCAAATCTCACTTGGGTCTCCTTCCCACTTGTGCCCCCATTTAGGGAGATTTTGGTCAGCTCAACTCGACTCGACCTATGCTCTGCTCAGCTCGACTCGGCCTCTGTTCCGCTTGGCTCGGCCTCTATTCGGCTCGGCTCAGCTCGGCTCGGGGAGGAGACGACAGTTTGAGCTTCTGGCTCAAGTTGCTTGCCTTTCTTTAGTCCTATATGGTCCTGGTTTTTACCTGCGTGCCCTGTGGTCCAAAATCACACTCAACATACTCATTGACTACTAAGAGCCCCTTTAGACCGGCTTTTTAAGTGTTTATAAACATTTTTTTTATACTTAGAAAGTTAATCAAAATGAGCCCTAGTTGTTATGTCTCATTTGAGATTTCTTTTTTTTAATAGGAAGAGCAAGAGTTGATTATAAGACAAAGACCATCTACTAAAAAAGGGTTAACTTTTGCATAAATCAAGCAAATGAAATATCTAATGAAGGTGTGTGTTTCTTTCTTTCTTTCTTTATTTGTTTGTTTTTTTTTAATTATACATACAAAATTATTTGAGTGCATCTTGGGCTACATCCATACTTTTATAGCGCACTCAATTGTCAAAACGAACTCTTCTTTCTTCTTTTTCTTTTAGAGAAATTGAAGTAAATGGCAAAATCAGTCAAATTAATTGTAAATATAACAAATTATTTAAACATGTGGCCACCCAAAATAGAAAATTGGTTTTCATTATTAATTTATTCCTATTTTACCCTTTCTAGAAGTATCAACAGTAGAAGCATATCACTTCTATCGATGATAGCAGTCTTTTCTTGACAAAAGAATTGTATCACTAATTGAAATTTATTAGTCAGTGACAGCATTGGTTTATCAACTAAACAAAGTCAAACAACCTAGAGTGTATATATATATATAAAAAAGCATAATGTGTCACTGGTTTATCAACTAAACAAAGTCAAACAACCTAGAGTGTATATATATATATAAAAAAGCATAATGCAAAAGAATAAAGAAACAACATAAGAAGACAACTAAACATATTAGAAGAAGTAGTGAGTATATTAACATTGTTGAGTTCCTTGTATTTAGTTGTTGAATATTTTTGTGGGGTTTAATTGAAGACTATCTATGATATAACTATCTAAAGCGTAGATAAATATCATTGATATTAGTCTACCACTAATAAGAGTCTATCACTAATAGATCTCAATCACGGATAGGAATCCATCTCTTGCCCCCTCCCCCCCCCCCCCCCAAAAAAAAAAAAAAAAAAAAAAGAATGTCATCAATATTAAGATATCATATTAACCTCTGTCTATTCACAAAGTTGTCCATTTCTTGTTGTTCCCATAAGACTAAACATATATAAAAGATAATTAATATGTAATGTAAAACTAATGCATGTGATTGAAGCTTGTGACTAATAGGATTCTATCATTGATAAACTTATATCACTGATAGAATTTATCAGTGATAGATTGTTACTTATATGTAGAAGTATATCAGTGATGGGAGACTATTATTGATAGCAGTCCCTATCATAATTGATAGGAGCCTATTATTGATGACATGCCAATTAATTGATAGGAGTCTATTATTTTGCTACTTGTGCAAGTAGCCATTTTTTAAAAAATATATGAAACATGATAAATCAAAGTAAACAAAAAATAAAGTAGTTGCCTTATAAAATATGAAGGTTTTTGAAAAAAAAAAAAAAAAAAACAAAGAAGGAAGGAAAGAAAGAAAGAAAGAAAATCAAGTATATGAAACATGATAAATCAAAGTAAACAAAAAAATAAAGTAGTTGCCTTCTAAAATATGAAGCTTTTTCAAAAAAAAAAAAAAAAAAAAAAAATCGAGTGGGTTAATGTATTAAGAATCGAACTTCTAACTTTGAAGTCGATTATAGAAGTTTTATGCCAATTGAGTTAGAAAAAACTAAACGAGAAATATTTGTTCTAACAAGATTGACTATTAAGTTAAAAATTACGTCAATGAAAAAAAGATAAAAGATATGAAAAAACCGACTCTCTATTCTATTTTAGAAATGTAAATATACTATCTTTTTAATTAACTTGGGTTGCAAATGAATCCAACCAAAGTCTATAGAAGATTATCTTAGAAGAGAATATGAAAAGATTTAATATCTATAATGTACCATTCACATGTCTAATTATTAAATATAATATTTGGAATTTAGGTATTAATCGTCTCATTATTCATTTTATATTTTAATAAAATCGAGAGAATATAACCTTGATTTGATTTATTTCTTGTTTCAGTTCATCAATGAGGTATTGAGGAGAAATACTATCGCTCCCACAAACTTTCGTAAGGCAAAAACAGATGTAAACATCAATGGTTAGTTATTTATTTATTGTTTCATACAAATATATTCATTCTCATTTTATATTATATATACTATTAGTAGAGATTTGATTTTCTTATTAATTCATATAAATACATAATATTGATTATTCTTTCTTGATGATAATTTCCTTTTTTCTTTTAACTACTTTTTGGTTTTTTTGTTTAGACTACACTATTCCGAAGAGATGGACGGTACAAATTTTGAATATAGCTATTCACATAGATTCTCAAATATATTACAATCCACAAGAATTGGATCCTTCAAGATAGGATGTATGTTTTATGATTATCTAATCAATTCATTAAAATAAAACCACATGAATCTTTAAAAATAAATAACGATATATCCTCTCTCACACACACATATAAAGAAATTAGACAGTTGCAAATACAATAATTAGATTTAAAGTATTAGCAAATATAACAACATTTTAAAAAAATTACAAATATAGCAAAGTCTATTAGTGATGGACTTCAATCATTGATAAACTTTTATGGTTTAGGTGGTCTAACTGATAGACCATAAGAGTCTATCAGCTATAAACGTCTATCACTGATAGACTTTGCTATATTTGCAATTTTTTAAAAATGTTACTATATATGCTAATACTTTAAATCTAATTGTTATATTTATATGAATTATTGAGATTTATTTTGGCTTAATCAAATTCTTTGTAATGCATTTATATTAATTATATTTAACTCAATCCCTTTGTAGTGAGTTTGAGTTGCACTATGAGATACTTTTATTGTACTAGATTAATGTTGTTTAACGAATTGAATCAAGGGTAGACAAGTGATATTATTTTCATCAAATTTTCAATCCTATTATTTTAATTTGAGGAAACGATGAAAATAATTAAGTTGTTACTGCAGTATGATTGACTGATTTTATTACAAGTAAAAGTTGAACAATATGTTTTACAAACATGTCTTCTATTTATGTCAACAACATGTTTCGTGTCGGGAGATTTTGTCTGGAGATTTGTTTCCTTATATGCTTATATGTGTAGTGCAGATTTGCTAGTTTGCTTTAATTTTGTATCCTCCACAACATTTTTTTTTGCAACATGTCATATATGATGTCAAGAACAATGTTATGTGACAGAAAAATTCTTCAAAATATTGTTTTCTTATCTGTCAGTGTGTATTGCAGATTTTGGTTTTTTTTTTTTTTTTTTTTTTTTTTTTTTTTTTTTTTTTTTTTTTTGCAGAGGGATGTGCTTGATTTGATAATGTACTAGCCTCTTCAACAACTCTTGTTGAAGTCTCAGTAATTTAATTAGAAAGTTCCTTAATACGATCTTACTGTGTGGTTTATAATCTCTCATGTGGTCTTCTTCTAAGAAGGTAGCATTTGTCGATACAAATACTTTATTCTCTTTCGAGTCATAAAAGAGACCATCTCTTGTCTCTTTGGAGTAATCTACAAAGAGACATACTTTTGAACGTGATTCTAACTTCTTTGGATTTGTGTTCAACACATGTGTTGGACATTTCCAAATCCTGAAATGTCGTAAACTAATTTTATGACCTTTCCAAAGTTCAAAAGGTGCTTCAGAAATACTTTTTGAAGGAACGACATTCAAAATGTAAACTGCAGTCTCCACTGCATATCCCCAAAAAGAGTCTGGCAATGGAGCATTACTCATCATTGATCGAACCATGTCCAATAGAGTTCTGTTTCTTTTTTCTGATACACCATTTTGCTGAGGTGTATCAGGCGCCGAGAGTTGGAACACGATTCCATGTTTTATCAAATAGTCTTGGAATCTCAGATCGATATACTTTCCACCTCAATCTGATTGAAGTGTTTCTATCTTCTTACCTGACAAGTTTTCAACTTCAGTCTTATTCTCTTTGAACTTTTCAAGAGCCTCAATCCTATGTTGCATTAGGTAAAGATAACCATACCTAGAATAATCATCTATGAAAGAGATGAAATATTGATACTCTCATCGAGCTTTGACATTCATCGAATCATAGAGGTCTAAATGTATAAGCTCTAGGGATTCTTGGGCTCTATAACCTTTTCCAGTAAAAGGTCTTTTACTCATTTTGCCCTCAAGGCATGACTCACATACTGCTAAAGTGTCAATTTCTAACTCGTTTAGAAGTCCACTTTTTACCAATCTCTCAATCCTATCAAGATTAATGTGACCTACTCTTAGATGCCAAAGATAGGCATCATCATTAAGAGAAACTTTTCATCGTTTTGTCTTTGATGTTGCTACCTTAAAAAATCAGTATTAAGAAGTGATTTATATGCTAACGCCCCTACCAAGTATAAGTTATTTTCTAAATTAGCTTAATAGATCTCAAATCCATTTCTTGAAATAAAAGTTTTATTCATAAGAAATGAAATACTAAAAGACTGTTCAACTAAGCAAGAAACTTATTTAAGATTCTTCTTAATCTTAGGAACTAAATAAATGTTATCTAATAATAAATAATTGTTCTTGCTGAAAAATAACTTTACACTTCCAACAGCAACAGTAGAGAAAACTTCCCCTGTTCTAACTTTCATGGTCATTTCACCAGCCTCTGACTGCCTCCAGAAATTAGATTCCTGAAATGAAGAACAAGCATGATTAGTGGCACCTGAATCAAGTATCCAGGCAAAATTATCATTCTCCACTTAACATGTTTCCAAAACAAATAAATAAAATTTATTCATTTTGGACTCATTCTTTGCAGTTAGGGACTCATTTATGACAACTTTATTCATTTCAGCAAAATTGGTGTGGACCATCATATCGAGAACATATTCCCGAACAGATGTTCCCTATGTCATTCTTGCATTGTGAATATGTTTCACCATAGGTTGACCAAATATTTCATGCAATGACTCCATCATCTCATGAGCAGTCTGCATGACCTCAAGCTTCTTGGCTAAGACATCAAATATGCTTGCCAAGATGTAGGTTCGGGTTGTTTCATTAGCCTTCCTCCACTTGTCATAAGCCTCACAAACATTTCATACGACATTAGGACCATGGGTCTAAGGACATTCCTAAGATAAAATGAACTTTGTATTATAAATTATTAAGACTGAATTACTGCACTGTTTCCAAGTTATATAGTTATTAGTAGTTAAATCTATGACATTCAATAAGGAAATTAATGAACTTGACATATTTGTTTTGTTGAAACCAAACAAAATCATTTACATTAGAAAACTTATATAACTCTTTAAAACAAATCCAATCAATTTTAGCAAATTTAATAATGAACCCTATTTTTATTTTAAAAATGCAATGATACTTCAATGATTTAGAATAACAACCATCGTATGGCATTCAGTTACTCATTCACTTAATTAAGACATTCTCAACCAAATATTACACTAGAATAACTCTTTTTCGTATAATATTTAGTTACCATTATTTTGGTCAGAAAATCATTAACCACTTTAATTAATTCTTGTAAGTATAACCCATTATTTTGGAATTCATAATTTTACCCCAACAAGTCCGGCATAGGGAAGAACAATATTGAGAACAAAAAATATAATCCTATATTTTTCAAGAGTTAACCCTCATATTGACCCATGCAAACACCATCTGTAGGGGATGCTCTTATGGGCGCCACGAGGCCATACATAAATCTCATGATGTTAAATAATGATTGATACCGTAGGATGTGTTGACACATATCTCTCTCCCACTTACTATAAATACTTTCTCTAACTCACCCTGATATTGACTCATGCAAACACCATGCTTAAGGGGACGCTCCTATGGGCGTCTTGAGGCCAAGCATGAATCTCACTTTGGGAATTACTTGAGAAGATAGGAAAAATAGATATATCATATATATCATTTTATCCCACTAAGTATTTTAAAAACAACGGTTTATTACTTAGGTAAATCCGACTAAAAAATTATCTAAGTGATTGTTAATTTGCCCAATATAATGTTTATATTGGATAGTTTAACAATATGTTGTAGTTTAAACACTTTAATAAACTAACTACATAATTGAATGCGTATAAAATTTTGACTAATTCACCTTCTAGGTTGGTTTCCAGGTAGGGGTGTTCTATTTCCGTCAGCTTAAATACCCCAATCCTAGACAGAATCTTCCTTAGACAAAGGTCCCTTATAGTCAATATTTTATAAATTAATCTTTTATTTTCTTAATTTGATCCTATTAAAAGAAAAGGCAAAAGAAGAAAAACAACATAAACTTTTAATTACCAATTTTTAAACAATTTAAAATTCAATTAAAACCTTATATTAGCATGCAATTCTTTATTATAGATTTTAATTCATAATTCATTAAACATATAACACTTATATTTTAATGAAATATTAAAACCTATAATTATGCATTCTAATGACATTATAAATATAACTTTTATATTTAAAAAAATAATGTCATGCTCAATGCATATCCATTTTCATTAAACAATATAAGAATTATATTATTAATAATGAAAATCACGTGCTATCATACAATATAACGATTATATTCTAGTATGATGCATGAGCATGCTTAATTAATCATGCAAACCATATAATATAACACTTATATTAAATATGATGCATGAAACATTTTTATCCTAAAGTGAGATTTTAAACTATATGGCATACATTTTGCAATATATATTAAAAATTAATTTAATCATACATCATATGCAAAGTTAAATTAGATAGCAAAAATAGACCGAATTTTGGCATCCTAGAACATAATTAAATTAATATAATCAAATTATATTAATTTAATTAATAAAAGTAATTAAAATACAAAAAAAATTAAAAATAGAAATTTAAAAAATAAACTGGAAAACTACTCCCACTTCAACTTGTAATATAACACTTATATTAAATATGATCATGAAACATGTTTATCCTAAGGTGAGATTTTAAACTATATGACATACATTATGCAACATATATTAAAAATTAATTTAATCATACATCATATGCAAAATTAAATTAGATAGCAAAAATAAATTGAATTTTGGCATCCTAGGACATAATTAAATTATTATAATCAAATGATATTAATTTAATTAATAAAAGTAATTAAAAATACAAAAAAAAACAAAAATTACAAAAAAAAAAAAACGAAACTACTCCTACTTGAACTTGAACCCACAACTTGAAGAATTCATAGACACTTATTTGACCATCAAAGCATCGCATTGCAATGCTAGCACCAGGCATAGCATCGTGGCACTTAGCTAGACGCTATGACACAAACAAATTTTTTTTTCGTTTTCGATCAATCTTCTCAGAAATTCTTACTCCTCGATTGACACAGACTTACAGACTAGATTACTGAATTAAAATGCCAAAACAACGGACCCTACATAATCTTATCAAGTAAAAACAGTAATCTAAAAGCCAAAATTCGAAAACACCTGTTTTGCAAACCCACATACATTATGTAGAATTCAACCCACCTATACTACTCTTTTTTTCGATTCCAAATTCAAAAACAAGGTACGATTTGGCTCCGATACCAATTGAAGGGATCAAATCCCAATGTAGAAGCCCGTGAATGCCTTGTGCCGTTGAAATTCAATTTGGAAAACTATTAAAAAATAGAGGAATAAACATGAATTTAATTGCAACATGCTTTTTAACATAAATCAAGAAGAAGAAAACAACCTCTGAAAATTCTTCTTCAATCCTCTGGAAGTCTTCGCTATTATCACGATCTTAGCAACTCTTCTTCGAATCTCAATGAAAACTTGATTCGAATTCCACCACCAAGGTCTTCTCCGCTATTCTCTAGCAATGATTGAGTTATGTGGAACCCCTTTTGGAATGATGAAGGAAGAAGAGAAAACACTTTTCTCTTTTGTGAGTGTTGAGAATTTTGAGAGAAAAAATTTTCTTTTCCTGAGAGAATGAATTCAATGTCTGAGGAAATATACATTTTCTCTCCACCTTCACAACCTACATTATATTATCTAATCATGGGAGAGAGGGGGATTATTTTCATATTAAAATAACTTCTCTTGACCAACTTTTAACTCCCCTTAGCCATGGGGAGTTAAAGTTTAACCAAAGTTAAATTAAATTAAATTTGGTCAAATTTTGTAGAATTTTATGTTTTAACTTAAAATTTTGGGAAAATTTTTATTTTTATTTTGGTTGCTAAGAAAATTGGTGTAAGATTTAGAAAAAATAGGAGAAAAATGAGAGTATCTATTGGAAAAAACTGAGGACATCTATATAATTTATTTTTAATTATTTTTTTAATTTAATAAAACTTCAAACAAATTGATCACCATACTACGGGTAGAAGCATTTTTAACTTTTTTACTTGAAATTTTAGACTCATTTTTACAACGGAGTATTAATAGTTTCCATTCATATGCTAACAGTGATGATATTTTTGAACTATTTTAAAGTTTGAAGGTATTTTTTAAGTTTTTGAAAGTAGAGGTAAGGGTATTTTTTAATTTAATTTTTTTTTTAAGTTTAAGGTTATTTTTGACACAAAGTATATAGTTCAAGGACATTTTTTTTATTTATAATTTAGCGAATATATAAATAACACATTTAACGTAGGTTTGTTTTCTCCCTTTTCCTTCGAAATCCTCCAAATATTTCAGATCCTTTATCAAACTAAGTCCAAAAATCCAAAAACTGTTATCTAATAAATTTAAATGAACTACCTCCTCAAATTAATTTAAATTTGTTTCTTCAAACTCCAAAATAAAAAGGGAATCCACCCAATTAAGTCAAAATAATTTATTTTCTCAACAATCTTATCCAATCCAACTTAATTCAAAATAATCGTTCAAGATGAAATCCAAAACTTTAAACTTGAATTTACAGAAATTACTAAAGTATAAATTTCGGAGCATTACAATATTACTAAAAAAATAAATAATAAAGCAAAAATTTTCAAAAACCAAAAACTAAAAACTATATGGTTACTAAATAGGGCTTAGTCCCTTAATATTAAGATTTGCAAATATTTTATGTCTCAATTTTTAAAAAATATATAAGTTATCGATAAATTAAAATTTTTTAAAAGAAAAAATCTAAATTAAAATTTTTATGTCTTAACAAAATCTTAAATCTCCAATTTTAACCAATAAAGCAAACAAAAGAATGAAAGTTGGATGTGCTGATTGATTTGACAGCATTCATTAGCACATTACAAAAGGCACTGCAATGTGGGTTTGGAGAGATGTATGCATCACAAAGGTATCAAAAGAATGGAAATTATTAATGTTTGTGTTATTATTGGAAGTGTTTTAGGGGTTTATTTGTTTGCGAGAAAACTCAATGAAATATGGTATTTTGTCAAGTTAGGAAGAAAAGTTTACAAATCTCTTCCTCCTGGTGACTTGGGTTGGCCTTTTGTTGGCTTTTCATTATCCTTTTACAAAGCATTTATTGGAAGTGATCCAAACTCTTTCATCCATAATCTTCTTTCTAGGTATCTCTTCATCTCTTTCTTTTTATTCACTAAAATAAAAAAATAGTTGTTCTTATTTTTTTTTTATATAGAATTTGTTAATTTGATTCTTAATGCTATGTTTCGTAACTATTTGATTTTTTTTTTTTTTTTTTTTGAAAATTAAGCTTATAAACATTACTTCTACTTATTCGTTTCTGTTTTTTCTACTCATGTTTTAACAATAGAATCCATATTTTTTTTTGTTCACTTTTGCTATAATCTTTTTAAATTTAGGATAGTATAATTTAGGTTTAAATATCATTTTAGTTCCTATATTTTGAAATTTGTTCAATTTTAATCCCTATATTTTCAGTTAAATCATAAATTTAGTGCCTAATAATGCTCGTTTATTGTTCATTTTTTTTAAAAAAAATTGACATCTATTAACATTTTTACTATAAATTTTGAAAACATATTTACATATTCAATTACTTTGCATAAAAATGATTATTATTATTTAACCAATTTCATTAAAAATTAAGTTTGAGTGACTAAATTTAAGATTTATTGGACAATTGAAAGTACAATGACTCAAATTGAAAAAACCCCAAAGTATAGGGACCAAAATGGTAGTTTAACCTATAATTTAAGGAGCAATTTGGTCTTCTTTCTTCTACATTTAATATCGATCAGTAACTACAATTGTGGGCATTAATCTTATGCAGAAATGGAAGAGTAGGAATGTATAAAAGTCACCTTTATAGAATGCCAACAATCATTGTTATAAATCCAGATATATGTCGACACATATATTTAGATGATGAAAGGTTCGAACCAAATTATCCAAAGTCGGTGAAAATATTAGAAGGAAATGGTGATTTCTCAAAGATTGACCACAAAAGAGGATATAGAATAATGGCATCTCCCATAAATGGGTATGAGGTATTATCTAATTATGTGGATTTCATTGAGCAAATAATAGCAAGGGGCTTGGAGGAATGGAGCAGCATGATAGAGCCAATTGAATTGTTGGATGAGATTGGAAATCTCCTTTTTAAAGTAATTTTACGTATTTTCTTGGGGACTGAAATTGATGGTCAAACCATGGGTGAGCTTCACACCTTGTACAAAGAATTGGGTCTTGTAATCATGTCTATTTTACCTTATAACTTGCCTGGATTCACTTACCATCGAGCACTTAAGGTACAAATTTGTTCTTTTGATTTATTTTCAGTATACGATCAATAACAATTGTAGGAATGGAGGATTGAACCTATGATATATAGATAAGGGAACCATGTCAATTACTGTTGAGTAGGGGTGATAGTTGGTTCGATTTTATTGGTGTTGGGGTTAACCAAGAATCAAACCAAACCAAACCAATTATTTTATAAAAAAGAGATTCAAACCGATGTTCAATATAGAACAAAACCAATGGATTGCTTTTTATTTGGTTCGGTTTATTATCGGTTTGGTTTTCGGTTTGGACATTTTCTTTTTTTTCTCTTCCAAATTTTAATTTTTATTTCTAATTTTGTTTTAAATTGGTAATTTTTACCAATTTTAAATTAAAATTGGGTCCATTTTTTTTTATAGATTGAAATTGGATGTTTTTATTTTTTTTTCTTGATACTTTCTAAATAAATATCATACACACTTCATAATAATTGATCTTTTTTCTAAATAATAAATATATATGCACCATAATAATTAAAACATTAAAAGATACCTAATATTGTTAGAGTTTATTTTTAAGAGTACACATACGCTCAGTTTAGTTCGATTTTGATTGATTTTTCCAATTGAAAACCGATTCGAACCAATATTTTTAGTTTTCTCTAAATAAAAATTAATATGTCCAATTTTATACTAGAAAACCAAACCAAACCAATGAATCGATTTCATTTTTCAATATTACAGTTTTCGGTAACACATCTATTGTTGAGCTAAGTTTACTTTGACTTTACTTGATATTCCGTACAACATTATTGGCAGGCAAGAAGAAAGATACAAAATATCCTCCATTGTGTGATAGAGGAGAAAAGAAGAAGATTTGAAAATGATAAAACAAGTGAAGTGCTTTGCCAAGTGGACAAATTGATTGTGGCCACTGATGAGAAGGGGACAAAATTATATGATAATGATATCATCATAGACATGCTTCTTGAGATATTTTTTGCTGGCCACAGTACTCCTGCTATTGCTGCTATGTGGGCTCTCATACACATGTCTGAAAACCCTCATGTCTTCCAAAAGGCCAAGGTTCTGCTTCTTTCAAAATCCACTAGGTTATATTTTAATGTAATATTTTTTTAGTATAATTAGGAGTAAGGAAATTCGAATGACAGATCTCGTAGTTAATAATATATCCGTATGTCACTTGAGCTATGTTCAATTTGACTATTTCAAAGTAATTTTAAAAGTGTTAAAATCAAGTTGTTTCATATTTAAAAAAAAAAAAATTTCTAATCTTATTCAGTTTTGTCATTGACAACAAATTATTACGTTCCATTTGAGTTTTTTTTTTTTTTTTTTTTTTAATAGGAAGAGCAAGAGTCGATTATAAGACAAAGACCATCTACTCAAAAGAACTTAACTTTTACCGAAATCAAGCAAATGAAATATCTAATGAAGGTATGTATCTTTTTTCTTTTTCTTTTTTTTTTTAATATACATATATAAAATTATTTAAGTGCATCTTGGCTGCATCCATATTTTTGTAGCCCACTCAATTGTTAAACTATACTTGAGAAACTCTTCTTTCTTTTTTTTCTTTTAGAGAAATTGAAGTAAATGGCAAAATCATTTTATCCTCAATTACAATGTTAGTTTATCAACTAAGCAAAAATCAAACAAAGCCAAATAAACTATAATATATAAACATAATACAAAAGAATAAAAAAAAACAACATAAGGAGTCAACTAAACATATCAGAAGAAGCAATGGTGTTAGGTATATCAACATTATTGGGTTCCTTATATTTAGTTTGTTGAATATTTTGTGGGATTTAATTGAAGATTTACCTATAATATAACCCTCGAAAGTGTAGATATTTATTATCGACATTAGTCTACTACTAATAAAAGTCTATCCTCAATCACGAATATGAATTTTGAACCTACCAAATAATCCTTCTATCATCACAAAATTGTCCATTTCTTGTTGTTCCCAAAAGACTAAACATATATAAAAGATAACTAATATTTAATGTAAAAATAGTGCATGATTGAAGCTTATGACTAATAGAATTCTATCAATGATAGACTTAGATTGCTGATAGAACCTATAAGTGATAGATTATGAGCTATATGTAGAAGTATATCAGTGATAGGAGTTTATTATTGATAGCAAACTGTATCATAATTGATAGGAGTCTATTGTTGATAACCCGCCTCCAATGAAAATGAAGGCAATTTAGTAATTTTAAATTTTTGAAATTTGATTTTGCTATATCTGGACATTGTTTTAATTTTTGGTAGATTTGAATTCTTTTGTCTTATTTTTCTATTTTTGCACGTAGCCCTTTCTTTTAAAATATATGAAACAAGAAAAATTGAAGTACACAAAAAATAACATATTTGCCTTCAAAAATATGAAAGTTTTTTTTTAGAAAAAAAATAAAAGAAAATTAGGTGTGTTTATATATTAAGAATCAAACTTCTAACCTCGAAGTCGATTATAACAGTTTTCTGCCAACTAAGTCGGAGAAAAAGTAAACGGTAAATATTTCTTCCAAATTAAATGTCAATTATTTGTGAAAAATTGCGTAATTGAAAAAAGAATAAGATAGGGAAAAACACACTCTCTTTGTTTTTTGTTTTATTTTTTAAATGGAAACATACTCTCTTTTTAGTTAACTTTGGACTGCAAATGAATCCAACCAAAGCATATATAAGATTATCTTAAAAGAGAACATGAAAAAATTTAATACCCATAATGAACCATTCACGTGTCTAATTAAAATATAATCTTTTGAACTTAGGTTAGTGAACAACTATGTTACATTAACCATCTCATTATCCTTCTATATTGGAATAAAATAAATAGAATATAATCTTGATTTGATTTATTTCTTGTTCCAGTTCATCAATGAAGTATTGAGAAGAAATACTGTAGCTCCCAACAATTTTCGTAAGGCAAAAAAAGATGTAAACCTTAATGGTTAGTTATTTATTTATTGTTTTATACAAGTATATTCATTCCCATTTTATATTATATATACTATTGGTACAAATTTGATATTTGTTATAAATTTATATAAATACATAATATTGATTATTCTTTCTTAATGGCAATTTCTTTTCTTCGTTTAGTTATTGTTTTGTTTTTGGTTTAGACTACACAATACCGAAAGGATGGACGGTACAAATTTGGAGTATAGCTGTTCATATGGACTCTCAAATATATTCCAATCCGCAAGAATTTGATCCTTCAAGATGGGATGTATGTTTTATGATGATCTAATCAATTGTTAAAATAAACCCACATGAATTTTTTAAAAAATAAATAAAGATGTGTCCACACACACACATATATATAAGGTTGTTTTCAAATATAACAAAATGAATCAAAATATTTACAAATACGACGAAATGTCACTATCAATCAGTGATAGGTTGTGATAGATACAGATAGACTACTACCATCTATCACTCAACTATTTACAAATATAACAAAATGTCACTGTCTATTAGTGGTAGGTAGTGATAGATACTGATAGACTACCATCATTTATCACTGATAGACATTGATAGATGTTTAGCAATGTTTATCACTACTTATCACTGATAGACAATAATATTTTGCTATATTTAAAACTACTTTCAGCATAATTATCCTAGATAGAGTATATATATATATTATGAAAGAAAGAAATTTCTTAAGAGGGTTGGTAAATTAGATTTTTTTTTAAAAAAAAAGGAAAGTACTAATTAAAAATATTAATGTTGATGATATTTGTAAAATGGATAGAATTATACACCAAAACAAGGAGAATTCATCCCTTTCGGACTTGGAAGTAGGTTTTGTCCTGGAAGTGAACTTGCAAAGCTTGAGATTGCAATTTTACTTCATCATTTTATCCTCAATTACAAGTAAGTGTGGTTTCATTTTTTCAAATTTTTTTTGCTAAAATAAATAAATAAGTGATGGATTTGTTTTTGTTTGTATTGTTGTAGAATGGAACGTGTCAACCCAAAATGTTGCATCACTCACTTACCTTCTCCCAAGCCAATAGACAACTGCATTTGCAGAATTATTAGGTTGCCATAGTGGTGGGCACATATCAATTTATACCCTGAATTATGAGTTGTATCAATTTAAATTCTAACCTAATGATTGTATCAATTTAAACTTTGAACTTTTATGAGTGTATCAATTTAAACTCGAAACTAATAATTGTATCAATTTAAACCCTAAACTTTTATAATTATATCAATTTAAACCCTGAACTTTTGTAAGTGTACCAATATAAACCATTCATTATATTTTATTTGAATACACTTGTGAAAGTTTAAGGCTTAAATTGATATACTTATAAATCAATGAATTAATCTATAAGTAGTCCAACGATCTCTTAATCAATGAGGTAATATTTTGTTGTCCCTCTCTCTCTCTAACTATCTTACTTTCCTACATGTTACTTTTTGCATGTTTAGTTTACTTGTCAAATCTCAATACCCCCTCTTTACTGAACAGAATCGTAAGTTACCATAGGTGGTGGCGGCTTTCTTACCAAATAATCGTAAAAATTGCTCATCTCGAAGCCCAATGACTATGCAGTTAAACCTGCTCCATCACTGAAGCCCTCAATCTAAAATGTGCTTCATTATTGAACCTTGACACGTACTGTTTCAAGGTCCATGCCTCCCTTGCAAGAAGGCATGGCTAATTAGAAGAGATTGGTTGGGCGGAATTCATCGCCCAATTTCAGACCAAATAATTATATCGTACTCACCAAGACTGCAGCAGTGGCAAGGTTGGATTGAACATAGGGAGTACACGAATTTTCTCAAGTGAGCTGTTAACGGCCTGAGATAACCGGGAGGGGGGGTTTGGAGATTGTTTTGTTGCAAGAATTAAAAATTGCATAAAAGTAAAAGATTAAGTTCCAAATTATATGGAAAAAAATGTCTAGCTTGGGTTGTAAGGAATTTTTCCTATTCAGAACAATCGATCATTGAATTCTCATCACTTGAATTAAGTATTTGCTTACACCAATCAAATAGAAAAAAGCTAACCAATTCGTTCTGATCAACTAATTGGTCCAAACTGAATTGATGAAAAGCATACAATTTCAAGTTCATACTAATTGCATTAAGATTTAGGGCAATGGTAGGTTGAATATTTAATTTTCAAGCACCTAACTAAATATTCCCTTGATTCAACCGTAGGTTGATTAGAGCAATGATTATCGTTATCAACTCGCAAGCTAACCTAACATATTGCTTCTTCCTAATTAACATACAAATTTCATATCACTTATTGCATGCAAATCCAAAGCAATAATCATACAGTCCCCAAGCGTCCAACAATATAAGAAATATTCAATTAAAACAGAATCGAATCCAACAACTACAAAGAATCCAACAGGTTCGTTTCTTCTATTTTCGTTTCTCATTTGGTTGTATTGATTTTTCTAATTGAATTTTGATGAATTTTACTGGTAGGGTTTAAGTGATGTGGTTGTGTTTTATATTTTTACGACTCTAAGCTGATTTCTAGACTTGAGACTGGTGGATCTTGTTATCTTTACCAAAATATATACAATGATAAAAATAATATACAAGAACTATCTGAGCCCAACGAATTCACGTTGACTCTTTAAGACAAATTTACTCACTCTAGTGCCTAAGTTTCGAGAGTAATTGCTTCTCAAGATATAATAGATTACCTTTCTTCTAGAGGTAGCACCCCATCTACAAGATCAACGAATTGTTCTGGATATACCAAATTTTTACAATTTTGAATGGAGAGAATTTTGTAAAGAAGAAACTTCCTGATGAAAAACCCCCCTATAAAAAATAAATTGAATTAAGGTCATATTTATAGACTAATTTGTGGCCATTCGAATAGTCGTGTCCTTTCTTAAATTTGGTTAATAATGAAACAATGCGGTCATTCATGAAGGAATACAACTTACGGATTTTAAAAATATGCAACCCTACATGAAGAGTTACCTACCATTTATTCCAACCGATCACCAACTTTGATTTGGTATAAAATCGAGGGAAGAGCTTGATGATTGTATTTGTTGGGATGCCCTATTGATGAATTCTATGTGAATAAGTTTGGATGCTTAGATTATCAAATCTATGGCAAATAAATTTACCATAAAATTGAAGGGGAATTGAGGATAATTGAGAATGTAGATATCTGGGACCCTGTGTATTGGGATGAGATGGTGGTGTACTTGGCTTTAAGGCTCCAAGTGGTTGTAGATGATTTGTATCATAGGTTTAATAGAGTTGCAAAATAACAGTTATTTAACAGTAGTTTTGTGTAAAATTTCTCTTGGGTTGTCTCAATATAACTCCTAAAGTTGATTTTCTCATACATGCTTGGTTATCAATTGATTTATTTATTAGTTATGAGCATGCTAAGTTTGGTTCTTAATATGTTTAAAAAGTTTAGTTTTTTTGGATTCATGCTAAGTTTAGTTGTGTTCCTAATGGTAAGTTTAACTTCTTCTTCTTTCTTTCTTTTTTTTTTTTTTTTTTTTATAGGAAGATATCTTCTTTTACACAATTACGGTGTTAAAATTGAAATGTCTATTTAAATTCATAACGAATTAGCTTATTATATTCGTAAATGTTTAAATATTCTATTGCTTGTGGAAACTAATCCAATGTGTGTAATTAGTACTTTGGCAGTTTATGTAAGACATGTATATTTCAAAGGTCTTTTCAAATAATTTGGATATGGGAGGATTGTTCATTTTATTATATTGTGAGCTTTGAGGAGGATTTTGTCATAAGTTTATTAAACTAACTATTGTGGACTTTACTTATTTATTATTATTATTATGCAAACATTTGATTAAGGAGTTAGAGGTAAATTTAATGGTAAATATTTGTTCTTTTGCATTTGGCAATTATAAAAGACAACTAGTCATGAAACCACCTATTTTTGTCCTATTTGTTTTATTTTATTTTTATTTCTTTCTCATTGTGTGCTAATTTTAGTTTTAAAAAATAATAAGTAAATAATTAAATAAAAGATTTTTAATAATTAATCTTTAAAAAAATATTAGTAATAAAAAATAAAAAAAGAGTTTCTTTTTAAGGAAATATATATGTAGAATCAGGAAAAATATTTTAGAAAAATCTTTTATTTAAGAAACTTTTGTATTAAAATGTTTGAAAGAATATTCTCATAATCAATTTTATTCTTTTCTTTTTAAAACAAGTTTGATTGATCTTTTCCTAATTGAAGATATTTTTTTGCTATAAATTTACTGCTTTCGGTGTTTGAAAAAGGAGGGGAAGAGAGATTTCTTGAGGAGAAACCCTAGGGGAGGAGATTTCTTGATAAAAAAAACCTAGAGAATTTTTTTTACACAACCACAAACCCTAAAGAAAATCTTAGAGAGAAAGATTAGTCATCAACCCAAGCCTTCTAAAAATGTCTGAAAATCCTCAACACAAGAGAGTTCTAGCTCGTTGAGGTTGCATTCGGTAGGACATTCGTCCTAAGGATCCGCACCTCGGACAACGGGTGGCTTCGTGTTATGGATTCAAACCTTCAACCTTTTTTTCTTCTCTCTTAGATCTAAAAAAGTAGAGAGAAAGAAAATGTTATAAGGAAAAACTTATTTTATTGCTATTATTTCTTCCATCTTCCATTTTTATTTTTATATATAATATCATGTGATATTTATCATTCTCTACCTTCACTAAGAATCACTATTACTATTTCCTCTTTTATTTTTATTATTTTTATGTTCATCTTCTTCCTCTTCATGGTATTTTCTTTATTGTTGTTTTATTTTTTAAAAAAAAGAAAGTAAAGTAAAAAAAAAAAAAAAAAAAACAAGCAAGGGAAGAGAAAGAGCAAAAAAAAAAAAAAATATTGAAAGAGAAAGAGAAAAGAGGGTTTAAATGATTTAATTTATTTATATAAAAAAAGAATTTTAGTTGTTATTTATTTATTATTATTTTTTTGTAGTATGTGGTGTTGGAAAGTGTGGGATGTGTTGGGATGATTAGCCACCTGTCACTCTTTTTATTTATTCATTCATTTATTTATCATTATTATTATTATTATTAATTATTATTAATTATTTTGAAAGAAGAAGAAAGAGATGGTAATGCATCATTTAATATTTTAAATATTATTATTATTATTATTATTTGTTATTTTCTTATTTAGTTTTTTTTTTATAATTTTATTGTGATTATTGTACTTAATCATTTTACTTTTTAAGTATTATATGGATGATATTATTTTAATGTGTCTTTATTATGTTTATTATGTCATTATCCTTAATCTTTTATTTAAAACTAAAAATCAACAATGAAATTTAGAAAATTTGGGAGTCCGATTTTCTAAAAATCTTGGGGTGAGGAGTTGATTTTTTGGGAGTCCGAGATCGATCTCCAATATATTTTTATTAAAATTTTAATATGCTTTCTATATTTACCTAGTTCATCGTTATGTTTTTGCTTATGAAGTGTTTATGTTAAATCTTATTTGATTTCTAATTGAAATTTATCTAATTTTTTATTTAAATCCTTTTTATAACTCTTTTTAAATCATTTAAAATTTTCTTACGACCTTTTGTTTTTTTTTTAACCTTTAAAAAATTAATCTATTATTTCATAAGGTTTCCTAATCAATTATTTCTAATAACTTGTTTTTAGGACCATTTTCCTTAAAAAATTCCACAATGGAATCTAGAAATATCCGGTAATCCGTTTTTCTAGATTCTTGAGGTGAGGGATCATATCTTTGGGAGTCCGAGATTTTGATCCCAAGAAAAAATGAATTTAATTAATGTTTTAAAAAATCATTTTATTAAAAGGCTATTCCTACGACGGATTTGAAAAATTGTAATACTTTCTCAATTTCTTGAGGTGAGGAATTTTTCCTTAATTCTAGTGTAGCCTAATTGATGGAAATATGTTCTACTTATTTTATGGGATCATTACTTCAAACATCGGAGTAATGAGGGGTGAAACAAGACATTTATTTTAATAAAATTTCTTCCCCAAATGATTTCTTTAAAAAATAATTTTTAATTCAAGATTTAAAAATTGGCCATCGTTTTCTAAACGGGTGTTGTGAGGTGCTAACACCTTCCACTTCCGAACACA
The DNA here is from genome assembly GCA_002890555.2 of Lagenaria siceraria. NCBI lineage: Eukaryota > Viridiplantae > Streptophyta > Magnoliopsida > Cucurbitales > Cucurbitaceae > Lagenaria > Lagenaria siceraria. The sequence goes on from CM016483.1 coordinate 1,266,256, forward strand.
ACTCTAGTTTTTTCGCAGACCAGTTTTATTGATTTTTATTAAAAATTATTTACTTTATTTCGGTGTCCAATCACACCGTAAAAAAGATTGGTGGCGACTCCTTTTATTTTCTTTTTTAAAATTAACCCTTTTTAGAGGACATCGGCCGCTCCGCATTGTCTCGAGCACGTGGCGACAAGTCAGACAATACAACTAGTCAGACAACAGGATGTGAAGACTAAATAATGAAACTTAAAGAAACTAGAGAGGTTACTTTGATTTTTTTTTGTACTATAATTTAATTTAAAGTGTTGTAGTGATTAAAGAATCACATTACAAATGATGTATACTTTTATTTTCATGTAAATGCACTAAAAGTTTATATAATAGAAGTTGATTTTATAAATATTTAAGAAAATTCGTTTATATATATATATGCGCTATAACAACGATATGTGACTTGAAAGTAGTACAAATTCAAAAAAAAAATAAAAAAAAATTGCTATTAACAATTGCTTACTATCCATAACAACTATCACAGTGATGTTTCAAATTGCTATAAAATAAAGCTATTAAATGTCAACCATAACATTTTTGTAATGCTATAAAAAGTTTTCATAACATTAAATTTTTTTAATAAAAAATAAAATTTTATAGCTTATTTTATAGCATTGAGAAAACGCTGGTAAAAGTGGGAGACTTTCAATAACATTGGCTACGACAACATACCAAAAAATGCTATGATACATTTTTTATAGTGTTTTTTCCTTGCTATAAAAAATGCTATTAAAGAGTAACCATAGCGTTTTTGCTAACGTTATGAAATATTTTTATAGCCTTAAAATTATGCTATCAAAAATAGACTTTTTATAGTAGTTTTTATAGTGTTGAAAAAATGCTATGAAAAATCCTGACTTTTAATAACAGCATTTCATAACATTGCCTATGACAGCATTTCATAAAACGCTATGGATAGTCTACGATAACATTTTTTTCAAGTTAACATATGTTATATTTGTTGTAGTGTATTTTGAAAAATATTTTTAGAGTTTGACAATAGATTTCATGACTTAATCGGAATCTATTGTCGTTATAACATGCCCTAGGGGCAGATCTATGAAGGGGCCAAAGGGAGCACGGGCCCCCTAGAATGGCGATGTTTTACATATTTATACATTAAATTTCATAAATATTAAAATTTTGTAATCATATGTAATATATATTATTTGTTAATAGAAAAACCAAGAATTGAGCTTGCTTCAACGACGTGTTAAGGCATTGGTTTTTAAGTTGCTAGCGTCTGGTCGTGGGTTAACTCAGTGTCTATTTTAATTTTGAACGTATTCATATACATATAAATTATTCACCAAATTTATTTATATTTTATTTTTTAAAAAATATATAATATTTTAATTTTTAATATACTTAAAAACATGGGGAAATTGTTGTGTATAGAAAAAAAACAAAACTAATTACACATGTAAAAAAAAGTGCACCCCATGCTTGTGTATTTTCCACTTTTTTTTTTTCTATATGTGTAATTAGTTTTGTTTTTTTTTCTATTTGTGAAAAGACCCCAAAACATGTCTAAAAACTTAATTTTATTTTAATTTTCTTGTGTATACATATACAATTACAAATATACAAATATTATTAAATCTTTATAAAACTATTTTATGAAATATGAAAATTGATTGAATAATTTTTGGTTATCTATAAGTATTTATAATAATTTTGTAATTAATATTAATTAAATCTAAATATCATATATCAATGCATTTAAAATTACATTTATATGAAGGTTAAAATATAAGTTTAGTCCCTATGTTTTGAAAATTACTACTAATAAATTTTTAAACTTTTAATTTTGACTCTAGTCACGTAAATTGTCTAATAAATCTATAAACTTGAATGATATATCTAATAGATCTTAGGTATATTAAAAATTAATAGTTTTATAAGACAAAAGAAATAATTTGTGTTTGATTGAATTTTGAGTCGTTAATTTTGTAGTTAATAGATAAATTAATTTTCAAAAGATGTCTATCCGTAATTTTTTTATACATTTATGCTCCTCCTAACTTGAAGTTTTGGATCCGCCACTGATGTTGACAACATGTGGCGTATTTGATACCACAATCTAGACTAGAGTTGAATATTTACATGATAAGTGTTGACTTTTAGGAGAGGTAGGATGTAGGAGAGTGAATTATACATTTATGTAACTTCGAGAGAGATAAGATGAGAGTCAATGCACATGGTCCACCAATTTGATGGTGTAGTTATTTTTAGAAAAATTACTATGAACAGAAAAAATATCAAACTATATACGAATATAGAAAAAATTTACTGTCTATCAACGATACATTTAGACTATGATAGACTTCTATCACTGTCTATCACTCAAGCGATAGAATTCTATTGCAGTCTAAATCTATCGCTGATAGATAATATAAATTTCTATATTTGTAAATAGGTTGACTCATTTTTCTATATTTGAAAACAACCCTTATTTTTATTTATTTATTTAATAGTAACACATTTTAATTTCTACCTTCTAGTTAATCAAATTTAATATTAATTAGTCTTTAATCTTTGATAGGGCCTACCAATTATCAATGAGTTATGCCATGTTGTCAAGATGTGGCTTTTTTTATACCATAATTTAGACATTGTGAGTTTTGACTTTTAGGAGAGCTAAGATGTAGGAGTGTGAATGCAACATTTATGTGATTTTGAGAGAGATAAGAGGAGAGTTAATTTGTTATACTACAGTTTCTAATTACAAAATTGTCTTAAAATTCTAATTTTTTTTTCATGAATAGTCTAATGGGATGAAATATTACACAAAAATCTACCCCAAATATTTATATTACCCTCCATGAATTTCAAACATTTTAAAAAATAATAATAAGAAAAAATAGAAATAAGAAATGACACACATAGAAGAAAAAAAAATCATATTCACACGTCTTGAATGATTTTTTCCATATTCATATGAAAAAAAAATAGAATTTCAAAAGTCACGTAGGTTATAGTACATAGTATATATGTGATTTATTTGTACATTTTGTTTTCAATTTCAAATATATATGGATATATTTCAAATAATTGGAGGACATCATCTATTAGTATAATATACATGTGTATATATGACAAAGTATGTGGAATATATATCTCAATAGAAAGGAGACTAACATTAAAATATGAGGTATATATTATATAAAACGTTAAATTTGTATTTGCTCTAAATACATTTGAAATTATCTCATACATATTTGAAATAACATTATATATATTTTAAATAAACATTGTATATATACATAAATACTATATAAGTGAAGGAATAAAATATTATTCATTAAATAATAATCCAAAATGCAAAAAAATTAACAAAAAATATTCCTAAATTGAAAGGATAAATATCATATAAGTGAAAGAATAAAATAATATTCATTAAATAATACCCTACATTACTTACAAGATATACAGTATTAATCGATATAATACGATTTTTTAATATTTAATTGAATTCGAATTTTTAATTAATATTAAATTGTAAGAATTTTAAAACTTTAATAAGAGAGAGAATGAGTATTAAAGTTATATTTGTCCGAAATTAGGATAAAATCTAGATATGAAATACATTAAGATATTTGTGAAATTTCGTTTGTGATCTAGGTTAAATGTCTAAAACTTTCTATAATTTATTTATTTTAATTAGTATCGCATTTTCCAACAACTAGTTAGTCAAGTTTAATGTTAATTAGCATTTAGTCATAGTTAACTTAGCGCAACTGTGATTGGCATGCATGACCTTCCTCCCTAGAGATTGAATGTTCGATCTCCCTTATTGTACTTAAAAAAAAAAATATAAATCAATTCTCATAAAGAACGCATTACTAGCCTCTCCACAAAGTGTCGCAATGAAAGAATTTTCTAAGCTTTTAAAAGAATATATTTCTTTTAGAAAGAAAGTTACATTCAACCCTTCACAAGTGACCCAACCAAAGAGTTTTTTTTTTTTTTTTCCTTTTTAATAAACAAAAGAATTCTGTAAAGTAATAAAATTTTCATTTAAAAAGAATGTTACAACTTTAGATTGCTATTTTAAACCAAATAAAGAGTTTTTACATAACATTTTTCAAAATTACCGGTTCACAATATTTTAAAAGCCAATAAAAAAAGACAGTTGCAAATATAACAATCAGATTCAAAGTATTAGCATGTATAGCAATAATTTAAAAAAATTGTAAATATAACAACCAGATTCAAAGTATTAGCATAGATAACAATATTTTTAAAAAATTGCAAATACAGCAAAGTCTATCAGTGATAGACTTCCATCGCTGATAGACCATAAGAGTCCATCAGCGATAGACGTACTTTACTATATTTGCAAGTTTTTTAAAATGTGTTATACACTTAGTTATTATTCCTAAAATTGCTACTCATTACAATAACCCTAAAAAAATTTAGAGTGTTACAAAACTAATTTTATTTTATTAAAAATAAATAAAAAAAATTACTAATTGCTTTTTCAGTGAATATAATCAATTTTATTTTATTATAAAATCAAATATCTCGAAAATTCGGGTCATTACGTGTTGATTGAGTTGGTCTCATTCATTAGCACACTACAAAAAGACCTTGCATTGTAGATTTGAAGATGTTTGTAGCACAAAGCTATCAAAGATGGAAATGATTAATGTTTGTGTTATCATTGGAAGTGTTTTAGGGGTTTATTTGTTTGTGAGAAAACTCAATGAAATATGGTATTTTGTTAATTTAGGAAGAAAAGTTTACAAATCTCTTCCTCCCGGTGACTTAGGTTGGCCTTTTGTTGGCTCTTTCTTGTCATTTTACAGAGCATCCAGACTTAACGGTGATCCAAACTCTTCTTTTTAAGTATATCTCTTCTTCTCTTTCACTTTTTTCCTCTCTTTTGAGTTAGAGTAAAAAAATTTCATTTCATTCTAAAATAAACAATAGTTAATCTCAATGTTTCTTACTTTATTAAATGTAGTTCTTAACGCCCCGTTTGATAACCATTTGAATTTTCGGTATTCGTTTTTTTTTAATTAAGTTTATAATTAAACATTGTTTCCACCTATCAGTTTCTATGTTTTGTATCAACTTTCTATTAGTATTTAATGATAGAATCCATGTATTTTTTTGAGTGACTTATGCCCATCCCCTACTCTTTTAACCACCATTTTCTAGACTATAATACTTTTATTCCAAAAATATTGGGAGGAAAATTATTGTGGGAAGAAAACGTTAATAAAAGAATCTATCAATCTCGTTTTAGTATATTTATTGTAGAATGAGGGATCAAATCTCTCCGATTTTATGGAAAAGGGTAAATGTAAATTTTTGTTTAGTGATCCTCACTTTCGCTATAAACTTGTTGAATTTAGGATAATATAATTTAAGTATCAGAAACTATAATTGTGGGCGTTATTCTTATGCAGAAATGGAAGAGTGGGAATGCATAAATGTCATCTTCTTGGAAGGCCAACAATCATTGTTACAGATTCAGAAATATGTCGACGCATATATTTAGATGATGAAAAGTTCGAACTATATTATCCAAAGTCAATGAAAATATTTGGAGGAGATGGTAATTTCATAAAGATTGACCATAAAATTGGATATAGAATGATAGCATCTACCATGAATGGGTATGAGGTATTGTCTAATTATGTGGATTTCATTGAGCAAATAATGTCAAAAGGGTTGGAGGAATGGAGTGGCATGAGAGAGCCCATTGAATTGTTGGATGAGATTGGATTTCTCTTTCTCAAAGTAATTTTACATATTTTCTTGGGGACTCAACTTGATGCTCAAACCCTGGCTGAGCTTTATGCATTGTTCACAGAAATGGGTCTTGTAATCTTGACCATTTTTCCTTATGACTTGCCTGGATTCACTTTTCACAAAGCACTCAAGGTATAATTTTGGGATTGATTAATTTTGTTGTTAATCAATCTCATCTTCTTAGAATGATAAAAGTTTAACTAGATGTTTTATTAATTAGAAATGACATAGCTGAAATTAGAATGACCAACATGTCCTCCTAACTTTTAATATATTATAGGAAAAAATATTGTTTTTGTTCCTTGGTTTTGGGTCCTCTAATTTATATTTAATCTCTTAGAATATTTCATTTTAGTATCTAGGTTTCAAAATTTTACAATCTTACCACCCTTGAAGTTTGAATTAAGGGTGCAAACGGGTTGGATTGGGTCGAGTTTTCCTTAAAACAAAACTGACCCGACCCGACCCGACCCGAATTTGGTTGTGTACAGACAAGATCCAACCTCAATCGGGTTGGGTTGGGTCAAACCCAATTTTTTTTTTGTGGTGCATAATATTCAAAAAATTAAAAAATTAATAATAACACCATCAGAAGAGGTTCTTCTCTGTTGTGAGGTTCTTCTTCTTTAGGGTTCTTCTTAACTTTTCTTCTTCGAGAAAGAGGGAAATAGGTTGGGAAGTGAGAGAAAGAGAGAAACAAAGGAGATGTGTGAGAGAGAGGGGATGTGAGAGAGGGAGAGAGGGAGAGAGGGAGAGAGGGGGGATGTGGGCGGCAAGGATGTGGGGCTAAATAATGAAACCCTAATTTCTAATTGCTTTGGTTTGGGTAAATTAGACCGGACCGAACTGAACCTCGGTGCTTTTTTAATTCTAACAAAAATCAATCAAAACCAAACCAAACTGGTTGGGTTCAGGTCAGACCGTTGGTTTGGTTTGATTTTTTACATTCCTGGTTTGGTTTGATTTTTTACATTCCTAGTTCAAATTTAATTTGGTGTTCAGGATTTACTCTTTTAATATCGATTTTTTTTAATAAATACTAATTACTTTCCATATTTAGTGTTATGTCTATTAATTAATATTAAGTTTCAATATTTTTTTCATGAGGATTAAAATTAAATTTAAAATTTCATATAATTATTATTTTAAATTTATTAATAGACATTAATAATAATGGGTGAAAGATTGATACTAAATATTTAGTGGGCAAAAAACGAAGCTAAAGTGTAAATCAAGAAACTAAGGGACTGAATTGAAATAAAACTCAAACTTCAAAGGTAAAATTGCAATATTTCAAAATTTAGGGACTAATAAATTGAAATAATATTCAAAACTTAAAAACTAAAAGTATAATGCATTTTAAAACCTAAAGACCAAATGAAAACTACACTGAAAATCTAGGAAACAAAAAGGTATTTTTCTTTATATTATATTAAATATCATCACCGCTCAAACAAAAAGCTTAATACTATGAATTGCAATAAATTTAATTTAATTTAATTAGTTTTATTCTTAAGATCTTCCTCAGTAAAAAATCTTCCTCACTAGATCCAAGGTGTGTATAGATTAGATGTGCTAATTGCATTTATGGTACTAAAAAAAACCTAAGTAGAAAAATTAATTAACACGTTCATTATTAATACTAAAATGAGTATAAAACAATATTATATATAGGAATTTTAACACATGATGTTCGACTTTGATATTATGTGAAATCATTGATGGATCCAAAAACTTCTTTTCTTGAAATAATATTATTTATAGATTGGTAATTAAGTAGGTACTAAACAATATTATTTTTAATATGTACAAGGTTTAGATTCTCTAATTTGTTGTATTGTGTAATGGAGAAGATAGTTTTACAAGTTATTAATTTGTACAACATTATTTGTATGCAAAAAGAAAGATACAAAATATCCTCCATTGTGTGATAGAGGAGAAAAGAAGAAGATTTAAAAATGACAAAACAAGTGAAGTGATTTGGCAAGTGGACAAAATGATTGTGGCCACTGATGAGAATGGGGCAAAATTATATGATAATAATACCATCGTAGACATGCTTCTTTCAACAACTTTTGCTGGCCACAGTTCTCCTGGTATTGCTACTATGTGGGCTCTTGTACATATCTCAGAAAACCCTCAAATCCTCCAAAAGGCCAAGGTGATTTTCTCCAAATTCACTTGGGTTCATATATTTGAGTGTAATTTTCATAGCATTAAAATTAAGAGTTGTTTTTAAATATGACAAAATGTGAGTCGAGTTATTTATAAATTTAGCAAAATGTCACTTTTCATCAGTGATAGACAGTAATAGAGCTTAACTTGCGATGCACCTACGCTCCTCCTAGATGTGAGACTCCCTCTTAATAGTACTTAGGCTCCTCCTGAGTGTGACAATATTAGTGACTAACACTTCAGCTTCCTATAGTGTGTGAGACTCTCTCTCAACTTGATTATCTTCCTTGTGACTCAGTGAACTCCCTTCACGTGAGAACTTAGGTCCCCCTAAATCTTGAAAACTCCCTTCTCAATTTGTAACGCCTTAAGCTCCCCCTAAGTCTTAAAAAATCCCTTATCAATGAATGAAGTCTTAGACTCCCCCTAAGACAAAAGTAATCTTCACGTTCGTGAACGATTCAATCAACGGATATGCACAGCAGAATAAATGAGCAAAGATCAAATCACTATGTTGCACAAATCGACCACCTAGAACAAAAACTCTTTCTCACCAAAAACAAATGCGGTTGGATCCCAGAACAACAAAGCTTAAAAAATATTCAATAATCACGGCCTCACAAAGTTGATACATCAACTAGCAGCAAAGAACGGTCTCACAACAAAAACTACACAAATTCTTTTTAATGTTTTGAATGAAAACGACAACCCTTGCTTGACCACAAGCAGCGGAATAAATAATTCCTTTTGAAAAAGAAAACATCTCCATAATAAATCACGCAACCCATAAAGAAGGAAAGTATTCAGCAAAATCAACTCTGCAAAATATTACAGATCAGGAAATTATAATCTGCAGGAATGACACTTGTTATAATAATAGCCAAGACAACTTTTGTGACAACTCACGAACAGTCAGAAAAAACGTAACTTGCTAGCCTTAAACAAATATATAGCTAATCACAAATCTCTAACAATATTTAATTTCATAATCAATTTTATCTTGAATTACAAATTTGAGAAAGTTGGAATTTAGTCCCTATAGCTTATAATTAGAATTAGAGACTATTTATGAAGCTTTATCAAACCATGAGGACTAAATTCTAAGTTTCTCTTAGGGTATGTTTAGGAGTGATTCTAAAATGGTTTAAATCACTTTTGTCAATTTTAAAATATTTTTAAGACATGCTTTTAATTATTCAAAACTAATTTTGATGAATTATATTTAAAAGTGTACAATTAAACATTGAAAATTTTTGTGTGATTATAAAAGTGTTTCGAAATGATTTTGAACATGACAAAAGTCCTTTTAACAATATCAAAATCACTCCCAAACATACACTTAATCATAGCGACCAATTTTGTGATTTAACCATTTTATAATTTTTATACCCAATTTTTATATTATCCAAATTGAATTTGAAGGATTTAAGGTATGTTTAGAGTTATTTTTTTGGACATAAAATAGTAATTTTAGTAATTGTAAAATCACTCTTTTCAAACTTGATCAGGTGACTTCCATGTGTTTTTTTCAAATTTTTTTGTCACTGACAGCTAAAGTTTTTTTTTTTTTTTTTTAATTTACCGGAAGAGCAAGAGTCGATTATAAGACAAAGGTCATCTACTCAAAAGGACTTAACTTATAAAGAAATCAAAGAAATGAAATATCTAACGAAGGTGTGTTTCATTTTTTTTTTTTTATTGTATTTGAGTGCATCTTGGGCCACATCAATATTTTTACAGCCCACTCAATTGTTGAACTACAACTGAGAAACTTTTCTTTCTTATTTTTTTTAGAAAAATTGTAGTAAATGGAAGAATTAGTCAAATCGTTTGCAAATATAACAAATAATTTAAATGTAAGTAAAATTAAAAAAATTAATTTTTATTTTGAATTACTTCTAATTTTATCTTTACTAGAAGTATCAATTATAGAAGCATATCACTTCTCTGTCGATGATAGAAGTCTGCTAGTGATGCTTCTATTATTAATAAATTTTTATGATAAAACCTATCAATAACAAAATTCTATTACTAATTGAAGTTTATCAATCAGTCACAATGGTATAAACAAAAACCAAAAAAAGCAAAATAAATTAGAATAAGCATAACGTAAAAGAATAAAAAAGCAATATATAAGAAGTCAAATAAACATATTAGAATATACACTATCAGTTCCTTATATTTAGTTGTTGAATATTTTTGTAAGTTTTAATCGAAGACTATCTATAAGATATAGCAAAATAAATTATATCAACTTTTGTATCAATTAATTAAGTTTGTGAAAGGTAAACTAATTATTTCTTTCAAACTAAATGTCAATTAATTTAAAAACAAATTAACTATTACGTGAAAAATTACCTAAATGGGAGAAAAGATACCCAATCTGCATTTCTAGAAATGGAAAAACTCTCTTTTTAATTAACTTGATTTGAAAATGATTCCAACCAAAGTATAAAGATGATTATCTTAACTAAAAATGTGACTAAATAGAATATTATAAAGGCAAACACACCTAAATTTGTAGCATGTATCTATTGAGATCAGAAAATAATATTAAGACTTGAAAGTATAATTCACCAATTATTAAATTGTATAGACATCTTATAGAGTAATCTTCTACCAAGATTGAAAATAATATGAATTAATTTAATACCGCTAATTCACCATTAACATATCTAATTAAAATATAATATTTGGAACTTAGGTTAATGATAAATTTGTTAAATTAATCGTATCATTATTCCTTCTATATTTGAATAAATAGAGAGATCAGAATACAATCTTGATTTGATTTATTTCTTATTTCAGATCATTAATGAGGTATTGAGAAGAAATACCACCACTATAACTTTTCGTAAGGCAAACACAACTGTAAATATCAATGGTTAGTTATTTATTTATGGTTTCATATAAGTATTTCATTCCTCTTATATTATTGGTTGATTTGATATTTGTTGGAGATTCGGTGATTGTCTTTATATTTTTATAAGAATGTGTCTTGCGGATTTCTCTATTATCGCAAAGAATGTCTTAACATCTAGTTTTGACATGTCATATTTCCAGAAGGATATTTGACTTTTCTTGTCAAGTTTTAAAGTGGAATATTTATATTTCCTAAACTGGGAAATCTCAGTAGAAACTTATTAATGGATATTTTCCTTTTATGGTGAAGCATATTTTGTAGAAAAGTAAAATATTTTGTATGGGTTCTCTTTCCTTATTTGATATCATTTGTTAAAAGGAGAAGTCGTGTCATCTGCTAGGGTTGCCGCATCTGTTTGCTTCCTTGGGGAGAGTTTTGTTGTAGGTGGCCGAAGTTGTGCTCTATAATATTTTGAGATTTGATCATTGTAATTCACTGTGCAAGTTCTTCCGTTGAAGTTCTCTAAACTTTGAAGATATTCACTGTCTTAGGAGGAGCCTAAGACATCATTCATTGAGAAGGGATTTCTCAAGCGTTAGGAGAAGTTTAAGGCGTTGCAAATTGAGAAGGAACTTCTCAAGACTTAGGGGGGGCCTAAGTTCTCATGTGAAGGGAGTTCACTGAGTCACAAGGAAGATAATCAAGTTGAGAGGGAGGCTCACACGCTATCGAAAGCCGAAGTGTTCATCATGAATATTGTCATATCTAAGGGGAGCCTAAATACTATTGAGAGGAAGTCTCACATCTAGGGAGAGCCTAGGTGCATTGCAAGTTAAGCTCTGTAAGAGTCACTATAGAAGTGGTTACTTTACAAATGAGTATTTTGTTGTAAACGCTTAATTCATTCAATTTAGTGGATTATTTTTCTGGGTACATTGCCCCCCAGATGTAGGTGGTATATCGTTGAACTGAGTTACCAACTTCTATGTGTAATTACTCATTTACTTGTTGTTGTTTCTCCAGTTGTTAAATTGTATGTTAATGCTTTTCGTTTAACATCCTTAATTTGAGTGGTGAGGTAGCTTATTGCTTTTTCAATATTTGTTATTAATTCACATAAATACATAATATTTATTATTCTTTCTTGATGATAATCTCTTTTGTTCTTTTAACTATTGTTTCATTTTTTGTTCTGCTCTTATTTGTTTTAGGCTACACAATACCGAAAGGATGGACGGTACAAATTTGGGGTATAGCTGTTCATATGGACTCTCAAATATATTCAAATCCGCAAGAATTTGATCCTTCAAGATGGAATGTATGTTTTCTAATTATCTAATCAATTCATTAAAATAAATCCTTATTAATTTTAAAAAATAAAAGTGTAAATACTACTTTAGTCTTTATACTTTTGGCTTTGGTTCAGTTTGGTCATTTACTTTCAAAATGTTCATTTAGGTCCCTATTCTTTCAACTTTGGTTCATTCTAGTCCTTGTATTTTCAACTCTGGTTCATTTTTGTCATTGAACTTTACCAGAGTGAGATTAAAATGAATAAAATGACCAAAATGGTCACTTTTTCAAACTACAAGGACCAAAATGAACCAAAGTTGAAAGTATACGAACCAAAATGAACATTTTAAAAATATATGGACCAAATTGAACCAAAGTTGAAAGTATAGCTACAAAGTAAACAAAGATGTCTCCTCACAAATACACATTTGCACACACATATATATAAGAAACTTTTTTTTTAAAGGGTTGGTAAATGAGATATTTTTTTTTATTTTTATTTTTTTTGTAAAGAAAGTAGTAATTACAAATGCTAATGTTGATAGTATTTGTTGTTGATGCCAAATTTTGGCAAAAGAGAAATACATTTGATCTACAAGTGACAACAACCATAAATTTATAATTTGGGGGAGAGAGGACTTGCAAAACCAAAAAAATGACTCTGATGCCTAAGTCAATAATGGAACTGAATAATAGAGAAGAAGTCATAAATTTTTTAAGATACTTTTGATGGAGCATTATGGTGTATTTATAGGGGATTTGATCTAGATTTATCTTAAACCTATTAGGATTAGGATGTGAGATTTTCCTAAGCGTAAGTAAGATTAAATATATTTTCCTATTTCATTTCATCTTATTTTATATTATCTCAAATTATCTTGATTTATCTTATCTTATCTTAACTTGATTTTTTCGCTTTATTCAGCCAGGCCAAAATTTCACCCATAACATTAGCCCCCCACTCCCAGTTTGGGTTTCGAGGTTTTGCTAATCACAATTATGATCTAAGCATTATGGACTCAATTTGTGAGTATAATTAGTCTAACTTGTATTGCTTCAATGACCCTGTCGGTCGACTCTCAGTAAAGGCTGAGCTTGTCGCCGGTAACCATGTGCGATGCCCCCAGATTGACTTATCAAACGTGTAAGGTTAATGTTGGGTACTTCTTTAGACAATGCTCTAGGCCTTAGAGTTACCTTGGTAGTGTTCCAGGGTGGTTCTTAGATTATTCTTGGGATGACCCATGATACAATATCAATAAGGTCGAGTTTTTGGGTTCTTCCAAGTTTGATTAGAATCTTGTCAGAAAGATGAAAAGTTACTTTCGTTAAAATTATAAACACCTCCTCGAGAAAGATGAACATTGATTTCGGAGAGATGAGGTGGCCAGCAAATGGCATTCTTTGGAGCTTGAAATTTTTTCTAGAAAGATGATATCAATTTCTAGGAGATGATGTGTCTTCCATGTAGTTATCCTTGATTTCAACTGTAGGTAGTCAGCCCTCTGTTTCCACCTTCTTTTCAATTGTAGGTGGCTAGCCCCCAGTTTCCACCAATTAATTTCACTAAAAAATTGTGGATTTCTCATGATAACTCTCTTTCGTGAATAGTTTCTGTAGAGGTCTTCTAGATTGCTTGATTTGAATTTGCTCTTCATGTTGTAATCGTCTGATAATTAATTTGTGCTTCCTTCACTTGGATTTTTCAATGCCTTGATATTTGTAAAATTGTAATAAAAGATGATGTTGCGACTTCAAGTGATTTTCTTTATTTTTGGCTTTATTCGGTTAGACAAAAATTTATCCATAACATTTGTAAAATGTGATTGGGCAGAATTATACACCAAAACCAGGAGAATTCATTCCTTTTGGAATTGGAAGTAGGTTTTGTCCTGGAAGTGAACTTGCAAAGCTTAAGATTGCAATTTTACTTCATCATTTTACCCTCAATTACAAGTAAGTTTAGTTCTCGGTTTATTTATTTATAGGATTTTTTTTTTTTTACTTTTTTTTATTGATAAAATTAAAAAAAAAAAAGGTAAAATAAGTAATATTGTTTGTATTATTGTAGAATGGAGCGGGTCAACCCAAAATGCAACATCACTTGTATATCTTTTCCCAAGCCAATAGACAATTGCCTTTGCAGGATTACTAGGCTGCCATAGTGAGAGAGGGATGTAGTTTCAATGAAAAATAATGATAATAATAATAATAGTATTATTCAAATGATATTTTCGAATTTAAAATCATGTAATATGAAATTAGACATTACTTTGTTTGTTATATAAGTTAAAGTCTATACTTAATATTTATTCTATGGTCATGAGAGACTTAATATTTATTCTGGGGTTTTTTCTCATACGTATGTAAGTTTTGACCTCTAACTTATTGATCTTTTTGGATCGGTCTAGTTATTTATTAATCTTTTTAGATCGACTTGCTGGCATGTTGATCTTTTTGGATCGACATATACTAGTTTTTTTTTATATAGCAAAAGTTACCATTTTTGGTCTCTTGGTTTTGGGTGTAGTTTCAATTTGGTTCTTAAGTTTCAAAATGTTACACATTTAATCCTTAAGTTTTGAGTTTTGTTTCAATTTAGTCCAAAGGTTTCAAAATATTACAATCTTACCCTTTATATTTGACATTTGTTTCAATTTGATTTTGTGGGTTCTAAGAGTTATGCTTTTATAACCTTGATTTTTCATCAAATACTCACTGTTAGTCATTGGCATTAATGTCTATTATTTTAAAATAATTATGAAATATCATTTTAGATTTAATTTTCAAACTGATATGGAAAGTGAGTATTTGGGGAATAATCGAGTTTAAAAATATAAATATTAAAATTTAGGAACCAAATTGAAACAAAACTATAATCTCAAGTGTAAAATTGTAACATTTTGAAATCGATGGACTAAATTTAAAGTAAACTCAAAATTTAAGGACTAAATGTGTAACACTGTAAGACCTAAAGGCCAAATGAAAACTGAACTCAAATGGTAAAGACCCAACTTTTTCAAAACAAACATTGGGTGTTAATATGCATGTGAGATTTAGAAATCACAAGGTTTGACTATTATCGAAGTTAAATCAATGAAAAATTCACACACCACTTTACTAGCTGAAATAATGATTTAGTTTGTTCGGTATTCCTTAAAACAAAAATTTTAAATAAAATAGAAATTTCAAAATTTAACATTCAATCCAATACGAGGCTAGCCCACGTACTTGCAAATAGTTCAAAAAAAACAAATTTGACCGGACAAAGAAATTACAATGCGGAAGCCCAACTCATAATAATTTCTAGCTGATACAGTAGCATCCTGTCAGCCACCTCGCGCGCCTTGCCTTACCTTTACCTAAGGAAAAGAAAAATGGAAAGATTGAGTATTATAAAAATATTCATTAAGTGACCCCCAATTAGGCTCTCCATGCACAAACACATGACATTGACGATTAGATGTAGGAACAAACAATCTATAAGTTATAACACCAAGTCTTACAAACATATCATGTAGATTGGGTATACAATGCTTATTGGGAAAATCAACCGCAAGCGCTGCTCAACATGAAGACTATCATACATGGAAATTGAGGCAATGTTGAGAGCATACATGGAAAAAAAATGACGTTGTCCTCCAAAGCCAAGCCACTTCTCTAAGGCTTTTGGAAGTGAAAATGGTCAAATTAAGAATAAATTGTAAAATCAATTTTATGGGATATTGCCAAGTAAATACTGAAGCTTCTATGATGGATGAAGAGGAGCAATGTCAAGCTGTGACATTGAGAAATGTATTAGATGAAATACCTCTATGTACTCCGCCACATGTTCTCACGATGGACAAGCTGCTCATTGAAGGAGTCCATTCCAGCGCAACTAAGAACAGAAGAAATGAAAATTTTCAATTTGTTCACATTATGCGTCCATCCTCACTTTAAGCCTTGCGTTCAGTTAGTCTAGCTGCATGCCTTGCCCTGCATGTTCCCATGCAAAGTGACTATATTTAAGTTTTGAGGAGCATTAGTGAGGACATTGTGTTGTCTTTAAGTTTTGGGTAGGAAAGTTTTGCGTTCATTTGTTGGTAAGTTGTAATAATGTAAAGCATAAGTGCAAAGTTTTAGGGGGAAAAAGGAGAGAGAGAGAAAGAGCTACTCCAATGTCAACGCAAGGGTAACCTAGATGAGATATGAGCGTTGATTTGAAAATGGCACTTGCTCGTAGTTGGATGTCCTGCATGACATTCGTGTAGGCAAGCCAGAACGAAGGTGGGTAACCAACACCAATGGCAATCACAAAACCAAATAATAATAAAAAAAACTCTAATGTTATAGCAAGGAAATCCAGTCTAATAAGAGTTGAGTTGAGAATGACATCTGCTCGAAATTGGATGCTTTGCGTGAAGAGATTGAATCCCCAGCGGAAGCGATTGATCGCTTTGTTATTAATTATGATTTGAAAACAGTGACACAGAAAAGTAAAATATAGTAGAACAATTCATGCTTTTCTATAGGTTAAGCATTAAGGCAGAGCAAGGAAACATACCCTTGAAGACTCTTCTTCAAATTCTAGCAGAAATTCTTTTCTCCTTCTCAACGTATCAATCTCCTCACATATAGGGACGTCTCTAAAATGTCTTCTCCACTATTCTCTTGGCAAGGATGGTTTGTGGAAACCTTTTTGAAAGAGGAAGTGAAGTGTGAATTATAGAGAACTTTTTTTTTTGAGGTTATCGAGAGCTTAAGAGAGATAGGGAGTTTTTCTAAATTAATTTCATGTAAGAGTTAGTGATCCAATATGCATAAATCTCAACAATTTAAAGAGGGGGAGTAACTCCCCACTCCCTTGCAATGCATGAGAGTTAATTCATTTTAATCTAATTAAAATTAAATTAAATTAAAGAAAAATTATTATAAATAGAAAAAATATTAAACTATTTACAAATATAGAAAAATTTCACTGTCTATCAGCGATATACGGCAAATTCTATCGCGATCTATCGCTGATAGACAATAAAATTTTCTATATTTGTAAATAGTTTGACTCATTTTCTATATTTGAAAACAGTCTTAAATTAAATAATAATGATAATTAATTAATATATTTAATTAAATATGTATTTGAATCATATATTCAAATGCTCACTACAAGAATTTTTGTCTCTGCTCACGCAAAAAATGCAAAATAAAAATTACATCAATCATCAAGGAAATAATAGACATATTTTTCTAAAAGAAGTTTAAGAAGACGAACTACAAAAAAAAATTAGGTAGATCGAAATTATTGAAATTATTCTTATCAATCAAAAAAAAAAAAAAATACAACAAACAAACATAATAGATAAGCTAACCGTTGAATTTACTTGAGTGATATTATATTTTCTTGAATATGAAAGAAAGAGTCTGCTTGAAAAAACTATAGGGAGGGGAAAAAATATTATTGGGGACAAAATTGTAAATAAGTTTTTTGGAGTTTGAAATCATGTTAAATCCAACCTATTTTAATCTTTGTTTTTTTTTAATAAAAATTATAGCTAATTTCACGTATCTTACTTTTTTTTTTTTTAGCATATTCCTCTTAAATCTACGAGAAATTTTTACAAATAGAAAAATGTCAAACTATTTACAGAAAATAGCAAAAAAAAACATTGATAGACATTGATAGACTTCTATCAGCATATATCAGTGATAGATTTCTATCGTTTCTTCACTGATAGACCCTGATAGACTTCTATCAGCGTCTATCACAACTATCTAAAAATTTTGCTATTTTGTGTAAATAGTTTTCCTTATTTTTTTATTTTTAAAAATTTTCCTAAATCTAGAGGTAATTCCAAACAGGGTTAAATATTTTTTAACACAATTTTTTAGATAATAATATTTGTTTTATGTAATCTTCTTCGATGTTTTGATTAGTACAATAATTGAAGAGATGGAGGATCGAACTTTGCTTACATGAAAAATAGTGCATGTGAATTATTACTGAGCTATGCTACAATAATTTAAGAAGCAATTATTGGTCTATTTATATATCAAAACAAGTCCTTAGAGTCCATAATCAATATTATGGGCTAAGGTAATCCTTTCTAGCTTAGGTTTTTAGTAGTTTTCCAATATTTCATGTATTTGTGAGAGATTTCAAACCAAATTCATTATTGTGCCGCTGTTCAATTTTGTTCTTAATTGAATTTCAAAATAGTATGCTTGAAGATTTTATGATCATTGCTTTTTAATTAATTTATGAATCATGACACTTGTTGTATGTTAATTCGTAGGAAGCGATAAGTTAGATTGGCTTACGAATCAATTTAGATTAGTATCGATCCAATCAACTTAGAATTGAACCAAACGAATGTTGAACTATGTGTTTGAAAGTTGAATTTTCCATCTAACGTTCTCGAGATCATAATGTCATTAGGATAATTCGATTATGCATGCTTCTCATCTTAATCAATTTAGACTAATTGATTACTTAGAAAATTATTTTAATTAGCTTCTCTAATTAAAATTGGTTAGGTGTAAAGCAATTAATAGATTTCGGTAGTGAGAATTCAGTGAACAAATATTTTGAATAGGGAAACTCCGTTACAATCCAAGGTAGGTTCTTCTCATATATTATTTTCAAACACTTTACTTTGCTCTTTAACTTTTATGCAATTTACAATTTTTTGCAACAAAATAATTTTTCCCCCCTTCGATTATCCTCGGGCTGTAGACAATTCGACTGAGAAATTGTAGAGCTCCATGTGTTTGACCCGACCTTGCCCACTAAGACTAGCAGTTTGTAGTGGTGTATACAATTAATTATTTGGAACGGATTTGGGCAACGAAATCCACTTTTCAGGGAGCCTAAGATAAAATATCTTTAAGCTAAATCATCATTTGGAAAGCAGTAAAAATAGGGGGTTTTGGTTTTGATTGACAAGAAAACTAAATGCAGGAAGTTAAACTTTTCACAATGCTAAAATCATTCAAATGCATGCAATTAATAAGCAAACTTAAAACTAATTCCTTATCCCTTACGACTTGTGCGCGCTTAACCATCCTACCTAGGTTTTTGCAAGCCCAATAAAGTTTTATTCAATACTCAGCTCGTTTTCCCTATTATGGCTCGAAGGCTCAAGAGTTAAGCATCCTAGACTCAAAATGACAATAAACACTTAAGGAAACCAAACTTTTATTATATTTTTTTTCTTTTTCTCATTTTTTTACTTTACACAAAAGAGGAAACCTTATCTAGACACGTTATCTTCATTTTGACTTGCCCACATGGGTTACGTGTGTAGTCACCTATTTTTGTCCTATTTGTTTTATTTCATTTTTATTTTTTTTCATTGTGTGCTAATTTTGGTTTTAAAAAATAATAAATAAATAATTAAATAATTTTTTTAATAATTAATCTTTAAAAAAATATATTAGTAATAAAAAATAAAAATGGTTTTTTTTTAAGGAAATATATATGTATAAGGAGGGAAAATATTTTAGAAAGATCTTTTATTTTTAAAAAATTGTGTTTGAAAGAATATTCTCATAATCAATTTTATTTTTTTCCTTTTAAAACGAGTTGATTTTTTTTTCTAAATTAAAAACGTTTTTGTGACTATAAATTATAGGTTTAATCTTTGAATTGAGAGGGGGAGGGGAGATTGGTTAAAAAAAAAACCATAGAAGAGAGAGAGCAGAGAAGGGAGAACATACAGAGAGAATAACCACACGCAGAAAATTAAAAGAATACAACAGAAAAACCCTAGAGGAGAGAATTTTTTTACACAACCCAAAAACCATAGAAATCTATATAAGAAAAAAGACCTTAGAGAGAAAAATCAGTTATACACCAAATCTTTCCCAAAAATTCGAAAATCCACAACACAAGAAAGTTCTAGCTTTGTTGGAGGTTGCATTTGGTAGGGCATTCGTCCCAAGGATTCGCACCAGACAACGGGTAGCTTTGTGTTCGGGATTCTTACCTTCAATCTTCTTCTTCTTTCTTAAATCTAAAAATAGAGAGAAAGAAAAGCTTATAAGGAAGATTTTTTTTATTATTTCTTCCCGTTTTATTTTTGTGTTTATTATCATTAGCTTGTTGAAGAGAGGAGAAAATTTGAAGTTGAAAAAGAAGAGAGAAAAGCTTAAGCTGAAGAGGGAGAAAGAGAAATGGTGAAGAAGAAAAAGAAATAGGGTTTAAAGTGAGAAGGAGAGAAAAATTGGAGTTTTTTTAAAAGTAAAAAAAATGATTTAAAAATATATTACTATTATTTATTTTTAATTAAAAAAAAAAAAAGAAAAAGAGTTGGATGGGATCCATCATTTTCAAAATTTAATTATATATATATATATATGTTGTGTGCCACTAATGCAAGTTTTTTTTTAATTTATTGTTATTAATAATTTATTTATATAACTTATTTATTTGGTTTGTTTTATTATCAATTTCAGTTTATTTATCTTTTTTTTTATTATTTTTGTTTATATCTTTTTTAATCAATTTTACTTTATTATTACATTATATCTCTTCTTTAGTATCTTCTAATTTATTTTTTTTAGACAATTTATTTTGTTGTTTTACTTGATATATTCATATGCTCTCAATTTAGTTTATGTTTACTATTTTGTAAATTTTATTGTTTGTTCGTCTTTTAAATTTATTTTTTAAAACAAATAACCGACGACGGAATCTAGATAATTTGGGAGTCCGATTTTCTAGAATTCTTAAAATGAGAAGTCGATTATTTGGGAGTCCGAGGTCGATCTCCAATATGTTTTCATTAAATCTTTAATGTGCCCTTTTATGTTTTTTTTAAATATTATGCTTCTTAAATTACGTTTGTTTATTTAATATTCACGTTTAAATTAATTTTAATTTCTAGCTAACATTTCTTTAAGTTTTTTAAATCTTTTATTATTAAAACTCTTTTAAAGGCATTTAAATATATATTTTTTAAAATACATTTTTTTAATCTTTAAAAAAATTAATATATTATCTCAAAAGGTTTCCTAATAAGTTTTTCTAAGAACTTGACACCGTTTTTCTTAAAAAAAAAATCCTAAGACGGAATCTAGGAAATTTGGGAGTCCGATTTCCTAGAATTCTTGAGGTGAGAGATCACATCTTTGGGAGTCCGAGATTTGATCCCAAGAAAAAATGAATTTAATTAATATTTTAAATTTTTTATTAAAAGACTATTCCTATGACAGATATTGAGAAATTGAAATAATTTCTCAAATTCTTGAGGTGAGAAATTTTTTCTCAAATTTTAATATAGTCAAATTGATGGAAAATTTTTCGCTTATTTTATGGGATCATTACTTCAATATTGGAATAATGAGTGGTAAAATAAGACATTCGTTTTAAAAAAAATTCTTCCCAAACAATTTTATTTAAAGAATAATTTTTAATTCAAGATAAAAATGAATTGGCCACCATTTTATTTAACGGTTGTTGTGGGGTGCTAACACCTTCCCATACACAAATGATTCCCGAACTCAACTCTAGTTTCCACAGACCATTTTTATTGATTTTTACTTAAAAATTGTTTACTTTATTTCAGTGTCCAATCACACCAGTCGCTCCGCGTCGTCTCGGGCACGTGGTGACAACGTGAAAGACATCCAACTATGAGCAATATCTCTTGTAAAGTTATCAAAACTTACTCATTCCTCAGGGATACTTTAGCTTAGAGAGAAACTATGAGTGTCATAGCCGCCCCAGGTTAATCATACCCCTAAGACAGAGGAGTAATCCCCTTCAAAAATATCATACAAACTTCCTTATGTAAATAGGGGTAATTTTTTTCTTTTTACTATGACGCATTAGGGTTTTTATGGGGAGGTTATTTAAGTCTTGCTATTAGGTTGTTTGAAAAAAGTTAAGTTTTACGTTGAATCAAATTAGGCCCTTGTGCATCTTTCAAGTTTAGTCAGGAGTGCTTTTTGAATTTTGCAATTCATGGGTTGAGTTGCATACCAAGAACATTCAAGTGAGATTTATCATCCTATTTGTGGAGTGTTTGAATCTTGGGGGCAGAAACCTGTTCTCGTTTAAAGATATTTGATCTTAATGCAATCTGTGTCTAACTCAATCCTTAGGGTTGAAATCAAATTGATTTGGTTTTAGTGATTGAGAATTAAGGGTTCTCATAAAAAAGAATTTCTAATTTCAATTCGCTAGATTTTTTGTATCATTTGGTATCAGAGCCTAGGCGCTCTAGATCGGATATATTGTGTGAGTATTATTTAAGATTTCATCTTTATATTTTGTTTTGTTTTTATCTTTTTTATTGTTATTTTGAAAAGAAAAAAAATTGAGATCTCTAGAATTTGAGTTCAATCGGAAGAAAAGGAAAAAGAAGACGAAGAAGGAAATAGAAAAGCAATCTACGAAAAAAGTGAAATCAGAAGGAAGAAAAAAAAAAACCAGAAACGGTAGGCGGTGGAAGGGAATTGAATTGAAGAAGAACAGGGAAAAAAATGCGAGAAATAAATTGGAAAAGGGGTGTAGCTGAAAAGATAATTGGAAAAAAAAAATAGAAAATAGGAGTTGGCGCACTTGAAAACTGACGTTTGGGGAACAAAATTTTTAAGCAGGTGGGTCAAGCAGACATGTCCGTTAAGCCGCTGAATTTTTATGAGTTTTAAGCAGCTTAGATTTCAATGTACACATAAAGAAGAGCACAAGAAAAATGATCATTATATTGATCGAAACATTTCTTCATCATTCTTTAGAAGTATTCCAAATCCAAATGAACGTCTTCTTTGGAAACAGAAAATTGATGCAATATTTGATCATTACCATTATAGTGAAAAAGGAAAGGTAAAATTTATCGTCTCTACATTTGAGAAATATGCACTAACATAGTAGAATCATTTATTGTCAAAAAGAAGGAGAAGCGAAAATCATGCAATAGCCATATGGAAAGAAATCAAGGTTCTCATGAGAAAGCATTTTGTTCCTAAGGTTTTCCACAAATTATAAACTTTGAAACAAGGAAGCAAAAGTGTAGAAAAGTATTATGAAGGGATGTTGCTATTACTTGAGGCGATGACATTATATGAGGATGAGGAAACTACCATGGATTGATTCTACAATAGGCTTAATGAGGAGATTGTCGATATGCTTGTCGATGGAGAAGAAATTTGACCTTGTGAGGATTTGGAAGAAATGGTGCACGTTGCCATCAAGATAGAAAGGAAACTCCAAAGGAAATCTTCGAGGTACACTAAATTTAAATCTAGTTCCAATTTCAATTCATTAGTAGAACATGTTAACTTACCTACCAAATTTGAAGACTTTGATAAGGTGGGATGTAGTAAAGAGAAACTTGTTAATGTTGTACCTATGCATGATAATGACTTTTTACTTAGTAGATCATTAGATAGCAAAGAACTACATGGTTGTATTCTTACTACTATTGTCGAACCATTTATTTTTGAAGAAGCATGTGTTAGTAGTAGTGGGGTAGAGAAAGTAGATGGTAGTAAACTTGAAGCTAGAGTACTTTGTACTAATATTGGTCGTCCATTAGATACAAAGGTAACATGTGATCCTACTTTTGTATCATTCCTTCCAAGAGAAGAAAATTTGATGTGTGTGAGTTGGAAAACAAAAGGCACGAGACCAAGGCAAAAGCAATAGAAATGTATGAAGGAAAAAGCATGTGAAGAATACTTGGTCTATGGATAAAAATGAGAGAAAAGCAAAAAATGTGAGCTTGAAAATTTATGAGGTTCACAAAAGAGTTTATTTTCTAATAGGTGAACTTCAACCAAGTTTGCATAGATTTTCTTTTGAGCTTTTGTAGGATGTTAAAGTTACTTTAAAGCAAAACTCAAAGAACGGATATTCTTTCCAAAATAAACGGAACCCAAAATAGTGTCAACCTTTGACATCTCATGACTACAAGGTTGCTTTACAAGGAAGACCATCTAAAAGAAGTCCTAGGAAATTGACATCATTTTCTTCTCATGACTTCAAAACTGCTTTACAAGGCTTTGATTTGGATTCGAGGATGAATCCTTTAAAAGAAGGAGAGGATGATACGAACCGCCCAGGCATCAAATTATTAATTAAATTTTATTTAATTATTTTGATGTAATTTTAGTATTTTCTAATTTTATCATTTTATGACATTTAAATAGAGGTAATTTTATCTTTTTACTCTGTTACATTAGGGTTTTTATGGAGAGGCTATTTAAGGCTTACTATTAGGTTGTTTGAAAAAAGTTAAATTTTACGAAGAATCAAATTAGGCCTTGCGCTTCTTTCAAAGTTTAGCCAAGTCTTGATACAGTGACAAAATGTTCCAAACAAATTTTTTTTTTTTTTTAAGGATTGTGGCTTTCTACTATGTATTTTGATGGCGGCATTTAAATTTTGAATTAATATACTTTTTCCAAGAGCTTAAATCTTAAATATGTGACATGAAATTAAGAGGTAATCAAACAACAATATAAATCATCAACTAACTCATGAATAATATCTTTGATACTTATTGATTTTGCTTATATGCTTGTGTAATTATGAAGGATTTGTTTCTCCTAATCTTACCTAAATAACACAAATATTATTATTAGAGTACATTTGAGAATATATCCATATAAAAAGTTAGAGATTTATATGATATTAATACCTTTGTTTTATATCTTTTGAATATAACAAATTTGATTTGATACTAACATGTTATGATTACTATTGTTGTCATGGTTAACTCTTCTAATACAAGGAGTATATTAAAAACTAGTGTATTATCACGTGTCATGCACGTATATACTATTTAAAAAATAATAATAATAACTTTGTTCACAAATCATTTAGATAAAATGTTTTTAATTATTAGTAAATTAAAATTCATTCTACTATGTTATTATGTCTTTAATTTATTTTATTCATTCAACATTTTTATTTATTAATTCAGTTGAAATTAGTTTTGATTACCTATTTAAGGGTTGAGATTTTTTTTAAATTCCAATTATTTTGGAATGGCCGGTTTCAGTTCATAGATTAGTATATTCTCTATCATATTTGCAATTTCACAATAATATATCATTAAAAGTAATTGATTTTTTTTTAAAAAAAAAAACTATATATGCATTGAACTTGGTAGGCTTGGGCTTGATTTCCTTTTGGGCTCAACAATTGGATTCGGACATGGCCAAAGTTTGACCGAGGTCAAACCTTTTCTTTAGACTAATTTTCTACCATGAGATTGGATTGGATTGGCTTGGATCTTGAGCACGACAGACTTAATTTACCTAGTCCAATCTAATTTATAATTTTAGACCCAATTGGGCTACTGGCCACATTATTGTTGTGATGACACGATAACAATCAATAAATAGCTAGAAAGAAGACACTTGACAATTTGTAATTTGTCATTTGTTTCTCTCCCGAACGTCAATTTGGGGCACATATTAATTCTTAATAGTCCCGACATTTAATACAATGAGATTTTATTGTGATGACGTGGTGAATTTTAACTGCTCGAAATGTATTCTCCAACCAAACATCAAAGGACAATAGGGGAAATCTTAAACTGAGAGGGATTTTTTAAAAATTGATTCATGAATTTGGAAATCAAGATTGCAATGAGAAAATTTGAACTAATCACACATTGTCACGTCTTTTCTCAAATAATTAAATATGAGGCTAATTACAAGATGACATGTGTCACAAATTGAAATGTCACGTGTCTTCTTTCTATCCATCTAATCATAACGATAGACTTGATCGAATTCAATATCAAAGAAGTGCACGATCGATTATTTGGCTTATAGAAAGATTTGGCATACATGGTAAATTAAACCGATCGAACCCAAGGTTCAATCTAATTCATATTCATGGTAGAAAAGTGGGTCAAAAAAAGTTTGACTTTAAACTCAATTTTGGCTCTAGCCCAAGTTCAAATTATGGGCCCAAAAGAAACTAGACCCAAGACCCATGTAAGCTCCTTTAACTAAGGAGTCTTACCTTTAATTTTGGGGAGGAGGATTAGAAGCACCAAAGACCAAACTTCTAAATCTATTAAAATCTAAAAATTCGAAGATTGAAGCATTTAAGATTCAAAGAATGTCGCGTTAAGAATATATATGAATAAATGCACGATGTTGTATGTTCCTCATGTTGAAAAAGAAAATTTGTCTATGTAATGCAATGAACGCAAGTTTTCCTACTCTAAGTACAAGTATAAAATCAGAGAAGGGTCTTGATGAGTCCAGGGTTGAACACACGGGGACTTCAACGCACTAGTGAATAAAATTTGAGTTGATCTCTACGTGATGAAAGTTTGTACAAAGAAATATGAGATGAGATTTATGTATAAACTATATAATTACAAAGCAGGAGAGAGATGTGATGAGTAAAGGTGGAGGATGATTGTTGTCGATGAAATGCAATCAAGTCAAGCAGTATGCGATGAAGTCTAAATCGATTTAATGACAAGGTTAAGAAGAATTCCTAGTATTTTCTCACTAATGCATGAGATGCATTTGTCAACCTCTAAAATTAACACTAAACTCTCGGTCTTCGAACCACATTTTCTTTTATTTCTAAGTTGTATGCAATGATTGACTAAATTGAAGATTTCACTTTATCTCTAAAGCACTACTTCTGCTTGCTTAATGTTTTCCTATAGTTTCTTTACCCTTTCAAGCAAGAACTCTTACCTAAACCTATCTCTCAACAAATTTAAGCAAGGATTAAAAGCACATTAAACAATAAAAATGGCTACTTATGCATAAGTTCGAGAATACTAGTTTAATCTCCTTAACCCATTATGAAATTAGTTACTCATGACAAGTGAAGAAATACTTATGGATGAATGATAAGAATTCATATTAATATCAAGAATAAAAAATCTTTCCATATCAACTCTTAATACAAAGATGAGTAAAGGAAAGAATTAGAAATGAAAACTTTGAGACAATGTCTGAATCTCGTCGGCTTTGGATTGACTGCTTTTTGACAAGAAGCTTCAAAGTTAGAGATGAACTCTTGCTATTCCAAGAAGAATTCTGAGCTTTCGCTTAGAATTTTGTAGAGAAAACCTTGAGAATTGATAATGCCGTTACTCTCTCTCTCCTGGGAAAGTTGATCTCTCGATTCAACCAACTCCTTCTTCAGTTTTTGGGCTGGGTATTTATAAGCATAAAAAAGATGAAACTTTTAGCTTCTCTTCAATGATTTCACTGACGCTATGCATTTAATTCCATGTCCTACTGCGTCGACTTCGTCGCGTCACGGGTTCATTGGTTCTTCTGTGAATCTATCAAAATCAGCGGCCAACTTGCTTTGTGGAATTGACAGTCGTTGCCTGTGTATTTGTCAGTTTCTTAACTCATCGGATGGCATAATTTGTAAAAAAGTTGGACGCTATCTTTATACTCATGCGATCACGACTGCAGTATTTCTTTACCATTCTTCTTTTCTTCATTCATTCCTACGATGAAACATGAAATTTTCATAATTTTTCGATTTTAAGAGCTTGTAAATGCATGATTGCAAAGCATGCTCATTTGCTATAATTTATGACAAAATAATACTATTTCTTTGCGAAGTTCACTAATTTTCTTGAATAAAAAGACGGAATAACTTGTAGTTATCAAAGAACATAATTCTCTTGAAACTCTGAAGATTAGAAAACTAAAGATCTAAAGTACTAAAGAGTGTAACTCTCCTAAAGATGTGAAAATCAAAGAGTTTTGAAGATTGAAACATTTAAGATTTGAAGAACATGACTCTCTTGAAACTTTGAAATCAGAAGACTAAAGCTCTAAAGTACTAAAGAGTGTAACTCTCCTAAAGATCTGAAGATTGAAGTTTTGAAAATCTGTTTTTGCTCTTTTGAAGATTTGAAGACCGAAGCTCAAAGATTCTCAAAAGACTAGAAGA
Source organism: Lagenaria siceraria (assembly GCA_002890555.2). Taxonomy (NCBI): domain Eukaryota; kingdom Viridiplantae; phylum Streptophyta; class Magnoliopsida; order Cucurbitales; family Cucurbitaceae; genus Lagenaria; species Lagenaria siceraria. The sequence continues at coordinate 1,294,269 of CM016483.1, forward strand.
CTCTCTAAAGCTCTTGAAATAATTTTTTTTTAAAAAAAAAAAACTCTTGAAACAATCTAGAGCAGAAGCCAAAGATTCTAGAGATAATTCAAATAGCATAGCACTCTCAAAACTCTTAAGAATCAAACACACCTTTTGAAGACCAAAAGCACTTCAAAGATCAAATGACTTCCAAATTCAAGAACTCTAACATCGAGAATAAATTGCAAAATGCTTTAGACAAATCCACATTCAGAGAACAATTTGCAAAGTTCTCAAGACAAATCAAAATCGAGAACAAGCTACAAAGTTGTCAAGATTAATTTACTTCAAGAGTGAAAGAATAAGGGGATAAGGTATTAGAGCTTCAACTTCCTTCTTTGATATGGAAAGAGATTTTTCTAGATAGTATTCTCTCCCTCATTCTTGATGAGGAGTACCAAGAGTAGTGGATTGTGTTTGTTGTTTGCTTCTAAAAAATAATATTTTTAATAGAAAAAATATACAATACACGAAATGTTTCTGTAACATCCCGAGTTTAGGAGGGGGACATGGATGAACTGATATCACATATGAATGAGAGAGATCCTCAGAACACGAAAGTATGGTTAAGAGAGGCTTAAAAGAAATGTAAGTTACTACATATACCAACGTACAAGGTGAACCTTCCTTTTTGGTAGCTCAATCATAGAACTTCATAGTTAAGCGTGTTTAGCTTGGAGTAATCCTATGTTGGGTGTTGGTTTGTGGGGACAATTTGTACTCTTAGAAGCTTTCAAAACAAGCAATGATGACGTTGTCATGTCACAAGGGATGCAAGCATCAGGTGTCGAATTCGAATTCCAAATTCTAGGCCTGGGCATTACAATTTGGAAGTACATAGACTAAAGTTAAATAAACTCTAAAATATTGGACGATATTTTAATTTTTAATTTTTAATTTTTAATTAATTTATTTTTGTATTTAGTGAATAGTTCTTATGATGAAGATTTAATACCACAAGCCATAGCTACGCTTATCATTGGGTCATTATCAGGCTATAACTCTTCATATGATGATGATGATGATATGGAAGAAAAAAAAATAGCGAAAATCACTCGAAGAAAAAAAAAATGAGAAAAAGAAAGAAAAATAAAGCAGTCTATAGATTAGGCAGTCGCTGCCCACCATCCATCGAAGATAAAGCAATGTCGTAAAACAAAAGTTTCAAACATTTCTTTTATTCTTTGCTGTTAACAAAACAGAGGAGGAAGAACAACAAAACAGAGCAAATTAAACAAAAACTAGGGCTCTTAGAATATGGGCTTCTTCTTCATCTAAAACCCATCTCTATCCTTCATTCTCTCTCTCTCCAGATGCTTCTCCACTGGTAGTTTTGTTCTTTCCTATTTTGCATGCAGACTGTTTGTGTAAATGCCTCTGTGAAGTTTGAGTCTGGTTTTTACTCTCTTGGATATCGTTTTTGTGCTGTTGGGAGAGGATTAGGTTGGATGTTTTGCTTGACATCACAATGACATTCAATCAGTGGCTTTATATGGAAGGTCTTGACCAAGTTCAATATTTATTTGCATGATTTTAGGGATTGTTTTGATGAGCTCAGTCGGCTGATTTGCTAAGCTATGTACTAGTTCTGAGGTGGTAATTAGTAGCCAGGACTTGTGGATGTTGTTGGTAGTTTTTAGAAACAAAAATAATGAAAGAAGCTAAAGAGAGGAATAACTCAACCATCAATTTGTCCGCCATGAATTGATGAGGAGAGTCACCTTCTTGCTCCAGTAGAAGAGGGCTGGAGAAACGGACTGGAGGCTTGCCAGCAGCAAGAAGAGGCGCCGGCGTTGTTCATTTGAGACTAGTCAATTAAGCAAAGCATTAGGATCCTTCATCATCAATCTCTATTGTTATCCTATTACGCTAGAATATTCAAACAATAGCCTAATCCTCATGTTAGAGCAAGATGGTAAACCATGATATCAATTAATGGAAGATCAAGCGATCAAAAGCTATAAGAACAATCACGCTAAAAACTGTTTGATGACATTTAAATTCAAGATCCATAAAACAGTTCATGACTATGTCGAATCCTAGAACTGTAAAAATCAACCAAACATGGGTTCCATAGAAAAAACCATATTCAGAAAATCAAACTACTAGGAACAATTAAAGATCACAAGGGAAGAGTTGTAATCTAACTTCCTCTCAAAGGTAGAATAGCCCGTCAAAAGTCCTCGAAACCTACTTTCCTCGAAACCTACTTTGACCTTTTTATCTTGCCGTTAAAACCCACAAATTCTTGATACCAAAAAAACCTAGCAAAGAAAAATATTTATACTAAATGTATCAATAGCGTCACGACGCTAGTAAGTAGCGTCACCCGCTACCGTGCAAAATTGTCATATCGTGCATTTTTTCATCGTTTGAAGTATTGTTCATAGTTCGGATCGTTGCAACGCTTTCCTCTTGGATGCTCTTGGGTCTAGAGCATTGCAATGCTTCAAGAAGGTTTCTTTTAGCTCTTTTTTGTCTCTTTTCATATCTTAGGCCCATTTTAATATTCCTAATGCTCTTTTCTTCAATTATTCTTCAAACTTCTTTCAATTCCAACCAATTGCTCGATTCCTACAAGACAATATAAAATAGGTATAAAATACACACTTTTCGTACAAAAACTAAGCTAGAAAGCACTTTTTTAGTGTCTTTTTAGAGTCAATGATGGTGGTCGCCAAAGTTGATTGTTGGTGGTGGTCGTCGGTTGAGGTTGAAGGTGATGGTTGCTCAAGGTTTCATCAAAGTAAGTTGCCAGAGGTGGCTGGCGAAAGGCAATGGTAGCCACGACAACATGGTGGAAGTGAGGTAGAGAACTAGTGAGGACATTTTGGTAATTTTAAAAATTATACAAATTGGGGAGAGATTAACCATTAATAACTCAAAAGTCATTTTTCTAAAAGTTGATTTCAAGTGTTTCTCTTAAACCAACTTATTTTATAAACTCATTTTATCAAAAGCTATTTTGAGTGCGTGGTTGCAAAACACTTCAACTTTTTTCCAAAATAACTTTTTTTTTTCTCAAAATTTAACACTTGATAGTACTCGAAAAGTGCTATTCTAGGGTTTCTATTTACGCTAGTTTACCATGGAAATGGAGAGCTTTAGAGGTAATTAAGGAACATGGAAATGGGAGCCTGAGGACTATAAATCGAGTACTATCAAGAGAAGCTCAATGCTTCCAAGGCGCAATTTCAATGCGAGAAACAAGTGTGGTAGCATTATGACACCTCAAACAACAATGCACGATGCTTAAACCTAAGAGCAAGCATTGCAACTCTGTGGGAGAGCGTCGTAATGCTTCGAAAACAAAAGTACGCTTCAAAACAGGGTAGCATCGCGAGACTTACAACGTCATAATGTCTCAATAGTTTCATCTATTTATTCAGTTCGATGGTGTAAGGAAAGATGATTGAATTTCTTACCTAATAATGGTAAAGGAATTGTGAGAACACAAAGTTAATTATTTTGAAAAACAATAAATAAATAAACAATGCTATGTTTAAAAACGATTTGTTTGTTTGTTTTGTTTTGTGTTTTAATTAGACTTAATAAACAATACATACACCCACACTCATTCTTCTTCTTCTTTTTTATGAGTATTTTTTTAAACAAAAATTGAAGGCAACTTTTGAAAACTCAAAAAATAGTTTTTAAAAGTTTATCTTTTTCATTTTGGAATTTAGTTAAGTATCAAAAACTATGGTAAAGAAATCGTAAGAAAATAAAGGTAAAATTTTAAGAAAAAATGGTTATTAACTAAGACCTAAATAATTATCCAGATGAGTCTTAGAAATATATTAAACACTTTTTAAAGCTTTAAAGTTTAAAAATCTATTTAAACTAGTCTAAATTTGTAGTAGTCTAACCAAAACTTTAAAAGAAAAAAAAACTTAAAAATCAACAAACTCATACAAAAAAGAATACTTACATTAAAAAGTAAATATTTATATTTTTAAATGAATCCAAATTCTTGTGCTTAATATTGTGTATGTGTTTTTTCCGGAGAAAATATTCTTTATATTAATTCTATTTTGTTGATTTTCTTTAGGCCAAATCATAAAAAAAAAAAAAAATGTCCTTGAATTTTATATTTTGGGTAAAAAATACGTTTGAACTTTCAAAAGTTTTAAAAAATACCCTTAACCTGTCAAAAAGAGTTAAAAATACCTCAGCATTAATTTTGGATTAAAACTGTTAAAAAATACCCCTAAACTTTCAAAAGTTTCAAAAAAAATTCCCTTAAACTTTAAAAAAGTTCAAAAATACCTTCACTGTTAGTATATGAACAAAAACCATTGGCCTTGTTCGACGAGATTTTTGAAGAAATTTGATTCGTGGAATTTGAATTTTTTATTTGTATTAATTTCAGTATAGTATAGTGAGTACAATCTCTAATACACAATCTTTTGATGCTTTCTCTCAAAAAAATAAACTTTGCTATTTGGGCTTGTTGATCTTATTGAATGATCTGCCTTTGGGCTTGATGATCTTCTTGAAGGAAGAGCCTTTGAGCTTGATGATCTTCTTGGAGGATCAACCTTTGGGCTTGATGATCTTCTTGGAGGATCGACTTTTAGGCTTGATGATCTTCTTGAGGATCGACTTTCTGGTGTGTTCATCAGCTTGGATCGACCTATGGCTTGTTTATCAGCTTAGACGACATCTGGCTTGTTAATAAGCTTGGATCAGCCTCTAGCTTGTTGATCAACTTGGATATGTTTATGACTTTAAGAGCTTTAGAGAGTTTTCTAATCTTCTGGAAATCCTCTAAGCCTTAGTCTTTAGATCTTCAAGAGAGTATAAGTTGATCTTGGGAGCTTTAGAGCTTCAACATTCAATTATTCCTATCTTCAAAAAGTTGAGCTTCAGTCTTCTATCTTGAGGTCGACCAGAGCTTCAGAGTCTTGAAATCTTCAGAGCTTCCATCTTCAAGTCTTCAACACTTTGTTGCCAAATGCTTCCAACCTGTCCAAATGAAAGACTAAGACCGATATTTATATTTATAGAGGTTTCCCATGGGCTTTAGGTGGGCTTGGGTCCATTTTCTTTTGGGCTTGGGCTTGAGCTTGGGCTTGAGTCCAATATCTTTTCTTTGGCCCAAACTTCCACCATGGGCTTGAATTGTGTTGGATTTTTGGACCCGCGCAACTTTAATTACTCGGCCTGATCCACTTTATAATTCTCACGATGGACTTGGGCTTTCATTGCGATGACGTGGCGAAATTTGGTTGGCCGAAATTTCTCCTTCAACTAGCACCTCGTTGTAAAAAGAACTCTAAAATTAAGAAGGAAAAAAAGAAGAAAAAGGTTTAAAAATGCTCTTGCCATTATTATGGTGATCACATTGTGTGAGGTTTTCTTGAGTTCGAAAAGAACCAATTTTAAAATAAATTATATAGATATCCTCATTTTTTTATATAGATATTCTCATTTTTCTTCTATTTTTCCAATTCTTACACAAATTATCTCGACAACTAAAATAAAAACCAAAATTTTAAGTTATAACATAAAATCCCACAAAATCTCACATAATTCCAAAATTAATCCCTTTAAAACATACCAAAACGATAAATAGTCAAATAAAATAAAATATATTTGGCTATTAACACACACAATTACTACAACTTTGTTAAAACAATTCAATCCTAAAATTCCTTGGTGATTTCATTATTCACTTTCTTCTTATTATAGACAAAAAGCATATAATTTTTTTTTAAAATAAATAAATGTCAAAGTCAAACAATTAACAAAAAAGAGAGTAGGAGGGTATTGAAGAAGAGAGGGCAAAAAAGAACGAAAATAGATAAGTAAGATGGTATTAACAGTTTCTGTTCACATAACACTAAAGATATTTTTTATATTTTTTAAAAAGTTTTAACGGTATTTTTGACTAAGTTTGAAATACTATTTTAGACACAAGAGGTCTCCTTTTTTTAATTATTATTCTAATTTAAAATAAGGCTAAATTATAGTAAATACCCTTAAACTTTGTCATTTGTTTAAAAAATATCCTTGTGCTTTCCAAAGTTACAATATTACCCCTCAACTTTCATAAAAGTTTCAAAAGTACCCTTGGAATAGAAATTTTTTGAAGTTTTAACAGAAATCGAGACTTAGAACTATGTGACAATAATCTAAAATGATGTGATAATCTAAATTTTTGTTCTACGTAATTGTCATGCCATTTCGTATCTAATTTTTCGTCTAAATTTCTAACGATTTTCTACTCTAAAGGTATTTTTGAAACGTTTATGAAAGTTCAATGGTAATATTGTAACTTTTGAAAGTCTAAGAGTATCTTCTAAATAAATGGCAAAGGTAAGGGCATTTTTTATAATTTAACTTTAAAATATTTATAAAAAAAAAAAGTACTTTAGAGACTTTAAATCCATTCTTAAAATTCTAGAGACTATACGTGAATATTGTTTACAACTCGGGGCTAAATCGGTAATTTTCCAATTAAAAAGGTAAAATACCGTAAAATGTTAATACAGTAAGCGATACTACAATTACCGGCGGGTCATTATCAGCCCATAACTCTTCAGATGATGATGATGATATTGAAGAAAAAAGAGGCAAAATCACTCGAAGAAAGAAAAAAGATGAAGAAAAAGAAAAAAGAAAAAAAAAAAAAGCAATTTTTAGATTAGGCAGTCACTGCCCACCATCCGTCGAAGATAAAGCAATGTCGTAAAACAAAAGTTTTATAACTTTCTTTGGTGGTAGCAAAACAGAGGACGAAGAAGAAGAAACCAGAGCAAATTAAACCAAAGAAAAAAACTATGGCTCTTAGAATGTGGGCTTCTTCTACTGCTAATGCACTCAGACTCTCATCATCTAAAACCCATCTCTCTCCTTCATTCTCTCTCTCCAGATGCTTCTCTACCGGTAGTTTTTTGCTCTTTACTACTTTGCATGCAAACTGTTTGTGTAAATGCCTCTATGAAGTTTGAGTTCGTTTTTTACACTCTTGGTTCTTGTTTCTGTTCTGTTGTGTTGTTTAATTCTCAATTATGGTTATTCTTTTCTGGGTAAGATAAAAGGGGGTTATTTTACTTTATATTTCTATAAAGCTTATTGGTTGGATTTGCAGTTTTGGATGGGCTGAAGTATGCTTCTTCACATGAGTGGGTGAAGCATGAGGGCTCTGTTGCAACCGTTGGCATCACTGACCATGCTCAGGTGCCCTCTCTTTCTTCCATCTTTAAACGCCAATTTAACAACCCATGAAAATGATCATTTTCCAAATAATGTAACTCTTGTTTGCCTGAATTTTAGGTGAAATTGTAAGTTTGAGCCATGAACTTTTAGAATTGTGTCTATTTAATAGCGTTCTTTGAAAAGTTCATAATAAAATCTTTAAGTTCTTTAGAAAGTTCTTAATAAATCTTTAAGCCTCTATGCGTTTTCAATTTTGTGTCTTATAGGCTTATAGTGTTAACTTCGCTACTTTAATGGTGACATGATAGGTTGACTATAAGGGTTGCATTGGAAATCAACCTGTGTCGTGTTAGTGTCAAACGAATTAATCGTTGGGTCATATTAGACTAAAATTGAAAGTTTTGAGACTCATAAAAAAAAAACTTTTTATACTATAGGACTAGTCAGGCCCAAGGGGACTTAGCTTATAATTTTACCTAAATTTTACTTGGAATGATATTTGGATAAGGAAACTTGGTAGTTACACAATTCCTTTTGCTGTTACTCCCTCTTACCATGGAAACTGATTCAAGCTTTTGTTATAACAACTTTTACATCACTTCATTTTAGAAACTTTGCATTTATACTTGGTATTCAAATTTGGGTTGGAAGCATTTTGTTTTCATGCATCTTCACAGGATCATCTGGGAGAAGTGGTGTTTGTGGATCTGCCAGAATCAGGTGGTTCAGTTTCTCAAGGTAAGAGCTTTGGAGCAGTGGAGAGTGTGAAAGCAACCAGTGATATTAACTCCCCAATCTCTGGTGAGATTGTTGAAATTAACCCACAGCTTAAGGAAACTCCTGGTTTGGTAATTCCAAATCCTCATATTCTTTTTTCCAATTCCTTGGACTCAGCATTTGTTTGATAAACTACTGTTGTTGGTTAAAACACGGTTCCGATTCCCATATTCTGCTAACTTTAATGTTTTCATTTGTGGGCATTCTGTCTGTTTCATTTTAGTTCATATGCTTTTTCCTAACGTACTTAATCTAGCCTTTGTACTTAGTTACTATGTAATTAGATATTTAACATATGCATTAGGTTCTCGCGTCCACAAAACTAGAGAGACTAAAATGAAACAAAGGAGAGCGTAGAAATTACATGTTACAAAAAAAGATGTGGTAAATTTAGTCTAAATATAGTATTGTTGGAATCTCTTGAATCCGTTACTTGGCGTTCCGAATAACCGTGCATGGGTTTTCGTTGCCCGATTAGCGAGGTGGGGTCTAGAGGTGATGCGCTCTGGTGGGGGCTCGAGGGCAACGCCCCTAAAACCTAATTTATATTTGTACATGATATATTTAAACTTTTGGGTCTAGGGTTTAGAGATGTGCTAAGACATAAACCCTCTGACCTTACTAGTGTCTCTATTATTTGTATTATCTGATATTTCTCTCTAATTATAAACTACTTTCTTCCTCTACCCGTAGATGTAGCTAACACACTGTTAGTGAACAACGTAAATGTGTGTGTCGATTTCTTCTTGTTCTTTATTCTTTGCTCATCGATGTTGTTTCTGTGCTAACATGTATATTATTGATTTGTTTGCTTTCATGTTCATGAAATGAAGATCAACTCAAGTCCATATGAAGGGGGATGGATGATAAAAGTGAAGCCAAGCAATCCAGCTGAATTAGATTCCTTGCTTGGTCCAAAGGAATATACAAAGTTTTGTGAGGAAGAAGATGCAGCCCACTAAAGCTGAACAACAAATTTGTATCTCCAAACAGAGCTTAAGCTAATTCCTTTTCAAAGCTGCTTGAATTGTTGACATCAGAAGCTATTTCTATGGAGAAAGAGAGCTAAAAAAATTACAAGTTCATTTGAGTTGAAATGTGGCTAAGCATTTGAACTACATTCATTCTTGATGTTTATCCCACTTGCAATTAGTTAAATTTCTATGCCTAATTTTTAGTCATTTTTCTTGAATGTGCTGAATTGGATTGAATTCATAAGGCTTCCAACTTTAGAATGAAACTGAGATGAGTTATTTATAAACCCATACAATACATATATATATATATATATACTTAATGAAATGTTCCTAATAAAACTATATTTTATAATTTTGAGTGAAAATGTTGAAAATTGATAAGCCCCATTTTCTGATCTCTTTTGTTTTGGATGTCATGTGAAGCCACCATGGATGAAATAGTAAAGGAAAATGATTAAGTCTCAACAACTTCCTTACTAGCTAAATTAATTGGAGAGAACAAGGAGAGAGAAGAGAGATACTGTTTTTAGCAAAAAGTAATGTTTTGATCACTGAATTTTAAGTCATAGGTTCTGGTTTCTAAGATTTCAAAATAAGCACTTTTAATTCTCGAGATTTGAGAAATACGTCTAAATGATCTCATATGTTATTTTTTCGTTTGTTACAAAGATGGTACTTCTTTTTTTATTTTTTGTTATTGTTGACGTGTGAAAAATTAAAAAATCATTAATTGAAACAAAACCCTTTAGAGCGCCAGCGTCGACGCCTCCTCCCCATCGGTGCTAGCGTCATGAACATTTCTTCCTCCTCTACTCTCCTTCTTCCTTTGATCCTCTTCTACTCCTTTTTCCTCCTCTCCTCTTCTTCGTTCTCTCGTTAAAACAAAAATCATTGTTCACAAGAAGTGACTCAACCTCTAAATCATTGTGCCCACCTCCTCTAACCACACGTTCAACAAAAAGAAAAAGTACTATATAGTACAAGAAATTTTCACAAAAGACGATTTAGGATGTATTTGGTTTAACTTTTCAAGTGTTTAATTTTGAAAATAAATCATTTTGGAAAAAATTGAAGTGTTTGACAACTACTCAAAATAACCTTTGAAACACTTCAAAGTGTATTCTAAACAGCTTTATCAAAAGAGTTTAAATAAACACGACTTTTTTTAAAAATATTTTTGAGTCAATCCAAACGGGTCCTTAGCCTCTAAAATAAAACTACTTAATCACATCCTTCTTACTTTTAATTTTACTTAACTCACCCTGCCCAACTTTTTTGCTTTCAATTATTTTTTTGTAGAAGTTTTGTTGTAGCATTCAGGTTTTTTTTTTTTTTTTTTTAATTTTTTTTTTTAAACTTCGTTAAAACAGCAAAATTGTCCCTATTATTTTTTTCCTTCTATAATTTTTTTTTCAGAAGTAAGCATCACCTCCAACTTCACGCATTGCTTCATTTTTAGGGGCCATTTGTTTTTTTGGAAGGTAGATAACCATAATCTTAGATGCCCATAATTATAGATATACAGAATTATAGATGTCCGACATCTTTAGATAATCATGTTTGTTTTGTAGGAATATTTTTACAGATATCTGAGAATATTTTGATAAATGTGTTTGTTTTGTAGGAATTCTAGTGAATGTCTTAAATTTACGTAATGTTCCAAGAATGCCCTTACGACTATTTATTAATTTATAATTAATTTGATATAATTTGAACTTATATAACATATTTGATTTTATCAATTTGAATTTCTTTTTAAATTAATAAAATTTATATTATTTTTATATGTTATTTTTTTCAACAAAATAATATATCATAATTTAAGATTTTTTATAAAATATTAATTTAAATTTGAATTTGAATATCTTGCTAAAAAATAAGATTATGATATAACAAAAAAAAATGATATATATGGTTGACAGTATTTATTTTAATTATATTATATAGATAAGAATTAATATATATATATATATATATATATATATATATATATATATAAAATTAAGGGGAAAAAAAGTAAAATGGGGATGTCCTCAACTCGGGAATCTAGAAAACTCATGTTTGCATTCAAAACTCTTAGATGCTCTAAGTGAGGGTTTCCGAGAATCTCCAAATGTCAGGGCATCTTACAATACCGTAAAACAAATATGGTAATCTAGATGCATACTCTGTGGAATCTAAGATACCCGCGAAACAAACGGCCCTCAATGTTAAGGTATTTCCTCTTTTTCAATTTTTTTTTCTCTTCTTCCACCATGTTTTTTTTTTAATATTTTTTATTTTTTACAACTCTAGAAATAGACATTTTTATAAAACTTTCATCTATTTAAGTCATCTCATATTTATGTATGGTTTTAGAATAATTATGAGATTAAGTGTGAGTGGGTTATTTTACCGAACTAACACATTTATTAGTTTTGAATAATAAAGTAACTAATTCTAAAAGCTATGTTTATGAGATAAATAATTTAAAGACGTGTGTGTATATATGCATGACTCTAAGGAATGCTTTGAAAAGTTTGAAAAATGTTTCGTATTTGGAAAGTATAATATATGTTATGATGCGATATGTCAATGATTTGAAGTAAAAGTGGTTTTCAAACTATTTGATCAGTGTATCCATGGTGATTATCTGAATGGTATGTGAATTTGTTTATATAGTGTACACCACCCAGCCCGCAGGAGAATATCGGAGCAAGAGGTGTCAAATCCGAATTTCGAATCTTGAACCTTAAGTATGGAGATGTTATAATAATATAGGTCTTCGGGACCTACTTTAGCACACATATAGGTCTTGGGCTATGTGTTGGTGTATTTAGCCCTGTGGAGGCAACTCAACGTGCACATATAACTAGTTATTGGTCTATTGTGCTTATGGAGATTACTCTACACCAGTAAAACCAGAGATTTGGTACAAGTTTAGTGATAGATTTTATCAGCTTATATTTAAATTCATGAGCTACTTTATGGAACTTATGTATGTTTTCATGATCTTGAGTTTTAAATCATGCATGGATTCAACTTACTTTACATAATTCTATATTTCTATTAAAAAAATATGAATTGTTTCCATAAAACCTATTCTCCTATAAACTACCACTCGCTGGGCTTTTAGCTCATTATTTCTTCTTAATTTTTTCTTTAGGTAGCATCAGTGTTCCAAATGCCTACTAGAGCAAGTTGCTATTTGCCCATTTGTATTACTAGTCATGCTACATAATTAAATTTATATGCACATGATTTTAGGTTTACTTTGACAAGATGGAATTTGGGATAGATGGTTAAGTAGTTAATTTTAATATCGATGTTGGGTAGCAAAACTCGTATATTTTGTTACGGACTTCCTCTAGTATGCTTTAAATGTTGTACAAGGAGCATATAAAAGCTTGTTAATAGATATTATGGAGTGTTGATTAGTAAAATTTCTTATAAACGAATGTAATCAATTTTCGTTTTTCCTCCATTTAAGGTTTACGATTTTAGTGATGATGAAGCCATGCTTAAGAGTAGGTAGGTTAATCTGGAATAGGGTGTGACAAAAAAAATAATATTTCAATAAAAAAATTTAATTATTAAGTTGTCTTTATGATTTTTTAATTTTTCACTTTTGAGAATTGTGACATTAAGGTATTGAAACTATTGGAAAGACAAATATTAACAACTTGATGCAAAAGATTAACTGTGTGTTTGGGTTTAACTTTTTAAGTGTTTAATTTTAAAAATAAGTCATTTTAGAACAAAATAGAAATATTTGGCAACTATTCAAAATAGCTTTTGAAGATATTATGTATTATTTTAAACATTTTTTTTTATCAAAAGGGTTTAAATAAAAATAATTTTTTTGGAAAATATTTTTTTCTCTAATCAATTCAAATAGGACCTGAATGAATTAATGACATAATATCAATACATATTGAAATTACATATCAAAATTTTATAAAAAAAAAATTATTTTGAAAATTAATAACACACGTGCATCGTCGTTAGTAAAAACTAGCATTTTTAAAAGGTGCTTAAACTAGAATAATCACACACTTAATCATCTTATTAAAAAAAAACAAATCTACAGGGATTAGGCAGAGAATAAAAAAGATTTCCGTTTTTTTTGCCCTTTTTAGTTCATAGTTATTAGAATGAATATATTAGGTAATTTCATTAATAAATATTAAATAAGTTATTTAAATCATTTATTTATTTCAAAATAATTTCATCGTTATAACTTTTAATCATTTTTTAACCACCTTAATTTTTATAAGCATCACAACGTTAATATAATCTGATTGAATATAAAATTAGATTATGATTTGAAATCTAAATTCGGTATCTCTAATCTTCTAACTATCATGATGTACGTGATTTTCCATCAAGCATCTCGATATCTCTTTTCTTTTTTTCTTTTTTCTTTTAATTTTGTTCACCCGATTAAATCTCCCATTTTCATCAAGTATAACTTTTTTTTTTTTTTTTTTAAATTTTGTTAGTGGACTCTACCCTATTTTTTTTTTCTTTTATTTTCTAAAACTTTTTTTTGTTATATCATTCGAGTATTTAAAAAAAAAAAAAGAAGAAGTTAATAAGAGCATCATTCCCAGTGTTGTTATCGAGACACTGTTGGGTTCTATATCCTAAAACTTGTAGTTTGTAAGCGTTAATGTGCATTCTATTTATCAATAAAATTGTTATCGAAGTTATTCAGTAAACTTGTTATTAAAAAAGTGAATTGTTGTTAATATAACTCTAAATTCAATAAACTATGAACCATGGCTATAGTATATATGAATGAATACTTGAACTATATGTAGTGACATAAAAGTGGATAAAGTTCGAGTAAATAGTCAAAACGGTCTATAGTATAGAGATGAGGCTAAGTACCTTATCTTGGGGACACTATTGAATGCGGCCCACTTTGTATATGATACAAACGATGTGATCATGATTCGTTCATGTGGAGACATGTGAGCGGGGGCGTTCTATACAAGGAGTTTGCATAAGACCGAACCACGAAATAGTCACTATTACTTTATAACGTCGTTTACTGCTAAATACTGACTATTTCAACTAGATGACCTAGGTAACTCGATCTCAATCTTGAGCTAACTATGAACTCCTGTTTATTCGGGATTATCCTTAGATCTACATGGGTGACAGTAGCCCGAGTACGCCGACTCAATAAGCCTCCCATTTCAAGGGTAAGACCGAGTAGATAGCTGGGGACATAGTTTTACAAGATGAAATTCACTCCTACCCGACTTTGGGTAAGTAGATAGGTTGTTCCCTTAAGTACTGATTCCGGATCTTGAACAAGGGGCCCCACTCTCTCATTGGCTCGAGAGGGACTCGGTTTAGTAATAGGATCACAAACAAATTGTTCATTAGAGGATTAGTGGGACTTAAGGAATAAGATGTTATCATTAGGGTAAAATGACAATTTTGACCTAGTTGTGATTATGGACAACCTGTGAAGGATCGGCTTACTAATTATAGTTATATCAAGTGGACAAAAATATTTCTACAGTGAGGAGAGTGCAGCTACGGCCTTTAATGGAGTGTCCCGTTAGTTAACGAATGTTAGTTAACTAGGTCAAAGAGTTTGGTTGGTTAATCTCGGATCGTTGGAGCTTATGATTTGTAGGTCCATTGGTCCCTCTACTAGCTCACAAATGGACAAAAATTTTAGATAGTGTGGTGAATAAGTTTGAAACCGTTCAATGTTAGCATAAGGAATGAATGTCGGATATATGCGATATGTCTAACATATATTAACATTTAATTATGAATTCAACGAACAAAGGGAGTTAATTATAATATTTAAATATGATTTAAATATTAATTATATGAATATGGATTCATATCGAGTTTTTGGAAAAACCAGGATAAGTGGGAAAAATAATATTATTTTATTATTTAATATTAAAATAATATTATATTTAATTAATTAAATATTAAATAATTTTTATTTAGGGGAAGTTTTAAAAATAGAAAAATAAGGTAAACTATTTACACAAAATAGCAAAATTTTTAAATAGTTGTGATAGACACTGATAGAAGTCTATCAGGATCTATCAGCAATAGAAATGATAGAAGTCTATCACTGATAGATGCTGATAGAAGTCTATCAATGTCTATCAGTATTGTTTTTGCTATTTTATGTAAATAGTTTGACATTTTTTTTTATATGTAAATAGTTTGACATTTTTTTTATTTAATTAATTTTGATTTTTGAAATTAAAAAAAATTAATTTAAAAATTAATTTGTATTCAATTTTGGAAATTTATTTAAAATTGAATTTAAAAATCAATTTGAAAAGGTTGAATTTTCCCACTAACTAAGCTACTAGCTTAGTAGTAATCTCCATGTTTTACCACTCAAATTTGATCAATTTGTTGTCAAATTTTTGTGCAATTTAATTGCATGTTAATCCTTAATAAATAAGGATGAATTAGGCTAAGATGGAGTTAAGAAATTTGGTAATTAAAGATTAATTTTGCCTAAATTTCTCTAGAGCTATGTTTCTTCTCCAACCTTCATTCTTTCATAAATTCACCACAAAATTGGATCTCACCATCCAATCTAAGGTCAAAGAATAGTAGAGAAGACTCTTATGGTGGTCTACAAACAAGTAGTGTTCTTTTTCATCTAGAAACCAGAAAGAATTTAAAACTTAAAGGGTAAGTGTTCTTAAAACTCTAGTTTTCTCTTTTAATTACATGTTTTATCCTTAAAATTGAGCATCTTAAAATGAAATTCGATCAAATTTGCATGCTTGTATGTCGATCAGGCATCACATCTAATTTTTCTGCTTCAAGTATCTCTTTTTTTAATATTATTATTTTCTTTTCTTTTCCCTTAATTCTACTCTTTTTTAGGACTAAAGGGAGATATCACATCTCTCTTTTTAAGAGATGTCTTCTTTTCGCAACTTTTATCTTTTAGTTTTTCTTTTATTTTATTTTTTCTCGTTCGTCCTCTTAAGTTTCTTTTTTTTCCTCCATTCTTCACAACTCTAAAAGTAAGCATCTCTTTCAAATTTTCATCTATTTAAGCTATCTCAACACCAACCATCCACTTTTTTTTCTTTTTTCTTTTTTGGGCTCTTCTTCCTTTTTTTTTTTTTTTTTAATTTAGATTTAGAACTACTTTGAGTGCACTTATGGAAAAAAGATTCAGTGTATATCCATAATTAAATGAATTATTAATTGATTTGTCAAGATATTATTTAGTCCAACTTCAACTTTTAATGTCAAAATCATACAAAACTTTAATATTTCTTGATAATTTGTCCCTTTTTAATTTAAATACATACTTATTTGAGTGAACAAAATATTATTATGATTTATTAAATTAAAGAATATTTTAATAATAATAATTTTAAGGTTGTTTTCAAATATCAAAATGAGCCAAAATATTTATAAATATAACAAAATATCGTTATCTATCCGTGATAGATACTAATACACATCTATTAGTGTCTATCATTTTCTATCAATGATATATGATAGTAATCTATCAATATCTATCTCTAATATACCTACATTTGGCATATTTAAAAATATTCTCACCAGTTTTGTGTGTCATTTAAAACTATTAATCTAATTTTAATTATTATGATTTTTTTTTGTGTTCAATAAAATATATAGAGGGAAATTTTCACAGATAAAAAAATGTCAAACTATTTACAGAAAATAGCAAAAAAAAAAAAATACGGATAGACATTGATAGATTTCTATCATTATCAGTGACTTCTATCATTTCTATCACTAGTAAACCTTAATATATACCTATTTGACTAAAAAAATATTTTTATTTATTTATTATATTAAGCAATATTTTCAATAGTAATACTTTAAATTATTACTTTTTTCTTCATTTTTTAGTGGGATTGAGATTTAGTTTGTTTCAAAATCACAACCTTATCCTCAAGAACTAAATTTTGACTGACAGACTAATAAAATAATGTATATTTATTTAATTTAAAAAGATTTATAATTTTATATATATATATATTTTTAAAATATATTTGTATTTTTTTATTAAATTAACCGATATTCAAACCACATTTTTATTTTTGTGTGTGAGATTGAAATGTAGGGTCCTCACAATCTCTATCCATATCTTCAACCAGATAATTGTGATTTGAAAAAAATAATAAAACAAAAAAAATTACTATAAATAGAAAAAATATCAAACTATTTACAAATATAAATTTTATTTTACTGTATAGACCATAATAAAATTATATCACTTGAGCGATAGACTTCTATCGCATTCTATCACTTGAATTATATCTTTTAAGCGATAGAATTCTATCGTGGTCTATCACTAATAGGCAATAAAATTTTCTATATTTATAAATAGTTCGGCTCATTTTCAATATTTAAAAATCGCCTGTAAAACAATGTATATTCATTCAATTTTTAACTCAATTGTGAGTAAGAAAATAATAAATTAATTCAAATATTGCTGATTTGTTTATTAAATTTAAACGATTTTAATAAATAAATGACTCATTTTTGTTAGGGAAAAAGGAACCAATGGCTCTCTCATCACTCATTTACCAAGCCCTTAGCAAAGGCATATTACTTTGTTGAGTTAAGAAACAAACTTGGAATTCAAGCAATGCAACACAAACTTAGGATAATTAGCTTTGATATAAGAGATGAAGCAAATAATCTCTCCACAATCTTTGACCAGCACATGATCTTGGTGACTTACCATCACAGCCAACACAAAATTAAGATAATTAGCTCTAATTTATTTTATTTTTTTGAAAACCAACACATGATCATGAATCTTGCCTAAATTCACCATGATTAAAAACCTTGTTAATGTTTTTATGATTAAAGAATAATGTATATTTTATTTAATAGAAATAATTGAGTTTAGTAGATTAAATATTATATTTGTTAATGTTTTTATCATTTTTTAATATAATTATGCATTTTTAAATTTTTTAAGTTTAAATTTGAATATAGTGAATGTTTGAATCACAAAATTCAAAATAGCTTTCAGAGCAAAATCTAGATTGTCTACCAAACGCTTATTCGTTGGACTCAGTGAATTGGAAAACATAAAATAGAATATGAATTACCAACCAAATAGACTTTTAAATTATATGTATTTTGAAAATTGATAACACATGTGCATCACACTAGTCATAAACTAATTATTTAAGGAAGATTGAAAGTTTAATTTGTTAATCTATTTACATGTCTTTTCACACTAAAAAAAAAGTGTAGGGTCAAACTCTAAAATATGAATACAATTGGGGGTTAAATTTATAGTGATTGGAAAGGAAATAGAGAAAAAGAAGGGGCACCTTAGGAAGATATTCCATTCGTTTGATGGGGTGGTTGATCCATGGGTTTGAAATTAGAGGGGTTTGGTATTTGAAGCCAAGCCTACGTTTGGGCACTTGGAATGGCCGACGGCCAGGCGTTGTTTGCTGATATATAATATTTAGAGTCTTCTCTATTTTTGTCAATTTTAATGCCTAGAATCTTTTTGGAACTTCTCATGTCTTTCATTTCAAATTCTGTTTTTAAGAGATTTTTCACCTTTTTCAAATTTTCCTTTGAGCTTTAACTAGAAGCATATCATCTACATATAATAATGAGTAAACAGTATCTTTGAAAGACTTAGTGTTTATATACAAAACTATCATAAGAGCTTCCCTATAAAAACCAATCTTCAAGATATATTCATCATTTCTCTGATACCAGCACCTTGGGGACTGCTTTGGACCAAATTGTCTTTTTAAGCAAACAATAATGGTCTTCCTTTCCCCTAACTTGATATCTTTTGCGTTGTTCCATGTAGATAGTTTTAGTCAAGTACCCATGAAGAAAAGTTGTTTTAATATCAAGTTGGTCTAGCTCTAAGTTCTATTGTGCAACTAAGGAAAAAACATTCTGATTGAGGTTTGTTTCACCACTAGTGAGAAAATTTCATTGTAATTAATCTCATGTCTTTGAGGGAATCCCTTTGTAACCAACCTAGCCTTAAATCTCGATTTTTGGATATTAGAGATATCCTCTTTATATTTAAATGCCCATTGAGAGACAATTGGTTTACATCCCTTAGGTAGAGATACAAGTGTCTTTCATTTATCTTTAAGGATTCAATCTCTTCATTCATTGCTTCTATCCATCTTCTAGCATTAAGAACAATTTACTGCCTCTTCAAATGAAGATGGTTCTTGGTCATTTCATTTCTTCTAAAGCATTTACAGCTAAATCAATATAATCAGCTTCATACCTTATAGGTGGCACTATAGTTCTCCTTTGTCTATCTCTAGCCAAGGAGTAGTTTCTTAAGCCTGGTTGATCAGACCCAACTTCTACAATTATCTCTTCTTCTTCTAGTTGATGCATTTCATCACTATTATTTTCAAAATTTGAGTTAGAAGGTGTTGTATTAGGAATAAGTGTTTGCTCCACCTCAATTTTATCAGTCATCTCTTGATGTGTGTTTGTTCAGGAGTATTGGTTCTCTACATGAACATTTCAGTAGGATGTTCCAATTATGTTTTGATAGTTCAATGATCAAAGTTATAATATACCACTCCAATTTCCTAGGCTAAAACCTCTTTACTAATTGCATTTCTATCCTTTTAATTCTTGCACATGCATGTAGAACTGATCATAAAAAAAAATTAGTGAGAAATTAAACTATTTAATTAAAACTTTTTCATAGTTTAAGTTAATTAATTTTTTTTAAAAAAAATTAAACAGCGAACAATTATTTGCAGGAAACTCGATCCCCCGCGAATTCTCTATGAGGAATCCCCGCCCTAATCCTTGTGGAAATTTTTTGCAAGAATGAGGAATGATGGGGAGTGGGGATGGGGACAGGGAAGCCATCCCCGCTCTGTGGATATCTCTACTTACAACATGTATATACTAAACAAATGCCCTCATGCTTCTCTAAACTTACGTACCCCTGAACAAGAATGAACCAAATACCCACCAAATCTAAACAACCTAAGAGTTTTTTTTTTTTTTTTTTTTTTGGTTTATTGGTTTTGTTCATCAAAGTAAGGGAAAATTAAATGTTAAGGCTATCAAATGTATGCTTGTGGGGTTCACAGAAGGAGCCAAAGATTTTAGATAATGGCATCCAACAGAAAGAAGGTGTGTGACTGATAGAGATGTTATTTCTAGGGAGATCTATGCCTAGCTCCATTAGTTGGAAATCCAACTAATGGTCCTAAATCGTTTAGTTAGCTAAACATGCTTAGAAGAATCCATATTAAACATATTTATCCAACCGCATTAAGCTTTAGGGATTACGCTAGGATGAGTATTTAATTTTCAACGTCTAATTAAATACCCAATATAGTTTCCCCTTGGTCAATAAGTCAATGCTATTAGTTATAGATAACTAATTACAAGCCTACCTAACCATTTGCTTCTTGGGATTTAACCTATAATTTTCATCTCACATATTACAAGTTAAAATCTAAGCATCCAACTATACAATTCTAAGCAGTTTGTCAGACAATCAAAGGAAAGCATAGTTATAAAGGGATAGATTCAAACAAGAAACTTATAGAGCAAGAAATGAAATTACATTAATCAAATTCTCCCAAAATTACAATATTCAAATCTTCTAAAACTAGAAAGCTAAGTCTTACCTTCCCATTGAGATGAAGAAGAAAAGGCCCAACATAGTCTTTACCGATTACATGAGAAGAAATGGGGAAAAATACAAATGGAGAGGAAGGGGAGACAAACTCAGTTAGAGGTCGAGTGAAGTGGAGATCATTAACCCTAAAATAAAAATGAAGTATATATAGAAATTGATCTGGCGCCGCAGCGCTTCAACATGTGCGCGCGCAGTTGAGTCTGTCGAAAACCAAAACGTCACGACGCTCCAAGGCAGTGCCACGGCCATCGCCTTTGTTGCTCTCGAGAAATTGCACCGTGCCAGCACCTGGGTTCTCTCCTGGGGCATTTTGGTCATTAATCTCCTTTGAAGTCTGGATGCTCAGAAATGATTCTAATTGCTCCAAATTAACTCTGAACTGTGCCTAGCACTCTAAAATGCATGTTTGCTCAAGAACCTACAAATATGGACATATAAACACATTAAACCTTTTATAATTAAGATATATTAAAAGAGCATATTGTGGGTGCTATCAGTGATGGAGTTAGAGAAAAATTCCAAAGATCTAAGTGGATATAGTTAAGGATACCTTTAATGGTGTGTTCGGCTTTAACAAAGCTTTGTCGTGTGGCTTTCCCAACTTCACAATGTTCACAAAAAGACATGTTTTCATATGTTCCTTTAGGAAGAATTCGTTGCTTAGCAAGAGCTTGATGACATTTAACACTGATATGTGCAAGCCTTTTATGCCATATATCCCCATTAGAATGCCCTTTATGTGTGACAAACAAGGCTGATTGAACCTTTTGAACATGTTGAACATAAACTTCATTTATTCTGACTCCTTTGAGGACTAATTTGAAGTCTTTCCATACTTCACAATATAGCCTTCTTTTCCTCTATATTCATAGCCAATTGAGTCAAGCATACCTAAAGATATCAAATTCCTTTTTAACTTGGGCACATGTCTTACATTTTGGAGTAGTTTTACAGTCTCATCTTCTAGTTTTAGTGAGATTGAGCCAATGCCAATTACTAGACAAGCATTGTTGTTGCCCAATGTAGACTGATCCTCTACCTACTTTTTTGTAGGTATTAAGTATTAACCAATCTTTGCTAGGTGTCATATGAAAAGAACACTCTAAATCCAAAACCCAATCAAGGCTCTTTACTGAATTTTCTTGTTCAGCCCTTTCATTGGATGTAGCTAATTAAGGCATCTAAATAGAAAGAAAAAAAAAAAAAAAAAAAAAAAAAAACTTCTCCAAACGAAGCTTCACCTGATATATTTTTTTTTTTTTTTTTTGCCTTTTTTGCTCATTTTTCCATTTGAGATTTCAACAGTCTTTGATTAAATGTAATTTCTTTTTGCAATAATTTCATTTAATCTTAGACTTATTCTTATTCTCCTTATATTGTTGTTGTTTGTCTTTATCTTTCCATTGATTTTCAGTCTTTCCTTTAAAAAAAAGACCTGAATTTTGTGGCTCTTTCTTGATGGACTGTAGGGGTAGCATGATAGACCGAAAACCGAGTCGACCGACCAAAACTGACCGAACTAAAGGCGGTCGGTTGGAGAAGAGGAGGTACTCAATTGGCGTTGGTTTAGGAAAAATCTAAACTGGCATCTTTAAAAAAAAATTAGAATAAACCAACCAAAATCGACCGACTGACCGACTGCTGCACACCGCTAGTGGACTGTACCTCAAATTTTCTAGTTTCTCAAGCAAACATTATAATCTCCATAGTGATTGAGTCCTTCCATATTTCAGCACTGTCTTAACTTCTTTATACACTTCAAGAAGTGAACTAAGTAGGATAAAAGCTTCATTGTCTACACCTATTATCTCACCTTGCTTTTTTAAATTCTAACTTAAATCTTTTTAAACTCATCAAGGTTTTCTGTCAAGGTTTTAGAGTGATTCATCTTGTATGTAAAGAATGTTTCCCTTAAGAACATCTTGTTAGGAAGATCATTAGATACATACAACTCATTCAACTTTGTCCACATTTTAAAAGCAGTATCTCGACCTATTACCTCTCAAAGAACATTGTCACTTGGGTTTTAATACAAGAGTTCCATATGCAGCTAGCTCCATAGTTTCCTTTTCATCTTCTGTCATAGTGTTTGGAAGTTTAGCATGATCTTGGATACCATTATGAACCTTTTGCTGTCCAAGAATTGATTTTACTTTAGCTTTCCGCAGTTTAAAGTCTCTCTTCCCATCAAATTTCTCATTGTCATATCTAGCTATTGCCATAATTCTGTTTTCTTGATTCTTTATCTTCAAGATTTTTTCTTGAAGTTCTCAATAGCTCTGATACCAATTTGTTGGGCTAATTGACTTAGGATACCAAGCCCAAAGGACAAAGTTTTAACTTTCAGCTTTCTGTGCCAGGTGTTGAAGAAGTGGTTGACCTTCTTACATGTCTCCTCCTTCAAATATTAGATTGAATGAGGTGATTCCCAAATGAAAGAATTTTAGAGATGAATCAAAAGAAGGAAAAAAAAAAAAAAAAAAAAAAGAGCTTGAGCTATGAGACTACGTTGATTTTTAGAAAGAAATGAAAAAACTACATGTAGAATACAGAGAAAGAACACAATGATTACATGGTTCAGCAACAACGGCCTATGAAAAAGCGATAAGCTACCACACCAATCAAACCACGGATGTTAAACGAAAAATATTAACACACTGTAAAAACTGAAAAACCAACAACGAGTAAAAGAGTAATTGCACACAGAAGTTGGTAACCCAGTTCGACGATAAACTACCTACGTCTAGGTGGCAGTGTGCCCAAAAAAAATAATCCACTAATATTGAATGAGTTAAGCGTTTACAAAAAAGTACTTATTTGTAAGGTAACTACTTCTACAGTAACTCTTGCAGAGCTTAACTTGCTATGCACCGAGCTCCCTCTAGATGTGAGACTCTCTCTCAATAGTACTTAGGCTCCCCCTAAGTGTGGCAATATTAGTGATGAACACTTCGGCTTCTGATAGCATGTGAGACTCCCTCTCAGCTGGATTATATTATCTTTCTTGTGACTCAGTGAACTCTCTTCACGTGAGAACTTAGGTCCCCTAAGTCTTGAAAACTTCCTTCTCAATTTGCAACTCCTTAGGCTCCCCCCAAGGCTTGAGAAATCTCTTCTTAATGAGTGAAGTCTTAGGCTCCCCCTAAGAACTGTGAATATCTTCAGAGTTTCTAGATCTTCAACTGATGAACTTATACAACGAAATACAATGAGCAAATATCGAATTACAATGAAGCACAACCTCGGTCACCAAGAACAAAACTCTTTCCAAGAAATAAACAAATGTGGCAGCCCTAGCAGATGACACGACTTCTCCTTTTAACAATCAAGATCAAATAAGGAAAATGTTCCCATACAGAATATTTTCATTTTCTACAAAATACTCTGCGCCATAAAAGGAAAATATTCATCAATAAGCTTCTATCGAGATTTCTCAGTTTAGAAAATATAAATATTCCACCTTCAACTTTTAGAAAAGGAAAGACAAATATCCTTCCGAAATTGTGACATGTCATAGAGTCAGATGTTAAGACATGAGACATCCAAGAAAACCGTAAAAACACCGCCTTATGAAAATAGAAGGCCAATCACCAATTCTCCAACAACCTACATCCATGAGAATGAGAGTTCTTTAGGTCAACTTTTGGAGAAAATACAAGAATACAAATAAGCCACTCATTCGAATAACTCTTAGTTTTTTTTTTTCTTTTTTTATCATCCTTTTATAGTAAATGTTCGACCTGTATTAGAGTGCTTTTTTTTTTCACCAATTCTCCAAAGTAAATGTTGATTTTCATTGAGATAGCTACTGATTTTAACAAATAAAATAAGAAAATACAGAATTTTGAATCTTTCAACAACTTAAGAAAACTGAACTAACAGAAAATGCATCGAAATAGTATTGAAGTAAGAATTGCCACAAAACCACAAGTTATTACACAATCTAGAAGATGAATTGCACACAAACTAACTGGATATCAAACTCAAAAGATTATTCAAGTTTTATGGATCAAAAGCAATTGTTTTCTTCTCTTAGGAGTACTTATAAAGGGGTATGCATTGGAGCCGATCAAAACCACACCTATTTTGAAAGACGCCAAGAAGTTACTAGAAACAATTATTAGACATCATTACCTGAATTATAGCACTTAAAATGTGCTATCTTGCTCAGTTGAACTTAGGATTGTCATGATATTTAATGTGTTTAATTGATTATTTTATAGATATAGAGCACTTTGGGGATAAATCGAGCGTTTGGGAGAAAACGAAGCTAAAATGGATCAATTCAGAGCCCTAACAAAGTAACCAGGTCAAAAGGATGCGAAAAAAAACCAAAATGTCCTTGAAGGATGGCGAACGCTGCGTGACCCCATCATGGCACTGAAAGACAGAATCAACACATTGAAATCGCATTGTTGTATAGCAGTTATAAGCTCGCACTTCATAAATAGGTCATAACTTTTGATTTGGGTGGCCATTTTAGGTGAATGGTCATGCATTTTCTTCATTTTTTGCGTCCTCTATCCTTCTACATTATTAGATTTTAGCTTTTCTTTGGTTTTCTGTTTATAGTCAAGCCAAATGGTGACAAATTTTGTTGATATCGTCCTAGCAGATTGCTAACATTCGTTTTCTAGTTTAAGAGTAGGAAAAACTCATTGTTTGGATTGTGAGAACTTAGTTTATAATCTAATTTCTTGATGAATGTTTGTAGTTCTTGAATGTATTTTAGCTTCTATGCTTAGAATCTATGATAAACCTGATAATCCTTCATCTTTCTTTGTTAGACTACATATTGGCATATGGTATGTGACGTGTAACCTTGTGTTAATCGCCAAATAGCACAAATCAAAACATGCTTGTGCTTAGATTGATTAGTTGTTTAGAATAACTCGTTTACATCATTGCATGATTGGTAATTCATGAACAAAATCAATTAGTAACTTAGGCTATCCAAGTCTACTCGTCTTAGTGAAATCGCCTAGGCCTAATGCGGATGTAAGGTTTTTATGGATGCTAGCGAACCCAATTAATCGAACATCTAGTTTAATTAAGTTGTTAATTAATGTATTTGGGCGCTTGTGACTGTGATTGCGACAAGTGGACTAAGCACATGCATGAATGATAGCACCGTAAAAGTGCTATCTAGCACCGCTTAATTCAAGTTCGTTACTTGGTTTTACGTGTTTAAATGATTATTTTGTAGGTTTCGAGCAATTGAGAGGTAGAAACAGGTGTTGGAACTTAAATTTAACTAAACCAGGCCAAAATGGAGCTTAATTGCGTCAATCGGGAGAGAGAGGGTCAAAATGACCATTTTATCCTTCAACCATGGCGCAACGGCACTACCAAGGCGCCATGCTCGACTTTGTTTCCCGAAAAGGTAGATTTTGAGCAAAACACATAGCACCGGGACACTCCAAAGATTTGTTGCACGTGCGTTCGCATAGCATCGCGACACTGCGATAGAGCGTCGTGACACTCGGAGTCTTTTCCGTGTGAAATTGGCCTAGTGCCGCAGCGCTATATCCTAGTGTCATGACGCCATGCCAAATTTTATAAATATTATTTTAGCCACTAAGTCAAGGGGAGACGAATGCCAGCCGTTTCAACTTCGATTTCTTCCTCTTTCCTTCTTCTTTTTGTGTTCTTCATGTTGGGTTTGATGCCCTAAAACTCGTAGATAGTAAATGTTGTATTTTGACCGTCATTAATAAATGATTATTCATTATTATTCAATAAATGTTATTGATTATTTTATCTTGTTTTAATAACCCTAAAATCCAATAAACTAACATCCTAGGTTGTTTTATGAGTCTTGAACAATATGTAGAGACATATAGAGATCAATGTTCAAGTTACAACCTAAAGGGTCTATAGTATAAAGATAGGTTTGGGTACCTTATCCTGGTAACACTATGGATACGGCCCACTTTGTATTTGATACAAACGCAATGATCCAACGCGTTCATGTAGGAGACATGCGAGTGGGGGTATCCTATGCAATGAGTTTGCATAAGACTGGACCAGGAAATAGTAATCACTAGATGTAACTCCGTTGACTGGTTAGGTTTCTATTTCAATAGGTTGACCTAGGCAACTTAGTCTTAATCTTGAGTATATTGTGAACTCCTGTTCACGAGGGATTGTCCTTTGATTTGTATGGGTGAGAGTGGCCCGTTTGTCGACTCGATATGCCTACCATTTTGGGGACAAGACTGAGTGGGGAGCTGGGAACATAATTATACAAGATGGATTTCACTCCTTCTCGACTGTAGGGTAAGTAGATAAGTGTTCCCTTAAGTGGTGTCTCCGGGACTTGAACATAGGGCCCTACCCTCTCACTGGCCCGAGAGGGGTTTCTGTTTGATGGTTGGACCATAAACAGGTTGTTCATTAGAGGAGCACTGGTACTTAAGGATTTAGAAGTAACCCAGGGGTATAACGGTAATTTGACCCAGGTGGTGTTACGAACACTTGTGAAGGACTAACTTGCTGTCATTGGTCTATATCCGTGGACACAGAAATATATCTACAGTGAGAAGAGTGCAACTGTGAGTCTTTAATGGAGTGTACCCACAGTTAACGAATATTGATTAATGTGGTTAATGAGTTTAGCCCGTTAATCTCATATCGTTAGAGCTTCTGATCTGTAGGTCCATTAGGTCCCCTTCCTAGCTCGTAAAGAATATTGAGGTTATTATTGGTTGAAATTTGAATAGTTCAAATTTTCTAAGGGAAAAGTATAATGTATAATGATACATTATAATATAAAGTTTATTTTACAAATTAAACTTTATAGTATAAATATAATTTTGGATATGATTCAAAGTTAATTTGTAAGAGAATTAAATATTTGAAATTGTTCAAATATTATTTTATTAAAACTATAGGTTAAAATTAATGCGCATTAGATGTACATTAAAACTATAAGTTATGAGAGAAATGTATATGAATTTGATTCAAATGCATGTTAAAATTAAATATTTGATATTTAATTTGGTAATTAATTGGAGAATTAATTAGTTATTTAATTTAATCTAATTTAATTAAATTTGATTTAATTAAATTAATTGAATTAAAACTATAGGTTATGTGAGAGATGTTCGTTTAAATATGATTTAAATGAATTGATTAATTAAATTAGATTTAATTAATTATTAATTATTAATTTAATTAATTATTGATTTAGTTAATTAATTTAATTTTAATTAATTAAGTTTATTGTAACTCCCACGTAGGGGAGTTACTTAAGACGTGGGATAACACCCACGTTTCCCATTTTTCTCTCGCTTCTTTATATAGTACAAAAACAGAATTTTGTTTGGTGTGAACCATTCTCTCAACAAAAAAAAACAAAATTCTCAGCGTTCTCTAAAAAAAAAAAAAATATCCAGAAGAGTTCTGTATTTTTTTTCCTGTGCCAAAAAGGTTCCACAAACCTTCCCTCAAGATTCAGAGAATAGGAAGGTCTCCAAGTGGTGGTGACACAACACGTAAGAGTTTTTTTCTCTAATTTTTTGCTTAACCTAGATTAATTTAAGTCTTTTTTGCCAATGTAAAAGTATTTCAAAATTATTAAAATTAATTTTGAGATACGGTTCTGATACGTTTCCGCTGCGTTTTGGGTTTTAATCCAAGCACTTCATGTATCCGAACAATATTTTGGTGTCCATAATGATGATTATGGGCTACAGTAATCGTTTCTAGCTTGGGTTTCTTAAGATTCTTCCTATTTCAATATATTTGTAATTTTTTAACCGATTTCTTGTATTTGTTGGTTTCTATTCTGTTATGAATGAATTATTATCATATCATTGTACGCTTGTGGATGTATGGTTACTACTTTTGATTGATGTTTAATTTGTGACACTTGTTGTATGTTAATTAATTCGTAAGAAGCAATAAGTTAGGTTGGCTTGCAAACAAATTTAGGTTAGTATTATTCCAACCAACTTAGAATTGAACCAATGAATATTTAATAACGACTTTTTCTGTTGAATATTCCGCCTAACATTCCCTAGACCTTAATGTGATTAGACCAAATTGAATTTGCATGCGTTTATCTTATTCGAATTGGCCTAATTAGTTGGTTAGGACAATTTAATTGGCTTTTCCAATTAAGTTGGTTTTGATTAGGACGAATCAATTGGCTTCTGCAATTTATTTGGTTAGGTTAAAGCAATCGTTTAATTTCAGTCATGAGAAATTGATGAACAAATACTTGAATAAGGAATTTCGTTTGACCCAAGCTAGATCTTTTTTATATTGAATTTCAACCCTTTTATTGTCTGCTTTTATTTTATGCGATTTAATTTATTTGCAAACAAACAAATCTTCAAACCCCCCTTCGGTTACTCTCGGGCTATGAACAGTTCAATTGAGAGAATCTGTGTGCTCCATTTGTTCGACCCGTGCTATCACTACTACATTTTAGTGGATACGGTTAAATCAGTTTGTCCAGAATTGGGCGACTAATTCCGCTCGATCAATGAATAAGAAAGTATCTTTAGAAGTCCTATGATCAATCAAACAATTGGAAGGATCTTAAGTCCTAAGCTAGGTCTCTTTTATACTTCTTGCAAGTTTACTTTCTTGAACTTTACTTTTTCCGAACTTTATTTTTTCATGCTTTAATTCTCAAACCACCACAAACCCCCCCTCCCCCCATTCACCGTTGTAGCTAGTAAACTTAATTGGTTCGAAGCTAATTTCACGCTTTCCTACAGATCGACTCGATCTTTCTAATAATACTACTTAGTAGTACAGGTTGTTTGGATCGATAGTTATAAATATAATTTGATTGTAAGAAACCTTGACATGTTCTAGCCTTCACTGAACAAAAACTCAAGTTCTATTTTTTAGAGCATTATTAATGAGAGGAAACTTCAGCATGGTCTTTTATATGTCCATAAGGGCCAGATTTGAAGAGCATTGAGAGTTTGAGAATGAGCTCCTTAAAATCCATGGGCCATGATGGCTGATCGGAAAAGGGGCAGGAATGAGGGAAGACAAAGGAAGAAGAAGAAAAGATAGAGGGACTGTGGAAAAAAAAAAAGCCACCTAAAATAAAAACAATGTAAAATTAATAAATACAGCCACATCTTTTATAAATGTCAATTTAATCCTGCCAAGTCACTTTTTCTTTAATCAATAACCGTCGATTTAACTTTAGACGTCATTTAGATTTGTTTTTCAAACGTTGGAGATTAAAGTATTTGATTTGGAACTTTAGAGACTAAATAGACACTAAATATCTTCAACCTCGGAGACCAAAAGTATATTTTGTCCTAAACTAAACTTTAATCCTTTTATATTTTTTTCATAACTTTTATTCTTTGATTGAAATTAATGGGGGTTATATTTGATTTCTATTTAAATGGCAGGGTTTGTAAACCCACAATTAATTGTATCTAATAGGTTTTGAAATTTTAAAATTGATCTAACACAAAATATGTACAGACAAATCAAGCAAGATGTTGAACAAGATAACAGTGACAAGCAAAATAAATTAATATCAGACAAGAAGAGCAAGGATAGAGAGACATAGAGGTTGCTTAACTCGGTTCGATGCAATGTCACCTACTCTGGGAGGTTGTATGCTCGGTAGAAAGAAACTTCACTATATAAAGAGTTGAGCGATTACAACGAAGTACTTATCTAACAGATTCCCTCTTGAGCGACTCAAGTAAAGCCTACTCTTAGGTTTCAACTAAGGCTCTCCCTAAATTTGAGCTTCCTACTTCCACAAGTAAGCTTCTCCCAAGCTTTGAATGAGATCTCCTCATTACAATAACATGCAAAATTCCCCCAAGCTTTGGATGAGATTCGTTATAATATCAACTACTCATTCTAAGTTTTCACTTTCTCCCCAAGTGATTTTCTACACTCAACCAGTCTAGTGTAAACTTGGCAACGCCCTTAACAATCAACAGTGAGGTACACACAGTTCACAAACAATGCATTAAGGTTTAGACAATCTCTCAAAACTCTAACTACACACCAATTATTTTCGAAAGAGCTAACTCTAAAAATAAACAAGACCATAATATATATGGCTTAACCTTGAGAAGATCTTCAAGGAAGTAAAAACTAATCGCTGCAAGATAGGAAAGCAAGACAGCAAATCTGCACTACACACTTCAATAGATAAGGAAAAGTTCTCCCGACAAAATCTACACAACACATAACATGTTGCTTGACATAGAGACTAAATGAAAACTCAACTCAAAATAGATCGAGATTCCAAAATATATGGTATTTTTTCCCTCAATCTAGTCTCTGTTAAGGATCCTACATTGGAAAAATCAAGTACCTCACAATCTTTCCTCCCATTGCTAATTGATTTTGAGATTGAATCTCATGTTATCTAATAGTCTATTATCATTTCTCTCGTGGTCGAATAAGATAAAGTAGATAAACTAAATTTGATTAGGATATTTCCACAGTATAGGAAACATTTTAACACAAAACGAAAAGTAAAAAATAATGGAAAGAAAAAGAAAGAATAATTTAGTTCCTACAACATTGTGATGAATCGAGGAACAAAAAGAGAGAAAGAGAGATTTACTTGGGATTGACCTACAATGTTGTTTAGGGGCTGTTTGGTGCGCTGAGTTGAGTTCATAGGTCTGAAGTTCATATGTTTATGGAGTTTATATGTCTGTAGAGTTCATATGTCTGTGTTTTGGGTGTTTTAAGTGCTGAGTTCATATGTTAGGAGTATCTGGTGCAATTTTTTTTTACATAAATAATATTTTTTTATGATGATTATTTTTATTTGGAAACTTTTTTATTCAATAATTCTAGATATATTATTTTTAATAAACTATATATTTTACTTTATTTTATTATTTTTTAAACACACATGTATTGTTGGAAGTTTTGAAAAATGGGGTTTAGGGTTTACTTTTGGATCATGCATTTCAATTTTTTTTAAATTTAATCAATCATTTTACCAATTTGTGCATGTGACTTTTTTAGTTAAGTCATTTTTATTTTAACAATTTTGATAAAAAAAAATTTAAAATAAGAACACTAGGTGTCTAAAATTTTTTTCTCAAAACTGTTTTTTACAAATAAGTTTGTTTGATTTCTTACATGATAAAAATGATTTTATTAATGTTAAATTACTATACAGAACAACTATAAAATACTATGAACTAATAAAAAAAAAAAAAAAAAGAATTAGGATTTCAGCGTTTTGACAGAACTTGCATAGTTTTGTGTGAACAAATGTGTTTTTATTGACAATTTTGTGTGTCAACCTTAAATATAAAAATTATTGATTTTTTATATGTATTTTTAAATTAATAGTTACTTTTAAGCTTTAAATTAAAGTTTTATTGACGATTTTATGTGACGAGCGTCAACAAAACAAAAAAATCATGTGTCAACAAAACCCAAATTTGTAGTAGTCATAATTAAAAATAATGGTCGTCAGAGTTGATTGAGTGGCCGTTGTTGGAGGTCATCGGAGTTGGCCATCAACAATGATGGTTAGATGTTATTTGAGTTGGCCGCAAATGGTGATTGCCGGAGTTGGCCGTCGGAGGTGGTCACTAAAGTTGGTCGTCGAAGTTAAGCAAGGAGGCATTGATACTGATGAGGGCTGAGTGCACTATTGGTGCACATGATATAAAATGTCGGTGACACACGAAGTTGGCCTCCCAAACAATGAGTTGAATTCATATCTCAACTGATCTCATCTCATCTTCACGCCCCAAACATCCCCTTAAGTGATTGCTATTGTAGTTCAGAATTTATTTTTATCTTACCTTCGCATTTTTTTCTCTGGCCAACATTCTCTATATGCCCCATTTTTTCTTGACTGACATTGAACATTTTATTTGTTTTAGTAAAACCTGACATTGCTTATAAAATAAATGGACTACTTATTAGTTATTTTTTTTGAATTGATTTTGAATAGAAACCTTATGCTCATAATTTGATATTTCTTCTCAGTCCTTATACCTACAAGTGCCCCATTAATATTGAATAAAAACCAAAATTTTCAATATAATGTTAGCATTGGTTTGATTCAAATCAAATACAAACAATTTTTTAAGAGACAGTGACAAAAATTAAAAAAAGAAAAATGGATGATTTGATTAATTAAGTTGGTCGAATTCATTTAATTTCTGCACAGAAAATTAACAAGGCTTTGATTTTCAGCACGAAACTGAGACACTTTATTCATAAACCCCATACAAAACTATAAATATATATACGTATATATATATATAACGGAAGGAAAATATTGAAATGTTCCTAATAAAACTATATTATATATAACTTGAGTTGAAAAGTTAGAAATTGGGATCCCATTTTCTGATCTTCTTTGATTTCAACACTCATGAATCCCTTACAACTCTTGCAAGACAGTTGTCTGTTGGCCTTGGCAATGGCAGATGATTCTCTGGGCAGTTTGGATTTACTCTCTCAAGTCTGCCAAATAAATAAATAATTAAATAAAATAAGGTGTTTACAATTTTATGAACTTTTTTTTTTTAACTAAATTGTTAATTATAGGTTTTTTTTTATTAAATAGTAAATTCTTAATGGTTTGAAGAAAGTTAGAATTTGGTCTATATGATTTAAGAAAAGTAGAATTTAATCCATATATATAGTTTATAATTAGAATTTAGTCCTTATAGTTTGATAAAAACTCTCATAAATAGTCCGTGTAGTAAGGACAATTCATGAGGGTTTTATCAAATTATAAAAACTATTTATGAGATTTTATCAAACTATATTGACTAAGGCCATGTTTACATTAGGGGAAAAGTAATAAATGAATGGTAATCTAAAAAGTGGACCCCAATAAATTATGTTTGTTGTTGTTTATTCTGTGTTTCTAACTTGTAATGACATGTTGCCTAATCTATAATAAAAAAGAGCAAACTGATTGACGAGCGAAGTGTGACCAATCCGTTTGCGTTTCGAAATTACATTATCGTCACCTTTACCGTTACCGTTATCGTTAGTTTATTGTTACAGTAGGAGAAGTATGAATCTGTCACATTTATTGTTACCATTACCATTACCGTTTAACCCTAAAAGGTAACAATAACAGTAACACAGTAACAATAAATGTGACAGATTTATAATTCTAAACAAACGTGATCAAAAGCAATTCAATTTCGTATGCAATTCTAACCTATTACGATTGATCTATCAATGGAATCGCATTACAATATACCAATTTTCATTACGAATTAGTAAACATGGCCTAAATTCAAACTTTTAGAATCTTCGAAACTAAATTCTAACTTTCTTCAAACTATAGAGACCAAATTTTTAATTTAATAAATAATAATAATAATAAAGGTTTTTGAATATGACCTGAAGCCACCATGGATGAAATAGTGAAGGAAAATGGCTATTTCAAGTTTGGAAAGGTCAATTCCAGGGCAAAGTCTCATTCCTGCTCCAAATGGAATGAAAGATCCAGCTCTGCGTTTTGGATTCTGAAACCAAAATATCAAAAAATATATATATTATATATTATTATGTCACATTTAATTAATCTATAATGCAAAGCTGTCACATTTAATTAATATAAGTGAAGATATACATATATATATATATATTAGGAGTTTAAATTATAAATTTTTTACTACTGCAATAATAATGACTCTCATTTATTGTTGGTTATATTATATAACAACGACTAAATCTCGACAATACATTAAGAAATGAAAAAAATTATACAAGAGACAGGGAGACAATAAAAGGTATTCTTTAAAGAAAAGTTTAAAAAGTAAATAATTGTAATAATATAAATAAAAACTTAATATTTTAAAAAGATGTATTACTATTATTGGTGTATCCACCCTTCATTTTTTATTTTTTATTTTTTATTTTTTATTTTTTATTTTTTATATATAATGCTCTAATGCAACTAGATTCCAAATCATTTTTTTAAAAAAAATAATAATGTTAATGTGGTTGACAATGAGAGTAGTAATGGTTAGATTATGTTATTTAAATTGTGTTATTAGATCTAATTTTTTATATTAGTATAAATAAGTCTTTTAGGGTTGTATTTCAATATGTACTTCCTATCTAAATTCAAATTTTCGAACTCTTTTTCGTCGTTAAGATAGAAACTTCATAACACGAACGGTAAGTTAGGAGTAGGTATTACGCAAGAGTACTAATTTTTTTTAAGATTTGTTAATAAAAACTACTTACATCCCATCTAGAAGGGTTGAATTTTTGTGGATTTTCGTAGATTTCAGGATCCATATGAACAGCTCTAGTCCAAACAAGGATTTTCCAACCCTTTGGTATGGTGTAACCTGAAAAATAAAATTTGTTAATTGAAAAAAACAATTAAAAGAAAAAAGAAAGAAATAAATTTTTTTAATTAATTGAAATACAAATTAATTACCAACCATTTAAGTTAACGTCAACTTTTGTCTCTCTGGACAATGTGAAGGCCAAACTTGTCTTCCTCAACGTTTCATCAATCACCTAATTAAGCCCAAAAAAAAAAAGAAAAAAAAGAAAAAGAAAAACCAAACCATAGTTTAAACTTGGAAAAAAAACCACAGTTTTTTTTTTTTCCTTTCAAATAGATGGTTCAAAATGGACCACAATTTAAACGAAGAATCTTATATAGTGTGTGTTTTTTAATAATAAATCTTTTTATAAACATCTTTAAAAATTTTGGACCAATTTTTTATAATACATTTGGTTTTTGAAAACTATACATATTTTTTCTTGTAATGATTTTCATTTGAATTAATAGTCCTATTCTAAAAATAAAAATAAAATTTTAAAAACTATATTTTAAGTTTCTAAAATTTAGATGGAATAATTTTGAAAACATTCTTAAAAAATAGTTATAAAAAACAAACTTAAGTTTCAACGAAAAAGTTATAATGAAACCGCGCCTAAACAATCTAAAATGTGTTTTGTTTATAGCTTCTGAATGATTTTAGATTATTAAAATTATGTTTGAAAAATAAATCTTAATAAATAAAAAACAATCTATAAATTTTGGATTACTTTAAAATCTTTTTTAAGAAACTTTTGAGAGATGAGCAATATATATATATATATATATATATATATATATATATATATATATATATATATATATATATATATATATATATAAAAGTGAAAAACCAAAATCTTTTAAAACAAATGCAGTTAAAAAATATATATTTTAATTAATATAATCACTTTTCAATATAGTGTAATAAAAAAAATCTTTAAAACGTTTTCCAGAAAAGGAAAAATATAAAAACATTTTATTAAAAAGTACTTAAATTAGAAAGTTGTCAAAACAAATTCTTAATCATCAAAAGAAAAAACTAAGTTTATTTAAAAAAAAAATTATTAGGGAGTAGGTGTATTATGGAAGATTGAAAGATTAATTTGTTAATCTATTTGTGTCATTTCACACACCATCCTTTGCCCAAACAAATAAAATAAAATAAAATTGTAGGCTCAAACCCTAAAATATGAATAAAAATTGAGGATAAATTATTATAAATGAAAAAAATATCAAATTATTTATAAATATAGAAAAATTTCACTGTCTATCTCTATCAGCTATAGAGAAGTATATCACGGTCTATCACCTAGTGATAAAAGTTTATTACGGTCTATCATTGTCTTTCGCTGATAGACAGTGAATTTTTTCTATATTTGTAAATAGTTTTGATATTTTTTTCATTTTTGAAAACAACCCTAAATTTTATTGTATTTGGATTAAAAAAAATAGAGAAGAAAAGAGGAACACCTGATGAAGATATTCCATTTGTTTGATTTCCTTCATAGTCAAGCCTTTGTGTTGGGCATTATCTGGCCTTGCCTTCACAATTTGCTCTTGCTCAGCCTGCACAGCAATAATATTTTATTTATTTTTCTAAAGATTTAGCTTCATGTCCCTTTGGATTAATAATTTAATTAGTAAAGATATACTTTTCAAAAATGTCTTTTTCAATGCTTAAACTTGAAGTAGTACTTGTTTTAATATTTGTTTGAACCAGTCATAATATAAGTTTTTGTTTAATACTTTCTTTTAATTCTTTTTAAATTAGATCACCTAACTTTTCATACCCTTCGTCCACTTCTTGTTGAGCTAAATTCCAACACATTAATAAAGAAAAGAAATAGATAAAAATAAATTAACGTAGGTGAAGAATTTGTAAAAGTCAGATGTTATTGTTCGTTGTTGCAATGTGTTTTACAAGTTAAAGATATTAATGCACATGATATAATTTAACGTGAAGTTGAAAAGATAGGAATAAGGGAACGAACCTTAGCTTTTTGAAGG
Source organism: Lagenaria siceraria (assembly GCA_002890555.2). NCBI lineage: Eukaryota > Viridiplantae > Streptophyta > Magnoliopsida > Cucurbitales > Cucurbitaceae > Lagenaria > Lagenaria siceraria. The sequence continues at coordinate 1,331,146 of CM016483.1, forward strand.
GTTTCGGGATTTTCAGAGAGAAACATGATAGCTCTCATAATACTATGAGCAGAAGTTTCATGGCCAGCAAAGAAAAAACCAATCAATAGATCAATAATGCAACCATCATCCAAGCCTTGACCATCTTCATCTTTTACTTCTAATAATAAATCAGTCATATCTTTTTTTCTGTTTTCTACCACTTTGTTCTTCAAATTTTCCCTCTTCTCTTTCAGTACATTTTCAAATATCTTTATCAGCTCATTTCTTGCCTGAAATTTACATAACCAAAAACCTCATAAATATTATTCTTCAATCTATAAGCTTTTTTTTTTTTTTCTTTTTTTTTAAGCCTAGTTTGACAAGAAAAGTAATTGACTAATAATAATAGGCTGTGGAATCCAATAATATATATATAACTCATTTTTTTAGTTTTGACCAAGTGGGATGTGATGGCTTATGATATATATATATATATATTTTGGGGTGTATATGTGCATATAAGTATAGGCAAGGTTAGGTGAAGTATATAAATTCCAAATTAGCAACTCAAACATTAAAAAAAAAAAAAAAAAAAAAAAAAAAAAAAAAAAAAATACAAAAACAATCCATATTTCTAAAAATATTTTCGTAAAATTAAGATTTTATTATTTATGTCGAAATCGATATTTTACACTTTTGTTTCAAACTATTTACAAATATAGAAAAATTTCACTGTCTACCAGCGATAGACCACGATAAACTTTCTATTCATAGAATTTTTCTACATTTGTAAATATTTTGACTTATTTTTTTATATTTAAAAAAATTCTTATTATTATTGTTATTTGGATCCTCATTCACTTTATAGTGTAGACGAATTATTTTTAAATTTAGTGTTTCACACCGATGTCATGTGCCTGATTTTTAGGCTTTCCTTTTTAATGCTTTGGACGTGTTCTGTTTTCAATATTTTACTTTAATATTCAAATGCATGTAGTTTAAAGTACAATTTTACCCTCTCGAGGTCCTAGGTTTGCTCCTCATATATTCTCACAATTATTGGTTTAAAAAAAAGTTCAAATTTTAGATAATAAAATTAAATATACCTAAATTAAATATTCTTTTAAATTTATTATATTACGAAAATTTTGTCAAGATGTACCTAGTTATTATTAACCTCAAGATCAAATATGAATATAAGGAAATTTTAATTTTAATTCTGACTTTGGCGCTCTTTTAACTTTCAATTATTTTCTAGTTTTATAAATTAATTTGATAAAGCTTACCAAATATGTTTCATTTTAAAATTTTATTTATTATTTAAAACTTATTTTTAATTTTATTTAATAAACTTACAAAATGTTTCAACTTAGTTAACATGTGCTTAAAAAAAAAAAAGAGGAAGAAAAAAGGGTTGACATGTGCTTGTAAAAAAACAATAATAGTAAGATGCGCTCCTCAAATAATTGGAACAAAAAAAATTTGTGACATTAATTAAGCATCAAGTTTCTAAAATGTATATTATAAAAATTACTTTTTTAAACATTAAATTTAATTTTGTGAACCAAAATAAGGTAAAAGTCAAGGATTAAAGAAAAAAAATTCTATTAAAAGAAAAGGAAAAATTCAAAAATATTTTTTCCCCTACAAATTCGATCCCCACCTACATGTCTTGGAATATTCTTAAACTATTATTATTATTATTATTATTATTATTATTATTATTATTATTATTATTATTATTAACAACTATATTCGCCCTATGTCAATCTTGAATGGATAAGATGCAAATTATCATTTCATAGGAATATATAACAGCTTTAAACAATTTATATCAAAAGAGTTTAAATAATATTGACTTTTAAAAAAAAAAATTCTCTAATTAATCCAAATGGATCCTCAATCAATCAATAGGTTAGAGGTTTCAATCTCACGTCACAAATGTTTGAGATTTAAAATCATATATTAGAAAGATGAAGAGATTTCATAACTTTAATATAAAATATGTATGAGTTACTTAATCTCGTTTTTAATTGGTTAACCTGCTCGTGGTTATCTAAATATGATATTAGCTCATGAAGTTCAAGTGTATATTTTGTGTCTATAGAAAAGGATCCAATTTAAGAATTATGAACCCAAAAAGACACCAACTTAAAAAGGCATGTTGAGGCCAACCCATGTTTGAAAAAAGAAATTAATAGATTTAGTCGGATAAGTACGATTTTCAAGATTGAAAATGAGCAAATATTTTTGTACATTACAAGATACATCCATCTTTATCCATTCCATATCCATTACATATATAAAGAAAAATTCGTCACGTGCCAAATTATAATTGGATAATTTAGTGGGATGCACAAAGATAGATGCAGCCTGAAATGCACTTAAGTATTTTTGACAGAAAATTACCTTGAGAGCTCGGCTGAACGTAGTGCCGGGGAGATCAACGGGAGAGGACATGAAACCCAAGTGGAAGTCAGTGTAGAGCTTCTCCATTCTATCAATAAAAGCCGTCGTATTAGCTCCGATGAAGATGTGTAACAGAACCTTAAACGCCACCGTTTTCATCTCCGACAAGAACTCCACCGGCTTCTTCATGGACCCCCACTCCTCAAGGCACGTGACTACTATCCCCTCCACGTGCCCTATGTATAGCGACAACGCATCGTTGCCGCTGATCAATGACGCGATCAACCGCCGAAGACGGCGGTGCTCCGGCTTGGGGACGGTGTTGAGAGCCTTACTTCCGGTGAGGATTCTGGTGGCTTTTGAGTAACCGAATCCAAACTGTTCATCGTTCATCAGCACGTGCCGGCAGACTTCCGGCACCGTCACGATCACGCTCGGGCTCCCGAATAAGTACGTCTTGTACATCCCTATTTTCCCATACCTGAAATTTTATCATTTTTTTACTATTAAAACTTCAATTCCTTTTTTCTTTTTTTTAATCTATTGTTCTTTGTTCAAATTTTGTAAAATGCAATTTATTTTAGAAAAAAATAAAACCCCCATGATTTAAAATTATTAAAAATATTAAATCTAAAAATGAATTATATTGAAAAAAAAAATTCTAATTATTTTTGTTCGTGTACTTTTGACTGTAATTCATTAGTAGTTATATATAATTTTTAATATGTTTATTTTTATCTATACTTTCGAAAAAATAGAAAATAAAAAATAAAAAAAAATAAAAACCTTAAAGCATTCTCTTTCATATGCCCAATTGGGTGAGGAAATGAAAAGAAAAACAGAAAATGGAAAGAAACTAAGAATAATTGGGATTGGGCGAAAGAATAAAACGTGAGAGAGAGTTAGAGAAATACTTGTAGGCAAAGTGATGGATGAACGAATCAGGTCGACCCGATCGGAAAGCTTGAAGAAAAGGGAGAAGTGTTCCGATGAGCGGCCAGCCCATATCACCGGGAGGGAGATTGTAACGGCGGCCGTGTCGAGTGACAAAACGCCATTGATTAAAGTTTCTGAGAATCCCAAATACAAAAATGTAAGAAGCTGCCAAAGCTCCGATAAGCCATAGCCAAAGCTCCATTTTTAGAGTTGTGTGAATAGAAAGGATTATGCAAACCAAAAGCATTTATAATGCTTCCTCCCTTTGCTTCTTTTACCAACTCCCTTTTTTGTCTATTTTTGTCATTTCCATTATTTTTTTTCTTTTTTCTTTTTTCTTTTTTAACTCATTTATTTTCTTCTTTATGTTTTGGTGGTTTGGTTGGACTTGGTTTTGATTTACTTAATTATTTTAGAATTAATTCGGGCTAAATTATATTTAAGCTACTTGATCCGATCCATATGGTTGGTTTTTAATTTTTTTTATTATACTTTGGATTTCTTTTTTTTTTTTTAAATGAACCTTTATTAAAATATTTCACTATAATAAAATAAAATGATACCATAAATTTAGGTAAGTTTAAATATTTCACTATAATAAAATAAAATGATACCATAAATTTAGGTGAGCAGATGTAAACTTTTTACTTTGAAAAATAAAGAAGTACATGTCAATTAATGTTGAATTATATTTTTATGTTGGCAGAATAATATATAATTTATCTATATCTATATCTATCCATATTTATATATGTATATATAAATATAAACGAGAAATAATTTTTTTTTTCTTTTACAATTTTATCCATATACAGTTTTATAATACCTAAATTAATCTTCTAAAAGTCCACTCTCTAATTACTTCTCACATTAACTAGCTAATTATTTCTCTTATTTCTTTACTCATCACATTCCTCTCTCAACTTTAATATCTCTCTCACACACCCATTCACATTTGACATTTCTCTTCTCTCCTTCATGCTCACATCTCCTTCTTTTCTATTTTATGTGTTCACAAAAGTCGCAACAAAAACTTATGAGACGATAGGAAAAAAAAAAACTATAGCTTAGCAAAGTAGTTTTTGAAAATTTTCAATTTTAAAAATGATGAAACAATCATTATTATTGAACTAAAGGGACGATCGAGAAGAATGGTAGTAGAAGGTATAGAGCAGAGAAAATCTCTTCAAATTGAATATTTCCTTTCTTTTTGCAATTTTTTTTTTTTTTGAAGAGTTCTTTTTGCAAAATTGAAACTTAGGTTATTTGGAACCAGAAAAATATATGAAATGAGTTAGAGGAGGTGTTTGTTTTGGAAAAAAAAAAAACAAGGGTTGTTTTCAAATATAGAAAAATGAGCCGAACTATTTATAAATATAAAAAAATTTCACTGTCTATCGGCGATAGATCGCAATAGATTTCTATCGCTTGATAGATAGTGAAATTTTTCTATATTTATAATAGTTTGATAGTTTTTTTGTTTATAATAATTTTACAAAAAAAATGTTATTTTCAAATATAGAAAAATGAGTCAAACTATATACAAACATAGAAAAATTTACTGTCTATCATCGGTAGACTGCGATAGAATTCTATCGCTTAAGTGATAGACAGTGATAGTAGTCTATCGCATTTTATCGCTCAAGCGATATAATTTATTTGCTTGAGTGATAGAAAGCGATAGAATTCTATCGCGGTCTATCACGGATAGACAGTGAAATTTTTCTATATTTATAAATAGTTTTATATTTTTTCTGTTTATAGTAATTTTCGTATTCTTATTCATCTTCTTCATCGTTTTTGTACTTTTTCTTTATTTTTTATTTTATTTTTTTGAACTTAACTTCTCAACTAGTGTTGTAGATCAATAACGATTTAAATTTTAAAACCAGTATTGTTTTGCAATATTCAAATTTGTGAGAAGTAAATCTATTTTTTAAAAAAAAAGTTATATTATACACAAACCATAATTCTAATTTAATATAAAATATATATTTAAAACAAAATTAAACTTAAAAAACAAACCCTCCTTTAATCTCTCTCATTCCATTTCATCCTAATTTAATTTGATTTAATAATTAATACAATCTAGAAACTTTTTTTTCTGGAATGATATTAACTTTCATCTTTTAAATAATACTTAAATTATGCTTAATCTTTTTTAACAAACTACTAATCAAATAAAAAAAAATTGAGAAAAACTTCATACACTCACACTCACATACCCGCATTAACATCAACATAAATCATTTAAAGGTGTGTTTAATTTTGAGGGTCATTTAGGTGAGTTTAATTTTTGTATTTTTTATGTCTTGTGTTATAATTTTCGTAATTATTTGTGTCTGGATCTCAGGGGTTCTAAGATTCACTTTTCTTTATTGTAATTTATTATACCTTAATTTTCTTTTTTTTTTTTAAAAAAAAAAATAGCTCTTTCCTTTCATATTTCAAAATTTTATTCCTATTTCATTAGGATCATTTTAATCTAGCCATTCATCACAATTTCCCATTCTTTGTTTGTGCTTCATTTCAATTTGGTTATCTAAATGGTTTCATTTGAAAAATAACATTTTATTTCTCTAAACATTGAGGTTATATTAAGAGTTGTTTTCAAATATAGCAAAATGAGTCAACTTATTTATAAATATAACAAAATGTCACTGTTTATCACATTTTGTCATTTAAAACAATTACCCTTAAATTATTTAAAATGTTGAACTAATAATTATATCAATTTAATCTTTGAACTTTGTATTATCAAATTTCATTAAAAAAAATATCATTTGAAACTTATAATTGTTTGAACTAAACTTCTAAATTGTCTATGGAACAAATAATATTCGTGTATAGAATTCTTCAAATGTCGGACTAACAAAATGGACGAGTAGAACTAGTGCATCAACAATCTTCAAAAGTAATACTAATTGAAAGTTCAAATTGAATTGTTTATGAAAACTGATAGGTTTAATTAATAAAATTATAAGTCTCACACAATTTTTATACAAACAAAACATAGTTGAAGGTATAAATTGATATAGTTACAAATGTTTAGGATGTTAATTAATTCAACTATTAGTTAAGAATTTTAATTATTGATACAACCCAAAGCATAGGAGTATAAATTTATATTTTTCTTAAAAGTTTTTAGACAACTATAATGATTAAACTTTTAACTAATATTGTTTCAATTTAAACCCTAAATTTTTGTAATTGTATTAATTTACACTTTTCATTACATTCTGTTTGGATGCTTGCAATTTTATCAAGTAAACCTTTACATGACTTGCAACTCACAATTAAGATTTTTTTTAAAAATTTTCCATACATCAATTATAATCGTCAATGCTATTAATTTGATATAATTTGAAGAAGTTAGACATGTTTGAATTCACAAATAATTTTCAAATGTAATCTTAATAAAAGATTTAAATTAATTGACTTATAAGAAGTTTAAATATTAGATTTGGACCATCATGATAAATTAATGAATGAAAAATCAAGACTTTATATTAAAATATAATTACCTAATAGAATCAGCTTATGAAATCAACTGACGCTTTTATTAGTGTGTAACCGTGGTTAAGGTTTTTGAGACTTTTTCGTGATGCTTTTTGAACAAATTCGAAGAATTTTGGGTTGTTTGGAAGATTCTTCTTTCTTGTTTTCTTTTGGTTAAAAATTTCATCCCTTGTGAAAGGACTGTATTTAGTTTGACTTTTTAATTATTTAATTTTGAAAATAAATCATTTTAAAAAAAATTAAAGAGTTTAACAACCACTTAAAATAGTTTTTGAAAAACTTTGAAAGTGTATTTTAAACATATTTTATCAAAAAGAGTTTAAATAAAAATGATTTTTTTTAAAAAACAAAATCTCTAGTCAATCCAAACAGGCTCTTAGTCTATGTGCTTCTAATATTGTAATAATTTAGTCCATAAATTTTTACTTCGAGTTAGCACATATCAAATAAACCAACTGGATTTGTCTAAGTGAGCTATAGCTCAACAGTAATTGACATTACCTTCCTTGGTAAAAGTCGAAGGTATATATGATCACCCATTCCAATAGTACAAAGACTATCAGAATGATTTAAGAGTTAAGTTTTGTTTCTAAATTATAAAGACTTAAGTCATTTTAAAATTAAAATTGACAATTAAGTTTGATGAGATTTTTAAACTAAATTATTATAAAATTGAAAGTACAGGGACTAAATTGTTACGTATTAAAAATACTACATGAACCTAAATCATTACTTCTTTAATAGTTTATGGACGAAAAGCAATGTTTAATCACTTTTTGATATATTTTTTAATGATATGATTGTATTATCTTGTAATATAATTATGTTCAATGGAGAAATGTTTTTAGACCAAGAGTCATGAAGGAAGAATAATAAAGCTGTTTTTGGAAAAGTATTCTTAGAAATAAGGCCACTTTATGATAATTCAAAATTGGAGAGAAAAAAAATAATGAACAAATAAAGAACATCTTTGATTGTTCACCGGCATGTTTTTTCTTTGCTTGATGGCTATATTGGTTAAAATTCAACTTGAAAAAATATATTTAAGTATGATTTATGTCTTATATATTTTTTCAAGTTCGTTCTATTTAATTGATTCTTTTAAATTTTCAATTCATTTTGATTTTTAAGGATCAATTTGATAATATCTATTTTTTAGTTTTCTGTATCGTTTTTCATTTTTTAAGAAATAAACTTGTTTAATAACTTTTTTTTTATTTCTTTATTTTAAAATTTTAAAGAAAGTTTTTAAAAAGAAATGTCAAATTTGAGGACGAGAAAAAAAATATACTCAAAATTCCGTTTCAATTTTTTTAGGAAATTTTTTAAAATAAAAAAATAAGGAAAATTATTTACACCAAATAGCAAAATTTTTTAGATAGTTGTGATAGATGCTCATAGAAGTCTATCAATGTCTATCCGTATTTTTTTACTATTTTCTGGAAATAGTTTGATATTTTTTCTACGTGTGAAAATTTTCCATTTTTTTACCACTTCTTCGCTTTCTCTTTCTTCTATCATAACTTTCACTTTCTTTCTTTTTTCTTTAATTAACTTTTTTTATAGATAATATGTGAGTTTGGAGAACCCGAACCTTTGATTTTGAGGTTGATAGTAAAGTATTATGTCATATTGGCTCTTTTAATACTTCTTTGTTTTTTTTAATTCCTCTCTCCTTTATATTCTTTCTCCTTTCATTTTTATTATGATTTTATTGTTTTTTCATTAAATATCCTTTAGTTATTATTTTCCTTTCAAATTTCTATTATTTTACCTCAGTTTGATAAGTTTTAAATCTTTTTATTAAATAAATAAATCAATAAGATATTTTATGTTTATCATTAATTTTCAAAGATTTTTTAAGGTCAGGTTTGATCTTACTCATATAAATAAACATCTTTGGACGTGAATTGATTGGAGTAAGAAATGATATTGCAGATCAAATTTAAACAATATTTGAAGGATAGAATTTATAGAGATTTTTTTAACACCTTATTTGATTTAACTCATGTAAACAAACATTATTGGACGTGAAATAATTAGAATAAGAGATGATATTGCGAATCAAATTTAAACAACAATATTTGAAGGATAGAATTTATTTTTCTTATGATTATTATTTATTTTGCAATGGGCCTAAAATTGTATTAATATATAAACTTTTTTTTTTTTGAAAAATTAATATATATACTCTTTATCGTAGTTTTATATTTGTTTTAAGGGGAGTTTTTAAAATTAGAAAAATAAGGAAAACTATTTACACAAAATAGCAAAATTTTTAGATAGTTGTGATAGACGCTGATAGAAGTCTATTAGGATCTATCAACGATAGAAATAATAGAAGTCTATCACTGATAGATGGTGATAGAAGTCTATCAATGTCTATCAGTGTTTTTTTTGCTATTTTATGTAAATAGTTTGACATTTTTTTTTTTTTGTGAAAATTTTCCTTGTTTTAATGCATATAATATGTTTTATTATAGTATATGATCTACATTTTATTTAAATTAAAACCCAAAAAAAAAAACAAAACAAAAACTTATTTTACTTTCTAGTTCTTAAAGAAAAAGAAACAAGAAATGATAAAAATGATAATAGATATGGTCCAAAAGTCAAATCCCACGAGAATATTTATGCAATTCAATTTTTTAAGAAAGAGATTTTCAATGCAACCAAGGAGTAACCAGTAAATAAATGATTTTGAAGTTGAATGTTGATAAAAACAGTAAACAATAGTGTTGAACAGGTATGCAATTATGTTCCAACCTTTCGGGTTTTATGTTTTAAGTGATGCGGCCACATCATTCCAAGACAATGAAATATGCATGAATAGAAAACTACTTATATTCGGTCTTGTGTCAAGTTCCTTTAGGAGATCTAAGCAACTAATGTCTAATGTTTCTATGGTTAGCTGGGTCTTAGATTAATTCAAGCTTAGATGCTTTATCCTACGGTGCAGCTTATGTCTAAAGCAACCAACCCTCCTATTTCTAGGCTCCTAGTCTCGTATTCCTTTGTGACATCGGTTTATATCATAGCCTTCTCTGCATTAGGACTCCACTAGATTGTTAAATTAAGTGATCAGTTTAATTTAACAATATTTTTCCATAAACTCAATAAAGAAAATGCAAAAGTGAAAGAGGTATGAAACATAAGCAATGCTCAAGCCATAAAATCCTAGGATATCTACATAACTGAACCCCTTAGAGAATTTAGCTCATGACTAATGATAAAAGAATGGATTAAATCATAAATTATAGCTATAAGATGATGTTCAACATGTGAAAAGCAAGAGAAAAGTACAAGAAATAAATGAATATAAATGCTGGAAAATACAACTCGAAAGGCGTTGGGACAAGTCCTCAATTTTTTAGTCTTTCCCTAGGTTGATTCCCTTTTTTCAAGGAAGAATCGTTCCTCACCACATGCTTTTATGGGATGAGATGACCTAGAGCCGGTACACCTCAGAGGAACTTTCGTTCTTTATGGCTACTGACTTAAGGAGTTGAGAAATAGGGGTGTTTAAAAAATTCGGTAACCCGACGAACCCGGCTACCAAACCCAAATCATAAGGGTTGGGTTGGGTTAGATTTTTTTTTGGGTTGAGTTAAGTTGAAAATTTTTAATTTTTGATTTTCGGGTCGGGTCTCGGGTTGTCAAATTCCCTGGTAGGGTCAACCCGACCCAACCTGATCCGACCCGATATATATATACATATATATATATATATATATATATATATATATATCTTTAACCTAATTTTAGTTTTCACTTGCGCTGCTCAACCTCTCACTCTCTCTGTCTCTCAGCCTCTCACTCTCTCTAGCTCTTGACTCTTAGCCTCTCGCTAGGGGTGTTCAAAAAACTCGGTAACCCGATGAACACAGACTACCATACCCAAATTGTAAGGGTTGGATTGGGTTAGATTTTTTTGGGTTGGGTTGGGTTAAAAAATTTTTAATTTTGATTTTCAGGTCAGATCTCGAGTTGTTAAACTCCCTGGTTGGGTCAACCTGACCCGACTCGACATATATATATAACTTTAACCTAATTTTAGTTTTCACCAGTCCGGTCAGCCTCTCACTATCTTTGTCTCTCAGGCTCTTACTCTCTCTGTCTCTCGACTTTCAACCTCTCACCAGTGGTGTTCAAAAAATCCGGTAACCCGTCGAACACGAACTACCCAACTCAAATCGTAATAGGTGGGTTGGGTTAGATTTTTTTTTGGGTTGGGTTGGGTTGGGTTAAAAATTTTTAAATTTTGATTTTCAGGTCGGGTCTTGGATTATCAAATTCCCTAGTCAGGTCAACTTGACCTGACCTGACCTGACCCGACCTGACCCGAAATATATATATATATATATCAAACTTTAACCTAATTTTAGTTTTCAATTGCACTACTCAGTCTCTCAATCTATTTGTTTCTCTATCTCTCGACTCTTAGCCTCTCACTCTCTCAGCGTCAGGTCAGCCTTTTCCACCTTGCGCCATCTCACGCTCTCAGCGTCAGCCTCACGCCATCTCACTCTCTTAGCCTCTTCCACCTCACGCTTCAGTTTAACATCGCGCCGTCTCTTCGAAGATCAAGCTCTCGTCGTCCCTTCTTTAGTCGGAAGCTAAACCTCGCGCCATCCCTCCTTCAACCGAAAGCTCAACCTCGCGCTTCAATCTTCACAACCGTTGTCTCCATAATTTAGGCTCACGATCTTAGATTCACAGGTCTATTTCAAGTTATTTGTTACTTCGCATTTTGTAATATTAATAAAATCTTAATGTAAATTCCTTTTGTGATGTCAGAGCATCAGAACATACTACCACAGAAGCTAAAAATATCACAACATCGAAAATTCACGTTTTTGTATAGGAGGTACTCTACTGACATTTCAAATTTGGGTGCACTCTTTTGACTGTTAAGTTGTTTTTCATTAATATAATATAATTTTTTTCTACCTCACAGTGACTCAAGAATAGTTGATTCTCCAAAGCTATCACTATGGACACGAAGTCGGATACGGTAGAATCACCATTATCTAACTTCATAGTGAGTTGAATATTTTAATTTTTAATTTTAAATTTCTATTGTATGTATTTTAATTTCTATTGTAATGTATTTTGTGTCTTGTGATTGCTCTTTATGGATAGATACATGTGGATGTGGTTGAGTTTTTGAGTTAATTGAGTACTTGAGTGTTTGGTTTTAGGATTTTATAGGTAGGTGTAAGTTGGTTGTTATTTATTAGTTTCATTTATTTTATAGATGGACAATAGTAGTCTAAATGCAAGTTTTATGGGCAATAATGAGATGCCTTCTCCTTCTCCTTCTCCTCCTCCTCCTAATACAAATCAAACTCCTAAACATATACCACCTCTACCTCCCAAGTCGAACCAAAAGAGACCTAATAAACTAACTTCTTCTGTGTGGTATCATTTCACAAAAATGGAAGAGAGTGCTAATGATGGAGTTAGGTGCAAGTGTAACTATTGTGGTAAAGATTACGCATGTAACATTAATAGTTGTAGAACTAGCACTTTATGGAAGCACTTAAAAAATCAATGTAAAAAATACCCATATAGAGAAGAAAAATGACAAATGACCTTAACTTTTGTACCTTCAAATGATGGAAAAGGAGGCAATGCTAGTAATTTTGTGACTACATTGTTTAGCCAACAAGCATGTAGACTAGAATATGCTAAGATGATAATAATGAATGAGTTGTCATTCAGATTCGTTGAGCTAAGGGTTTTAGACCCTTCTGTAGTATTTTGTAGTCCTAAGTTTGTTCCTTCTAGAGTAACAATTGCTAGATATTTATGTGAACTTTATCTTGAAAGAAAAAAATGTTGAAATCATTTCTAGTTAAAAACTCTCAAAGATCTTGTATTACTACAGACACTTGGACTTCGCTGCAAAATGTGAACTACATGGTAATCACTGCACATTTTATTGATTCTGAATGAGTTTTGCATAAGAAGATTTTGGAGCATATTGATGATTTTAATGGTAAGTTTTTCTACTATAACATAATTTGTTATTACTTATGTTATGTACAGTCCTTTTGGTTTAATGTATTTATATTTTTTCAGGCATTCCAAAGAAAGAGAAAAAATGAAGCACAAAATTCACTCATTCGTCATGGTGCTGTTTGGACTTTTTTGTAATAGGCTAATAGTTATGATTGAACTTGGAATTTTTTGTTTCTATTTTGAATGAATTTGAATGTAGACTTTAAATATTTTGAATGTGGACTTTGAACTTCAACATGTAAATGATTTGAATTAATTTTTTTTGAAGTTTATAGTGACTTTAAGGTTGTTGAGATAAATGCTAAAAAATTTGCATAAAATACTTGTTATTTGATTATGAAATTTTTAATAATTAATGTAATATATTTAGTTCATTTAAATAAACATGTTAGTTTATTGACCAGCAAAAACTAAAATTCTTCAATGGAAAGGGAAGAAAGGAAAAAAAAATACAACCCGGTGACCCAACCTGAAATATGGGGTTGGGTTGGGCTAGGTTGATCCTTCAGGGTTGAGATTTGACCAACCCAAAAATTTGAGTTTGTCCAAAAAACTCCCCTAACCCGGCCATGTACACCTCTATTGAGAAAATACCCAAGGGGTTGATTAAATGGTAGAAATGGTGAAGGATGGTGATAATCTCAACGGGGGAGAGTTGATATTTGAAATGGAAGACTTCTCTTCCTTTTATAGACCCTAAAGTGGTTGAGGAAGACCAGATTTCGTGATCTGAACGTTTTTCAGGCGAAAACAGAGGTGCCCAACTGATTAAATCGTGAAAATCACAACTGCTTTCGACTGGTTCAAATTCTAGAAATTTAGGGCTCACTCATGCGGGCTAGGTTGATCCTTCAGGGTTGAGATTTGACCAACCCAAAAATTTGAGTTTGTCCAAAAAACTCCCCTAACCCGGCCATGTACACCTCTATTGAGAAAATACCCAAGGGGTTGATTAAATGGTAGAAATGGTGAAGGATGGTGATAATCTCAACGGGGGAGAGTTGATATTTGAAATGGAAGACTTCTCTTCCTTTTATAGACCCTAAAGTGGTTGAGGAAGACCAGATTTCGTGATCTGAACGTTTTTCAGGCGAAAACAGAGGTGCCCAACTGATTAAATCGTGAAAATCACAACTGCTTTCGACTGGTTCAAATTCTAGAAATTTAGGGCTCACTCACTTTACTGCTTTAGGCACATCAGATAGAAAATCTATAAAAATAGCCAGAAACTTGCCAAAATTCATCAGATCAATATCAAATTAGCAAATAACATCTTTTAAGCATAACTATCCCTAGTGAGTTGATTTTAACAAATTAAGACAAAAGTTAGGAAAAAACACATGCAAGAATTCAATTTTCATAGTAAAAGTGCACAAATAAAAGCTCAAATTCATGCATTTCATGGCATGAATCATCAATTAAGCATGGGAAGATGAGAGTTTAGGCTAAGGCCCAAACTGACTTGTTCGACTTCAGCTTCGACTTCGGCTAAGGATGAGGTTGAGATTGACCATCCCCATTTGATGAATTGGAGATACTGTGACCTATTTAGGCCCCGGGAAGAATAATAGTTTGGGTCAAAAGCCCAAATGATCTCCTCAACTGAGGCCAACCCTTCCCATTTGATGAACGGGACATGCTAAATGCATGACTGACCCATTTGGCTCAAGAATTAACTTAATGTGGCTCGAAAACCTTGATATGAACGCCCTATGTTAAATTTTCACTATAAATACATTATTATGACTTCAGAAGTAGTAAGTTCATTCTCTCCCTAAAAACTTTTACTACAACATAAAGCCTTTTACCTACTTAGGCATCGGAGGCGTTGTGGCAAGTACCACATTGGTGCCTAGATTCTTCTTGTTTTGCAAGTTATGTCTTCCCTAAATTACAAATTCATCGTTGTTGTCACATGAAGCTCAAGTGCATTTTTTCCTGTCTAAATTTTAGTATCATCAAGTACAAAGGAACACGGAAAAAAAAACAACAAATAAAAGATATTCAAGATATTAAACTACTAATATCAAGCATAGTTCCGTCAATAAGTTAGTAATTATCATATGATCTCTCACATTTGTAATTGTTGAAAAACAATTAAAAAATATATTAAATTTGAACAAGTAAAGGTAGGAGAGAGCATTCTTGACAACAACTCAATTCGTTTAAATTAGGTAATCTAATTGAGTTAGGTTGAAATGGACTATTTAATTCTAGAGTAAAAGCATCCTATATAAAAAATACTAGCTAACAATTGAGCTTTAATATTGTTTTCTTTCCCCTTAATTATGGATGAACTTTCAAGCTTCTCTTATAGTTAATTAATATTTTAAAGAAAATATTTGAACTTTCGTCATTTTTCAAATTTTGAAATGTTTTATTTAAAAAAAAAAAAAAAAAAAAAAAACACGCTACTACGTTGGTTTATAAGACATGTCTCCCTCCCCTTTTTCTTCAATTTTTAATATAAATATACACAAAAATATATGTCAAACCTTGAGAAAATTCCAACTGGTTTAAAATGTCAATATCAACAAAAATGTCGAGGTCTTAATTTTATGAAAATATTAATAAAAATTCGATAAAATATCAATGTTGGATATTTCTAGAAAAATTTAAAAATATATTTAAATTAGTAAATAAATATTGGGTGATTTTTAAAAATTAACATGTTTATTACTTATTATTATATTTATATTAGTGACATTTTATTGATTAATTATTTTTTTTATGTTTCGTGGATTTTTCTATGATATGATGGAAATGTCGTCAATATCAAACTCATGGATATGTTGAAATATCAATTGAAATATCAAGATGTCGACAAAAATTTAATATCTTGTTTGTTTTTCATTAAATGCATTTAATAAAGAATATTCTCTTCCATATTTGTTTCCCTAACTAGAACTTTAGACTTATTCAAGGTAAAGGTAAAGATTTATTAAAGAATAAAAATTACAACAGTTGAAGGTAAAGATTACTACATATCTGTTAAAGTTTTAAGTTAAATTTAATGGTATTTGAAACTTTAGAGTAAAAATCAATGCAACTTATAATGACAAAATAAGAGAAAGGTCAAGATGTCTTTAAAAAAAAATCAAATGCTAAAATAGATATTTAAAAGTTTAGAGATAAAAATAGAAAAATAAGTCCCAAAGTTGGTTGACATTTCAAAAAAAAAAAAAAATATTAACCCAACACTCTTATACTCTTAATATTAAAACTACCTAATTTGAAATAAAACAACCTGAATAATATTTTTCTCAATCTTTATAAATAAGATATTAATATGAAATATATTTTATGTGATAGTAAAATTTGAATTCGTAATTTAAGTTTTAAAGCATTAAAATTAGATTTAAAAAATAATTCAATCAAATTACATTTCGATTTATTTTGGCCGAGAGACAGATTTAGAGTGCGTTTAGATTGTCTTTCTAAATGTTTAAAGAAATGTTTATAAGTGCAAAAAAATTGTTTATAAATACTTAGAAAGACAATCCAAATAGACTCTTATTTTGTTTAGAACATCTCATTTCAGCCATCTAAGCATAACTCCATTGGTTAAAGTATAAGTCATCAACTAAGAGGTGAGGTTCAAATAGGCCTCGTATTCTTACTTGTTGAATTCAATAAATAAATAAAATAATACCTTTTTAGTATTAATACCAATCTTAGCTAGACTTCTTTTATTATTTTTTTCTATTGACAATACGTGAGTAGAGGAATCGAACTTCTAACTTCGAAGTTGATAGTAAAAAAATTTATGACGGTTAAGCTATGCTCATTTCGACCTAAAAGATAGTATTAATACATAGATGGATTCAACTTTACATATAAAATTTTCAATAATGATTGTATTTGTATTATTTTTCATGATGATTTGTTCATTTACCTAACCATTACAATATTCAAATGTATTTTTCATAGAAAAAAACATCAAATGTATTCTCAAAAAATTAAAAGAATAACAATATTATAATGTTAAAATGTTCAATTATTGAACTATATTAAAAGGTGAATTATTGTTCCTCTTCCTCTTCACTATTATTTTTTTTGGATAATTATTTTAAATCACAAAATTATTGGAAATATTTTTAAATATAGCAAAATGTCATTGTCTATCAATTATAAATAATACATTCATAGATATCTATTAGTATTATCACTAATAGACAATAACATTTTATTATATTTGTAAATATTTTAGCTCATTTTACTATTTGTTACTATTTTTTTTTCTTTTTTAAGTTCTATTGATAAATCAGACCATGAAATCCTTTTTTGAATTATTTTATGTTTACTCATTTTAATTTTTGCAACATGTACACGGTCAACTGATTAAATTATACAAAAATATCAAGTCAACCGATTAAATTAAACTTACACATGCGGTAAGTTGATGATTCTAAAATCCATATTTATCCATTAATTTTCCGACGTGCAAGTTTTAACCTTATTATTTTTTATTTTTTATTTTTTATTTTTAGAAAAAGCTAACATTACTATATTTCGGTCGAAGATTAAATATCATATCATTATAGACATCAAGATATCAGTTTTACAGATATATTTATAAATTATTGAGATTATCAAATATTTCTATAAACAAATAAATTTATCTAATAATTAAATTATTTTTTTACTTATCTTGGTATTTATATTGATATTGAGATTAATAAATGATAATTTTTTTTATTTTATATATATTTGTAATGAAACTTATCAATTAATCATTACTTCCATTTACCAATTTCAAATATATTAAAAAATATTTTATTATTATCCTCACGGAAGCGTATAAAAATTAATAAACTTTGGAAGTTGGATTCCATTAATTAAGCTTGACATTTTCTACTCTTCCACCAACTTCCCGTTTATGAATTGGATTTGGATTCGAATTTTCTTTTTCTTTTTTAATAACAATAAATGAAGAATTACGTAATGTTATTATTATTTTTTGTTGGGAATGGCATACGTAAATATATGAGCATAAATTAATTGAAAAACTAAAAGAAAACAACACAATTAGAAAATATAAAATTTACGTGAAAAAGTCCAAAATGAGTGAAAAATCACTATCATTTGAAAGAAATCTACTATCTAAATTTTTTTTATAACTGCACAAAACTCTCTCATTGATCTTAATTACAAATGTATTCACTCAAAACTTTTGTACCATTCACGCCTTTTTTTTTACTCTCAAACTAAAGAATACAAAAAAAAAAAAAAAAAAAAAAAAAAAAAAAAAACTAAAGTTAGCACACCTCAATTTGCATTGTTTCGAACTATAAAAAATTTGAAACCAAAGTCAGATTCTAACTCTTTTTATAATACTTAGAGTTCATTACTTCTTTAAACTGTTCTGAGATGTGAAACAATTACTCTTCTAATATTTTGCCAAAATTCAACAATATTGTCGTGACTAAAATAGATGTGTTAGATGATATAATATCAAAATTGCCTTCACCCATCAACTTAAGTTTTTGGGTCAATTGGCGATTTAAGATGATATCAGAGTAGATGGTCCAGGGAGATTCTGTGTGTCCAAACCCTTGCAATATTATTTCCTCCTCAATTAATATTGTTTTCTACTTGTTGGGTCTTCTTCATATTCGAAGCCCACAATTAAGGGGAGTGTTAGATGATATAATATTAAATTTTTTTCTTTACCCATTAGCTTAAACTTTTGGATCAGTCGATAATTTAAGAATATGCGTTGTAATTACATCTATATATATATAAAAATATCAGAGTATATAAATAAAAATGGTTTTTGAACATAGATATATGCACAAGTAGATTATTTGAAAGTATAATGAATATATTTATAGCTTTAAAATTAAAGTCAACAGTACTTGGTTGATATCTAAATGCTATTTATGAAGGGTATTAATATATAAATAAATTTTCGTTTGTGTTTTTTTTTTCTTTTTTTTTTCTTTTTTAGAGTTGTTGTCTTAATTTTTCTCCATTTTAAGTATATTAAGAAACAAATAAACACTCATTTATTATTGAATTTAATAAGAAAAAGAATTATCCTTCTGTTGTTGAATAGGCTGATAAGGAAGCATTTGAATCTGTTCCAAATAATTATTTATTTGTTAATCAAATTGACAATGAACATATATATATATATCTTCGTCAAACAATACCTACCCCTAAGATTTCTCTTTTATATCATTTCCCCCCACTTTTGGTTTAAGATAATTAATTAAGAAAAAAATGTTCAAATAATTACTTCTTAAACAAGAAATGAATACTTTTTTCATGTTTCAAAAATTGAATATGGTGTCTTCATTTTACAAATTTAACTCCATCATTATAGAAACAATTAGTTCACACAAGACAATAGCGACAGTACAGAGTGACCGACGTCTTGCCTTATAGGACTCTTTTGAGATGAGAGACTTGAAGTCACCATTAATCATTCTAAAGTGTGATTGGTAAAAAAAAACGATATTTAATTAAGATTGAGACGACAATTACCTTAGTACAACATTATCGAGAATATATGAAACTAATCACTTATTTGATTGTCTTGACCATGAATAAAATCAATTATGAGTGAGTTGATATTAGAGGTTGTTTAAGACATACAACCGTATAGTTTTATTTTGATGGATTTTCTTTTAGGTACAACGAGAGTGAGAAATTCGAACTACAAACTTCTTAGTCACTAACACATACTAAATGACAATTGAGCTATGTTAGTTTTGGTACTTTAACGAAGAATCATATTATTGTAAACACGTATAATTATTTAAAATAATGGGTGACTTAACCATGTATTATTCTCATATTAAGATGTTCACATAAGATATGATTACTAGTAGTGTGAAATCATCGAGAGGTTAATTAAGTTAATCCAAAAAAATATATATTTAAAAGAATAAAAAAGGAGAGAAAAGTCTTTACCTACCATATGTCCCAATCATGTTAGAAACCCTAAAATAAAATGTTTTAAATTGAATATATAATTCGTAAAGATGATTAGTGGTACTAATTAATTGATGTAGTAGAAGAATTGTGTTTGTGTGTGTTGGTGAATCAAAGGAAATAGTCATAAAAATGATTATATTCTTAATTAACCTCAATTTATCTTATTTAATTTCAACTCTAATTTGCACTCTCTACGTGCATTCATCATTCTTCCCTCTCTTCAACCAAACGCCTTTAGATTTAGTCTCTCTCTCTTTTTTTTTTTTTTTTTGAAAAGAAGATTTAGTCTTTTTTTTTTTTTTGGTTCTTTGTTTCTTAATTATGTGTCACGATTTCTAATGACCGATTGATCGTTATTAATTAACTAAGTTTTCGTCAACATGGAACACATTTCAACGTTAATGTGAGATAATCTCTTACCATTTATTATCATCAATGCAATTTACAAATACAAAAGTCAAGAGATACCATAGTTGAAAATGAGGAACAAATTAACAAAATGCAAATATTTCGACACATATATTTAGTAAAGTATATTTATTATAATAATAAATAGCATATAACTTCTATCAAAGGTTCAAATATTCGTGCTCTCATATTTATTGTACTAAGAAATAAGTTCGTTAATTTATAACCCTCATTGTTTAGTCATATACTAAAATCCCATTGTCACTTGTTTACCTTTTGTAAGAAATGTTAGCATGAGCAAGGTCAACAAAATTGTTTATTTTATTCATTCTGCATTTTTTTTTTTTTTTTTGGAGAATCTTTAAAAATAGAAAATTAAGGAAAACTATTTACGCAAAATAGCAAAATTTTTAGATAATTGTGATAGACCCACGCTGATCGAAGTCTATCAGAATCTATCAGTGATGTGATAGAAATGATAGAAGTCTATCAATGTCTATCAGTATTTTTTGTTATTTTCGGTAAATAGTTTGATATTTTTTCTATCTTGTGAAAATTTTTCTTTTTTTTTTCTTTTTTGTTTTTCTAGTTTTATAAAAGGAAAATTTTCATAGATAAAAAAAATCTCAACCTATTTATAGAAAATAGCAAAAAAAACACTGATTGATATTGATAGACTTCTATCTTTTCTATCACTGATATATCATGATAGAGTTCTATCAACATCTATCACAACTATCTAAAAATTTTACTATTTTGTATAAATATTCTTTTTTAATTTTCTATTTTTAAAACTTTCCCTTTATAAAACATTTGTTTCTATTTTGTAGTTTGAAAATTGAGAAATGGTTTTCTTGAAAATAATCCGTCATTTTGCAATCATCTTTTTATATTTCTCGGTCTAATCTTTGTCGAGAGACATTTTTTTTTCCCTTTCATAATCATACCAAATAGTTTTTAAATTTGCTGATTGATAAAAAATTCAAGCTAATAAGTAAAAGATAAATTTAATGTAATCTAACAATAATTTGGTTAAAAACAAAAAGGTAAGAAGTTTTATAAGGAAAACATTAGAACCCTTTTACTTAAAAAAATAGTAGAAAAAATCTATATATATTGGAAAAAATATATATATTCAGTATTAAAGCTTGGATTTAGTAGCAGTTAAAGTTTTAGAATTTTTAAAATCAATCGACATTTTAATCAGATGCTTAGAGTTTGTGTTAGAATCGTGTTTATTGGATATATATATTTGCTTAAGTTTCCTAGCGATTACTTTTTGGACAATTTTGTAGTTATCCTAAATTATGTCTTAGGAGTTGTTCGTCAAAATGACAATTGTGCAAAATATTTCTTTCCTTATCTAAATTATTCTGCAGATTATTTCTTTTAAAATATTTGTTTTATTTGATGAATGTGAATATTATGTGATGATCTTTTCCATTTTTTCATTATGTTTTTTTATTTTCGAGATTTCTTCGAACTAGGTTGCCGCTTTTATTAATACTGTGCATTTGGGAACAGAGTTCATTTGAAGTTATATTCTGTGTTCGTTGAAGAAGATTCAATGTGGTTTTGTTTGTATTTTGCGGCAACTTGTTCTTCATCTTATTTATTTAACAACGTTTCAACATTGCAAAGTTATTCGGTCTTAGGGGGAGCCTAAGACAATTCCATTTAAGAAGGAGTTCTCAAGATTTAGTGGGAGCCTAAATTCTCAAATGAAGGGTGTTCACTAGAAGATCAAGGGAAAATAACATCAAGTGAGAGGGAGCCTCACACACTTAGGGGGAGCCTAAGTGTTGCACCATTAATATTTACATCCTTAGGGGGAGCCTAAGTTCAAGAGAGAGGGAGTCTAGGTGATTATCTAAATTGGCCTCTATGTGTGTCACTGTAGTCTTCACTATTTACAGATAAGTACAACATTTAATTGCTCAACTTTTACATATTAATGGATTATCTTTTTCGAGTACACTGTCCCCCAAATGTAGGTGGTAGTCACCAAACTAGGTTACCAATTCTCGTCTGTTTATCTTTGCTTTATTGTTTGTTATTTTTGCTGTAGTCTCTGATTGTGTCAGGACATGTTTTGTGACATCTGAATTTGGTTTGTTGAATCACTTCCAAAATTACACTTTGAATTAGGTCCTTGATATATTCAAATTTTTTAAAATATAATTAATTAAAAATTGATCTATTAGATGTAAGTTTGAATTTTGTATCTAGTAGAACCATAAAAATTTCAATTTTATGTTTTAGATATGTAGATTTAAAAAAATATGTTGAATAGGTCATGAACCTATTACATACACTATCAAAAATCTTGGAAATCTATTATGAACACAAAGCTTATAGTTTAAAAAGCTATTAAACAATTTTTCAAATTTAGAAATATCTTGGTGGACATAAAATTAAAAATTTAGTCCCTGTTTGGTAACCATTTTGTTTTTTAAAATTAAACGTATTTCTTCTCAATTTTTGTTTTCTTTACATCTTTTTTAAGTAAAAGTTGAATTCTTAGCAAAATTCCAAAAAACAAAAATAAATTTTTAAAAACTACGGTCCCGTTTGGTAACCATTTTGTTTTTAGTCATTTTTAAAAACTAAGCCTATTTCCTCTCAATTTTTTACAATGATTTGCATCTTACTTAAGTATAAGAGTTATTTTCTTAACCAAATTCTAAATAAAATAAATAAATTGTTAAAAGTTATTTTTTTAATTTTTAAATTTGGCTTGATTTTTTAAAAAATTAGTAAAACGTAAATTAAAAAAAATAAACGTGAAATTCAAGAGTAGAAGAAATGTTTTATAGGCTTAATTTTTAAAACATAAAAAACCAAATTATTATCAAACAAAGCCTTAATAATCTATTTAGGAATTTGTGAACTCTATAACTTTGTAATTTAACTTTAAAATTATGAAAATATTAATATATTATGTTATTGTAAAATTGGAAGATGATGGAACTCAAAATAAAAATAAAAATAAAAATAAAAAATAAAAAAAAAAAAGATTAATGACAAATGTTTGTATATAGAGGAATTTAATGTGAGAGGTTATAATAATAAATTAGAAATTACAAAAATTTGAATTGTCTGTTATTGAGAGTCAGTTACAAAAGTTTTTGTATGTGAAAATTATATAAATGAGCAGAATAGGGAGATGGTGACACTTGGAAAGACTATTGCATTAACAGCCATTATCAAAATTCAAAGTTCAACCCTCATATTTTGGCTGTTTTTTTCTCCCTTTTCTTTAATGAACAATGAACACAAGAGTACAAATAAGGGAATATCAAGAAATAATGTCCAAAGATAGAAGGGTTTTTTTTCTTTCTTAAGAAAACAATTTGGTTTTAAATAATATATTTTAAATAGGATTATACTTATTTTCACAAAGTTTGAGTTAGGCCTAAACAACAAGGTATAACTACTAAATAAAATTGAGATTAATATTAAAATATGAGGTGTCGTTCAGTAAAGCACTGGAATTTCGTAGAATAATGGTGTCCTTCGGTAGCCACAACCCTAAGTCAATATATAAGAAAAACTTTCCAAAAATACAAAATTGAATAATTATGGAAAATTGGAGCCGCTGCACCATAAACTGGTGTTGCGGCACCATCACAGATTTTTCCCTATTACCTTAGCACAACATTGCAGCGCTGCGCTAGCGCACAACTCCAAAACAAGCCTTTCGAATATTTGCATCGGGGTAGCGCCACACCAATGTCGCAGTACTGCCCTGTTTTTTTTTTTTTTTTTTTTTTGATCTTTTTTTCTCTTGCTTCCCACCGTTTGGTCCTTTGCTCGGTTTTAACCTCTTTAGGCATATTTAAGTCATTTTTAGCTCATTTTGACATGAAATCTTCATCTCAAACATAATCTTGAAATCACTAACAAACAATATCAAATCTAACAATATCAATATTAAAAACCATCTTAAATCAAGAGCAAATAATGCACATTTTAGGTGCGTTTCAATTGTATATGAAATATATAAGAAATTAAGGGTGGTCTTCAAAATATAGAAAAATAATCGAAATTATTTTTAAATATAGAAAATTTTTACTGATAGACAACGGAACTTTTCTATATTTGTAAATAGTTTGGTTTTTTTTCCTGTTCATAGTAATTTTCTTTTTTTTTAAATTTAATTTTTCATTTTAAATTTAAAAATTTGAAAATTGAAAAATGTCCGTACACAAGAAACAAAACAAATGTTTTTTTTTTAGAATTTTCTAAATATGGATCATGTAACGCCTCGAGTATTAAGAGGGGGACATGAATGAATCGAGATCACATTCGAATGAGAGAGACCCTGATGATACGAAAGTATGATTAAGAAAGACTTACAAGAATTGAAATTTATCACCTTTATAAACAAGGTGCACCTTTCTTTTTAGTTGCTCAATCATAGAGAATTCAAAAGTTAAGCGTTGTTTAGTCTGGAGCAATCATATGTTCAGTGACCTCTTCGTGTTAATTAGAGTTTAATTTCTTTTCTTTTTTACAATAGTAAGGGAAAAGCTTCGAATCACAAACTTGATCTTAATCGCTAATACATAATATAATATATCTCAGTTAAAATATGCTCGCTTTGGCATATCTTAAAAAACCTTAACTATTTTTATTATTTAAAATATGTTTTAAATATGAAATTAAAATAAAGAGGATGAAGAATAAGAAAAATGATGACTTAAAAAACAAGAATTATATTTTTATAACACAATCTCAAAACCGTTTCTAGCTCACACTTTGAATATAAAAAATACAATAAAGATTTTTAAATATCATTTATATATATCCGAAAACTTGCAATTCAAATGACATGTTTATTATGATTGCTCATCTTTCAAGTTTAGAGCTCAAAGAGAGTAAACTAAAAGTTAATTGATTAAATAAATAAATAAATTACAAACGTAGTTCCTTGAACTTAGAAAGATTTATGTCTATTTTGTCTTCCACTTTTTACTTTCTTTTAAAATTCACAAATCTACCCAATATAAAATTAAAAGTTCCATTAGATTTAAAATTCAAATCTATATATAATATAGAACCATTAATTTTAAAATATTTAAGTTTTTTTAGAAGGAAATTACTATAAACAGAAAAAATATCAAACTATTTACAAATATAGAAAAATTTCACTGTCTATCAGCGATAGACCGCGATAGACTTCATAAAATTTTTATATATTTGTAAATAGTTTGACTCATTTTTCTATATATAAAAGCAATCTTTTGTTCGAAATATATTAAACACGAAATTGACCATTTAAGAACCTATAAGATACTTTTATTTCCAAAGTTAAAAACGTCCTTTGAAGAGTTGATCAAACAACCCTATTTTTGCAGCGCTAAAGAATCAAATAAAATAAAATTCCATGAAACTATCAAATTCACATTGGAACTTAGAAAGATAGCAAAGGAACAAGTAAACAAGATCCAAAATTTAAGCATATAACTTACAAACTACAATTAGTAAACAGAAAATTTTTGGAAAACCATAATTAAATATAAGTCACCCAAATCAACAATCAACTATTAAATTAGACAACTCAAATCAAAAGCAAAGTCACCTTCAAAATTGAATTAAAATTATGATGATATATACAATAGAGAGAGAGAGAAATGAAAAATGGATAAATTTAATATATGTAGAAATGGATTGATGTTTCATTAAATCGGACATGTTTGGGAGTGATTTTAAAATCGTTAAAATCACTTTTGTCATTTTTAAAATCACTCAAAAACACACTTTAATCCTTCAAAATTAATTTAATTTTCAATTTTACACTTTTAAATCCAATTTTCAATCATCAAAATTAGTTTTGAAGGATTAAAAATATATTTTACGGTGATTTTGAAAATGATAAAAGTTATTTTAGCCATTTTAAAATCACTCCTAAATATATGTCTAAAATGTAACATATAGAAGTTAAATTTGTAGTTACTTCAATTTGGTGAGATATTTGAATTTCTCTAAATTTGTCAGACACCTACTTAATTGAATTATATTTAACATATGTTTCAATTCTTTTATTTTATTTTATTTTTGAACAGTTTTAAGTTATTACTTTATAAATAACAGCTTAATTATTTTTTCATTTGGAGAATCTCATTCCGTTTTGGAGAGTTTTTCTCTTCTTTCTTTCTATTTTCTTTTTTTTTTTTTTGGATATTTTTGAGTTGAGTTGAGAGCAAGTATCCTAGAATTCTACTAGATCTGATAGTTTGAGGTTGTTGTTCTACCAAAATTAATTGTTGTATCTTACTGAGACGATTGTTGTAATATACTTGCAATTTATCTTGAGAAAATAATTGTCTTTAAGGCAATACTTGCTAAGCGTGCCTCAACTACTTATTGACTTTTCTACAATATCTTGAAATGTTGTTTGTTTGAAGTCATTGTAATTTAAATTTTTTGTTATTTCATCCGATTTACATTTTGAGTAAATAGAAATTGTTGTTGTATACAGTGTTTGTACATTTACACTCTAATTATTTGTATTTATTTAATATGTAATCAGTTTACTAGTGTCATTCAATTCTTATATATATTTTATTATTCCTAGAAGTAAAAATGAAGAAAATGTGCAAAAGAAAGATGTGAAAGGAAAACACCGAAGATTGTTAGGCATACATATTATAAAACAATAAAAAAAAAAAAAAAAAATTGTGTGTAAAGTATCAAAAGTAAAAATAAAAAATGAAATGGTTACCCAGACGGGATGATTAAAAATAGTTTTATTTTTAAAATTGAGTTAAAAATACGTAAAACTTAATAGGCTTAATTTAAAAATAAAAAAAATAAAAAAAATAAAAAAATAAAAAAAACTCAAATGGTAATTAATTGCGGGCCAATATTTTCTAAGTGAAGAATAATTTGGTTAAACTTTTGAAATGAATAATAATGATGCTGTTTTTTTTTAGATTGAAAATTAAATGAAAAAAAAATTGAGGCTTTTTTTGTTGGAAGAATAGATGATCTTCTTTCAATGGTGGAATAGATTAGGCATTTTAAAATAATAGACAATGTTTTTGCAGGACTCTTTTTCCTTTTTTTGAAAATTGTGAATGGATAATGTTCTTTTTCAAAAGAATAATACATCACACTTTTTTTTTTAAAAAAAAAAAGACTGCATTATAACTTTTAAAATGTCCATGCTTTTTGAAATGAAACAATAGATGACTGCCTAATTTTTAATTAAAGACGTGATGATTTTTTTTTTATTTAATAATAATAATAATAATGAAGAAGAATTCATCTTTTAAGTATATTCAAACATGTAATAGATTGTGCTTTTTGAAATACAAATTCTATGAAGATTTTGGAATAAAAAGATAAATGGTAAGTTTCTCGAATAATTTATTATACTTTTTAAATAAATAATAGGTGACATTTACTTTTAAAAGGAAGAATAAATTACACTTTCTAAATTAAATAACGACAATTTTGAAATGAAGAATAGATGATATTTTCCAAAATTCATGTTTTTAAATAGAGGTGCAAAGTACACATTTTTTAATGTAAAATAAATTATGTGTTTTTAAAGGCAGGTTTGGGAGTTATTATTTAAAATCATTTTAATCATCTTCAAAATCGATTGAAAATTATTTTAATTATTCAAAAAAAAATTTAATAGTATGAGAATTAGTTTAAAAGTGTAAAATTAAATAGTGAATTATTAACATTATAGAATACACGATGTTTTTTTTTTTTAAATATAAAATAAATACGACTTTCTTAAAATATTAGGTGGCTCATTTTAAAATAAAAAAAAAAATACTCTTATTCATCTACTATGTATTTTAGTACAAAATGTAATTTTTTTTAGTACAGCAGATAAAAAAAACAAAAGTAATATTAACAGATATAGTACAATGTAAACGAATTTGTAGATATAGCAAAATTTAGATTCAGCTCTCAAAATTTATAAGTGATGACTATATCTCTAATATATTTTGCTATATTTATAATTATTTGAAAATATTACTATATACATAATTATTAACCTTAAAAGTAGTATCCATTGTGATTAAAAAAAAAAGTGTCATAAACATGATCTTTACTTGGACTTTGAAGTGCTATATTAAAGGCAGACCAAAATTAGGTTTATTAAGTGATGGGCCTCAATCCCTTTTATAATTGGGCTGACCCATCATCACTAGCCCACCACCAGTTTTAATTACAAAAGGAAAATAAGATGACATCAAATCACCTTTTTGTCCTTTTTATTTTCCTAATTATTGGTGGAAAAAGGAATACAAGTGTCATTTTACCCTCTCCACCCTTCTAAAACAATTTTCTGAGTTATTATGAAAAATACTATATTAATGTATTTCAAAGTTATTTTTAAAAATTCAAAAATTGAAAATATATGAGAAATTGAGTAGTTATGATAGTTTGAAAAATCGAACCAACAAAGTTTTAAATATCGATGTTGACAGAAATGTAGAGATTTCAATTTTATGAAAATTTTGATAAAATATTGATGTCAATATATATTTTTAAAAACATAATAAATATAAAAAAATACAAATAAATATTTAAATAAAAGAAAAGCTTCCTATCATTTTTAAATAATATTAAATTCTTCATCAGTAATATCCAATATCCTGATATTTTTAATTTTTTTTCTTATAAATGTCGATTCACTCATATGCAACGAAATGTTGAATCTAACAAAACAAAATTAGTACCCATAAAGCCTTAATAACAAATCATATTTAAAATGAAAAAGAAATTATATTTCAAAATAACACCTAAATGCAATTTTTTTTTTTTTTTTAAAAAAGAAGGGTTACATTTATGATGTTGATGGGAGACCCATCATTTTGACTTATGAAATACCCCTTGAAATTCCTAAAGAGGTCATTTCATTCAATTCATATAAATTTTTAGTCAACTTCTAAGTATATTCCCTATTGATTTGATTGTGCCACGTGCATTAGCTTAAATGATTAATATTAAGATGTGACAAAGTGTTTTTTTTTTTTTTTTTCCCTTTTTCATATTAATAATTTTCAAATGGCTGGCTTTAAAGTAGTGAATGACCACATCTGTAATAATAAATTAAAAAATAAACAAATAAAAAACTTCACCTAGAGGGTATTATATAATTCATTGATTACTTTTGTTTATGTTCAAAATTATTTAGAACATACTTCTAATTCTTTAAAATTAATATAATATTTGAGTTTACATTTTAAAACACAATTTTATTTTAGATTTTTAATTAAGTAATGACGATACAATAACAATAGTATTAAAAATACTTGAAAGTCGTAGTCACTAATATATCAAACAAATTATTTATTTTAGAGAATTTAATTTCACATGAAACATATTTATGTGGTTGTAAGAATCCCCGTGTAATCAGTAACATGGTGCAATTATCACATCTTCTTGATTTTGATAATTACATATTATATATATGAAAGAATATTTTGGAAATAAAGAACTAATTAAAGCTACATTATTCTTATGTATATTAACTTAAATATTTAATTACTTCACTAACAATAAAATATTGTATTATATTTATAAGTGTAAGTAGTACTTATAAATGAACCTGCTCCCTTAATATAATATATATATATATATATATATATATATTAGGTGATGGGATTGCAAATAAAAAAATGTGAATAAATTTTTGTATGAAATCTTTTTGAAGTCTCAAATATAATCCAAGTTCCATGCACGATCACACACTGCAACTACACTTCAAATTTCTTCTAAAAATCTGAATTATATATATATATATATATATAATTCTTGTTGTATACACACTTTGTGCTAAGTACATGAACATTTATAGTAATCTAAGTATCAAGGATTCTATTTATTTATATGGTTAGTAATAAAATATAAGGTTTTTTAGGGATTGTTTTGGTGAAAGCTGTTAGAATTTTTTTTTTATTATAGCTCACTTGTCTATTAATTAATGTATTTTATTGTTTTGTTATCTCAATTAATAGAAGAGAAGTTAGATAATTACGAACATTTGTAAAGAGTAATGTTTATTAATGAACTAGGGAGAAAACATAATAAGTACGATTACTCTACTAATTCTAATTTGACTAGGGGCGGATTAGAATTAAATTATAATAATCGATCGACTAGCTTTTTTATTTTGGTCGATTATAAATAATTTATGGTATTCAATGTCAGATAGATTTTATGTCAGTTGTTCCCTTAAGTGTTGACTCTGGGACTTGAACAATGAGGTCTCACCCTCCCACTAATCCGAGAGGGATTTTGTTTATGGTCGGACCACGAACAGATTCATTAGAGGGATTAGTGATTCTTAAGGAACAAGAGGTAATTACATGGGTAAAATGGTAATTTGACCTAGCTATAATTACGAACAATTTGTGAATGGTTGACTTATGTGTAATGGTTAATTTGGACACGAAAATGTTCTATAGTTCATAAGAGTGCAACTATGGGTCTTTAGTCGTATGCCCCACAGTTAATGAAGGGCCCGTTTGGATTGATTTTTTTTTAAAAAAAATGTTTTTCAAAAAACTTATTTTTATTTAAACTCTTTTGATAAGAACTGTTTAAAATATACTTGAAAATATATTTTAAGTAGTTGCAAACACTCCTATTTTTTCCCAAAATAAATTATTTTTTAAATTAAACACTTGAAAATGTATTCCAAACACACCCGAAAGTTGATTAATATAATTAAAGAGTTTATTAATTAATCTCGAATCATTGGAACTTATAACTGTAGGTTCATAAGGTCCATTTACTAGCTCACAATGGATTAAACAAGAAAATTTAGTGTTGAAAAAATTTTAAATGTGCAAATTGTTTAAGGGAGTTAATTTTAAGTGTATATGATACAATTTAAAAAATATAAAAAAATGGTAGAAGATACATTATAATATAAAGTTACTTTTGAATTAGGTTCAAAATCAAAACTTTATAATATGAGAGTATTAATATTTGAATTTGATTCAAATATTAAATTAATATGAATTGGATTCATATGAAAACTATAGGTCAAGAGAGAATATGTAAATTAGAATATGAGTCATATATACATAAAATTAAATTAGTTATATTTAATTAATTTTTAATTAATAAATATATTATTAAATATATTATTAAATTTTAATTTATTTATGGGAAATTGTTGTGTATAGAAAAAAAAACAAAACTAATTACACACATAGAAAAAAGTGCACCTCATGCTTTTCTATTTCCCTTTTTTTTCTATATGTGGAATTAGTTTTGTTTTTTTTCTATTTGTAAAAAGACTTCTTTATTTATTATATTTATTATATTTATTATTTTATAATTTATTAAAAATAACTCTCTTGTAAAATAGAGGAGTGGTGAGTGGGGAGGGGAGTACCTCACGTTTCTTTTTTTTTAAAAAAATATATCTATGTTTTTTTACGTAATATTTTGAAGAATACAGAAAAAAAAAGAATTACTCATCTTCTCTCTCTAAAAAATCTCTCTACAAAAGAAAACAAAGAAAAGTTCTCTAAGTTGATTTCCCTACTCTTTCAGGAAGGATCCCACAATCTCTCCTTGTTCCAAGAGAATAGTGAAGAAGATCTTATTGGTGGTGTCTATAACACAATTGGTTCGTGTTACTGCTTTCTCAAGATTGGGTGAAGTGTTTTGAAGAAAAGTTCTACAAAAGACATTTAATCTTTTCCCCTATCATTCCAGTAAAGTTTGCTTAAACATGTGTTGATTGTTTTGTTGTGTTAAAAAATCCTGTAAAAAATTGGGCAAAAGAGATCACACGCTTCTGCAAAAGAAGGAATTCAATTCCTTCATCTTCTTCCTATAAAAGGAGGAGAAATTGAGGATCGATAAAGCATAAGAAGAAAACGTGGTCTACCTAGACTTGAAAAATTATTTGCCCAGTATTTCGGCTTTGTAACAGATATAGGTACGCTTTCGCTTTTGAAATTTAACTTTTTGAATTTGACATGATAAATAAATCAGTGATTTTAAGTTTATTAATTTAAAGTTCTTTAACGTTCTCATCTACTTCCAGAAATTAGCCCTAGCTTTGATTCAACTCATAGATGACTTTGACTTTAAGAACCAAGTTTTTTTTATATATATAAAACCAGCAATAAAGTCGTTGATCAACTTGTGAGGATTTTGAAATTTTAGGTTATTTAACATGATAAAATTTGCTACACACGATGTTACAACAATTCCAAGAATATCAAATATTATATATGCAGAAAGCTAAAGCCAAAACAGAACACAGATTTTGGTAGCTCAGTTTGGTACAATACCACCTACGTCTAGTGGAGTGTGCCCGTAAAAATATATTTTCACTAATATTACAACGATATACTTATCTATAAATAAACGGCAATTACCGTGACACTTGAATAGTTGAACTTAGAAAATAATCACTTAGGCTCCTTCTAAGTGTGAGACTCCCTCTCAATGAAATTTAGGTTCCCCCTAAGTGTGAGATCCTCTCACCTTCAACGTATTTAGGCTCCCCCTAAGTGTGGGACTCCCTCTCAACTCGAACTTCTATCTTTCCTGCTTCAAATGAAGACCGTTTCACTTGGAAAAACTTAGGTTACCCCTAAATATGAGAATTCATTCTCAAAATATAGTTGAACGAATTAATAAGATCTCACTCAAGATTGACAATGTCAGAAGTTTCACAATCTCATGGATTGACACACTTGTGTTTTCGACACGAACACAAGACAACGGCTCAAATATTCTTCAAAATGGCCAACCCTAAAAAGTGTACAACATCCTCTTAAATATGCATAGCGAAAAAGGAGAAATAGTCCTAAAATAAATTCTGCAGCGCCTAGAAAATAAAACAAAACCGTGAGAATAAAACAACCAAGATATATATAAGGAAAATATAATATGTAGAATCTGCCTGTCGAGAAACATCTTGTAGGACATTTCCAGAGACAACAAGCGAAACAACTCATAGGATAAAAGCTAATCAATCCTTAAACAAATATAGCCAATATTAGTTCCCTGTCAAGTTTCAATTGAGTGGCTTTTCTGTACTCAGTTTTAGAGTTTTTGATAGATTTGATTTGGATCATTTGACTAACTTAGATTTATTCGAGATACTAACTATCTAAAAAAATGATGAGTGAAATTGATCAAAATTAGAAGATCAATCGTCAATTTCAAATCAACAAATGAAAATTTTGGAAATGTATGCTGTAAATTTTGAGAGAATTGCATCAATGATGATGTCACTGATAAGGATAATAAAACCTTCACCTATCTCCATAGCTCCTTTTCCATCATTCATAATTTTGATTTAAATCATTCATCAATAATGAGATCGATTTCCTTTTCAACATGAATGTAACTAAGTTGGCCGCCCCATGACACTCATGTTCGCGCATGGCCCACCCCCATTTTAGGACTACATATTAAAGTGGTCTTAGAAATTTTACATCACCTCGGTCTCAAAAAGAAGCAAGTTAGGAGTGACTAATGACATAAAATGGTGGTGTACTTTTATATGATATTGTTCACTTTGGGAATAAACTCGCGTGACATTTCTTTTGGAACCATCCAAAATGTCTCATATCAATGGATATAATTGTCCCCACTTATAAATCTATGATCATTCCTTTTTTTTAACTAATATGGAACTTTGTTTGCACCTAACAACCTCCTTCATTATTGAGAGATATAGTTGCATATCTATAGTGATGAGTGAGGCTATTAATGATAGATTTTGGCTTGAAAAAAACTTGGATGTTGGTTGGACATGTACCTATCACCCGTTACTCCATGAAAATTTGTCAACGTGACAAATAATTTTTCTTTTTAAAATATTGAATTATTATAATTATGTTTACTATGTTACAAAAGAGGTTACATGATATAGATGCAATCTAGATTGTACTTAAGCATTATCATTTTCGCTTAAGATTTTTTTTTTTTTTACTTTAAACTTTTGAAACTTTGTTTTTAGTCATTAAAATTTATATATTTATTATGTTTTGAATTTTTAATATTATTTAAAATCACAATTTTAGCTTTCAAACATGTGGCTATTGTGAAATTGATGATTATGTGTGAATATGATATAATGACAATGAATAGAAATTAGGATTCTCTTATCAAAGTGGATTTCAAAAATATCAATAAAAATATTGATAAAATATCAACATCAAATATTTATTATTTATATTTATTTTGTTGTAATAACATTTTGTTACTTATTTTTTAAGGATCTTTATACAATGGAAATATTATTATGAGACATGTCAAAATCACAAAAGATGTAATTTAATAAAAGTTGGAGTGAGGAAAAAATTGAAATTTTAAAAGTTGAAAAACCAACATTATACACTTAAAAATTTTCAGATAATAAAATAGAAAATTGGTAAAAGTTCTGAGATAAAATTTCATTTCGCCCAAAACTTTACTCAGTCTACAGTTTTTGTTTTCTTCCTTTTGGAAAAAAAAAATAAAAATAAATTACATAAACAGAATATACTACCTTACTAATTACCCTATAAGTAAAGAACAACGACTATCAACACACGAGCCCTAAAAGAAAATAAATCCGTATGAATAAGTTATGAATTCAATTATTGTAAAATTTATGAGTTGGTACTTGGTACCATATATATAATAATCTACTTTAAATTACTATTTCGATATTATTGCAATTTTAGTCTGTATTTTCATTAAATCTATTAAAGAATAGTCATTATTTCCATTACTTTAAGGTTTAAAATCAGCCTATTTGACCCAGAAAAAAAAAATGTAAAATCCATATGACTTGCGTGTGAAAGTTAATATTAATTGGAAGAAAATGACATTACAAGAGTAGGTGAAAACGAACATATAGTAGAGATAAATTCGCAGTACTGTTGAGTAAATTAATGATTGTTTTTCAATAATATTATGTATACAAAGACTGGTTTTTCACCAGAAAGATAGGTAGGGAAAAAAATACAAAAAAAAGAACAAGGCTAAAGCTTTGGAATGCCAAATCAAATTTAATATGTTACAACTTCCCCATAAAAATGATTTGAATATTAAACAAAAACCAAACTCCAACTTGAACTCCATGCCTTCTATAAAAAAAAAATAATAATAATAACAATAATATTCAAATCACAAGCTAGCGCTTATAGATGGTGACCCATGTCCACCCTCAAATTTTATTTCATAAAAAACAAAATTACACTCAACTCAATCTAAATATAGCTTAAATTGATTATAATATATATTTTTGACCAAGAATTATTGGGTTTCAATCCTCCACCTCTATATATTATTAGTTGTTGAGCACATATTTTGTACGCGTTTGTTGTTGTCTCAGGTCTTGCGTGGACTTGATCTCTGGCCCGCTTCTCTTGCTCGAGTATTGCTTTCTGAGTTAAGTTGAGTAAAAGATCCTCGCATTGGTGTGGTGTTGAGCATACCATACTCTTATGTCAAGTTAGTATAAAGAGTGTATAGTTCAGCTAAACATACAAAAGTAAGATTATGGATCTCATTTGGAGATTACTTACTCTTTCTCTTTAGGGTCATTGAATGAGGTTATTTATCATGCCCTTTCTCTGAGAGCGGCGTGTGGTTACATGTAACTCTGGTGATGTCAGGGTAGTTTACGACGCTTAAGACTGCAAGGCGCCAGATCGAGTGCAACTCGGTTATTTTTCGATTATTATTTATTTACTAGCTCGTATGGTCGGCCCAAAGCCTGAGACTCTGAATTTTCTCTTTTGAGACGTGTGTTTTCCTATGCTGCCTTCCAGCTTTCTTTAGACTTGGGCCCACCCATGCCTAGAGCAACCCTTAACAATAATCTATCTATATATATATATATATATATATATATATATATATATATATATATATATATATATATATATATTAGAAAAAAAATGTGAATAATAAATTATTCCAAAAGGCTTAATGAGAAGTCAAGATTAGATTAATGTAAGTAGGAGATTAATTAGATCGTGCACACGAGTGGGAAGGGAAGCCATAGTCCCTGAAAAGGGTGTTAATTTTTTCTTTAGGTAAGAAACAAAGAAGAATTCATACAAAAACCTAATCTCAATAACCTGTTTCTTAAGGAATCAAAGCAAATGGGAATTATCTTCAGTGAAAGACAAGTAATGTAAATACAAAAGCCAAGAAAATAAAATTCACTTAAAGCCAGATTTGGCAGAAAAAGTGTAGCTACAACAACTATAATCAAATAACATTAATGATATGAACCTCTCTTCGTATTTAAATTAATTAAACAAACATGAGATTTTTTTTTAAATATATTGAATTAAACATTATATTATAAAGTCACTAGATATTGTCTAGTGCTGGAAATATATATATATATATATATATATATATATATTATGGGAGGAATTTGAGAAGAGATCTCATGCAGTCCACTTAATTGATCAAATTAAATTTCTCAATCTTTAATTTTAGAAATAGAACCCAATTGAATGTTCTTCATGAAGAAGAAGAAGAAGAAGAAAAGGAGACAAGGGTCTCAAAAGTTGTTGGGGTTTGTATATATATGCATGAGATCTCCCAATTTTAAGGCTTTTTGGAAATTGAAAAATGAATATATAAAGGGAAAAAAAGGAAAACCAAACAAAAACATGTTTGCTTCATTAAAAAAAAAAAACAAAAAAAAAAAACATGTCTTTATTATTCAAAATTCCCCATTTTTGAGGCAAGAGAATTTCACATTTACTATGAAGGTGCAGCTGCTGCAGCTGTTTTATCCCCTAAATTTCAGCTCTTCCTTGTTCTTTTCTTTTTGTATTTCACCAAAAACCCATTTCAAAATTCAGTCGGTAATATCTATAAAGAGATTATACGAGAAAAAGAGAAATTAAGAAACATTATTATATGCACAATTAGTAAGAGTTTTTATTAACTGATTTTCTGTTGTAATTTTTTATTGGGTTTATTTAGTTCCACTAAAAAATAAGTCCATGTTAAATTTTAAATGGTAAAAATATGTAGTGATTGCATTTAATAGATTAGTGAACTATGTAATTATTATTATTACTACTATTTTTATTTTTATTTTTTTGGTAAGTAAAAGCGCAAGACATCAAAAAAAAAAAAAAAAAAAAAAAAAAAAAAAAAAAAAAAAAGTTTGTATGTATAGACTAGAGAGGTATTTTTCGAATTAATTGTATAAGATTGGAATTCCTAATTTCAACAAAGGAAGACACATCAGCAGCACATGGGGGAGGGGGTAAGTTAAAATAAGAGTATTATTATTATAAATATGGGTAGCTTTGGCACGACCGGAGGTTGGCCGTGAACGCCGCCGGTAGCCGGTTGTTTTCGACAGTCGTGTCGGTGGGACCAGGCGGTGTCATTGGGGAAGGGGACAAAGTCACAAAACTATATCCTTTTTCATATCACCTACTTTGCATTTGAAAAAATGGTTAGTTAAATTAATGGAGAAGTTGTGAGCTAGGGACATCAAATCATTGTATAATATACTTTTTTAACTTTTTATGTAACACCTAAAATTTATACATTTACTTATTTTATCTTTTACCTTGGGGTAAAATATATATATTTTTTCTAATCCATCATATTTAAGTTTGGTTTTTATTTACTCCTTTTTGCTACATTATTATATATTTTTTAATTTAAATTTAATTTTTATTTAGTCTATTGATCAAGTTTCAAAAATGATCTTCGTTTTTTAAAATTTAGCTTGATTTTTTATTCATCGTGAAATTTAAATTTACTTTCTAGTTAGTCTTTTAGTATAAAAGATCGAATTAAACTCATTTTAAGAAAGTCAGTTCAACATATTTTAATGTTTATGTCATCATTCTAATACTATCAACTTAATAGTCAACTCTATATTTAGAGACTATTTAGCTAACTTTAGAAACCAATTAAATATTAAATTCAAAATTTTAGTGACTAGACATGTCAAATTTGAAACATAATTAATAAAATAAAAACTAAAATATTAGAATTTGTTTGATAACCATTTAGTTTTTGTTTTTGAAATTGTGCTTGTTTTTACACTAAATCTTTAGAATGTTTTTTATCCTTCCTAAACAAATATGTGATGACTGAATTCCGACAACCACCTCTGACAACAACGACAGTGACGACTACCTCTGGTGACCGCACCTTTGACGTCCAACTCTACATAACTACTACCTCTGGCGACCAAAACTTCGACGATCACCTTCAGCGACCAACTCAACCGATCATGTACTAAAAATACAAAACAAAAAAAAATTTGGCCAGTAAAAATGCTTTTAAATATAAAATTAAAATTATTAATTCACAGTATTTAATAGTCATCTTTTATAGTAATTTGATATTAATAGAAATATTTTGAGCATATAGTCAAACCAAACAACTTGTGTATAAAAATATTTTTGAAAAAAATGTAACCGTGAGTGTTTTTATTTTTAACAATTTTTATAAAAAAAAAAAACTTTTTTTAATGTAAATGACTTTTTGAAAAACAATTTTTTCCTAAGCAATCCAATCTAATCAAACTCTAATTCTTATTTATTTATTTTTTTAATGTTAAAGGAAGATCAAATGACATGAGTTTTGACATAATGTTGTTAAAATTTCCTAAATCATGTTTATAAATAATGACACATACAAATACTCTAAACCAACCAACATACGTTCATAACAAATCTTAACCTACAATTTGACATTAAAAAAATTTAACCGCTTGAGAACCTCTTTTTTTTTTCTTTTTTTTTGCATATTACACGTATACATCCTACTAATCTGAAAAGTAGATAAGATAACAAAAAAGCTCGTAGATACAAATAGTGTTTATAAGCTTAATTTTTAAAAACCAAAAATAAAAAATGAAGGCCCCCATTTGATAACCATTTGGTTTTTAAAATTATATAAACAATAATTTCACCTATTGATAATATATTTTTTTGTTATTTACTTTTTAGAAGTGTTTTCAAAAACCAATATAATTTTTGAAAACTAAAAATGAATATTTCAAAAAAATTTGTTCTCTTGTTTTTTAAATTTGGCTAAAAGTTCAAATGTTTAAGTTAGAAAAAAAATAAAGTCCATGTTGTAAACAATCACGATTTTCAAAAACTAAAAATAAAAAGTCAAATGGTCATCAAATGGAATCCAAATAATTAAGTTTTAAAGACACATGTTGAAATAGAAATTAGGTTTAAATACCATTTTGGTCCCTATACTTTGAAGTTTGTTCAATTTTAGTTCATGTAGATTTAATTATTCAATTTTAGTTCTAAACTTTTAATAAATCTTAAATTTAATCCCCTTAAAATTAATTTTTACCAAAATTAGTTAAATAATAATAGTATTTTTTATGCAAGAAGAGAATATGTAAATATGTTTTCAAAATTTATTAAAAAAGGTTAGCAAATAATCATTTTTTTAAAAAAAAATAAACAATAAACTAAGATAGAGACTAAACTTAAGATTTATTGAAAGTATAGGGATTAAAATTAAACCAACTAAAATTGAATAAACTGGAAAAAATTATAATATTTTAACCTAAAAATTAATTTCATCTTTTTATCTTTCTAACTAACTCTTTATCTGCTTAACCTTTTATTTTTTTTTTAAAAACATATTTCTAAAAGCATTTTTGATAGATTGTTTATAGAACAAAGTTGTCTGAAAAGGACCTTTCATTTTGATTAAACCCTAAACCCTATTAAACGATCACAAATAGGTTTTCTTTTATTAAATTATTGTATAATTAAACTTTGATCCTCTCCCTAATTATTTAAACGATTATCCTAATAACTTCTTTTTACCAACATTGTATAATCTTTTCGAGTTTATTATAAAATACTCTTACTTTTTTTTCTAATCTCAATTAGTGATATAAAAAGACAATTAATTGAGGAAAAAAAAAAGTAATATACCACATATATTTCCAGAACTAAAATGAAATCCTCCCAAAACTAAAGCAAAAATAATTTTAATTTTGGATTTGCATAAGCATGCTTAAACAAAACTTGACAGAGAATTAACAATGATGTTCCCAACTTCATCTTCAAAATGCAAAATCTCAAACAAGAGAAATGGAAGCCATCATTAATTCATTCATTCTCCTATATAAAGCATTATTATTTTTGCCATAAAATGTAGAAATTATATATATATATATATATATATATATATATATATATATAGTTTCTAATTAAATTCCACCATGAAATTTGATGGAAAAATCTCTTGAAAATTGAAATCAGATAAGGGATGGAGGAAAATAAAAATTAAAATAAAATAAAATAAAAGGAATAGATTTATAGAGAGACCGACATCTCTTGCTTCAAAGTGAAGCTTGTGAAGGAAGGAAATTTTGAAAAAAAAAATAGGATATTTAATTTTAGGGTTTTAATTACCTTATGGACTGCAACAACAACAGGGAGTGTAATAAATGTTAAATGTTTCCATCAAAATCCGAGCTTAGTTTTTGCATATAATGAATGTGGCCATTACACTTTACACACTAAATCCAAATCACACTATTATTAATTATTAATTATTAATTAAATCCTTTTTTTATTTTTCCTTTTTCTCTCAAATGTTTTAACTCTTTGTGAAACCCAATAGAGGCCCTCCTTTTTAGAATAGATCTTTACACTTCATCTTTTTTTCTTTTTTTTTAATTCTTCCCATGATTATTTTTATAACAATAGCAACTCTTTTTGTTTCTTTTGATGATAGTTTTACCCACGGATTAAATTTTCTTTAACTCTAAAAAGTTTATTATATATAAAAAAAAATAACATATAATCTTTATGGGGTTTATCTAGATCACTATGAATTTTATGTTTTCAATATGAATCGTGATATATTAATGTGTTAGATTCATCCTTTCATTTTACGTTAGGATTTTATCAACTTTTAATGTATGAGAGTTACATAACAAAAAGAATAGTTTGTGCTAAAAAAAAAAGATAAAAATGGGAATAGTTTGTTGTGATTGTTTTTTTTTTTTTTTATATCTGTGATTGTCCGAGCTAGTTTATGCGCACCTCGACTAATCTTACGGGACAACTCGTCTAACCCTACAATATTTAGGTGTTAAGAAAACCTGTAGGATATTAAATCTAACCTTACTTCTTAATAAACATATAATAGTAGGGTTGGATTTCTTTTATTTTGTAATTTTTTTTTAACCTAATATAAAGTTGAGTTGTTATTATTTTTATTAAGAAAAAAAATACTTTTTTGGTCTTTAGGTTTTAGGTCTAGTTTTCATTTGGTTTGACTCCTAAATTTTAAAATATTACACTTCTAGTGATTAAGTTTTGAATTTGATTTTAATTTAGTCCTTAAATTTCAAATTGTTGCAATTTTACCTTTGAGATTTGAGTTTTGTTTTGATTTGGTCCCTAGGTTTCAAAATTCACACTTTTTACCTTGATTTTGTTTTTTTCACTAAATACTCACTCAAATCTTTGGCATTAATGTCTATTAATTAATTAAAAATAATTATGACAAAAAGTGTATTTATCACTTCAGTATTTTAAAATTAATTTTAATAGTGATGAAGAAATATGAAACTTAATTAATTGTAGTTCTTTTAAATTAATTAATAGATATTAATATTAAAGACTAAAAGTGAGTATGTGGTGAAAAAATGATGTTAAAAGAGTAAATCTTAAAATTTAAGGACCAAAATGAAACAAAACTCAAATCTCAAAGATAAAATTATAATATTTTAAAATTTAGAGACTCGATTGAAGTAAAAGTCAAAATTTAAATACTCAATACGTAACACTTTCAAATTTATGGATCAAAATAATATTTTCTCTTCATTATTATCATGGAGTGATGATTTGAATATAGTAATAATAAAAGAGAGGTAGTAAGAAAATTAGATGTGTGTTGTATTTTTGAATGTAAAGATTGTATTCATAAGTGTAGAAGGGACAATAAAGAGGATGATAAGCCGGCCACACTAGGATCAAGGGCATCTAACGTTTTATGTATTATTATTATTATTATTATTATTAATTGATTAATTATAGTGAAAATGGTAGAAAAATAAGTAATTAAATGAAGTAATTAAAACAATGAAAGGAAGAATATCTTGGACTTGATGCTCCAACCCATTGACTTCAAT
Organism: Lagenaria siceraria; assembly: GCA_002890555.2. Taxonomy (NCBI): domain Eukaryota; kingdom Viridiplantae; phylum Streptophyta; class Magnoliopsida; order Cucurbitales; family Cucurbitaceae; genus Lagenaria; species Lagenaria siceraria. Next base: position 1,373,462 of record CM016483.1, read on the forward strand.
ATTTCATATTATTCCTAACCCAATCCCAACTTGCTCCCCATTTTTCCCTTACAAATTTTAGCCACACTCAAAACTATATATCTATATTTTACAAAAACACTAACAATATCTTTGAAATAGACGATTTTAGATTAATTATCATAAAAAAAGGATCAAATTTTAAAATTTTAGGTACAATGAAAAAAAAATCAATAACAAAAATCAAAGACTTGTATTGACGAGATTCAATGATGAACAATGCCTAAAAGAAAAATTTTCTAAAAATACGAACATCTTTAACATCATACCCTATTCTCAAATTAGTAGCTTTTGCACCAAGTAAGACCAATCTTCGTTTCTTTCATTTCTCCATTCCAATATTTTCTAAAATGATTTTTAAAAGTTCATTTTACAAATAAATTTGTCTTTTTAAACATCAATATACCACCTAAAATTAGATATAAAAATATTCTGAAATAAATACTATTATTATTGTTATTAGGGTTGTTTTCAAATATAGCAATATAAATCAATATATTTATAAATCTAATACAATGTCACTATTTATTAGTGATAAATAGTGATAGACACTAGTAGACATCTATTAGTGTCTATCACTCATAGACAATGATAGATGATAGTAATCTATCATTATTTATTACTGATAGACAGTGACATTTTGCTATATTTAAAAATATTTTAAAGTAATTTTGCCATTTAAAACAATTACTTCTATTATTATTATTATTATTATTTTGAAAAAAGAAAAAATTACCTTTCAAGTATGGAAAAAAAAACTGGAGGAGAAAACAAAGGGGGGGAAGTTTTGACACAAAAACCAAAACAAGACAGCACCTCATGTAGCTGGTTTTGTGGGATTTGATGCATTTTGTTTGAAATATTGCATTTTGACATTTGACTCGTTAATGCTTTACAACCTAATAACCCTAAAAACTCCCTCCTTCTTTAATTTGTCTTTGCCCAATTATTTCATCTTAATTAAATGCATCCTACCAAATACTCTCTCTCTCTCTCTCTCTCTCTCTCTCTCTCTCTCTCTCTCTCTTTCATATTAAGTGAACAAAAATTGCATTATTACCTTCACTAATTATTTTATATTCTTTTAACAAAACAAAATATAAATCAAACTAAAAATATTCTGACTAAGTCATATCATAAATGTAATGTGTAAATAATTTATAAGTAAAAAAAAAAAAAAAAATACAATCTTTCACACATGAATCACCATGACACATTTGATGTTGACTATACAAAATTTTGTTATTTAAATTATGAATATATAAATAATATATGCAAGTGGGATATTTTACGTACAAGCATGCTGTAACATGCATGGTGGGCTTTTGTATGTGTACTTGTCTCTTGTTTGGCTACAAGAGTTTCTTATCCGACTAATCGAATTTATGAATATAGCTTATAATGGATTCCAAACAATTTTTCATATCACAATTCAATATTTAGCATTTATTATTAATATGGGAATTGGAAATATTCTTCTGCCAAAAAATAAAAATAAAAAATCTTTTTGTTTTAATTTTTAGAAAAACACGTTCCATCATTTTTAATTTCATATGTTTACACATTTTTATTATTATTTTTATACGACCTTCTCTTATTATAAAATTTTCCCTTCTAATTTTCTCTAATAAAGCACTTTTTTCTTTTCTTTTTTATCTACTTGTTTATGCCATATTTTTCCTCACCTTTTTCCATACATACATTCTTTTACTAATTGATTTTTCGACATTTGTACTATGCTTACTTTTTTGTCTAGGCATACTTTTTCTAATTATTGTTTGTTTTACAAAGTATTATTCGCTCTCATATTTAGCGATTTTTGATAATTAAATCATACTTAAATTATGATTTTGATCTTCATATTTTGAAGTTTGTTCAATTTTAGTGTCGATATTTTTAATTGTCTAATTTTAGTCTTTGAACTTTCAGTAAACCTTAAATTTAGTCTCTCAAAGTTAATTTTGTTAGAAATTAAATAAATAATAATAATAATTTTCAACCAATAAAATACAAATGGTTAATAACTTTTTATGGTAAAAGTGCTAATAGATAACAAAGAGTCTTTTAAAAAATAACAATAAACTAGCATCGATGACTAAATTTAAGATTTATTGAAAGTACATGAACTAAAATTGAACAAACTTCAAAATATATGGATCAAAATAGTATTTTAACCTTAAATGATTGAGATATATATATATATATATATATATATATATATATATATTTTTCAATATGAATTGGCTTGAGAGTAATCTCTTTTACAGAATTTAACCAAATCTGAAATTGGCATAGAAATTGATTGATTTGAGGAAAATTCTATCCACTAATCAAATTCTTTTTAACTTAAAATGAAAGGTCTTGTTTAGTAACTATTTCGTTTTTTATTTTTAGTTTTTAAAAATTAAGTCTATTTCCTTTCAATTTCTTATTATGATTTACATTTTGAAGTATAAAATTTAAATTATAAGTCAAATTTAAAAAACAAAAACAAGTTTTTTAAAACTTTTTTTTTAGTTTTCAAAGTTTTGCTTGATTTTTGAAATTTTTGATAAAAAGTAATAACAAAACAAACAATTAAGAGGTGGAATGAGTATTTATAGGCTTCATTTTTAAAAATAAAAAATCAAATAGTTACCAAATAAGTCTAAATTTATCAACTTCAACACTTTCTATTTAAATGGATGGAACCGACTCGATTGTACTAATTTGTTTATTCTTTTAATTTAAAGATTGTGACTTGCGTCCTTAAATATTAACATCACTAAAAAATATGGAAAGATTTTATAGAATCCAAACAAAAAAGAAAACATGGAAAAACATCCTTATTTAAAATTTATATTGAATGAAAAATGATTTCCTTTTCATAATTATTTAATTAAGATCTAATTCGAAGAAAAATGTACAATAATTGTACCGTTTGGTTGGTACCTAAAAATTTCACCTTTTTGAATGAAACAGCTCTCTCTTTCCCTTTAATTTTCTTTTAGAAAAAATAAAATAAAATGAAAGTGGTCTCTTATCATTGAATTATTGCACTTCTTGGCTCCAAAATTACGCCGTTTCATAAAATATTATCTCAATAATTTTTTCCCTTTTATGGGAAAAACCAATCGACCAATTGGTTCACATTTATTATTATTCAATTGATTATTATTTTTAAAGGAAAATAAAAGGGAAAGTGGGGGATTGTTAATTACGAATTGGAAAAGGTGGTGGTGGAGTGGGGCCCACTGTTCAGAGTTGCCTCTATGATGGAACGAAGGTGAGGGAACGGAAAGCTCCGGTTTCCGGTAAATTTTCTTTGTGGGTAATGATACAATGTGTTGAAGGTCCATGACTTATCACGAGGATCATCACGCTTTCTATGGGTCCCGCTCGTGTGTGTGCTCTCTGCCACCTCCATCATGAGCCACGTGTTCCAACCACAAACCCACTTTTGTTTTCTTTCTTTTCTTTGTTTTAGCAAATTTTATTTTCAGGAAAATACATCAAAATTTATCCAAAACTTTGTATAAATTTTCTCTAGAAAATTTATTTTAAAAATTTGGACCTTATTTGGTGAAGTATTGCAATTTTTACCTTTTATTTAGTTTTAACTAATTCACTTACTAATTAGATTGAAAACATTGTAAAAATCACCTAAACTCATTAATTTTAAGTTAAAATAATAATTTGGTTCCTATACTTTCAGTTGTCCAATTTTAGTTCATGTACTCTCAATAAATTTTAAATTTAGTCACAAATTCTAGCTTATTGTTGATTTTTTTTTTTAAAAAAAAATTGTTATCTATTAACATTTTTACTTCAAACTTTGAAAAAATATTCACATATTACTTTTTTTTAATGAAAATTATAATTATTTATTTAACAAAATTCGGTAAAAATTAATTTTTGGAGACTAAATTTAAGATTTGTTGTAAGTAAAGGAACTAAAATTGGACAATTGAAAGTATAGAGACTAAAATTAAACAAACTTCATAGTATAGAGACCAAAATGGTAGTTTAAGTTTAACCTTAATTTTATTATGGTTCAAAATATCATTTAGTTCATATACTTTAGATTTTAATCCATTTTAGTCATTGTACTTTCAATTTGTCCAATTTTAAACCTCGTAGTTTCAATAAAGCTTGAAATTAATCCATACAATTAGTTTATTATTGATTTTTTCTTGAGCAATTTTATCTCTATAAATATCTCCTTTATAAATTATGAAAATAAATATATACAATATCTTTTCATACATGAAAATTATTATTATTATTATTTTATTATTTTTGTTAAAAAGAAAATTACGAAGAAGTAAATTTAATATTAATTTATTGTTACAGAGAAAAAAATTAGACGAAAGATATAAAAACCAAAATAAAATAAAACCCAAATTATAGTACCAAGATGGTAAACAGAAGATCAATAGTTGAAAAGCTATTGCTAAAGCTCTGTTGCATAGAAGAAAAAGAAACATGGTACCAGCCTAACACTCAATTTAAAAGGGAAAAAAAAGATATATTGTCATTTATATATATATATATATATATATATATGGCATTCATATCACATATATATTTTATAAATTATTGAGCACACATGGAAATATATGTTTGTTAGTGCATCTCCAAACAAAAACTTGTTAGAAACTAAAAAAAGGCTAACTTTGATAAATATTCAACAATTATTTTAGCTCAAGGTGAAACGATATTTTTTTAGTACAACAACTGTTAAGATAGGAGATCGAACCTTCAACTTATAGAATGGAATGAATTAGGTATTTTTTTTAATGAGAAAATATTTTTTTTCTTTCCTCTTTCTAGTTTTGTTTTGTTTTTGTTTTTTTTTTTTTTTTTTAATCTGAATCCAAATTAATCCATATAATTTTTAAAATTATAGGTTAAATTACAAGTTTGATCTCAAAACTTTTAGTTTATTTCTATGTTAGTAATTAATAGAAGTTTTTTTTTAAAAAAAAAGTCTCACGTGATATGTCTAATAAATTCATCAACTATTTGACAATTTTTTAAATTCAATATCGTATTAGATATTAATATGAAGTTCAAGAATATAAATTAAAGATGCTTTTTAGAGTTCATGAATCTATTAACAAAAATTAAAATATTAAACACCTATCTAATATTAACTTGTCAAGGTCAATATTGTAGTTTAACTAAAATATATAAATACATATATATATTAAAAGAAAAAAGAAAAACTAAAGCATAAACTTAATTGATTAAAAACTATATATATTTTTAACCAAATGTTTGAGGTTGATATTTTCATTTCTACACGTTATTTAACTAAAAAGGAAAAATTATTTTAATATCTATAGCTTGACTAGACCACTTGAAATGTGTCCGTCCAAGCATGACTTAATCAGTTAAAATAAATATGTTAAAATATCTAAGTATTTGGATTTTGTTTCATTTTGGTATATATATTTTGGTTGTTAAAATATCATATTAGTTTTCATATTTTGAAATTTATTCAATTTTAGTTTTTGTATTTTCAATTGTCCAATTCTAATTCTTATACTTTTAATAAATATTAAATTTAGTCACTCAAAGTTAATTTTTATCAAAATTGATTACATTGTACTGATAATTTTCATGCAAGCAAATAAAATATGTGAATATGTTTTTTAAATTTATAGTAAAAATGGTATAGATAATAACAAAAAAAATTAAAAAATCAACAATAAACTAGCATTAGACTAAATTTAAGATTTATTGAAAATATGAGGACTAAAGTTGGTCATTTGAAAGTATAGGGACTAAAATTGAACAAACTTCAAAGTATGTGAACCAAAATGATATTTTAACCTACTTTTAATTATTCATTTTTAGTCCTATACTTTCAATAAATCTTAAAATAGATCCTTGAAGTTAGTTTATTATTATTTTTTTTTCCAAAAAAAAGAATGTAGTACTACTATTTTATATGAGATGTTCTTTTTAAATTGTGAAAATATATTCTATTGTGTACTTTCTTGCATGATATTATTGTTATTTTTTTAACCAATTTAGATCAAAATTAAATTTGAAGGACTAAATTTAAGATTTATTGAAGTGAAACTAAAATAAAATTAAATTCAAATTATATGGACCAAAATAATATTTTAGCTAAATATATATTATCGATCAAACGATGAATTATCTCATGATTGAATGTTTTCTTAAACAATTAAACTTGATCATCATGAAGAACACTCAAACCATCATTTTTAAACTGATTGAAAAAAAAATTAAAATGTTATTATTTTGAAATATGTTTAATTTTAATTCATTTACGGTCTAATTTCAGTATGATTTTTGATAAATCTTTTTATTGAAAGTGGTCAAATAATAATAAAGATAATGATTTTCAAATAAAATTTATAGATTTTAGAAGTTAAAAAAACTAAAAAAGTTACTAAGAGTTTTTTTAGACTAAAATTGGATATCTTAAAATGATATTCATTCAACTCTTTTAGGCTTTAATCACATAGTACCATTAAAAAAATCACAATAAAAAAACAATTCAAAAGATTTTTTTTAAATGATTCCTACGTGGCAAACTATAGTCGGATAACAAACTGATTGCACAAAGATAAGTGCAACTCAAAAATACTAAGGTGGTGAATGACCCCCAACCTGAAATTGGCGGAGTGATAGCTCACTCTATATTTGGAACTCCAAATATAATAGTGGTGTTTATAATTATTTACAATCTACTATTATCTACAATGTTACTATTTCAAGTCTCTCTTTTTACTGGTGTTTATTGTTTGTTACTGTGTTTACTATTTCATACTCATCCTCTCTTTTTCTCTTTGTTAACATGTTTACTATTTCCTACTTATACTAAAATAGTTTAAATTCCAAGCATATACTGTTATAACATAGACTAAAATAGTTTGCCTCTCAAACACAGATTATTATATCCAGCATTCCAAATACCGTCTAAATACTTTTTTTTTTTTTTTTTTTAATATAAGACTAAAACTAAATCTGTAAAAAAAAAAAAGTGAATATATTTTTTAATTTTTACCGCCATAATAATTGTAAGAGTAAAAAAAAGAAATTAAGAAGAGAGAGAAGGACGTTGAGACGTTGTGAGGACTATTTGGACGAACATTTGCACGCGCTACTGGTTCCCGTGAACTTCAAAATCAAAACACGTGTTATTTATTTATTTATTAATTTATTTTTGAAAAACAATTCAGTAATGTATGTGTTTTGTAAATTAAACAGAATTATAAATGAGAAGAGGTCCTATAAAGAAAATGAGATCAAACATTGATTATATTATATATCATTCGATATTGTAAGAAAAAGGAAATATTTCCTTTTAAGTTAATCCCATAATTATTAATTTTTGAACGTTTTTATTTCAAACAACGTGATCCTTCATCTCCCTTGCCTTTTTTCTTTTTTCTTTGTTGCCAACTCTAAATATATTTGTAAATAATTTAGGCTTACTAACTCCTATTTTATTTTTACTAAATATGTTATAACAACTCTTACATTAGTGAGTATTCATTTCATCTTTACAAATGGAAAAATACTTTGAAAAAAGTTTTCAAATAATTCCATAATTTTGTACGTTAAAAAAATACACACACGAACCCATAATTTTCCTCTCTTTTTTTGATGTAAAATTTTACAATTGAATCAAAAAAGTCGATCAAATTTCATTTTTAGTGAAAATAAAATAGTGTTGTTCACCATTTCCACGAGATTGAAACTAAAAAGAAGCTTAATAATCTCATTTTTTACTATTATTAATTTCTACCAAGTTATATATGCATAGTTTCATAAAAACGTAGGAGAGGTTTTATTTTTAATTTTTTGACATCAAATGTAAGTAAGCGGCTAGAATGGAAAAGAACCATATTTCCTTAAAAAAAAAAAGTATATAAATTAGACGAATATAAATACATTTAAATACTATAAAAGAAAACCAAGTTAGAAGCAAAGTTTAAAATGTCGTTATAAATTGAAATAACGAATCCTTAATTTTATAAAAATTTAGATGGAAATATTGATTTCGATGAATATTTATAGAATAATTAAAAAATTAAAAATTAAAACAATAAATTAAAATTAGTAAATGAACTTTTTATAATTTTTAAAAGTCTATTATTTATATTAAGTTTACATTAGTAACATATTGTTGTTTGTTTTTTATGATTTGTAGATTTTAATATGATACAATAGAAATATTGATTCATTTCTCATATTAACATCAAATTAATGAAAATATGAAAATATAGACAATAATATAGACACGTAGATGGAAATATAATATTATATAATTTATAATTTAGGAAAGTGATTTCCCGGTAAGAGACAGAGAAGGGTAGTCTCATCATTTTGAAATTTGAATATATATATTTTTTAATTAAAAAAAGTAAAAAAAGGAAAATCCGTTAAAAAAAAAAAAAGGAAATATAGGAAGGGAGACGAGTGTTACGTGTGTGTAATTTGATTTAAAATAATAAAAAAAAGATTTTGTTTTCCCGTTATTACGGTGGGGATTAATGGGTAATTTAAGGAGTAAGTGAGGGGACAGAGTGTACTATTAACAGTGAAAGATATTTTATTTGGGTGTTTATTTAAAAAGAAAATTAATTTTATTTAAAAAGGAGTTAAAAATTTTGACCGATTAATTAAACGACTGGACCGGGTGGCGGGTATCTTGGGGTCACGTGAATGGCACCACGAAACTCGAGATGACTCACTTGCTGAGTCACCACCCCATATGATGTTGTCCGATTGGGCCGTGTCTCTTTCTGGGGCCCACTTATTACTTACGTGTCACAACCTCCCTCGACCATTGAGATGCGGCGGCCGGGACTGTGTAATCACCGGAATCTTTCACTCCCTTCTTAACCGACCTATACTCCATTTTACCTTTTTACCCTTCCTTCTCCTATTTTATTCCTCACCACACCCACACCCACACCCACACCCACACCCACCTTCAGTCAAAAGAAATAGAGGAAGAAATCCCACTCCTTTTAACAAACACCCTGCCCCTTTACTCTCTAAATTCATGAAAAATAATCCAATATCAATTTTCCAAATCATGATGCCTACTTTACCCCTTTATTTTATACAATCCTTCATATAGTTTAAAAAAATTTCCAAATATAGTCCTATCAAACAATTTCCTATATCAAAGTGAGCATAATTCAATTGATAACAAGTATAGGAATTATCAGACATTTAGTTAGATTCTTCCATCTCTATTCTACTTTAGAAAAAGAACAAAATTTTCTAATTCAAAACTGACAGTAATGTTAAATTACCAATTGACCCAATTTTTTTTTATTTTTTTAGTAAGCCACAAATGAGAGATTAAACTTCCAATCTGTATGCTAAATAAAATTTAATATTATATCATAGAGTTATAATGGAAAATATTGGGTTAAAAATATATGGTGGGGAAGGGAATATGAATAAAGGGGTTAGTATTGTAGAGTTGCCAAATTGGGGTGTTGGGATCCTATAAAACAGGGATTTCAGTGTGTTTGGATTCAATTGCAGCATTGCTATGGTGGTTTTATGAGATATCACCTCTTTTCCTTCTGCACCACACTCTAACAGTAACAGTACTTTCTCTCTCTCTCTCTCTCTCTTTCTCAATAAATACCCATATAAACCTTCTTCTTCTTCTTCACAAACTCTCACACTCCCCAAAAACCCTTCTTCTTTCTTCTCCTTCTTCATCATCCTCTAAAACCCTTTTCAGATTCTCACCCAAAAATAATCCCCTTCTCATTTCATCAGCCCTACAGAACAGGACTAAAAACGAGTCACACCAAGCGTGTTCCTCACTGTGGCGTTTTTAGTTTTCTTTTTCCTCAGTGTGAATCCGAAATACGAACAACTGTCTGTTTTTTTGACTTACCCTTTTCCCTATTTCCTCACTTATCTCTTTCTATAAAATCCCCCATTGCTCCCGGACTTTGATGCTGAATCTGCCATGGAGGATACTCTGTTTTCCCCTGTTAAATTCACTGAGCACCGAAACTTCACCAACAAATTTTCCGCCAAAAAACATCACCACTCAGAAAGTAGAGTCGTACGGATATCGGTGACCGACCCTGATGCCACGGATTCATCCAGCGATGAAGATGATTTTTTCGAGAGGCAGAGAGTCAAGAAATATATCAATGAGATCAAAATCCAAACTGGGTGTCGAAATAATCTTCTACCCAGTTGTCGGAAGAGGCCTGCCGGTGAGCGTTCTGACTTCCGGCGCCAAGGGAAGGTGGTTCCTCCCACGAATGGGAGGAAATTTCGTGGTGTACGGCAGCGGCCCTGGGGAAAATGGGCGGCGGAGATTAGAGATCCGGCTCGCCGTGTACGGCTCTGGCTTGGGACCTACGACACGGCGGAGGAAGCTGCGATGGTTTATGATAACGCTGCCATTCAGCTTCGAGGACCGGATGCTTTGACGAACTTTGCAACGCCTCCGTCGGTGCCGATGCCGGAGAAGGAAGTTGAGACGGCCAATATCCCCTCGGTTTCCGGTTCCTATTACGATTCCGGCGAGGAGTCTCACAATTTGTCATCGCCGACTTCGGTTCTCCACTTCAGAACACCGTCGCCAGAAGAATCCGAAAAGCCCCCAAATTCCGACGAGTTGCAGAAACCACCGGCCCCGTTCGCCGATGATCAATTTCACGAATGTCAAGGCGAAACTTCTTTCTCTGAGGAGTACCACACCGAGTTCCCCAGATTCGACTATGACTTCAAGTTTCCAAGCCCCGAATCGCCGATCTTCTTGGATGACCAGCCGCTGTTCTTCGAAGACAGCATATGGAACGAAGATTTCAGTGAAATTTTCACTAACTTGCCTGAAGATTTTGGGTCGCCATTGTTGTCTTCTTCGATCGGCCAAGGAGGCGATGACTATTTCCAAGATATTTTGATGGGGTCGGACCCTTTGGTGGTTCTGTAAGCGGCGGAGTACCGGCTTCCGGCGGCGGCGGACCACCGCTCCCTCCACCGTTATGTCGGCGGAATTTTGTTTTCCATGTCGCATTTCTCAAAAAACGGCCATTTTTGCGACTTTTGCTTTTCTTTTTCTTTTTTTTTTGGTATACTTTTCCTTACCTGTTTACATATTCCGGGAAGTTGAGTGGACCAGTTTTGCTAGAGATATTTATTCTTTTTTTTTTTTCCTTTCCTTTTTTATTTTTATTTAAGTCAATAATTAGGCTTTGTCATTTAAGAGTGTATAATGTGGAAGAGCTTTGTATAATTATATATCTCCAATTTTCTCTCTAATTTTCTCCCTTGTTTCATTTGTTTATAGCACAATTTAAATACTTAACCTTAAAAAAAGAAAATACTAATTTTGTTCTCAAATAAACTAATTAGAACATTGATGAATGTGGTTAAAGAGTTAAAAGAATCTCTACCTTTCTTAAAAGGGTCATTAAATAGTTGAAAGAAATTTAGATATTTGATAAAAATATATTTTCCTTTGAAAATAATAATAGTAACAATTTCTTAAAAGGGTCATTAAATAGTTGAAAGAAATTTAGATATTTGATAAAAATATATTTTCCTTTGAAAATAATAATAGTAACAATTTTCTTGTGCATGGAGACCGAAAATCTTCGAGGTCAAAAATACGAAAATGATGTATGGTAATAAATAAATAATAATAATATTAATGGAAAGAAAATAAATGGGGGATTAGTTTAAAATAATTGGGTGTGATTAGGAGGAGTGATTAATTGTAATCCACCAAGTGTCAATGATAGAGGAACAAAATGTCAACTTAGACAAAATGGCTGTCTTCCTTTTTCTCTCTGTCATTTTTCAAAAAAAAAAAAATGTGCTAGAAAAATAATATAAATAAATAACGCCATTCTTAAATCACAATTTAAATACACACTTAATTTTGGTAATCTCATGTTTATAAGGAAATTTCTCTCTCTCCATATATGAATTTCTCTCATATTTGAATTTTAAATGGGTAATACTTAAATGTTTGAAACCGTTAGTTGTAACTTATTTTACATTATAACGGATGTGTTTGATTATAGTAATATTTTTATTTTATGTTTTTTTTTAAAAAAATTTCAACTTCTAAAAAGAAGACCATGTCAATTTAAATGTACACTTAAAACATTTTATGTTTTTCAATAATTATAGCTTTTGGTTAATAATTCCCTTTCTAGTCTAGAAAAAACTAATAACTTTCTTAAGAAAGATTTCTCGAATATGTGATCTTCGGTTAAAAAAAGATTATGAATAAATTAGACATCATAATTTTTAAGAACATAAATTTGAAAATAAATTCTCGTAAGGAAAATATTGTTTTGAGGCTGACATAATTACTATATATATTAGAAAAATGAGAAGTGGCAATAATTAGTATTAATTTATAGTCAAAGTTAAATCTGAATTATTTCTTCGAATTTTCAAAGGAGGGAAATACCATAAATGTAAACAATGCTCACGTGCACAAAGCACGCACAATGATTTTCTGAGGCCATAATTGTAATTAGCTAATTTTTGAAATAAAATTGAAAGTATTTCAATTTAATGAATGTTTATATTAATAATTGTATTTTAGAATCAATGTTGTGTGTGTGTGAGGGAGAGACCATCCCATGGGACAACTTCTGTCCTTCCAATTTTTGCTTCAATATTACTCAAAATAAAATTTTAGATTTTTTTTTCTATATAAAACATAAAATAACATTATGCCCCCACTCTATTAATCATTGTGTCTAAGATTTTCTCTTTGTGTACCTTCTTTTAAATAAAAAATAAACTATACGTATTTATATAGTGAACAAATACTAAACTTTACAGAGATACTATAATGCAACTCATGTTTTATTCAAGCTAAAGTGAGTTTAGCTCAATGATAATTGATATAATCTTCCTCTCTAGAGGCTGAAGTTTCGATCCTCTATCTTGCAATTGTTATACTCTTAATTTTTTAACGTTTTAAATTGATCACATATTTATTTAATTAGGAAAGGAGAGCCTTACCTCAAATTGAAGGGCTCCTATCCCACTCTCTTTGAAGCCCACAAAAAAAATATTAGCAAAATTGTGGCAATTTATTTTATAGTCATCACTTAATCAAGAAAAAGTGGAAGAAAAAAAAGTGAACATCCTTTCCTTCTTTGTGTGGAACATAGCTCAAATTCATTGTCCAAAAGAGAGGGTTCTAAATTGTGTTGGATTTTGTGGTTGTTAGTAAAAGTTGTCTAAAATTTTGGGGTTTTTTAAGTTTGTAACTTACACTAAAGGTGTGTGTGAGAATCTATTTTAAGGCATATTTAAGTTTGTATGAGTTATTTATTATGTAGTACTTTATCGAAAATGAGATATTATGCAACCTAGTAATATTTAGAGAAAAATATCTTTTTGGTCCTTAAGTTTTGGGTCTAGTTTCTATTTGGTACACAGATTTCAGAATGTTATACATTTAGGGGCTGTTTGGGGAGTTGGAATGTAATCAAGATTACTAAGAATCACAGGGGTATTGGAATGCGTGTGGAATCGCGGGTGGAACCAAAATGAGATCGTGAAATGTGAAAACGATGGAAAAGAGAGTTAGATTGAAAACTGCCGAAATGGAATGAGTTTAGTATTACAAATCAAGCCTAAAACGTTCAATCAAAACATGACTTTTGGATTACATTGCATTACAGACTCATTACATTATGAGTGTCCAAACGCCCCCTTAGTTCTTAAGTTTTAAGTTTGTTTTCAATTTAGTTCATAAATTTTAAAATGTTACAATTTTACCCTTGAGATTTAAGTTTTGTTTCAATTTGGTTCCTAAGCTGATTTTACATTTTTAACCTAAATGTTTCATTAAATACTCACTTACCATCATTGACAACTATGTCTATTAATTAATTTAAAGTAATTATTAAGTGAAATTTTAAATATAATTTTAAAAGTGAAGAAAAATAGTAAAACTTAATTAATTATAATTATTTTAAACTTATTAGCATACATTAACACTAAGATGAAAAATGAGTATTAAGTGAAAAATTGAGGTTAAAAGTATAAATCTTGAAACATAGGGACCAAGTTGAAGCAAATTTCAAATGTTAAATGTAAAATTGTAACATTTTGAAACTTAGGGACTAAATTAAAACCAAATTCAAAACTAAAAGATTGTATAACGTTTTGAAATCTAAAGACCAAATAGAAACTAGACCCAAAACGACCAAAAAAGCATTTTCCCTAATATTTAATAGAGAAATTAACTACTTTTCAAATATAATTGTTTGTGTAAATATTTCTAGGTTATATGATTAGGATTATCCAACTGTTTTTTTTAGTTCAACCAATATAAAGGAGAGAATTCGAAGTTGTGACATTTTCGATCGAGGATATAATATCTTAATTAATTAATTCAATATTCTACACTTTCTTATTATTAAAATGAGGAGTTTGATAAATTTATAAATGTAAAGATTTATTAATAGCATGATTTTTCTTATAACAAAAAAATCGTTTATATATAACTTTTTTTTTATTTTAAAATTAACGATTAAATTAATTTAATCATTAATTTTGTTGGTTCTATTTTGGTACACATATTGATATGATATATAAAATTTCTGCCTTTACCTCCTTTTGCTTTATATATTTATATGAAAAAAAGGACATTCATTTTGAAGATGAGAGCCAAAAGCAAATAGTACAATATTTTGATTATTTAGGACTTCATCTTCTGATTTCTGACATTTATTTATTTAAAAATATAAAATTTTAAGATGAATTTTAAATAAAAAGCAAATATAAACCCAAAAATAATTTTCATCCTGAGGAGAATTTATGATCTCATTCAATACATAGTATGTTCATATTAATAACATTCATCCCATCACACAAAAGTTTTGAATTGCCTTTTATTTTTGGTATAAATTTATGGATGCATTTACATTTTTGCTTTTATTTTTTGCTGGTACGTCTTTTATATTCATTAAATAATTGACTTATTCAGCACAACAATATTCAATATTCTGTCTTCTATTACTATTATTACTATTCATCCAATTAATAATACTCTAACAAATTTTTATATATCTTTATTCAAAATATTACAAATTAAAATGGTAGATACTAAAACAAATTTGATTTTCAAACTGAATTTAGTCTATCAATAATTGATATTTGCTCTCCCTCCCTTAAAAATATGTATTTATGAATACAAATAAGGATATTAACTCATTTTAATTTAATTTTCTAATTTTTTTGACCTACCTATTTTTCTTGTTTATTTCACTTATTTCAGAGGAATAATTTAAGTTCATCTGATATATATATATATATATATATACTTGTTGAGTAAAAATGATATAATTAAATTTTAGGTTAAAATACCATTTTGGTCTTTGTATTTTGAAATTGTTCAATTGTAGTTTCAAATGTCTAATTTTAGTTATGGTACTTTTAATAAATTTTAATTTTCCTCTTTTATGTTTGTTTGTTTTTTATTTTAATTTTTTTTTTTTGTTATTCATTAACATTTTCTTTATATATATATTGCATTAAATTATTATTACTATTTAGCCAATTTCAATAGAAATTAATTTTGAGGGACTAAATTTAAGATTAGTACTAAAATTTGATATATTTGATATATGATAGTACAACAACTAATAACTGATAAGTTTCAATTAAAATATAAGTTAAAATATATTTTAATCATATTTATTCTATTTCACGTTATATAGAAAATAAAAATGATAGAAAATTCAATTAAAGACATTGATTTTTCTACTCAACTCCATAGCCCATAGGATTGAAGTGTCAAATCCAATTATACCAAATCCATATTAAATTAGATGAAAAGAAAAAAAATATAATACTAAATTTGAGGACAAAATTTATTAGAAATGAAAAAAATTAAAACAATACCTTTGATTTTGATAAAAATAATTATAAAAAAAACTTAGAGAGAGACAGAGAGGAGAGAGAGTGGAGGAAACCCAAGAGAGTGATTAGGTAGCCATTGCCAAAAATAAAGAGGGCTTTGAAAAATGATGACAATATGATTGCAAAATAATTTATTTATTTTCCTTTTTCTTATGAGACAGATTGAATTAATATAATTAATTTAATAACATTTTCATATTATCATTGTTGCTACCTTCTGTCTCATCTCATCAGCTTGCCCCCTTCACGTGAGGGTATTAATTAATCAAAATTTTATTTAATTTTATACTTAATTAATTAACTAACTAAATATTTTAGGTTATTATTATTTTTATAATCTCTTCCATTTGAATGATTAGTCAAAGTTTGCAATCGACGATTTATGACATGCTGTTTGTGGTAATAATTATTAATCCTTCAATCTATACTTTTAGATAATAATGAAAATCTACACCTTTTCATTCCCTTTATATACTTTTAATTAATTAATTACTTTTTTTTAAAAAAAAAAAAATTATTTTTTGTATTAAATATATCATAAGTAGATTTTATGAGGATGTTTTAAAAGTGTTTAAAAGCTTAAATTTTCTTCTCCGATAATTCTGGACTTTTTCAATTGAATAATTTATCCTTTTTATAACACCATGAAAACTGATATTTCATATTTTATTTTTTAATTACTTGATAATTTTTGTGAAAGGAAGAAAAGAAGGAGAGAAATTTCTATATAGATGCAGTTATGAGTAAAGTAAAGGTTAATTTTGCACACCCAATTATAATTCATTTATTACAATTAAAAGCATGATTCAATTATTATCAATTAGGACAATGAAGGAAAATAACGTATCATATTTATGGCAGCTAACTGTATTTTATTTTATTTTTTTTTTGCCAAATTTCCATTATAATATGGTGCTGAAAATATGAGTTTTAGGAATGTACTATGAATTTAACTGAAAAAATGGGGTTAAGATGCACATAAAAAGAGTGGAAGAAGGACAAAACCATTGAGCTGTAAAGCCAAAAAGAAAACTCCCCCAAAAAAAAAAAAAAAAAAAAAAAAAAAAAACCCTAAATTTGAAATTCACCAGAAAACAAAGCCTAAAATTTTTCTGCTTCCACTTATCATTTGCCAACCATGCCTGAGCCAGGCAATCTTTTGGCTGTGTCATTTTGTCAAAGAAAAATGCCAAAAAACATGCAATTTTCAATTTCTTGGGCTTTTCACCAATTTTAATCTCACACACACACACAAATATATATATATAAATATATATATTCATGAAGTAAGTAGTTAGTAGTTACAAAATATAGAAACATAGTATGAAATCAAATTCAACACAACATGCAAATTTCTAAGTTGTAAATGATGGAAGATATATGTCACAATCAATTAGACCATATATTTAGATTGATTGACTCTCACGAATTAATCATTTTCTTTACTTACCATAATAAAATTAAATTCTTATCATTATTTGTATTCAAATCAAATTTAAGATTCTCTGCTTCTAAAAAGTTAACCGTTGGAAAACATAATACATTAAACTTTTAGGTAGTTGACATTATATATATTTTGCTAAGAACATCGTTTTGAATATATAAACTATTAAAAAGTGTTGAGATGTCTTGAATTTGTTATACGACGTTTTGAATGATCAAGCACGAGAGTCTTGCTTTAGGTTTTGTTTTGAGTATATTTTATGTTAAGTTTAAGAGAGGTGTCATATATAAACCCTCTAAATTATTACTCGCAGAATTATCTTTTCATTTCATTGTGTATTATATTGCTCTTTAAAATAATATTTTTTTTTTTTTTTGTGAAAATAGTTAACACACCATTAATAAACTATTTAAATTTGTATGTCGATTTTTTTGTTGTTTCATTGCTTTTAATATTACAAAAAGATTTTTTTTTTTTTATGGACGAGAAAATTATGTCAAGTGGGTTTGTGAAAATGTAGACAAGTTGGAAGATAAAGGAGGAGAGAGATGGAGAATTAAGAGAGAGAGAGAGGGCAAATTGTTATTTGTTTGGTAGTTGTTTTTGTGAATTAAAGAAGATTTTGTTGGTGAGTTTGTGAATGCAATATGAACATTTAATTTTCAACAACGTCAGCCCCTTTTTTTTCACTCAAGTATTAGATATAATTATATGTTTATTTAAATTTTGTTGGTCCCCTTATGTACGACTCAATTTCTATCCCAAACACTTTATACCATAGCTACCAACTCTTTTCCCAATGCATGCTAGGCTTAGATTTTGCATGTGACTTCACGTAAATATCTTAAGTTCGAGTTTGTTATCGCATTGTTATCGATTGTATTTTTCTTATCGGCAAGATGTTAGCTAAAATGTTATATATCTTATTTTCTATAATGTTAAGTATGATGTTCCAACCTTGTAGAATCTGTTTGAAAATATATAAATATATTAAGTTTATGTTGCCTTATTGTTTGGATTTGACATAAAAGATTTTGGTCCATATTTGTTTACTTTTCTAAAGAAACTACAGTATTTATTTGCGCGTTCTACCCTTTGGTTAAAGTTGCTACTTTTCGTTATACATTTTGTGTGGTATTGTGTTGGAGAGACGATGCGTGCAGTTAAGCTTGTTAGATGTATTGGTAGAAGCAACGTGTGAACCTCACTGTATGGCGGTTTTGACTAAGCTGCAATATTAGAAATTAGTAGATTTGTGCGAGTTTAAGAAAGCTTCATTCACGTTTGTATTGAGAAGTTCTTATAAACTATCTTGGTGTGGAGTTAAGTTTGTAGAGAGGGATTCTCATGCTTAATGGGAGTCTAAAATAATCTATTTGAAGCGGTATTCTTAAAAGACAAGAAAAGATAGAGACTACTGCTAAGAGGGAGTCTCATATTTAGTGGGAGACTGAGTTGCTGTTCACTAAACGATACGTTATGTATGAGTCACTGTAGAAGTAGTTCAACAGATAAGTACTACATTGTAATTAATTATTGCTTAACTTTATATTAGTGAAGTCTCTTTCTTTCAAGCATATACAACTCTCTAAGACGACGTAGGTGATATTACACCAAACTGAGTTGTTATCAACATCTGTGGCTTTTTATTTATTTATTTATTCTTTATTCTATAAGTTTGTTATTAATTTTCTTGAAACAACATAGTGTGTGTGACTTAGGACGTTTTATGTTAGATACACCTAATTTCAGAGTTTTATATATAATTATATGCTTATACACTCTGTGATCTCAGATAAACATATAAACTCCATTTTTTACCTAATACACAATGAATTATTCATGTTATTTATTTCTAAACAAAAATGATACATATATAAAAAATAATTTCTTAACTATATTTATATCGATATATAAATATAGTTTGAATCGACTAACTTGATTTAATTTAATTAATTCATTCTCTCTCTTTACCAATTGCAATGATACCAAACAAAGATAAGTTAATAATATTAATATTAATATATGCAACCACATTATTTCTCAACGTAGTCCAAGAATTAGCTACACAAATATAAAATTCACATAAATATACTAGTAAATAAAAATATCTGCTTGTGGTAATTTTAAAGTGACATACCCTATACTCACAAGTCCAATCTAGGTTTAGGTAAAAAAAAAAAAAAAAAAATGAAAAATAAGCCAGGCTTATCACATACTTAACTTTACCCAATCACAAATCCAATAATAATAATAATTATTATTATTTTAATGATTGATTGTGTATTTTAAGTTAACTTTTATGTTCATAGTATTAAATTTTTATCAACATGTCTATATTTCTATCGACATTTTCATATTTTCATAGATTTGACGTCAACATGAATAGTGAATTAATATTTCTATTATATCGTAGAAAATACCATCAAACATAAAAAAAAATAAGTAACAAAATGTAATTAATATAAATATAATATACATATAATAAAAAGTTTAACTTGTTTACTGTTTACTCATTTAAAAATAATCAAATATATTTTGGTAGTATTTAAATTGTTTACTTTTGCATTATACAGCTTTATATATAAATAGTAGAAAGATATATATTTTATATAATGATAGATGTGTTATTGAAATTTGAATGTAAGTCCCCACCTCATATTGATTTTACATAAAAGGACAAATAGAGTGTGTAACACAATTGACTAATCTATTAATTTGACGCTATTCTCAAATTCATCTAATTAAACCAATCAGATAAAATTCTAAACAATATTCTCCCTCATTAAAAATTAAGCAATTTATTTTTATTTTTATTTTTTGTTCAACAATATGTTGGATGAAAAAATTTAAATAACCGACTTTTTAATTTAAGATATATATTTTAATTAATTGAACTGATTAATTGACTATTTATTTTTATTTTTATTTCAGCTAAAATTATCTAAAGTGACATTCAAATTAGAGTAGTATGAAACAAAAAATTGACGTGAATTGTCACTTTCGACATCATCTTCACAATCTGAAAACTTTCAAAAGTAAAAAAGAGAGAAAATAGAAGAGTTTGTATAATTACATTACATGAACTTTGAAAAAGGAAAAAAAGAAAAAAAAAAGAAAAGAAAAAAAAAGAAAAAATCAACGATATTTTGGGAATAGGTTGAGTTGACTAGGTACGGTTAAGGACCCACAAATGTAGTGTAGGGCCGGTCGGGGAGTTCACCCGCTGGTTGTAGGGCCGGGTTCAAGGTCACAAAACCCGAGGCGCATGCTTAATTAGTGGAAATCAAGAAGCTTTCGGCCGAGGGATTTTGATCTTCATTCACATTTTTCACATATCTGTGGGGTACGGTTTGGGCCGACCGGATCAAAAATTCAAACGTATGACAACCGTTTGTGGGACCTACAAAATCCGTCTCTTTTGCTTTGCACCTTATTTCAGGTCAATGCACATGTGACGAAATACCTTATTTTTTTGGGGGTTAATTTTGAATTAAATTCGGCCTACTTTTCAATTTGGTACTCATATTTTAAATTTTATTGCTCAATTCTTTGACCTTAACACTGTTTGAGAAGGGGGCACATCGAAATTTTTGTCCACTTGGTCTCAATAAAGGAGAAATCACATGAAAAGACTATTCTATTGTTGATGACAATTTTACACGGTAGAAAACAGAGAGAAACTACACAATTATTTTGAATTTATAACTAATAGTATATTTTCAAATTTATATCTAATAGTTATTGCGACAACCAGAAATTGGAAACAAATCTTTTTTTATGTCTAAGCAATTCAATTTTCTAATTGTTAATTGGAGCTTAGAGCTTACATAAATTTATCCGAATATCATTCTTTAATTCAATTTCACAAAACGATAATTGACATGACTTTCCTTTTTAGGAATCAGAGGTTCGATTGTACATCCAAAACAAATAAATTTCACAAAATTTCTCATTACATCTCCACAAACTAAACAAAATTATTTGAAAAAAAAAAAAGATCGATTGCCCCGCTCTTGTGGGTCCCAAAATAAATTTAATAAATTGGAAAACAATGCAATATAATTAAGGGAGGAGAAAACAGGAAGAAATGGTGTCAGATAAGTAACATGTGAGAGGTGTATGGAGGGTTCCTGCACCCCAATTACCTTTGTCCCCTAATTTTTACTACACGTGGCAGCATCATCAATAGTCAGCATGCCTAATCACTCGACACGTGGCATTCATAATCTAATTAAAATAAATGAAATTAAAATCATCAGCCAATAGGTCATTGAATGCATGGGACCATTTTGCCTCCGACAACAAAAGGGTTTTGTGGGAAAGATAATTCAATGTTTTTGTTGGTGGATGTTGTTGTTATTCTAATATGTTACTTTTTTTTTTCTTTTTTTTTTTTTAAATTGGAAATTCCATAATTTAAATGTGGGGTTTTATGTATGAAAAGAAACCAATTTAGTGCTATTTCACTTTCTTTTTGCAATTTGAATAAACATGAGCTGTTAATTTGGAACTTTCATTTTAAAAAGGAAGAATTTATGTTATCTCCAAATGATTTAGATTGAAATAGGATTTTGCTTTAATAACGAGAGTGGGTTATCAACAAAAATATGAATTATGGGCGTTTTTAAATGGAATGATTTCACCTTTCATTAAAAAATGCATGTCACATTGCATCAATTTTATATGATGTAAATATTAATCTAACTACTGTTTTTGTACAAGTGACTTTTCTTTGTTATAATATTGTTTCGTAAGAATATATAATCTTGATACTTTGTTTTGAAAAAGTGTGATTAGGTTTGACGAAAGACGATATCTTATTATAAACTCTTTTTTTTTTTACCCCATCGAAAGTACAAAAGTTCATCTAATTACTCTAAATTGACGTTTAAGTTCACTTTGACATCTCCTTTCCTATAACTGCATATTTATAGTTCTAGCTTAGAGTATGAATGAAATCATCTTATCAATCGATGATTCCTAAAAGGAGGTGTGTAAAGGCTTTTTCGAACAAGATCGATGTATTTTGACTATAAGATCCACCCACCGAGAGCCACTCGTTGAGCAAGGACAAAAGTCAACCTTAGTGATTTGATGACAATTTGAAAAAACAATTTTCAAACTACCCCTAATATGCCAAAAAAGAAGAAAGAAAAAAAAAATCAGTACACAAGTGGGAATTTGGTAGGCAGCATTTGCCATAAAAGGATCTCTCTCTCTCTATATAGAGAGATCTTTGATGTGGACAGAAAGGAATATTTTCTTGCATTAAAAGAGAAATTTGGGAGTGATTCATGGAAAGACAATAGTGAGATTAAGGAGTGATGCATGCAACCATTCAAATTAAACTAGTCAAAGAAAGGCTAACAAAGAACAGCTACAAATCATGCGTTCAAACCCCCTATACGAGCCTCACAAAACCAAATCAATGTCAAACACTTCACCGGCATATCTTTTCATTATGACTTTCTAATTTGTCATTTTCTCCCCCCTTTGATCTTCCTTCAACAAATAACAAATTATTTGTTCAGACACATGGTCGAAGAAGATTTGGTTTCTTGATCACTTCTTCATCTCTTTGGGGCAATTCTTCTAGATTCTTTATCATTTGTTCTTACAGTCCTTAATGGACCCGAATCTAATGGTTCTAGATTTAGGAATTGGGTCTCTCAAGTTCAAGCCCAAATGGGGAGAGGATTGAAATCAGGCCCAACGGGCATATCCTTGCTTGATCACTTGAGAAATCTTGGCAAGCTAGAAGTTTTGGGTATTCCAATCATGATGGTTTTTGTTTTTTGAATAACTCAATGGACACAAGATTTAAAAACTCTCAATCCAATAGACATGATAACCTCAAGAATGATGAAGAAATTTTCTAACTACTAAATCAAATAATTTTCATACTACAGACATTATCACCTTTGACTCTTTCCACAGAATAGCCAGCTCACATTTAACGAAACAGATAAGAGATGCATCAAAGCTTGACAAGTTTAATATATTCACACTAACCCCTTGCGGATAACACGTCAAAGTTGCTGAAATCTTCATTTGGGGAAGATTCCTCAAGCCGAGAAGTTCTGCGAAGGCTTCTGTTGAAGGGAATATCGTCTCTCTCCAGTGGTGATTCCTTGTATGCTACCTGGTGCAGATGCAGGAAAGCTAGCATGCTAATTGCAACCAAGGCAGCATTGCCAAGTATCCCACCCACATGATCCATTTTGAGGGATTTCCTAGCAAAGTTGAGAGTTGAGAATAGCATCTTGATCAGAGTATTAGACCTCGTTGAACTGTTCGGCATAGGCTTCTGACTGTTCGGGCTAAATTGGGGACCATATTGCTTTTCGTGTGAAACATAGTTAGGTGCATAACGTACATCTCCAACAAATGCTAAAGCTTCACTGATGACTTTATAGTTCTTGCCATGATGTTCAGCCAATCTCATTGCAAGAACAATCCTACTTTGCTCTAGTCGTGCAATTGCAGCATCTCTCTCAACCTGCTGTTGCACTTGAACCGTCTGCAAACAGAATGAAAGAATTCGGTGGTCAATTGTCGAGATTTGAGAAATATTATTCTCTCCAATGAAATATTTATCATCATAACCCCAAAAGTGAGAAGGAACATAAGAATGCAGCTCATTACTGCTTTCATTTGAAAACGATGCATCCAAGCGTAGAACATGAAGTTGCAGGTCCTCTAGGCTACGGACTCTATATTTAATTTGTACTACTAATAAGAAGTCCATTCTTTTTCTTAATTGCAAGAAACCAAGCTTTCATTGAGAAAAATGAAAGAAGAAATCAAGAGCATACAAAAAACCGACCTTCCATTGCTTAGGAAACTCTTCTCAAAACTAGTCACTGAATGACTCGTAGAGTTTAACATATATAAGGGTTCAAGCCATGATTTCTGTAGGAATGAAAATCTTCCATTGTTCTAAATTGCAGTTCACTCTTCAAAAAAAAGAAAAAGGAAAACAAGAAAAAAACTTGGTTTTATGGAAACCATTCTGGACGGATTAAACGTCGCCAATTACTCAGTGGCGCCCCAATGGCGCTATGATTGAACCGAAAATATTTCTTTCACAATTTGATAGGAATCTGTTCATCTTTTTCAATAGATATACAGAGCCGTTTTGTTTTGTGTGATTACATATTTTCATTTATTCAAACATCAAAGCAGAAAATTTTATGGTTGTATGGACATACAGATGGTAAACCTAATTCTACTAAGAGTGAAATCTTAATTTCAGAAATGAAAAGGAAAGTCCTGTAAGACTCCCTGAAATCATAATTTATACAAGCCTCCACTAACCAGAAACCAAAGTAAACAGTCGATACAAGAAATTAGCACTCCGTCCCATCTTTAGTCAAATTGGACAAAGACGTAGAACAAAAATCAAGGAAGCCAAAGAATAGTGAACATAGAACTCTTCCATACAGTCTTCCAGACAGCAGCAAACAAAGAAATTCATAAATTACCAAATTAATTCCTACTGGAAAGCAAGAAACATCACCTAATTGAATCGCAAACATAGCTATGTGTACATAATCTGTTTGTTTGGGTAATAATGAAACCCCCAATAAGATCGAAACAAAAGTTGTCCTGTTGTGTCTACCTTGAAATTACACAATGATAAAGTAAAGAAAAGAGTGAATTAAAAGAAGGCGCAGGAAATAGGGGAGAAAAAGGAACATACATGGAAAAACTCGAGCTGATCTTCGAGATTCTCAAGCGCAGTTCGAATGGAATTTAGACTTCTGGCCTCCTGGATGGCAGAATCATCAAGGTCGATCCGAAATTCATTAATGAAAGGGAAGACAGCAGTGTCGGGTAGGGCATTGGGGGTCTTGTTGGAATCCTTGTTGTCCGATTTCCTGAGATGTTTGGTGGAAGTGAGGAAGTGATCTCGGGAAATTGAGTGAATTGCTTCACTGAGCTTGTCGTGAAGGTCCCAAATCTTCTCGAGGACAGCCTCGATTTCCTCGATCTCCATGTCCCATTTCATGGAGGGAAACAGAGAGAAAAGAGAGGGAGGAAGAAGAAGAAGAAGGATGGAGCAGAAATTGGGGAAGGTATCTGAAATTGTTTGAATTGGTTTTGGGCCACATAAAATTTTCGGCCCGTATTCCTCTCACTTTCAAAATTTTCATTTTTACAAATTAAATATTTTTTCCTTCAAAGAAAGGGTAAAAATTGATGTAGATGTGTAAAAATTATATCATTAGAACATTATTTTTTTTAGGAAATCAATTTACATAACTAATATTATGTATGTGGTACGTGTTTCAAATGTTATACATTAACCATCATGTCAAATTAGTTCCATTTATTTTAATGAGAAAAAAGATTGTCTACAAGTATTTTTTTTAAACAAATTCACTCAAGGAAATGATCCCTCCACCACCTCTCACTTGAAGCATTAAGAGCTTCCGATACTAGAGCGCAATCAAATTCTGCTCCCGTCAAATATAGTGATAAGACACTGGTCGTTATCCAACTGCCAATCTCTACACCTCTGATAAATTGAAACCACCTTGTAAGGTGAGCCCTCTTTATGATTCAAGATCCAGATTGCTAAGAAAAGTTTGTCTCTACCACCAATGCATGCAAAGGATCCACGATGAACAACCTGAGCCCCTCCACTATATCTAATAACTCCGAGACAAAAACGGAGAGAGATCTTAACATTGGACAAAATCTTGCACACCAAATTCGCCTGAAACCATCATGGAATGCCCAGGCAATACCACATTTGCAAGCCTCCCCCAACCAAGCCGCATCACAAGATAGCTCCAACAAATCCCCCGGTGGCGAAACTCATCGAGTCAAAGGCGAAATAGGAAAGGCACTGCAGGAACAACTTAAACATGACCTAATTTCACAAGCACAACTATCACCACAAAATCACATGAAAACGTGTGATGTCCCCAGGATTTGCAGACGATCGAAACCAACTTGAAGTGACCAATTGCCGACTGAGAATTCCTGTCTAAAAGACCAAAACAAACATCAGGAGAAAAGGAACGAGCGCGAAAGCTCCTTAGCCACCTGATACTCTAAAAAAGGATATATGGTAGTTTCAAGAGCTTTTCGGGATAGAGGGCAAAAAAGATCGGAAGAAACTTTTTTTCTGTCATGAATTAACATATACTATAGTTAGTTGAGCTATGTATGCTCATGGTGATGTATTTATTTAGTTCTTCCAATGTATTTATTTAGTTCTTCCATAAAAAAAAAGAGGAGTACTAGATATATTATATTACGCATATGCTCAAAATAAATGCTTAATACAACCACTCCAAAAAGTTTGGGTGAAATATATAGCAAAAGTGGTTGTACTTCAAAAAGTAAAAGAAATTTTAATTTTAATTAACTTTTAAAATGATATAATTAATACCTTATCCACAAGTGAAAATTTTTTAAGTTTGTTTATTTATTTTTGTTAGAAAGAAAGCTTTAAAATTTTGATGTGGGCTGTCTTCGTATTTACTAAAAAGGTTCCAAAATTAAAGCAAATAAATATAATGGAAACCTAGACCAACTAAATTAAGGGAAAATTGCAAGTTTTTCACCCTTTTTTTTTTCTTTTCACAAAGTTGTCCTTCGATTACAAATTATTACAAAAGAGTACAGACATTGATCATAATTAACATTACCAACAAATATATATAATTATTAGAGTGAAAAAGCAACAACAAGCCTTTTACTCTTTATTTCTTCACCATATCCAATTCCTCACATATAAATATACTTCACAAACACACACAAAGAGAATATCTTTAAACCCTAATTTTTATATGTTATACCAATCAATAATATTCAACTTTATTCTTCCATTTGACCTCCTGGCTTTCCCATTGCTCTCACTGGCATTTGACCGTCATTATCGCCCGCGCGCCCGTCCTCGCCGGAGATCTCCTCCAACGACCGCCCTTTAGTCTCCGTCACCAAGAATGTAAACACAAACCCTAGCATGTTAGTGAAGGCCAAGAAAATCATAGCCTTTTGAATCTTGCTAGGGTTTCCATCTAGTGTATAGTTTTGCACCCCGAAAGCTCCAACGATCGCACCGGCCTTCCCTGATGCGGCACTTAGCGCATGACATGTCGATCGAACCCTAGTCGGGAAGAGCTCGGCGGGGAGGACGAAGGTGGTGCTATTGGGACCAAAGTTGGCAAAGAAGAATGTCAAGCCATAAAGCACAGCGAACTCGGCGGGATGATTCTTCAAATAATTATAACGAACGCCGAGGACGGCCATGAAAACCGACATCATGAAGAATCCAATCAATTGGATTTTGAACCTTCCAAGCTTCTCAATGAGGAAAACAGTGAACCAATATCCAGGGAAAGTTCCAAGTAAGGCAACAAGAAACATAGCTTTAGAAGTTTCATAAACTTCTTCCAATGCATTAACTTGTTCAGGTTTCTTAGTCAAATTCATAGCTGGGAATATGTCTTTTTGAGTAAGGTTATTGCTATAAAATGCAATGTCCAATAAGAACCAAGTAGTGGTAGTTCCAATCAAATGAAGTCCATGGCGATTGAAGAATTCTTTAGACAATAAACCATATTCATTGGCTGATTTGAAATTGGAAAGTTTGTCTTGTTCAGCTTGAATTGAGATCTCTAAAACTTTTCCCATGTCTGCAGCAGCTTGCTTGGCATTGCCTTCAATAAGGGCAGTGTAACGTCCTGTTTCAGGCATTTTCATTCTCCAATAGTATGTTAAAATGGCTGGTAAAGCACCCAGCATTAGAACAATTCTCCATAGGAAATCTCCTTGAGGTTGTGTTGAAAATACAGGGTTGCTTTTGTAAGAGGGAGCATCATGAAGGGATACGAACACTTTTGATAGGATCATTGATACTAACCCTGCAAATATTAGCCCCATACCCTACATATATACACACATAATCAAATCATTATATATAAAACTAGGGTTTTGTGTCTATTACTTTGTAAGTATAAAAATCAAAATAATTTGATTTGAACAAGTTTCAAATTTGATCAAAAGTATATCACATGAGAATACATTATTTATATGATTCTTTGATAAAAAAGAAATCGCAAAAACTAGTGGATTGTTGTCTGCCATTTTGAAACGATTAAAGATCGCTGTAGTAATGCTAATTAATAATATAAAATTTAACTTAATTAAATTTATTAAAAAAAAGTTTGTGTTTGAAATGACTTTTCAAATGCTTTTAATTTTTTTAGGTTAAATTATGAGCTTAGTCACTAAACTTTGAAGTTTGTATTCTAATAAATTGCTGACAAATTTGAATTTTTTTAAACAATAATTATGTGCCGCCTAGGTTGTAACTAATTCTATGTGCATCCCTCATTTGGTACATAGTAAAAAAACATTTTGCCATATAGGACAATTGTCTATATGTAATTTTTTTTTTAATAGAATAATAAAATCTTAATGTTGTGTCTAATAAATCTATAAATTTTAAAAAAAAATTGAACCTGCATGGCAAAGACAGCTGCAATGAAAGCCCCTCGAGTCTTTTTGTTGGCATATTCCGACATGATGGTGGCTGAAAGAGGATAGTCGCCACCAATGCCAAATCCAAGCCAAAATCTAAAGAAACAAAGTGTACCTATCACTGATTTTGATGTTGACCCAAAAGAAAGCCCTGAGCAAATGGCACAAAATGCCATAAGAATAAGGG
Source organism: Lagenaria siceraria (assembly GCA_002890555.2). Lineage (NCBI taxonomy): Eukaryota > Viridiplantae > Streptophyta > Magnoliopsida > Cucurbitales > Cucurbitaceae > Lagenaria > Lagenaria siceraria. Next base: position 1,402,525 of record CM016483.1, read on the forward strand.
TAACACCATAAACTTTCTTCCTTCCAAGTTTGTCACCCAACCACCCAAAGAAAAGCTGCCCCATTAGGGTTCCGACTAGCGCAACTCCGACAACAGCGTTGTTGACCGGGTTTGGAAGTTTTCCAGGCTTAGTACTATCTGGATCAAAGTAATAAAGTCGACCAAGAAGCTTCGACACGGTCGAGATGCAAAATAGATCATAGGCATCTGTGAAGAAGCCCATCCCGGCTATGACTATGGCCGTAATATGGTACCATTGTGTACGAGCGTTGTCGAGGGCATCGAGCACGGCGATGGCCATGATTCTCGAGGTAACGGTGGAGCGAAGGAGTGATTGGAGCTGTGTTTAATTTGCTTGCTGGGGTTAGTTGATTGTTAATTAATTAGTGGCCATTTTTATAGTGAGCAGAAGCATTGAAAGCAAAGTGAGGGAATTAAGGGTGAGAAGGATGACGTTTAATCCTAGGTTGTGAAGAACAAGGAAAGAAATTAGCTAAGCAACAAAGAGGATATTGAGCATATTCTTTATTTTCATACACATAATAATTTTGAGCAAAATTGACCTAAGAGACAGCGATGTACAAAAAATATTTCAGTACTAATTATTCTCTAATTGGGATTATTAATTATTATTATTATTATTATTATTATTATTATTATTTAAATTTTGGTTTTTCCAAAGCTGAAATCTTACAAAGCTAGCTGTTAACTTATGTAAAATTAATGAATATATATCAAGAAAACATATATACTACAACAAAACATTGGAGGCTTGCCCATATCCATAAGAGAGTTTTGTTTTAGAAATTTTCGTTAAAAGAAAAAAAAAAACAATTTCGTAGAGTGTTGTTTTCAAATATAGAAAAATGAGTCAAACTATTTACAAATATTGTAAATTTTTTATTGTCTATCAGCGATAGACAGTGATAGAATTCTATCGTTTAAGCGATAGATAACAATAGAAGTCGCTAATAAACAGTGAAATTTTTTTTCGGTTTATATAGTATTTTCCTTATATTTATTTGATTTTATATATATATTGGGTTTTGAGTTGGATAGGTACCTTTTAGGGTGTGCGATCAAACTTATGCTCCCCAACTTAGTTGCCATATACATCTCTCAATTTTTATATTTAAAATTGTCCCTTTCCTAATGAAAATGACGAAATTAAATTTTTAATCATTAGTCAATTAGAAGGCAAATGATGATTATCTCTTGTGTATTAAATATTAGATGTACATATAAATATAATTATGGGAAACGATCTTCTTGATCTTCTTACCATAATGTAATATAATGGGTGATTTTAAGCGATCCAATATGTGTACATTTATGATCTTTAATTTGTTTTTATTTGTCACTATAAAAATTTCAAAAACAAAATATTATCATAAATAAAAATTTGGGTCAAAGTGAAGTCAAAGGTTTAAATTCAATATTTGAAAAAGTCTCAAACCTAATTATTTGGGTGGATATAAATTCACTCAAATTACACAATCTAATTAGAACATAATGTCTTGATTCAAAATTAGATAATATATGTTGAGCAGTATTAATTAAGTAGTTTATGATATTATAACACTATTTAAACCATTGTCAACTAAACAATAGTTCTGAAAGAACACAAAGTTCTTTTTTTCCTTTTTCTTTTTTTTGGCCACACAAACATATAACACCATACATTTTGTACTCCATAGCTTAGTTATTTTGTCTCATTAATTAATTGTAAAATTCTCAAAGGAGGAGAAATCAATATCTCATCATGTAGATATTGAATCTACAAGAATAAGTTAATAAATAAATGATTTAATGAATGAATTTCTAGAATATAAAAACAATTAAGCACAACCTCTCTGCCTAGGATTTGCTTCAATTTACAAAGAAAAAAAGAAAAGAAAAAAAAAAACCCTAATGATTGTTTACATATAATTGCCAACATGAGCATTGCTATAACTATTAACAAATTGGGACATATATACTATTTTCTTTTTGTAGTTTGAAATTCAAAATTGAATGCCCCATATTTGTTTCTTCATATATATATATGAAGATATATTTAAATGAATATTTGAATCTCATGTGGTTTGCTGTTGTTGTATTACTAACAAAGAAGCTCTAGTGTTGATGTCACTTGAAGCAATCAAATCTCCAAGAAGTCCAAGCTCTGGAAATTCATTCCATTCATTGAGACCAGCAGTTTGAGGTGATTCTAACCCAAATCTTCTTCCTACTATCATAAGATCAAACATATCTACTATTTTTCTAAGTATGAATGCTGTTTCTTGTCCATCTCTGCACACATCCTCTACATACACAACTCTCTCATCTCCCAAACACTTGGCTTTAAAATCTTTAACCACTTCTCCATCGATTATATCGTCCCAGTTGTTGTGTGATTTTGATCGATTTTCTTCTTCTGGCAACGCCAACAGTCGAAGCACTGTCAACTCGACCCTCAAGTCATTTACCATGCGTTTTGCATATGATATTGCCTCCCTATCATCCTTCCCTCCCAAGAAAATCACACACACCGAATATCTACATTTCATTTTTGATGATAACTTCCTTGCTCCTATGCGCCCTAAATTTCCTCGGTCGGCGAAGATGCCGACTGAACAAGGAGCCCTTTCGAGTATGTTATAGTTCAATGTCCTGATCTTGTTGTCATCTTCGTCGATATAACCATCCAAGGTCCATGTTATATGAAAAGGAAGTATTATAAGTGATGCAATCTTGTCAAGTGCCAACGTGCATACATCGTCGTGCATGACCGTGCACGGTGAGACCGAAGTGAAGCATTCGACGTATACCGTCCCTTCATTCGCTTTCTCAAACCGATCAAAAGATTGAATGATGTGTCGGGAGTAGGAGCGATTGTCGAGGGGGTTGTTCTGTATTTTGTGAGAAATGAAGATGGGAGCGGTACGACCGGGGAGTTCGATGAGATGGAATATATGAATGGCGATTGGGTTCTCGGTTGTAGGGCATGAGAGATTTAGAAGTTGAACAATGGCATTAATGTTTACATTTCGATGAATGCAGGCAAGCAAACGAAGCTCGTCGGAGGAGGAATTCAAATGCATGATGTTCCTATTTTGATAGCCAGCATATTTCCTTGAAGGATCATACAGCCCTCTCACTGCAATTGGCACCAATGTTGCAATAAATAATATCCAAAGAATGTGGTATACAAAAAGCCCATTGTCAATGCTCTGCATTTGTTCAAAGTTCAAACCCCATGTTAAAACAAATCAATCATTGAGTTTTTAACTATTTATATATAGCCACAGAAAGTAAACAGCTATGAAGGTAAGAAATGAATATATACATACATGGTAGTCTCTGGTAATTGTGTAGGAAACCAATTCCATTGAACCTTTGCAGCTGATAATGAGAGAAAGAGCCAAAGCATCCTTGAAGGGTAACTTACAATACTTGGAAGTCAAAACAGAAGCCACAACTTTGACAGCAAAAACCACACAACTGATAATTATGTTCATTTTAGTGAAAACAGGTTCAAAAGTGGAGGGTGAAATCGTAGAAAAATCAGCTCTCAAAGCACAGGTGATGACCATAATAGGCATAAACACATCTTCAACAAGGCACTCAATTCTATCGACAAGTGTTGATGCTAAAGGAGCTCCATCAGGAATAGCCAACCCCAAAATGTAAGGCCCAATAATGGAAGCTTGGCCTGTAAAATTTGCCAAAATGGTGGTAGAAAGAGCAAAAAAAACAACCCCTTCAAAGTAACAGCTCTTCACAGGCATTCCTTGAGGCGTTTGTTTGACGATCCAAAGCATTGTAGGCCTAAACACAAAGACAACCAGAAGTAAAAGCAGTAGTAAGGCACCAAGTTCAGCTATGGCTCTGGAAAGGTTTGCTTTATTAACATTGAAGCTGCGAGCCTGGCCAATTGCGAGCACAGTGAAGCTACCTATAATGTCACTGACCAAGGCAGAGGAAAGGCCTAAACGCCCCAATTCTGAGTTCACAATACGAAGTTCTTTTACAAGTGAGGCAACAACAGGAAATGAAGTCATCCCATGGAACGCAATCAACATGGGGAGGACTTCGTTTTGTCCCTTTGTTAATTGAGTATCTTCATAAAGCACATTCTTAAGGAATGTTCCTATGATTAGAGGCATTACTATGGCTGCAATTCCTATGATTAATGCATTCTTCCCTGTTCTTATTGTCATTGTTACATCTTGTTTTGCTGCACTTAGAAATAAGAACAATGTGTACCCAAAATCTGCAAGTAATACAAGCACATCTTGACTTTCCACATTCAAAAACCTTGTTTTTCCCTCCTCCCATTTATTCCACCAACACCCAAATGCCAACCCGATCTGTTACATATATCAATAAAAGATTAAACCATATGGAACAGTTTTTTTTTTAATTGAAATTTTGGGAAGAATTGGAAGTTGTGTTACTTACAAGAATTTGAGAGGAAATCTTGGAGATCCCAAAACGCTTGAGGAAATGATGTGTAATTGCCAAGGAAAAGCAGAACAAAATCAACTGAAACTCGAGAAGAGGCAAAGAGCCATTGAGCCACCATTGAGGGTCATCTAATTGAACCCATAAACCTTTGGAATTTACATATGGGGGAAAATCTATACAAATTATTGTACTCGTCAAATTCGTATTAAACTGCATTCTCTGTCTGATGACAATCAACAAACAAATTTTGGTTTTCCTTTCAAAATTATATATTCAAACATATGTCTTTTTCTATAACTGTTGGTTAGATAATTTTTTTTTTTTTTCTTTAACCAAACAACAAAGTCAATGAACAAACAAATAAAATAAAATAAAACCCCTCTAAAAAAGGATTTGACAGTAAATTGACAGCCAAATAGGTTTCTTTTAGCTTATCATTTTTTATGCCCTGTTTTTAAGTGTTTTGATCAAGAAAATACAACTGACACATGAGTTGTTATGAGGTAATCCCATCCAATAATTTACCAAAAAAAAAAAAAAAAAAAAAAAAAAAAAAGACAATCATGTTTTCTATATAAAAATGGAAAATTTCAACCATCACTATAATATTGGTAGATCATTTATAATCAAAGAAAGATTTTTACCTATACCATACTTCTTTTTTTAACCTAAAATTATCCTTTTTGATGAAAAAGACAATTAAGAAACAAGGCTTTTTTTTTTTTTTCTTTTTTTTTTTTTAATGAAAAAAAGACAAGATTTTTCTAATTTAAAAAATTTATGATAATGGTTAAAGGAGTCACTATGATTAACCGAGTTTTAGTTTATCTTCTAATATATCTTTTTCCCCCTAGATTTGAGTTGGGGTTTAAGACTAAATAAGACAAATAAAATGGTGAAAGGAAAAAGGAAAGATGAAAAAATAAAAATAAAAAAAACCCTAAAATTACCCTTTTTCCTCTCTGTCATTGTTCGTGAAAGAAGCAGTCACAGCCACTGTTCTTCAACTTTCTCCCTTATATTGCTCAACCCCATGTAACCGCCCCTCACAAGACCGCCGAACGCTTCCTTCTCCGACTCCGGCGACATCTGCGCCGATGGGAACACGAAAACGGCGACGTGATGCCGATTTCTTCAACCCCAAGACAGCAATAGCCGATTTCTTCAACCCCAAGACAGCAATAGGTAACATTCAAATACGTTAACATCCTGCTTTACCCTTTCCAACTCTTACTCTTCGCAAAGTGTTGTAAATTAGTACAGACTAAATTATATAAAATATGCCTAAATTTTATATTTTGTGCAAAAATATCTATGATAAATAAACCGAAATTGTTAGGGGAGTTTTTAAAAATAAAAAAATAAGGAAAATTATTTACACAAAATAACTATTATTTTTAGATAGTTGTGATAGATGCTGATAGAAGTCTATTAGGGTCTATCCGTGATAGAAATTATAGAAGTCTATCACTTAGAGATGTCTATCAAAGTCTATCAGTATTGTTTTTTACTATTTTATGTAAATAGTTTAACATTTTTTCTATCTGTGAAAATTTCCCAAATAGGTTAATACACTATTACTTCTCCATTTTTCATTTTTTATTCTTTTTTTTTTGTTCAGTATCTTCCTACTCCCTCTTTTCATTTAATTATTTAACATTAGTTTATTTCAAATAAAATAAAATAAATAAATAAAGTTGCTTAAGATATTTATAACAAAGAATAATAGCCAAATACTCTCTCTTTTTTTTCTGGCTATTTATCATTTGGGTAAGTCTTTAAGGGTAGATTTTTAGTTTTAGAATTTTGTGAGATTTTATGTTTTAACTTAAAATTTTGGTTTTTATATTAGTTGTGGAGAAAATTAGTGTAAGATTGGACAATTGGAGAAAAATGAGAATATTTATATGAAAAAATTAAATAAATAAAGGCTCATACCGTTAATATTGGTGATCAATTTGTTTGAAGTTTTCTTGAATTCGAAAAAACCAATTTTAAACACAAATTATATTAGATATCCTCATTTTTTTTTATATAGATACTCTCACTTTTCTCTTATTTTTTTAATTCCTACACCAATTTTTTCAGTAACCAAAATAAAAACCAAAATTTGAAGTTAAAACAAAAAATTTCACAAAATTCAAAAATTAAAATTTCCCTTTAAAACATACCAAAACACAAATAAAAAAGGTATTAGGCTATTAACACACACTCAACGCATACAACTTTGTTAAAATATTTAAATCATACAATCCATTGGTGCTTCTATTATTCTCTTTCTTCTTATTATAGTTCATATACTTTAACTGTGTAATTTTATTTTATTTTATTTTTTTAGATATACAATACAAATGTCAAACATTTAACAAAAAGGGGAGTAGGAGAGTATTGACGAAAAAAGAGGAAATAGAGAATTAAGACAATATTAATGTTTTTGTTTATATAATAGTAAATGTATTTTTGAACTTTTTTTAAAGTTTAGGGGTATTTTTGAAACTCTTGAAAGTTTAGAGGTATTTTTTACACAAAACATTAACGACGGTAAGGGTATTTTTTAACTCATTTTAGAAGTTTTAAGGGTATTTTTGGAACTTTTGAAAGTTCAAAGGTATTTTTGACACAAAGTACAAAGTTTAGGGGTATTTTGTATAATTTAACCTAAAGTATAATAGTAGTATATTCAATAGTGTATTAATAGTGATTGAAAGCTGATTTCAAGTATATCATTGATTCATTTGTGTATCAAGAGTGTATCAACATTCATTCTAAATAAAATTTGAAGTACACCATTGGTGTATTATATCAACATTAAAATTCAAAATCCATTTCAAGTATAGCATTGGTTATCATTAATTTATTAGTTCTTCTAAATAATTCATTGGTTCAAGTATATAAATTATATATTAACACCCGTTCAAAATTCAATTTCAAGTTTAACATGAGAGTTTCAAATGGTTACCGAGAAGATAAATTGAAGTATTATAAGTTGATAATTTGTGTATACGCATGTATTCTAAAACAAATGAATAATGACTCATATTAGTTTCACAAATATAACTGATATACTTCAAAAGTATATTAATTGATTGATATATTAAATATAAAGTACATCGATCGAGTGATATAATATCAAATATAAAGTATATCAAATATATTATTGATATACACATGATACACTAATAAGAGTAAAATTGGAGTACTAAAATATGGAAACATAATTTTAAAAAAATAGCTATTAATTCTTGCAAAAAACTTGAATTAAAATAAATGAAGTAATGAATGAATTTGTATGAATGTAAATGCAAATACACACCTCTCTGCCTAGGATTTACTTAAAAAAAAGTCCTAATTCACTTCATGTATAGCTATGGTTAGTTGGCATATATTTCTTCTCTTCATTCTCCCGTGTCATAAAAAAATGGAGAAAATCCCTCTTTTCATGTAATATATATATATATATATATATAATTCCTAAAGAATGTGTTTGAATCTGTCTATGTGATTTGTTGTTGTTGTTGTATTACGAACAAAGAAGCTCCATTGTTGATATCAGTTGAGGCAATCAAATCTCCAAGAGGTCCAAGCTCTGGAAATTCATTCCATTCATTGAGACCAGCAATTTGAGGTGATTCTAACCCAAATCTTCTTCCTACTATCATAAGATCAAACATATCTACTATTTTTCTAACTAAGAATGCTGTTTCTTGTCCATCTCTGCACACCTCCTCTTCATACACAACTCTCTCATCTTCCAAACACTTGCCTTTAAAATCTTTAACAACTTCTTCATCCATTATATATTCCCAGCTGTTCTTTGACTTTGAGCTATTTTGTTCTTCTGCTGGTGCCTGCAGTCGGAATACCGTTAGCTCGACTCTCGAGTCATTTGCCATGCGTTTCGCGTATGATATTGCTTCCCTATCATCCTTCCCTCCCAAGAAAATCACACACACTGAGTATCTACGTCTCATTTTCGATGACGGTGTCTTTGCTCCGATGCGCCCTAAATTTCCTCTGTCGGCAAAGATGCCAACCGAACAAGGAGCCCTTTCGAGGACACTTTGGTTCAATGTCTTGATCTTGTTGTCAACTTTGTCGATATAACCTTCCAAGGTCCATGTTATATGGAAAGGAAGTATTATAAGCGATGCAATCTTGTCAAGTGCTAGCGTGCATACATCGTCGTGCATGATTGCGCATGGTGAAACCGCAGTGAAGCATTCGACGTACACCGTCCCTTTATTCTCTGTCTCAAACTGATCAAAAGATCGAATGATGTTTCGGGAGAAGGAGCGGTTTTTGAAGGTGTTGTTCTGCCGTTTGTGCGAAATGAAGACGGGAGTGATCCGACCAGGGAGCTCGATGAGATGGAATACATGAATGGCGATCGGGTTCTGGATCGTAGGGCACGAGAGATTGAAAAGATGAGTAATGGCGTTAACGTTTTCCTTATGATGAATGCAGGCGAGCAGTCGAAGCTCATCGGAGCAGTGATTCAAATGCATGATGTTCCTATTTTGATAGCCAACATATTTCCTTGAAGGATCATACAGCCCTTTCACTGCAATTGGCACCATGGTTGCAAAAAACAATATGCAAACAATGAAGCATCCGAAAAGTTCATTGTCAATAAGCTGCATGAATTGATTGAAAAAATTCCAACATGAATTAAAACCAAAACACTGCAATTGGTAGATTTTGAATATAAGAAAGAAAGAAAGAAGAAATGAAAAATGAAAGAAAAGTATATACATATTACATACATTACCGTCTATGAGCATTGTGTAGGCAATCAATTCCACAGGACCTTTGCAGCTGATAATGAGAGAAAGTGCCAAAGCATCCTTGAAGGGCAACTTACAATACTTAGAAGACAAAACACAAGCTACAAGTTTGACAGTACAGGCCACACAAATCAGAATTATGTTCAATTTAGTGTAAAGAACATTAAAAGAAGTGGCTGAAATCTTTGACAAATCAGCTCTCAAAGCACAGGTAGTGACAAAAATAGGCATGAATACATTTTCAACAAGGTACTCAATTCTATCCACAAGTGTTGATGTTAAAGGAGCTCCATCAGGAATAGCCAACCCCAAAATATAAGCTCCTAAAATGGAACAATGACCTGTCAAAGTCCCCAAAGCAGTGTAGAAAAGAGCTAAAAAAATAACCCCTTCAATGTAATAGGATTTCACAGGCATTCCTTGAGGTGTGTGTCTGATGATCCAAAACATTGTAGGTCTAACGACAAAGAAAGCCACAAGTGTGAGCATTATTAAGGAACCCAATTCAGTTGAGACTTGTGAAGGGTTACAAGTGTATCTTATTTTCTGTGCATTTATGATCAGAATTAAGGCACCAAAAATGTCACTGACCAAGGCACAGGAAAGGCCTAAACGCCCCAATTCTGAGTTCACAATACGAAGCTCTTTTATAAGTGAAGCAACAACAGGAAATGAAGTTCCTGCATGAAAGCTAATCAAAATGGGGAGCGATACCATTTGTTGCGATGTTAATTGCCAGTCTTCATAAAGCCAACTTTTAACCAATGTCTCTGTGATTAGAGGGAGTAATAAAGCTGAAATTCCAATGAGTAATGCAATTTTTCCTGTTCTTATTGTCATTCTTATATCAATTTTTGCTACACTTATAAATATGTATAATGTGTACCCAAAATCTGAGAGTAATGCAAGCACTTCTTGACTCTCCAAGTTCAAATGCTTTAGTTTTGCCTCCTCCCATTCATTCCACGACAACCCGAATGCCAAACCGACCTGATTCATTCATGGATTTAATTAAACTCTTTACATAAGAAAAAGGAAAATGATTTGGAAGTTGTGTTATACTTACAAGAATTTGACAGGAAATCGTGGAGAACCCAAAACGCTTGAGAAAGTGATATGTAATTGCAAAGCAGAAGCAGAATAAAACCAACTGAAACTCCAGAAGAGGCAAAGAGGGCTTCATCCCCCATTCATAGTCATTATATTGAACCCATAAACCTTTGGAATTTACATAAGGTGGAAGATCTAAACACATTGTTCTTGTGACATTTGGATTCAACTGTATCCTCTTCCCCATCATAATCAATAATCAACAAGCAAAATTTTGGTTTTGCTTTCAAAATAATATGTTCAACATATGTCTTTTTTTGGTTATATACTTTGTTTTTTCTTTAACCAAATATAAAAGTTAAGGAACCCAAAAAAAAGCCCTTCTAAAAAGGGATTTGACAGTTGTTTATTTTGAAATTGACAGCCAAAAGGGTTCTTCTTATATGTCTGGTTTTAACAGCTTTCATCAACAAGTACAGCTGAAATATGAGGACATGCGGTTATGTTTTTATTTATCCCTATGTATGTGAGAAATATAATTATTAGTATGGTTAGTCACCGTTGGATCTATGAGGGTAAAGTATCTCGAAATTTTATATTTAGTGGTTATTAGAAAGTGTGCAGATTTTCTAATCCACATCAACGGTTATTATCAGACAATTACATTGTGACGGTCTCATTGAATAATTTTTCATTTCTTTTGGTACATTAAATTAATCAAAATCTATGGATTTTTCTATATATAATGACAAATAAATGAGCTAAACTGAGAAGATAAACTTTCCTTTCATTAACTTATAAAATGTTTACAAAGTTAGCACCCCACTGCAAAAAATTTGGATCATGAACTTAGGAGGGAGGAAGGGAAAAAAAAACCCAAAAGAATTCTTAAGCTGTCACATCAAATTAACTATATATATATATATATATATATATATTGAGAGATATCTAGAAAGGTTTAATGTATATTAATTCTATCATTGTAAAAGGTTGATAATATATCAGTTACTTCTGTTGTTGTATTACCAAGACAGAAGTTCTTGTGTTGATATCTAGTGATGCAATCAAGTCCCCAAGAACTCCAAGCTCTGGAAATTCATTCCATTCACTAAGACCAGAAGTTTGGTGTGATGATTCCAACCCTTTTCTTCTGCCTACAATCATAAGATCAAATTCATTCACCAGTTCTCTAAGTCTCAATGCTGTTTGAGGTCCATCTTTACTCACTTCCTCTAAAAATTTCACTCTCCCATTTACCAAACATGTCATTTTGAAATCTTTAATAACCTCTGCATCAAGCATTTTCTCCCACTTACTTGTCCCATTATCTTCCACACAACTCCCAAGTTTCATCACTGTCAGTTCAATCCTTGTGTCCTTTGCTAAGCGCTTTGCAAATGAAATTGCTTCTCTGTCATCACTCCCACCAATGAATATCACACACACTGAATACTCACATTTCACTCCTGAAGATGCCATTGAAGCAATGCTCCCTAAATGCCCTTTGTCTGCTAAGATGGCTACTGAACAAGGCGCTCTCTCAATCACACTGCAATTCAAATTCCTTACTATGTTGTCTTCTTGGTCTATAAGCCCATCACTTGTCCATGTTATGTGGAAAGGCAATATTATAAGGGATGTGATCTTGTCCATTGCTAATTTGCATATGTCATTGTGCATGAACTTGATTGGTGAGATTGAAGTGAAGCACTCAGCATACACTGACCCTGAATTCTCCTTCTCAAAGTGGTCAAATGAAAGTAGCATATTTTCTGAGTAAGGTTGGTCCCCAATTGGCTTGTTTTCTATTCTATGAGAAATGAACACCGGAGCCGTCCGCCCCACCAGCTCGATCAGATGGAGGGCGTAAACCGCGATCGGATTATCCGTTGTCGGACATGAGATACTGAGAAGATGAATGAAGCCATAGATGTTTTCATTCTTGTGAACACATGCAAGGACTCTGAACTCTGAGTTTTGGCTCAAATGCATGATGTTCCTGTTATGATTGCCTGCTTGTTTCCTTGAAATATCATTCAGGAATTTCAATACCATTGGCAAAAAGGTCGCAAGTAGTAATAAGAATACTGTGAACCATGCTAGAATCCCATCGCTTATAATCTGCAAACACATAAAAAAAACACAAGAAGGTTTTAGCACTATTAACAACTGAAAGAAAATGAAAACTCAGTAGTGTTTCAAGTTTAATCTCCTACGTGTTTTTAAAAGTTTCTAATAAGTCTCTAAAACTTTTTTTTATAGTTTAACGAAAGAGAAAGAGAGAAAGAAAAAAAGAAAAAGGAGGAAGAGAGAATAATACTTTGTATTCAGTGAATAGTGTGCAGAAGGACAATTCAACAACTCCTTTGGAGGTGAGAATGAGGGATAGCATCAAGGAGTCTCTAAAGCTCAACTGGCAATACAATGAAGTAAGCAAGGAACAGAAGAATTTGGTAGCATAAGTTACAAGGGCAAGAATGATGTTAACTCTTGTATAAGTATCCACAGATGCAATGAATAACATCTGAGACACATCAACCTGTAAAGCACAAGTAATGACAAAAACAGGCATGAAAAAATCTGAAACAAAGCATTCCAACTTCTCAATAAGAGAGAATCCCATTGGGCCTCCATCAATAAGAGACAATCCCAACAAATAAGGCCCAACAATTGCTGGCTGTCCCAATAAAGAAGATGCAACAGCAGAAAGCAAAACCACAAGAAAAACTGCTTGAGTAGTACTACGGCTAACTGGCTTCCCTTCTGGTGTTTGTTTCACAATCCAAAGCACTGCAGGCCTAAACACAAATGACACCAAAAACACTTGCACACATAATCCTCCAATTGAATAATACCCTTTTGCAGCATTTTTTCTTGATATTCTTATTTGGTTTGCAATGGCCACTGCACATTGGCTGAACATGTCTGCAACCAATGCTGAGGACAGCCCCAAACGACCAAGTTCTGTGCTTACAATCTTCAGTTCATTTAGAAGACTAGCAATCACTGGAAATGAGATCATACTTTGTATTGAAACCATTAAAGGTAGCTTCCTTATCTCTGGAATTGTTAGCCCTTCCAGCAGAAAAGAACTCACCAAAAGACCACAAGTTAGAGGCACAAGAATTGAAGGAAGTCCAATTATCCATGCTCTTTTCCCTGTTTTCATTGTCATTCTCACATCCATTTTCACTGCTGTTATGAACATAAACAGCATGTATGCAAAATATGAAAACAATCCTAGAACCTCTTCACTGTCTACCCTAAAAAGTTTGAATTTTCCTTTGTCCAACTTGCCCCATGAACAACCAAATATCAAACCAGTCTGTTTCCATTGAAAATATCAAACCAGATGTTAGTATTTTACACACACATATATATAGTAATTTGACAACAAATGGTAAATGTACATACAATGATTTGAGAGGAAATTTTGGAGACACCAGAACGCTTGAGAATAAGATGAATAATTGCCATGAAAAAGCAGAACATAACCAACTGTAACTCCAATAGAGGCAAGGAATTGTTGAGCCACCAATGAGGGGAATGGATACTTGTCCACAAACCATCTGAGTTTGTGAAAGGTGGAAGATACATACAAGTTAAAGTCGTCTCATTCGAAGTCAAATTCGGTTTCAAGTCTTGTTTTGCGTGCATCTTCATCTTGTTCTTCTTCTTCTATCCACAGATAACACAAAGGCAATGATTAAACACAGAGAAGATCAGAAGGAAGAGCAAGAACAAAAAGAAAAAAGAAGAAAATTTTTGTGTTCTTTGGTTTCAAAGTTGGTGTCTTTTCAAATTGGGTTTGCTAGATAAGTTGTTTCCTATAACCAAACGACGCGTCAAGGGAAAATGCAAAACCAAAGACATAAAAAAGATTTAGATGTAAGTTAAGGTAGTTCTGAAAGAGGTTTCTTTTCAGTTGATGGATTATATATCTAAATTTAGACATTTTAATTCAACATCAACATGTGTTGCGTTTTGCCTTTATTTTCCTTATTTTGGTAGTTTGTTACTTAACAAAATCTACATATCACTAAGGTTAACTTAAGATTAGATAACAAAAATCTTTAGAGATTCCAATCAATGATCATAATTATTCATCAAGATTCTGTTAATTGATTTGCTTAATAATAGTAATTTTTTTTTAAATTCATGTCATAATCTTTCATTTTCATATTTCATTGTCTATCTACATGTTTTATTTAGTTAAAAATGAAGAGATAAAGATTCAAACACTAATTAAAGTATAACCAAGGTTTAAAATATTGATGTCGATGGAAATATCAAAGTCTTAATTTTACGAAAATTTCAATAGAAATATCAATTTCGATGGATATTTCTGGAAAAATTATAAAAATAAAAAAATTTAAAAAATTAATTACGAAATATATAATTTATTATTTTCAAATAAGTAAACATGTCTATTATTTATATTAATGACATTTTGATGTTTATTTTGTGTGTTTTATGAATTTTTCTATGATATAATGAAAATATCGATATCGAACCCATGAAAACGTGGGTATAAATACTATGGGTATAAATATATAGTAACTAAACTATAGCAAATGAATTATGCTCTCATGTTTTAGCTTGTAATGTCTAAATTAGTTAGAATTATTGTTAACCAGACATTGATTTGAAATAATGATAATAATTATAACTAATTAACAATAATCGAAATCATTAACTGACCATGTTTTTGTGTGAGGGGTTGATAACAAATTCGAACTTTTTAGCTTTAATTGATATTATATAAGGTTTAAAACTTCGATGTCAAAATATTGTGGATAAATATTGTGGATAAATATTTTTGAAAAAATTATAAAAACAAAAAATTAAAGAATATTTTTAGTATATAAAACCGTTTATGATTTTTTAACAAGTTAACATTTTTATTATTTATTATTATATTTACATTAGTGAAATTTTATTGCTTATTTTTTATGTTTCGTGGATTTTTTTATGATATAAAAGAACTGTAGATTCACCTCTCGTGTCGATATTGAATCCATGAAAATATAGAAATATCGATAAAAATATTGAGATGTCGATTGAAGTTTAATACCGTGACTTATAATTGATTCATTAATCAGGTGAGCGTCATTTAAGTAAGTAGAAATTTATAAGGATAGTAATCACTTCTTTACAATTACAACATAATTACTTATTTACATTCAAAAGTAGTAATACATTTACAAATCAAAACTATTGTACACGCTTAGGCTCCGTTTAATAATGTTTTTGTTTTTTGTTTTTTTTTATTTTCCTATTTTTTAAGAACTAGAAATAATTTTTTTTTAAAAAAAAACTAGAAATAAAAATAGGTTTGGTAACAATTTCTGTTAAACTTTTTATTTTTTAAAGAAACCATAATATACATCAAAATGTATCAATAAAAATATTTAAAATAATTTACATTATCTAATATAAATAAGTCTTGGGGTAAAATTAATAGTAATAATAATTAAAAAAAAAAGTTATCCCTCTAATATTGTCTAAATTTGATATACAATATTATCTCTCGCTCGAATTGTTTGCCTTAAATGATCTCGACTCAAATCTAACTCAATTATATTCTTATGTAAATAATGTGGTAGAAGTATATATATTGCAAAATTTAAATTCAAAATTAAAAGTTAAATGAACATAACTCAATTGGCATAACGCTTGTTCCATAGACCTAAAAATCAAACATTCAATTCTTCTCCCACATATAGTTAAAAAAAAAAAAAAAAAAAAAAAAAAAAAATTCAAAATTCAAAATTCAAAATTAGAAGTTAAATTTATTTACGCTCCAAGGAAAAGGTTAATAGTGTTTAAAAAATTGAGCAAATTTAAATTATTGCTATGGTAACATTTTTCTTTGAGCAGACAATACTGCACCTTGTTCTTATTACTATTTTTTTTCTTTGCGTAGATAACCTCGTTGTAAGGGAAATATGGTAAAATTATATAAAATATCCATCAACTTTGGGTAAGTTTCATTTTTTTTTTAAAAAAAAAAGAGGAGTAAATACTTTATTAATGCATACGTGAGAAACATCATAAAAGGGATTTACATAAAAACTTGTCATTTATGTGCAATGGAAAAAGACATCATAGTTGACAAATAACACTTAGATTTGGTAAACCAAAGAGTTGTTAAGATGAGAATTTTAAACAACTTTCTCTTAAAGATTCGGTTGTTTCTTTCGATCTTCATTATTAGAGAGAAATATCAGATTACAGATTCAAAGTCACCATTAAAGTTAGAGAGTTTATATAGATGCTTTGTGTTTGGTCATTTGAAGCGTTAGATAACATATTCAAGGCATTTCAACGAAAGACTTTGACGATAAAGAAGAGATCATCAAGGTTATAACCAACGAGAGTAGATTTTAATATCCTTTACTCTTTAACTTGTTCCAAAATATCTTTGACTTTTGAAGTTGTTCTAAAAAAAAATGATTGAACTAAAAGATGTCATTCATTAGAAGGCATGAACGATATTATTTACAACTATAAAGAAGATTTAAGATCGCGGTCATTACCATTTATGAAATATGAGAAGAAATTAGTATGAGTGTGAAAGTCCTAACAACAATATATATTGAATAAACTATCTATGAGCAGCTGGTTGTTGTAATACCAATACAGAAGCTCTAATGTTAGTATCAAGTGTTACAATCAAATCCCCAAGAATTCCAAGCTCTGGAAAATCATTCCATTCATTAAGACCACAAGTTTGAGGTGATGATTGTTCCAACCCTTTTCTTCTTCCTACAATCATAAGATCAAATTCATTCACCATTTTTCTAATTCTCATTGCTGTATGAGTTCCATCTTCACTCACTCCTTCTATATACTTCACTCTCCCATCTCCAAAACAGTTCATTTTAAAATCCCTTAATGCTTCAGAATCAAGCATTTTTTCCCAATTATGTTCATTACATGATCCATCTTCCATTGTTGAATTCACATATAATCTCAGCACTGTCAGTTCCACTCTTGAATCCTTTGCCAATCTCTTTGCATATGAAATTGCTTCTCTGTCATCACTTCCTCCTAAAAATATAACACAAACTGCATAACTATTACAATTACTCATCATACTCCCTAAGTTTCCTCTATTTGCAAATATCCCCACTAAACAAGGTCCTTTTTCAATTACACCCCAATTCAAAGTCCTTATTGTGTTGTCATCTTGGTCTATATGGCCATCAGCTGTCCATGTTTGGTGAAATGGTAATATTATGAGAGATGTTGTTTTTTCAAGCCCCAGTTTGCATATTTCACTTAACATCAACTTTTGTGGTGTGATTGTGGTGAAACATTCAACACTAACTGTTCCATTTTTGTCTCTCTCGAAGTTGTCAAAACAGAGGACTATGTTTTCAGACAAGGATTCTTGTTGATAACTTAAAGGATAGTTGTGTTTTTCTTGTTTATGAGATATGAAAATGGGTGTGATTCTACCAACCAATTCAACTAAATGGAGTACATAAATGGCTAGTGGATTCTGCTTTGTGGGACATGAGAGATTGAGTAAATGAATTAAGCCATGAGTGTCTTTGTTTTGATGAACACATACTAGAATTCCAAGCTCTGAGTTTTTAGGCAAGTTCGTGATGTTCCTGTTTTGAGATACACCATATTTTATTGAAGGGTCATACAGATATTTCACTGGAAATGGCACAAAAGTTGCAACTACTAATATCATTACTGTTAGCCATATCAGAAGCCCATCAGATATTATCTGCAAAAAGGGAAGAAAAAAAATGATATCGAAATGAGAGTTCAATCATATCTTAAATCACCGATTGACCAAAAAGCAGAAGTGAGATTTGAAAGATACATACATTATATCCTCTAAGCATTGTGACGAAGACCAATTCCACAATGCCTTTATTGCTCATCAAGAAAGCCAATGCCAAAGAGTCTTGAACAGGCAAGTTGCAATACAATGAACCAACAAAGCTAGAGATCACCTTGACTGAAAATGTTATAAACCCAACAATTATATTGAATTGTGTAAAACCGGACCCAAACGCGACGAAGATCATAGAAAAATCTGCTTGTAAAGCCGACGTAGCGATAAAAATTGGCATGAACAACTCGTTAACGAAGAAATCGAGCTTGTCAACCATAGAAATTACTAATGGAGAGCCATGAGGAATGATCAACCCCAATAGATAAGGACCAGAAATTGCTGGTTGAGTTAATAAAACAGACACAACAGAACTCAACAAAACCAAAAAAATAACAGCCTGAATATTTGTACTACTCACTGGCTTCCCTTTTGGAGTCCTTTTGATTATCCAAACAACTGCTGGCTTAAACACAAAACAAACCAAAACAGCTTCAAGAAAGAATCCCCCTAAACAGACAAATCCCCTTATAGGACTTACTTTATAAACTCTTGTCATGTTACTGATTATGATACCCAATTGACTTAAGATGTCACCAACCAATGCTGCTGACAGCGCCAAACGCCCAATCTCTGAATTCAGAATTTTCAGTTCACTTAGAAGATTTTCAATGACGGGCAATGAGACCATGCTGTGTAAACTGACCATTAAAGCCACTTTGGGCTGCTGTGTTAAATCCAAGTCGTTGAGTAAAAGAGAAGCCACAAAACCCCCAAAAATCAATGGCCCAAACAGGGTTGGAAGGGCAACTAGAAGAGCTTTTCTTTTGGTTCTTCCTATCATTCTCACGTCCATTTTCAAAGCAAGTACGAACAGATACAACATGTATCCAAAATATGTTAACACTGAAAGTGTGGCTTGGCTCTCAAGTGCGAAAAGTTTGTATCTTTTTTCATCCCATTGCTTCCATGAACAACCAAATACCAACCCAGCCTGCATTTTTTTTCAATATCTCACTACATTACCACATATATATTATTGAATATGTTATGAAATCAACAAACAAGGAAAATAGAGAAAATGGTATAAGATTAACTTGTTCAATAACAGTGTGTTAGCTAACATCTACGGAAAGAGGCATTCCTAAGATCAAACTTAGGTCATTCGAAATTCCATATAATAGATTCAAGGCATTCTAACAGAATATAGTCTTTTTTGTTTGGTTCTTTATCTTGGAGATACAATTAGCAATTATTTTAATCTTGGTGGAGAAGTTATTCGAGGAGGCTGCCACGATATGGCTACTCGTAGTTTTGCACTGTTGGATATTTATGACATTGAAATTATATGATTAAATATGACGAATTTATATCAAGTGGTTATTAGTGGACATGCAGTTAATGTGTGTGTGATTATGTTCATGTAACTTGTAAGTTAAGCTGGGATTTTGCTCAATGGTTATAATTTGTGGTCAAATTTTGAATTGATAAATGTTACTTGAAATAAGTTTGTTCCCAATTGTGTTTGTTCAATCTCTATTTTTTTTTATTGATTGATTCAAACATTTTGTGGTGTAAAAAAAAATAATTTATCAATAGAAACCTATTAGACACATTTTCTACTAAAAAAAACTATTAGACACAAGATTTAAGAAAAGGAAATCAATTAATTATTTATTACAATTTCTCTTCTTTAAAATAACTATTACAATTTACTAAAGAAATTCAAACTTTCATATCATATCATAAACTTTTTTTAAGTAAAAGGGTTAAATAGACACGACAACACCAAACTTATAATTAATTTAACAATAGATAAATTATACACAAATTTGTATTTAATTGTGTGTACTTTTGATCATTTGTCAATAGAATTATAATTTAGTGGATTAGACGTCAATTATCATTTTAAAAATCAATAGTTTCAAACTTTAAACTCGACAACTATTGAACTTAAAAAAAAAGTGCATTCATGTATTAATTATATATATTTCAATGACTTGAACTAAACAATATTACATATACAATCAAAAGTCACAATTCAAAGACTTGTTTAATTTCTGAAAAGGCAGAGGAAATTAAATCCAAATTAGAGAGAAAATGCAAATGATTGGGAAAAATGTGTTTGTACTTACAATAATTTGAGAGGAAATCTTGGAGATTCCAAAACCCTTGAGAAGAAAACGAAGAATTGCCATGGATAAACAGAACAAAACCAACTGTAATTCCAAGCGAGGCAAAGAATTATTGAGCCATGATTCAGGATCATTGTAATTTCCCCATAAACCTTTTGAGTTTACCAGAAATGGAAAATGTAAACAAATTTCTGTCGTATGATTTAACATCGTTGTCGTTGAATTCATCGTCGTCGTCGAGTTTCGATTCAACTGCATTGTTTATTTCCTTTCAAGAACAAGAGATCAAACACACAGCCTACACCAAAAGAGAAAGCTAAGGAAAGAAGGAATTCAGGACAAAAATATAGTTGTTGTGTTTTTTTAAAAAATGTGTGTTTTCTATGTGGGCAGTTGGTTAGTAAGTTGTTTCATTTTACCAAACAATAATAAAGAGGAAAAAAATTAAAAAAAAAAAAAAAAAAAAAAAAAAAAAAAACCCTTTGTGTCCTATTATTACATTATGAGTTTGTTTTTTTTTTAACTTCAAAAACGGTTTTTGTGGAAATTTATGGTTAATTAGACAAATTTCTACTAAGGAAATGATTATCCATGAAGATTTGGTGATTGTGTAAATATATGTTGTAGCTGAAATTAATGTTTTTTTTTTCAGGTTATGGTTTTATGCCTAAAATAATTAAATTTAACGGATTTAACGGCCATTAAATACAACTCAAACATGAAGATCTTTCCCTTAGTTTCATTGTTTGTTATTCATGAAATTCTTCTATGGATTCAAATTTGTACTAGTTTTTTTTTTCCATTTTTTTTTAATATTTGTGTAGGATGGTGTCAGCGATGGAGGAATGAGGGGGTTTGTTGTAAACCAAAAATTGCACGGTTCCGTTATAAGCATTCGTTTTTCTTAAAGAACAATATTTGAGTTCATTTTGAATTGCACCTATCTTCGTGCAATTCCCTCTAATCACACAAAATAAATTACAAATGTAAATAATAAAAAATAAAAATTTATCACGTGACAAACAAATTAGTTGGACAACTATGTGGATTGAATAAGGATAGATGCAATGTAGGATGCATTTGAATATTTTTTTTTTAAAAAAAAAACATTAAACTTATAAATGTTTACAATACACCTAAAGGTAATTTCTTTGTTTTGTTATATTCAATTTTTATGCATATTTTTAAAATTTAAGTTAAGTTTTGAAAATAAAAAGTAATTTTAGTAATGATTTTGATATTCAAAAACAAAAACAAGTTTTCCTTTTGATTAAGTTCTCGAATAAATAATTATATTAAGACCATTTAAAAGCAAAAGAGCTCAAATAAAACTTTATGAAAAGATTGATGCGCATGGTGATAAAAGAAAGTCTTCTGATTTTAATACCACATTATAACTTTTTTTTTTTTTGGAAAATTACTATAAACAGAAAAAATATCAAACTATTTACAAATATAGAAAAATTTCCTGTCTATTAGTGATAGACCGCGATAGAATTCTATCGCTTTCTATAGCTCAAGCAAATAAATTCTATCGCGATCTATCAATGATAAACTGTAAAATTTTTCTATATTTATAAATAGTTTGACTCTTTTTTTTATATTTGAAAATAACCCTTTTTTTTCTTTCTAAAAAAAGTTTTTTTTTTATTTTTTTTATTTTTTTTATAGCATTTGCCATTATGGAAGATTTATTAATTTAAATATATTCACCTTTAAAATTACATTGATTTGCAAAATCTGATTCTTTTGTAATTGGATTCCATTAAAAGTCTAATGCTTATTAACATTTTTTTCTTTCTGATTTTCTTTATTGTACTTCTGTGTCTACCACAAAAAGGTTTTCAAATTTTAAAATTCACAATTTATCTCATCTCATCAGTTTGATTTTTAAATTTACGAAAATTTATGAAAATTTGCCATCGAGAAAAAATGTACACTTTATTGGTGTAAATAATAACTCTTAATTCTGGTAAGTCTCTCTTAACAATACTTCATATCTTCAAATTTTCTCTCATTTAAATGTATTTTCGGTTCATTTATGTATCATCATTTACTCGAACGTCACATGTCCATCAACAACTTATGTCTAGTTCATCTCCTCGAACCACATTCTAAGAGAGGTTCTATGGATCTAAGGCCCTTTTGTAACGCCTGAAGCCCATGATTTTGAATGTTAGGCTTGGAGCGTTACAATTTTGCCTTTTCTTCATGAGTCGTTTGTTACATAAACGGATATTTCTTTTATACAACAAACGGTTAAGAAAAGGATACACATTCTACCTGTAATAACGCTATTTTTTGTTTTTGTTTTTTTAGACCTCTTATCTGGTGGATAAATAATGAGGCTGTAAAGAGGGGTTTCATTTATTTTTTTATTTTTTATTTTTGAGTTTGAGGTACATATGTGATATGCCTAAATTTAACAGATGGGGACAACGCATCAACTCAAAAATGATTAAAATGGGTAATTTGATTTCTTATTTTCCTTGTTTGGAAGTTTGTTTCTTCATATGAAAAATGCATAAATCTATTGTCTCAATTTTTTTTTAGTACAACAACTACGAGATGGGTTGATCGAACCTTCAACTTCTAAGAAAGTAAGACATGTCAATTACTGTTGAGTTAAACTCACTTTAGCCTATTATTTCAAATTGATGTCTGAAACTATAACAATCACTTACTTGCACAATTTCAAAATATTGCACATTATTACCTTGAAGCGTATCATCATTTATGAGTCTTTGGCTAAAAAGGCTTTGCTAGAAGCTACCTTCTTATTCATGCTTCTTCTAATTTGCATGTGACAATCACTCCCTAACTTCATTTTGACTCCAAGTAAGTTTATGTTTAAGCATACAAGTATAGATTTACTGATCTCATGAGGCTACATAAATTTGTATTTAATAAATCTAAAGTTTTTGAAACTTGCTTTTTATCCTACATCTATACATAAATTAGGATATATGTATGGCTTCTTTCTAGTTTTTTTTTTCCATTTTTTTTTAACTTTTTTATTAGAAAGAAGATAGAGTTCCTTTGATTCTTCTTTTCTCCTCATAAATGTTTTAAGTGTTTCTATCCTATCGTCAAATATGTTTATATATAGTTTTATAGAAAAATAAACGTTAAAATACCATTTTGAGTCCCTATATATTGAAGTTTGGTCTTTAGCTCTTATACTTTCAATTGTCCACTTTTAATTCTTACATTTCAATAAATCTTAAATTTAGTCCACATTGTTAATCTTTTAAAAACTTTTTGTGGGGGTGTTTGGGACGATAAGAATACACACAGGAATATAATGATCATTCAAGAAAAAGAATGATAAAAATATAAATAAATTATAATACAAGTACAACAGGCTTTCCTTCTACAAATGAAATCTCTGCCAATCTTCAAAAAAAAGAAAAGAAAAAATGGCAATAGAATAACCCATTTGAATGAAACAACCACACCCTCTTCCTTTCATCTCATACACTTGAAAATAATGCAATTCATAATTGGAATTGAATGTTCTGTTAATTCTTCTTCTGCTTTTTTGGTGCTTTCAAAAGTTGCATCAATGGATGATATAAGTGAGCACTAAAGCCACCAGCATTAGAACATATGCTATGCCTTGGTCTATTGTGGTTCCTGCAACATATGAAATCCCAAATTAATGTTATTTTTGGAGTTCAGAACCATTAATAGCTAAGCAAGGTTTCTGTAAGAAAATGTCCTAAGAAAAAAGAGTTGATACTGTTTTCTATTCAAATGAGGAGTCAACTTTCCCGGTGGACATTCAATTCCAACAACTCTATTTGCCTTTGAAATCAAAACCTCTCTTCAAAATACCAGAAACCCATTTTCAATTAAAGGAGATTCAACTTTGTATTTGAAGATGAGAGTTGATTTCAAAGCCATTCTCATATTCCCTGTCATTCAAGAAACTAAATTTAAAATGTCTAAAAATGGCAGCTTCTTGTGGGAAAAAAGGAGTAAATTTTGTTTCTTTTCAAACAAGGAGCCAAATTCCCCAAAACCCATTTCCAATTCAAGGAGATCCAATTGAATTGGTGCTTCTTAGAACCTAGAATTTAAAGGGAAAATTCTATTCTCAAAGCCATTTTTATGGATTTCCTGTCTTTTTCCCAGAAAATTTCTCAAGAAACAAACAGAATAAAGAGAAAACCAGGAAGAAAAGAGAACTAACCATCACTTGTGGGGGCAGGAGCTGGAGAAGAGGAAATTTCAGCTGCAGATACAGGCAAAGTAACAACATAAAAGACAGCAATAATCACAGCAGCATAAATTCCAAAACAAGCTCTCAAAACAGCCATCTCTGTCTCTCTCTGTCCTTGGCGTTTATTCAATTCAATTGCCACTTCTCCCTCAGAGGAACCTAGAGAAAGACAGAAGAATCAAGAAGAAGAAGAAGAAATTTGAAGGTTGTGAATGAGGAGGATGGAAATGATGGGATTGGGGTTTAATACTGTTTGTGTTTCAACCGTAAGCTTTGGGAATCCAAACAAACCCATGTGATTCTTCATTCTCTTTCTCTCTCTCTCTCTACAGATTCCTTCTTTTTTATGCTTTTGCTCTGCTGGATCTTCGATGGACTTTACTTTACCAAAAAGACAGACTGTAAGTTGATTCTTGGCTTATTTCTTAGTCTCTGCTTATCTGGGAAGTCAATCCTTTGCTGGCAACGTTTCTCCACTATATTTCCCTATTTTTGGCTTCTTCTTTCTGCTGGAGCCCTTTACAGCAATCTTGGGGCTGCCTATGATTGTATTTAAACAGCATGGTCCATGCTTCCTTCTATTTTGTCTGCTTCAGTTTGGAATTCTAAGGTTCAAAACTGACAAGAGAATGTTATTTGAGTTTGTTAACCAAACTAAACATTTGTTTATTTCACAACTACAGAAACATTATACAACCATAAATCTACAAACTAAATATAGATTACACACTTCCTTGTCCAATCCAAACATGTATTGAACAAAACCAAAGTTCCTAACTAGAGTTTAGAAATCAAGTAATTTCACTTTCACTTTCACCTTGGGTCCTACATACATTACAGTCTGTTGATCCTTTCATCTTGTGGAAGAAATTCTTGTTGCCAGTTCATAGGAGCTTTATGTTGTGTTTATTGCCAGTTCATTAGAACTTTATATTGTGGTTGATTGATAAGCACAGAGCTTTATGCATAATTCCCTACCTGCAGTTCAATGTTTTATCAAATTTATCAAGAATCTGTTTGTTGAGACCATTCTGTCATCACATGGGCATCTTCATAATAACTACCAACCGCAATCATTGTCATTCAACAAAGATTTTTTTTTTTCTTTCTTTTTTTTCCTATTGATTATGAGTGTCTGAATTAGCATCGTACCAAACTATGGTTTTAAACTTTTAACAAATAGATTCTCCATCGAATTGCAAGATGAGCAAGACTGTAAATATTAGAAAAACGTGAACATTTTACACCATGAGAAAGCGGTAGACTAGAAGCGTCTAAGTTTAAATTGGGTCATTTTAACTATTGAACCTCAGTCATACTTTTAAGAAATGGGCCAAAATATTTGCATTGAAACAGGAAAATGGAGGGCTCGGTCAAAAAACTATTAGACAAACAGTTTTACATTTTCTTATTTCAAAATTACTCTTGAGAACTGTAATCCAATGCCTATGTAAAGATTAATGTTATTGTACAGTGATTCTGGAAAGAAAAGATTTATTTGGTGTGAAAAACAAGTCATCCCTCACATCTAAATAACAAGAAAAGGAACACTCTAAATACGACCATATAAACATGTCTTCGTGAAATTTTTATTTTAGAAAATACAAGACTATCTAAGATCAGCTCCAAAACAGGCCTTATGTTTCACTTAATCAAATTACCGTAAAGGGTACTGAATACGTAATATAGACCAAGATAGACGATGGGAATAAATAAATACCCTATATGCACAAAATTTACTACGAGATCCACAGCTTACATGTCAACCAACTATGGATTATCAATATAGCTTTCCTCCTAACAAGTGTCCAACATAACTATGCTCTATGCTTTATGCTATTTTTCAACCAAAGACCCTTTTTGGAGTTTCTTCAAGCAGAGGGTGTCAAGTCTTACATTGACTATGAATTTGTTTGGCAGTGGAATCAATGACATAATGTCATGCAGGTAAAAAGAAAGGATCTTCTTTATTTCCATATATCTCGAACAACTGCTTGGAGTAATGTGTGGCTAATTTTCTGCAGAGGTCAATGGCCTTAGGGTCATAGGCCTCCAACTCTTTAACAGATTTTTTGAGATTACCTTGCAGATCGCCATCGGTGAGAAACTCAGCCAAACTGGTGCCCCTGTTAGAGAAATTACAGTGAGTCAGCAAAATTCATCAACGAACTTACTTCGGTGTCAACTCACTTCTCTTCATGTACAAACTTTATAACAACAAATGCAACAGCACCAATTTTTTGCAGTGTCCAACTTTTTAGATATAGATCTTCCGTGTATATGGTCCCCAGCTTGTATTTGAGAAAAATGTGTGTTGAAGAAAAAGTGCAAGAAGACTGTACTAATGGCCCGAAATCAAAATGACAAAGAGGAAAAAGGTAGTAAACACTGTTTAGAAGCATTGAGTTACTGAACAGAGAGAAATCAATAATGTTCATTGAGTTGGAAATTATACATACCTGATAGCATCGAACTTGCTGAATCCTCTCTTGTTAGAGAACAACGTTTCTTTACTTACTTTCTCCTCAGAAGTTTGCTGTCTATATAGAGCACACACAGCCTTCATACATAATTCAGGATCCTTGCCAAAAGCTGCAAGCATATCAGCCTCATACTCCCATTTCAACTCTTTTTTTCTCCTTCCTAGCTTAGATATTATCTCATCATATCCTTCACTGCCATTTGATAAATCTTCTGACTGAGAAGTGCTTCCAGCATCCGAAACATCAGAGTCGTCAACAATAAATCCTTCCAAGCTATCACTCTCGGTCTCTAGCTCTGACCCAACATCTTCCAGTTCATCTTCAACATCCTTCATTCCATTCTTGATCTCAGTGATCTGACTTAAAGAATTTTCCTTTCCGATTCCTTTCCCATAGTTATTTCTTAACGACACTAAACGCCTCCTTGCAGGGGTTGCACTAACCACAACTTTGTCACACGCAGAAGTAGGGTCATCATTCAATTCTGAACCTACTTGTGTACAGTTTGTTTTCTGAAGAGGCGATCTCTTCAGTTTGCAGATTGGAACATTATCATCATCATCAGTTTCAGTGTCGCTGGTTATAATATTAGAAGCTCGTTTCCTTTTGGGTGTTGAATTAAAGATAAAATCATCACTAAAAGCTTCCACATTTTCCACATTGTTTGTACAGCAATCAGACTTGCTCAATTTGTTTCCATTGTCTATTTTCTCCTCAGAACAAATAGATCCACATCCACTTAAATCTTGAGCGGCTGAAACACAAGCCTCACTCTTTTTCCGAATATGAGAGGGCAATTTGCCAATAATTACTTCATCATCACTATCATCAATGTTAATGACGCCATGTAAAGGTCTAGAAGCGCCTGGAGTTAATGGTGCCATCTTCTTGCAGGGGCTCTCTTCCTCGAATCTCAACTGTTTTCTAACTCGATTTTGATGCTCAAAATAAGATTCAATCGTACGAAGTCTTTTTCCTCGCTCAAAGGAAACAGTATGATTGGGCGGTGAGACATTTGGAGGTGTTCCTATTATCAACCAAACACAATGAAAAAAATGTTTAGTATTCACTCAACTAAGATGAATCAGCTTAAAAATAACATGAAATTTATTTAGTGTGATTTATTAAGCACATGCGCTGGCTAAAACCTTCATGACTACACATCAAGTATATTGAATATTATACAATCAAATCCTACATACCACTGTCATATTGAGCGGTTGTCTTATGGTATTATTAAGAGGGAAAACAATAACAATATTAAAGAAAAAGAATACCTGCTTCCAAGTTACTAATTTCCTTACTAAGAGCATAATGGTTAGAGGCCACACCATCCAAAGCACGAGCTTCAGGACTCGATGATAATCCAATTCCCCCTTCAAACTTCCCAGAAAGCACTGGCTTGCCACCACCTTTCCTTTCATCCATCTTTGAGATCTGAATCTCCAATTGTTTGAACTTATCTTTCCACAGCTCAGCCTCACTTTCAGCCTTCTTCTTCTCAACTGTCAAAACATTATTCTCAATCAGAAGCTGAACAACCTCATCTTCTATTTCATTCTTATCAACTAAATTCACAACTTCTTTCTTTCCATCCTCAATCCAAACTTTTAGCTCTGCTTCAATGACTGACTTTTCTGACTCCAACTTCCGCATTTGGGCCTGAAGTAATTCAAACTCGATCTTCTTTATCTGAATCTTCAATTCTAACTCTTCACACATTTTTTCAGCTCTTTCACACCTCAATTTCAGTTCACTGCACTTGCATACATCGGTTTGTTCTACTTTATGTCTAACTTCCTCCACATCCATCTTCATATCCAACATAATCACAAAAAAAAATTGAATCAACTCTGAAATAAATAACACCCCCCAAGTACTTAAGTCACCAGAACCATCTCCAATGGCATACCTGAATATTAAAATGGATAAAAACCACAATGATTACAAGAGCTTATAAGCTGACAGTTGTATAGTCTAATCTTGGAGAAACAGAAGGAGGAAAACAAAAAAGGGGTTATCTTTTTTCCGCACTTTTTCCGATTCCTGGGCAACAAGCAAAACTTTCAGACAACCAAACAACCCCAAATCCAAAAATTATTTAATTTTACGAATTCACCAGTTTGTAAAAAGACTTATATTACTTTGATTTTCTGTTTGTCTTCTCGTTCCCTAGTTTTCTGGGGAACCAAACAGGTAAGAATAGAATGAAATTACAGTGAAATGCGCAAAGACAGAGAAGCGTATACGTACAAATCAAATGGGTTCGACCAAATTGTTAATGGGGATTGGGATTTTGAGGGTTTAAAAAAAGGTGTAATGAAATTGCTCCAAGTGCGATCAAGAACATCCTGATGTCGCCATGCTTCGAGGAGAAGGAAGGACAACGTCCGTTTCCCAATGCCCTTTCTAAATTATATATATATAATAATTGATTTTAGAAAAATAACCCGAGAGGAAGTAAAATAAAATAGTGTGGAGTAAATTTTAGGGAAATTACTGTGAACGGAGAAAATATCAAACTATTTACAAATATATAAAAATTTTACTGTCTATCAATCATAGACCGCAATCGAATTCTATCGCTTTCTATCGCTCAAGCAAATAAATTCTATCGCTTGAGTGATAGAAAGTAATAAAATTCTATCGCGGTCTATTAACTGCAAAATTTTTCTATATTTATAAATAGTTTGGCTCATTTTTCTATATTTGAAAACAACCCTAAATTTTAAGGAAAATTATTATAAATTAAAAAATATCAAATTTTTTTATATTTATAAATAGTTTGATTAATTTTTTTTATATTAGAAAATAACCTAAATTTTAATTTTGAATTATAAAACCTAGGTTTAAATTCTACTTAGCTTCTTTATATATATATATTTTACTTTGTTTCATTTGAATTCTTTTACTTTTAAAATATTGGTTTGATCCCTATACTTTTAACTTTGTTTCATTTTAGTCATTTACCTTCAAAAAGTAACCAATTTGATTCTTTAAAAGATGAAATAAAAATGTACATTACACCGAGAGGAAAAAAAAATCAACTTGACTCAATTATGAATAAGAATAGGAGACCAAAAAATGTATAACAATAAAAAGAAATCATAAAAATTTACTACAAATAGATTGAAATTGAGATAATGTTGCAGTTGCTAACAATCTTAAGACATGACAAGAGAGCTCGAGACAAGAGAAGTCAAAGAGAAAATATGAGAGAATGGTAGTAGAAGTAACAAAATGTGTTATATAAAATAAAGGTTTTTCTCATTTAAGGGGATAATGGACATTTCATATCTCAATTGTCTCAAAAAATTTCTTTTTAAAAATAGATCTCAAAAGTCCTTACTAGCATAGTATTAAATTTTCATTGATACTTCTACATTTTCATGGGTTCGATATCGATATGAAGAGTGAATGGATATTTTCATTATATCATAAAAAAATCTACGAAACACAAAAAAAAAGTAAGTATTCACTAATATATTTAATATAAATAATAGACATATTTACTAATTTAAAAATAATAAAAAAATTATTTATTAATATAAATTTACTTTTTAAATTTTTTATATTTATAATTTTTCTAGAAATCGATATTCTATCGATATTTCCATTCAAATTCCAATAAAATTAATAATATTTCCATGCATATTTTACCCGATGGGTACTATTTTGGCAATTTTCGGATATTTTTGCACTGTAGCCTACAGAAACAACGAGTAGTATTGCCCAAGAGTTTCGAACACCAAGAAACAATGCCCATTTCAGAATGAATGTCTTCAAATATCATCACCGCTGTCGCTCACAGATTCTCAGAAGCCTTCTCCTAAATCATTTCGTTCGTGAATGGCCTTCTATCAGTACCCGAATAGGGTCCAAACAATGCTTCGGCACTCACTCAGAAGATCAACAGATAACCGAATTCATGGAATATTTAGATTCCCTGAAGAACTACGAGAAATTGGGTGTGCCCAGAGGCGCAGGCACTGATTCTGATGATGGGTTCGATCTCGGAAGGATGAGAAGGCTGATGGAGCGCCTGGGTAATCCACAATCGAAGTTTAAGGTTGCCTCTTAGTTTTCTTAGCCTTAACTAAATCTTGCAGTTTCGAACTCACCCATATCCTCTGCTATCAACTGAGTTAAATTAGACTACTAAAAATATTTATTCGATCACTGCTAAGCCTAAAAGCTTGTAGATTTAAGCTTTTATTAATATTAATACTCTCCTCACTTGTGATGGTTATCAATACCAATCGATGGGAAATGAGATTACCAATTATTGAAAATTCCACATGAAAAGTTGAAGCTCATAGGAGCGTTTGGGACACTGAATTAGTTATTATAGTTTGTTGGTTATTATAGTATGTGGTTATAATATCTATAGGTTATAAACTTATAATAGTTATACCTTAGCAAAGACGAATGGAGCGAAAGAGAGGATAAGCAGGAAATAGTAAATACCGTAGCAAAGAAGGATTTGAAATAGTAATATTGTAGTTAATTGTAAGTTATAATAATGGTAAAAACCAACTATTATAATTGGTGGCCCAAACACCCCGTAGTGACTGATGGTAGGACAATTGTAGGCAATTCACATTGCGGGAACGAAAGGAAAAGGGTCAACTGCAGCCTTCCTTTCTAACATTTTACGAGCAGAGGGATACTCTGTTGGTTGTTATACTAGGTACGGCCTTTGTGCAACAATTATCAATTTTTCTGTATACTCTTACTTGGGAGTGATTTGAGAAGGCATAACTTTGTGCTTGTGAATTTCTTCATGCGTAGTCCTCATATTGAAACTATAAGGGAACGTATTTCACTCGGACAAACTGGAGAGATGGTCTCTGGGAAGGCACTAAACTCTCTTTTCAAAAGGAATGAAGAGTTCTTTGATCAGTCAGTAGAGCTTGAAAATGGACGTATAAGTTACTTCGAGGTATTAATTCATGCTTTTTGTTGTTGTGATTGAAAATTCTCTAGGAACCCAAATGGCTTATTTGCTGCTTCTGATTCTTCTACATGATTTGATTAAGCAAATTGATGTTCCATGTCTAGGTTTTCACTTTGTAAATTTGTATGTCTTGTGATCTTTTATGGTATATCCTGCATCTTTTTGGGCTTGGTTTCATCTAGGAAGATATAAATTGTTCATGTCATTGATAAACCTTTGAACCCTTAAAGTTCATTGGACCTATGCAGTCATTAATGTTTTCTTCAATCTTTTAGACGAGCTGATGAAATTCTTCCAGGTCTTTACTGCTATGGCATTCTCGCTCTTTGCTCAGGAGAATGTTGATGTTGCAGTCATTGAGGTTCGCTTTCTTTTAGACTAATTTGTTCTTTGTCAAGTATTTTTTTATTTCTCCAGCAAAAGCTTATAAGGCCATTGTCAATATGTTCTTATTTTAACTGAAACAGGCTGGACTTGGTGGTGCAAGAGATGCAACAAACATAATTTGCAGCTCTAGACTTGCTGCTGCAGTCATAACTTCAATTGGAGAGGAACACATGGCTGCCCTGGGTGGCTCTTTGGAAAGCATTGCAAGGGCAAAGGCTGGAATAATTAAACGTGGTTGTCCAGTTAGGTTGTTTTCTTGATGTAATTTTGATGCTGTTTGACTTTGTTCAGCCTTCGATATTCATTATCCACGCATTAGTTAGTTTTTCCTTTTCTAATGAGTTGACATGACCTACAAGAAGTGAAGAGGGGACCTAAAGTCAGCCTGAACTTACATAAGACAATGAAGATCATGAAAATGCCCTCTAATTAGCCATAATTATTGTTTGAAATAATATTGGTGGTTGAAAAACTAAACTGAAGTTTTTGCAGTCTGTCTTTCAAATTATATTGCCATATAGGAAGGTATTAAATTAGTCTATTGCTGTGAAGTGTAAACAACGTAGAAGCAAGCTGCATGAAAAGGTCTTAGAGGCTTCCAAAGTTTATTGCCTTTATTTGGCCTCTACCGGCATGGAATTTTCTCTCCCAAAGTTGTTGATGCAAGTCTATGTGTTTGTTTGTCTGTGTCTGTGTGTGAAAGAGAAGCTTATTCTCCAACTCCTATTGTGCTAATACATTCCTGTTTCATTCTATTTTTTTTTCTCTCTTCTGAAATTTATTCCTAAAAGGCTCGTTAATTGATTTCAGACCATTCTGGGTGGTCCATTCCTTCCAAATATTGAGTGCATTCTTCGCGATAAAGCATTGTTCATGTCTTCGCCTGTAATATCAGCCTCAGGTCCGGGAAATAGAAGTACCATAAAAGGTGTAAGCCTGCTCAATGGAGGACTTTGCCAATGCTGCGACATAGTAATTCAAATTGACAATGAAGTATGGCTCGTGTATTCTTAAACAAATATAAATTTCACTCCTTGAATTTCAAGCAAGAGTTCCTTAATCTCATTGTGAATGCAGTTTATCGAGTTATTGGATGTCAACCTCCGCATGCTTGGACGTCATCAACTTCAGAATGCAGCAACTGCAACTTGTGTTATTCTTACTCTCCGCAATTTAGGTATAATATCACTTTATATATTTGATTTGACATCCGTACCTTCATTTAGAGAATAAACATGTGATGTGTACTGATTTCCCTGACACGTTTACTGAAGGTAATAGCTTGTGTGTGTTGCATCTACACTTTCTTTTTGAAGTTTCTGAACAGTTTGTGTCCTTTGCATGTGAGGCCTGTGCAGATAGGATACTTTAGAGACAGTTTTGCTAAAGTCTTAGGGAAAGATACTTGTAATTTCTTGCTTTTAAGTTTGAGATGATATATGATGCAAGATAGATTGTAGTTTATTTTACTGAATACTTTTAATATTTTCCTATTTTGATAAATAACTCAGGTTGGAGAATTTCGGATGCATCTATCAGGAGTGGACTAGAGCAAACATTCCTGGTCGGTAGGAGTCATTTCTTACCAGCCAAGGAAGCTGGGGTTCTTGGACTACCTGGAGCAACAATATTGCTGGACGGAGGTGCATTCATATTTCTTTTTACTAATGTCAAGTTTGGTCTGTTGGGACCTGAGAATTGTGCTTGTGCTGCGTCTTCTCTACCGTATTGTACTGAAAGACTTTTGGTAGATGTTCAGTACATAGGCACTCTTTTGGCTGTTATTGGTAAATGTTTATATCTGGTCTGCTGACTGCTTAAAAGTTTGCAGAATATTGTAGAACTACTTGTGTTAAAATTTCAACCTGCATTAACTGATATATATTGGAGTTGTGTTGTTCTGGATGTTGGTGCCATGTCTTGCATTCTTTTAGACAGCCTTTCTAATTGGTTCTTGAATGTTTTCTCAGCCCACACCAAAGACTCTGCTAAAGCATTAGTGGATACCATTCAAATGGCTTTTCCTGAGGATCGATTGGCTCTTGTAGTTGCGATGGCTAATGATAAGGATCACGTTGGTTTTGCCAGAGAATTCCTTCGAGGTATAGCTTTCCCCTGCAAAGAGTTGGTCTCATATTTTCTTCACCACAGAAGTTTCTTCTTGATTTTAAATTCTTCGATACTCTTGAATCTTTTGGATTATATAGGCCTCATCTGGTTCTGATAACCATGTTCCTTTTGAATCATATGAGAATGTCTGCAGAGTTAGATTAGCTAAAGTGTGCATAGATCGAAATAGATGACTGGAAGAAAGTGTGTTAAGAGATGTTGGTAAGAGAAAATATGTTTAAAGAGTGAATAAACTAAAATTGTTAGCGACAGTTTTATCTAGTTAACTTATGATAGGTTCTCTTAAATA
Organism: Lagenaria siceraria; assembly: GCA_002890555.2. NCBI lineage: Eukaryota > Viridiplantae > Streptophyta > Magnoliopsida > Cucurbitales > Cucurbitaceae > Lagenaria > Lagenaria siceraria. The sequence continues at coordinate 1,437,269 of CM016483.1, forward strand.
TTAGTTTAAGTTTCAAAATTTAGTTAAAAGAAGCTTAACAAATGAAAACGGAAACAAAACTATCTTCTTTATTTATAAATAGGAGGCCTAAAATGAGGTATGGACTCCTTCATCAAATTACATTCTTCCTATTCTACCATTTCTCTTCATTGTTTTTTAGTTAAACGAAAAAATGAGACCTTTAATTGAAGTAATGAAAAGAAACAAATGAACTCCCCAAGGGAATCAAAAAAGCAAAGAGAAAAAATATAAATAAAGTGAGCCTAGTAAGCACTCCAATTAATACAACTTACAAATATCCTGGGAAGCAAAATCAACTAACAATTCAGGAAAAGAATATCATTGATAAACTTTTAATATGGAAATATCAAAGCGCTCTAGGCAACACTGCTGCTTATTCTCAAAAGTCTTTTGCTTATGCTCAAATCAAATCTCAGAAAGGATTGCAATTTAAACAAAACAATAACTTTTTGTAGAGATTCTGTACAACTGTACATATGTTACGCAATGTCATGTAATCTTGTTGCTCGTCTCTGTCTTCTTTGATGTTGTAAGATGTAGCAATGAAATGCTGACAGTCAGCAGTTAACTGAATTTCAGGTGGAAAATTGGAGTCCATTGTCTTAACTGAAGCCCATATTTATGGAGGCAAATCAAGGACAACTTCAGCTGCTTTTCTAAGAGACTGCTGGATCCAAGCATCCAATGAATTGGGGATCCCTATTTCTTTAGAAACTAAAGATGCACTAGTTTCCTTCACAAGCAAACTCGAAAACAGACCGTTATTGACTACCGAGCCCTCGTTATTACATGCCATAAAAATCGCTGCTGAGATTCTCAAGCAGAGGACGGAAGGGCGGCGAGGTCTTGTCATAGTAACTGGCTCTCTGCATGCTGTTTCAATGGTGTTATCTTCTCTTCATTCTTGAACTATTTATTTATGAAATCACTTTATTCTTATATACTTTAAGCAAAGTTCTTGAGTATTGCAGATTATTTTGGTAGCATATTTCCTATGAATTATTTGAGGTGTAACATTAATGACAGGGAAAACTAATGAAAGTTGATTCCAATTTTTGGTCAAAATCTATGATCAGCACCGAGTGATCCAATCTTTACAACAACAACATAATTTATGGTAATCTTTTTCGAATAAACTAGGACTACTCTACAATAATTTAGGGGCGTTTGGAAAAGTCAAAATCTTGGATGAGAAAAATGTCCTCGGAGAGGTTTGTTGGAAAAACTTTGTCGGGAGACTCTTTGCCAATGACATTAACAAGAAGTGTCGAGAAGAGGATTTGGCAACCTTGAAAGGGAAGATGCAACAAGCCAGTCTTAAGATTTGGAATATTTTGGGTGAATATCTCTGAGATACTTATTTTTTTAAAAAAGAAGAAAAGAATGGTTATCTTGGATTGGAGAAGACAAGATTTGAGAAAGAATAGGTTTAAAATTATAAATGCTATTGTTTAATTATCAAATGGTTTCAGAACTTGAAAGCTATTCTGAACACTATATATTGACATTCCAATTGCTGTGTGCAGAGCCATTAGTGAACCATAAAGAGCAGACTGAAAAAGAGAGGTCTAATGTCTAATGGTGGGTAGTCATTATCTTTCACCTTTTCTAAAGATTTTTAGAGCTTCTTTCCCCTTTTTCTTTAATGCATTTTTACCCGTTGTTTTATTTGATATATATATTTTTTTTTCCTTCATCAGTTAAAATTTGATTCTCATTTTATCTTTAATTTTCTACTTTCATATGCTTTGTTTACAATTATTTTTCACTTCTTCACAACAAAAATACAAAATCTTAGCCAAATTTAGAAGAAAAATCTTTTTCCTTAACATTGTTTCTTAGTCTTGTTTGGTAATTATTTGATTTTTTTTAATATTCGTGAGTGTCCAGGTCAACTTATGTGCACCGGACTAATCTCATGGAATAACCAGTCTAACCCTACTACATTTGGGTGTCAAGGAAATTCACAAGATACTAAATCTTATGGAAGTGACTACCATAGATTGAATACTTTCTTAGCCCTTTATCAAACTCAAGCCCTTTAATTACCACCAGGTCAACCCATGATGGTAACCATTTAATTTTTTATATTTAGTTTTTAAAAATTAAGTTTACAAACACAAATTTCACCTCTAAATTTCTTGCTTTATTATCTACTTCTCACCTGTGTTTTCAAAAACTAAATCAAGTTGTGAAAACTACTAAAAAATACTTGTTTTTGTTTTTGAAATTTGGCTTAGAATTCAACTATATATTTTACTTAGGGTTGTTTTCAAATATTAAAAAAAAAAAAAAAAAAAAAAGAGTCAAACTCTTTACAAATATAGAACTTGTTTACTGTATATAGCGATAGATCGCGATAGACAGAGATAGAAGTCTATCGCTCAAGCTATAGCATTCTATCGTGGTATATCACTGATATACAATAAAAAAAAATTTATATTTGAAAATAGTTTGATATTTTTTCTTAAAGATGTTTACCAAGTGGCTAGTTTTTGAAATTTGGTTAGAGTTGTGTAAACGTTTGTAAAAAATATTTGAATGGTAATTAATGAATTAAATTTTACTGCTTTGCTTTTTTTTTTTTTTTTTTTTTTATACCAACAATATAATGTTATGATCTTTTATGAATTAATGCACACAATTCTTCTCGGTTATAGTTATACCATGTTTTTCTGTCACGTATGAATTGTCATATTTGTGTATATTTGTCTTTTGTTATGTCGTTGTCTTGTCGCATGAAATTGATTAATTACAAAAATAAACTTAATTTTAAGTCAAGAATTTCACTGATTTAGAATAGAAGTAAATATGTCATCATAATGATTTAAACTCTTAACCTTATGAGTTAATTTCAATGATATTATTACTTAAAATCCAGATAAAAAGAGAAACCAACCAATTGAAAAAAAAAATTATTCTACATTTCTATAGAATTTATAACTTTAGGGAAAGGAAAGAGGAAAAAACACAAATGTTAAGTGTTAGCATTTCCTTTTTTTCTATATAAAAAATTTAAATAACATAAATCATGATGATGATGCTTTGATATAAATTTTACCACAAGGATATATAAATTCAACCTATATGTTTATGAATTATTATTTTCCTGCCAAGTTAATCAAAATTTACTATCCTCCTACTATATATATCAATATTTATTTTACTTTTTCAATGATACCTATCCAAACACATTTGGCCTTCCAATAAAAAGTCCCAACAAATTGAGAGAAAGACACTGAAAATTAATAAGGAATCATGACTAAGGGACTAAGGTACAAGTTTGTGGAACTTCTATTTGTCAGATCGAATGCGACTAGTTTCTACAAACAAGCGCTCAACAACTTTACTTATTATATTATTACTATTATTTTACATGGGTAAAATTCACACTCTATTTTCTTTACATTAAAATTGTTAATATTGAACATTTGAAATGGAGAATTTCTAAGTTTTTAAAACTAGGAATTGAAATTCAAATATCAAAAACATTTAGTAAGAAAAATATCAATAAACAATAATGTCTTATTTCCAGAAAAAAGAAAAAAAAAAAAAAAAGATAAGCACTCTCCAATAAGGCTGACTGGACACTGCAATGAACACTGTTATCAAAATTAAACCCTAAAATTTTCTTCAGTTTCCAATGGCAAAAGGAAAGAAAATTTATATATAAAAAAAATAAAAAAGTTCTCCCTTTATATTATTATTATTTTGAAATTTGAGTATTAAATATGAATGATCATTCTCATAGGACCCACAATCCCAATGAGCAAAGTCTAGAATACTTCAAAAATTTAAATGATGAAATGACTCAAACTGCCATAGAATCTGATCAATTATTTATTTTTATTTTTATTTTTTTTTTTACTTTTTCTTATTTAAAAAAATTGTTCTTTTTTTTTTTTTCTTGGTTGGAAGAGCCTACATCACTCAAAAGTGACCAATCTCCTCAACTCCAAAAAATAAAAAATAAAAAATAAATGACAATCAAAAAATAAAAAGCTACTTCTTGTTTATTATTGATAATTAGATTCTTTTTTTTTTTTTTTTTGTTTTTTCCTACCCAACTTTTTTTTTCTCTCTCTCTCTACAATTTCAAAGAACTGATCAACCTCTTTATCATTGGAGATTCTTTTTTGTATATAAAAGTCAACTTTTGATGCTCTGTCACATTTTGATTACCATGAAAGAAGACAAACAAAATGAAAAAAATATATATGTAAATAGTGGAATATAATTAAAACCCATTTTCATCCATTATTTGTTAATTAGTTAAATAATCATAGAAATGCAATTAGAGGGAGGGTATAATCTCTTTAGTTGGATTTCATTGATTTTTGGATTAAAAACATGTAATTTTGGCTCAACTTTAATTAGTCTATTAACTTTTGGTCCTTCAATTTTGCTTAAGAGTTGTTGGTGCTTGGTGTCACAATCGTACTTTGCTAAACGATTGTGCGGCACTTGCCCTCGCTCAGGGACAAGTCAGCCAACTCTGATTCAAATCACCTTCGGCACACCGGGTGCCTCTCGCAACGACTATCCCCGTTTCTAGAGGGAAACGGGTTTAGAGGAAAGGGCTTTCGCAAACAGTTTAAAAGAATATTTGAGGAAAAGATTGTGTCGTAAGGCTAGAAAGCAAAATAGGGACAACAACGGCTTTATAGCTTACAACTCTCGGGTATGCAAGTATGATGATTAGTCTCACTCGCATATAGTACATTATAAGCTTTTACAAGAGTGGCATGGTTGCACGTACAAAGTGCTACGCCGTCACAAGAAATGAAAAGTAAAGGAAAGCGATAAAGGAAAGCGGTAAACAACATAATGAAATACATACTATGAAATGACATAGGGTTCGGAACGGCAATGCGGCCATAGGCAACACGCCCTGGACAAGCATGACCGTGACATCCTCCCCCACTTAAATGGTTGACGTCCCTGTCAACCGTCGCTGTTCGAACTCGACAACCTTGGCAGCATCTTGTTGCAAGTCTTCAACACGTTCCCAACTGATCTCTGCATCTGGCAGTCCCTTCCACTTGACGAGAAACTCCTGAACATCTCTTCTCGGTCTGCCCACTCGACGAGTACGTTCCGCCAAAACTTCTTCTACTTCTCTATCTTCAGGGTTGGACATTGTAACTGGAGGTCTGACCGACTGATTACGAGCGGCATCATCTGGATCGGGATAATGGGGTTTCAAATTGCTTACGTGAATGACGGGGTGAATCTTCATCCACGGCGGCAATTGAACCCGATATGATACTTTACCGACCTTCTTGATTACTTCAACAGGCCCTTCATATTTTTGCACAAGACGCTGATCTCTTTTACTTCGAAATCGGAGCTGTTCTGGTCTCAGTTTGATCAACACCTTATCTCCGGCTTGGAACTCCAGGGGTCGCCGTTTCTGATCCGCCCACTTCTTCATTCGTCTAGACGCCTTCTCCAAGTAGGCCCGAGCCATCTCGGCAGTTTGGTTCCACTCCTTCGTGAAGTTGAACGCTTGAGGGCTCTTCCCTGCATAAGGATGGTCCACAATGTGAGGCATGAGTGGTTGTCTCCCACTAACTATCTCAAAAGGAGTCTTTCCGGTAGACGAGCTCTTCTGACAGTTAAAGCTGAACTGTGCCACATCAAGCATATCGACCCAATTCTTTTGCCTGGCATCTATAAAATGACGTAAGTATTCCTCGAGCATGCTGTTGAACCGTTCTGTCTGCCCATCAGTTTGAGGGTGATAGCTCGACGAGATATTTAAATTCGAGCCAAGCATTTGGAATAACTCTGTCCAGAAGGTTCCTGTGAATCTGCCATCTCTGTCACTAACGATACTCGCTGGGACACCCCAGAACTTGACAACATTCTTAAAGAACAGTTGTGCCGTCATTTCAGCTGAGCACATCTTTATTGTTGGGATAAATGTCGCGTATTTCGAGAATCTGTCCACCACTACGAGAAGTGCTTCGAAATCCCCGACCTTGGGCAAGTGGGTAATGAAATCGAGGGAGACGCTCTCCCATGGTCGTACTGGGATTGGCAGGGGTTCTAACAGCCCGGCTATCTTCGCTCGTTCAACCTTGTCTTGTTGACAAATAAGGCAGGTCTTGGTAAACTGCATAACATCGTCGCGGAGGTTCGGCCAGTAGTAACCTTGCTTCAACAATGCATAGGTTCTCTGCCAACCCGCATGACCTGCCCACCGAGTGTTGTGGCACTCTTCTAACAACAGCTTCCTCAAGCCCCCTGCTCGGGGTACATACAGACGGTTACCCCTGGTGAATAGGAGGCCTTCCTCTACCCAGAACTGTCTTGTCTTCCCTTCTTTGGCCAGCTGGATTATGGCTTGGGCCCCCAGATCATTCTGCAAATGGTCCCTGATGGACTCACGAACTGAGCCTTTTAGTCTACTAGCTTTCAGGTGTGCTAACATGCACAGGGCCGCATGTTCACTCTTTCGGCTAAGGGCGTCGGCGGCTTGATTGGTTCGCCCTGATTTATGCTCGAACTGGAAGTCAAATTCGGCAAGGCATTCTTGCCAACGAGCTTGTTTCGATGATAACTTAGGTTGAGTGAAGAAGTGGCAGATCGAGCTGTTGTCGGTCTTGACAACAAACGTTGCACCCAACAAGTACTGTCTCCAGGCCCTTAGACAATGGACCACGGCTAACATCTCCTTCTCGGAGGCAGCATACCTCCTTTCGGCCGCATTCAGCTTGCGGCTCTCGTAGGCGATAGGGTGGCCATCCTGGAGGAGGACGCCCCCTAATGCAAAATCTAACGCATCTGTTTCCACCTCAAAAGGTTTTGTCACATCCACTATCCCGAGGACCGGGCTTTTTATCATAGCTTTCTTTAATTCATTGAAAGCTTCTTCGCACCTCGGAGTCCAACTCCATTTCACATCCTTCTTTAACAGTTCCGTCAAGGGCTCCGCTCGTCTCGAGAATCCTTCGACGAATCGCCTGTAGTAATTTGCTAACCCGAGGAAGGACCGTAATTCAGTCACAGAAGTCGGGACCTTCCAGTCTCGGATGGCCGAAATCTTACCTTCTTCCATCCCAATCCGACCGCATTCGATCATATGTCCGAGAAAATTGATGCGTTGTTGGGCGAAGGAGCATTTCTCCCTCTTCACATACAGTTGACTCTGCCTCAACTTTTCGAAGACCAGCTGCAGGTGTACTCGGTGTTCCTCCATGGTCTGGCTATAGACCACGATGTCGTCCAGGTAAACCACCACAAATCTATCCAGATATTCGTGGAACACCTGGTTCATCAAAGTACAGAAGGTGGCAGGGGCATTGGTGAGACCGAAAGGCATGACCATGAACTCAAAAGCCCCATATCTAGTGACGCATGTGGTTTTCGGCTCATCTCCTTCTGCAATACGAACTTGATAGTATCCTGATCGGAGATCAAGTTTTGAAAAGTATTTGGCCCCATGGAGGCGGTCGAACAAGTCGGTGATTATGGGTAGCGGATATTTGTTCCGAACTGTGAGTTTATTCAAGGCCCGGTAATCGATACACATACGGAGGCTTCCATCCTTCTTCTTTTGGAACAGCACAGGGGCTCCATAAGGAGCTTTGGCAGGTCTGATAAACCCTGCACTCAACAACTCGTCTAACTGTTTTCGCAGCTCCGCCAGCTCTGGCGGGGCCATGCGATAGGCGTTCTTTGCAGGGGGTTTTGCCCCAGGCAACAACTCAATCTCGTGGTCTATCTCCCTTCGCGGAGGTAGAGACTTTGGCAAGCTGTCAGGCATAACATCACCATATTCTCGTAACACACCTTGGATCTCCTCTGGTATGGTCTCTTTTGGACTTTTGTCCTCGATCATAGGGATGGCCATGAACGTGGGCTCATCACGGGCCAGTCCCCTCTTCAGCTGGAGGGCTGATATCATCTTCAACCCATTCGGTTGTTTGATACTGGCAGAGACAACAGTGGGGTTAGACCCCGTGATCGCCAGACACTTCGCCAGGGGCATGGGGATCACCTTGTGTTCGAGGAGGAACTCCATCCCCAACACCACGTCGAAATCATCCATCTTCACGATCACAAAATCGGTCTGGCCACTCCACGACCCCAACTTTATGTTCGTTCGTCTCGCGATTCCCATTATAGGTAGGGCTGCAGAATTAACGGCCTTCATTTTTCCTGTGTCTTTGTCCCAACGTAGGTTGAGTCGTTGGGCCTCTGATTCCGTCATGAAGTTATGGGTAGCACCGGAATCAACCAACGTGTTCTTGGCCAACTTCTGGTTCACCCACGCTTCTACATACATGAGCCCCTTTTCCACAGAGTCTTTACCCCCGTCTGCCTTCTTTTGAAGGGCGGATAAGAACTTGAGGGCCCCCATGCGAGGGTTCTCCCCCTCTTCTCCGGCTGCCACACCCGGCTCCACAGTCTCTCTTTCACGGGCCGAGTCCTCTGCCAATGAAGCTTGGAGGGCCTTGAGGGCCGCCTTGTTCGGGCACTCGACCAGTGTATGAGGTCCTTTACACAAGAAGCAAGTAGGGGGACCTCTTCTATAATTGTTCTGGGGCTGACCTTGTGCATTCCCGAAATATCCACTCCTTTGATAGTAGGGTTTACGATCCGCCCCTCCGGTCCTGTCTCCTCCCCCACCTCTAGGGGAACCAGGTCTATTTGATTTATTACCTCCACTAGAGGAGGGTTGGTTTCGTTTCTGCTCTTGGGGCGCATCGTTGTTAAGGTCAAACAACCGTTCTGCAGCAGCGTAGGCTTCTGAAAGGGTTTGAACCCTTTGCTCATACAACTTCGTCTTGGCCCACGTCTTTAACCCTTCGACAAAGCAAAAGACTTTGTCTTTCTCTGACATATCCCGGATATCTAACATTAGTCCGGCAAATTGCTTCACATAATCCCTGACAGTCCCCGTGTGTTTTAACTCACGTAGCTTTCGTCTTGCCATTATTTCCACGTTCTCGGGGAAAAACTGGGAGCGTAAATCTTGCTTCAGTTTTTCCCAGGTGTCGATCGTACATCGACCCTCTTGGATGTCCATGTAACGGGACCTCCACCATAACTTGGCATCGTCTGCAAGGTGCATTGTTGCCAGCGTAATCTTCGACTCTTCCATCGTCGTGTTTGTAGCTTTGAAGTATTGTTCCATGTCAAATAGGAAATTCTCCAAAGCCTTTGCTTCCCGAGCCCCACTGAAGGGCTTCGGTTCAGGTACCTTCACTCTGTTGAACGGTCCCACACCTCCAGCTGGTGTTTGGTTTCCTACCGCTCGCATGGTGAGGTTTACTTTCGCATTCACATCTGCGATCTCCGCCCTAGCAGCGTCAAGGGCGGTTCTGAAATCTTCCGATAAGTCAGTCACCATCTGAATTATCGCTTTCTGGGAGCTGTCCAATTCTTCGACTCGCTCCTCCACACGGGCCATTGAGCCCGACGAGCTTTCTCCTCGCTCGAAGCTACTAGATCTGGTAGCTTTTTCTTCCAGGGTTTCGACCCTTTGCAACAGTTCTTGGACGGGCATTCCGTCTAGGCGGCCAGCTACCGCATCGATTATGTCGGCTTTCTCTGCGACTTCCTGTACCCGCATCTCCAGGAAACGAAGGCTATCAGGAACATCTTGTAAATAGAGCATCTGCTCTTCCATCTCCACCAATCTGTCCGCTTGGGACTTGTTAAGCTGTTTAGGTGCCGACATGGTTGCTGATTTCTCACTCAGGGAGCCAACTGGGCTCTGATACCAACTGTCACAATCGTACTTTGCTAAACGATTGTGCGGCACTTGCCCTCGCTCAGGGACAAGTCAGCCAACTCTGATTCAAATCACCTTCGGCACACCGGGTGCCTCTCGCAACGACTATCCCCGTTTCTAGAGGGAAACGGGTTTAGAGGAAAGGGCTTTCGCAAACAGTTTAAAAGAATATTTGAGGAAAAGATTGTGTCGTAAGGCTAGAAAGCAAAATAGGGACAACAACGGCTTTATAGCTTACAACTCTCGGGTATGCAAGTATGATGATTAGTCTCACTCGCATATAGTACATTATAAGCTTTTACAAGAGTGGCATGGTTGCACGTACAAAGTGCTACGCCGTCACAAGAAATGAAAAGTAAAGGAAAGCGATAAAGGAAAGCGGTAAACAACATAATGAAATACATACTATGAAATGACATAGGGTTCGGAACGGCAATGCGGCCATAGGCAACACGCCCTGGACAAGCATGACCGTGACACTTGGCTTGTATAACTTAGGGTTTTAGGTAATAGCAAGTTATTTGTTATTCTTAATCTTTTATTAGCTATATAAACTTGTAAAGCTATATAATTCCACTTCTACCAAATCTCACATATTTAAGCTGAAAATTAATTGCTTCAAGTCATAAACCTACAAAACTAAACATTATTATTATATGAAAATCAAATTTTCAATCCAATCAAAATACACAAACTGATATAAATCTAAACCTTCCAATCCTATCATACATACCTAAGTTTTCAAACCCCACAAGAGAAACACCTCCTTAATTAAGTGCATAATTCGTTCTTTTTTTAAAAGATAAGACTTTATTGAAAACATATGTGAGGAACATACAAAGACGAAAGTTTTATCAAGAAGACTAAGTTGAAGCAAAAATGATAATGATAATTATAGATCGGCTTTTCTCTTGTCTATGTATCTAATTTATTTTGGCTGTTATGAGCTCTCCTCTAGCTCATCTTGTATAGATCAACTCTCGTTTTTTTTACTGAACCTATTATTTTTAGGTTCGGGTATGATGAGAGTGTTAAAAAAGTCTCCTAACCCCACAATTCAATCTTAACATAAATATATATATTTTTTTACCCATATATCATATATTACATAATTAACCACTTTTATGGTAAAAAGTAGATATATATATAATCTATATACTATTGAGTCATACAATAGTTATACATTATTATCATTACCAATTTTATATAGTAAAAGCTAAATGCACGATCACATCCAAATATTAAATTTCAAAGACAAAAATAGAAACCATATCTTAAAATCAAAGCCACTAATACTCAAAAGAGTGATTTATTTTATTTTATTTTAGAAAAGAAGATAGATTTTTGAAGGAGGGAGGGGGGGGGGGGGGGGGGGGGGGGGGGGGCAAAAAATAATAAAAAGAAGACATTCTTTTTGGTGAAGGGCAGGGGTGGGTGGGGCTAAGTAAGTATAAACTCAGCACTGCATTTTTCCAACCACCAAAAACCTGACTGGTCATTGCTCACTAAATGAACAAAAAGTAAAACCCTAAACCCATTCAAAATCTTTTTGTCTTTTACTTCCAAAAATTGTACCAAACAAGAACCCAACCAAGCCCATTGTATTAATATATATTATTAATGTCTTAGATTTCATATATATGTTCGGTTGGACACAAATTTTTGAACCCTCCTTTCAAACAAACACACAACCACTACTGCTCATCATAATGCATGTTGTGTCCCTTTTTCCCCCTAAAAGTTTTACACTTTAGTTTATAGCTTTGTCTTCTTATGTAATAACAACCAATTGGAAGGTGGGTTTCATTTTTTTTTTTTTTTTTTTTTTTTTTTTTTTTTTTTTGAGATGCCCAAAAGTGTAGGGCCTTTTGAATTTGTGAGAGAAAAAGAAACATGATGAACCATTATAGACAGTGTAGTGTACTATTTACAATAGAGAAAGAGAGAGGGCTAGAATGTGGTAGAAAAATGTTGCAATTTCCCTACCCTCTCTCTCTAACAGTTTGGTCCTACACCTTTGTCTCAGCTACTATACTTTTTTTTTTTTTAATTAGCCAATTCACTTAGCTATATAGAGAGACCAATATTCTTACCCTTTTTGTTTATCTTTAATATATATATGTAGTCTATACCTCTCATTTTTTCCTTTAAGGGCATGTTTGAGAGTCATTTTGAATGGTTATAAAATCATTTTTTAATGTCAAAATCACTCCAAACTACACATTTGATCATTCAAAATCTACTGTTGAAATGGATTTTGTATGATTAAAAGTGTCAAGAATTTGACAATCAAAGATAAACACAAAATATAATTAAATAATAGAGAATCAACATAGAGATTTACGTGGTTCACTATACTGTGTTTAGCTACTTGCACGGGCAGAAGAAAAGAGCATATTATTATTAGAGAGAAAATATCATATCACAGATCAAGAGGCATTTCTAGGCCAGTTAGATACTTTATATAGCGTATTCCTCTAAACCCTAGGGCTCAAATCGCAAGACCCGTTCAGAACCCTATATATCAAATTCAAGACATTTCAACCCAATAAGTATTTTTCGAGTGATTTTGAAAATAATAAAAGAAAATCACATAACCATAACTAATCTATTCTAAGTTGCAGCCTTAGTTTATTTTTGGAGGGTTTCTGTGTTCTAGGGCTTGCATGGGAAACTTAATCTTAAACAACCAAATGGGAAAATAATCAAAGCCTTGGTTTGTAATAATGAGAAAAAAGGGAAGATTTATTAATGAATAATGTAGAGAAGTTAAATTATTGAATAATAATATATAATGAAGGAGGAAGAAGAGGAGGAGGGACTGGCAGCTTCTTCCAACGGTTACAGGACAAGAATGGGGACAAGTCATCCCAAATGGGACATCCAAATCTAATATGCAATCAACATTGTGGGACCCAACTCCACGTCTGACATCAGTCCGGTCACAGCCACGTACACAATTCCCGAGGTTGTCTAAGATCTCTCCAAACCCTAAAACCACGACACTAAACTCCATCCAATAACCTATCAAACAAAAAATTATTCAACCAAATCATCACAATATATATTATACCATTAATCCCTAAATTAACTATTACATCGATTTTAAATTTACCATAACACTATACATTTCACCGTGTAAAATCGTCAGTCACATACTGTTCTAAACCTTCCCAAAACGGATGAGAATGAAGAAAAAAGAGGAAGAAAGGGTTTTAATTAATGGTGGGAGAGTAATGTATAGCTCATACATTTCGTGGGTGCCTATTCAATGAGGTATTCAGGTTGGGAAATGAATGAAGTTTTTTAGAGAGAGAGAGAGAGAGAGAGGACCCATTGGGCCATGCAATTAAATATATTATTATTACTACTTATTATTATTATTTTTTATTTATTTATTGGAAAAGAAATTGTTGTTTTTAAATTTTGTCCCACATTCCACATCCATAATGGTGTAGTAGGGTGCTATAAATGATACAGGGACCTTATTGCTTCAATCTTAATGTAGCTTGTTATGTTCATATATGTACAAAGTTGCTAGCTTTGCTCTATATTTATTATGCCTTTTTAAAGTCTATCATACATACGCTGTGAATATGCTATCTATCTATCTATCTATCTATATATATATATATATATATATACATACATATATATACATATCAACCAACAAACATCCCTTTTAATATAGATATACATATATAGTTTGTTCATAATTATTCTCCAAAAGTCATATTTCTCCTAGTGAAATTAAAATACAAAACACACCCTCTAAACTTCTTTAGTACTAACAATTTTATTAGTTTTTTTTTTTTTTTTTTTTTTTTTGTAATTTATGCTTTATATTTTCCCTTTCTTCCCCTTTATATCTTCATAAATCTTAGTTTTACTTTGTTAAATTAGAATGTTTTTGAACTTGACTTGAATTATTGTACCCCATCACCTTCTTTTTTCCCTTAGTACAATAATGCTTAAATAAAGGAAATGGAATTAGGGTTTTCTTAGTCCAAATGTGTTTTATATAATGGGAGATGAGGGTTAATTATTCTTATTCTTGTAAAAGATAATAAATGAAGCTTTTTTTAACCCTACCTATTTGTAGATTAGGGTTGTTTTGAAATATAGAAAAATAAACTAAAATATATATAAATATAGCAAAATTTTACTGTTTATTTGTGATAGACCGTGATTAGACTACTATCTGTTTCTATCTATAGTCTATCGTGACATAAATAGTAGTAGGCACAGATAGTAGTGTATCACAGTCTATTGTAGATAAACAATGAAATTTTGCTATATTTATAAACATTTTCAAGAGTTTTGTGATTTAAAAGAATTTTTGTTTTAGTTAGATATAATAGAATTATTTGGCATAATGATGATGAGATAAAGCGTAAATTTAGGGTGAGGCATTTAGGTGTGATATTGAGTAATGATTGAATTAGGTAGGGATAGGTTAAATTGATTTTGGGGAGACCTCGTTTTCCAAATAAAGTATTTTGATTGTATGTGACTAAATGTGAATAGAGAGAGAAAGAAGAGAGGTTGTTGAGGATGGTAAATGAGAAAATTGATGGATGCTACTAAGAAATGGACTCATTTGTAGTGAGAAGTAAATATGAGAGAAAATCCAAAGATTCTATCTATGTAGCTTAGAGAGAGAGAGAGAGAGAGAAATCATTATATTTAAATATAAAAATTAAAAAAAAAAAAAAAAAAAAAAAAAAAAAAAAACCCATATTGTTGAAAGGTAGCAATTACTTCTCCTCCCCATTTGTCACTGAGTATTGGCAGGCTCCCCCTCTGCCACCTCTGTCTCCCCACCCCCACATATTACATATTACATATTACATAAGAATGATTAATTAGAATATTAATATGAATATATGATAAAAAGTAATTAAAAGTAACGTAAGACATTAATTAATGAATGAAAAAATAAATGTTAATATTAAAATGAAATGGGGGGAAGGGTGAGAAGTGAAATAAATGAGAATGGCAGGCAGAAAAAAGAAGAGGGGGAAATGTGATGAGGAGGGTGGTGGGCTAATAAAAATCTGCAAGTTGTGTTAGTTTTGTTAGAAATATTGAATACCATATTACTTACGTCGCTTTCATCATTAATTATTATGTGTTATGAATTTCTGAACCTCTTTCAATCTCCACAACACACGCCATCTCCGTGCCCTTTTCTCTCTCTCTCTCTCTCTCTCTCTCTCTCTCTCTCTCTCTCTCTCTCTCTCTCTCTCTCTCTCTACTTGCATTTTATATTCATATTAACATATATTTACATTAATTATCTAATTTTCATT